>JAILYB010000028.1:2581471-3872207 GCA_021437785.1 Rhodomyrtus psidioides | reverse complement strand
AAATGGCTGGCTCATAACGTCCCTCGCCGGCCCTGGGCGACACTATGCCGAGGTCGCCGGACCTCAGAGTCGTCGAAACTGGGGTCGCAGGGCGACGCCGCCTTGAGGTCGTCGGCCCTGGGGGTCAACGGATCTAGGCTCGCCAACGACACTTACGATGGTGGTGGCCGGTGGTTTTCGAAGGTTTTGCTAATTGTAGGGTTATTAGGTTTTAGCTACTCTTTGATACCATGTAAAAATGGACATAATAATTTTATTGATAAAACTCAACGACTATATATATGGACTCAACGACCAATCTACCCATTCGCATCTCTAACATAAATAAAACTTTAACTAGTTTAAGTTAGAAGAAAAAAAAAAGACCAATTTCCAAAGGCTTTACTTTTACCTACTCGATCATAGTCACTGTGTAAAAAGGAGAAGGTAAAGGTGAAGCCTTTGATAAGCTCGGATCAAAATTGGAGAAACCCCTAGGATTTCAATTTCACGGTGGAGATCTCCATACACGGCAAATCCTCTAGCGAACGCCCAATCGCACCAAACGAAACCGACATCCTCCACCTCCTTCGAACCCTAGGGATCTCATCACCGGGATCTTATCGCTCGTTTGTTTGCTCACTCGTTTGTTCGTTTGTCAAAAGGATTCCGAATAGTGGAAGTTGGAGGGTGGAATTGGAAAAATGCATTGTTCGTCCCTTTGATTGAGATTTGTTACTTGATTTTGATGTGTGAGATTCCTTGAATTTCAATCAGAGTTTATCCCTCTTTTGGTTGTCCGGGATGAAATTCATAGGAGGTGGGTCTTCCTTTGCAGTCATCTTATAAAAATAAGCAATAAATAAGTGCCGAGCGGGCCTTCTCGGCAGCCTAACTGCCGAGCGGTTAGGCTCTGTAGCCTAATTGCCGAGCGGGTGCGGCCGAGCGGCACCCAATTAGGTAAATATAATTTTTTAGTTCTACTTTAGTAATTTTTTTAAATGCTAATTTGGAAAAAAAGCCGCAGGCGAAAGGCGAAGCTGAGGAGTGCTTTGAGCGAAGAAGCAGACCTTCCTCTTGCAGTTCTTGCCATCTTTGCATGCCTCAGTCCTATACCTATGTTAGATATTACCACAACGATCAAGACATAGGACGAGAACAATTGCCTGAAGAGTCTTCTCCATTCCCATCTCATCAGTATGACTGCCAAGCGACGGGAGGCTCGACATCCCTGGTTTGGTAAATATTTTTTTTAATCATGATTTCGTAAATATTTTTTTTACCTCGCTTTGGAAAAAAGCCCGCCCACTCGCTCGCTCGTGAGGCCGCTCCGCGATCTCGATTTTTCGTTTGCTCATCCGTTCATTCGCTCCGCGGCCTCGATCGTTGATATTTGCATGGTCGCAAAACATAGTATTCATATTGTTACGTTGAGAATAAAAAAGTGATAGAATGGAATGAACATTAAAGCGTAAAGATCAATATATCTGGCAATAACTGTTAAGACAAGTTTCTTTCGGACTAGAAAGATCTCTAATTTACCTAAAGGAGAAAAATTCCTTAATCCACCATAAGATCAGCAGGCCGCCTTCTTGTCGGTGTTACCGGGTGATGTTCAGAGATCAGCTTCATGAAAGCCTATGCACGTCACCGAGTACTTTCTCCCGCAAGCAGCTCCGCCTTGCCAAAACTCGTCACTCGCCGCAGCTATCATCTTACCTGGAGTGTCGTCCTCGTAGCATGCGGTGGCTATACATCGAAGGAATATAGAAGGAAGAACAGAAAGTCCAGATTTTCAATGGTAGAAATATGTCAGTGCAGGGTTGTAGGAGCACACTTACGAACATATTTGAGTACTTTCTCTAGCACACCCACGAAACATAACAATGTTTTTTTTTTTTAAAAGTGCCAAGCACCCACTCGGCACTTGAAGTGCGGAGCAGGTGGGGTGCCCCACTCGCACCCCGGCTTGGCAGTAAGACTATCGAGCCGGGGCCGCTCAGCATTAAGACTATCAAGTGACCCCCGATTTGGTAAATAAAAAAAAAATATCCGTTTTGGTAAATAATTTTTTTTTAAAAATTCATAGTTTGGAAAAAAGCCCTCCTATTTCCGTGGGAATGTATGGGGCCAAGATTGCAGTAACGGTGCGATGTCAATGAGGCCAGCTTTTTTCTTTTATTTATTTGTTGCTTCTTGTTCTTAGAGTGCTTGTTTCTATCTTTTAAAAAAAATGATTAATACCACGAAAAATCTTAAATTAGTATATATATATAATAAATTTACTTCAAATTATTTTTTTGATCACAAAAAAAAATCCTAACTGATACACTTATGATAAATTACACTAAACTGCTATATTTGTGACAAACTTACCCTATGTTAGTTTTCTTTACTCTAACCATCAAATTGCTGAGTTTGATGATGCGTGACAGTTAATGGATGAACCAATTTGGGGTTTTTATCTTATATTTATCACAGGTGTATCAATTTAGATTTTTCATTTTATTAACTCAATTTGAAGGAGGGTAAATTTATCACAGATATACCAATTTCAGATTTTTTGTGGTCAAAATAATTAATTTAGGATAAAATTATCACATATGTACAAGTTTGGGATTTTTGATGGTCAAAAAATAGTTCGGTGTAAATTTTTCACAGTCATATCAATTTAGGGTTTTTCGTGGTATTAAACCCTAAAAAAAAAGGAACTTTCTTATAAAAATTGTATTTTTGCTCTACAAATCAACTGTCCTAAAAAAAAAAAAAAATCCATAGAGGCCTTCGCGTTCTCATTTCCCAATAGTAGATTTTTCGTACTCTCTCAAACTTTAGGCCCTTAATTTGTAGATTAGTTTTTCTACAAATATATTAACCCATGACAACTTATTTTCATAATCAATTTAAGGCATCTTTTTTACTTATTCCGATCAACTGCGGCTTATCGCTTTGCATAAAAATCAAATCGGATACAAGTTAATCGTCCGCCCCTGGTGGATTGGGGCTCGTAGCCTGATTTCTAGTTATTCTTGAGCTGCCCAAATTTTTTTGTCTGAGTCAAAACTTTGCGCGCCTAATTAAAATCTACAATTATCTTCCCCCCCTCCTCCCAAAAAAAAAAAAATCGTATAGTCATATAAATAGCAAAGCACATAGAAGTTGCATAGCATGCTCTTAAGTGTGTGCAAGTGCAACATGCGCATCGAGCTTAATGTACTAATGCAAGTTTTTTTTTTTGGTGGTACCGGTGGAAAAATATTTCCCTTTTCTAACTTTTTCCAATTTAGATTGGATATATTTTTTCCAACAAGTATTATCCATGCCGAACCCACAATTAATACCCGACTTTAAAATCTACAAGAAATCAAAACTACCCCTAATTGCTGATAAATGAAAGCTAATTGTCTCACTAGACTATTGTTCCTCCATCCACAATGCGAAGATAACAAAATAATTCTTGTCCGAATGTGAGGCAGTCGTCCGTCGTCTCCGGCAGTGTGTAATGTGTATGTGTGTCCGCAATTGGAATGAACCCTTCCTTCCGTTTGTTCGCGCTCATCCTGCAAGGACATGAATGGAAAAAAATTATTCAAAAAATCCTAAATCAGATTTCGAGCAGGGAAATCTTAAATTAGAGGGGAAAAAAAACCATGAGAACTTCTTCCACAGACCTTATAAGGTCTTTTAAGTTTTTGACGTTTGGCAAAAACTTATATCGTATGCGCTTGAGGGAGGTTTCAAAGCATTAGACTTTCAGTTTATTGCGAAGGTTGGCACTCCACTCCGATTAAGCAATTGAACTTGGAGCCGGCGAGTTAAGATGCAATTGTCATCGGGCCTCTCTTAAATGGCGACAACCCCAAACGGATCGCCTAAGAAAAAGGACAGTAAAATAGTTTAGAAATAGAGAAGGGTTCCATTTGGTAAGTGGAACTTATAAAGGTGTGGCTGCGGCCACGTTGGCTGTGACGATAGTGTTGGCGTATTTATTTTATTTAGAGGCCCAAAAGATACATATAACGGAAATTACTATTTTACACATTCATTTTCATCCTAATTACTTTCACCCAATGTACATCCAAATTACTATTTCTGAAAGATTTAGTGGGACCACAACCAACTGCTCTAAAAGTTTAAGCTATTAGAAGAAGGCGTGATTTAATATTTATATATTCCCAACACTCCCCCTCACGTTTAGTTTGGTCTTTTGCCTAGTACTAAGCGTGGACAAATTCATTGGGAAGGCAAATAGGGGCCTGGAAAGATTTGAACTCAGGACCTCCTGCTCTGATACCATGAAAGATTTATGGACCACAACCAACTGTTCTAAAAGCTTAAGCTATTAGAAGAAGGCGTGGTTTAATATTTATATATTCCAACAATTTCCTTCCTTTCCTCTTTTTTTTGGGGGGGGGGGGTGGGGGGGGGGGGGGGGAGGGGGAGGGCTCAAACGCTCAATCAGCGAACTTTCAAGAAGATAGGGAAAGAAAAAAAATTATTATATCAGCGATTTCTGGCTAAAATTGATCGAATAGACTGAATTGACATTGACAAAAAAAAGACTGAATTGACATAAATGCAGAAGGTTTATGACCGAATTAACAGACAAGTAATGTTTATAACTGAAGTGACACGATTACAATATGTTTATGACTTTTTTTTTTAATTCTTCTCCTTGATTTTTTATCTAGCATATTTATTCGGCGCGATGTGTCGATCTCCTGTTATTGCAGATTAATTTGTAGTCTTGGTTCTACATTTATACCTAATTTTGTAAAGATATTGCAAGTTGGGGGCCAAACCTTTTTCCAATTCTATCCGTGATTCCTAGACAATAGAAGTAAAAATGATTACAGCTTCTGTGTGAAATTAAAAGAAAGGAAAAAAAAAACACACACACACACACACACATCATTGATTATTATAAATCTCAACCCACGTTCTGAAAATTTGTTCGGTATTATTGCGAGTTATTCAGGTGGTTCTTGATTACTTCGTTTTCCGTCTATTGCAGTACTAGCTAGTAGCTACGATGTCGATCCATAAAATTTACACTACAACTCCCAAATCGACTTATTATACTCGATTTGTTGTCTAAGGTCATGGTGTTCATTGGGTAGATGCATTAAAAAGGGCAATTTTTAGCAGATGGTCCCACCACAGTTGTGAACTCACTCACTTTGGGTTAAAAAAAAAATTACACTATAACTCCCAAATCATACCATATGCTCATTTTGTTGTTGAAGGTCTTCGTGTTCTGTCGGTAGATGCATTAAAAAATAAAAAGGACAGTTTTTGGTAGATGATGCCACTGTTGCGAACTCACTTTGGGTAATATATATATATATATATATAGCTTATCTCATTCAATGGTAACCTTCCCACCATCTAATTATCACCACAGAAAATAAAGAAATAATAGACATCGAAGAAAAACCATTAGAGCGTACGATTCCCCTTGTGAGGAGCGCTGACGCTTGGCTCGGGTTCTCCCAAACTCCGACCATCATAGCTTGGTTTCTCGATTGATTATGAAAGTTCATTCTAACTTATGGAGCTGCCACTAACCTATTAGAAATCGGTTAGAGGCCACATGAAACATGAGATTTTGTTATACTTCCGCGAACCTGCGATTCGAGTTTGGGACTCGCTTGCTAAAATCTGTTAAGTGTCCTACATTGGAACATTTTCTCTTTGTTTCAAAAAAATTAGTTCGTGCAATCATTTTTTTTTAAATGCCACCTAAGTTCATCTACGTGACCATGCATGTAGAATTTGCAGAATTACATTACATCTACCAATCACATAAGTAAGATCGGAGAAAATGGAATTGTGCGCATATAGTTCTATTTTGCTATGCACATCAGTTTTCTTTTGACGAAGGGACTAAACATGGACGAGTGTATCGGGTTCGAGGATTTCAAATGCACAAATCTATGACTGATCGACATGAGCTGTTGGGCTCCTGCTTCGACCGTCCTAGCTACTAGGATAAAAAATTTGGGCATTGCAATCGTCATCTAGTAAGTTATGACTTTTCCAAAACTATTTGGCAAGTAAACTAACCTCGCTAGCATGAGCTATCCTCCCAGTCCTAATATGGAAAATGTTTGTTCTCAACAACTTATGTTGCAGCAGCTTACACTCATTTAAACCATTTGCCCAGTTGAAGAGCTTTTCACAACAATATTGCTTCCAACTAGGTAATGGGGCATTAGGGCTTTGTGCTACATTTACTGTGTTTTGAAGGGTTTGTAGGTCTTGAGATCTTGGATCAGTCCCTGGACCTAACAGGCGGCCGCGACGAGCAACACGGTCAGGCAAGCCCAGCTTAGTATGTTCAGCCACGTCCACGTGAAGGAGAACTTGCGCATCTTCGACCTTGCGATTTACACCTCCACCGGGAAGTAGACGGTCAGTGGCCAGAACGAGGCGGCTCCGATCAACCGCAAGGAGTCGTTAAAGAAGGGGAATATCATTGCTATGATCGCGGTGACGATGACGTATGCTGGTCCTCCATACGAGCTTGAAGAGATTGATGTGGTAGACGCCGTAGCCGGGGATGTCGACTGGAATTTCCCTTGTTATGATAGTGTTACTAGGCCAGCGCTTGGAGCACCAGTTCTCGACGACTCCGAAGAGGGGCTGACAAAAGACCTGCACGCCGACGTTCATTTGCAAAGACCAGTGTACGGTAACATCCAGGATAATTCGATCGACAAATTCAAATATCATCTTAAATCCTTAATGACTGGTTAACCGCGTCCAATGTCACATCAGTATTTTCTGTTGTTCCTTTGACAAAAGGATCACATTGCACCGATTTTAAAAAAGTCGGAATCACATTGACCATAAAAAAAAAATGTCCAAGCAATAGATCTAACATCTAGTAAAAAGTTCAAGGATCGGGGAGCCATTACTCCAAAACTAGAACGTAAAACTATGTGATATTGCAAGTTTAATAAAATGGTTTATCTGGTAAGCACTGATCAAATGGATCGCAATGCAGACTTTGGCAAAGTCGATGAGTCACATTTTACGATCTCAATAACACGACATATTTCACTCCAGGATTTAGCTAGTTTGCCAACCAATTTTTTATGAGGATCCGATTTTGGCTTCCATGACAATCGACAGTCCCAAACGTCCACTCAAAATATTTTCTCCACTCAAGGAACGTTTGGTCATTCTCAACGTTCCTATAGATAAGAAATGTCATCGGATTTCTCTCCTTTTTTTAACCAAGTCCTTCTATAGTAGGGCATGTCCTATCTCAATATGGACTACTTTCACATTTTGATGATATATCCACATCACAACCATCACATGATATGCCCTCATCATCTACACTTCCTGCTCATCCAAAACGTCCTCGTCCTCGGTACAACACTAAATCTGTCGAACGACGGAGATAACCGATTGCGGAAAGGAGGCCACATAGGAGGACGACATCATCATCAGTGATATTTTTGTGTTGTGAATTGTTATCTATTATTACACTATTTATTTGCGGGATTTTTTTTTTCAGTTTATTTATTGTTATCTACTATTGCCCTTTATTTTAATTTGCATATTTCATCTTTATGTATCTTACCAATTTATTTTATTCATTTTTATTTTTTAGCACACATACTAAACAAATTAATTATATAAATATTAAATTATTTACTCATTATATGTATTAATAAATTATTAATAATTACATTGTAAAATGAAGGTTTAAAATGAAAAAAAAAAGTTATACTTATAAAGTTGTATAAATATAAACGTTACAAAAAATATTATTATAAATATAAAAAATAAAAAGTAAAAAAAAACATAAAAAAAGTGCCTACAAAATAAAAAGAAAGTAAAAAAAAATTAAGGTGCGTGAGTCTCTGAGGCGCACACTGCACCTCGATGGGAGGCAGCCTGCTGTTCCATAACTAGATTGTCTCTGTCGTTCGGTAGGTCTAATATTACAATGTTTATTTTTTGGATTTTTTTTTTAGTTCACGGGTTATTATCTACTATTGCAAACTTTCTTTTAATCTGGATTGTTATCTACTATAGAACTTTCTTTTAATCTTTATGTATCTTACTAATTTATTTTATGCATTTTTCTTGTTATTTTTTTAGCAATTTTATCTATATATATTAAATTATTTTAAAATAATTATTAATAATTAAGTTATTAAAAGAAAGTTAAAAAAATTAAAATCTGCCACAAAAAAAAAAAAAAGATTGTCGCCTCTTCCCTTGGAGGCGCACATGCCCTATGGCGGTAAAATTTTTACAAATGCACCTAAATCAGTAAATATTTTTTTAACCTTATTGGCCTGGATGTGAAGCCATCATTTTTCCCTCTTCGCCTTCTTCAGTTGGGACCCATTTGATGGAGCTCTCTTGGCAGTCTACTGGGAGTGATCTATATATTCCATGACGGGCCCAATCCAGATAACTAAGCTCAGAACTACCCGCCACCGCCGGTCCGACCAAAAATTGCAAGTTTTTGCAATATATAAATTAAAAAAGCGATTTCAAAATTGTTCAAATTAGTGATTTCAAACAAATTTTATTGGCAAACAGATCATAGGCTTAGAACTTAAATTGCCAAAATGTTTATGACTAAATTGGCAACTTGTCAAAAGATTTAGGACTATATTAGTAATAATTTGATTTGAGAATGAATTGATTATTGTACAATAGGATTACGACTTTTCGGACCGTTTTTCCTAAACTCCTAAATCGTCTTATTCTAATCGAGTTGTTGTTTGGGGCTTCGTATTCGATTTCTCTTTGGAAAGTAGAGACTTTGTTCTCCATGTTTCACAATGCGGATGTCTTCACTTTTTAATTTCCGAATATAGTGGCGGCGAGGCGAGGACTCCGTATCGCCCGACAGTTTTCTATGTCGGAGTTTCATGTATTAATGCTCTTTTTTTTTTTAAGGCTTTAACTCAGCGTGATATCCGTTTGAATATAATTAAGTTTTTAACGTATATAGTTCCCTTCGATTGATTTCAAAAGGCGTAATGAATGTGGATTCTTGGTCTTTGGACAAATGTTAAATGAGGTATTTTTGCTCGAGTAAGGTAGTTTTTAGTTTACGTATCATTCATCCAAAGTCAAGATTACATACACTAGAGAACGAAGATTCGCAACAAACTAAATCCCAAAGTGGTTGGGGAAAATTAACAAGCCAATTAGACGGGAGCATTTTCTTTCTATGTGCTTTGGCGATCCAATCAGCCACCCTGTTGGCCTCACGAGGGATAAAATGCACCTGGACATCTTCAAGTTGGCCCAGCATCACTATACACTCCTCTATCAAATGCCTAGTAGCCCATGCACTTTTCTCAGGCTCTTCTAGACAAATGGACAATAGAACAGAGTCTGTCTCTACTTCTACTGGTCGATTCAGTGTAGACCTTACCCTATCGTGTTTCTCTACTCTCTCCTCCAAAAGACCCGGCATTGCCTTCTTCAGAGCTAGGGTTTCCCATTCCATGGCCGAAAGAGCTCGAACCGAACAGGCAAAGCCACCAATGACCAAAAAAAAAAAGGGAGGGGGGTAGTTTTCAGTTTAACTCCTTTCAACCGCACTTTGAATTTCAGTGTCTTTGGATTATTGTTCGGGCAAGTTCATGTCGCTCAACGGAGGGCTAGTTTGTTTTTGTTGTTTCGACATCGTTGGTAGATAACGTCCACGAACAGAACTTAATTTTAGGGTTCGCCATACGTATATAGTAGAATTTTACTATGCACATGCGGAACTGTGGTACATCCATGAGAAGAATTGGGTCGTTAACCATAGGAGAAAATGGAATTATGCGTATATAGTATTATTTATTTCGCTACGCACATGAGTTTTCTTTTGATGAGGGGACTAACATGGACGACTGCATCGGATTTTAGGATTTCAAATGCACGAATTGATTGTTGTTGGACTCGTGCTGCGACCGTCCTATGCATAATTAACCTCAAAATGTCCAGTATAACTACTTGAATTACCGCAACAAAAAAATCATGAAGACGCACTGGGCCTAAACCAATTTGACATGAAATTTAGATATGATCCTTGGCCTCGCAAAATATTACCTAGCTACTAGGATTAAAAATTCGGGTCGTCATCTAGTAAGTTATAACGTTTCCAAAAATACTTGGCAAGGAAATTAACCTCGCTAGCATGAGCTATCTTCCCAGTCCTTATATGGAAAATGTTTATTCTCAGCAACTTATGTTGCACCAGCTTACACTCATTGAAACCATTTGCCCAGTTGAGGAGCTTTTCACAACAATATTGCTTCCAACTAGGTAATGGGGCATTAGGACTTTGTGCTACATTTACTGTGTTTTGAAGGGCTTGTAAGTCTTGAGATCTTGGACCAGTCCCTGGACCGAACCGGCGGCCGCGACAAGCGACACGACTAGGCAAGCCCAGCTCAGTGTCTTCAGCCACGTCCACGTGAAGGAGAACTTGCGCATCTTCGACCTCGCGATGTACATCTCCACCGGGAAGTAGACGGTCAGCGGCCAGAACGAGGCGGCTCCAATCAGGCCCAGGAAGTCGTTGAAGAAGGGGAATATCATGGCTGTGACCGCGGTGACGATGACATACGCCGTCCTCCATACGAGCCTGAAGAGATTGATGTGGTAGACGCCGTAGCCGGGGATGTCGACCGGAATTTCCCTTGTTATGACAGTGTTGTTAGGCCAACGCTTGGAGCACCAATTCTCGACGAATCCGAAGAGGGGCTGACAAAAGACCTGCACGCTGACGTTCATTTTTAAAGACCAGTATACGGGCAACATCCAGGACAGTTCGACCGACAAATTCGGATACCAACTTAAATCCTTAATGGCCAGTTAACCGCGTCAAGTGTCACATCAGTAATTTTTGTTGTCGCTTTAACAGAAGGATGCATTGAACCAATTTTTTTTTTTAAAAAGGTCAAGAACCACATTGGAAAAAAAAAATCCAACCAATAGATCGAAAATCTAGTAAAGAGTTCGAGGATCGGCGGAGCCATTACTCCAAAACTACCAAATGAACGTAAAACTATGTGATTCTGCAAGTTTAGTAAAATGGTTTACCTGGTAAGCACCGATCAAATGGATTGCGATGCAGACATTGGCAAAGTCGATGAGCCAGAACGGCTCATAGAATCCGAAGCCGGTGAGGAAATTCCCCGGCGCAGCATTTCCGAAGGCCGCGTAACCGATGCAGCCACAGAGCACATAGAACAAAGTGGTGGTCATGACGCCGACCAGCGAAGCCCTTTTCATGACTTCATTCTCCGGCAGGCTTGATTTCAATGTGTCCTGCAGAGATTTCAAGACTCAAAATGTCATTACAAATCGAACCTACTCAAACACCAAATAACATCTCGAATTCAAAGGGCGTACTCGACCCGCATCCATCGCGTATCTAATGCAACCACTCTAAATCCATTTGCTTAGTAACGAAGGTCGGGTTGCATAGAAGAAAAACCGATCCTTCATTTTTCTACCGGCATCTTCAAAGAGCTTGCCGGGTCTCCGATAAGCACTTTGGAATAAAATATCGAGCATATAAGATCATCAGGACAAATGATTAAGAACATCTCATGATCCGACCTGTGAATTATTTCGATGCCCGGAAAGATCTTCATCAAAAGACATCGACACAATTAGGTCATTGCCTCATCCTTTTGAGGTGTCACGTAGAGTGTGACAAATTCCAACTGCATGTGACCACGTAGGCCGTGGCCATCATGTGCAGAAGAAGCAAGGACAATAAGTATTCAAGATTGGATATCACTTCATACCAAGGCATATTCGGTGGCCCAAAAAGTTTAGGAAAAGAAAGAGACGCGGTCCGTTCATTTCATGGTCCATAGGAATCTTTTTCTACAGTAGCATATGGTAATTTCAACCCCTAAAAAGGAAGCCTCTTTTTTGGCCCTCATAGACCATATTCATCGCCGAAATCTCGTTTGTAAACCCATTTGCTAGAATTTTGAAAGAAAAAAAAAACAATTCCGACTAGTGTTCGACGACACGGGAAGTCGGAGACTAAAACGGGGTGCTAACTCACTCTCTTTCCATCCAAAACAATGCCTGAAAAATCGATTTTTTCGATGCAGATCGTACCGATAAAATGACTAACCGTAAGTGTGTACAATGATGCCAAAGGTTAGGTTAATCACGCACGACAAACATTCGGTTACGACAAAAATTCGATCGCGTCATTATCACATTGATCTTTTCTTGATCTACGGAACTTGATTAGGGTTAAGGACTAGGGAGGGAGAACAATTATAACCATCTTTTTTGTCTCGCACCAGTCGAGGACAGGTACCGAAAGGCAAGGCACTTCATGTGGCTAAGGGCGTGATTGATGCCGATCGTCCTCACCGTCGTGTTTGGCTTTATGCCTTTCTTATAACACATCACTTAACAAACAATAGTAATTCTTGTCTTTTCTTTTGTTTTCTCTCGCGACTCCAAGTGCATTATTACATGTACACACACACTTGATGAAGACCCTTGAAGCATGAGATGCTAAACGTAGCATGAAAGCCGAAATTGCCAAAGCAAAGAAAGGGTGCAATTGACAGATTAAGGTGTGATGTTTACCTGGATCTCGACGAGGACAGTGGAGTAAGCGTAGGCGAAAGCAATGTTGCCGACGGCTTGGAAGACTCTCCACACCTTGTCCGATCCCGACACGTCCACTCCCACCGTCGTCCCCGTCAGGGTCGTCCGCACGTGATTTCCCCCGCCTTAACACCATTAAAAATGCGCCCGGTCTCAATTCGACGTCCAAAGTGCTCATTCTACTAATCAATCTAACATCCTATCAAGAAATGCATACTCTCTTCCCGCCCGGTGATTGTTCTGGTCGTACACGGGAAGGACAAGAAATCTTCCTCACCTGCGACTTTGGCAATGGAGAGTCCGACGCCGATGGAGGAGTAAGCGAAGGACATGACGGCGGCGACGATGGAGAGCCAAGAGAGCTTGTGGAAGCTCGGGATTTGGCTGAGGACGATCTGGATGCACCCGAATATGATCATGAACGGATAGTTCGATGTTAGGCACTTCGCGTGGTGCCCGTTTCTGTGGAAGCAGTTCGACCTGTTCACCGCCCTGGAAAAATTCCTCACACATTAAGAAAAATATAATAACCGGAAAAAAAAAAAAACGTTGGAATAAAAAATAATAATAAATCACGCCCCGTCGTGTACTTACACCATGCTGATAGATGCGGTGATGGTGTAGCCAATTGTGACGCCGACGAGGTTCCCATATTGAGCCAACCCACATAGCTGAACCTTTCTACCTCCTAAAATTAAAAAAAAAAATTGAAAAAAGCTAATTAATAATAAGGAAATATTAAAAAAAAATTTAAAAAGGGCATGTCATTCATTCGTTCTTTAAAGTGGCGAATTTAATGAAAACCCGTTTGAGTAATTAAGGAAGCGAATTCAATATGGGGGGATCTCGATCTTGTGGGGAAGTGGGGTTTCTCTTCGGGAAAAGCACAAAATGGTGCATGTAATTTGACCCAATCTCTTTAGAAAATCCTCAGTCAAACACGTTCAATCTCATCTTCTTTTCTGGCAATGCATTGCCATTTGTCAAGTCTGATCGTTAAAAAAACAACGGGGGAGGAGGAGGAGATGGAAAGAATGGGTTTTCGCTTCTTCTTTTTTTTTACCTAAGTGGGCTCTCACGACGTCCATGTAAGTGTAGTTCCTCTTCCCGGTGACGGGGTCCGGCGACCGGTACGAGTCGGCGAGGAGGGTGGAGGTGAAGTAGGTGATGAAGGAGAAGGCCGTGAGGACCGCCGGCCCCGCCACCCACCCCAGCTGCGCAATGGCCCACGCCAGCGACAGCACTCCGGACCCGATCACCGCCGTTATTATATGCGAGCTCGCCGTCACCACCGTACCTTCGCACAAAAAAACAAAAGACCCAACAAAAAGAAATTGATCGCATGCAAGAGGAACCATGTTAAGAGCATCAGGATAAGAGAACGGTGGAGCAATTTAAAATGCAAAAAAGACAAACGACGTAAACTCTTGATGATTCAGATCGTACCAGTTCGCTTGACTCTGCCATCGTCGTCCAGGTTCTTCCGAACGCCACCGCTTTGAAAAGCTTCAGGATCTTGCTCGACGCGAAAGCTGCTCTTTGGCGTCGTCTCTCTCTCCATCTCCTCCCTCGCTCTCTCCCTCTCTCTCTCTCTCTCTCTCTCTCTCTCTCTCTGTCAGAACTTGACTGGAGACTCTCCGCTCAAAAGATTAATAGAGCCTATGCAAGAAAACGAAGGGAATGAGATGATTAGGCTGCCATAAATAAGAGAGTACCAAAACAACAGCAAGAGACCTGAGACTCTGAGAGGGTGTAGAGTTGACAAACTTGGAAGATTGGACTTGGAATTGAAGTTGGGTCTTCTCCTCCTTTCTCTCTCTCCTTCCGCTTTTGATGGTGCTGAGTGTTAAACCATTGGTCCGCGCTTTATACAAGGGCTTGCTCCATCCTCCATCAAACCCTATTTGAAGTTGCTGTTTGCCCCTTGAAGGAATCAGAATCTCTCTCTCTCTCTCTCTCTCTCTATTTGGGGGAAAACTCATTGACCTTCCCTATGGGGAAGATGGACTTGGGATTGCAAGTGTATGGTGTGTCGAAGAGAGCATTCATAGGGATGAGTTAATGAGGATAGAGATTGAACTTTGGGTCTCAAATCCTTTCTTTTTTTATGTTTTTTTTGTAGGCGAGTCCAATGTCAAAGACGTCATTCTTAGTGAGCATGCTACTCTGTACTCTGTGTATATCTTGTACTTTCACATGTATCGTGGTTCCTTTAATCGCTAGAAATAGATAATTGAGATTTACCCGCTGTTTTATGAGTGGAATGCGATGCGGTGCGCAACTAATAATCATAACTCGATAGTCCGTTCTCTCCAAGAGATTGCCCCTTTTTCATATTCCTTAAATGCTTTTTCGTACGATATAGCTAGCACTTTAACATGCCTTGCAATATCTGACACGAAAATACAGTCCGAATCGAGAGTACAATGCGTTTTTTTTATGAAAAAATTGAAATTTAAAAAATATTTTCTGAAAAATAGTTTTGTTATATCTCTTAAAAAAATTAATTGACGAAAAATATTTTCATCGACGATAATAATTTACGCCTAACTATTTTCGTTGGTAATGAATTCTTTTATTTTGAATTTTTTTGTAATAAAGACATCCTTGCATGGATGAACTTATGTTGCATTAGCAAAGCACTGGTGGGCATTCCTCACTTTGGTTTCGGCTTTAGGTCAACCTTGCTATTTCAATGCGCAATCCGGCAAAGTCACGTCAAGGAAGTCAGACAAACGGCCCATTTTTTTCTGTAATTTTCTTTGCAACCTGTCACAGCCACTGAATTTGCTTTCTGAAATTTCGTACCCCACACAAATATGTCTTGTAGCAATTATTGTTAGGGCAGTGGTGTATCTCGATCGCGGGGGAACAAGAGAAGAAACAGCTCATTTTAATATAAAAAAAGGAGCAGACAAATAATATGAAAATAATTATATAAATGGTTCTTGAACTTTGATCTAATATTCAATATGATCCGTGAAATTTAGTCCAATACACAATACGATCCCTGAATTTTTGATTTGACCAATATAATTCCTGAACTTTTAACACATGTTCAATTTAGTTTCTGAATTATAGGAATATGTTCAATATAGTCATTCTATCGATTCAAGTTCAGCGGCAACTTTGAACATTTCTTATAGTTTAGAAATTACATTAAATAAATTGAAAGTTCAGATATCACAATGGTCAAATTAAAAGTTCAAACATCAAATTACGCATTAAGTCAAAATTCAAAGACCATTTATGTTATTTTTTTGAATAATATAGGAATTATGTTATTAAATTAAATTAAATTATCAGCCGTGGCAACATGTGGGGTGTAATATTATTCCAAGGAATAATGTCCACAATTATATGCTTGTATTTGTTGGCACTTATTGCCGATGGAAACGATGTGGACCTAACTCCGGGCTACTCCCACAAAGAAAAACAAAAACAAAAAACAAAACAAAACAAATGAACGAACAAACAGTCATCGTCTCAGCGATTCTTTCTGGCAATTCATGCAATGCATATCCGCCAGAAAACGACACAAGCGTCGTCGTTTCGCTGAGTACCACTTCAATTCTCTAGTGGATCCCGGTCTCTATTGAGTGTTGACGTAGTTATAATTCCGATAAGTGATTCAAACAAATTTCAATAGTATTTGGCGTTCGCTAAGGCAAATAACTCTTTGAGGCCCCGTTTGTATTGCGAAAATGAATAATTTGAAAAGTATTTTTTTAAAAATGATCGTTGAAATAATTAGTTAATAAATTTTTTCTTTTGCGATAACTTTTTATTTCTAAATATTTTTGTGGGCAATGAAAATATTTTATGTTCATTCATTTTTATAAGCGATACAAGTGATTATTTTTAAGGAAAGATTTTTCAAATCATTCATTTTTCGCAAAACAAATGACATAAGCATAAAGCATTTGTCGATCCTGTAGCTTTTTTATATAGTGTCAGGTGTATGGTAATATTTTAATCCTAAATCTTTCGACCATTTGCCCATTTAGTCTTTTCGGTATATTTTCACCATAAATCGTTGACATTATAGTCTAGTTAGCATCAGTCGTCCTACGTGGCACTGCTGACGCTAACATGAATAATTTTTATTTTCTTTAAATTTTTCTATATATATTATAATTATTTTCTTTCTTTCTTTTTTCAATCTTGTAGCCACCGACCCTCGCTCGTGGCCGACAAGGGTTGCCAACCCAAGGCTAGAAAAAAAAATCAAAAAATAAAACAATTATAAAAATCGTCCATGTCAACCTGATCATGCCACTAGGACAACTGACACTGAATAAATAGCCACGTTAGTGATTTTCGATGAAAAATGATCAGAATGACTATATTGAATAATCAAAGTGTTGATGATAAAATTGGCAAATAGTATAAAGGTGTGATGTCCCAGGGCGTTACTCACTACCATGCTCTTCGTTTAATCTTATATTACATAAAATATAATTGACACATATGGAAAACTGTACAAAACACGCGAAACCTATCTTATTATTGCAAACAAGGAAAGGGCAGGCACGCGCCTAAAGCGTATGGCCTCATAGGGTTTCATTATCGGCGCCACAATCAGTAAGGTAATTCAATAGGTAATTCAAAATTGTGTGTGTGTGTGTGTATTAATAGTTATTTACACCATCCTTTACTCAACAAAAGATAAAGTACATTGGGAGGATTCAAAGGGTAAAGCTAGTCCTGCGTACTATCTTGCCCCATCACTGTCAGTGTACTCCAACGCCACCACTAACGACCATAGCCATCGGTACGTGGGTATCTGAAAAGAGGTCAACAACTAAAGAGTGAACCGAAGCTCCACAAGTAAAAGCTAACATGCCAACTATCAGAACGTCAATCACATAATTGGCAAGCAACCCACAACAATCATTAAAAAGCAAGACCATTCAAGCGACAACCACAACATGCAAAGGCATCAAAACCATCTACTGGCGCATGTAATGCCATCGCCGACCCTCTCACATGAACCCATAACGATCCACAAGCCGTCTCACCCAAATTGGCCTTGAACTCCACCAACCCATTACTAATAGTGCTTCATCTAGTCAAAATTTAGAACACCCCCATAGCCCATAACTAGCCAATTTCAAGCCTTTTGCGCCCGATCCATCATCATCCGTCATCCAATTTAACGATCCATCCTTCAAACTCACTAATCCGTCACTCAAGGACGTCAATTAAAAAAGCCAAGACAATATGCATGTCGCGACTTAAAAAATTAAGTTAATGGATTATTAGGTTAATCACATGAATTAACTAACCTAATACGGACTCTCCCAAGCCCTACCAATTCGCAACTTAAAATTAATTAGAATGATTTAGAAATTGGAGTCGCCACTAATCATTTTTGATAGGTTGATTAGAAACATAAGTAAAATAGCGGGATGATTATTTTACTTCTACGAACCAGAGATTATGGATTCGGGGATTTGGTTACACTAGTTAATTAAAACTAATGCCCTTTCGGTACCTTAATTCCATGTGGGATGTCCTAAAATCGACGACTCAGATTGAATCAATTTGAGGCTCAAATGAGGTGTTTCTCTTTTTTGGGGTTTTCACTTTTTATAAATGCGATGCATGAATGACATGAATGCAATGATGTGAGAATATGTAAAATAACATGAATGTGCATATGCGAGAATACAACGTAAGTCAAGCTATAGTATGCGATATGCAAAGTTTAATTGACTAATTAAGGCAAACAAGACGACACAACAATAATGTAAAATGCAAGACAAATTACCCTAACCATGCATGACACGAATAACATGGACAACACATAAACACTATCAATTAAGAAGAGAAAAGAAAACGCAAGGACTACATAACAAGCGAAAGTTACGCCGACCAAACGAATTCAAAATTAATTAGCCTAAACATGAAGTATGAATCGACTATACTAAGATGCGCGACCTAAAGCATGATTTCTACATGACGTGCAATTAGAGCATAACGACGAAATGAATATGACGCAGTGAAATGTGAAAGCGAATCCTGCTAATATGGCAGACAAATGTGCGATATGCGAGGACTTGATATATGCAGATGTCATACTTGAGAAGTAGCGAACGAGAACACGCCATAATATGATGACATGCAACATGGTATAATGTGACAAGGAAACGTGAGGTGGCATGAGTGAACATATAACATGCAAATAAACAAGACATGAATCTGTGTCTAGCCTAAATACGATGTAACATGGGAACATGACATGCTTAACATATAAATTTTAGATTATATGGAATATCATGCAAATGAGTTTTTTTTTTTTCTTTTGGAACATTCGACTATGAGAAATGCATATGTGACAAGGTACGGCAAACATATGGCACAGAACAATGCAAAAATAGAGGGGAAAATGCGTCATATGATATATAAAAAAATGTATATGGAGATATGCAAAGATAATGCATGAGATAATGCCGATATGGATATGTAAAAAAAAAATGAATGACACGTGAGATGTGCATGAGGCGATGCAAGATATGATCCTTTTTTTTTGGTTTTCGGCAACTTGAGCACAATCACGAAAGATTTCATTATCGCGAATTTTATTCCAAATTCTCCAATGAGATAAAGCTTGTAATAAACTTTATCTTCCTAAAAGATTTGATCAAATACGGTTTCTAGAAAACCGTATCTTACTAAATATTTTGGGAGCTTTTTATGGATGGAATCCAAACGAGATAATCTCAAAACAACAATCAAGATCAGTCATGAGAAATCCAGGAGTATCAACTTGATCTTTTAAAAAAAAAATTATTATCTCTTTTATTCCCGACAATTGTGTCCATTTTCCTATTAAATTCGAAAATCAATCTAGGATTTGCCACCAATCACTTTCAAAGATATTCGCACGCCTTCCAAATTTGGAAATCGGGATTGACATCTACTAATCGCGCCTTCCTTTTTGAAAATGCGATTGGATTCAAAATTTCCTAATTCGAATTTTTCCTTACCGAACGAGATCGACTTGAAACGTGAAACTAAACCTTAGATAAGGCAACCATAGGATTTCAATCAGAAAATCAAATCCGATCAGTTTCTATCAATTAGGCAGGCAATCGCACCAACATGGCAAGAATTCAAAACTCCGAAAAAAATTAAATCTTTATTTCCAAAAATTCAGCCTTGCCGATTTAGCATTTTTTTTTTTGTGTCAAGCCCGGCAAATCGCACCCGCGGGGTAACGGGCGAAACCGACCGTAACTTGATTTTTTATTTAGCGAAATGGCTATTGATTTTTTTTTTATTTAGCGAATCGCAGTACATGCAAAGGCGACTAAACTCAATTAAACCAAAATCAAACGGCCATGACAAATCAAATAATTATCAATCAACGATCAACCAAAATTGGGATTGGAATTATACCTAAGCCGAGCTTCATTTCCCTCTTCGAGTTAAACACCCCCAAGGCCGATTCGATATCCTGCGGAAACAAGAAATGATAATAGAAAATCGCCGATGGAGCTGTTGGCCGTCGGGGATGTGCGGATGATGGCACGGCTTAAATCGCAGAGGAAAACAAGGCCGATTTGCACAGGAACATGGGCTGGAAACGTCTCGGTGGCGCACGGCAGGCACGGCGGTGACGATCTTCGAGAATGATCAACCGGTAGGGACCGTATGAACAGGTAACGAAAACTGCTGGATGGCGTTCAGAAGCTGGACACCGAGGTGGACGAACGACAGCTTCTGGTTGTGAGGAAGATTCTTCAGGGGTACTCGTTGGATCGTCACCAGGTTGCAACGTGGAGCTCCAAGCGGTGGACAGAGAACTTTTTGTGTACGAAGATTAATCGCACAAAAAGCATGTAATTCCAAGAATAATTCTTGGCCTTTGTTGCAGATGTGGACAGGAGATCCCCTTTTTGAGACCACCTTTGATGAGTTGCAGTCTGCTCTTCGTTGAAGACCCAACAAGGTTAAGCCAAGAGAGAGGTGGGAGGGAATGTGAGAGCGGCCAAAGATGTCAGCGTGAAAAAAATAGAGAGAGTGACGTGAGGGACTATCGAGAGTCAGAGGGAAAAATGAGAGGGACCGAGCGAGAGAGAGGTGGGCCAGTGGGGCGAGAGAGATAGAGCGAGAGAGAGGGCGGTGTTGATGATGGAGAAAAGTGGCGTCCCAGAGAGAGAGAAGCCGTGGTGTGCAAAAAAAATTATCGTCCCCCCCCCCCCCCTCTTTTTCTTCTTTAACCATAGTCATAATGACGAATATATATAGGATGAATTAGGGTTACGCCTTTAGGGTTTAATCCTAACCGTCGACTCTAAGGATTTCCGACGCGATATCAACCGTAGGATTATAACTCGATGATTCTTAAATAATCCTATCGGGCTAGGGCTCATCAGATGGGCTCATTCGCGCGAACTTAAGGCATAAGTGGGCTTTAATTAATTAAACGGATAATTAATTAAAAGCCTTATTTTCACAAAATTAAAATGGACTGAATGAGATTTTAAATCGAGGCCATTATAATTTTCGGTAATTCCCCTTTCATGATCGAAAATTCTCAAATTGATTTTGGTTCCGTCGCTTGTTAAATTCAGCTCAATTGAATCGCCTGTGACTGACTGCCAATGCATGACAGACAAATAAAAATATGTAATGCATGAAAATTTATTTTTGCGAGAATTAGGATTAACTCTCATTTTGTGAAATAAATGAATGTCCTAAAAATTAAAATTTAGGTGCTAACAGCTTGCCCCTCTTTGAGTGGAGGCTCAGAGAGGTTTCACTCAAAGACCAAAAGTGGCACCTAAATTTTCATCTAAATCGATATTTTTTTTTTTTTGGAAATGATGTAATGCAAGACTGAAAATAACATGCGTCTAATTTCTTTTTTCAAAGAACTCGCGCATGGATCGCGTGAGGGGTATCTGTTTATGCAAATACCTTATACGTTGAGGATTCCCTTAATCACCAGCGTACTGAGGATCTTAAGGTACCGGGCCCACCCGTCCTCAGGAATTTCTTTCTTCTTGACTCCGGGTGACGCAAGATGTCTATAGGCCGAATTTGCGAGTTCTGGATCGTAAATCGGTAATGCTTCCGCACCACGATCATCCGCTCATCACGTGGAACGTCGGCTAAGAATAAAGCTTTCAAACCACAATCATCTTCTCGTCCTGTGGAATGTCAGCTGAGAAATGCATCTGCATCACGATCATCCGCTCATCACGTGAAGCATTGGTTGAGAATAAAGCTTTCGAACCACGATCATCCGCTCATCACGTGGAACGTCGGCTGAGAATTGGCTTCTGCATCACGATCATCCGCTCATCACGTGAAGCATTAGCTGAGAATAAAGCTTTCGAACCACGATCATCCGCTCATCACGTGGAACGTCGGCTAAGAATAAAGCTTATGCATCACGATCATCCGCTCATCACGTGAAGCATTGGCTAAGAATAAAGCTTTCGAACCACGATCATCCGCTCATCACGTGGAACGTCGGCTGAGAATTGGCTTCTGCATCACGATCATCCGCTCATCATGTGAAGCATTAGCTGAGAATAAAGCTTTCGAACCACGATCATCCGCTCATCACGTGGAACGTCGGCTAAGAATAAAGCTTATGCATCACGATCATCCGCTCATCACGTGAAGCATTAGCTGAGAATAAAGCTTTCGAACCACGATCATCCGCTCATTACGTGGAACGTCGGCTGAGAATTGGCTTCTGCATCACGATCATCCGCTCATCACGTGAAGCATTAGCTGAGAATAAAGCTTTCGAACCACGATCATCCGCTCATCACGTGGAACGTCTGCTAAGAATAAAGCTTCTGCATCACGATCATCCGCTCATCACGTGAAGCATTAGCTAAGAATAAAGCTTTCGAACCACGATCATCCGCTCATCACGTGGAACGTCTGCTAAGAATAAAGCTTCCAAACCACAATCATCTTCTCGTCCTGTGGAATGTCAGCTGAGAAATGCTTCTGCATCACGATCATCCCCTCATCACGTGAAGCATTAGCTGCCAGCCGGATTTGCGAAATGCTGGTATCGCAATCAAGTAAAAACTGAATTACATTCATCCTTTATGTGAAACAGTGGACAGAATTACGAAATGCTGGTATCATAATCTGAGAATATCTGAATCACATTCATCCTTTATGTGAAACAGCGAACAGATTTGCGAAATGCTGGTATCGCAATCTGAGAAAAACTGAATCATGTTCATCCTTTACATGAAACAGCGAACAGAATTGCGAAATGCTTGTATCGCAATATGAGAAAATCTGAGTCACATTCATTCTTTATGTGAAACAGTGGACAAAATTACGAAATGCTGGTATCGTAATCTGAGAAAATCTGAATAGGGTGCTCGAGTTATTGATCGAGCGGGCCTGATTGTCTTTTGGGATCTTCTGTCTGGATCACCGTGCTTAGCTTGGTACCTGCAACATTGAAGATGCGGTCATCCGAATCAGAAAACTTACCTGAGTTGACTGAAATCCGGCTTTTAGGATTTGCTGAATTGGCGTGCTCAACCTGTTCAGTTCATAAGAAAATGTTGTCTCGCATGAACCTTAATGCAAATGCAACAACTTGCGAGCTTCTATTTGCATTGCAAAGCTTCACTGGGGATTTTGTCAATAAGGAAAACTATATGATCTTTTCGACAAAATTTGACCAAATAGAATGAGGAACCTTCAGTCAGAAAGGACTTTCTCTCACTCTCTTTGAAAAGGCTATTTGACCCTATCATTGATGCGGGCATGAGAATCACTCGGTGCTGTCCTCATCACACTTGATAAGGGTTCGGGTAATCTTGCAATCAGTATGACCAGACCAATCCACGAGGTCTTTTCAAGGACTGTAATTCAGGCTTGGTCAACGGGTATTCAAATGGGACTCATATGAGTCATTAGGCCATGAAATGAGATCTTCATCAGCTGCATTGGGTTTACAAGTCAGGAATCCTGCCAAATGAGATAAAAATGATCTTACTCTCACTTCTTCGAGCAATATTTATAAGCATTTGAAACCTTATATTAACCCAAGTGCCTTAATCTGAAGAGACTTTTGGTAAGGGTTGTGATGTTGGTTCAGGGTAGGCTTGAAATGAATGGCTTATTTCCACAAATGGGTTGTGTAAAGATGAGATTGGTGGTAATCCATTCTTGATATTTCAGGCAAGAGTGCCGCTGGTAATCTTCGCCGATGTATTTCATAAAAGATCGTTCTTTAAGGAACATTTTGTGAATCAACTCAGGCGAGACCTCCCTTCCTTTCGGAGACTTTTATGAGAGAGCTCTTTTCTCTTCCTTTTCTCTCTCTCTCTCTCTCTCTTTATTTTTATTTTACGAGAGTGGACACTTTTGCCCCCCCCCCTTTTTTTTTTGCACAACGAGCTCTTTTGAAAAGGAAGGGAGAGTCTCATCTGAATTGCCTACATATTGTGCTGGCAAATTTTTCAAGTTTCAGTTTGCCCCAAGGCACTTTGCTCATCTGTAAAATGGTTTGGAATGATTTCCTTTGAGGATGATCACCAATTAGGTTTCGAGAAATGAATCCGCCGCTCAAGTTGGGTTAAGCAAAGGATGAGTGTATATGGGTATAGAAATGAAATGCTCTTCATCATGTCTAAAGCACTTGAGCTAACATAGAATTCGCATGCGATAAATACACTTGAAGATTGATGCAAGTGAAAGCAAGAAAATTCTATTCATGCTTTGAATTTTCTGAAATTTTTCCCAATGTGGGGTTGTTCTTGACAGGGGTATGAAAACGAAACCACCGTTCAAAGGAGTTTAGCAAAGGGAGACCTGTAGTGTTTGGATAGAGGAAATGAATGCCTCACATCATCTTGGTCGTCATACTTTTTGCAAGATAACCCTTTCACCTTGTAAGCATGAAATCTTCACACTTACTCACTTGGGATATCATATAGGACGTGTATGGAAGTAGCTTGCCTTTCATCGTCCTGGCGTTCCTTATTCAAAATGATCAACATTAATTGACCAAACAAATCTCCTGATTGAAAAATTCAGTGAAGATTTATAATACAATCAGAAAGCAGGCAAAATGTGCATGAGTATTAAGATTTGCAAAAACATTATAACATCTCAGGTATAATATTTCTTGACTGAATCAGCATTGACAGGATTAGTGAAGACACGTCCATCCATCTCTGCCAAGATCAAGGCGCAGCCTGAAAGGGCTTTCTTCACTATGTAAGGTCCGCCATAATTTGGAGCAAACTTCCTTTCTGGCTGTGGGATGATGGGCAGAAGCTTCCGCAGCACAAGGTCTCCCTCCTGAAAATGTCGAGGTCGCACCTTCTTGTTAAAAGTTCGGGCCACTCTCTGCTGATAACATTGGCCATGGCATAAGGCTCTGAGCCGCTTTTCGTCAATCAAGTTCAGTTGATCTACCCTCTGTTGGATCCAATCTGTTTCAGTCAGTTCTATCTGGGACAAAATGCGTAGAGAAGGAATCTCCACTTCGACCGGTAATACTGCCTCTATACCATATACCAGGGAGTACGGGGTTGCCCCGGTTGATGTCCGGATTGAAGTTCGGTATGCCATAAGTGCGAACGGCAACCTGTCGTGCCAATCTCGATAATTCTCAACCGTCTTAGACAAGATCTTCTTGATGTTCTTGTTCGCTGCCTCAACTGCCCCGTTCATCTAAGGGCGATATGGAGAAGAATGCAAGTGTCTGATCTTAAATGCTTTGAGCAGTTCTTCCACCTGCTTGCTATTCAGATTCGCACCATTATCTGTGATTATAACCTTAGGGGCTCCATATCGAGCAATTAAATCACGTCCGATGAACTTTACCACATTTCGGGACGTGACCGTTGAATACGATGTCGCCTCAATCCACTTGGAAAAATAATCAATTGTCACCAGAATGAACTGATGTCCATTGGAAGCTTTAGGGTTGATTGGGCCAATCACATCTATTCCCCACATGGAAAACGGCCAAGGCTCGGATAACTGATGCAACTCGTTTGGAGGGACATTGATCTTAACACCATGAATCTGGCATTTATGGCAACTTCTGACATGCTGTATACAATCATTTTCTAAGGTGAGCCAATAATAGCCCAGCCTCATGATCTTCCTTGCTAGCATATGGCCGTTCATGTGAGGGCCACAGATGCCTTCATGCATTTCTGCCATTAAACGAATCGCTTCAGTCGCATCAACACACCTCAGCAGGACCGAATCGAAAGACCTTTTATAAAGATTTTCTCTGCTCAGGAAGAATTTTGAAGCCATCTTCCTTATATACTTCTGGTCTGAAACTGTACTATTCTCAGGAAACTTCTGCTCTTGGATATACATCTTGATATCCTGATACCAGGGTTTGCTATCTGGCTCATCCGCCACAACCATGCAGTAAGCCGGCTGTCTTAAGATTTTGAACTTTAGTGGTTCGATTTCTAATCCCTCCGTGATATGCAACATTGATGCCAGAGTGGCCAAAGCGTCTGCAAATTGATTTTGAGTTCTAGACAAATATTCAAACTTGATATCCGTAAAACTTTCCATCAATTCGTTTAAATACTCATGATAGGGCAGCAACTTTGAATCTCGCGTCTTCCATTTACCAACCGTCTGGAGAATAATTAAGGCTGAGTCTCCAAACACCTTGAGCTTAGATATTCCCATTTCTATCGCCGCTTGTAGACCAAGAATACAAGCTTCGTATTCGGCGATGTTATTAGTGCAAGGGAACACCAATTTTGCTGCTACTGGATAATGTTGACCTCTAGGAGATATCAGGATTGCTCCCGTGCCGGACCCTGACAAGTTTACAGCTCCATCAAAGTACATTGTCCAAACATAATCTTCGACCGTCATAATTCGATCTTCAAGTCGATAAAGATCATCACCTTGTCTCGAATTTTTTGTTAGAACATCCGCTATAACTCTTCCTTTCACCGATTTCTGAGGCAAATATCGAATGTCAAACTCGGAAATGAGAATTTGCCACTTGGCAAGTTTGCCAACCAATGTAGGCTGATTCAGGAGATATTTAATGGGATCGCACTCCGTCACCAAAAGGATTTGGTAATGCAGAGTGTATTGTCGCAGCCTGTGTAACACCCATACCAATGTTACGCACGTCTTTTCAGCCTCTGAGTAATTTAATTCGGAGCCCGTGAATTTCTTGCTCAGATAATAGATGGCCCGTTCTTTAGCATCCCCCTGACTTTCTTGGGCTAGCATGGCTCCAAGTGACTCACTGTTTATTGTGAGGTAGAGAATCAACGGTTGCCCCGGTGTAGGTGGCACAAGGACAGGTGGATTCATGAGATGCTGCTTCAACTTCTCAAACGCTTCCTCACATTCTTCATCCCATCTAATAAGTGCATTCTTTTTTAGGAACTTGAGAAAGGGTTTGGTGGTCTCTATCAGCTGAGAGATGAATCGGGAAATATAGTTCAATCTTCCCATGAGACTCCTAACCTCATTCGCCGTGGTCGGTGGTTTCAATTCACAGATTGCCTTAGCCTTCCATGGATCAATCTCGATACCTCGGTTGCTGACAATGAAACCGAGTAATTTGCCACTGCTAGCCCCAAAAACACACTTCGCTGGGTTGAGGCGCAATTTGAACTTCCTAAGCCGCTCAAATAGCTTAATCAGAGTCTGGACATGGTCTTCCCCTTTCCGGGTCTTGGCAATCATATCATCCACATATACCTCTAACTCATTATGAATCAGGTCATGAAATAAAGTCACCATGGCCCGTTGATATGTTTCCCCGGCATTCTTCAATCCAAAAGACATCACCCTGTATTGAAATAATCCACATGGGGTAGTGAAAGTGGTTTTCTTCTTATCATTTTCGTTCATCAGAACCCTGAGAAGCCATCCATGAAAGAAAACAGCTCGAATCCAGCTGTGCTGTCCACTAGAACATCGATATGTGGGAGGGGAAAATTATCTTTCTGGTTGGCCTTATTCAAGTCCCGGTAGTCTACACAAACTCGAACTCGACCATCCTTCTTCATCATTGGAATGATGTTGGCAATCCAGTCTTGGTATTGAGAGGTCTCAATGAATCCCATGTCTAGGAGTTTCATAACCTCCTCTTTGATCTTATTTTCCAACTCCGGTCTAGCTCTTCGTTTCTTCTGTGCTACTGGATCACAAGATGGGTTGAGCGAAAGACAGTGTTCAACAATCGAGCGATCAAGCCCTGGCATATCTGCGTAGGACCATGCAAAGATATCTTGGTAATCCTTCAGGAGTTGAATCAACTGTCTAGCTGTGTCCTCAGGAAGGTTTGCCCCAATCTTGACTTCCTTAAGGTTTTCTTCATTTCCTAGATTGATAGACAGGGTCTCATCTCCGGTCAACGACTTGACCGTTTCATGTTCCTCGAATTCCCGACGTATTTCTTCGTATTCGGGGTCGAATTCATTGAGGTCATAAACTCCAGAATCCATTAGATCTCCCGCCACATCCCTGAAACATAGAGTAGGGAATTCAGAAAAACAAACAGGGTTTAAAGATGTATGCCCTATCATTTTTGGATGCGATTTTTTCTTGGAAAATGCTTCTTCTTGGCTTTTTCTGTTTTTCTTTCCGAAAAATTTATTTTACAAAAATTTTGAAACGAGAATCTTTGAAGAAGCCCAACCCTCGGTATCTTACCCTTGATGACAATTTGTTTGACCGTTGGTTATCGTCATCGGGTTGGTTTGAGGTACTTCGACAAGATTCCAAAATGATGGATAGAAATTTCTGTAATTTTATTGATCTTTAAAATCAATTCATTACATTTATTGATTGAAAAGTGCAATACTGAAGAGAAAAGTCTTAACAATAACCGAAATGACTGAAATTAAAAGAAAGCTGGAAATATCCCACGCATGGGGTAACATAGATTGGTTACTCTGAATCTAAGCTCTCCAATGGATCGTCTTCAGAGTGAACACTGTTCGAAGGCCTCTGTGGTCTGCATTCCAGGTAGGGCTCTTCTTCAGGGGTCACATCCATCTGTATAAGGTCTTCAAGCACAGCTCCCACGGTCATGTCACCAAACCATTCAGCCAGGTTAGGTATCTCACCATCCACATACAGTTCTATGGGCTCTACTTCGGCAACCTGCTCCTTCACTGGAACGTGGAATACGATCCCCAAATCGTCCTCATACTTGGACAACTCATCATATCCTCCGACCACGCCACCAGATCAGAAAGTGACGTATAGGGGCTGTGGCTGAGAACTATCTTCTTGCTTGCCAAATCCTTTCACTACCTGCTTGCCATGTCTCTGTCCCGGATAACCAAGACCCGCCTTATGATTTTGACCTTTAAGCTCAACAGGGGTGCGGATTCCTTGGCTATGTCTTCCCAGTCCCATGCCGGGTTGATAGCCATTCCCTACCATTACTTTGGCCACCATAACAGAAGCGGTTGACACCTCGGGAGTTGGTAAGGGACTATCAGGAGAGGCATGTATGGTCTGTATTAGCTCGAACGCGTGATACGAGCTCTCTTCATTTCCGGTCGGTTCCACGTAGGGAATGGCTGTCTCGTTATAGATCTGATGGTCTTCCTCACCAAACACCGTCACCAGCTTCTTCTCAACCACAAATTTGATCTTCTGATGGAGGCTCGAAGGTACGGCGCTTGCATTGTGGATCCAAGGCCGTCCAAGCAGAAGATTGAATGCTGAGGGAATATCCAGGACTTGAAATAAAATGTCAAATGTCGACGGTCCGATGAGGATATCTAGATTTATCTGCCCCAGAACGTCTTTCTTCATTCTGTCAAAAGCTCTAACAAAGGCTTTTGGCGACTGCATTCTAGTCAAGTCCACTCCCAATCGGTTCAAGGTGGCCAATGGGCATATATTCAAAGTTGAACCGTTATCAATGAGGACTCGAGACACAAAGGTCTGTTTGTGCTTTACGGTAATATGCAGGGCTTTGTTATGGCCCCGACCTTCTGCAGGAATCTCATCGTCAGCGAAAGCTACTTGATCCTTCAACAGGACCGCCCCGACAAATCCTTTCAGCTTCTTTTGTTCGATATTCTCAGGGACGTGAACCTGCCCCAAGATCTTCTTTAACGCCTCCTGATGCTTAGGTGAGGTTTGCAACAACTCGAGTAGAGAGACTTGAGCTGGCGCTTTCCTTAGCTGATCCACAATATTGTATTCGCTAGTCTTAATGACCGTGAGGAACCCCTTAGCTTCCTCCTCTTCGACCGGTCTAGGCGGCTTGTCTCATTGTAGGTCCGTCCTAATCTAGTTATAAGAGCTAAGTCATAGAACCAAGGGACTGCCCGACCATCTGAATAAGGGAAATGTTGTGGGCTGGTAATCATCAGGTTCTCGTTCACCACCAGCCCCAGATCATCATCTGACGCGTCTTGTAGAGAGGGCATATCTGCTAACTCTGGATCTACTTGAGCTTCTATCTCCTCAATGGGAACCGCTACTTCAAGTGGGGTTATAGCCAATGCCGCAAGCTTCTGTTCCCAGTCAATAACCATCCCAGAGATGGTAGCTATCATTCCAAACTGGTTCATCCGAACCACCAAGCCGTCTCTGATCAACTTAGTAAACATCTCATCTAGCTGAGTTGAAGTCACCACTTCTCCTGTTTGATAATAACCCGCCCTCACTAGGGCATCCAAAGCTTCAGCAGCCTTGACCTTAAATGGACCTGTTGTGCTAATGTCTTCTCCTAAAATAGCATTGATGGCCCCGAAATGTTTAGGTAGGGGATTCTTCTGCACGTTTGGCTGCTTGTTGGGTAGCGAGATTGCTCCAGTCTGAATCAGATCCTGAATACGATTTTTTAGGACGAAACAAATATCTGTGCCGTGGCCTACTTCCCCACTATGATAATCACACTTCTTACTCAGGTCATACCATTTTGTGTTTGACGTGTTCGCTCTCATTGGCTCTGTAGTTAAGAGCCTTTTCTTCTGTAGGATGGCCCAAATTTGAGTCAAGGTCCCCGGGAGTGGGCTGAACTGCCGGTTCTTCCACGTATCCCATCTCTGGCTACTATTAGCCATCTGTTCTTCGGGGAGTTGAATGACGGGGCTCTGAACCACCGGTCTCTGTGTGTACGCCAAGTTAACCTGCGTGGCTGCTGGTTCCTTCTTTGGTGCAAAACGCTTTGGACCGTTTCCGCTATCTCCATACCAGCCTCTCTTCCAGTTGCTTTCCACCTCCTCAGCGAAGGAAATAAGGTCAGAGAAAGACGCGACCGCTGATATGAACACATGCGCTCGTACATTCTGTGGCAGGGTAGAGACGAATAGTCTCATCATTTCCCGTTCGGGAGGCACCGGTTTCAACTATGAGGCAAGACTCTTCCATCTGGTCCCGTACTCCTTAATCGACTCACCTTTCTTCATTTCGGCCCGCTCTAGATCTTGTGTTGTGATGGCCACATCAATATTGAAACTGAAATGCTACACAAAATCATTGGCCACTTCGTCCCAATCATCTTTAGTATAGACCTCATGATCAATGTACCATCTCATGGCGGCTCCTTTCAAACTGGCCTGAAACGTTTGGACCATGAGGGCGTCATTTGCAGCATACTTACCCATTCTAGCCTGATAAGTCTGGATGTGCTGCACAGGATTTGACGTGCCGTCATACTTTTCAAAATTCGGGATTTTGAATTTGTCCGGATAGATTGTTCTTGAAAAGGCTGGACGGTCAATCTTAGGGACATGCCGTGCACCCTCAACCTCTTTGAGCCTCTGGTCTATTTTGGCCAGCATCTTCGCATTATCATCCTTTTGTGGAATAATAGCTTCAGGCAGAGAATAGTTCACCAGCGGGACAGACGAAACTTGGGCAGATGATTGGCCAATATGCCCTGAGGCTCTGGCAACGCCTTTAGCTTTTGCCTTGGTCGCGGCAAGTGAGGCTACAACTCCGGGCATGTCTTCCTCATCTTATTCTTCCTCCTCTTGTCGTAGGTCTACGTATAACCCCTTCGACTGAAATAAAGGGTTGGAACGCACGGGTGTAGCAGAAGGTGGTTGTTGGCCCAAAGACAGCTGGGATATCATAGTCTTCAGCTCGACCAGTTGATCATTGAAGACCTTGGCTTGCTCCTCCCTTTCCCTTCTCATTTCCTGCCTCATTCTCTCCTCCATTTGGGCAATTGATTCAGCTGGATTGGCCATTTGCCTAGCTTTGGAGCGAGTGTTATATGAATGATGAGGAGGATCCGTGATATGCTTCCTAAAACAAGGAAATAACCCATGATTAGTCACATGTTTCAAGCATACCGGGCTGATCCATGACACACTCTAACTTACGAACTTCCTAAGACTCCCAACCTTGTTTGCGTTTGATAGAGAAAAACCTTTGCCATTGCAAGCATTTTGATTCAATTAAGAAAATCATTGATGGCAATCTGATGTTTAAACAAATAAAGATCTGAGATTCTCCATTCAATCACAATTAAATAACCTCAAGAAATAAATTCTGACAAAGTCGAATTACAAGAAAGAAATCCTTAAACAAATCTCTAGAAAGACTGAAAGCACTCAAAAAGACTAAACATCTCGAACTATAGATCCCGGGGGAATCTTCTGAGCCTTAAGCTTCTTGTACTTTTCCTCAAAGATACGGGCCCTCTCCTTAGCTTTGGCATACTTCTTCTCGAGTAAATGGATTTTGAGACGCATGGTCTCCTGAACTGGAATGGCGAGAACCACTGGGAGCCACTCCTTTGGTATATCATGCTCCTTGATATATTTGAGAGAGGCGCAGTACGTCTTGACCCTTGCCTTGAGGACTTCATTCGGAAATACCAGCTTTACTGGCTGATAACGTTCCCACATAGAATGCGACAGGGCGGCATGTTCCTCAAACCTCTGATCGTTTCCTTCAAAGTAGATGCAGATCTTGCCTTCCTTCGGCTTTGGTGGAATTTCTTTTAGGACACCATTGTCGCGGCCCGTCCGGAAGCGGACGCGGCTAATGGATTACCGATCGCGGGCCTTGGATCGACGCGGGCCCTCCCAGGCCCATACCAAATCGCGGCTGGAGTATTTTTTTCAGAAGGATTCGACGAAGAGTCGATCGCTTTCAACCTTCAGTGTGGTCATGGTGGCACGTGCAACTTGTGCATGTATTTGGAGTCGCCACCGGTCTTTCTTGGAGGGTAGACCGGAAACCTTACAGATCGATTGGGAGAGATCGATCAGTTCTGCAGAACCAGAGATTTTGGGTTCGGGGACTTGGTTACGCTGGTGTCATTACCAACGCCCTTTCGGTACCTAACGCGAGTGATTTTCCTGACTAAGAGTTCATGCAGGCGCAGTTTTGGGTGGGGTAAGTTTGATTCAGGGTTTCATGCAGATTGGAAGACTATTCCTATCAATCACAATCAATTTTAATAAAGACGCAATCAAATGCATAAATAAATTTCATATCAATGCACGTCAATTCAAGTCAATGACTTCCTAGTATAGCCATAAGGGTTTAGGGAGGGTGTGATTTCGGACCGGGGTAAAATGAGAAGATTTGGGAACGATTAGCCCGAAGGGCAAAATCGTCAATTTTTGGAAGATTTGGATAACGAATTACCCAAAATATTCCATGGCCAGTTGTTTGTGGCCATTTCCCATTTTTGAGAATTTTTTGGAATTTCTTGATTTTTCTCCAATTTTTTGGAAGACGATTCGCCCAAAGGGCGGAATCGTCATTTTAAGAAGGGTCGAGGTTCAAAATACCCGGGATGAGCCTTGGCCGATTGATTGTGACCATTTCCTATTTTTGGGATCTTTCTAGAATTTTTAGAATTTTTATTTATTTTTTAATTTTTATTGAATTTTTTAATTATTTTCTGAAATTTTTTTTATAAAAAGCATGTCTTTGACAATAGATAACACTCAACCAGATAAATAAGCTAACCACTAGACATGGAACAAATACATGTGAATCAAGTCTATAAAGGCAATATTTTAGAAAAAAAAATAAATCTGATGCAAGAATCGAGTACGTAGAATGTACCTGACCGGCCATCGATCTTCAATCATTAAGCCCTTATACGTGATCGTCTCTATGTGCGTCGGCACAAAAGAAAAACAGGATAGGGCTGGGTTTATGATTCCTCCGGCCCAATTTCCAAACAGGGCATTTGCTCCTCATCAATGGACCGGCCCACCTGTTGACACCTGATTTTTGATCAGTCTTTCATAGTTTATTTTTTAAAAATTCATAAAAAATCTATAAAAAGTTAAAAAAAATTAAAAAATCATCTTTGGTAGCCTTGACCAAGCTAAAGGAACCATTTTTGATAAAAAAAAATAATTTGTCATATTTTTTAATATTTTCCAAAAATAGAAATATACATGAAAAATGAAGAAAAATAGCGTTCGATGTCGTAAAAATATAGAAAAATAGTCAATATTTTTATTTTAATTTCCTTTTCATTTTGAACTCATAAATAGTCAAAATTCAAGTTCAATTGCATGTATTTCTTCACGACGCATAGAGTTGAATTTGGCAAAAAAATGTCATTCGAGTATTTTAATTTGTAAATTTCTACATATTTTTTAGTCTTGACGTCCAATTAGATCGACCACCATCTACAATAAATTCCCCTTGCTGAATATTTTCGTTTTTGTTTCACATGATTTCATGATGTAAAACGCCGAGTGGATCCCCAAATATAATCGGGTCGGCATGAGCTCGACAGCTCGTCCAAGACCAAACCAGGGCACGGCGAACCCCATGTGAGTACTCTCGAACTCCTTCGATGCTTCCTAATGCTTTTCTTAGGTTAGATCGTGTGTAGAATGGCTAGGACAGCTAAATCATTCTTGAGCTGTGATTGATAAATAGGGCCTTACTAGGAATGTCATGTGATTTATTTGCATATCTAGATTCCTTGAGTTGCGCATTTTATTACTGATTGTGATTGCTAGGATAATCACTCCTATCTGCATGAATTTCTAGATTTAGGGTTCATACCTTACTCATCCGCATAAATCTCAGGCTAGAAAATTCAGTCAACTTAGGTACCGAAAGGGCGTCAACTCTGACAGTTGGTGTAACTAAGTCCCCGAAACCATTTCTCTGGTTCTCGCAGAATTGAATAGAAACTCCCAACTATTCGATTGGGTGGTCCAATCACACTCTAAAAAAAATGATTGGTGGCGACTCCATGGCATGCACACTTAGCACATGTCACTAGACCACACTGAAAGTCGATCACGCATACCTCCGTTGCGATTTGGGTAATGGGCCTTGGGAGAGGCCCGCGTCCGACCAGACAGGACGGCCCATTAGCCCTCGAGAGCCCGACAACCTCAAGAGGGTCGCGACACCACCAAAAGAAAAGAATTACCAAGCCCAACCAATTCGCTCTCTTTTTATTTGCGCCAACCCCATCGACAAGTCTGCAACAAAAGACAGATAAACTGCCACCCCCATTATACTGTTCATCACCTCCCTCATGCAACGTCAATGAGGTTGGGCAGAGTTCGGACATCAGAGCATCATTCAAACCACGAACAGGAATTCCGGTTTTGGCGCCGGGATGGCGGGCTGATGAAGGCGCAAGGACGTGGCGGTCGGAGGGAGTTGTGGGTGGTTGGTAGAGGTGCATGGAGGTCTGTAACGGTCATGTATGGGTGAAGGAAGGCGGCGAAGTGGCGAAGCTCAGCTCGGGCAGAACCGGGTGCAGAAACAGGGCATTATTCGGTTCTGGCTGTTTGGTGTTCCCTGGCGGTCCTGTGGTGTCGTGCGACGGTGGAGAGACGTCGAAACAGCCTCGGGTCTCTACGGCAGCTAGATGATTTTATGGCGGTTGATGACGATCGGAGCTGGTCCTAGTGATCGGATAGAGGATGGCGAAGAGACCGATCGTGGTCGGAGGCGACCGTGAGGGCCGTTGAAGTTCGGACAGACCAGGTAGCAGATTCGGCGGAAGACAGAGTAGAAGAGACGGAGGAGAAGTTGGCAGATTCTGGAGGGGGGAGCTGTTCAGGCGGGTGGCAACGGCTAGAGAGTGTCAGGAGGAGGTGGTTGGTGATGGTGGAAGGTTGCAGCGACGGCTAGAGCGTCGCAAGGGAGGGCGTAGAACAGCGGCGACAGTAGCTCGACCTGGAACAGGGTACACCCGAGCTGCGGCTGGCCGGTCTTCCAGCGGCTCCACAGGGGCTGGTGACGGCTTCGGGGGATCGGTGGTGGACACTGGAGGAGCTGATAACCCTCTTGGCCTTCGTCCCCATCATCGGGGCTGGCCTGTGGATGGCCAGGAACTCCTCGACGTGCGATGGTTTTCTCCAGACCCAGCGGCTTGTCCTTGGCTTCGTCGTCTTGATGCTTCTCATCCGCATCTATTCCATCGGTTGCTGCGCTTTTCAGAACACCAAACAGGCAAAGACCGACCACCCATCGAGAGAAATAGATCAGGAAGGTCCGGCTCCTCGTGGGACTTGGCCTTATAAAACGTCAGGAACCCGTCGTGGTCGTCGACGGAGACAACAGCCTCGACACCTTGGATCGGGGAACAAGGCCGGCGGCTCGTGGAGCAGCAGTTGGTTTCGTCATGGGCGTGGGGATCAGCAGCTCGTCTCGATGGAATCACTTCGCACGGTGCCGGAGCGGTCGGACACCATGTGGCTCAACAGCGAGGGTAACGATGTCAATGGCACTCGTCAAACTTGAAGCTCGTCGCCACTCAACGTTGTACAAATAGCAACCCCTTGATCACCAGATATCGCCCGAGAGGATTCTCCCCCCAAAGACTCTCTTTTTTTTTTAATCCCTCAACCATCCTTTGCTTCTTGGATTTTTGTGGACAGCATCTCCCTTTTTCTTTTAAAAACTCCTCTTCTTCTTTCTTTTATGGCGCCGTTCGTTCCACTATCCATCATCCCACTATTGTCGGCCAGTTCTCATTTTTTTAACCATCCCCATGCATCACATGTTGATTGACAAAATGAATAAGGAATGGCTCTACGAGAAAATAGATAAAATAAATTCGAAAAATACCAAAAAATATTTTTTGTTCAAAATTGGTCCCCAAGGCTAGGCCAAGGCTTCCAAAGTTGATTTTGTGATTTTATGACCTTTTTTTATATTTTTAATTAATTTTAAAAAATAAAGATCACAATAACATATGGTCAAAAATCAGGTGTCAACAACCATACTGACGGACTATCCTTGCAGGATGATATTCTAACACCCCTGAAAGTCCCAAGAGGGGAATAGGCGCTTCGTCGGGACCCGTGATCCTTGCCTCCTCCACCTTAAACCACATAGCACTCCATAGGAAAATCACTGGACTTGGGTTTGATAATAGGGCCAACAGCTTGGTATAATGAAAGTTAGGAAGTCAACCTTGTTCATTTTTAAATTTCAAGAAAGGGTGTTCAAGTTCTGAAATCAAAGGTACTTCGAGGTATTTTCCAAACTGAACATAGTGGGAAAGGAACCAAACTTGCAGAATTTCTGGAGAAAAACGGAGTGTCTTATCTTGTTTGGCCTTAAATCTATTAAGCGAAAGGAAAGTTTCTGCCAAAATTGCATTGACGAAATTTCTACCATCTAATACTTCATTGACAAAAAATGACATCAAAGGATTGACATGATTTGGCTTATGTGGAAAAACGATTGACCCAAAGAATAACATCATGAAAATTCTAGCCCTGCCAAATCTAGAAGAATTAACTCTGAGACAACTATCTAGGAATGAGATGGGGCAACTCCCCCTTTCTTGTTTCAAAATCATAGCCACTTCATCCCTATTGACATTTAAAAACTCAGACAAGACTAAGACTGGATCTTTACCAAGTGGCGGAGCGACCAAAACCCGGCCTAGTGACTTTCCAACAAGGATATTATATTCTTCCAAGGTGGGAGTTGGCTCATGCTTATCAAAGATGAATGTGGTAGTCTGTGGACTCCAAAACTGAACCAGAGCATGAACTAAACCAAACTGAATACGGATATGGATCAAAGGAATCATCCGGCCAATGTAAAATCTGATTATCTCTCGGGTATCCTCGCCTAGAAAATTCCACCATTCCTTCAACTTCTCCTTGGCTGGCTCAATACACTGGATATCTCCTTCCCCCATGATCTATAATTCGAGACTCTGACTCGCCCTAGCTGTCACGGGTCAACCCGAAAAGCATAAATAGAGAGAAAGGTAAAGTTTAGAAAATACCGCCTTTAGAGAACCGAAACAAACAATCACATAGACATACAGATGAGGTCGTAAGGTTCACTAACTAATAGGCTTCAAAGGTGGAGCCCCAAGGATACTCAGACCAAGCCAACTGGGGTTTGCGACTGGATCGAGATCCCCCGTAGACATCCGGCTCAGCCAAGTGAAGACCCGCATCACCAGGGTAAGTGACGAGGGTACTCGCTCTTGGCACCGATTTAGAAAGGTTTGGGACTTGAGAAGGACGGCTCAGGCCACAGGGAAACGGCCGAAGTGTCCCTAACCAAGCACCATCCTAAGCCTAGCCATTCAGGTCCAACAGCAGGTTGTGTGTGCAAGGTGTAGTGTCTACCCAACTAAGGCATGCATAGCGGGTTATATCAAGACAGCGCTTCTATATAAGCTCATATACATAAACTCCTTCAAACAGCAAAACAAAGGTTGGCAAACACTCGCCCCTTATAACTCCTAGCTTGCACAAAAAGGGTTAACAAACACCTCCCCTTATCACTCCAACCCTGCAAGAATATTTAACACCTGAAGGTGAAATCCAATCAATCCACTCAAGACATCCAAGGAATCTAAATGGCCTAAATCCTCTACAACTTTTAAATTTTCTGAAAGGTTTAGATAACTGAGTTAAGCATTCATATTTTTCAGAAAATAAAAAGTAGGTCCACAGCGGAGACGCCAAGCTGTCGCGACTTAAAAAATTAAGTTAATGGATTATTAGGTTAATCACATGAATTAACTAACCTAATACGGACTCTCCCAAGCCCTACCAATTCGCAACTTAAAATTAATTAGAATGATTTAGAAATTGGAGTCGCCACTAATCATTTTTGGTAGGTTGATTAGAAACATAAGTAAAATAGCGGGATGATTATTTTACTTCTACGAACCAGAGATTATGGATTCGGGGACTTGGTTACACTAGTTAATTAAAACTAATGCCCTTTCGGTACCTTAATTCCATGTGGGATGTCCTAAAATCGACGACTCAGATTGAATCAATTTGAGGCTCAAATGAGGTGTTTCTTTTTTTTGGGGTTTTCACTTTTTATAAATGCGATGCATGAATGACATGAATGCAATGATGTGAGAATATGTAAAATAACATGAATGTGCATATGCGAGAATACAACGTAAGTCAAGCTATAGTATGCGATATGCAAAGTTTAATTGACTAATTAAGGCAAACAAGACGACACAACAATAATGTAAAATGCAAGACAAATTACCCTAACCATGCATGACACGAATAACATGGACAACACATAAACACTATCAATTAAGAAGAGAAAAGAAAACGCAAGGACTACATAACAAGCGAAAGTTACGCCGACCAAATGAATTCAAAATTAATTAGCCTAAACATGAAGTATGAATCGACTATACTAAGATGCGCGACCTAAAGCATGATTTCTACATGACGTGCAATTAGAGCATAACGACGAAATGAATATGACGTAGTGAAATGTGAAAGCGAATCCTGCTAATATGGCAGACAAATGTGCGATATGCGAGGACTTGATATATGCAGATGTCATACTTGAGAAGTAGCAAACGAGAACACGCCATAATATGATGACATGCAACATGGTATAATGTGACAAGGAAACGTGAGGTGGCATGAGTGAACATATAACATGCAAATAAACAAGACATGAATCTGTGTCTAGCCTAAATACGATGTAACATGGGAACATGACATGCTTAACATATAAATTTTAGATTATATGGAATATCATGCAAATGAGTTTTTTTTTTTCTTTTTCTTTTGGAACATTCGGCTATGAGAAATGCATATGTGACAAGGTACGGCAAACATATGGCACAGAACAATGCAAAAATAGAGGGGAAAATGCGTCATATGATATATATAAAAAAAATGTATATGGAGATATGCAAAGATAACGCATGAGATAATGCCGATATGGATATGTAAAAAAAAAATAATGACACGTGAGATGTGCATGAGGCGATGCAAGATATGATCCTTTTTTTTTGGTTTTCGGCAACTTGAGCACAATCACGAAAGATTTCATTATCCCGAATTTTATTCCAAATTCTCCAATGAGATAAAGCTTGTAATAAACTTTATCTTCCTAAAAGATTTGATCAAATTAGATTTCTAGAAAACCGTATCTTACTAAATATTTTGGGAGCTTTTTATGGATGGAATCCAAACGAGATAATCTCAAAATAACAATCAAGATCAGTCAGGAGAAATCCATGAGTATCAACTTGATCTTTTTTTTTTTAAAATTATTATCTCTTTTATTCCCGACAATTGTGTCCATTTTCCTATTAAATTCGAAAATCAATTTAGGATTTGCCACCAATCACTTTCAAAGATATTCGCACGCCTTCCAAATTTGGAAATTGGGATTGCCATCTACTAAACGCGCCTTCCTTCTTGAAAATGCGATCGGATTCAAAATTTCCTAATTCGAATTTTTCCTTATCGAACGAGATCGACTTGAAACGGGAAACTAAACCTTAGATAAGGCAACCATAGGATTTCAATCAGAAAATCAAATCCGATCAGTTTCTATCAATTAGGCAGGCAATCGCACCAACATGGCAAGAATTCAAAACTCCGAAAAAATCAAATCTTTATTTCCAAAAATTCAGCCTTGCCGATTTAGCATTTTTTTGTGTGTCAAGTCCGGCAAATCGCACCCGCGGGGGTAATGGGCGAAACCGACCGTAACTTGATTTTTTATTTAGCGAAATGGCTTTTGATTTTTTTTTTATTTAGCGAATCGCAGTACATGCAAAGGCGACTAAACTCAATTAAACCAAAATCAAACGGCCATGACAAATCAAATAATTATCAATCAACGATCAACCAAAATTGGGATTGGAATTATACCTAAGCCGAGCTTCCTTTCCCTCTTCGAGTTAAGCACCCCCAAGGCCGATTCGATATCCTGCGGAAACAAGAAACGATAATAGAAAATCGCCGAGGGAGCTGTTGGCCGTTGGGGATGTGCGGATGATGGCACAGCTTAAATCGCAGAGGAAAACAAGGCTGATTTGCACAGGAACAGGGGCTGGAAAAGTCTCGGTGGCGCACGGCAGGCACGGCGGTGACGATCTTTGAGAATGATCAACCGGCAGGGACCGTACGAACAGGTAACGAAAACTGCTGGATGGCGTTTGGAAGCTGGACACCGAGGTGGACGAACGACAGCTTCTGGTTGTGAGGAAGATTCTTTAGGGGCACTCGTTGGATCGTCACCAGGTTGCAACGTGGAGTTCCAAGCGGTGGACAGAGAACTTTTTTGTGTACGAAGATTAATCGCAAAAAAAGAGACCAGAAAAGCTAATCTGTTTCTCTTTTCATGTAGTTCCAAGAATAATTCTTGGCCTTTGTTGCAGATGTGGACATGAGATCCCCTTTTTTGAGACCACCTTTGATGAGTTGCAGTCTGCTCTTCGTTGAAGACCCAACAAGGTTAAGCCAAGAGAGAGGTGGGAGGGAATCTGAGAGCGCCCAAAGATGTCAGCGTGAAAAAAATAGAGAGAGTGACGTGAGGGACTATCGAGAGTCAGAGGGAAAAATGAGAGGGGCCGAGCGAGAGAGAGGTGGGCCAGTGGGGCGAGAGAGGTGGAGCGAGAGAGAGGGCGGTGGTGATAATGGAGAAAAGTGGCGTCCCAGAGAGAGAGAAGCCGTGGTGTGCAAAAAAAATTATCGTCGCCCCCCCCCCCCCTCTTTTTCTTCTTTAACCCTAGACATAATGACGAATATATATAGGATGAATTAGGGTTACGCCTTTAGGGTTTAATCCTAGCCGTCGACTCTAAGGATTTCCGACGCGATATCAACCGTAGGATTATAACTCGATGATTTTTGAATAATCCTATCGGGCTAGGGTTTCTTAGATGGGCTCATTCGCGCGAACTTAAGGCCTAAGTGGGCTTTAATTAATTAAACGGATAATTAATTAAAAGCCTTATTTTCACAAAATTAAAATGGACCGAATGAGATTTTAAATCGAGGCCATTATAATTTTCGGTAATTCCCCCTTTCATGATCGAAAATTCTCAAATTGATTTTGGTTCAGTCGCCTGTTAAATTCAGCTCAATTGAATCGCCTGTGACTGACTGCCAATGCATGACAGACAAATAAAAATATGTAATGCATGAAATTTTTTTTTGCGAGAATTAGGATTAACTCTCATTTTGTGAAATAAATGAATGTCCTAAAAATTAAAATTTAGGTGCTAACAATGCAAACCACAATCGACGAATCAAAAGTTCAACTGTTAGAAATCCACTCGCATCGAAATATAGCACAGAAACCACCACGGAGCCGCCATCGCCGCGAGCTCAAGCGCAATCTTCTTCCTCCTCCATCACACGGAAAGAACAAGAGAGGGATTGAGAGAGATAAGGGCAAACCGAGAGAAAAATGAGAGAGGGAGCGGCATTCGATGGGGGAGGGAGGAAAACGAGCAAGAAGAAAAGAGAGGGAGAGTCGGTGAGAGAGAGAGGGCTTCCAAAATGATAGAGGAAAGAAAGGGAGCCACTATTTATAGTGGAGGGAGCTTTAATGCATGGATGCCAAGTGTTAAGAGAGGCGTGTCACTTGTCTGTTACACGCTGCCATGTGTCAAGTATGCGGGGATCCACTTGTCCCGGCCCACTATGTACACATTTCAGTGGTAGTACTAATTTTTTCACATATTCTAGCTCTACAAGATTCAAAATCATATTGTTGGGCGCCTCGTCCTTCCGTCCATCAACGAAAGTCCCGATAATCCACCGCACTAAAATAATAAAATCCCCAAATTCACATTCACCATAAATCCGAACTCGACTTTAAACTATTCCGCTTATAACTTAGCCTGGAGAAAATCAGGTCGTCACAAATGATTCAAAACTAAATTGACATAATTGAAATGTATAGGACTATATTGACAAAACTCTGAAAGGTTTAAGACTAAACTGACGCAAATGCAATAAGTTTATGATTTTTTTGGATAATTTTCCATTCTTGTCATATGACGTTTTCCATGAAAATCACGATTTTCATAACACACAATCTCTCTGTCTTTTCATTAGTTATTGTGGTTGCCTCTTGACTATCGCCACTTTTGAGCTACGAAGCACAGACACTCTTCGAGGGACTCTATATCGATGTTGGACGTGTGTCGGACTTTTGACAGGTCAACTCTACCAGGCACGCAACGACACGCGAGTTGGGAATCCTGAAATGCTATTTCGACATGCACGAAGTCAATTTTGAAATTTGCGGCATTAACTCAATTTAACAAAACAAACATAGGGTAAATTTGTCATATATGTACTAGTTTGGGTTTTTTTATGGTAAAAAAATTAGCTTTGGGTAGATTTGTCACAGTTGTACCAATTTAGGGTTTTTGGTGGTCAAAAAAATAATTTGGAGTAAATTTGTCACAAGTGTACCAATTTAGAATTTTTGGTGATCAAAAAATTAGTTTAGGGTAAATTTATCACATGTGTACCAGTTTGAGATTTTTCCTGATATTAATCCTATATAAAAATATATACTTAAAATACAACGTGTCTCAAAGTGTCGAAATTCTCTATTTTTGATAAATGACATGCTGGCGTTTCAAATCGTATCGTGTCGTGTCGTGTCGTGTCGTGTCGTGTCGTATCGTGTTGCGTGTTGATGTCGGTACTACTTAGCTTTTAAGAGCTATCGCAGCGCAACTACAACACATTATATATAGTGAAAATATATGCATATCGATGAGATTACGTTGCTCTCGCTGTGATGCTCCATGGCGAATCAACTTGTGTATCACATAGAGAAAAAAGAAGTCTTTCTGGGGAGAACTTATTGGCATTCCCTATGGGGGAGATGGATTTGGGATTGCAAGTGTATGTTGTGTGGAAGAGAGCATTTATATGGATAAATTATAGAGGATAGATATTGATTTTTGGGACTCAAATTCTTTTTTGGTAGGTGAGTCCAATGTCATATGTGTCATTCGTAATGAGCATGGAAAAATTCAAATAAAAGCCTAAAGTGTTTTCATTTTGTCAAATAAAGGTCGAAAATAAATTTTCTTTCAAATAAGGGTCTGAAGTAAATTTTGTATCAAATAAGGGCCTGGAATGGCAAGGAAGTCTAAAAAAAGAGCCTGGTGTCAAGTGTGTTTCTGGCATTTCACTTTTTTCGATTTTTTTTTCTTTGTCTTTTGCTTTTTCTATTGAGACTCAAAAGAGTAAAAAAAAAAAAAAAACACACACACACAGAGGAAAGATGTGGTCTGCCCACTCTGACCGCTCTATCTAGGTTGATTGCCTCAACAGCGACCTCAACCTCCACATCATCTTTGCCTCCAACCTCCCCAACATGGACCTCATCTTCGAGCGCCTCCGCCTTTGCTTCTCCACCTGCGCCAAGCCTTCTGCTACCTCCGCCGACCCTCCCTGCCATCGCCGAGACACCTGCGGCGGCAACGATAGATTCTCTGATCGCGACGCCCACTACCACGAGAAGATCATAACCTCTGACCCCCTTCATCACCATCTTAAACCTTGGTTTTTTCCTCTCCATCACCACCATTAGCGAACTAAAGAAAGAACAATAGAGAGAAACAAAGTGAAATCAACTCCGTCCTTCTTTCTCTGCCCTACGATCCTTTTTTGAAAGGAATATGCTCATTAGAAATCCTAAAACTTGTCAAATTGGTGTAATCAAGTATTTTTGTTGACACCGTCAATTTGTCTGACGAAAAATGGCGACGTGGCATTATTAAATTAATTTCTATATCCTACGTGACATTTTTATATTATTTTACTTTAATTCTTATTTAAATTAACTTAAAGAAACTAAAAAAAACTAAAATATTAAATTTAAAAAATTAAAGTAGAAGGAAAAAAAAAAGAGGAGGACGATAGGGCAAGGCAAAGCCCTGCCAGTGAGGCCGCCGCCACCCATCGCTGGAGGGACAGGCAGAGGTCGCTAGGGCAAGAGTGGCCGACGCTTGCCAGCTCTGGGAGAGGCCTCGCCAACACGATGCCAGCGAGGCTCGTCTAGATTTGGGTGACGCGTTTCAACCTAGATCTAGAAGTGGTCTAAAAGGCAGAGGTGACAGAAGGTCCTTCTTCGGCTTCCTCAACATCACATCCAAAAACACGGATGGAGATTAGGTTGGTGGTGACGTTTTCTTCACGTTCAGTGCTGAAACATATCTAAAGCAGCCATGATTGGCTGGTTAACATCATGCCCCAAGGGCTGGATTGGGTTTAGGAAGTGGTCGTGACTTGTTGTTTGGACGCCATCCAAGACCTCGTCGCCGTCGATCTCGTGCGCCCCGAGGATGGTCCTGTTGATGTAACCGAGAATGTCGTAGAGGGACTGGAGCCTCTGGCTCATCTCAAGAGCCTGAGTGCTCAGGATCGAGTTCTCCGCCTTGAGGCCTTGCAGGTGGCGGGTGGTGATATTTATGATCTGGTCGTTGTCCTTTCACAATTCACCCGCTTCGACCCCGAGCTCGTCCAAGTGCCTCTGCTTCCGCAACAGCGACCGCCTTGCCAACTCCTGGTTCAACTCCATCATCTTTCTCTACTTCCTCAACGCCACAGCTCCTCTTAGACCACTACCAGATTTGGGTTGAAACGCATTGCCCAAATCTGAGCGAGCCTCGCCAGCGCTCGGGGTTGGCAAGCATCGGACACCCTTGTCTAGGGCCCGCGACCTCTACCGACCCCTCCGGTGATTGGCGACGGTGGCCCTACCGGTGAGCCTTTGTCTTGCCCTGCCTCGTCCTCTCTCTTTTTTCTTTTGCTTTAGTTTTCTAAATTTAATATTTTAGTTTCTAATTTGATTTAAATAAGAATTAAAAAGAAAATAATAGAAAAATGCGAGTTATGATAGAGAAATTAATTTAATAATCCAATGTTGGCATTTTTCATTAGACAAATTGACGATGTCAACGGGATTGCATCAATTTGAAAAATTTTAGGACTCGATTACACTTTTTGCAAGTTCTAGAATTTAATTGTACTTTCGTAATAAGTTTTAGGACTTCTAATAAACATATCATTTTTTGGAAGGTAGAACTCTTTCTATGATGACCTTTTGTGCTTTTAATCCATGAAAGTGGATACCAACTTCAAAGATCTTCCTTTTTAGTTTCCAGTTTTCCTCCCACTTAGAGGAAAGGAAAGGATACAAGCAAAAAAGGTCTGCCTTTTGTTTTTGAGATAATTACATAAATAGTCCCTGAACTTTAGCAGAATGTGTAATATGGTCCCTCAATTTTTAATTTGTTCAATTTAGTCCCTGAATTTTGGCAGAATGTGCAATTTGGTCCATAAACTTTTGACTTGTTCAATTTAGTCCCTAAACTTTTAGTGCATGTTCAATCTAGTCCCTGACTTATAGGAAAATATTCAATATAGTCCTTTTGTTAATTTAATATCAGGGATAACGTTGAACATTTTCATATAGTCCAGGGACTAAATTAAACATTTACTAAAAGTTCATGGACTAAATTGAACAAGTCAAAAGTTTAGGAATTAAATTGCACATTCTGCTAAAGTTCAGGGACTAAATTGAACAAATTAAAAGTTCATGGACCAGATTGCATATTCTGCCAAAGTTCATAGACCGTTTGTGTCATTTTGCCATTGTTTTTCTCTTTGACGTTTCTTGAATTTTAGCTTTGTGGGAGTTTTTTTTTCAGTAGGTAGGCATGAGTGGAAAGATTGAAGAAGATCAATGAGAGTGTTCGCAAACCATCAGCAATTTCCAATATCACTATCCCCATCACCACCCACCGCAGCTACTCCTATAGATGACCACCACCAGAATGACCACGCTTTCGGCAGCGCGATCTTCCACACGAACCTCCAAATCCCAACATCCGCCCTCTCGCCGGCCTTCCAGGGACAGCGTTTTTGTCATTTCTCTTCCGATTTTGGCAATGGCCTGCCCGCCTTCCTGTGGCCCTTCTTGCCAGCCTTCTAGCAACAACATTTTTGTCATTTCTCTCCCGGTTTTGGCGAGGGCCTGCCCTCTCTCACCTCTAGTCGGAAGATTACCGACGACCACCAGCAGCGGGGCGACGGCCACAAGCAGGAGGGGAGGAAAAGGAAAAAGCAAAGAAAAGAACAAACACATCCCTTCCGCCTGTGTTTGTTCCTTTTTTTTCTTTTTAATTTTTTATATTTCTTTTTTAATTTAAAAATAGAAAAAAGAAAGAGCAAAGAAAAGAAATCAAAATATCAAAAAGCAAAAATGACGAAAATACCCTTTAAGATAAGCCCTTTTTTTAGACTCCATGGCCACTTCAAATCCTTATTTAAATTATAGAATACTTCGGGCTCTTATTTAAAATAAAGTTCACTATAGGCTCTTATTTGAAAAAAATTAAAATATTTCGGATCTTTATTTGGAATTTTCCTTACCATGGATGTATCTTGTACTTTTTATAAATATATTTACCCGCTATTTTTTCAGAGGAATGCGATGCATAACTAATGATCATGACTCAATAGTCTGTGCTATTAAAAGAGTGGATTAGCCCTTTTCGTATTCCTTAAATGCTTATTCGTACGAGATAGCTAGCTAGTACAACAACACGTCTTACAACATCCGGCACAACATCCGACACGAAAATACACTCGAATTATTGCGAGATATTAGACTTATTCGATCACTTTGGATGGTTTATTTCACTTCAATGCATTATGTGATTTATATTCTTAATCCCATCATCTACCATCCACCTTTTGTGATTAGTGGACACTTAATGTGAAGTAGTTTTGTGATTATTGTTACTGGACGCAAAAGCAATCTTTTTATCTATTTCCAAAAGTTACTTACATTATATTAGACATTAATTGAATTATCAATTCATTAACCCACCTTACATCATATTATATATATATATATATATATATATATATATATATATATATATATATATATTGCGGTAAGTACAAAAATTAGTTTACATGATTATTCTATAGAAAAAAAAACTTTTGTTTTCTTCGATTGATTTTTGTTTTAAGTTGCATCCACATGAGCTAATCCAGAGTTCTTGGGGGGGGGGGGGGGGGGGGGGGGGGGGGGGTTGTGGACAAAAGTACAATAAATGAAGAAAGATGGTGTGTTTGGGTCTGTCGAGGCGCGAACGGATCCCCTGCCTTTAAGACAGGCTGGGGATACATAAATTTTTAATTTATTTAATATGATCCATGAACTTTAGCCTCTGAACTTTTGGTAAATATTTGAAATATTCCATGAATTATATGAAAATATTAAATGTAGTCCTTTCGTTGATTTAATATCAAAGACATCATTAAACATTTTCATGTAGTCTATGGATTGATTTGAACATGTCCTAAAAGTTTATATATTACATTGAATAAATTAAAAGTTTAGAGAACACATTGTATATTTGGCCAAAGTTGAGAGATTGTTTCTGTCATTTTACTAAAATGAAAAGGTTATGCTTGACACGTTTTCGTGGGGAGGTGTGGTATGGTTACGATGGATGTTTGTCTGGGCCTTGCTGTTTAGCTTGGTCTCTGTGGGCCTTGCTGGAATGAGTCTTTCTTTTGATAAATTGAACATTCGATCAAGACCGAGATTAAAATTTCAAAGAACAATATAATTTTTGGATGTACAACTCAAATCATCATCAATTTTTAAAAAATTTACAAAAGTCAATCTCCCTTTTGAGATTTCTTGGGATTTTGATGTATTTGTAGTTTTTTTTTTCCTCCAGCTTTATTCCTCCCTCACACCGCTTCCGAACTTACCCACCACGAAAACGATCTATCCTCCTTGGGTCGGACGCGAAAGCCGCATCGCCTTGATCCAAGCCACCATCCACCATGGTGAGCGGAGCTGCGCCCTTGGGGATGGGATCGGAAAACCAACTCGGGGCAACGGTGTGTTGATCCGTACTACTATTGTAGATTGACAACAAAACTCTGACCGTTTGTAAATCAAGTGGAAGGAAGCGGTCCTTATGTTAAGTGCTAACCTATTACACGTGACCCTAAGTCGGCTTGTGGAACCAATTGCTCTTTGCCACGGACCTTGTGGGTCGAGCTGGACTTAAGGGCGCTCATGATAACATTTCTGTTCTAAAAATTGATTTCTTGCTAGAATTAGTTTTTTTCTATTTTTGTTTCTGGATAAGTTTTTAATCGGAAAAAAATACATTTGATAACGACATAAAATTTTTTATCCTAAAATTAAAAAAAAAATGCGGCGGCGGCGGGGAGCGGCTGACGAACAGCTATCGGCAAAGAACGGCGGTGGCAAGTGATGGTCGGCGACGAAGATTTCTATTTCTGTTTCTCGGAAAAGTAACTTTTTTTTTGTTTCTCATTTCTGATTCAAATCTATTTCCGAAACAACTTTTTATTCCAGAAATAGGAAAATAGAATTGCGTTACCAAACGAGTTTTTGTTCCAAAAATTGTTTTGAAACAGAAATTCTATTTTTTGAAAGGTTATCAAATCATGCACCGCCAAATTTGGACAAGCTTCGCCATGGTGTCAAGTTTGGCCTCAAAACTAGTCGAGTTAAATGCCGTGTCTTCGAGTGGAGCCATGGCACTCTGCAACTCAGCCCTCTCCTGTGGCCGCCTCTCTCTCTCTCATCCTTCTCAACTTGGGGTGAGGGTGGAGAGGTAGAACAATATCGAGAGCCAGCTGGCTGAGAAGATAGATAGCAGGAGAAGAGAAATGGAGCCAAGACTTTATTTATTTCGTGAAAAATAATTAATCATAAAAATACTTTTTAAACTAATTATTTATATTACAACATGTTTTACTTATTGGCAGCAATTTATATCTAAATATTTATGTGGATAATGAATTTTCTTTCGCTTTTTTTTTATATTTACTTTTAGAAAAAATACTTTTCGAATCATTCAATTTCTACCTAATAAACGGAGCATAAGGCTTGAAATTTTTGGGTTGATCTTTTTTGTTAGGAGTCAATGGTTTCCCATCCACCAGGTACCAAAGCAGCAAAATACATCTCCATAGGGAAAATATCACAAAACAAATACGAAAGAGAGTGTTTGTTGTGCAGGATTTATGACCGCCTTAACAATGAATAATTATTTGCTTAAGTATGTTAAAAATGATTCATGAAATGAAAAACAAAATTGACCATGGACTGGACCGACACGGACCATGAGGGGGTCAAAGCACTTTTTTGGGGGGGGCGACGTTGTGTGATGACATTTAATGAGAAAGTTCGGCTTGGTCGAGCTCGAGCTAAGCTCGACTTGATCCGAAGATTATTTTAGGACCAACTTCAAGGCCGAGCTCGGTCCAGCCCGCCCAATGAACTAACTCTAAATACTATACTGTATCGTGATTTTATTTACATGTCTATTCCACGTACCACATAACATATCCCATGTTATAACTCCCCGTCCTTTTTTATCCTTGGCTTATAAAAAATAAATGAAAAATAACTATTCAATGTACGTAACATCTGCCGTCCAAAATCCCGTACACTTCAGGTTTGGCAATAATTGCTCCTCCAGGAGTCGTATTAATTGCCAAACACATAAATAAATAATCTTTACATAATCCCATCCTAAATTCCAAGTTAATCTATCAATACTCTCTCTCTCTCTCTCTCTCTCTCTCTGGTGCTCGCTCGCTCGCTCGTCTTCTCCTGCTCGAATCCAAGACGAACGGAGTTGCATCGGTCTCTTCGAAGCAACACCAGCAAGTCCCACTACTGCCGGCGACGGCGCCGGCGCCGACGACAAGGTTTCAGACCCAAAACCTGCAAATGAAGCGATACTCTTACTGCATTCTGCTCTTAGCTCTGGGAGATTGAAGGATTCGGAGAGCCCACCTCGACTTTGGGGATTTCAGGTGAGTCATTCTTTCGAATCGAACTCGGATCTACGATATGGGAGCTCTGTTTCGTGTCTTCTCTCTGTTCTAAGAGTCTGGTTTGAGCGAGAACCGGGGGACTGAAGTGGGAATCCTGGTAATGAGTGTTCAGAAAGATGCGTTTGAGAAAAGTTGGTCTTTTTGCTGAAACTGTTCTGCATTTCGTCGTGACGGCATGGCCCCGCGATCGTGGTGGGTAGCAGGCGCGACAGCCACCTCTATGGACGTCGCCACGCTCTGCGATTTAACTCTACCAATCGTCTAAAACTCGAAGCTAATTAACGTCCCTTTACCCTTGATTAATCTAATAGGAGAGTGAACTGGGAGAGGGATTGCGGATGAACTAATTGATGTGCAAGTCGAGGAAGCAACATCCTCTTGTCGGAACTATGGCGTGATTGGGAGAATTTGAAAAATAGTTTGATCTTTTGGCTTGTGGAGCTGGAGATATGATGCTTGACTGAGAGGAGGTGGAATGCGAAACTGCGGAATTCTGAGTTACATATGTTTCGGCGTGTTGGGTGGTTTATTGGTCTGAACAATCATAGTTATTCAGCGAAGAGGTTACCTAATGCCAAACCACGACCGGCTAAGGTTAAGCCGGTGGCTATCATGGACACTACGCAGGAGATTGCCATTTACATCCACCGATTTCACAATCTGGACCTTCTCGAACAGGGGTATGTGTCTATGGAACACTTCCGCCGATGGTTTATAATTTCCTGGTTTATTTAGTTAATCCAGGACGGTGTGCTTTAGCTTTAAGGTCATGCTTTGTGCAGCTGGTATCAAATTAAAATTACTATGAAGTGGGAGGACGGCCAACATGGTTCACCAGGAACTCCAGCAAGAGTGGTTCAGTATGAAGGTGTGTCAATGATTACAGCGATTCTTTTCTGCTTTTTCCCATAGCAAATTTTTTCCTTGCCAGAATTTACTTAATTTACATAATGTGACAGGTCGCAACTCACCTCAAATTAAAGCATCGAGTTTTGTATTTTAAGCCAAAATTTATCCTTGAACTTCATGATATGCCGTGATATTTTCCTAATTGGGACTCTATTGTTCTTTCGGTGTCGTGCCTTGACTGCCGACAACAGACGATTGAGTCACATGTCACAAAAGAGTAAATGATATCTTACTTTAGAACTATACCCATTCTGATGTTGTTGAAGATCCTATCTAAATTGTGTGTTAAGGCATTGTCTGCAGATAAAACTTATGCATATGAATGTTAGGTTCATTTGGATATTTAAAAAGCATCAATTGTTTCAAAATATTGTTGTCCTCTAATAAATTATAGATAGTTAATTACTAATGTTTATGGAGTGTGCAAAGGGAATAGGAAAGGAGCATATGTCAGGATTGATGTAGTAAAAATCCTAAAAAGGCGCTCCAATACCAATTAATAGTGGAATTGAGTTTAATTGAAGTCAGAACAGATATTGTGAGATTAATAAAAAAATCAATGGTCTTTATTGATTGAGAAAAACTAATGATAAAAGTGACATAAAGGCCTATTTATACTAAGGTTGCAAGTGTAGGACTATCTCAACCCTTAATCGAACATGAAAAACTTCTAAACTCAAACCATTGGAGCTCATTAAAAAAGTCACATAACTACTTTGACCACTTATTAACCCTAATAGACTATGTAAAGATCAATAAAAAGAAAATACTTAAAAGTACTAAAGTAATATGATGTTCTTGCATCAAGAGTGCTCTTCTAAAATAACAATGGTCAGTTAAACAAGTATATGATAAAGTCTTGAACTAAAAGGACAAGTAGAGTGAAGTGTGGCTGTTGTCAAATAGTCCTCCGCTTTCTTGTCAAATAATTCTCATTAATGTAAAAAAAAAAAAAACTGAGAGAAGTCTCTTGTTTCATATACATTTTGATCTTGAGCCAGTGGATATACTACAAAGACAATGAGAAAATTAAGAAGAAACTTCTCCTGTATCATTAGCTGATCTGTGCTCAAGTTTTTCTTGCCAAAATAAAAATATGCATAATAGTGGCCCAAGCACTGTTTCGACTTCCAGGGGTAGAGGCCCTTGGCGTTTGCAGCCGCTGTGTGGAAGGGGTGAGGGAACGCGTCACCCACATGACCTGTAGAAAGTGGTCGCGTGGGGCCGCGCGACCCTGATGTGGTTCATCTCTCTGAATTCTTCACAGCAAAGGCATGTTCTTGCCTAATGGTTGTGGCTGGCTCAGTCCCCAGCAACCCTTGCTACCAACCATCCGTCCCTTTTCTTAGTGTCTCACAATCATTTTTTCTTGTTAAATTTTTTTTCACGTTTTGTATTTTAATTTTTTTAATCATTGTCAGCAACCAGTTGGAAGAGCATGCTGATGTGGTGATGACGTGGTCTACCGTGTCAGCATTTCTATGCATAATTATCTCCGAATGATTAAAGTGAAAAAGAAACATATAGTTCAGGGAAGGCATTTGCAAAACAAAAAAGAATAGGGAAGAAATTTAAGTAGTATGGGGACAGTGCCACTAATCCTTTAGATAACAATGACCAGGGATTTCCCATATTCCATTGGCTGATCTGCTGCTCAAGTCTTTCATTGGTCTTTATAACTTCAAGTTCACTGGTGTGGTGAAACGACAGTCTTTGGCTCCTTGCTTCTGGTACTCTTGATAGCGGAACCCCCATCTGTTATCATGCATATTCTTTTGTCATAGTTTCCTTGAAACTAACAAGTTATTCGTAATTCAATTCTATCTGTTTGTGCTAGTGATTCATGTAGGTCGTTGTTACAAGTTATATTTTTCTTTAGGAAAAGAAAAGGAAATTGGGGAAAAATATTTTGCTGAAACATTTTGTGAAAGTTATGCATGCTATAGTGTCTCCTGTTGTTTTTCGTGTCACATTTTTATTCTGAAGACTGCTTTCAACACATTGACAGCATTGTTTCTTTGGCGGAAATTGTAACTGCATAAATGCTATTATGCTAATAAGCATTCATTATTTCTGAGCTGTGAAGCCAAAAACTGGAACACTTAGAAAGTTTTGGTTGAGCTCACGATTTGGTATCTTCATTTAAGACTCTATTGTATTTTTTATTGCCTAGTTATTTTTCTCACTCTTCTATTGATATTTCCCAGAAGAAGCTATGATGATTTCTCCTTGATCTAGCTTGTCTTGAAGAGTTCTAGAAATGAATCTGTTTGCTGCAGATAAGTGCTGAAGATACATTTCAAAGCATATTCCACTATACTTAAACAACTTGGAGCCGGGCCTTCGTTTCGCACTATTATGGATACAAAAATAATGGAAAAACCATCTTAAAGGAGGACATTAATGGAGTCCACCATAAATTGGTGATCTTTTCATTAAAAGAACAGAGTGTAGGTTTTAAGGATTGACCAATTGCTCTATCAGTGGATTCAAACAGAGCAAGCGCCGAAATTTTAGGTTTGATGTATGCATTAGGTTTTGGAATTAGCAATAGTAAGGCCTTTACCTAATGTTACAATTCTTTAACCGCTTCCCTTAGCTTTCCCTTATAGATTTATCTCACCTAGTATTGCATAAAAGTTAAATTGTGCAAAAAAGGATTTATGGATCCAGCTAGCATCATAACCAATGATAAGTTCTCGGGATGAACCTACTGCTATATTTAAGAATGCTATGTACCTTAACAGTTCCTATAGACTTGCCAAACAAGTGAAATTACGCCAGTGGAGTTGAATTTTGGCTGTTCTGGAAGTTTTAGACATCTTTGCCCCGAGAAATTGATTCAATTTTCACTTGAATGCAGTGCTTAATAATAATATTTTTGGAGCCCTTTATTCTAGTGCCACCCCACAGACCATTTCTTTCACTTAAACTTGTATATGTCACCAGATATTATGCCATTGATGTTCATTTTGATCGTTTCTCTTGATTAATCTTATGGCTTTTGTCTTTCGTGCTGCAGTTCCTGATTTGGGTTCTGAAGACACTCATGGTATTTGGAGAATCAATGATACAGATAATAGTTTCTCTACACAGCCCTTTCGGATCAAATATGCGAGGCAGGATGTTCTTTTGTCAGTCATGGTGTCATTTAATTTACCTCTTGGTAAATTTGAGGTGATGCTCCCTTTCCTTCTCTCCCCAACATACCTTCTCTTTCACACTGTGATGCACACATGGACAGAATGTGATTCATTTAACTTACTTAAATCTGGAAGGAAGATAGATGGGAAGAAAGGGGAGGCACCTCTAATTAAATAGAGTATCAGTAAAGCACCAATAATAAGCATTTGCTGTGGGTACTTCTAATGCTTCAAGTTCAAAATCGCGACTAAGGTGAGTGCAGTATAAGATGCCGAGAGAGTGAATACCTCCACCAAAATTACCTAGTTCCCTGTTCTTACTTTCTAAATTTATGTCCTGCTGGCTATTACGCGCTAAGTAAGGAGTAACTGTGTGATTGGCAACAAACAAAAGTTGGTTGATGTGGAACCATCAACTGTAAAGAGAAGTACTCATGGGCAGATGAAAACTTGTAACAGGGGACTCTTTGGCAATGTGTCCATAAATGCTGATAATTGCCATTTTTTGATGTTTGTAAGCTATTTCATTTGCTATATGTAGAGGTTTAAGTTCTCATTTAAGTTAAGGACAGAGGCGACTGTATCTCTGTGACCTTCTATGGAGTATAGAGAGCCATTGCACCTGCGTTTGTAGTCAATTTTGCTGATCCCATATCTTGTCTTTTGTTTTGCTGCTTGCTTGAGTAAACAACCTAGTAACACATCTATAGCTCGTATTTCAAATTTTCAGGGTCCATCCACATCAGCTGTAGTATTGAAGTTTGAGCTTATGTATGCTCCCATAACCGAGAGCGGGTTAGTTATTCAACCTAGTTTTGGTTCTAGTTCAATTAAAAATATGAGTTCCTTGTCTTTTTCCTCCTCTTCCCTGTTGAACGTGCTGTATGCGATGTGCAAATGTAAATTGAACTTGATTCTAGCAATTTATAGAACCAGGAAGGTGATTGTAGTGTACTATGTGAAGGTCTGGGTTGCAGGCTTGTCTGGATTCTTGTGCTGCTGCTGTTCATGAATTCCGAATACCTCCTAAGGCTCTTCTAGGATTGCACTCATATTGCCCTGTCCATTTCGATGCTTTCCATGCTGTGCTTGTGGATACAACTGTGCATATCAGTCTGTTAAAATCTGGTTCTGGTGTTGCACCTCCAAAGGTAAACAGGTTCGTAATCATCCTTCTTTTACATGTCAGAAATTTTATATATCTGGGTAATTTGTTACATTGTCAAAATGATACTTTGCCTTCTTAATCTGTTGAAATGTTTTCTCAGAGATTCTCATAATGTCGAAGAGCTTGCTGGTGAAAATATTCATGGGCTTGGTCAGGTACGTTATCGTATTGAGGTGCTCTCTGTGAGATTCTACCTTCTCTTTTGTGTCTGGCAATAATGTCTGGTTCTTTTTGTCAATTCTGTTGTTGTTAATTATATAGCGTGTGCTTTGTCGTGCACATTTGAGTAGCTGCATCTGTCTACTCAAGTGAAGTGAATATCTTTGTGGAGTTGAGGGTATGTTGATGGCAATTGTGCTTGTATGTTTGTGTTAGCTTGGTTGTCTGTGCATGTATTGATGATCTTCTGTATGAAGAAGTAGTAAATAGAAATTGCATGAGCCTGTAATGTTTCCATTGATCCATTACTGCCTACTAAAGTGGTTGTGTAAAGATAATGTCCCCATGAGGAGTAAAAGTCGTTTATTGAGCTGCGGTGGCCTTTTAATTTCAATGTTCTCTCCTTCGACTTGACATCAAAGGACATAAGAGGACACTCTTTGAAAAAATCTTGAGTAGTGGGATTTTCACAATGATTGTTTATGCTGAACAATTGTTGTGTACTGTATTTACTAGGTGGGGAAAGACTTTTGCTTTTGACATCTGCGCTCTCCTCCTTGAAGTATTTTTTTGCGAGTCTCATTCTTTACTTTCATGTTTGCGATAGAGTCGATGACAAATTAAAAAGTGCTCATGGCTACTTGCGAGTAAGAAAAAAAAATTAGCGCGGATGTTGGTTACATATAAGAGGAAGGGTGTAGAAAGAGGAATGAAGTTTGTGCCTTACCTTTACAAGTGAAGAATGTGAAAGTTTTGGATGCGAAGCTGCATTTGTATTCCCCCTTCAAATTCTAGAAAGAGGAATGAGGTTTGCTGTTCCACTAGTTGCTTTAAGTCTGGATCAAATACTATGCAATGGAAATTATCCCATGCATCTAGCAGTTTCGAATCTTCAAAGTATCTTATATGGGTATTAAAGAATTGGTTAAGCTGTGGCATGTTAGAAAAGTTCCAACGATGGCTTGTTTTCACACCATTGCTGGAGAATTTACCTATAGTTTCTGGGAACAAATACAAGTCATTTGGACCACTATAAAGCTGCTGGTGAAATTTGTGTTTGACTAGTATCTATTGCGAAATCATAAAACCATGATTCTTTAATTATGATAATTGGTCTTTGATCAGGCTGTAGGTCGGCTGTCTTCCTTCAATGAGAGACAATTGACAGTTGCGAGAGCGTTATTAGCTGCTCGGGACCTACTAGTTGAAGAGCTGCAAAATCTCAGCAAAGCAATTGACCGACCTATAGATTTAACAGATGTTACTGCAGAAATAGATGATAAGACACTGATTGACCTAAGAGCTGAATTGGGTATTGCAGATGATAAGGTCTTGGGCTCAAACAAGCTACAAAATGGTATTGAGGTCTGTACTCCATTTAACGCAAAATATTATGTTGAAAGATGAATCTGGGTTCTCTCATTTCCACTTAACGGATGGATCAACAATTGTTGCACTTAGTCATTTCATTTTTTTCTTTGTGATGCATCCTGCCGGCTCGTGAACAGAAAGCAAATCAAAATGTAGATACGCGGAATGATGGATTGCTCCATTCCTCATCCAGGGAAGACTTGTTTCATTCTTTTCACTTGTTGGGAAACCAGGCGCTATATTTGTGGAATACTTTTCTGATGTTCCACAGGTTCTCTTCTTACTTTTACTAAAGGTTTCAATTGGATCTCTCAAGCCATTGTAACAGATAATCTCCATTCTACACTTACATGCTTCACGTTAAACATAGTAAAACCTGCAAATTCGCATATGTGTGCAAAGGGACATGTGTGCATGCCTTTGTGTGCCAGGGATATTGGACTGGGAGACTTTCACTTCCTGAGTTTGTTTCTTGTACTTTTTAGTTCCTTCTTGAGTCTTGGCGGCATGAAAAAGATGGCTCCAAAATTCCAATCTCCTTATTGTGGTCTCACTTGAAATTGAATTGTTAGGTGGTAATTTGCAAAAATCAATCATCCACAAATTCGCATTAGAAAGGTGAACACCTCAATTCTTGGATGAGACCAGAAATTGCAGATGGAGCATTGGATCATATTTCTGAAAACATTGCATCAGATCAGTCAGAAATGACGCAGATTTTACATAGTCAAATTGACAAGTTATATATCTCATGTTAGAATTGAACTCTTAAGCCTAGTATTTGTGCTGTTCTGAAACTTATTTCCTGATGACATGGTTATCTCCAGGGCCAATAAAACTAGCATAATGGAATATCTTCGCGATGCATGGGCCACTGATCGAAGAGCTGAATGGTCGATATGGATGGTGTATACAAAGGTTGAGATGCCCCTTCACTATATCCACAGTGGGGCTGATGAGCCAACTCACCACAGGAGAGTTTCAAGTTTGTGGAAATTAGCTGATGATGTACTGAATTAGAACTCACTTTTTTGTCAGAGTCAAGTTTGGGCCGGGATGTCTTTTGCTTCAAGTTCTGATGTTTTCTGGTTTCAATGCAGCCAGCCCAGAGTGCAGCCATGCGCGCTGATCTCCACCGCCGTAGTATTGCCCAAATGAGGGTTAGTTCTCTGACTTTTACATGCAGTATTTGAGCCTTTTACAATGTGCTTAGGTTGCAGCTTTCTAACAGCTATCCTTCCTCGCAGATAAACAGTCGTTCTATCCAAGACATGCATATATTCGGAGATCCTTCACGTATTCCAATAGTAATTGTGGAGCGTGTGGTCAATGCACCGAGACGTACAGTTAGTGTAAATTCATACTTTAATCACATGAATCTGAAAGATTATCCAGGCTTGCTAAGTGGACCCAGCTACGAGGCTGCTAAAAAACCATCTACGCAACAGAATGGTCGCATTTTGAAGGTCGTCGTTTTTGTGCATGGATTTCAGGCATGTTTACCTGTCCCTTGCTCATGTTGTTATCATCTTTGCATTTCTTTATATTTACGTACTTTGTAAGTAGTTTTCACATAAATAGTCACCAAACCACCGCTTATGAGCCATGTTGCAGATGGTCATTTGTACTTGCTTTTAGCCATACCAAGTATTTGTTCCTATCATAATGATTGATTCTTTTCTTCTTTCCTTAAAGAATTAGCATTGGCTGACATGATCGCATGTTGTATCTGCCCCATCCTTATAGGGACATCATCTTGATTTACGGCTTGTCAGAAATCAATGGTTGCTGATAGATCCAAAAATAGAATTTCTCATGTCTGAAGTAAATGAAGATAGGACATCTGGGGACTTCAGAGAAATGGGACAGAGGTTGGCACATGAAGTAATTTCTTTCCTTAAGAAGAAAATGGACAAAATTTCAAGGTCAGGAAGCTTGAGAAATATCAAGCTGAGCTTTGTTGGCCATTCTATTGGAAACATTATTATACGTACTGCGTTGACTGGTACTTTCCTTATTCCTCTTCTTTCGGTGGTATTTCATACTTATGATCCAGTTTTAAAACTTGTCTTTTCACTGATGCAGAGGGCGTTATGGAGCCATACTTGAGATATCTTTATATGTATATGTCGATATCTGGTCCACACTTGGGGTATCTTTACAGTTCAAACTCACTGTTCAACTCGGGATTATGGCTTTTGAAGAAGTTGAAGGGCACACAGTGTATTCATCAGCTTACTTTCACGGACGATGTAGATCTCCAGAATACATTTTTGTACAAACTGTGTAAGGTACTGCATGCAAGTAATACTCTCTCTGTCTCTTCCTTTTCCCACCACTGAAAGAAAATGAAGAAAATCCATGTCTGTGGTTTGCATGAGGCGTTGTGAGTATTTGTCACCACATCGCCAATAGGATAATTGACAAAAGGTCTCAAATCTATTTTGTTTTCTTTTTTTCAGCAAAAGACACTGGAGAGTTTCCGGCATATTATCCTTTTATCTTCACCACAGGTCGTGCCTTCATCCGTTTTCTAATGCTTCTGTATATGCATCTGCCTTTGCGTAAACAATGTAATAATGTGTTCACTTGCTTTATGTCTCAGGATGGGTATGTTCCATATCATTCCGCACGAATTGAATTGTGCCAGGCATCGTCCTCTGACAACTCCAAGAAGGGAAAAATTTTTCTGGAGATGTTGAATGATTGCTTGGACCAAATACGGGCTCCCTCGTCAGAGCATAGAGTCTTCATGCGCTGTGATGTCAACTTTGATACCTCCTCCCAGGGAAGGAACTTGAACACCCTTATTGGGAGGGCTGCTCATATTGAGTTCCTGGAGACCGATGCTTTTGCAAGATTTGTAATGTGGTCTTTCCCGGAATTATTCCGTTGAGAGTATATGGATGTCTCGATTGAATACACTCGTCACATCGGCTCCGTAGCCTATATCCAGTGAAACCTTTCTCATGGCCTACTTTGTCAAGATGATGGATCAGTGTCGATCGGCTTTCCGTGGCTGCATTTTACAATGCCACAGCCAAGAGCTGGTCGACACATTATTCTGTCAGGCCATTGTACATTTTCTGCAAAAGCAGATTAATTGCACCGGACATGGGGACGTCAAGAAGCACTGCGCCCTTGATCTTTTGCTTGCCGTACAGGCTCCGGTTTGAGCTTTGTGGTGGAGGCCCTCAACTGGTCTTGTAGAAACACCTCGAGAAATAGGCCAAGATGAGGTATATTCGGTTTGCTGGCTGATTAACTTAATCAGCCACTCCTTTGGCATAGTTTTTCTATATTGAATTGTAAATACCGGGGTCCAGAATATAGGAATTTGTGTATTCAGACCTCATTTTGGCTTTGCAATAATTAGTAGCTATCGTTGATCTTTCATCCTTCATGTGTCCTGAGTTCAATATCCTTTCGATTTACGAAGTATGATTTGAAAAGGTGAAAACGGGGTTTGATAAGTCTAGAAAGAATTAGGCTTAGATCGACGCTCTGCATTGAAAATTTGAATACGCAGAAGCATGGTTTTGACATGGATGATAATTTGTAATTTGAACATGTGCAATTGTGTCTGTGTAGTATGTATTTGGTAGGAGGATGGATAAGGGACAAGGCAGGAGTAGGTTGTGGGATAAAGGGAAAATACAATTTCCTCAGTTGAGCAAAATAGTTTTACAAATATAGCTGATAGAGGAGTATTAGTGGAGGAGCTAAGGATACTCCTAGATATAAGCTTATGTGGGGCTCATTTAATACTTCAATCTTCAAATACTCCTTAATTGAATTTTCGTTGTTTGTTTATCACGTCCACTAGAGTAAGTCTAGATTGGACTCGAAATTTCTATGTCAGAAATTGGATAAGTACATACAAAATTGGGTTTAGATTTTTTTTTTTCCCGGAAAGCTTGGGTTTAGATGACTCCCCAGTTTCTCCCTAGTTTTGCCATGTGTGCAAAACAAGAGGTCAATCCTGTTCTGAAGGAGAAAACTATGGATGAAGAAACCTATTGAAACACCCCAAGAAGAAACCTATTGAAACACCCCAAGGTCCCACCCCCCTCCTTCCTCCCTCTTCCTCCTCCCTGCAGTCTTTTTTTAATAACGCGGCTATTGGTTTCTCTTGTGAGGTTCTTCTTCCACGTGCTGCCACATCTCTTTCTCAATACATCAATCAACCATTTCACAAAAGCTAAGAAGCTGCTAATCCATCCGTTCAGAGATGTTTCAAAAGAAATGTTTCATCCGTTGCTAATTCATCATTTTCATGTAGAAAGAGACGTTTCGGTGACAAATCCCCTGAATTTTGTAGACATTCCGCTCTGAGTCCCCAAGCTGGTTGGTGTATGCAGAACACTCGCGAAAGAAGAGGTTTCGAATTTTGTTATAGAAACACAGCATATGGTGAGGTCTCATAGCTGAATATAGAAACACGACAAACAATTCATTAGACAAGGAAAGCCAACAGCCACATTACAGTAAGGTTTTCATAGACCAATCACAGCATTACTGAGGAAAAATATTCATGAGACCAAATATCAATACTCATCTCCCTCATCACCATCCTCCCCCTCGGCAGACTCAGCACCCACCTCTTCATAATCCTTCTCGAGAGCAGCCAGATCCTCACGAGCCTCAGAGAACTCTCCTTCCTCCATGCCCTCACCAACATACCAGTGCACGAATGCACGCTTGGCATACATGAGATCAAACTTGTGGTCGATCCGAGAGAAGACCTCCGCCACACTGGTCGAGTTGGAGATCATGCACACGGCTCTCTGCACCTTGGCAAGGTCGCCTCCAGGAACCACAGTAGGCGGCTGGTAGTTGATACCGCACTTGAACCCAGTTGGGCACCAGTCCACAAACTGAATGGTGCGCTTGGTCTTGATAGTGGCCACGGCTGCATTCACATCCTTGGGCACAACATCACCACGGTACATGAGGCAGCATGCCATGTACTTGCCATGGCGAGGATCGCACTTAGCCATCATGGAAGATGGCTCAAAGGCACTGTTAGTGATTTCAGCCACGGAGAGCTGCTCATGGTAAGCTTTCTCAGCCGAGATAACAGGAGCATAAGACGACAGCATAAAGTGGATCCTAGGGTAAGGCACCAGGTTGGTCTGGAACTCAGTCACATCCACATTCAGGGCACCATCAAACCTCAGTGAGGCAGTGAGAGATGAGATCACCTGCGTTGAAACAAGGAATTGAGAAGTACATTCAGCATCTAATCTTCATAACCGCTTCAACAAAAGAGTACTCAGTTCTCAAACTAAATAGATGAGCTGGCTCTTCGATTACCTGAGAAACAAGGCGGTTCAAGTTGGTGTAAGTGGGGCGCTCAATGTCAAGGGAGCGCCTGCAGATGTCATAAATGGCTTCATTATCAAGAAGCACTGCAACATCAGTATGCTCAAGGAGGGAATGGGTTGAAAGGACGCTGTTGTAGGGCTCTACGACAGAGGTAGAAACTTGAGGTGACGGATAGACGGTGAAACTGAGCTTCGACTTCTTGCCGTAGTCAACAGAGAGACGCTCCAAGAGAAGTGACCCCAGACCCGAACCAGTACCCCCTCCAACAGAGTTGAACACAAGGAATCCCTGCAGGCCAGTACAATTGTCTGCAAGCTTGCGGATTCTGTCCAAGCAGAGATCCACAATCTCTTTCCCAACTGAAAAAATTGTAACACAATTGTTAGGCACGCCACCACGTAGACCATCAATAATAAGATCAGGAGTTATCGAGATAATTACTTGTGTAGTGACCGCGGGCAAAGTTGTTGGCAGCATCTTCTTTGCCGCTGATCAACTGTTCTGGGTGGAACAGCTGGCGATACGTTCCAGTCCTGACTTCATCAATGACAGTGGGCTCAAGATCTACAAACACAGCGCGTGGGACGTGCTTCCCAGCGCCAGTCTCGCTGAAGAAGGTATTGAAGGCATCATCACCTCCACCGACAGTTTTGTCACTCGGCATCTGGCCATCAGGCTACGAAAGAAAATGCGAAGCACGATCAACTAATGACCTTAACATGCTCCTAGAACTAACAAATACAAGGATATCACGTTATACATTGCAATGAGATCTAATACGACCACAACCGTAGCGACACAAGCAACCGCGAGAATCAGCATCAACATAGTTCAGAATCACAACAACGAATGAAACCAAAACTGAAAAAGCGAGACGAAGAATAGATACAAATCCAAATGGAGGTGGATCTCATTGTGATTGCTCGACCTAAGGGCCCTAAAACTAGAACAATTAAGACAGGATGACAATGTGCAGTATCTGCCCAGATCTACATGAAAATGATTGAATGTGCTTCATCTTGACTGGATCTAAGTCATTTCTAGCAATGAAACTCAAGGAACGTAATCCAAAACCTCGGATCTAGCTATTATGGACAAGATCTTCTCATGCAATAGCGTCCATATCAGCGTCGCTAATCAAATGCAAGTCCGATTCTACGTCTAAACTTACACAAAACGAACCACGAAACTCAACAAGGAACCTCGCAGCAAACACCACGACGACGGCGGGTCCGAGGAACGAGACGGCTCACCTGAATGCCATGCTCGAGACAGTAAAGCTCCCAGCACGCGTTCCCGACCTGGATCCCGGCCTGACCGATGTGGATCGAAATGCACTCCCTCATCTTCCTCTCACGAACCGAAGGGAGACCGAGAATCGAAGGTTCGAGAAGGACTCGAGCGAGAGAGGAGATGCAGAGGAGACGAAAGAGCGGCGTTTATCAAGACGCCGTCGAAGAAGAAGAAGAAGGTGCAGAGCGAAATGGGGAATGCAGAGCTGTGGTGGTCGAGAGATATTATATAGAGGCGCCATTTCAAAAAAAAATTGGGGTAGGGCGAAATGGAAAAAAGAGGACCATCTCGGCGGTTAACCGCGGTTAGTTAACCGTGGTTTAATATAGAAATGCCAGCGAACGAGGGTGGTTAACTTTAGCTTGGCGATGGATTAATGATTGAGGCGCCTAACCATGGTTAGTTGCCCGCCCAGTTTTCAAAATCCTTCTCTTTTTCAAAATTACGGGAGGGGAAATGGGGCTCGAACTTTGCAGGAATTGCAGCTTTGCCATTTTGTACTCGCGGCAACGGATAGATTTGGTGGAGGGTAATCTGGTCATTCAGTCCAAAAAGTGGGCCCCCCGGTGTGGTGTGGGACGATCATGCTATCTTAAGAAGATGGGCTGTCGAGATGGAGTAGATAGCGAGTTTCTATCAGTGGGCCCAATCACGAGCTGGGTTTTTTCTCTTTTATCAAAGTTAATATCACGAAAAATTTCAAAATTAATATATTTATGACCAATTTATTTTAATTTTTTTATCATAAAAAATCATAAATTGATACATTTATGATAAATTTACCCCAAATTGGTACATCAGTGACAAATTTACCCTCCATTAGTTTTCGTTAAATTCAACTGTCGAATTGCTAAGTTGGTGGCACATGACAATTGACGGGTATACTGGTTTGGGGTTTTGACCGTCTGTTTGTCACAGGTTTATCGATTTGATATTTTTCATGATATCAACTCAATTTAATGGAGGGTAAATTTGTCGCATGTATACTAGTTTGGGTATTTCGTGGTCAAAAGAATTAATTTAGGGTAAATTTATCACAGATATACTAGTTTAAGATTTTTCGTAGTCAAAACATAATTTTGAGTAAATATATCACATGTATATCAGTTTAGTTTTTTTTCATGGTATTAACCTTTTATCAAAAACTAATTCTTTGTCTTTTCGTTTTTATTTTTTCGAATTTGAAATAAGGTAGGGATGAATTTTGCTCTAGAATTTTTTTTTTGGTCAAAAAATTTTGCTCTAGAATTTAAAGACTGCTTTTTATCCGTAAAAGTTTATAGAAGTAACACTCATAGTAAAAAGAACAAGTGATACGAGAAAAATCTATTTATGGATGCAAAAATCATTAAGTATAAAAGATAATCCATATTATCTACATATGTGACGCAATAACGCAAATTATTATGTATAAACGTGTTTTATATGTTTATTGTACACTCATAGCAATGTAATTAATTAACATGCAGACATGTTTTGTGCTTGGTAAGCATGTTTTACCATATGACCCGCTTTAGTAGGCTTGTCAAGATAGTCCAACATAATTACTAAACATGCTGTGCTAAGGTCAGTAACTGCTGAAGTACATTTTTATTTCGACACCAAAAGAATTGTCAGCTTTAGGTAAAAGTATACTTTGAATGCTAATTTGAATAGGCTCCAAGTTTGTAAATTTAACATGGCAATATAGGTTATAGTAGTCAATTTACGAAGTTATCGGTACGTTAAATTTATTTAAATCACTTGCACAAAGTATTCTGACCTAACAATGACGCATTGGTCGTATTCTTATCGGTTAGTATCTTTTGCTTTTGGCTAAGGGATTCTCAACCTAACTTTTTATGCTTAAAACATTTTATACTTCAATTTGATTAAAAAAAAATTGTGGGGTCAAGTGCAGTATTAGCCCTCTAATTTTCAATGTATGTGTGATTTGACGCTCTAACTTTTGTTTTGTGTAACTAAGTCCTCTATCTTTCTTGACTTTGTAATTCGGTACTCTAAATTCTACTTTGTTTAATCATATCTTTCTTTTTTTTGTGCAATCTAATGTTTCATTTTGTTGGAATATAAATATTAAACCATGTCTTCTTCTAACGGCTTAAGTTTTTAGAGTACTTGGCAAATGGTCCCACCAAATCTTTTCACATTTGTTTATTAAAAACACATTATCAAATCAAGGTTTATTTTTCCATTTTTTGTTTCCCAATTTTCCCTTTCTCTGATTCGACACTTATTTGGCCCACGCATTAGCATCATGTGAATTTTTTTTTTACCACATTGACAATGCCGCTAGACCTAATAATCAAGCAGGGTTGGGTCCAAATCTTTCGGCTTGGGTCAATATGGGTCCAGATCATAAAGTAGGTTGCGTGCAAATATCTCTACAATAATTGTCTTCGACAAATGAATAACAAGAATATTATTGTGTTGGTCACAAGCTTTCGATGTTTTTTAAATAACTGTAGAACTACTTTGTTCGACACATCACAACAGTAACGAAATGCTCCATTTGATTCGTAAAAAATAGATAATTTGAAAAATATATTTCAAAAAACTTATATCGCTTGAAGTATTTAATCAACGAAAAAAATATTTCCATTGTCAATAACAATTTATGTCCAAAAATTTTCATCGATAATGAAAATACTTTGCGACAAGCGATCATCTTTAGGGAAAAAAAAATTCAAATCGTGTATCTTTCATGAAACAAACGGGAAGCAAAGCTCTAGCTTTAGCATGGTGGTATCTCAAATTTTCAACTACGATTCGAGGGAAAATGGGAGAAAGAGTCTTCTTGTTCGAATCAACCCGATCCAACCCAAAAATTTACTGGCCATGATCCAGTTGACCTAATTTTTTCGGCTGGTCGAAACAAAGTCCACATGTACCCGATTTTCTCAAATGCCGTTTGGGCGGGTTATTGCTTTTGCTAAGCAAGTCTAAGGGTGCACACGATAACACTTTTGGAAGTGAATTTCTGCTCCAAAAGTGCTTTTAGAGCAGAAATTCGTTTGGCAATGTAACTTATGAAGCATAAATCTGTTTGGTAAAAACTTTTACTTATGAAGTTGTTTTTCCCCCAATTTGAGAAGTTAAAAAAAATAGCTTCTCCAACTCAAGAAGTATTTCTCTATTAAAAAAACGGCTCAAAAAGTACTTCTCACCTCACTTTCTTTTCATTACGCTCTCATCCTCTTTTTGGTCATACCCAGCTCCGCCGACCTTGACTGCTTGTTGACCATTGTTGGCCGCCGCCCATCGCCGACCTCCACTGGCCGCCACCGCCCATCGACTACCCCCGATAGCCAACCACCATTGACCTCCCTCGACCGCCGCCCATCGCCGCCTGCGACTGTCGCCCATCATGGTCCGCGATCGCTGCCGCTGTCGTCCACCGCCGACATTCGCCCTCACTGCCAATCGGGGACCTTTGCTGGTCACGACCGTCGCCAATCACCAACCTTTGCCGGCCGCGACCACTGCTGCCCCAACCATCGACCATCTCGCCAGCCGTCGGAGTAAAAACTAAATATTAAATTTTTATTTTTTTAAATAATACTTTTAATAATAAAATTTAGTTTTTAAAAATGAAGTAAAAATTTTTCTATCGCTAATAATAATTTTTCATAGAAGATTTTGTGTTAATAATATTTCAGAAATAGAAATTCTCAATTGTTACCAAAAGAATTTCTCTGATCAGAAATAACTTTTGGAATAGAAGTAGAAAAATCAACTTCTACTTCTAAGAAGAAATAGAAAAAACAATTTCTGGCCAGAAAATTGATTAGAGCGATTGATCGAAAGATATGATTGCACAGCTCGAGAAAGTCAGGGGTGGTCAAATTGCACAAATCAAGCAGAGGACTTGATGGAGAACTAAAACGCACTTAAATTGTAAATTTTAGGAGGTTAATGCCACAAAAAATTTCAAATCTACACTCGTGCCATATCCATCCCAAACTAATTTTTCAAAATCGGTGCACCGATGCCACATTTACTCCGACTAAATTTTTGCATCATAAAAAATCTCAATTCAATAATCCCGTGCCACGTATATCCCAAATTGATATATACTCGTATCGTATTTGCCCTAAAATTGTGATAAATCTAGGAATTTTTTCGGTGGTCAATGTGGCACAGGTGTACCTTGTGACACCAAAGTTAATTCTAAGACAACTGTGGCACGAGTGTACCAATTGATGATTTTTATTTATTTATTTACGGTATTAACCCCTTTGTGGGTGGTAATCATGGCATGCAAGCATTTATAATTTTTTATACAATGCTCGGGTTCGATTGTATGGTTTGGCCCAAAAAAGTGGAAAAGAGGAAGATGAGGAAACGAAGATGCTCCATCGTATTCAAATTCCGGCCCAACTTATTGAAAGAAGCTCAAAATGCAAAGCCTCGTTCATCTCCGGTCCGATTGACGGCAAAACTCAATTAAAGATGTTCTTAATCGATCCAATTGTGTTGTTGAATTCTTATTCCACCTTTTCACTTTGATTTTGTATGATTAATTGTCGTTAAAATAATTGGATTCAAATGCATCTAGAAGTAAATCATCTCATTTCTCATAATCCATTTATTACACCAGAAACAAATTTAGGCAAAGAATAAAGAGTGCTTTGATATTATTTTCACGTGCTGTTCTATTTGGATTTTCACTTGACTAAATCCTCACCTCATTAGCATTAGAAAAAAAAAAAAAAACCTGCTTCCCATCTTCTCCGTTAGTAATTTTTTTAAGGGAAAAAGTCGCTAAAAACCCTAAACTTGTAAACATGTGATATATTTACTCCAAGCTTGTACCAGTGCGATACATTTACCCCATATTTTTTTTTTCTAATGGAATATTTTGGTGCCTAGACATGTTGATACTTTTCTTTTTATTTAGATAAGCCTTTTTGTGGGCAAGAGGGTGTTGGCTGTCTACTAAATGATCTCTAAAACTACTGCTGCTCACACTATGATTCAGACCAGTAAATTTGAGTGCATTTGAGGATTTTTCAGTGTGTTCATGGCATTATTACCACTTCTAGTGCACCACTCAAGGCATGGTGCTATAACACATGCATTAGACTAGATGGCACAGTTGAAACAACATTAGTGGGTTCATTAAAAAAATGATTTTTTTTTATTTTTTTGTGGCAGCACTCCATTTTCTGTGTAATCATTGCCACCACCTTCTGTAAATGGTGCTGTGAATGTTCTTGGCATTCTAGCCAGCAATTTCATCCACCTCACTCATGAGCCTTTTTCTCTTTTGCTCTCTGAGCAGTGGAACTTAAACGGGAGACGTGTCCTAATCTCTGTCTGAATGATTCCCAAGAGAGACGAGAGATAGCTCCCAGACATGGCAAACCTTCGTGTTTAGGTCAACCATGAGCTGGGCATGTAGCGGAAGTCCGGAGTGTCTTTCCATGAGATCGCGAGTTCGAGACGCCAGTGTTACGTCCGCGGTCATTCGCTTTGGAATGGTGGCAAGGCTGCGGCGACAGGCTCCTCGTCTCAACTTGTCCTGATAGGTCAAGTCGAATCGGACATTTTATGATAGGTGTGGAGCTCTCGTAGTGAAGGCTAGAGAGGCTTACTATGCCGGTCGGTCTCCTTCTCACACATGATGAGAGGAAGTTCACGAGCTACTCACGAGGAATGTGCATTTTGCATAGGACACATTGCATGTCTCTAATGAGATTTTAAACATTTTAGAATTTCAAAACATAATAAGCATCAAATTAATTATCGTATTTTTCCCGACACACAAAATTACTTTATTGAAAAATGATTAGCATGCTTCGTCATCTCAAAAGTATAGTTGGTGCTCGAGACTCTTTTCTCATGAAACCGGAGGCTAAGCAGCATGAACTTTCCTTATCCGTGCCATATGTTAGTTCAAATGCTAGTCAATTTGCTAAGGGAAAATGACACGAATGGTCCTTGAACTTTGTCCCATTGTGCAATGTGGTCCGTGAATTAATTTGTTCAATATGGTCATTGAACTTTAGTTCAATATGTGATGTCGTCCATCAACTTTTAATTTGTTCAATGTGGTTCATGAACTTTTAGTGCATTTTTAATTTAGTCCCCAAATTACATGAAAATCTTCAATACTGCTCCTGAACTTGACAACATCGAATTTTATCATAAAGTGTAGGGAATACATTGAACAAATTAAAAATTTAGGGACCACATTACACATTGAACTAAAGCTCATGGATCACGTTGAAAAACTAAAAATCCCAGGGACATATTGCTTATCATGCCAAGGTTCAGAGGCCTTATCCCATATGCTAAAAACGGACACCTGACAAAAAAGCGTTTGAAAAATTGGGTCCACCTTCTACAAGGGCATGCACTAATGGCCCTTATCCTTCCCAAGAGAAATCCATAGGAAAAGAATGCAGAACTTACATATCTGTTTGGAAATCATTTGGTATTGTTACCTCTACATTCAGTCATTTGGGATCTATGTTCTTGATCGTTTCAAAATTTAACATGACCCTTCTTTTCTTCTGATAGCATCAGTTGAGAAACCAACTATAGTTACTCGAATAGATTGAGACGGTCGACTCAATTTGAAAGCCATAGATGTACCAGTTACTCTAAATCTGATGTATTCCTATTGCAGATTCTTGACTGCTGTGTACAAAATGGAGGACAAACATGACCTAGAAGCTTTTCTGGCTATTCCTGTCCTTTTAATGCTCAAGAGCATCACCCTTTGATCAAAGCTTCCAACTTTTTCTTTGTGGTGTCTCCACCATGCCATAAAGATGCATATTTCGCCAATGAATCTTATGCTCTTTAGAGGACCCGCAAGCCACTCATAAAAGTCAGGACTAGTACCATTGCAAAGTGCCAAAAACAAGAATTTCCATGCTCTTGGGCGCAAACACGTGCGCTTGTAGGTCATGATTCCTTCCTCTCAAATTATGTCTTCCCTAAACTACTATGAGGGAAATCCAAAGCGTGTCCTCAAAATTTGATTTTGTTCAAAATCGGAGCTGTAGTGTATAGAATTGACTCCAGATGAGGCCGTTTCTTGAGTTGATTCTGCATATTTGACTGTATGTTCCTTAAGTTGCATTGTAACCTGTTGGTTTATGCTTCCTGGAATATGTGTCCAGTCATGGGTTGCACTTGCGCAGCAATGACTTTAAATCAAGTGAAAGCACACAGACGAGTATAAGATTCTTATCCCTCGCTTGGTATGGTATGCCTTCAAATGGGGCGAGGTTCTTCCAACTTGCAAAGCCACTATCTGCGGTAAAACAAGTTTTGTTCCTTCTTCTTTCCCTCACAAAGCAATCAAATTCAACACAGAAACAGATGGATCATAGAAAAGGTGAAAATGATGAGAAAAGGTTGTCGCTTCCTTCGCTGTCTCTTGACTTAAAATAGAGACTAAGATGCTCATCAGTCAACCAAAGCCCTGTTTATCTTTTACCAGTGGATAGCTCGGTTCCTCCACACAGACTCATGCCTCAATCATCATTCAGAATCAGGAACCCCCTTTGATGCTAAAGAAGCCGCTTGCGAATCAGGGCCGTCCACCCGTTACCAATCAGCTTCCTCCTTTCGAAATCCTCTTTCTTTGCATCACCTTCATCTCCATGAAATGAAAAGGCGAAGATATAAAGGAGCACTCAAAACAAAATTCCAAAAGATCGTTCATGAAGGTGGGACCTTGAAAATTACAGATGCTATCCGTCGTACCAAAGCTGTCATACTCATTTAGTTCCTCAGTATGTTACAGAACCATGAAAGCAGAAATTAGAAAGAAAGAAAACTAAGAAAGTTCTAAGCATTGGCATCATCTACAAGCCAACATTTCTTAATACATAGGAACAAAAAGGACAAAAAGAAAAAGAGCTGTTGAGCTCTTGTTTATGCAAAGAGTCTCTCCTTAGAGCTCAGAGACCGTACTTGTGTACATATAAATAGACTTCCTACATGGCTATACCGAGAAGCCTGCCAAACTGCTCGTCAGATTGTGAGAGTTACTTTGTTTTGGGAGGATTGAACGTTTCTTTAGTCTTGTCCGACAACTTGCAAGAATCGAATTTGCAAGGGTCGGCCTCTATCAGCAACTGAACGACCTCATTCATGGTTGGACGAAGAGCAGGGGCTCCATAAGTGCAGTGAATGGCAATCCGAAGAACCCGAAGTATGTCTTCCCTAAATGAACCTGATAATCGCTTATCCAAAACTTCCACGGTGCCTTCTTTGGTGTCCACTTTGGTCGAAATCCAGCATATGATGTTCTTGTTCTCTCCAAACTCGGGCTCTACCGGCCTCTTCCCAGTTATTAGTTCCATCAAGACTACCCCGAAGCTGTACACATCGCACTTGGTGGTCGCTTTTGATGAATATGCATATTCTGTCGCGGAAACCAGTATGGTTAGTGAAAGCAATCCATCATGCAAGAGACAGGAGTAACTGTAATTGACATAAATCGGACCAATTGTGAAACAGTACCATAATTTCTCATGCGGGTGCACAATTAGAACTCATGACTGGTTCCTACCCCTTTTAAAACATTCTTGGACATTTAGAACGTGCTCCTTAGTGCTTAATCTAATCATTGACCAAGTTTTTTTGGCGATCGCACACTTTTTAGCATCTCGCAACCACTAGTTAAGTTCCTCGAAAGTTCATATTTCTAGTTGGAATAACACTTAACTATGTTTTGTGGAAGATGCAATAACTCTTTGACAGTTCAAACTTAAAGATTACCTGGGGCCAGGTACCCGTAAGTCCCTGCGATGACAGTAGTAGTCGAATCCTTGCCGCCTCTTGCCTGCAAAACTTTGGCTATGCCGAAATCCGCGACCTTGGGTTGATAGTTAGCATCGAGCAGGATGTTGGTTGACTTGATGTCTCTGTGAATAATAGGCGGTAACAGATCGTGATGGAGGTACGCCAAACCCTGCGCAATGCCTAGCGCGATCTGATGACGAATGGGCCAATCCAGATGGAAGGGCCCCTTATGGAGTGCCTCATAGAGATTTCCATTAGGCATGTACTCGTAAACGAGCAAACTGCAATCCCGACTCGAGAAGTAACTGTACAGCTTGACTATGTTCTTGTGCCTCACACTTCCTAGAGTCTCCACTTCGGTCTTCAATCCCTTGTCCAAAACTAAAAAATCTTCGGACACACAATCTTTTGCACTTCGGCTCCACAACCTCTTCACGGCAACAACTTCCCCGCTGCTCAGCCCTATTCTATAGACCGTGCCAGAACCTCCATGTCCCACTATGTTCTCATTGACCATGGCCTGGACAATCTCTCGTTGATCAAAGCTTATTCGATGGAAACTCTTCACGTCATACGAGAAGAATGATGAAGAAAGCGTCTCATCACGATCCACGGCGGATCTCTCCCTGCTGCACTGGCGCTTGAGGAACAGTATTGTTCCCAGGGTAATAACTGCCGATGAAATTCCTATTGCCCAGATATTCAGCCTCTTCCGGTTGTCGGTCTGTGAGCATATGGGGAAGCTGTTATCTGATGAATCAATGGATGCAGAAACGCAGAGTCCTGGGTTGCCAGCAAAGCTTTCTACTAAGCCTCCTTTCACTAATGAAGGCGGAATTGGACCGGAAAGAAGATTGTTGGAGAAGTTAATGGAGTTCGGCAACAATTCGCAGAGACTCTCGGGGATTTTCCCGGTCAGGAGGTTGTTGGAGAGGTCAAGGACATTGAGTGACTTCAGTGAAGACAGGTACTTGGGGATGGACGAATTCAGCCTATTACTTTGCAGCAGCAACAAATTTAGCTTCTTGAGATTGCCGATTTCCGAAGGTATCGGACCCCAGAGCCTATTGCCACTCATATCAATCTTCACTAAGTTGGCGGCTCCAGAGATTTCTGGAGGTATCACTCCCGAGATGTTGTTTTTCTGTATGAAGAGCTCCGACAAGTTCCTCGCATTCCCAATCGTACCGGCTATAGGACCACTCAGATTATTATCACCCAAATCTATGATCGAAGCGTGAGGCAAACCTAGAATTCCTTCCGGGATTGGGCCCTCTAGGTGGTTAGAACTAACCCGAAACCGTAGCAGAGTCATGCAATTCGCATAACTGGACGGTAACTGACCAGAGAAATTATTAGCCAGGAATAGGAAATACTGCAGTTTACCTCCTTTGCAGGCTTCTGTTGGCAGGGGACCGGAGAAGTGGTTTTCGGATAGGTCTAGCACGATCAAAGGCGACAACCGCCCCAAATTCCAGGGAATTTCCCCTCTCAGATGATTGCCGTAAATCGACAAAATGGTCAGGGTTGTTGAATTGCCGATCACTCTTGGGAGTTCTCCGCTGAGGCTGTTGTTGTAAACTTGCAAGACTTTGAGATGAGGAAGCCTGCATATAGACTCCGGGATTTTCCCCGTCAACAGGTTGACCGACATGTCCAAGTCTATGAGCTCGGTAAGATTCCCAAGCTCCTCTGGTATGTCACCAACGAACTTGTTGTAGTACAGCTCGAGATGCGTCAAGTTCTTTAGCAAGCTGAGCTCTCTGGGGATTTCCCCCATCAGGTAATTCCCACTTAATTCAAGATCAAACAAGGATGTCATGTTTCCTATGGATGGCGGGATCCGTCCCTCAACCATGCACGTCATCAAGATCATGGACTTGAGTTTGCTGAGCCGCGAGATGCTCTCGGGAAGTCTCCAGTAGTCCAAGCGGTCATTCTCGTTGAAGTTGAGTAACTCCAGATTGGTAAGGTTAAAGACTGACATGGGGAACTTGCCTGTGAAGAGATTGTTCGAGAGGTCGAGTCTCCGGAGCGATTGCATCGGCGAAAGATCAGGTAGAGTTCCGCTGAGGTACAAAAAGCTCGCCTCGAGCTCTTCCAAGAGAGAGCAGTTGACGAAGCTGTCGAAGAAGTCGCCGTGGAGCTTATTGTGGCTGAGCCTAAGGACACGCAGCTGCGACAGGTAAGAGCAGATGTCGTCAGGGAACTGACCGGAAAGCGACCACCTGCTGACGTCCATCTTTACCACATCCCCGTGATCGTTGCAGCCGATTCCTGGAAAGCTGCAGAAGGAATTCTCTGCCCCTCCATCGAGGTTCCAACTCGACAGAGCGTTTCCATACAACGAACTCTTCATCAGGGCGAAGAATTGGGATTGGTTAGTGCCGACCGCTTGAGATAGGCACGACAGACATACAAGCGACAAGCAGAGGAAGACGGTAGAGCGAAGAGCCATCAAGATTGTTTCTGGGTGTTTTGTATGTGTCTGAGAGAGAGTTTAGGAAATTTGTTGTGGCAGAGAAGGTGGTGAGCTTGGCGAGAAGTATATAAATTGCATGACTGATGGGATCACTGGGTGCAGGCAGCAGTAATAACAGAAGAAAAGGTTGGTTTGTGCATACAAAGTACCCTGCGCGCGCGCGCACGTACGTCGATCTATCTGTGTCTCTCTTGAGAGAGAAAGAGATAGATGCATGACTTTACATAAAGGAGCTTTATGTGCATACCCCCCCCCCCCCCCCCCCCCCCCCCCCCCCCACTAGATCAAGTAGAGAGAATAACATTCAAATGTTTTTTGGCTCAACTTTATACCGATGAGACACATGATCGAACCGCATCCGATCCCGATCGAGCTCCCATCTTTCCATCTCTTCATCTTTCTGATACAAAGCAACAGCGCCCGCTGCGTCGCGCTCTCATTGATACCATCATCCCACATGCCGGTCAATCTCATTTCTGGGTCTGACACTATGTGATCTTCAACTTGCTGGTGTTTTAGAACAACATGCATAAAACCCATCTTAGTAAAAATTGATTCTTGAGCAGTGTGGGGGGTGGTGAAAGAACAGATTCTTTCCATAGTTGACTTTGTCCAGGGCCACTCTCCAAGGTGCTTGTTGATTTGCTTTCACCGGTTTTTGTGGGTGAATGACACAGAGAATCAGATCAAATTCTCAACAGAGAGCCAAAAAAAAAAATAAAGTGGCTCAGTTGGAGAATAATATCCCCATATCTTTACACATATTTGTTTGTGGGGAATCCGGTGGAGACCACGCCAAATAATTTAGCAAAAGGGTACGATGGAAGAGTACAGGAATGTCTTGTCTCTGATCTGCTCAGTGGGTTCTCTGTACATGATACAGCAATCATCCGATATGTCCTGAAGACAATCATGGTCTTGGATTAAGTTGTGTCTGGCAAAAACTTCAGTTTTTTTTTTTTTTCAAGACTTTCTTTTGGCGCATCAAGCATAGATGTCATCTGTCATCAAGAAGACATTTAAATTAGCTCTGTTTTTTTCCCATGAAAGTACATGCAGTTGCTGTATTTGGGTCCGGATCAGAAGGATGAATTTCTCGAGAAGAGAACCGACGGATTCGAGCACTCGTTTAGACCCTGAAGTTCTATCTAAACATACTCTGAGCGCATACAAACGAAACACGAATTTCATATGATTCTGGCTCTCAAATCTAACTCTCTCAAATCTAACTCCTACTCATAGAGCACGTCCTCCACCTGCTGAGCTCAATGATGAATCCCCAAAGCAAAGATGCCCACTCTCGAAAAAGCAGGAGGGGAGAGGAGAGGAGAGGGAGGTGGACTTGGCATCTTGGAAATTGCTCGAGGAGTTGCGACTTGGCGACGGCCGAGAGGTCGCTTTGCCGCGACAAAGTTTAAAAAAACAAATAATATTCTTGCCCAAAAAAAAAAAAAAAAAAAAGCTAAGTGTAAGCCAAAAAAGTGGGGATTAACAGTTAGGCCAATCATGGAGGGGTAGGGAGGGGGGGAGGAGTGCATCTTCTTCTGATTGATGACATTGGGTGTTTCCTCTTGTGGTGACGAATGACGATCAAAGGGCCACGGATGCTCCACATCTCTCTTTTTGTTAATCTGCCATCTTCCATTCTTGCGGACTGCCGCGTCCCAAAACCCTAAGACAAAAGATCACACTGAAAAGCAGATTCGTGTTCTCTCTTTCTCAACTCGAGAAAGAGAGAAGACGACTTGGCATCCTTGTTAGCGTCTGATTCGTCCTTCCCAGTAGATTTGAGTGAAAGATTTGCTATGCTGAGTAAAAAAAAAAAAAGTTTATTATGCAAATAAATAAATAAATATATTTTCCTAAAAGTAATTGCTTTTATCTCTCACGAAAATAAATAGACGAGACGTATTTCTCACTCACTAATTATTTTAAGCGGTTGTTTTTGGGAAGGATATTTATCGAAATAACTCATTTTCCACAAAAAAGCTCTGTTTGTTTCGTGAAAAAAAAAAAACGATCAATCAATATCGCTTACAAAAATGAATAACTGGATAACATTTTCATCTTTCGCGAAAATAATTAGACATAAATTGCCGTCGATGATGAAAATGCTTTTTGCGAAATATGCGATCATTTTTGTGAAAGAGAGTATTTCCAGATCATTGATTTCTTGCGAACGAAAAAAAGGAGCATAAGTGTCCGGTATTTCCACGCGATGTAGCACGGGTTTTTGCATATTCAAATGCTTCGATCGCGCTGCTAACGAACACGGGCACTGCGTGCGGGGCTGATCCGAAGGCCTGAACTTAGCCGGTTCCGACCTGTGGGATTTTCCACAGGCTTTTTCAAGTAATTGGTCTCTCTGTTCCTACCCTTTGGATTATTAAAAGAACAGTAACAATAGCAAGAATGAGGGTTTGAACTTGGAAACACCAACATCCGACCAAAAAAAAACTTGGAAACACCAACAAATTTTCTTTGGCTAGTCGTTCATCTGATTTGGATCCAACGTAAAGCTGAAACGAACGACATGGGCGCCCGTATGGCTAACGCTCCAAGGCCAATTTGGGCCACCGGCCCAGTGTAGATACTGGTATAGATTGGATCGAAAATCACATGGGCCGCCGCGTCTTCGTGGGCTTTAACTACTCCGTTGGGATATGTTTCCTATAAGTCCTAAAACTTGTCAAGAAAGTGTAATCAACTCCTAAAACTTATCAAATTGATTCAATCAAATCCTTCTGTTATTAACAAGATCAATTTTGTGTAACGGAAAATGCTGACGTGGCGTTTTTAAATTAATTTTCTTATTCTATGTGGCATTTCTAATTATTTTATGTTTTGAAATCTTATTTAAATTAAAATTTAAAAAACTTAAAAAAGCTAAATAATTATTTGAAAAAAGAAACAAAATTGGAAAAAAAAAAGGGCAGTTCCCTGCCTTAGCCGCTCCCATCGCCGGAGGGGCCGGCGGAGGTGGCCGGCCTCGAGCGAGGGCCCGTAGATCTGCAGCAGAGCAAAGACTAGATACCAAAGAAGATAATGATAGCGAAGAAGAAGATGAAACACGCCCAACCCAAAGCTGCAACAGAGCCTCGATCACTGACAATCCGAAACCCACCAACATAAATCCTCTTCTCAGCCTCTCACCACTTCTCCGTTCTCACATTGACTCCCTGTTTGGCAAGCAAAGACATGGAAAAGCAAAAAATCGAATGAGGTTCAACTCATATTTGGGTTTCTTACCCCATATCTAGGCGAGGTCTCTCGTGCGTATCGAGCCTCGCCGACCTTCGGTTGGGGCCGGCGAGCCCTCACCCGGGGCCGGCCACCCTCGCTCAGGGCTGGCGACCTTCGCTAGCCTCTTTGGCGATAGGCAGTGCCGACGACATGGCTTCACCGGCGAGGCCCAGCCCCTTTTCTTTTTTTCATTTTTCTCAAATAAGATTTTAGCTTTTTCAATTTTTAATTCAATTTAAATAAGATTTCGAAAAGTAAAATAATTAGAAATGCCACGAAGGATAAGAAAATTAATTTAAAAATGACACATTAGCATTTTTCCTTATATAAATTGACGGTGTTAACAAAAAGAACTTAATTGAATCAATTTGACAAGTTTTAAGATTTGATTGCATTTTTTGCAAGTTTTAAGTCTCAATTGTACTTTGTGACAAATTTTAGGACTTCTAACGAAGATATATCTCTACTCCATTTCAACATCTTCCACAACGTTTTCTTGATAGCTACACACACAAAAAACGCAATCACCAATGCACTTGGATCCGATCTCTTAAGACGACATTCCCAATGGTTTTTGACAATCTAGTGAAAAAGCTTGTATGAGACATCGGACGATGGTCCCGACCAGAACATTCGATCACGACACACGCTTGTAACTCATAAGTCAGCAAAGATTACAGAAGAAATCGATTACATTCTTTGGAAATCCTTGCCTGAAAAAAGACAAACTAACCATATTTCAACATTTGGATTACGGTTCGCATACAATACAATCTAAAACTGCTCCTATACAATTGTTTCTCGTGGTTTGTCTGGATTCCCAACATTCCATCCCAAAATGTTCGGGGTTTCGAAGCGAGCATCGGGTGCTCCCAGATCTCTAGTGATATGGAGCCGTCGCCTTCGTCCCGGGCCTTCGATGTCTCGCTCCGTCGGTGTTAGGCGCCGGCTAGTGCCCCCATTCCTCTTGTTTAGTTGAACATGCTGGTCAGCTTTCCCCACCCTCCACGCCTAACTTGCCATCTTTCTCGATGACAATGTCGACCGGTCCACACGGCTCGGCCTCCTCCAGCATCTGAACCACGCGCCTCATGGTGGGTCTCAGCGAAGGAAGCCTCTCCGTGCACAGAACCGCGATCCTCAACACCTCGATGGCCTGCTCTCGCGTGTGATCTTCTGCGATCCTCGAGTCGACCAGGCGCATCACGCTCTCTTTACACTTCAAGTTGCTCGAGACCCAGCTCACGATGTCCGTGTCCTCCCCGTACTCCGGCTCTATCGGCCTCTTCCCCGTCACGAGCTCCATCAGGACCACCCCGAAGCTGTAGACATCGCTCTTCTCATTGATCCTGGATGTGTATCCATACTCTGCGGGGCACAGACCGTACATGAATTATAAGCACTAAGCGCCGTCTGAAAACTTCATTGGCTAATTACTCATTTTCCATCTCATTTCAATCGAAAAGAACTATCAGAGATTAATTGAAGAACAGGTAATACAAGGGCATGGCAATGATCAATTCCTTACCAGGGGCAATATAACCATGCGTTCCTGCTATGACCTGTGTGGAGTCTTTGATGCCGCGACCGGCTTGAAGGATTTTGGCAAGCCCAAAATCTGCAATCCGGGGCTTCATGAGCTCATCCAGCAAGATGTTACTCGACTTCACGTCCCGGTGAATCATGGGCCTCTCGCACCCATGATGCAAGTACTCTAGTCCCTTGGCCGCCCCGACTGCAATCCAGTACCTTGTCCTCCAGTTCAGCTCAAACTTCCCGGACGAGTGGAGCCTGTCCCACAGGCTGCCGTTGGGGAGATACTCATAAACGAGCAGGCTCAAGTCCTCGCTCGTGATGCTGCAGTACAGCTTCACCACATTGACATGCCTAATCGAGCTCAATGCGTGGACTTCGGATTCGAATTCTCGGGAGCTTTTATGGTCCTTACCTAGCATTGGGCTAGTACTGAGGTTCCTTCTCTGGGTGCTAGAGTCCGCTTTCAGTATGTGCTTCACGGCGAGCTGTTGGCCGCTAGGGAGTTTCGCCTTGTACACGTTCCCAGAACCCCCATTTCCAATGAGGTTCTCTTGCTTTATGGAATCGAGAATCTCATCCTCGGAGAAGGTTAGTGTGTGGAACGACTTCACTTCCCAGTATTCTCTTGACTTGCTGTGTCCAACCTTTTCTCTGTTCTTGATGCAAAAGAAGCATGCCAGGGAGGTTAGTAGTACCACTGAAGCTATAAGGAAGCAAATTAAGATGGTTGGGACGATCTTCAATGTGCCTGGATGAGATGAACATTGCTTGAAGGAACTGATCCTTGTGGCAGTGCATAGGCCGGGGTTTCCGGAAAAGCTTCCATTGTAAGCTTCGATCGAGAGAGATTGTGGGATAGGGCCGGTCAAATGGTTGTTAGAGAGATCGAGAAGGCTTAGTCTTAAGGAAGATAAACTAGACGGAATCTGTCCCGAGAGTTCGTTATTGGACAAATCCAGAGAGTTCAGAGTCCGCAAAGATCCAAGAGATGGCGGTATTTCACCGGAAAGCGAATTGTGAGCCATGTTAATGTTGCTTAGGGAAACACACAAGCCCAGTGACTTGGGTATGCCACCAGAAAGCATATTATACTGCACATAGAGGCTGCTCAAACTTTTCAATTCGCCAACACTCACCGGGATTTCCCCTGAGAATTGATTGTAACTCAGGTCGATTTTAACCAACGATTCTGCTTCTGAGATCTCATCTGGCAATTTACCCGACAAGTGATTATTTCCGACTTGTAACTGAGTCAATGCCTTGGCACTCTCAATATCAGAGGTGATTGGCCCTTCAAGCTGGTTCAAAGAGACGTCAATCATGTCCACATTTGGCAGTCCCCAGATACCAGCAGGAACAACACCAGAGAGACTGTTGTTACTGACCCGAAAGCGCGTCAAGCTCGAGCAATTCGCGTAGGCCCCTGGGATTTCACCGGAGAAGTTGTTCTGAAGCATGAGAAGCTTCATCATCGTCCCCTGCTTGCACATTTCGGGGGGGATCGGACCCGTCAAGAAATTCTCTGAGATGTCTATGTAATTGAACTTCGCCCATGAGCCAAGCTTCTGAGGCAGAGAACCATTGAGCATATTCTTGTAAAGGGACAGATTGACAAGCCTCTGGAACTCGCCAAACTCAGTTGGTACTTCCCCAGAAAACTGATTCTCAAATAGCTGCAAAGAAACTATGTTTGTCAAGAATCTCAGTTCGGAAAGATTACCCTCGAGATAGTTCATCGATGCGTCAAAGTACTCGAGTTTCTTGAGGTTTCTGAATCCGAGAGGGAACTTTCCGGTCAAACTATTGCTATAGATCTCGAATCTCCAGAGATTCACCAAATTTCCAATCTCTTTAGGTATTTCACCGGTCAAAGAATTATGTGAAAGCTCTAAGCTTTCGAGCTCAGGGAGATTCCCGATAACGGGCGAGATTCGTCCTTCGATGCTGCAATTCGACATGTAAAGCTCCTTCAACTTCAAAAGGCTTCCTATTTCTTCAGGAAAAGGAGTCCTATCAAAGGGATTGTCTCCGACGCTCAAGACGATCAAATCCGTCATGTTCTGAAGAGAACTCCAACGGAAAACTGAAAACCCGCTATTGTTCAAGTACAGATAACGCAGTTGGCGAAGAGACGAGATGTCTGGGACCGATCCGGAGAAGAAATTGTTTCCAAGGTCCAAGTACTGTAGCTTAACGCAACCATTCAAATTGCTCGTCAGCGTGCCTTGCAATGAGTTGAATCCTAGCACGAGCTTCTCCAAATTCTTGAGCTTGCAGATCGATCCCAGGGGAAGCACGCCTGCTAACTGCTGATTCGAGAGGTCAATCTCCGTCACCGATCCGTTGACGTCACAGGTGATGCCTGCGAATTGGCACGGTGGGTTGTTCAGCGTCCACGAAGAGAACAGGTTTGAGTTTGGAGTTTGAAGTGTGGCTGTGAGGTTCAGGAGTATGTGGAGCTCGTCGGCAACGGCGATGGAGGAGAAGAGGCATAGGAAACAGAGCAGGAACAGAGGAGGGAGGCTCCGCCTGCCATGAGCGGTCGACGCCGACATGATTGGCGCTGGAAAAGAGAGAGAGGGAGAGAAGTGAAGGGAGATTGAAGATGGAGACAATTGAACTTAGGACGACTGTGTTCCTATCATCCACATATCATCAACACATCCTCTGTTTTTCTCCGAGCAGGGGGTGGTGGCGTTCATGTTTTCCCGTTAATAACGGTACATACATGCCTAATTATATTAGGCGCAGAAAATGTACAAAGAAGAAGGTGCTTCCAGGTCGTCCAACTTTGATCTTATTTTAATACTCAGAAGGCGACTCGATGAAGCTTCATATTGCGTGCACGAACTATACTTATGGAGTCTAGTCTAGCGTCGTCCGACTTGATTATCAATTTCAAAATCAGGCAAGACAAAAATCGAATCGATTCTATTCGAATCAGCCGAACGAGCTTGATTTTTTATGCTAATTAGAAATTATTTTTCTCATTTTTGTTTGTTGGAAATTGAATTGAGTCTATTCAACGTGAATGTTCTAACCCGTTTTTTTTCCCCTCCTTTTCTTCCGTGTAAAATTGCATACACCATTATTTTTAGTTTGCCTTATTTGAATAGGATATACCTTGTCACACACACACAAGAAAGGACAAGAAAGTTACCTAGACATGCACGTTCAATGGATTAAGGTAGTTGCATATTTATCAAAAGGTAAAAATAAAGAAAAAAACCACTTGTTTTCTAAAAAAAAAAAATTAGATAAAAAGAAAAAGGTTGTGGCTTTCTACTTCTGGACTAGATGAGAGAAGCAATGGTTTTTTTTTTTTTTTTAAAGACGTGTGATGACCGTACACTTTCTTTCTATGTTTTTTTTTTTTAAAAGACGTGTGATGACCGTACGCTTTCTTTCAGGCAATGCCATAGAAGCTTCGCTTATTAGAGAGAATATAATTAAATTTTGTGAAGCCTCATCCATATGTTATTTTACTTTTGTTTGACCTTGATTGGTTTTTAGCAAAATGACAATGATTGGTTTTCTTCCAATATTCTTCCTTGCCCCATTTTTTATCTTTTCATTTTTTTTTTTTTTGCCACTCGACCAATTTCTTGTAAGTTAGGCGGCTTCGTAACAATTCTTTATTGGGATGTAATTGATTCTTTGGGAACCGATTGATCGATGCGGAACGCGGGCCACTCTATTCCACTTATTGAGTTTAGCTCCGGGCACCATTGATGCGAGAACATCGCCGTCTTTCCCGCCCTATATCTTTAGATTAATTGAGGGGTCCAAGTGGGTTTGATCTAGAATGAAATCTATCGAATGGTTCAACCGCCAAAGGGGACGAGGATTGGCAAATGCTAGAGCGGTCCAGAACATGATTCAAACATGATGTAGAGAGTAAATGTTATTACATTGACTGATAAGCATTGAATAGGCTGTCTTAAAGAGATATGTAGTCCGAGTACCCTGATAAACATGGTTCTTGAATGATACGTGAGACAAGGGATAGTTTTAGTTGGATTTACCCATGATAAAAACAAACTTATTATAGAAAACTCAGTGAAAGGATAATTCGACGTGCATTTCGTTATCTTATTATTATTATTAAAGCGAAACTAGTGATTCGAACGGAAAATGAGGTGCTATTACATGGATCCGGCCAAATTTTAGTACGAGAGCCTTCAAGTTTAATTGTTTACTTGAATAGGGGAGTACATGATTAGTAAGAAACCTTTGTGGAAAGGCATGTTTAGCTTTCTTGGATCGTTTGTTTGACATTAGATATATATAGGCACACATGAGAACAAATTATTGGGAAATCATCAGAAGAAAAAAAGAAGGGCGGAGCTATTTCTACCCCTTATATTACTATATCCACCCAATTTTTACCAAAACGATAAAAAATTTTCCCTCAATTGTCCAATTGCAATTTAAAATGGTGATGCCAACCTTATTTACTCTTTTTTTTTCTTTTTAGTCTACGTAGGATTTAGTTACCAAAGAGCCAAAATTCCCATCTATATCAAAAGACACCATTTTTTTAATCCTTAAATTTTACCTTCATAAAAAAATTAGTTTGGCGAAAAGAGAACTTTTCAAGAATCCTATTTCTTTTCTTCATTGTCGATCAAAATCACGGATAAACTATCAAGTAGAATCTTGGAATAAGTCAACATATAATTTTTTTAGCACAGTCATTTTTTATTATAAATTTTCACTTTTGCTGTTCATATCATCATCAAGTCCCATCTTATCAGTCTTCAGCAAAAATAGAAATCTTTGAAAAATTCTCCAAAGTAAGTTCACGATTATATTCTCCAACATGAAACTTTAAATGTGAAATTTAGTTGATTCAAAACATTACATAGAATAACAAATTTTTTTAAATCCCAATGAAATCTCATTATTTGGATTAATAAAAATCATATCATCTATAAAGTGTTTATGAAAAGATATCGAGATTTCTTATATGGTATAATAATTTTAGTGTATTTTTATATCGTCTTACTTGCTTTATAAATATACCTAGAAAATTGAAATGAAAAAAAAGTCTCTTCAATATAGTTAGTAAAGAGACTTGATATGTATTTTAGACTAATTAAATTAAAAATGAAAAATTTCAACAAGAAAGTGAGCTTTTGAGATAAGAGAGACAAATAATAGATAAATTAATATAAGCAATGATAAGATTTTTAATTTATTTACTAATCAAAGAATTTTTTTTTTCCTTACTATTGTTGAGATACTTTTACACGGAGTATGTAAAAATTTTAGGAATATCTAGGAACGCAATAAAAAAAACATGTGAAATGTTTAAATACGGCAAGTAAATCCTAAATGTAAATAGAAAAAATAGAAAAAAAGATGAAGGAATGTGACCATCACTTTGCAATTGAATGATTGAGGAAATAGATCGTCTAACATTTCCTTAGAAGGTTAAGTCCTAACCTTGCAATCCGGGCCGTTCGTGTTATGAATGGATGGCCTAGATTATTACTAACAAAAATATATATAAAAAATTCAAAAAATTACCCCATAAAAATAGGAGATCTGGGCCGTCCGTCTAAAAATAAACAGCTCGAATTGCAAGGTTAGGTGCCTAACCTTCTGAGGAAAGGTTAGACGATTGAAGGGCTATTTTTTTTTTATTGTAAATGTGGTTGGACTTAGTCATATAAGAAGTGAAATTAGCGGTACCAAGAAAAAAAAAATTACTGTTTTTTCAGGTTCTCTACGCGGAACGAAAAAGAAAGCTATAATATAAAAGTGAAATCTTCTCTCGGACCAAGTGAATGCGAATGAAAACCTGCATGTTAAAAGTGGATTTTAAACTTTTTACATAAACACTATAGATCTCATGGTTTTCGTGTCACAATAAATATCGTTACCAATAAGTAGCGATAAATTTTCATTCTAGTAGTGGGTCCAATAATAATGACCGAGAGTAAATTTACGCCATTTATAAATTACCTTATAGGAGTCCTAACTTATATTAAATTTCAGGCTTCGACATACTTGTATTATCCATAAAATATATACAAAATATATATCTTAATAACTCACTGTATATATTTTGCAAAACTTCTATAATCATCATCATCATCATCATCATCATCATTAGCCTCTCTATGTTTCTCTTCGGAGTGCAAAGCATAGTGACCACCGAAGCAATTATGTGCAGTACGGTGTTGTTAGTGAAAAAAATAAAATGAAAAAGGTGAATGACTCATATGTGCAAATTACGAAGTTTGTTAAAAAAAATGACCAAAGTACATAAATCATGAAAACCCATAAAGCTTGTACTCAAGCTATTTTTCGGCATAAAGCTTATAGAGATCTTTACTCAGAAAAAAAATGCGCGGCGCATCGCTCTAGAAAAATTCATCTCTCCTCGGTCCTCACAGAAAATAACGGATAAAAAGATTTAAAATCTCTAGGCAACAAATCGCACCATTTGAAATCCGAAGGCATGCGCATATTGTCGCAATCAATCCGGCCTGGATCTAAATCCGCACACTTGATGTACATAAAATCTAGGAAAACAGTACGGGAGCACCAACTCTAATTGAAAAAGACAGGCAAAGTCAAATTTCAACATTGAATTTGGACGGCCTCTTTTCTCTTTTCCGTTCCATGAAGTGTCCCACCCCTTGACAGCGAGCAGCCGTCGCTGACTAAAGTGCTGGAAAACAGAGAGAAAACGTTCCGTCCAACCGAGAAAAAAAAAATGGAACTCTCGTGGAAAAGAAGCCTTTTTTCTGGAACGTGCTTCAATGGCAAATCTTATTTTTTTTTTTTATCCACGTGTGGAGGCCCAATATTTAGAAGCTCAAATTATCCAAAATTCTAAACGTTATTTCGAATCTCAAAAACCAACACAAATGCTGCATAATTTTGCCAACATTAATAAGCTTTGGATATTTTGGATTAACAAAAAGTCAGAACGCACGTGTCGTGAAATTTTAAGTTTGGTAATATATAAAGAGATAAGTATACCGAAAGTCCTAAAACTCGTTATAAATGTATAATTGCCTCCTAAAACTTTCAAGCAGCTCAATCAAGTCCTAAAGCTTATCGAATTGCCGCAGTCAAGTTTCTTCTTAATTTCGTTTGACTTGGGTGACGGAAAATACCTATGCAGCCTTTTTCTTATTAACTTTTCAAGAAAAGAGAGGGGACGAGGATAGAATAATCCAAATCAGCCACCATGATTCCTTCCGAAAGATTCGCCTCGTGATTTCTGCAACCGTGCGTTTGATTTTGCAAACAGGAATATAACATTCCAAAAGCCTAACAAACAGATGTGGAATTGGTCAGGTTGAATTAAGCGTTGGCCACAAAGAATGACGCGGGGTAGATCTTTCTCAGCAGACGAAACAGATCATTTCAATCCGACCAGACATAACATCCGTGCGGCGATAGAGGAGTTCTCGAGGAAATTACCTAGTCGAAAATTGACCGAAGAACCTCGAACTATGTCGTCGGACACGAGATCCGTACTCACATGTCGCACCGTCTTTTCATCGGGGATAAGATTGATACGCATTGCTTGACATTCGACATCTAGCGTATAGAAAATATTGCGTTCTATTAAACTAGGAGGCGGTGTCCAAGATTTGGCAGCCAGAAATTTGTTTTTTCCTGGCCTTTGTACTGTGCAGGTTCGATTCAATCACTCATTGATTTGGAAACCCAAGTTCATGAATGTTAAATCGCCCCCGATTTTCCACCAGCGGTCCACGTTCTACATCTCTGGTGGACCCTTTTTTTGTTTGCACTAGTCCAAGTGATGTTGACAATTCAGTTTGACTGCTAATGTTCCAATCCTATGCATTTGTGAGCAAATAAGCACGTTTTGTCTTCCTTGCTCAAACCATTTGTTCATGAAATCTGTAAATCTAAACCCCAAGACGAAACTTCATAGGAAAGATCAGTTGCGATTTGTATGGACACTTATCGTATAAGAACCTTAAGATTCGCAATTTTGTATTAAGACTACGTGGACACCTTAGTAGATGAATAATCAAGTTTAGCTACCGAAAGGGCGCTAGTGTAATCAAGTCTCAGATCCTAGATCACTTGATTTTCTAGCCGACCTTAAAAGGCCATTGGCAACTCCTAATATAGAAATAACAGACAAAAGCTTTATAAATTTGAGGCGACAAAGCGCACCATCCGAAATTCGAAGGTGAAAAACTTGCGACCTATCCCTCATTTGATGGAGTACATATTTGCCGCAATTAACCCAATCAAAATCTAATTTGGCTGATCGAAAAATTGTCCATGCAGCATTTTTTTTTTAATTTATAATTTTTTCAAGACGCGTGGCACACCCTTATTTTACTACTCAAGAAAGAGAGAACAAATTCGACAAAAGAGAGAGAGAGAGAGAGAGAGAGAGAGAGAGAGAACAACCGGGAGAAAAATCGCAATCAGCCATGATGATTCCTTCCGAAAGCTTTGCTTAGTTTTTCTGCGACCGTGCGTTTGATTTTTGCTTGGAATGATCTCAAGCAGCAGCAGCCAGCAGGACTATAACATTCCAAAAGACTAACAAACAGACGTGGAATTGGTCAGGTTCAAACAAGCGTCGGTCAATAAAGAACGACGTGGGATGGTTCTTGCTCAGCAGACGAGATAGATCATTTCAATCTGACTAGATGTAACATTCGTACGTCGATAGAGGAGTCCTCGAGGAAATTACCTTGTCGAAAATTGATCTAGGTCACTACGGCGCGACCACAAACTACGTCATTAGGCGCGAGATCCGTGGGCATATATCGCACCGTCCCGTCATCGCGGATAAGATCGATGCACATTGTTCAAAATTCGACATCTAGTGTATTAACTTACTAAATTAGAAGGTGGCATCCAGGGTTTCGGCCGCCAGAAATTTGTCTTCTCTTGGCCTTTGTACCATGCAGGTTCGAATCAATCGCTGATTGATTTGGAAACCACCCAAGCTCACGAATGCAAATCCCCCAATTTTCCCACCGGCGGTCCATGTTTCTACATCTCTGGTGGATCTTTTTATATGCACTAGTCCAAGTCAACAATGTTCCAATCCAACGCATTGTGAGCAAAAAAAAAAAAAAAAAGCACGTTCGGCCTCCTCGCTCAAGTTATTTGTTCATGATGTCGAAAGAGGAAAGATGACCGAAGAAAAGCGAAGATCTTATCGTTCGCGACTCGCCAAAGCACGTGCCTTTATTTCCGATTGTTACCGGACACAAGCTGAATCGCGAAATTCACGCAAGTTCATTCGCCGGTTGTCAAGTCCGTAGATCGGACCGGACCGAACCTTGTTTGAGGGCTGTCAATTATGCATTTTTGCGAGAGTTTGCATTTGGATTTGTTCTTTTTTGGTGTTATTGTTCTTCGAATGATGTCTTCGATATGACCTGAAGAGGTCTGGATTACATATCTTTTTTTTTTTTATGGCATTCTCTTATGTGTTTTGTGTATGCGATTGGCAGTGCCGCATCGGCTCCTTTTGATACTGCGAGGGCTACGCACACCTTCTTTTTTTTTTTCCTTTTTTTTTCCGACAATGTATATTCTAGCAACAATTACATAGAATTACTAATCATATTGAATTTGATAATCTCTACAGAATCACTGCAATGCAGCCTCAAACGTTTTAATGCGTACTTCAATGATTATGTCACTAAACTGGGGTTGTGTGACCTTGCGCGGCTCTTATTGGAGGGCGGAACCGTAAAAAAGGTCCAAGCCCACGTCCGCCCATTGCTTTTGTTCAAACTTGTATCGAATTGGAAGACCAGCTTTTCCCCCAATCTGCTCCCATGGTAAGATTCAATTTGATTTTGTTCTGCCTTTATAAATTTGTTGATTATAGCTCTACTGACTTTGAATGTTTTCTGCATTAATACAAAGACAGCGAGACAGGTACAGTATAAATGTCATAACTTTTGTACGGCGTTCATCATTTTTGCCGGAAAAGCTGAGGTGGACTTTTTGTTATTATTTTATTAATTTCTCAATTGCACGTGGATTTACTTTACATTTTTTTTAAATATTTTATGAAACTTTTTTTTTATTCATTTTGATGGTTTTTATTTTTATTTTTATTATGTTATGTTTCAAATGCAGGCTTCGTTATCGCGTTCCGTCGCCCCTGTTCCTCACCAAATTCGTCGGTGCCTTGGCTTCTCTGCAACTCTCCGTTTGCGGAGCTCTCGAACGTCTCTGCTGCGGTCCGTTTCGGGGCGGACAACCGCGGTTCGGCGGCGGATTCACCCGTCGAGAGAGGGTCAGGGGTCGCAGAGGGATTTGCAGGGTACTCGCGATGTCAGGCGATCCCCCCTTCGTTGAAGATGAACCTCAACGAGTACATGGCTACTCTCGAGAAGCCTCTCGGCATCCGATTCGCGCTCGCCGCGGACGGTAAAATCTCCGTTCACGCTCTTAAGTGAGGCGGTGAGTAATTAAGCCTCGGGAAGGGATCGATTTGGGACGTCCAAAGCAAAGCACATACATTTTGCAGATCGGATCAGATTTGTCCTCCTCTCCTCTCCTCAGCTTTGATTCCTTGATTCGTCTGTGCTGAGATTCCTTATTCGCCTGCACCTTTGGCCCCAATTCCTTGATTCGCCTGCAATCTTGGATCAATCCCCCCTTCCCCTTCCTCTGCTTCGCAGAATCGATCCCCTCGCCAGCGGCCACCGAGGCCGCGATGGCCGGCCTCTCCGGCCCCGGGCGAGCCGACCTCGGCCCCTAGGCCCCCGGGGTGGCCGGTGAACTCGCCGACCAAGGGGATTAGGGTTTGTTTGTTTTTTTTTTTTTGAAAATATTATTTAAAAAACCCAAAAAAGAAAATTTGTAAAAAAAAATAAGAAAATTATTAAAAAAATTCCATGTCTACATTAAATATTAAAAAATATCGGTTCGTTGGCGTCACGTCAGCTTTTCGACGTCCACGTTAGTGATGATACTCAACTACTCAAGTGAAGTTTTGAAAGTTATGGCCAAGACAGGAAGAATTATGCAGCATTTGGACTACCTCAGGATCGACAACGAGGGCTTTAATGATAAGACATGGAAACATGTCATGATGGTTCGGTTGATTGCAATTTGAGTGGAGCGTATCTACTTTAATGCAATCTTCCAAGAGACTAAATTGAGAACTTCTCGTCTTACCTTCACAGCACTCCTCATCTGATTCAATCATATAAAAAATAGCATCGCAGGTGCCTATGTTTAGATTGGTTTTTATCCAGCTTTCGACATCACTTTTCATCCTTATGGTATGTAGATCCTATCTTTGTTTTCCTTTTCTCTATCTGTAGATGAAAAGTCGAGTCTCTCGTGAATTCGGCCGTTAATTTATGTGTTTTCTCTTTTCAATTGCTTAGGTTTTGGAACATGTGGGTGCTTACTTCATGAGCTGTAAAACTGATATGTAAGATGTGGCTATTATGAATTGCAGCAGACTATCTAGGTGGGTAAGATCAAAAGATGTGGCTATTTTTCATTTCACTAGATAATGAGTATAGTCTGATTCACATATGTATTGTAATAGACTGAAGTGATGTGATGAAGTAGTTGTGATTATAACAAAGATATCGATTCATTGCTCGCACTGGACTGTCTGTATAGAATGATACTACATTGAAATCAGAATAACAAGCAATTTTCTTGAACCATAAGAAAACTGATTAGCTGAGAAGGTCTGGGAAAGAAAGCTTTGTATTATCCCAGTGTTGGATGATACAAATGATGGGAGGACATCTCCACTTATACTAGAGGAACTCTCATTACAATATTGATCGGATCTACATCTAATGGCTTAGATATAGTATCTCCCAATCTAACAACTATCGACATTAAAGAAGAGAATTCTAGAATCATAGGATAATTACAGAATCGTCCCCTAAGAATACTCCAGAAAACTCAAGAAGACCCGAAAGAAATCGCCAAGACACTTCTAAGTCTTGAGGTTCACCAGGGCCATGTGATTGATCGGGTGGCTAACGGAAACCTCAGGCCGTGACATGTGTGTCGCGACCCGTCCGAAAGCGGACGCGGCTAATGGATTATCGATCGCGGGTCTTGGATCGGCGCGGGCCCTCCCAGGCCCATACCAAATCGCGGCGGGAGTATTTTTCAAAGGATTCGACGATAAGAGTCGATCGCTTTCGACCTTCAGTGTGGTCGTGGTGGCATGTGCAACTTGTGCATGCATTTGGAGTCGCCACCCGGTCTTTCTTGGAGGGTAGACCGGAAACCTTACTGATCGATTGGGAGAGATCGATCAGTTCTGCAGAACCAGAGATTTTGGGTTCGGGGACTTGGTTACGTCGGTGTCATTACCAACGCCCTTTCGGTACCTAACGCTAGTGATTTTACTAGCTAAGAGTTCATGCAGGCGCAATTTTGGGTGAGGTAGGTTTGATTCAGGGTTTCATGCAGATTGGAAGACTATTCTTATCAATCACAATCAGTTTTAATGAGAGCGCAATCAAGTGCATAAATAAATCACCTCGATGCACATCAATTCAAATCAAGGGCTTCCAAGTATAGCCATAAGAGCTTAGGGAAGATGTGATTTCGGACCATGGGTAAAATGAGAAGATTTTGGGGACGATTAGACCGAAGGGCAAAATCGTCATTTTTGGAAGGTTTGGATACCGAATTACCCAAAATATTCCATGGCCAGTTGATTGTGGCCATTTCCCATTTTTGAGAATTTTTTGGAATTTCTTGATTTTTCTTCAATTTTTGGAAGACGATTCGCCCAACGGGCGAAATCGTCATTTTAAGAAGGGTCGGGGTTTAAAACACCCGGGATGAGACTTGGCCAGTTGTTTGTGGCCATTTCCTATTTTTTTGGGATTTTCCTGGATTTTTTAGAATTTTTTTGGAAGATGGTTTGCCGGAAGGGCAAAACCGTCATTTCTGAAAAGATCGGGGGTCGAAAGACCCGAAACAGATCGTGGCCAGTTGAATGTAGCCATTTCCTATTTTCTGGAATTTTTTATAATTTTTCTGAATTTTCTGAATTTTTTTGAATTTTTTTATGATTTTCTATTTTTTATTGATTTTTGAATTTTTTTTTATTTTTTGTTATTTTCTGAATTTTTTTAATATTTAAAATTATTTTCCGGGCCGGGTCAGACCCGGCCCGCGCCTCACGGGCGCCCGGCCCGACCCTACGGGTCAGAACCGGCCTAAAACGACACATTTTTTAAGATTTTTCTATTTTTTATGGATTTTATTAACATTTTTTTATTTATTTCCAAAAATCCCAGATCAGACGGTTGTCTTTGTGCCACGTGGCCTCCTCTGGCGCGTCCGATCCTGGGTCAGATCGGACGATCCTGGGTCAGATCGGACGATCCTCCGAGTGCCACTTGGCACAATACCAACCGTCGGATGAAAATGTTTTTATTATTTTCGAAAATCATTTATTAATCTCTGAAAATCATTTTTATTTTCCAAAATTCCCAGATCGCGACACGTGGCGAAGCCACGGCCGTCCGATCTGGATTTTGATTTATTCGGCTCCGGGCCCAACACGCTGATGTGGCTGCCTACGTGGCACACCACGTCAGCTTTGACCGCTGACATGGCTGCCCACGTGTCACTCCACGTCAGCCTTGACCGCTGACCGTTGACCGCCGACGACTTTGCCGGAGAAGACGATGAATAGTGCTTTTTTCCGGCCAAAGTCGCCTGAAGTTCACCGGAGAGAACATACCGACGTAAAAACGACCATTTAAAGGCCCGATTTCGACACCGATCGACCCCCCACGAACTGCATATCAATATTCAGCAAAAATATGTCGAAACCGACGTCGAAAATAGGCCGGAGAGGCACCCCCAGGTCCGGCGCCGGCGAAGCACTTATCGAATTTTTTTTTTTACTCAATCTCGATTTCGATCATTCAGAGACCATCTAAAGGAGGTCTAGGGACTCACCTGTGATCGTCCAATCCTCGGAGATCGCCGCTTGCGCCGGTGAGAGCTTTTGGCTCGGTCCGAGCACGTTCGAGCTCCGGCCACCGCTTCCGGCGCGGTTTCAATGCAAAACAAAGAGTAAATCGAGCTTAGTGACATATATAATGAAGCTTTAGAACAAGATTTGCGACAAGGAAGGCCCGGGACGGCTCGGCCGAGACCCCGAACATATAATTTTCATTTTGGCATTTCATCGAACGGGTTGTGTGTATATGAAAACAGAGGTCGGGGACAGAAAACCGACCTGGTTTGGGCCCGTCGACGGCGACCGAAGCTCCCCTGAGGTTCCCTGAGGTGCGGGCAAGCTTCGTCTTGCTCCGGCTTCGCTCCCCCTTCGCACGAAAATTTTTCTCTCTCCCTCTCGGTCCGAGCTCCCTCCATTTCCATGGCCGACCACCCTTTTGCGCCCATTCACCTCAAAAGGCTGCCCATCGTCCACTTGCCGCTGTCTCCCACGTTGGTCGCCCCCTTTTCCTTAGAAAAATCTTCCGGCTCCACCTCCCCCGCTTCCCTTTTCCTCTGGCCGTGCGGGTCTGCAACTTAGTTGCAGACCCGGTCGGACCGGGTCGGGTCGGGTTGACCCGATCGGCCCGGTTCGGCCAATTCGATCAAATTGGGCCCCAAATTGACCTATTTTCATGAAATTGATGGCAAAATCGGACTCCTTGATATTTTTACTATCAAATATTGGTATTTTCGTGAATCAATTGATTGAAATTTAGTGAAAACCCCAAATTGTCCCTAGGATCCGAAAATGATTTTTGCTCAATCGAGGGCCTAAACGATCAAATTAGCCCGAATTGAACCCACCAATATATTCAGCATGATGAAAAATATGGGGTGGAGGTGTTTAATTTTAATGGGTATGCCCGTATGAAATTTAATTTCAAAAATTGTGAAACCGGGGACTAAATTGAAAGAAATTATGCAATTAAGCCCTTTTGGTTAAAATTGATCAAATTGGAGGGCCAATTGACCTAATTGCACTTCAAGACTTTAGAATCCAATGTCATAGCTTATAAAAAGTGGGAATTGAAAATTAAAAGACTCGAAAAGGATTTTTTTGGCTCGGTTCGGGTTTATGTTTGTGAAGGAACATAGTGACCCGAGCCGAATTTTCAAGATTTTAAGTGACACACTTGAAGAGGAAATTAAAACAAAATTATTGAATATTTTTGTGTATTTTTATGACCACGAATGGTATTTTTCTGATTTTTTTGGTTATTTTTAATAATTAAATAAATTCGAAAAATATTAAAAAATACCAAAAAATATTTTTTGTTCAAAATTGGTTCCTAAGGCTAAGCCAAGGCTTCCAAAGTTGATTTTGTGATTTTATAACCTTTTTTGATATTTTTAATTAATTTTAAAGAATAAAAATCACAATAATAAATGGTCAAAAATCAGGTGTCAACAATGTGCACAATAGATATGCGCATATCCTTCTGCTGGTTTGCATAGATCCCGCAAAGTCATTAACAAGAGAAGCCAATAGTTTGTCGGTCGAGCTAGTTTGAATTGTGAAAGGGTAGAGCCAGACTAGGATGATGAATGAGCGTGGCGAAACCGAATTCAACATCTTTTCCCATTCGCACTTGAACTTTGTTGTAGTTTTGCCTAATGAGTTCGTGTAGGATTAGATTCTTTGTAATTTTGAACGGCTCAATCTTTCTTGTTTCAAAATTTGTGATTCATCTCAACGAAAGTGAAAAAAATAAAAAATAAAAAAGGACAAGAAGAAAGAGAATTGAAAAAGTGAACCGGCAGAAAAAAAAAATTGATTAAATGCGGGTAACCATTTTTTTTTTTGGTCGGACTGGTAACAACTTGAAATGCCAATAATTTGAGACTTTTTTTGTGGCAAAAAGATTCCTTAAGTACCAATATTTTTGTACAGCCAGTTTGGTGCCAATATTTTTTTTTGGATCATTTAAATATCAATTTTTTCTGAAAAACGATTATTTAAGTGCCAACTCGTTGAGGTCGCCAAAATTAGCACTAAAGTGATCGTTTTTTGGATAGTTAAGTGTCAATTTTTTTTTCAAAAAAATGATTATTTAAGTGTCAACTCCGATAAAGTCGTTGGAATTTCTTGCCGTTAGCAGTAAAGTGATCATTTTTTTTTTCAATTTGGAATTTAGGTGATAAAAAAAATTGACACCAAAGTGAGCGTCATACACAAATATTGGCACTTAAGGTGTCATTGTGTCCTTTTTTGTCGAAATAATTTTAGACTTTATGTGTTTATTAAAAAGAAAAAGAAAAAGAAAAACTACGTCCACAGAAACTGTTTCGGAGCAAGCAAGGCTGTAATTTTATCCTGCTTCACCATTAGGAGGACTCAAAGTGTATCGATCACAAATTAACATAGGTGAATTTCAAAAGATGAAAATAATTTTTTTTTAAAAATAGTAATTTTAGTGGAGAAACTAAAAAATGAAAAAAATAATAATAAGCTAAGGATGGTGTCAGGAAGTGTTTTTGGCAGAAAGAATAGCGGAAATAAATTAGCCATTACATTGGTTCAGTCGGTTTATGCAAAATTAATTTCTTGATCAAACATCGGTCTTTTATCTTGTAAGCAGTTTTCCAATTCTATGCCTGACTTTGATGTACTAATACAAGATTTTTTTTTTGTGTGTTCCCGTGAAAAAGATAAGAAAAATTATCTAAAAAATCATAAATCTATTGTAATTTTGTAAATTGAATCCTAAACTTTTTTTTTAATGCAACGCCCAGTCGACCGCACAAGGCTTGCATAGTACACGACTGGCCTCATATCTGGATTCATAAAAAACCGGGAATAAGATTTCAAAATTTCCTTTCCGTGTCTCTCTCGCTATGCATAGTAATTTTGCTCCTGTTACTCTCTCTCTCTCTCTCTCTCTCTCTCTCTCTCTTCTCTCAGTTTCTTTTCTAGCTGTGACAGGTCATGGTTTGCGGGTTGTCGATTGCGAGTCGAGCCCACGGTGCCAGCGCTTTTCAAAGCTTAAAATTTTAGGTTAAGACTAAACGTGACCATGACTTCATTGCAATGTAAAGTTATGTGAAATCACTGTCAACTGTTTTGAAAATTTAAATTGTTAGATTAATGCGTGATTTAGTTTTTAAGGATTCAAACACATGAGTCGTCCACAGTGAGACCGCACGACATCATTCTCGTGGCCTTTTCTTGAATTTCCACTATGCACCCGGCTCATCGTCGTTCGTGAAACAGAGCCGAGGAAGTTGGCCACGTCACGGTCGTAGCCATCCCAGACATAGTCATGAAAGGCCGTTGTTTGCGAGTTGTCATTTGCAAGTCATAGCCGTGACCGGTTGTTTTTGCGAGTCGGTTGTGTTTGTGACGACCCGGGAACTACATCCCGTTATTCTTACTCTGAACTAATTTGTTTATTATTATTTTTTTGTCAATCTTTATTCTTTATTTGTGAAAACGTTAGTAGCTAAAGTATTTTAACAGACAAAGCAGCTTCCAAGATATTTAAGGTGGGTTTGGTTCAGTATCCTCAAAGAGCTTTCAACCCCAAAAGGCCTTTGGGAGAATGCTGAAGCATTTGGTACAGCTTTAAGCCAGCATTTGACCAAATGCTGGCCTTGAAAAAGCTGAAAGCCTAATGCAGGTAGGGACCAGCATTGGGCTTTCAGCATTCGGTCAAATGCTAAGAGATTTTTCTCCTTCTAAAACTAACCTCATCAATTCCATATATTTTCGATTTTGCCCCCTTTTTTACTATTTATCTTCTTCTTCGGTCAGACAAAAGGTAATTTTTTAATTAAAAATTAAAAAATTACATTGAAAGCCCATTTGGAATGTTGTTTTACCAAACACCATTCAACCCAAAGCCTATTTTCAAATGAGATTTTAACAAATGCAATTAGCATTTTCCTAAGCCCCTTTAGGTTGAGGGCATTTGCATTTCCTCAAAACCCATTTCAAATGCTGAACCAAACCCATCCTTACAAGCCTACTTAGATTTTATATATTCATGGTGTCAAATGGATAGGTCGGGTCGACTATAGTCCGACCCATATTAACTCGTCTAACTCATTTTGACCCACATTTAATGACCCATACACAACCCAACCCATAACTGATCCATACACGACCCAGCCCGTTTTGACCCATATTATCAAAACACATCAAGCTCTTCACATGTATATGTTATCTGGATAAAAACTTTACATCGAATAAAAAAACAAATTAAATAATAAATTAATAAATAAAATATAAAAAATCTATAAATTGAAATGCTTATAAAAAAGGGCTGATAAAATAGATTGTGATTCTTGTGAACCATATATTTTTTTGAGATAGGTTCACTAGGAATCCTAAAATTTATCACCAAAATCCAATTGAGTCCAAAAACTTGCAAAAGGTACAATCGAGTCATAAAACTTATCATAAAAGTGTAATTAAGTCCTAAAACTTACAAAAAGTGTAATTAAGTCCTAAAACATGTTAAATTGATATAAATCGAGTTTTTCCATTAACTTTATCCAATTTAGCTAACAGAAAATACTGACTAGCATTTTTTAAAAATATTTTTCTCTCTTACGTGGTGATGAAGTAGCTAAAATAACGTTGTTTTGATCGAAATCTGATTTTGAATATAAATTTTACTTAATTAATTAAAAAAATTATTTTAAAAGTAAAATTTATAATAAAAAAATAGAACCAACATTGTTATCGACCGTCTTCTACACTCGTTCCTACGCAAAATTACTTCCATGATCGAACAGAAACAGTGACAGCTCCTCCTTTGCGTCCTCTGCCACTAACATCATGCTCCCCATCTTCGAGAAGAAGACCACCTCCGTCGACCTCTACTGCCCCCTCCACTCCTACATTGCCTTCAATTACTCCGAGCGCAAGGCCCAGAAACTGGAAGACCCTCTAGACGTTTGAGGACCTCCGCTCCGACCTCGAGAACCCTGCCAAGCAGCCCTCCCGCATCGCCATGCCGTGACCTCCTCTCGTTCTACTTCGGTGCCCTTTGCGTCATCGAGACCTGCTTCCCAATCTTCCTCGACAAGGATCGCGTCCATGCCAATGGCGGCGATCTGGGCCCTCGCCATCCGTCCGTGGGGGTCCCCGGCGACCCCCCGAAGGTAGTGGGGCAGTGACAATGAGAGGTCAGCCGAGGTCCATCGTCTCCGGTCGTGCCTATGATGCCGATTTGCCTTTCTTGACATCCGATTCTGAGGCCAAGAACCATCGAAGATGATGCGAACTCTGGTTCTGAGCTTAGCCGTGAATGTGACCTTCTGATGGATGGGTTGAAAACAGGTCAAAAATGGGTTGAATATGGGTCTGATACAAACCCATATTAGACCTATACGAGTTAGGTTGACGTATCAAACCCATTTTGACCTGTTTTTAAAATTTCAATGACCCATATTCAACCTAGCCCACTACAAATGAGTTAAAAATGGGTTGGTGATCCATATTGCCACCTCTATGCATAACGTATATCTTAAATATTCATTACCTTTCTTTGAAAATATACAATAAAAATGTGGAGGGTTACCATTGACTATGGCTATTATGTACTCCATACTTTTATCAGACTATTAGGACTTCTTTCGCATCTTGACTCGGGTACTCTCCTAAGGTGTCACTCCGCCTTGGAAACCTGACGGTCCCTTGAAATTATGCAGAGGATCCATGAGCATCTTCCACCTACTTTTCGACGCCAATTTCTACATTTATGACTTTCGACTAGGAATATTCTGTGTGACTCGGCAATCTAAATAGCGGGGCACGAAGCCGATCCATCTTAGTTTTTTGAAAAATAAGGATGAACACACGGCCCACTAGACCCACCCATGGGTAGCTCAGTTGGTTAGGGCGCACTTGTGATTGTGTGGTTAGTTGCATTGATCCCAGATTCGATTCCTCAGCTGAGCACCTGTGATTTAAGTGGGGGGCCACGCCGTTGGGTTGCTGTGCTATGCTCCCCCGAGAAATAGTCGAGGTGAGCGCAAGCTGATCCGGACACCTCGATTACAAAAAAAAAAAAAACACACACACACAACCTACTAGAAAAAAGCACTAGTTCCAATATAAAGTAGAATTTATAACACCCGATATCGTGAACCACAAAGCTATCCTGTGATCCATTACTCAAATTCATCGAGCAAGATATTAATTATAATTGCTAATCTTAAACTTATGAATGCAACATACTTTTATTTTCTACTTTCGGGTTCTTACTTCCCGAGCCTTTCATCATTCATAATAATTTCATGCGACATTTGTCACACTGTTAAGCACAAACATAATATTTGACCAAAAAAAAAAAAGCACAAACATAATAAATGCGACATGCATTTTTTTCTTTTCACTTTTGAGTATCCTCTCTCGAACCTCTTAATGGGACTTCCGGTACCGGGCAACGTCGTCACTAGACGTGTACAACGACACATGTATTTCATTTCATAATTAATTAACGACGTTTATTCCATCGCCTCAAGTAAAACTTTTAGCATATGACGACAGATCCATCCATTGTCGCGAGCAACGGTCATTAGAGGCCAATAAAATATGTCTTTACCCCTGAGCCCCTTGTCTTTTAATGACAATGACATACTTACACAAGCATGATCTTTATATTATCTTTGATTAGGATTATCATACCATCCACACGTTCTAAAAAAATTCCTAGACCGCATGCAATACCTATTTATACACATGAGAATGACTTGATTTCTCAATCTATCTTTAGCAAATTTTAATTTTATACATAAGATTCGACATGCATTTTTTTTTTCATTCATAAAGAATAACTATGCATCCACTTCAATAAGCATTAAACTAACATCCCTATGCAAAAACTAGTAATCTCTCTTAACTTTTTCGACATAGAACTACCCGAGAACACATGAGGAACGAGCAAGAATGTGGCTGAACAAGAGAGAACACATGAGGAATAAGGGAGCTAAGTGTAAGGAAGTTGGCGTGAGATAGAGGGAGGCGAGAGAGGGAGAGGGAGGCATGAGAGAGAGTGAGAAGAAGGTGAAAAAGAAAGAGGGAATTAGTGGGGTATGAGAATTGAACAGACCTTACCCCTATTTATAATAGTTTTCCAACTTCTTCCCCAAGTTTCCTAAATGGACTTACTCGGTAACTTTCTTACAATTCATATGAATGCATTTATGAATCTTGACTTTTTCCGACTTCTTCCCCAAGTTTCCTAAGTGAACTTGCTCGTTAAGTTTTTCTGGATCTGGATCCTCTGCCATGGTCATGTGAGAGGGGAGAGTTCCCCCAATTTCAAATTTTAAATTTCTCTCTCACATGGCAGGGGGAAATCATGGCAGACGATCCACACCCAGTTTTTCTACCCATGAGGATGCATTTACCAATTTTGACTTTTGACTTTTCCAAACTTTTTCCCGAAATTTCGTAGGCGTGTTTTTGTTCTAGCATTAATTACTTGAAAGCGACCTTAACGTTTCCCTAGCATTAATTATTTAAAAGCAACATTAATCTTATCATGTGTCGCGACCCGTCCGAAAGCGGACGCGGCTAATGGATTACCGATCGCGGGCCCTTTGATCGGCGCGGACCCTCCCAGGCCCATACCAAATCGCGACGGGAGTATTTTTTCAGAAGGATTCGACGATAAGAGTCGGTCGCTTTCGACCTTCAGTGTGGTCGTGGTGGCATGTGCAACTTGTGCATGCATTTGGAGTCGCCACCGGTCTTTCTTGGAGGGTAGACCGGAAACCTTATTGACCGATTGGGAGAGGTCGATCAATTCTGCGGAACCAGAGATTTTGGGTTCGGGGACTTGGTTACGCTGGTGTCGTTACCAACGCCCTTTCGGTACCTAACGCGAGTGATTTCCTAGCTAAGAATTCATGCAGGCGCAATTTTAGGTGGGGTAGGTTTGATTCAGGGTTTCATGCAGATTGGAAGACTATTCCTATCAATCACAATCAATTTAAATGAAAGCGCAATCAAGTGCATAAATAAATCACATCAATGCACGCCAATTCACATCACATGGCCTCCTAGTATAGCCATAAGGGCTTAGGGAAGGCGTGATTTAGGACCGAGGTAAAATGAGAAGATTTGGAGGCGATTTAGCCCGAAGGGCAAAATCGTCAATTTTTTGGAAGATTGGGACACCGAATTACCCAAAATATTCCATGGCCAGTTGATTGTGGCCATTTCCCATTTTTGAGAATTTTTTGGAATTTTTTCGGAATTTTTTTATTTTTTTGGAAGACGATTCGCCCAAAGGGCGAAATCGTCATTTTAAGAAGGGTCGGGGTTCAAAACACCCGGAATGAGTCTTGGCCAGTTGTTTGTGGCCATTTCCTATTTTTGGGGATTTTCTTGGATTTTTTTAGAATTTTTTTTTGGAAGACGGTTTGCCGGAAGGGCAAAACCGTCATTTTTGGAAAGATCGGGGGTCGACAGACCCGGAACAGGTCGTGGCCGGTTGAGAGTGGCCATTTCCTATTTTCTGGAATTTTTTAGAATTTTTCTGAATTTTTCGAATTTTTTTTTTGAATTTTTTATGATTTTCTATTTTTTTTATTGATTTTTTGATTTATTATTTTCTGAAAATATTTTCTTCAACAACATACTACACTGAACCAAATAAATGAGCTAATCACTAGATTGAAATAAACACATGCAGATCAAATCTATAATGACAATATTTTGGGAAAATAACTCTGGTATACTAATCGAGTACGTAAAATATACCTGATTGGACACCGGCCTTCAATCGCCAAGCCCCGAGGTGCGATGTTCTCCATATACGTCACAGTGAAATAGCCGAGTCGGGGTTGGCGGCAGTCTCCGAAAAATCCTTCGACTCGAACCTCGAACTCATTTGGACCGCGAACTTCAATTTTGTCTAATGGGCCCAAACCTTCAATTAAATTGGCCCATGGGCCTCGAATAAGACCCACATCTTGCAGCCCAACCTTTCAAGACATGGTCCAACTACTGCAGGTGTGGCCCAAATCAGCTTAGACCTCGACCCAATTCGGCTGGCCCAAAAAACAGGCCCAAGCCGCATCTGTCCCAAACCACCAACAGAGGAAGCAGTGGAATCTCGGGGCTGAGCAAGACTGGTTCGTCGACCTAGGGCTGGTGGCCGGAGTAGTGGCAGACGGCGGAGCTCCAAGGAGGTCAGAGGAAGACGTTGGTGGCCGGTGGTGACTCGCGGTGGTCGAAGCAGTGGCCGACAACCACGAACAGGAACGAAACCAACATTAGGAATAGGGGAACCCGAGAGGCCGAGGGATCTGTCGGGGCTGTTTCCTGTGGCAGTGGACGTCGGTCGGCTCCGGAGTTGTCAGTGGTCGTCTAAAGGGGGTCAGAGGAGGACGTTGGTGGTCGGGTCTTGGCGGAGGAAAGCTACGGGACGGCAGAAACCGAGCTCGAACAGAATCGAGTCGGAAAACAGAGCTTCGGTTTTTAAGCTCTCCGACAACTCTGTGGCGATTCCCGACGGCGCGAGGCCATCGGAGGAGGTTGAGGGGGGGCGTCAGAGGGTGACAGTGAGGCTAGACAGCGACGAGGCAAGGGCGACTAGCCATCAAGAGCAATGACAAAGACTGACGAAGCTCGAGCAGACTTTCGGTTCCTAAAACAGGGTACGGAGGCCGACGGGTCTTTTGGGCCTTCTTGGTGACGTGCGGCGTTCGGACTGGAGTCGAGGAGTTGGTGAAGATCAGAGGAGCCGCCCGGTGATGTTCGGAGGGGACGAAGGTGGTCGCTAGGACTGCGGACCGTGAAACGCCCACTGAACCCGAGAACAGAGCATGGGGACGCCGGGCCTATTCTTGGCTTACTGGCAGCGCACGGCGGTCGGGAGGATGGTTGGAGATGATGTCGTGGCTGGGGGAATGGTGGTGGCACATGTCATTAGGCGAAGACGGCAGCGGCTAGGCATGTCGCATGGGTCATGCATGGCCAAATAAAAACTGATGTCGTGAACCTCTCACGGTATATCCATCGTCTCGTTCCCCTCTCTCTCTCTCTCTTTAATGGCCTCCTTGGATGAAGATCAGAGAGAGTCAGAGAGAGCTCTCCCTCTCGTGGCCTTTTTTTGTTCTCCTCCCTCTGTCCGAGAGCTCTCAGATGCTCTCTTCTCTCTCTTTTTTTCCTTTTTTGCCAACCGCTGGTGCTCACTGAAGGAGGCCCAACTCGTCCACATTCCCGCCTCTCGCTTCCTTTGCCGGTCCCCTGTGGCCGACCGCCTTTGGTAGTGGAACGCCCACTTTGCCCATCATTCCTCTCATGGCATTCTTTTGCACAGAAAAACCCCGCGGCGGGCCTCCTCTGTTTGCCCGTTTCTTTTCTTTCTTTAAAACCAGCCGCGTGCATGGGTCTGCAACTGAGAGTTGCAGACCCGGTCGGACCGGACCCGACCGGCCCGGTTCGACCAAATTGTCCGAATTGGGCCCCGATTCGACCCGTTTTCATGAAATTGAAAGTAAAATCGGATTTCTTGATATGTTTTCTATCAAACATGGGTATTTTCGTGAACCCGTTGGTTGAAATTTAATGAAAACCCCAAATTACCCTTAGGATCCGAAATTGATTTTTGCTTAATCGAGGGTCCAGATAATCGAATTAGCCCAAATTGAGGCCATCAATGGATTCAGTATGATGAAAACTATAGGGTAGGGGTGTTTAATTCGAATGGGTATGCCCGTATGAAATTTAATTTCAAAAATTGCGAAACAGGGGACTAAATTGAAAGAAAAATGTGCAATTAAGCCCTTTTGGCTAAAATTGATCAAATTGGAGGGAAAATTGACCCAATTGCACTTAGAGACTTTAGAATCCAATGTCATAGCTTAGAAAAGTGAGAATTGAAAATTAAAAGACTCGAAAATGATTTTTTTAGGCTCGGTTCGGGTTTATGTTTGTGAAGGAACATAGTGACCCGAGCCGAATTTTCAAGATTTAAAGTGACACACTCGAAGAGGAAATTAAAAAAAATTATTTAATATTTTTGTGTATTTTTCTGACCACGAATGGTATTTTTCTGATTTTTTTGGTATTTTTAATAATTAAATAAATTCAAAAAATTATTAAAAATTACGAAAAATATTTTTTGTTCAAAATTGGCTCTTGAGGCTAGGCCAAGGCTTTCAAAGTTGATTTTACAATTTTATGATTTGTTTTGCTATTTTTAATTAATTTTTTAAAAATGAAAACCACAAAAATAGATGGTCAAAAATTAGGTGTCAACATCATGCCATTAAATGCTTGAAAATAACATTTCTTTTTGTCATTTACCTCTTGACTTCGCACTGACTTATTGAAAATTACATTTATTTTATCTTGACTTCTCATTGACTTATTGGAAATGACATTTATTCTATCTTGATTTCGCATTGAATTATTGAAAAAATGACATTGACTTATTGAAAAAATGACGTTGATTGTATCTGAATTAGCAATCCTCTTAGTGAATTCTTTTATAGTTTCTTTGACTTTACTAATTTTCCTAGTGTGAATTCATTTATAACTAATGTGAACTCATTTACATTTTCTTTGGCTTTACTAATGAAAGTCATTGATTTTATCTTATCATTAATGCTTGAAAATTACATTTTTATTTTTTTCTTCTTGACTTTGCATTGACTTATAAAAATAACATTTACTATATATTGACTTAACATTGACTCACCGAGAATGAGATTGTTCTTATGTTTTTAGGTAGACTACATTGACTTAGCATTGACTTTATTCACATCTTTTAGAAAATTGAGTTACTATTGTCTTAATTGACTTCCTTTCTATCAATTCAAGAACTACTATATTTTCTAATGCAAATTTTCGGAAAAATTCCCAACTAAATTAAGAAAATAACTTCATCGAGAAATTTCGAAATAACTTTCTAAAAAGTTACATAATAGTGTTACTTAAAGAACATTTCAGGAAGATTTATTTCACTTTCTAATTATTGCTAATGTGGGGGAAAATTCGGGGTGCCATAGTGTTACTCGTGGCCGTTTCTTGAGCTTCCATTACGCAGCCCCCAACCCCCCGTCGTCGCCGTTCGACCACCATTAGCGCTCAAGCCGACGTCCCTAAGCTTCAGGCAGACGGGTGCACTATCGCTGAACTCAGAGTCGTCGCCACCAGCTCGAAAAAGGTCGGTTCCTCCACCCTCACCGAAATGCTCTGTTTTCGTGTTTTGCATGTGTCCTGTTCACAAGACAATACCACCTGGATGCACAAAACTAACCAGGTAAGCCCCCTGCTTCTTATGGGGTAGAAACAGAGCAAAGCTAACCGCAGGTCTTCTCTTTTCTTAGGAGGAAAAGCCAATGAGACTTTCACTTAGTACTTGGTCCTTGTGAGTTTCTCTCGACAAAAAGATAGAAACGCAATATATCTAGGTTCTTGTCTCTTCATCGATGCGACTGAATTTTCGCACCCAGTAACTTCAGGACAAGGTTTGCATTCTTTCCAAAGAAATGGAAGTTGGAGAGGAAGAGTTCACTAAAAAAACACGGATTTAGCCACGAACATTTACGACGAAAAAAATCCGTCGCTAATTTTCCACGAAATTACCGACGAAAAACAAAATTCGTCGCTATTTGCCACGAAATTAGCGATAAAATTAGGGACGAATATTTCCAATCACGACATATCCATTTTTTTTCCTGAGCTAATATGATTATTATAATTTCATCTTGGACTTAATTTGGCTTTGCTTAATCTTTTTCATAATAACTTCTGATCCATGGATATAATGCTTTTTGATCTTTCTTCCGGGATCTTTCTCCTCCTTTCTTAAAGCCACGAATGCTTCGGCATCAACTACTTCGTTGTAGCCACTTTTAATCGTTCGTGAAGCAGAGCCGAAACAGTCAGCCACATCGCGGTTGTAGCCGTCACGTCCGGGTCATCGTTCATTTGCGAGTCGCAGACATGATGTGCCGTTGTTTGCGAATCGTTGATGGGTCAAACTGTACGGCGTGCTTCTCGTGGCCGTTTCTTGAGCTTCCGTTACGCACCATTGTCTTCGTCGTCCGTAAACGGAGTTGGCGCAGCCGCGAATGGCCCTTGATCAGGGTCATTTCTCGAGCTTCCACTAGCCACTCTCATCCTAGTCGTTTGTGAAGTAGACATTGTCCAGCACATGATATCTATGTTTTGATTCATTGAATTAGAAGAGGACCGTGTCTTTTTTTTTTTTGGGGGGGGGGGGGGGTCAGAAAAGGATTTATTTCATTACTAACTCGGATGAAAAGACCCCAAAAGAAGGAGTGCTTAGGCTAGCTAATTTCGGCTGATAAGAGCTCTAAGCAGTCCACGATAAGCAGCCCATCTTCCCAGCACTTCCGCTTATTAAAGCCTTCGCCAGATCAAGTCTATCACACTCGATGGAGATCAGAGTGGAACTGGAAATTACACACTTTGATGCGAAGATGAGACTTTCGTGCATTGCTGGGGTTTCCACTTGCGCCGGAGAAGGAGTGACCCCAGGTGGTCTCTGCACAAGCCCTCGACGGCGCCATCAATGAGAGATCCTTGAATTAGGAGAGAACTCCGGCCGCCACAAATTTGTTTTTCTTTGCCTCTGTACTATGCAGGTTCGTCAATCCCTGTTGATTTGAAAACCCAGTTCCCCCCCAAATCCAATCCCCCATTTTCCACCGGCCCTCCGTTTCCTACATTGCATTGTGAGCCAAAATAAGCATCTTGTCTTCCTCGATCAAGCCATTTATTCTAATGAAGTCAAATGAGGAAAACTATGGACAAAAGCAGAACCCTTTATCATTTGCGATTGGCAGAAGCACATGCTTTTATTTTTTCGATTGATACCGGGCACGCATTGAATTGCGAAACTACGACACCTAACATAAATTTTCGGTCATCATTGGTAAAAAGATACGAATAAAGGGTGAAATCGTGTGAGCACGCAGCTTCTCAACGTTAGCTCGACATTTCAATCTTTCCAAACAGTATCAAGTTAATTCACTTCTCAGATTTACTTGTTTTACTTATTTCGTGGGATTTGCATTAAAGCTATATACTTTTTTTACGTTGGTTTCGAAAAAAAAGAAGAAGCATTATCTCGGCATTTCATTAGATAATGGGTTTTCATTTTTTTTTTAAATATGTATCTTTATTTTTTTAATGGCTCTGGCGTGGCTATGGACCGACCATAGGTGTCTGCCCGCCTTATTATTGGAAAAAAAAAAAAAAGACGAGAAAAATCCGATTTACTTTGGTCCGTGGTCAACAAACGGTCAACAGTCAATATCGCGGTCCAGCCCGCGAACACCTCTCTCTCTTTCCGTCGACTGCTTCCGGCGGTCCTGCCATGGAAGCCAGAAGAGGCCAAGGGCTATGGAAGCGTTTGAGCTCGCGGTCTCACGTCCTCCGCGTGACTTCGGTAACACGACGACCTGGGACTTTTCGTTGGCTGATCACGTTTCATTTTTAGTCCAGTTGCAATCGATTGCTCATTCCGCTTCTGCAGTCTATTCGTTTTGCTTCATGGTCGAAGCGAAAACCTAGTATCGTACTTACGTTGCGAACCTTTAATGTCTATTTGGTCGGCATTGAAAGACGGATGCCTTGTTGTTCAATTTTTTGCGAGCAAGTCTCTTTTTTTTCCCTTCCTCGCTTTCCAACGAATGCAAATGATTGATTGAGGTTGACTTTGCTATTGGTTCTTTGTTGGCTAACCCGAGCGGTGTGATCTCGGAGGTGAGGATGTCCTAGACATGGGTTTACTCTTTTTTTAGCTCGTGGATGATGAGGAAGTGAGCTTGTCTAAGTTTGTCTCAAGTGTAAAATATGGAACTTCTTTATGTGGGAAGAATACTTCAGACTAAGTATAGTCTAGTCAATCCGTAGGTATGAAAATTATGGTTGGTGTTCATCGGACAATATTCTGCAGCTGCTTGAATGCCATGGAGAGTTCTGAATTCTGATAATCTGGTGGAGAGCTTAGACTCTTGACTGAGGATTTGAACTTGTTGAGTACTGCCAAGTATTGCAGAGTCTAGCAAGATAGTCTATGTTAAGTAGTTCCTGTACTCGCGCCTCTTTTGGTGATTGAATGAGATAATAGCTCACATGAAGTTGTTGGCATGTGTAACCTCGAGTTAGTTATAATCGTTCTAAATTTTGTTTTCTCAATGACATTGGTTGTAATCAGGACATGCACCAGCTCTGACTTTAAATTGGGAGATTGAGTGGCTAAAGAGAAAAGGGCCATATAATGCGAAATGAAGGGGTGAATATTACTTTATCTGGTCCTTTATATAATGGGAAATGAACGGGTGAATACTGCTTTCGACCAAAAAAAAGGGGTGAATACTGCTTATTTGCCTCCTCAGATGAATTTTGTCCATGTTTGTACTTGCCATCAGGTCATGCTGTTGATTGATTAAGATTTTTCCACTATTTTCATCTACCTTGAAGGCTGATTTTGCCAATGTTAAGTCATCTTTCTTTCTTTCTTTCTTTCTTTCTTGATATGGCAAGAAATGGTTGTGGTTTTTATATTTGCCTTTCATGAACTCAGATAAATCCTTGGTGCGTTTTTTTATCTAGTTTAATGCTCCTGATATCTGCCCAATCCTATTTAGGAACGATCATCAATTGCCAAATAGGATATAGAATATCTAATATATTAGGCGACCCAACATGACCAGCACATCAAGAGTTAAGCCATGTAGAAGGATATATTTAGGGAACCGTTTGGGCCTTTTAGGCATTACTTCTTTCGAACATTTCTTGATTGCACTACTCCTACTTGAATTGCTAGTTTTTATCTCTTCTTGATGCTAATCATAATTATGTGTTGAACGAATCACGGTGGCAAGCCAAGTGAAGCCAAGTAAAAGCATTTCTCTTTGATCAGGTTGATAGAGATATTAGCGATGAAAAGTCAATACCTGCTAGATAAAATATGTTATGCTTTAAGCCAAACTCAATTAAGGTAGGAGTTATTTTACATGGCTGGGTAGGCTTGGATAGGAGGTAAGGAGATGTGTCTCAGGTAGCTGACAGTGGGCTCTCCTTTTTCTACAGTTGAATCTCTATGAACCGAGTCCTCGTGCAATATCGTGCTGAAACTAGGTCGTCGCTTAGAAATGACACATCGCGTGGCCAAACCACATTCTGGCAAAGAATGAGAATAAGAAAGCTGTGAGTGCAAAAAAGCTAGCCACAATCAATGATGTTTGCAATCTTTCGAGTTCACCAAAGAAGAAGAAAAGTGCATGCACAAGTTGGCTAGAGCAAGAGAAAGAAGGACAAGAGATCTAACCAGGCTGAGATGAGTTAAGGACAAGGATGACCTAGTTGTAGAAGAAGCAGTTTTGAAACAAATGGAGTATTTTCTTAAGCTCTTTAATGGAATGTTACAGGAGAAGTACTTCACAGGGGGGAACTGGGGGGAACTGCACAATTTGCAAGTGTGTAGAAACTCCTCCTATTGACATATGGAAGCGGTAGACCTATGGTTTAACCATTGAAGTGTGGAAGGTTAAATGCGAGATCTCTATATCTTGGATCGTAAACCTTTTCAACAAAATTTAAAAATCAAAGAAGAAGCTGCATGAATGAAGGAAAAACACTTATATTTCTCTCTACAAGAATAATGGATATCCAGGACTGTGCCAACTACGAATGGACTAGCTAATGAGCCACATCAATGAAGCTCGGAGAGATAGTTATCAAGAATGTCGGTGGAGGTAACAGGCATGTATTTTTAAGACAATCAAGCGGGTTTATCCCAGAGAAATATTTTAGAGGACTGGATAGAAAAGAGTATTTATTACTTGCATAGAAGCGAGAAAGTATATGTATGATGGTGATGGTACCACCAATTAGGCCATGGAGAAGAAATGGAAAATTTTCCTGGAACCATGAGGTAGGGACGGCCCCCTCCCAAGAGTCCCTAAGATATTTTCTCCAAATATGGGCTCATGAAAGCTAAATGGGCTGTAAATCATGTAATTCTTGAACTGTCGCCTTAACACCTACCAAGATATTTTCTGTGAACCTTATACCTGTACAACAATCTGGTATAAGTGTGTCCTGATTTGTCTTTTATAACCTCCTTGTGTTACCACTGCCACATTTGATCTAAAACATCCAACAAGTGGTACCATAGCTGGTATCATTCGCTTTATACAAGGAGACTTTCTTAGTATTCAGTCTGGATTTCATCTTGCGTTGATTACTGGTTTTGCAGGGTCTTCAAACTATGTTTTATCCACCTGTGAAACTTCCTTTTCATCCATTTCCCAGGTTGATCTCTTGTGAGGTTGTTTCTCTATGTTAGAATAATACTATTTTGTCATCTTTACCTTGTCATGGGGCGTCTTTGGCTTTAAGAGAGAAAGACTGCTGTTAGTTAAGTTAGACAGCTCATTGTCGAACTGTTTGATCATCATAGGGAACCATTTTGAACTGCTTAGCCTTCATAGTAAATTCCGTCAAAGCAATAATTCTTGGTTTTAATGTAATTTGACCTCTTGTATAGCTTGTATGAGAATGTTAAGTTTGTGCAATGTTAATATCTTCTGCTGGTTTCGACCAAAATAAATAAATAAATAATCTTCTGCTGGTGTGAGCTTGAGACATGTTTGACCCTGTCACATGTTATATTGGGATGTTGATTAGTAATGCATCTTGTCTGATTTGCGTTGGGAGCTGAAGCTGGTTAACTATTGATTTGAAATGCAAATTGTTGCTGGACAGACAATGAAATACATCAATCAGCTTTAGTGGTGCCCATTGGAGTCCTTGGTTGTAGATTTTCAATTTGATGGTTGGATTCATGCCGTATCTGTGGAGCATGGTTCAGGTCGAAGATGTTGATATGTGGAAAGCAAGTTGAGCGATGGCAACCAAAAAAGAGTCTTCTGGCAAGCTTGATGATTCCTTGGAGGGAGGTATTTAATGACCTAAGCATCCAGACATTGACCGGAAAAGTTATAAAAAAAAAAAATTCTACTCAATACACACATATGTGCATATTATACAATTTACACTTTGTCAATCTTAAACATGGTCTAAATTCTTGACCTCCGTTGGAATATATAAATATTAAATCACGCCTACTTCTAATAGCTTAAGTTTTTAGAGCAGTTGGCAAGTGATCCCACCAAATCTTTCATGGTATAGAGCAGGAGGTTCTGAGTTCAAATCTTTCCAGGCCCCTATTTGCCTCCTCAATGAATTTGTCCACGCCTAGTACTAGACAAAAGACCAGACTAAGCGTGAGGGGGAGTGTTGGAATATATAAATATTAAACCACGCTTTCTTTTAACAACTTAAGCTTTAGAGTAGTTGGCAAGTGGTCTCACCAAAATTTTCAACCTCTATATCAATTGCTTTTGACAAACTAATCTCCAAATACTTTCGACTTTGACAAAACTAACATATTTTGCAAGAACATCTCACTAGCACCACATCCATCAAGTCATCAGAGTATATAATTCATATGGACTATTGTTGTCTATTATAAGGGTTGGCTGCCCTTGTATATGTCATATGTAGTGCATGTGATAGATTGAGCTCCAATTGTATCATGCGTGTATTTTATTGTTTCACAAGCTTACTTGTCTTTCATGACCAGCTTGCTGTCCTTTCTGTGCATCTCTTTCGTGGGGGAGCATCAACTTTTTGATTGAATATTTCACCTGTTTCTGAATCCTCTGGTTGGAAAACATTAGTTATATACCATTGAATCATTTTCTCTCTTCGGCAAAGAGGCAGGGTAAAGGTTTGATTGGATTATCTGCCGATTACCATTACTATACGTCTATTGACATTATGCAAAGTCTTCTGTTCTGGAACGTCTACATTAATTGATATAACGCAAAGGCTTCTGTTCTGGAGCGTCACTATGCATTAATTGATAATAGATATACAAGTGGGCAACGTTCCATGTTAATGGCATGCCTTTTGTGTCTGATGTTTTGAAAACCTCACGTTCGTGGGGGCTTCTGTTCTAGGCATTTTCACAGAGAGGTTGACTCTTTTATCGGTGAGCAACTTATGCAGATATCACTGTTTTTCTCGCTACTGCATTCTGGATGTATAAAATTGCATTGTGGCTTTGATGTCCCGAAAGAGTTTATACTGGAACTAAGGCCGTCGATGCATCATCAGACAGCAAAGTTTATGTGGATGCCTGCTAATTTAACAAGCATACTGCTAACATGTTACAAGTTACAAATTATATTTCCGCAGGACAGGTACTTTAAGCAAGTGCTAAATGAGGAAGTTTACTTCTGATATTTGATCTGAATTTGTTAATCCTCTGGATATATGTTTCAAAAAGCCTCTTATCATTTCTTCGCATCTGATGAGAAGCAAGAAGATGGAACATTCTAATTGCGCCTCAGTATATTTGTGTGTTTAATTCATTCCCTTAACTATTTCAGGTCCTTTAAACCTTGCGATGCCAACTTAATTAATGATAGCTGTTGTGGTTAAGCGGTCTTTCGTTCTTGTGCTTTCGATCAGTCAAGTTGTTAATCTTCAATTTTTAAGAGCAGGAGGCAGCGTCCGGAGAAATGGACCATGGGTCTTAGCAAATTGGTGTGAAAACTTGCCAGTCCATGCTGTGCAGCTACCGATCTTCCATTAACTTCAAGTCTGCTATTGTTTGAGCTAACGCTCAAAAGGTGAGGGCCTTGGAAGAGGTATTTTGCTGTATCGATTTGTTTGGTAGGAATTTGTTATGGTAGAAGGAAGTTTTATTACTCATACTTATTTTTTCCAATTGAGTCCTTTTCTACAAGGTTTTCTATCTAAAAATTTGCTTTTTTTTTTTTCCAACTCAAGATTATTCAGTACCTGGTTTCTGCTTACCTTTTTTTGACAGCGACTCTGACAAAAGAATTAAAATTCAGATTATCGCTATATGTACATGAGTTTCATGATAGTTGTTAGAACAATAAACAGTAGCACCGGACTGGGGTATCTTTACAATCAGAATTGTAGTGGTACACATTTTGCATGTTGGGAATTGTGGAAGACAATAGGAAGCAATTGTCTTCACGTGCTTGATGGCAACTCGGGCATGGTTGTATAATATGCTTGGTGGGGTATACTTTCCACAAAGAGAGAATTTCTCATTTAAAAAATAGATGCTACTTTCTGGAACTCTCAAGATTTTGCCTAATCACCCTGGATTATTATGTGAAGTAGAGAGTTGCAGATACCGGAAATACTCCCACGGCTGCTTCTTCACCAACCAAAAAAGCTGCTGGTGGTTGGGATATATTCTCCAGGAAGTGTCATTTTCCTTTTGATGTAAATGTCATTACGCATGGGTTGCTTAATCATGGAAATGGAATCTCATGCATTTCTTTTCGAGCAAATTCGTTGTATGAATATGGTCAATTATGCTTAGTGGTTAACAGCTCGCATATAAGTTGTGCTGCTGGAGACCTTGATAGAGACAATATTTGGTGCTCTAAAATTCCAAAAAGCTTGATTGATCATGCTGAAAGGCCATTGTCTAGCGCCCCTTTTCCTTCTTGCTTGCATCTGAATCCTGGAATAAGTTCCTTTGTTGATGCGCTTATATGAATTTACGGAAGTATGTCTTGCTTTCCTGCTGCCGAGAAGTATTACTGCGATGTGCTTTTTGGGTGCTGTATTATAGCTGCTGGAGTCTAAATTTATATTTAACTTATGAAAACTGTCAAAACTTTTCTGTTCTTTTCAACTATCTTCATTCTTGTTGGGTTTAAACCGATGTTGACCTGAAAGGACTGAGCAACAAGTGCTCGAATGTTTATAATATGTAGATTGAGGGGTCTGTCGGGCATACGTGACTTCAACCTTCCTTAGATTAGCTGTACAGTGTTTTCAAGGTGAAACAAACGTCAGGTATTTATTTTCTTTGTGATGGTTTTGTTCCAGGTTCAGGCATCAACCTTTTCAAGAGATGTTGGGGGTGGGAACCGGAGGAATGAGGGGATAGAATCTGTGAATTTGGTTCTAATCTAGAAGGGCATAATCTTTTATTCAATGTCAAATCCTTGGCAGGTGCTGTCACTTTTGCATATCCTTTTCGCATTGAGAGTTGCATTACAGGGTCTAAGTACTTTGTTTGCTATTGCTATGATGCACAAGAAATTCAGTGTGATGGCCACTGTGATATTTTTCTTTTTTGGCTGCAATGTGTCGTTTTGATACAAGTGCAGTGGCATCTCATCCATGTGATCCTAGAGCTTGTCCATTTCCATGAAAACAGTCTGGTGGGATCTGCCCTCTTCTGTTAGCCCCACTTCCCCAATTGGGGATGACAAAACCGAGATGGATCTTTTTCATTGTTAGTAATCAGTGTCATGTCTTTTATCTCTGCTCTTATTAGACCCTGTTTTTAACCAAAATGAGCAGGCATTATGGAATAGTAAAAGAACGACTGATGTGTTTTTATCTCCCTAAATCTGGACCCTTTTTTTTTTTTTCCTTCCCTTGTTTTTAACTTGCATGTCACATAGCTCTCAATCTCCATGTAGAGCCACTCAGTGAGCTGGAGACACATGGACACTGACATACAGGATGTGGATTTCAGAGAAGCTTTTTCTTATTCAAGGAAACAGAGGAAGAACTGGTGCTTGAAGTTGCACAGTTTGAGATAAGAGGCAAGAAAAGTTGAGCTGCTTTTTAGCTTATTGGGGGCAGGAGATGGTGGTGGGAGAGAGAGGGAGGGGGCTTTCTGTTCCTTTTTGCTCAGAAGACTGCCATTTTTTTGGCCCTCCTTCTGAGAGACAGTGTCTTCTCTGTTGTGAGTGAAGGGATACAAATTTAATGGTTGGAGTGGGTGCACGTAAACTCCTCTGTTTTTGCTCCCCTTTCTTCCATCTGCCGGTACTGTACACAGCCATTAAACTCCCCTTGTGGTCCCATTGAGGACCCAAACACCAAACTCCACGTACCCGTCATTGATATTGAACAAATTTTTATAGTAGTGCAAAGGGCTGCAAGGGATTTGATGGGATATATTAAGCACATTTTACTTGTGTCTAATTTGTGCAAGCTCTTGGGCCAACGTGGTAACTAGGGCAGTGAATCAGAAATTTGATTTGACAAAAAGGAGTGTGTCAAATGGATCAATTAGAAGTTTTAACCCTTGTTTAGATAGACCATTGGGATCACTGGCCAGGAATGTCTATATATGGAGATGGGATGGGTTGATATCCTCCCAAAATGGATCGCAGTATCTCAGCAATAGAAGCTATTAACCCATGACATTGTTTAAATAGACCCTTCTGATCATTGTCCAGGAATGATTTTATATGGAGATAGGATGAGTTGATATCTGTGATGGATCACAGATATCAGCCATATCCCCTCCACTTACTCCCCAGAAATGACCTCCCACCACAAGTTCATTTTATATGCATATATTCACCTCACTGCAATCCAAGCACCGAGACTTGATTGAGAGAGAGAGAGAGAGAGAGAGAGAGAGAGAGGATAGGACCTGGAGCAGATTTCACAAGCTGCATGTTACCTCTCAAATAAGGCAAGTAGGAGAGAGGGGGGGGCTAATGTTTTGGTGTCAGCAACAATTGGCACCAGTGATTTGGCACGATCCGATCAATCGACCGACCGTCTTTAATTTCTAGGGCCATCCTAAGGAGTCTATGGACCTATGCGACTCTGTAAGTTGCCCGGCACGATCAAGACGGGAGGACTGTCACCCTCGGTGGAGGTTAGTCGGTTTCGGAGGAAAACCGAAACAGAGCCATGCATTCATGCATGCATGTAGGATGACATGTTGACATGCCTCCCTCCAGTGCATGCAAACACTTCCTCTGCCACCAAGCCATGAAGCAAAAAAAAACCCAACCATGTCCCCAAAAACAAACACCTCCCCCCCAATTATTCGCCTTGTCATTTCAAGCAAGCAGGCAGGCAGGCAGGCGAATTTGCTCTCTCCACTTGGCCCCCCACCTCCGTCCTCCCTCCTCTTTCTCTCAAGATAAAATTCTTTATCCAACTTTTTTGGTACGTAACGAAAAGAAAGGAAGATCACACATACACACACCTAGAGCCGCAACTATTCATAAAAACATTATCTCCTCCTAAAGTGAGAAACTTAAAATACTCTGTTTCCATTGCGTCACAGTAATCCCACCCACCCATCCCACACACACACACACAAAAAAAAAAAAACTGGCCAATACTGCTATATAGCCTTTGGAAACCCTGTATGGCTTTCACAAACCGACCAATGTCGGTTTGAAAAAGAAAAAGAAAATGAAAAACACGCTAACTGTTCCCACCAAACCAGCTTTTGCTTGGGGGGTGTTGTTTTTCGCCCTTCTTGTGCTCGGATTAAAGACCATTTCGACTCGATCAGTCCTAACAAAAGAAGCGTTAGTCACTCCCTTTCAATCCGCCAGGGGACTACCTTAGTAGCAGCCACGGGAAGGTCTACATAAGACGCGATCGCGGACCGTCTTAACTTCACGTTCCCCCGTCCGTCTGTTGCGAGCACTGCCGTGACCCGGCTTAACAACCTAACCGCAAAAAAAAAAAAAAAAAAAAATTTACCCTATTGCTACACACCAGAAAATTATAATGTGTGGCGGTTTCTTTTTCAATTCCAAGAAGAGGCGGCCCCCCACCCCCACCCCCACCCCCACCCCTGCTTCATCACATTACGCTAGTGAGCAAGGATTAAAGATGTAAAGGCGCACACTTTTCTCGGGCCGTCGACACGTCTGATGGAGGAGAACCGAAGGAGGGGGCCCGGCTCACTTCGCCGGATGTGTATATATATACGATCCCCTCTTCACTCCCCTTCCGTGCCATCAAAAACTCTCGCTCAAGGCTCAAAAGGAGAGAAGGAAGGAAGGGGAAAAAGAGAGAGAGAGAGAGAGAGAGAGAGAGAGAGCTCATCCTCTAAAATCAGATAAACGAAGCCGCAACAAAACCCAATTTTTTTTTCTCATTCCTCTCTGTCTCTCTTTCTCACACACAACCAAAAAAAAAAAAAAAATTGAGAAAAAACCATTTTGTGTGTGTGTGTGTGTGTGTGTGTGTGTGTGTGTGTTCTTATTTATCCACAAGCTGTGATATCACCACACAACACCATCGTCATTCATTCATTCGTGGAGTTATATTATGTGCAACCCGAATCCATCTTCACTCGACTTCCCTGAGAAGACCCTTCTCAACAAGAACCAAGATAAGACCACCATGGACCTCCAAGATGACCTCCATAGATGGCCGACCCCTTCCGAGGTAAATGTCACAAAAACTATTATCTCTCCACTTTCTTTTTTTTCTTTTTCTTTTTCTTTTTTTTGCATGCATGAACATGAACATGATGATGCTCGAGAGATTTGCCAGCAAAAGATGGCCATGCAGAGCTTGACATGTTCTTGAAAAATTCCTTCTCAGGCTTTGGAGGAGATTAAGGCGATAGGGAAGATATCCGGGCCGACCGCCGCCACCGGCCTGCTCCTGTACTCGAGGGCCATGATCTCGATGCTCTTCCTCGGGCGCCTCGGCGAGCTCGAGCTCGCTGGCGGCTCCCTCGCCATCGGCTTCGCCAACATCACCGGCTACTCCGTGATCTCCGGCCTAGCCATGGGGATGGAGCCCATCTGCGGGCAGGCCTATGGCGCTCGGCAGTGGAAGCTGCTCGGCCTCACGCTGCAGCGCACCGTCCTCCTCCTCCTCTCGGCCTCCGTCCCGATAACCTTCATGTGGGCCAACATGAAGGAGATCCTCTTGTGGTGCGGCCAGGATGAGGAGATATCGTCCGCGGCTCACACATTCATCCTCTTCTCAATGCCTGACCTCTTCTTCCTCTCTCTGCTTCACCCGCTGAGGATTTATTTGAGGACTCAGAACATCACATTGCCTCTCACTTATTGCTCGGCTCTTTCGGTCCTCCTTCACGTCCCTCTCAATTTCCTCTTGGTGGTCCACTTCAAGATGGGCATTGCCGGTGTTGCCATAGCCATGGTCTGGACTAATCTCAACCTCTTCGTCTTGCTCTCGGCTTTCGTCTACTTCTCCCGCGTGTACGAAGACTCTTGGGTCGCCCCGAGTGCGGACTGCCTCCGGGGTTGGTCCTCCCTGCTCGCCCTTGCCGTGCCGACCTGCGTCTCCGTGTGCCTCGAGTGGTGGTGGTACGAGCTCATGATCGTGTTGTGCGGCCTCCTCGCCAACCCCCGTGCCACCGTGGCCTCCATGGGGATTCTCATCCAGACCACCTCGCTGGTCTACGTGTTCCCCTCGGCTCTCAGTCTCGGGGTCTCGACCCGGGTGGGGAACGAGCTCGGCGCAAGGAGGCCCGCCCAGGCCCGGATTTCATCCATCATCGCCCTGGTCTGCGCGGTGGGGCTCGGCCTGGGGGCGATGCTGTTCACCACCCTGGTGCGGCACCAGTGGGGCCGGCTCTTCACCGGGGACGCCGAGATACTGGAGCTGACGGCGGCGGCACTGCCGATCGCGGGGCTCTGCGAGCTCGGGAACTGCCCGCAGACCACGGGGTGCGGCGTTCTGAGGGGGAGCGCTAGGCCCACGATCGGTGCCAACATCAACTTGGGCTCATTCTACCTCATCGGCATGCCGGTGGCGATCTTCATGGGGTTCGTGGTGAAAGTGGGCTTCGCAGGGTTGTGGCTCGGCTTGTTGGCTGCTCAGGCCTCATGCGCATTGCTCATGCTCTATGTTCTCAGCAGAACCGACTGGGCGGTTCAAGTGGAGAGAGCCAAAGAGCTCACTCAACCTCCTCCTCCTCCTCCCTCTCATTCTTCTTCTTCTTCTTCTTCTTCTTCATTGCCAATCTCATCCAAAGGGTCATCGGCCGATTCTGCTTCTGTCTCCATCGCCATGAACCAAAAGGAAGCAAGCAGCAATAAGAAGAAGAGGGCTAATCTTGAAGAGATACTCTGCGTTAGGGGCGTGGGTGATGATGATGGGCAACTTGTGAAGTCAGCTTCATCACATGAGACAGACCCACTGTTATCCACTCCAAACACAGTGCACTGATAGTGATTTCTCATGTTAACCATTATTCCCTCCATTTTTGCAGATATCGCTCCTCTCTTCCTGAGTGGTTCTTGTAAAAAAGAAAAAGAAAAAAAAAAGAACCCCCACCCCCCCCCCCCCAAAAAAAATTATATTCCCATTGATCATCCCACTTTGTGCTATTGTGGAAGTTCCTTTTCCCTCTTTTTTTTTTTTTTTTTTTGGGGGGGGGGTGGGTTATGCCTGTTTTTATTGAATTTCTCTTCTTTTCCCCCCCATCTTGCTGTTATATCTTAATGGTTCTCGCATCTCAATACAATACTGACACAGTGGAGAGAGAGAAAAGCTTAGGCTGTCGGTTGTTTTTGAGGCGAAGGGGAGAGAGAGAGAGAGAGAGAGAGAATCTGCCTAACAATTTTGTTTGTTGTTCCCTTCCATATAAGGCAACAACGCTTGGCTGCCTAAAAATGGAAAATTAGCACAAATGCCCCCGCCTTTACCTTTGTGATTTACAGAATGAGGCGCGGGGCAAAGCATGCACATCCAGGCCTAACCTAAACTATTGCATCCTTTCCCAAAAAGTTAAATAGAGCGATGGATAGATAAATGGGCCAGGCATTTCTACCTAAGGAAAAATGGTTGTACATCTGGTGCTTACCACCATGGGAGCCGATACCTTGATAGTCTGGCAGTACCATCATTATTTTCGACCTCACGGTTTTTCAATTAATGATACTTTATGCAAAACACGCGGTGATGATGTGTGTGGATCTACTGTCAGAAATAACTGGCAGTACTGTCGGACTGTCAGGGAAGCATTTCCCTACCACCATGGCACGTGCAACTAGGTTTCTAATGACATTTGTGAATGCGATGAGGACGGATTGCTTTTGTCGCTCCCTCAAACAAAGCGCGAATTAAGCTCTTATTTGAAGATGAGTCAAAGGAGAAAGGATGTTGCAATCTTAATGTACCTAGTGTATTGCTTTCTATTAAAAATGGCTCAAAACATAAGGGCCTAGCCGTTTCATATCAAATGAGAGAGACCGGGGGTCCTTCGAGGGGTTTTCACGTGTGCACTTGGACTAAGACGGTTTTCGTCGGCTCAGGTCAATCACAGCATACAAAGTGCCATCGCTTCTAAAATGGGACAGGAAGAAATCCTCGACGCTCTCCGTACGATAATCGATCCGGACGGGCGGCAAAAGCCCAGACACCCCGCGAGAACGTGCTTTTTCCAAGTGTGCATCCCAGTGTCCACCCCTTTGCTATCCCCAAATGCCCAAAAGAAAAGCCACAGAGATTCGACACATATCATGGAGGCACAAGCAAGTGCCCAACAATGAGTTGAGGGTTGAAGATAATTGGGTGGATGGAGGGAGGCAGGCATAGGGGGGAGAGAGAGGGAGTATGTACGTAGTGAAGGGAGTAAGAACTTGGAGGAGGATGAGGAGGAGGAGGATGGGGGGCCCCTGGTTGAGAAATGAAGAAACAAAATCTAAGCAATTATTGAGTCTGTCTACTTCTCTCATGACAAAAACAGGATCACAGTGCCCTTCTGCTCCTGCCCTCTGCAGTTCCCTCCAAAACCCTTTTGTTTTCATCTGCCACCCCCCACCCCCACCATCACCATCTTCTCAAAAATCAGACACTCTTTCACCAACACAACCAGTTCCACCAACCTCTTCCCGTAACCAATGACCAATGGGAGCAAGTCTCAATGGACTTTGTTCCCAGTGATGCCTATAGATTGGTTAAAAAAAAAAGAAACAAAAAAATTACATAGGAACTTTACATTAGACATTATATCCAATTGCTCCTTCTTTTACCATTATTGTTTGTTCTTGTCTTCTTCGTCTCCAGTCGTACACGCATTTTATACAGGATCATCCCTCTTACCTCCTTTGATCATGTGCTGCATGATATGGATGAAATGCTAGAATATGTTTTGTGCTTTAACTAGGCCCCTGCTTTTATCATTCCTTATTCTCTCCCTCCTATTATTCTTCTTCTTGTTCTTTGCTTCATTTCTTTTATTCCCTTTGCCACCCTTTTTCCTCGAAAAGTATTGTTTCCATACTTCAGTTCCTTATATAGAAAACCTTGGCTCACTCCATCACACCACGCAATTGTGGCAAAGAATTGTCTTTGCGATGGGTGGTATTGCGCCCATGTTCTAAAGATACTACTTTTCCCTTCAGTGCTGCAAATTCACAAAAAGATTAAAATATGTGCATATCTGTCTCTCTTTGGTGCGTACAAATGAAAACCTAAATTGGTTCAAGAGGCAACAAGTTGATATCAAAGTACACATCCTACCGTCACTTCATTAAGCGTTTGAGATCGACTGGATATTTCTATTTCCACATTTGACACTGTTTTGGTTTTTTAAGACTCTAGTATAGATCATACAAAAACCATGCCTTTGATTGAAGCACGCGACGATTAGTCGTTGTAGAGACAGGGTTGGTGACAATTGGTTGTGCTTTGCTCTTGAAAGTTTTATCGCGATTTGCGCTTGGGGAGAGTGAATCTTTCCCTTTCGAACTGGTACGTACCCGCCATACGGAACCGTAATTTTCAAGTAATTTCCTCGGAATTAAGCAAAGCGAGAGCACCAGTAAAACTGATTTTCAAGAAACCCCTTGGGGAAAATATTTGGTCACCACCAAAATATCCCAGTATGATCAAACTAATACTACTTTGGTTAAGAAGTCACCTTCCTTGAAAACCTTGTTTCTGATTTTCTTTTCGTTCTCTCAATGGTGGGAATCTCCTCCAAACAGCCATCGTTTTAATTGAGAACTATTCTCAAGCAAACACCCCATCATTGTCGAGAACATCATGGTGACTTGGAATCGAATAACCACGGGCCACGTGTCATTCCAAATGGGATGATACTAAAAGCGGCCGTTAACGGAGCGACACGTGTCACGCATCCCTTAGTCACCTTCCTTAACTTGGTGTCTAGTTTCAGCAAATAGCACGAGACCACAATCGCTTTGACCTTTTTTATATTGTCTTGATAGATCGAAATGAGACAAAGGACAGAAACCAACCACCCCACCCCATGAGCAGATTTTAGTGGCTGGTCTGATGCACCACGGACTTCGACAGGAAAGAAACACCAAATTAGGGTACTTTGGATTAACAAAGACAGAAAGCGATCTCTTTTGATTAACAACACAATAAGAAAACGAACTGATAAAAACAAAAAGCTTACTTAAATCAATGAAGCTCTTGGCCACAGGCGGGGCTAAATCTGGTAATGGCATATGTGCTCTTTTTACTAGAAATGTCTTTTCAAAGAACTAAAGCACACGCACGCCTAGAGAAGTTCAAGTGGGACTTATCTTTTCTGCAGAAAACATATAATGGGGGTGAGCTGCTCGTACCAGTTAGTGCAAATTCCGGCCATGAAATCTGACACGCTTTGCCATAACAAGTGTTGGCCTTCCCTTCTAGGCAAAGACCTCCATGTCAAACCCACCTCAGTTTCATTCCACCATTCGCCGAAAGTCTTCTCTTTTCAAGGGCATTTCTATTGTTTGAAAAGTCAGAGAGAGAGAGAGAGAGAGAGAGAGAGAGAGAGAGAGAGAGAAGAGTTGGACATTGATCCCCTAGCTACCTCACTAAGTAGCTCATTACCCACCTTTTGATACCTCCAACAGAGGCAAAGTGGGCGTGCATGAGTCTTGGCCTATTTGACAAAGATTCTGATTCAACAAAGTAATTATGATTAGAATCATATTTTTTTTATTATATTCTCTGGATGATTTTTAAAAAATCAAAATGCATTTGATAACTGCACAAATTTTCTATTCCCGAACATAAACGTGTATGATAACTGCATAAAATTTATGTTCCCAAGAACAATCAGGTGGCGAGAATTCCTTTTTATTTATATATAATTTTTAATCTTTTAAAAAAATAAAATTTTAAATTTCCCTTTTTTGTATTTTTTTTTATAATTTTTTAATTTACCCCCCTCCCTTTTTAATTTTTTTTGTTAAATTTTAAAGCTTATTTTTAAATTTAACTAAAAAGATGTATTAAAAAATCAATTGTTTTTTCAATATATATATATATATATATATATATATATATATATATATATATTTTAAGTTCAGAAGTCCACGTGGACTTGATCTTTTTAAAGAATTGAGACTTCGTTCTTTTTGTGATTCTCAAAAGTGATTATTTTTTTGAAAGTCAACTGTTTTTATTCTTGTTTTTTTCTCTAAAACTGTTTTTAGGGATAGAATCAAAATTAGAATCATTTACGTTATCAAACATATTTTTCATTCTTTAAAAAAAAAAACAAAATCAGAAAAGCAAAATCATTGCCAAACAGACCCTTGGTGTTTCGTTGGATCCATGTACCTACATGTGTTGCATTTTGTTGTGCGCGTTGTCAAAGATGTTTTGCAGCTATTTTCCATGTCTAAGCTTGAGTCGAAGATGCACACAGCTCGATTTTGCCCGTGGTTACGATTAACTCTAGTAGCACTAGAACATGCATAACAATGGATGTGTCGGAGTTCCTTTTATGCACGGACCCTCTCTTAGGGTTCGTTTGTTTCATGAAAAATAACTTCTAGGAAAAAAAATTTCGGATTTTTCGGCACATGGTTCACAGAAAATAAGCTAGCTTAAGAAAATATCTTCCACCAATGAAAAAAACACATTCAAAAGTGAGGAAAATGATTTCCTTTTTTCAATTATTTTCCATCCTATTTCCTCCTTGCACTCATTCACCTTCCTTTTGTTTTTTAATTATATTTCTCTTTTCTTTTCTTTTTCTTTATTCCTTCTACCTCTGCCGGTCATCGGTTGTCACCATTGCTGGCGATCGGTAGAGATAAAAGGAAAAGAAATTAAAAATTTAAATTTTTGGTAATTTTCTCTGAGCATGTTTTCTATGCCGAAAGACGAAAAATATTTTCCTATTCATTTTTAGATTTTAGCCAAACACTAAAAAGTATTTTCGTTTTCCTGAAAAATAACTTTCTGAAAACTATTTTTCAGAAATGACTTTATCAAAACACTATTAAAATTATGTTAAAAACATCCACGTCAGAATCTGTCGTGCTATGTAGAACGATCAGCGTCTGCGTTAGTGATTTCTAGCAAAATTGACAGGATAGACTTAACTGGCAAAATGTGAAAATGATTAGGACTAGATTCGCACAATAAAATATTTATGGTTGAACTGGCACCGGTGCATATGTTTTAAACTTTTTTGGTACTTATCCCCAGATGAATGTGGCTTGCTATGACTGTGGATGACCACTTTGTTGGGTCTTCCGTGCTGTACTCAAATGGAAAAGAAGCCTACATCCAAAAGATGGATCACGTCTTCGTCCCAATACAAATTCAAAGATGCCAATCGTGTGGTTTCGATCGATGTAGTCCCTCACATAGGACACAACCCACAACAGTTTCCGCAATGCCTTTCTTTCTAAGGGTCCCCCTTTCTCTTTTGTGCTTGAGGTCCTTTTCCTTCTTTTCTTTTTTTAAATCCTTTTTTGGTGAGACGATTAATAAATTTATTAATCAATCAAGTATACAATGCCAATGTAAACATAATAGTTGTACAAGCAGCTTCATCCATCTTTAATTTGATGGTTAGTGAAATTATAGATGGTTCCGCAAGCGGCTTCATCTGCCTGCGATGAAGATCTTCGATATATTCTGCTTTTTTCTGTTTTTACTGTGAGATGGACTTCATTTGTGTCATGTAGAACTCACTTACAGAAAACAAAAGAGTTCGTACTAGGGCAGGTTTGGGGACTTTGTTGGGTGTGTGTCACCTACTGGGGCATGGGTACCAGTTGGGGGGAACAATGGTAGGGTTTTTCTTTTCCTGGGATTCGTTTCGTTGCATGTTCTTGTCTCTTTGGCCCACTCTTTTTGACTCCTTTCCAAATTTTCAACCCCTCCGAAATGTTCACGCACTCCGCGCGCATCGATGCGGTTGAAGACGCTTAAATCTGTCTTAATTTCGTATGAGATTCGCGTTGGGATCGAGCAGGGAAAGTCCGATACTTTACTGGTAAGATCGCCAAGAGGGAGGCTAAGTCCGAACCCGTCAATATATCCAGTTGCACCCACATTCACGCAAAAATTTAAGTCAATGAGTTATGAAACAACTTGGATATATATATTAACTGCTCCACACCACATTAATTCTCTAATGTAAAACTTTTATAACACAACTCATACGTGCATATTAATAATTTTCCCTTCACGTATGAGCTCCAGTGTTAAGTTTGTTCCATCTTAAACTAAGTATCACCAATCAACCATTGGCTCTGATATCAATTATTTGGGAGCACGCAGCAAAAGTTCAATACTTTTCACTGGGGAGATCGTCAAGAGGGAGCCCAAGTCCGAGCCCGTCAACATATCCAGTTGTATCTATTTTCACTAAAAAAGCTTAAGCCAATAAGTTATGGGCCAACTTGGATATATTAACTGATATACACCACATTAATTCTTCAATGTGAGACTTCTCTAACACAATTCACACATGCATCCTAACAATCTCCTCCATACGTGTGAGCTCTTTCTCTCCCTTAATTCAAGTATCCTTTTGCATCAACTTATCTCAGCTTGAACTTTCATCAACGCTCATCAGGCCCGCGCTGCTACACCACAATGTCTACCGGCTCGAAAATTGCGTTGGCCACCAGATTCTTTCTTTGAGATCCATCTCAACTTGAATCTCCATCAACGCATATCGGGCTTGCGCTACTACACCACAACATCCATATGCCCGAAAATCGCATTGACCACTAGATTCCATCCTTGAGATATTCGTCAAGCACCGATATATATATATATATATATATATATATATATATATTGAGAGTGGGCCACGAATCAACTATCGGCTCTGCTACCATTTGATGGGAGCATGCAACAGAAATTCGATACTTTCACTTAGGGAGGTTGCCAAGAGAGAGCCCAAGTTAGAGCCCGACAATATATCCAGTTGAAACCACATTCACTCAAAAACTTAAGCCAATGTGTTATGAGATAACTTGCATTTATTAACTACTCCACACCACATTAATTCTCAAATGTGGGACTTCTCTAACACAACTCACACGTGCATACTAACAATAAGCTCCAGAGTTAGGTTTGCTCCCTCTTAATCCAAGCATCCTTCCGCATCAACTTATCTCAACTTGAATCTCTCGCAACTATGCACCACAACCGACCAACATCAACTGCTAAATTGGGATTGCATCACACTTGGTCTCCATCTTGCATCTCAGACCAACTGTCCATGGTCTTTTCTTGTCAAGACTCGTGTTATCCGACTAACTGTTCATGGTCGCTTCTCGGGAGGCCAACCATGATGGCACTTTTCACCCGAAAAAAAGCGTCGATCATGAAATTACACCGGAACAGATTGGAGATCCACCAATCAACCATTGGCTTTTGTTGAGAGCGTGCATCGGAAGTCCGTTAATTTCACCTGGAGAGATCGCCAAGATGGAGTCTAAGTTCAAGCCCGTCAATATATCCAGTTGGACCCACCTTCATTCAAAAGCTTAACCCAATGAGTATGGGCCGACTTTGATATATTAACTGCTTCACACCATATTAATTCTCCAAATTGGACTTCTCTAACATAATTTACACGTTTATCCTAATAATCTCTATTCACGTGTGAGCTCCAGTGTTAGATTTACTCCCCTTTAATCCAAACATCATTTCGCAACAATTTATCTCAACTTGAATCTCCAAGTCAATTGCAATGCACCCGTAACTATTCACTGCAACTGGCCAACATCAACGGGTAAATTGGGATTGCATCACCCATGGTTTCCATCTTGCATCTCAGACCAACTGTCCATGGTCTTTTCTTACCAAGGCTCGTGGTCTCGCGAGACTAACCACTCATGAAATTTATTTCTTGAGATATTCTCCAGAACAGATTGGAGGCACATCAATCAACCATCGATTCTGATATCATTTGTTGGGAGCGGACAACGAAATTTCAATATTTTAGAGAATTAATATGGTGTGGAGCAGTTAGTATATTTAAGTTGGCTCATAATTTATTGGCTTAAATTTTTGAGTGAAAGTGGATCCAACTGGATATATTGACGGGCTTGGGCTAGGACTTGGACTCCCTCTTGGCGATCTCCCCAGGTGAAAGTAGCGGGCTTCTGATGCGCACTCCCAACAAATGATATTAGAGTCGATGATTGATTGGTGGGCCTTCAATCTATTATGGTGAATATCTCAAGAAAGAAATTTCATAAGCAACGCTTAATTCGGGCGAAAATTGCCATCATGGTTGGTCTCGCGATAAGCGACCATGGAGAATTGATCAGATAACACGAGTCTTGGCAAGAAAAGACCATGGATAATTGGTCTGAGATGCAAGATAGAGACCATGGGTGATGCAATCCCAATTTAGCAGTTGATGTTGGTTGGTTGCGATGCATAGTTGCGGGTGTATTGCAATTGACTTGGAGATTCAAGTTGAGATAAGTTGATGCAGAATGCTGCTTGGATAAATGAGGAGCAAACCTAACACTGGAGCTCACACGTAAGGGGGAGATTTTTAGGATGCACGTGTGAGTTGTGTTAAAGAAGTCTCACATTGAATAATTAATGTGGTGTGAAGCAGTTAATATATTTAAGTTGACCTATAACTCATTGGATTAAGCTTTTGAGTGAAGGTAGGTCCAACTGGACATATTGACATGCTTGGACTTGGGTTCTTTCTTGATGATTTCTCCAGACGAAAGTATCAAGCTTCCGCTACGCGCTCTCGACAATTCGCATGACTTTATAATCTTCGTCTCTTTATGGTACAACTCTTCCACTTCTCTCTCTCTGTAAAACACATGTACATCATCGGCGCGCCCGGAACACATCAATCCATTTTATATAGCTTTGGAGACAAAGTCAATCTCATTAATTAAGAGTAGATAAGAACCAATAGCCGACCCTCTTGCCCCACCGAAGTGGAATGCTGAGATAAGTGAGAAAAACGTTCTTGTTTATCTTGGGGTTAAATATATTATTATTTAAGCCTCGGCTAGTCGAGTCATTAGTGGGAACACGCGGGTGATAAGGCTAAAAAAAAAAGAGAGAAGTGAACCTAAAGGAGCAAGAGCATTAATCAAATTGTGCCATTGCATGTGTCGTTCTTCACTTTGACGTTGGAAAAAGAAACAAGTAGAAAACGCCACTCCTCCCACTTCTTGAGTGGTCTCGACATTTTGTTCTGGGGCGGGGGGTTTTGCTTTATCGCCATGCTAATGTTTGACCCATGTTCCAATATCATTTGTTCTTTGACTATGTCCTAGTCGGTGTTAAAAAGCAAGATTACATGCTCTATGAAGACAGAGAAAGAGAGAGAGAGAGAGTCCAAGAAGCTATGGACTCTTTATTGTTTTTTTATGTTTTTTTTTTGCCCTTTCTCTCTTTTTTTGACGGAAAGAAACTCCAAAACATATCGCCAAGAGGGTACACGATAATTGCTTTTTCTCTTGTGGGAACTTGGAGAAAAGTCAAATCTTGAGACCAGAGAATGGAGTATTTCCAGCTTCACCATCATGGGTCAAAGCCCTGCTTGGTCAGAACTGTGTGCACAATTCACAGATGATCACTACATGGGATGGCAAATGGAGTTGGAAACAAGGATATATAACCAAAATAACATACGCAACATATATGAAGCATCTCTATATTTATGCACTTGCAGTCTTCCACATGCTGCTGTAATAGACTATGAGTTAGTGTTTCATTCAAACCTCTCCTTTTTGGCCAGACCAGATGCAGAAGGTCCAAGTTTGTGTCTTGAAAGCCACAAAACGCATTTGTTACCAAGGAAAAAGGAAGGAAAAGAAAAGAAAGTTTGCATGCTACGACAAGAAGAGACTTCTCTTTTCTAATGGTTGGACCGTAACTCCCATTTGTTTTTGTCAAATGGAACTCTACAACATCATTTTGGTCTAAGAAACTGTTGCGGCCCACGCAAAAAAATATGTGAATAAACGAAACGATCTGAGTAAGAGACAAATTGCACAAGTGAAACCTGAAAAATAACGGATTTACGTGGTTGGGTAGTGTGCCTAGTCTAGCGGATAGAACGACGAATCGGTGAAGAGGTCGTTCGAAACTTTTATATTCAAGTGTTTCCCAATACTAAACTAGATCCAAACTCACAAGAATCAATCACAAAAGAGGAGTAGTCTCCTCTCGGACGCCGGGTACAACAAATCTCGCTAGTGGTCTCATAAATTGCTCTACTAAATTGAACTCTACAGTTTCGAACGAGGTCCAATCGGGGGCCGGACGCTACCAAAATAAGCTCTAGTGCCTGGCTACTGCATTGAAAAACACAATAGCTACTAGGCACTAACTAGAAGCCCAGTTGGCTTTGCCACAAGAGCCCGCACCTAGTCGGTGACCGCATTACAATGGAACTATCTCGTCGATCTCTCTCTATGGAGTTAGCACTTTATTCTGTAATTCGTTTCGTGCTCGATATTTTCTTTTGTCCACGCTTCGCATAATATAGCCGGTTATGCTCTAGGGTTCTTATAGTTCAAGCAAGAAATGAACCGAAATCAACATGGATTCCTCCTTACTGCCCAGATCAAACATAAACCTGTCCCAACCGGGAGCAGTTGATCCGTATACGTATACTTCGAATGGAAACTAAACCTGCCATAACGGGAATGATGTATATTCAACATGGATTATCTTCGTCTTCTTTTTCTTTTGACTTTTGAGAATTAGGTCTCACTTGAGGGTTAAATGGATTGATGGAGATATTGCGCATGCTGGATGAATACCAACTATCAAACGCAAGTGAGACAAAAGGCAAGGTTTTTGCATGTAGGATTGTCCTTTGAAATTCAAAGCCACTTCCGGTGGGAACGCAAGCACTGAAGAATGCCGCACCTTTGATTTTCTAGATGAAAGCATGGCGACACAAATTTGGTCAATTATGCCGGTCATTTTCTTGAAGAGACTCCTTGAGGTGAAGAAGACACTTATTAGAATGAGGTTAACATCTGGTCCTCGAGCTTGTCCGCCAAAAAAACCAGGACAAGACTCACTGGGGAAACCGGAATGCGATACACGAAAAAGACTTGAGTTTTCATTTCGTTCGACATGATCTTTCCAGTAGGTAAAGAGGAAGAAGTTCTTTCTCCGGTCAAAAGAATCGAGAGAGATTCAAAAGGGCGATGTCGATGAATAGGACCGGCAGTGTTGGGCATGGCGCGACGGTTTTGGCTTCAGCTATGAGGTGTATCACTTGGTGTTGCAATGGAGGGATATGCACGTCAAGCTTACTTTCAGCCCATTGGCTGAGTCCCACATTCTCGAGAATGTTGTATCTATTACACCCCGAATCCTCAAAGAATAGGAGAGACGGCACGACCATCTTCTTGCTCGAATGACGCAATCTCAAACATAATCAATATTAAGTTGTGGTTAGAATATATATATATATATATATAAACATCCGGCAGAACAGTAATATGTTTACGGGATCAGAGTTATAAAATCCATTAACTATATATGTTTTCCCAAACTAAGAAATTAAACCTCAAGCGACGTCATTTAAGACGTATCAAACTATCTAAATTTCATACCTTCCATCCAACTACCAAAAATTCCCCATCGATATCGCTCTCATACTACTTGTCGCTAGCTGAACAACCTGAAAAGGATTGGAATGAATGAGATGGACAAATATGACACATTGAGTAATACATCTCTTCAAACCAAATCGAATATTCACTATGCATTCATCAATCTCAAATCCAGTGTACCATGTGCATGAAATTTCGAAAATGGGCTATATCTTTTCAACAAAACTTTCATATCAAACCAATAAACCATATAAAATAAATATTAACAAATCAACCATCCATGATTCATTTCAATGTACTAATCTCTTTGGAATCTTATATTGATGATCCATTCCATCGACCAATCTAATATTCAATATCTAATTATGGTCACGCTTATCGCTCGTGACAAAAGCAATCAAGTTCCCTCCCATCCGTCTAGAAGGATGTCCTAATAACAGCATGCATACTTATCCTTAATGGGTTCTAATCATAGCTACATGAGCATAACCCACTAACAACATTCTCTAGTAACCCTCAATCAAATTCAAAATCCATTTCAAAGCTCAACTTCACTAACCAAATCATATTTATTTTCACGATTCAATTATAAAATATAGTACCTTTTATAAATCTTATTTAAAGTCAAGAACTTTTCATGATTCTGTACCAAGGTTATGCAAATAATTCCCTAGTAAACAGTTTAAACTGTAATCAACATGTACTTTTTCATTTCAAATAGATAAAATTGTAGTAAATGCTAGATCCATATTTTATGCAATAAAAATGCCAGTTCATAACTCCTTATACATCTAGTTCGTATTGCTTATGAAATATGAGTTTATAAACTCGAATAAGAGATAGCACCACTCACTTGAGAAAGTTGAAAATCAACCAATGAAAGTTACGAGCCGACGCACTCGTATTCATATCAATTAATTGAAAAATGATATAAAAACTCGAGTAATACACTACTCCGACAAGCGACTCGATTAAATTACGCTTATTAGTTGACCATTTGACTCCTATGCGCTAATGAAGAAACTCGTTTATAGCGAACATTCCTCTTCGTCGACCATTGCTCGAAACTCCGTTTCGATCATACCGTAAGCTAAAATGGGCTGTCGTCAAGCTCGACGACTCCACAATGCCCAAAACTATCACTTCTACAAAAATCACAGCTTAATTAGTCCTCAATGACACCTCATTGTTCACAATTCAAGAAAACTAGTCCAATTAGACGGCACACAACGAGTTCAATTACTTACCGGACGCTGCAAAGCTAAGCTAATCCGACTTCGCGTGGTCCTCGTGGCGTGTACGCGCAAGCTTTCTCTCTCCTCTCTTTACTTCGTTTTCCTTCACTTTCTTTGATTTTAACGGTGGATGGAGGCCTCTTGTTTTCTTTTTGCGTTGCAATGCTTTATCCATCGAAGAGGAAAGGAAATGGGCTTGGGCCTGGGCTGGGCTAACAAAATAATGGGCTTAAGCAGCCCATTATTACAGTATCCGCTTTAAGGGTTACTCATGTAGAGACTAGGAGTTCGCAATGAACTAATCTCTCGTCGCCTGCAGGATGCAAGAGTCTCACTTCGTAGGATTCCAACCTCTGCCCATGTCCAATGTCCCAATGGGAGGAAGTCTCCATGGACTTTGTTCCATATAATGCAAATGGATTGGTAAAAAAAAAAACTTGTCTAGGAACTTTAAATTAGAAATTATATCCAATTGCTTCTCTAGCCATACACGCACTTTGCGTACGGTTTAACCGGATTTACACGGAATATAAGGTGTTATAGTGTCTGACGTGGCTGGTTTATGAGTTTTACATCGATATTTCGACAAGCATTTTTTTTTTCCTTTGATAAATCATTTAACTCGTGAGAATCGATATTGTTGTAGTTATTGTAAAAAGAAATTCATCATTTGATATGAATTTCGCCGTATTCATCTGAGGTAGCTAAGTCTTGTACCACCTTTAATTAGGATTTTACGTTTAGAGATCACGGAGGCCTGCATGAGCTCCGACCGAAGCGAAAAATATCGGAGTTTGCGATGTTCACTGGCTATGCCTTTAGTGTACAGTGAGGCTTAAAAAGCATACGATTTTTCGTTTTTGTGTTGGTTTGGGAATGACAAGTGGACTTCTTTGTTGTGGGTCTTGATTTTTAAGGCATACATAAAAATATATATATATACAAGGCCTTGTGTTGTAATATTTATTTTAGATTTAGATCCATAATTAGTGGTATAATTGATGGAATATCATAAATCCCATTATTAGTACGCTAGTTAATGGGATTTCATATTTTGAGAGATTTGATTGTCATATTATTAGGGATCTTATTGTACGTGATTGATTCCTTTATTAATATAAATACGGGATGATGCTCTAAAAAAAAGATCATCAATCCATTCCAAAAACTTTTTCCTTTTCATAGAATTCTTCATGGTATCAGAGCTAGTTTTATGGTTCCCACCTTAAACCACCTTCTCCGTTGTTCTACCATCACCATCACCACCACCACCACCACCACCATAATTTTTTTTTTCACATCTCTTTGCCGAAGCCTGCAACTCTCTTAGTTAATCTCACCCTCTTTTATTTTTTTGGCCTAACCTCGGCCTAAATAGAGGTCACTTTTTTTTATGATCTAATCAGATCATAATCTTTTTTTTTCTTCCATCTTGAGTTATCGTCATTTAGCAGTGATGTCAGAAAATTCTGATGATAAGGTCAATTTTCTTACTTCTGAAATCGGGCGGAAATATGAAAAAATTTTCTTCCCCGTCAATTCGGTTCAGTTTGATGGCCTTAATTACCTTCTTTGGTAACAATCTATGGTAATCAGTATTGCGTCCGGAGAATGTACTGGTTTTCTCACATGGGAGAAAGCAAGACATACTACTCCTCCGACGGCCCTCTCGAGATGGTTGGCTGAAGATGCCTCTGTGAAGGTATTTCTTTTGAATCATATGACTGATGGTATTTGTAAACAATATATTTTTATGCAGACGGCACGAGATATTTGGGTATCGATTAAGGATACATATTCTCAGACAGGAAATGATGTTCAAATTTATGAATTGATGAAGAAGATCGAGGATCTTCGACAGGGAGGTATGTCCATTAGCGTTTATATTTCAGAGCTGCGTACTTTGTGTCAGGAATTAGAAGTTTATGATGACACTTATGAGGGACTTGCTGTGGATGTCGTTGTTCGACTTCAACAAAAAGAAGACAAGAAACGTGTATATCAATTTCTTATGGGTTTAAATCCAGAATTTGATATCGTGCATCAAAATATTTTGTAAAAGGATCCTCTTCCTACCCTTCAGCAGGCCTATGCCTTGGTACATAAGGAAGATAACCGGCAAAGCTTATATTTTATGACTCCTGCTCCTGCTCCTGACCGTTCGGCTCTTATCATGTCTTCCACCTTGAGATCCTCTCAAGTTCATATCCCGCGATCAATAGATAAGCCATCTATTCGCTATGATTATTGTGGTAAACCTTATCATATCAGGGAGTAGTGCTGGAAATTTCATGGAAAACCACCAGGAATCGGTAAGGGCAAAAGCGTGAATAAGGGTCGTTCACAAGCTCATGAAGCCGAGGTGGTTGGACCAGCTGGTTCTGAGTTTACAAGTCCTAATGATATTGGGAATTTTGTCACCAAATAGGAGATGCATCAACTTATCAAGGATATGAATAATCTAAAGGGTCCTAATTCCTCTCATGTGGCATCTAGTGCATCTACCGTATCTTCTACCACTCATTCTTTTTCAGGTATATTTTCATATTCATCTCCTTAGATCATAGATTCGGGAGCCTCTGATCACATGACAAGATGCTCAAGTCAATTTGAATCATATAAATCATGTTCCGGACATGACAAAGTTATGATAGCCGATGGATCTTTTTCTCCTATATCGGGAAAGGGATCAATTTCTTGCACTCCATCCTTGCATTATCTTCGATTCTTCATGTTCCTAAATTTCCAAATCAATTACTTTCAATTAGTAGTCTTACTCGAGATCTCAATTGCAAAGTAATCTTTTATCCCACATATTGTGTCTTTCAAGACTTGGTGACGGGGGGTGAAGATAGGCAGTGGTAGTGCACGTGATGGACTTTACTGGTTAGATGGATTACCGGCTACACCTATCTAGGCTAGCACTGCAGATTCCAATTCGGCTGCTATTTCTTTTCTGCGATAATGGCATCGACGTTTGGGGCATCCACCACTTCATACTCTTTATTCATGTTTTCCTAGCTTAAAGAATCAAATTAAAGATCATCAGTTTTTCTGTGATACTTGTATTTATTCTAAACAGATTAGAACTATTTATCCAGAGTCAAATAATAGAAGTCTTGTTTCATTTGATTTGATTCATTCTGATATTTGGGCCCATTCCCCTATTAAATCTGTTACTGGGTATGATTGGTTTGTGACCTTTATTGATGATTATAGTAGAGCAACTTGGATTTTTTTACTTAGACATAAAAATGATGTTTTTGAGGCAAAATAATTCAGACCCAGTTTAATTCTACCGTTAAGGCTCTTCGAACAGATAACGATACAGAATATTGTGCCTTTTCCTTTCAAAAATTTTTGCGAGAGTATGGTATTCTCCACCAAACCAGTTGTGTAGATACCCCTGCACAAAATGGTGTGGCAGAGCAAAAGAATAGACATCTTCTTGAAGATGTGCGTTCACTTTTGTTTCAAATGCATGTCCCGTCATCCTACTGGAGTGAAGCTGTTCTTACAGCTGCCTATTTAATTAATCGTATGCCATCTAGGGTTCTGCAAAATAAAAGCCCAATTTCTATGTTGACTGGGAAACATACATTTATTCTCCCACCAAAAATCTTTGGGTCTGTTTGTTTTGTTAGAGATCATCAAGTGAAGAGTAAATTGTCTCATAGGAGTCTAAAGTTCATTTTCTTAGGTTATTCCTCTTCTCAAAAAGGCTATAGGTGCTATCATCCATCCACTCGTAAGTTTTATGCCTCCAAAGATGTTATCTTTAATGAGTCTGAAGCCTTTTTTGATTATTCACTCTCCGAAATATCTAGTTCGATGTTTATTGAACCATTCCCTAAGCTCTCGGTGCCATTATCAACAGAACAGACAGATGAGCCTATTGTGAATCAAAGTGTAACCCAGAAGAGGTCTCACCTATTCAAAGAGATTATTCACAAGTTTATTCTTGTAGACAGGCTACTTTGCCCAGTAATCCTCTTGGTGAGTCTTCACAGGGAATACCAGAATCCAATACAACACCGCCGGAGCCTAGTCCTATCGAAGATAACAATGTTGAGGATGCAACAATCCCAATTTCTCTCCGTAAAGGTAAACGGTCTTGTCTTGGTAAGCCTAGGTATCCCATCGATGAATATACTTCCTATTATGTTCTTTCTCCATCATATTCGTCATTTGTTTCTTCTTTAGACTCTATGTCTATTCCTAATACTTGGCAAATTGCTATTCAAAAAAAAAAAAAACAATGGAAAGATGCGATGTTAGAGGAAATGGAGGTTTTGAAGAAAAATCATACTTGAAATTTGGTGTCGCTTCCTCCTGGGAAGAAAACAGTGGGATGCAAATGAGTTTATACAGTTAAGCAAAAAGCTGATGGAACTGTGGATAGGTACAAGGCTCGACAAGTGGCCCGGGTGTTGACACCTAAATTTTGATTTCTTATTTAATCCTTTTTTTAAAAAAAAAATTAGGGACTAAACTTAGTCCCTAGCAAAAAATCAGTTTTCATATTATTTTCACTTAGATTATTTTAATTTTAGTTGCATTGCATTTGCATCGGATCGGCAACATATGAATGGCCTTGGGCTTAATTGAATTAACGACACGTAAGCCTGTGATGATGAAGATTTGGCTAAAAAATATTATCCTTTAATTGACCAAAGTTCGAAACAATAAGCGAATATTATTAAGACTTGGTCGCTTGGCAAAATAAAATGCAACGTGCATGAATTCCCATAACATTCGTACATGTCAGCTAGTTGGGAGTTAAAAAGAAAAAGAAAAATGAAAAATGAATTGATTCAATGGCAATCTTCACCAGATTAGTCAACAAAAAAAGAAAGCAATCACGGTATGAACTTGTGCTGAGAATATCCGATCAGCAACACGAGGATAGAAGCACGGAAAGAAAGAACTAGTGGAATCCCACAAATCAAGAGACAGTTTCTCAAACAGGGGGAATTCTTTAGGAAAGGAAGCGCATAATGGAACACACAGGTCAGCACATGAATGTAAAAGAGAATTTTTTGGAATCTGACGATCGTTTATTACTCCATTCCATCTATTCGTGCAAGACGAAGAAGGAAAGATTAAAGTAAACTAGCACATGGCGGAAATGTATCCGGTCGTCAAAAAGAGAGATATTCATGAAGACTTGCACAAAAGAAATCCTTCGCTCACTGATTTATAGCCATTTGTCTTTGGCAATCTGAAGCCAAATTTTAGTAATTGATTCCATGAGTTTCGATAATTGATTCCACGGTCTAAGATTTCCAAAGAAGCGCAAATGACATCTGCTATAAAACTAGACTTCATTACTTCAACAGGGGGGTCTCCGTCCAAAAAAAAGGAGAGAGATTTGAACGAAAAGAAGACAAAAAATCTGAAGAGCGAGAGAGAGAGAGAGAGAGAGAGAGAGAGAGAGAGAGAGAGAGAGAGAGTAAAAGTGAGAATATGGGCCTGCATTGGTGACCCCGTTGTCTAAGCTTTCCTCATCACAATATGCTCTTCACCGAAAAATAGCCATACCTGTTGGAGAGCCAATTGAAGTTGCCGACTTGATGATCTCTTCGGCGGTGATGAAGCCGATGTCCAACTCCTTATAACCGGTGCGAACAACGATCAAGCTTGAACCATTGTGATGTTGTTGTTCCATCCAGCCGCCTTCCTGATGCTACTGGTGGTTCAATCTACACGAGCCAGCCCTGCTAACATTGCTCGTTCCACCTTGGCTTGTAGATAGCCCTGTACCGTCGCCGTATCTGTTGGCCCGGACCCGTTCGATATTATTCACCGCTCGCAGCTTGTGATGTTGCTCTAGCTATCTGTCAGTCTTTTCTGATCTACATCGCGAAGCTTTTGGCGTGAAGTCCTTTTTGTAGATCTCGAGCAAGAATCTTAATTCTTTGGGATCCCTCAAAACCTATTTTGCCCGAGTCCAGTAATCTCTTGGGGCAGTATACTTGACTTTGCAAGTTTTGTTTCTTTGGCGTTCCCTTGCCTCAATTGACGTGCTTTATGCATCATGGCATAGTCAACAATCCAGCAGGTTATTCGTTGTATCCGTTCGACCATTAAGCTCGCTATTCGGACTAGTCGAATTCACAAGTTCACTGTGAGCAAGCCTTGCCAAACTGCTGTTCCAAGTCTGTGCGTGATTCCCAAACCGAGTTACGGTTTCCAAAGCCAATCGAATTTCAACGAAAATCGACTCTATCCGCAAGGTATCGCGTTCAATTGGAAGGGCAACGAATCTGAAAATAATTTCAGATTAGGTAAAATTCGCTTTGCTCAATTTTCACTTATTATTTCATGTTGGCGTGAATATTGGTTGATTTTTCAGCTAGGCAAATTTTACTCGTTGCAATATGTGGTGATTGCATATTTGTTTAACATGTTTTATAGATTAGAAAACCGGTTCGAATTTAGGGGTGATTCCCTATCGACAACGTGTAAGTTCGCACTAATCTCAACCCTGAGATTTGTCCGACGGCACGGGGGTCAAGATATCTAATCTCAACCATGGGATTTGACTCCTTGATCCAATCCGTCATTCGAATCGGAAAATATTTTCAAAGAATAAGCATTGACTGTGGATGTGTCTTGATTTATTGCCTTAAAAAAATACAAAAAGATTATATGATAAATTTTCCTTTAAATCTTGAATTTAGGAGATATGATTAAGGGCATAAATCGAGCACGTTTGGAATTAGAGAAGAATAATTTCAAGCACACGAATAAAGGGGTAAAGAATTTTTCTAAAAATTTTGGGAACTACTGCTGAATCTTTTAAGATAATCCTTAACCCACTCATGTTTGATTTTCATCAATTCTCAATTCTGAAAACCCATTCAAAAAATACAAAAATTCCTCATTTGCATAGATCGCATATGGTTTGGAGCATTCATACATTTAGATTATGCATCTCACTTTATATGTACATCACATAGTTTGAAATTGCATGGTCGTTATGTCATATGATTGTGCCACGCCATAAAGTCAGTCACGTCGTCCATCATAAGATTTTGCCATCATGTCTATCGCATGTCGCATTTTGCCCCGTCATTCATGCATTCACCTTGCAATATTATTCGCGTGTCATATCATGTCATCATACAAATGCCACGTCATATAGTTTTCCATTTTGCACGTCTTTTGTCATTTAAGACTATGTCTTAATTCATTAACCTGGCTTGCATGTTTAAATATTCTAAATTGATGTCATGCTCTACCTAAGTTAAAATTGGATCATTTTTACATGATATCATTCCATTTATGCATGTTTTGCATATCATCAAAACTCAGATCTTTTGAATGGGCATATATGCATGTCATATTATGCATGTCGCATCCGTACGTCATTTAGAATAAGATTCATTCATTTAAAATTAGTAGGCCAATCTAGTCTAATGTAATATGTCATTTAGATTGAATTCTTGCCATCTTTGCATAACATCAAGGTTTGAATTGTTCTATATAAATTCAGTTTTCCTTAAAAAGGGTCATCATGCACTCATGTCATGTTAGGATACTCATCATGTCATTAGAATAACTGTGTTCTTTTTATAATGCAATTACATTCACGCATGGCATCAATTTAAATAAAAAAATAAAAAAAATACAGATTTGAGACTTTAAATCAAAATCGTCATAAATTGCCAATTCAGATAATTTTCATGAAATGGGTACCGAAATGGCATTAATAGAAATATTAGTGTAACCAAATCCTCGCACTTAAAATCTCTGGTTCGTAGAAATAAGGTATTTCTCCCGATACTTTATTTAAGTGTCTAATCAGCCTACCGCGAATTGATTAGTAGCGACTCCAAGTTAAATTATTTACATGTTAGTTATTGAACCGTAAGTTGCGATTTGGTATGGACTTGGGAGAGTCCGAGCTAGGTTTAACAACTTAGCAATCCATTAGCCTAAAAAAAATACCAATTTTTTAGGTCGCGACACCAGGGATTCACTTAAACTGCAGGTGTTGATTATCAAGAGACGTTTGCCCCTGTAGCAAAGATGAATACAGTGAGGATTCTTATATCATGTGCCGCAAGTTATGGATGGGATCTTCAACAATTGGACGTGAAGAATACATTTCTTCAGGAGAACTCGATGAAGAGGTTTACATGGACATTCCACCGAGTTTTGCAGATAGCACTACTGTTGGAAAGGTTTGTCACCTCAAACGTTCTCTATATGGGCTTAAACAATCACCTCGAGCTTGGTTTGGCAGGTTCACCCAAGTTATGCGAGCTCAGGGATACACCTAGAGTAATGCTGATCACACCTTATTCATTCGCTGTAGTGGTTTTGTCTCAACTTTCTTAATTGTGTATGTGAATGACATTATGGTGACTGGAAATGATACTAGTGAAATCGTTAGATTGAAGAGCGCATTAGAAAAGGAATTTGAGATTAAAGATCTTGGAAAACTGTAATATTTTCTTGGAATTGAAGTAGCTCGCTCCTCACATGGGATCTTCCTATATCAGCGTAAGTACATACTTGATCTTCTATCTCAGACATGAATGCTTGGATGTAAACCTATTGATACTCCACTTGATTCAAACGCGAAGATTTGGGCCAAGGTAGGGGAGCCGGTAGATCGTGAAAGATATCAAAAGCTTGTCAGAAAGCTCATCTATTTTTCTCATACACGTCCTGATATTGCATATGCAGTCAGTCTTGTAAGTCAATTCATGCATGATCCGTATACTACTCATATGGATGTCCTGACTCGGATTCTTCGTTACTTGAAAGGCACACCAGGTAAAGGTATATTATTTCGAAACCATGGTCATTTAAAGGTTGAGGCATTTACTGATGCAGACTGTGCCAATTGTGTAGATGATAGGCGATCTACTTCAGGTTATTGTTCTTTTGTTGGAGGTAACCTAGTTACTTGGCGAAGCAAAAAGCAAGATGTTGTTGCTAGATCAAGCGTAGAGGCTGAATTTCGCTCTATGGCTCAATGCATGTGTAAATTACTATGGGTTCAGAAACTTTTGGATGATTTGGGATTTCGAGTTCAGAAGCCAATGATGATTTACTTCGATAGTAAATCTGCTATTGGTATTTCACATAACCCTGTCCAGCATGATAGGACTAAGCATGTGAAAATTGACCGACACTTCATCAAGGAAAAGCCTGATTCAGGAGAATTTTGTACTCCATTTGTTCAATCCTCAGAGCAGACCGCAGATATATTCACTAAGGCAGTGAGCAAACGAGTATTTGATTATCATGTGTCCAAGTTGGGCATGTACGACATCCATGCGCCAACTTGAGGGGGGTGTTGGAATATTCATTTTAAATTTAGATCTATAATTAGTATTCTAATTGATGGAATATCATAAATTCCATTATTAGTACACTAGTTAATGTGATTTCATATTTTGAGAGATTTGATTGTCATATTATTAGGGGTCTTATTGTACGTGATTGATTCATTTATTAATATAAATACGGGATGATACTCTAAAAAAAAATATCATCAATCCATTCCAAAAACTTCTTCCTTTTCATAGAATTCTTCACCTTGAAAGCTGCTGGTCAACTATGGCTCCCATCGGACTTCAACTCTCAAGAGGATATTGCCTACCCGAATGATCCCAAAGTGCCCATAAAAGTAGATGACGATCTGAAGCAACTCTTTCAGAGTATTGAATTACCCCGGGACATGATCGACATCGAGAAGGATCTCCAGAAAAATGGGCATGAAACCATCGACAAACACGACGCAGAGAAGACTTGCAGCCCAAAAATCTATGGGATTTCGCAGAAGCCCAAGCTCAAGAAGAAGCAACATGAGATTAGCAAGAGGACGAAGCTCACCAACGTTCGTCTTCCGGAACTCTTTCAGCATCTCAGAGGTTCCCGAAGGACGGAGACGCAGAAGCTGTCCTCAACAAACAAATCCCTGGGGGACTGCATGGTACCAATTATAAGGTCACATTTTGCCCATGAGAGATTTGACATGTGAATCCGTAAAATAAGAATAATGTGGGGAGATTAATCAAGTAGCTCATGCCTCACGAGCACAATTAAATTGTTGTACCATTCAATACTTAAATAGTACTACTGGTGACAATTTACACGAGTACGACAATCATTACATAATAATGCGAGTTTGTTTTAATGACTGTTGACACCTGATTTTTGACCATCTATTATTGTGATTTTTATTCTTTAAAATTAATTAAAAATATCAAAAAAGGTCATAAAATCACAAAATCAACTTTGGAAGCTTTGGCCTAGCCTCGGGGACCAATTTTGAACAAAAAATATTTTTTGGTATTTTATAATATTTTTCGAATTTATTTAATTATAAAAATACCCAAAAAATCAGAAAAATACCATTCGTGGTCAGAAAAATATACAAAAATATTCAATAATTTTGTTTTAATTTCCTCTTCAAGTTTGTCACTTTAAATCTTGAAAATTCGGCTTGGATCATTATGTTCCTTCACAAACATAAAACCGAATCGGGCATGAAAAATCCTTTTCGAGTATTTTAATTTTCAATTCTTGTTTTCTATAAGCTATGACATTGGATTCTAAAGTCTCTTTCAATTTAGTCCCCGGCTTCTCAAATGTTGAAATTAAATTTCATACGGGCATACCCACCAAAATTAAACACCTCTACCCAATAGTTTTCATCATGAGGAATCCGTTGGTGGCGTCAATTTTGACAAATGGGTTTGTTTGGACCTTCAATTAAGCAAAAATCAATTTCGGATCCTAGGGACAATTTGGGGTTTTCACTAAATTTCAATCAATTGATTCACAAAAATACCCATTTTCGATAGAAAACATGTCAAGGAATCTGATTTTGCCATCGATTTTATGAAAACGGGATGATTTGAGGCCCTATTCGACAAAATTAGATCGAACGGGGCCGGTCGGGTCAAGCCCGACCCAGCCCGGTCCGACCGGGTCTGCACTTGCAGACCCAACGGCGCGACAAAGAAAAAGAAAAAGGAAAAAGTGACGATGATGCTACGGGAATGGGGGAATAAAAAACTTGAAAGAAGTAGAGGACAGCAGGTTTGTCCTCCACCATGAAATAAAAAAAAAAGAATAAAACAAGGACGAAGAAGCTCCTGAGGAACAAGGGGGGAAGCTCGCTGGGATCGCTGACACCACCTTCCTCGTCCTGGTCGTGCCCCCTGATCATCGAGATGGGCCGCGAGCAGCAGTTCAACGAGCTTGAGCTCCAGCAGGCCAGCCGCCTCGGCACTCCTCCCGTCGGGCAGATGGAAGTGTGACGCTCTCTCTCGCGTTTTCCCTGGCCGAAAGGATGACGACCCGAGGGATCCTCCTCAGCCGAACTGATCACCACCTCCTCTCGCTCGCTCGCCATCATCGCCATCAGTCTTCAACTTCTTCGACCATCGCCCGTCCGTCACGCCACCGTTGCGCCGCCATAGCCACCGAGCTTGGCCGAAGTTCCCGAACCCTCGTCGTCACGCCCAGAGAAGAACCGAAGCTGGCAGACCATCCTCCGAGCTCGACGACATCATGATGAAGCCCGTGTACCCGTCAGACTCGTCGGAGACCACCCAGAAACGCGAGTTGAGTCTTTGAGCTTCATCCGGGCCTTCAATGGCATCTCAAGCTGCACTCATTCGTTTTGCGACTTATTGATCTAGAATCGGTCTTTGTACTTCACTGACCATTTTCTCCTTTGACTGCATATGATTTTATTGGGCGCATATCCGAGTCGGCTCCCGTCGTCCTCCTACCGGTCGCAAGCTCCACGGTTCGTTCCGCGCCAAACCGAAGCCCTGTGATGGTCAGGTAAGTCCTCTACAGCTCCTAGGATGCTTCCCAACGACTTATGTTAGTCATGCAACGTGTAGAACGGCCAAAACCAGGCCTCGCCGGAGACGTAGCTTCGGCCGGAGATGGCGGGCTAGTCAGTTGGTGAACTGCTGTGTCGACATTCGTATATGTGGTAGAGGAGGTCAGTATGAGTTGAAGGGCGTTGGTTTCGTGTGATTCGGACGTCGGAGGGCCGAGATATCGCCCTCCGACGAGGCGCCGGCGAGGGAACGCCGGCGCCGGTCGTCTTCCCCGGTGAGGTGTTGACCGGTCAACGAATGTTGACCTGGTCAACGCCTACGTGGCGCTGACGTGGCAGACACGTGACAGCCACGTCAGCGCGCGGTAATAACTAAAAGAATAAAATAAAAAATAATCCGACGGTCTCAAATGCGCCACGTGGCTCGATCTGAAACGTCCATTCTCATTTCGCGAAGCGGCGTCGTTTTGGTCGTGGAGGAGGCGGGCCGGGCCCGGGTCGCGGGTTCGGGTCGTGGGCCGGGTCATCCGACCCGGTCCGGATAATTTCTTTTTAAAAAAGAAACAAATTAATAAAAAATCAGAAAATAATAAAATAATAATAATAAATAAAAAAATCAATAAAAAATAGAAAATCATAAAAAAACTCAAAAAAATCGGGAAAAATTCAGAAAAATTCTAAAAAAATTCTAGAAAATAGGAAATGACCACATTCAACTGGCCACGACCTGTTTCGGGTCTTTTGACCCCCGAACCTTCCAGAAATGACGGTTTTGCCCTTCCGGCAAACCGTCTTCCAAAAAAATTCTAAAAAAATCCAGGAAAATCCCAAAAAATAGGAAATGGCCACGAACAACTGGTCAAGACTCATTCCGGGTGTTTTGGACCCCGACCCTTCTTAAAATGACGATTTCGCCCTTTGGGCGAATCGTTTTCCAAAAATTGAAGAAAAATCATGAAATTCCAAAAAATTCTCAAAAATGGGAAATGGCCACAAACAGCTGGCCATGGAGTATTTTGGGTAATTCGGTATCCAAACCTTCCAAAAATTGACGATTTTGCCCTTCGGGCTAATCGCCTCCAAATCTTCCCATTTTACCCCTGGTCCGAAGTCACACATTCCTTAAGCCTTTATGGTTATACTAGGAAGCCTTTGATCTGAATTGATGTGCATTGAAGTGATTTATTTATGTACTTGATTGCGCTTTCATTTAAATTGATTGTGATTGATAGGAATAGTCTTCCAATCTGCATGAAACCCTGGATCAAGCCTACCTCATCTAAAAATTGCCCATGCATGAATCTTAAATAGGAAAATCACTCGCGTTAGGTACCGAAAGGGCGTTGGTAATGACATCGACGTAACCAAGTCCCCGAACTTAAAATCTCTGGTTTCGCAGAACTGGTCGATCTCTCCCAATCGATCAGTAAGGTTTCCGGTCTACCCTCCAAGAAAGACCGGTGGCGACTCCAAATGCATGCACAAGTTGCACATGCCACCACGACCACACTAAGGTCGAAAGCGATCGACTATTATCGTCGAATCCTTTGAAAAATACTCCCGCCGCGATTTGGTATGGGCCTGGGAGGGCCCGCGCCGATCCAAAGCCCGCGATCCGCACTCCGGTGCGGTGGGAAGGCCCGCGATCGGTAATCCATTAGCCGCGTCCGCTTCCGGACGGGTCGCGACAGCTGGCGACTCCGCTAGGGAATTTGTTCTAGAACTTATGGTTCTAGACCTCAAGTGGACTTAGGCCGTAATTAAAACGCTGAGTGATGTTTCTAACCCTGCAGGCGCTCTTGAAGGTGAGGTAAGTCCGCTCATGATAGGTGTTATATGTTTTTGCAGATTGGAGTGATAAGGGGGGTAGTCTGTGATTAACATTGTCTTATGCAGGTGGGCGTAGGAATGCATGTTGTGTGGATGATTTGAAGTGCTGATTGATAAACTGTTGTGCATGACTTGCATTGTGATACTCACAACACATGAACACACACAATCGCGCCTAAAACCCCGGGCGCCTCCTATAGGAAAACAATAGAAGGGATTGAAAATGGAATCTCCGTAAGGAAAAACACGGGGTAATCCACTTTTCAATTCCGCTCATTTTGAACTATGGATCGAGCCCCAATGCAACGATAGTTGTGCAATGGAATCTGATCTTTCTAGAACTCGAGATGGGAACCTTGGCCTTAGGTACCAAGCCCAATCTTTTTTATTTTTAGAAGTTCACCATCACTTGTCTCATGCGTATGTCTTTGGGCGGTTGGTACACCTAAAACCGCACATAAGTCGACGAGTTTGGTTGGTAAGACTCTCTATCCCTCAAATCTATTACAACTCATATAAATATAGGCATTTCATTCATTGCATTCTGGTGATTAGATTAAATGCCATTTCAAGGATAGATGTTTGTGTTTTTCCCAAACGTCCTTAATAGAAGACGAGGAGGATGATATCCCATGGCGAACACCGAGTGTGCGATAAAGGAGCATACTATGGACATTATTGAGGTATCATCCGATGAAGATGACGAGTTGGGGCAAGTGATCCTGAAGACACAGATCGAAACTGGGGCATCCTTAAACGTTAGGATCACATTCATTTGTTTCATTTTCCATTACTAGTCCTCTTGTATATGGTTTATTTTTACCGAGGTTTTCTCTATCTCACCCCTTAGAGTGATTGTATTAGGGATCTATTGGTGTATACATTCAGATGGAGCTTGGTTGTATTTCTTTTGACGGGTCATGGGAATGTGATAGTGGCATTTTCTCTAATCATCCAAATACTCCCAAGTCAAGTTTATAATTCCTTTAGAGGAAATCAAAATTGGAAATCTTGCATGACCTTTTTGGTCGTATAGGGTAATCCAACCCCAATTTCGCTAGAAGGAATTATACACTTGAATTGATTCATGCATGTCGTACATCATTGGTAATCCACGATAATTGATCAAGAGTATCGGCATTGTTTCGAATTTAATGACGAGATAGATGTCCAAATTGCCCTCGTTCTTACAAAACGGCCTTGATTTGGATGCCGTATCTTCAATTAAATTTAAAACACGTCGTTATGCTTTGTACTTTTGACTAGTTCGTTCTTCTCGAAATTGATCAAAAGCGATTATCGTGAATTACATTCCTTTCAATAATATGCTTTCCTTCGAAGAATACTGATAAAAAACTTTTGCGCAAGATTAAAACCCTTGTAAAAGTTTTTGTCCTTATTAATCACGAGCAAGCATAAGATTGAAAGGGGTTTATGCTTTCTTTTTCAAATTATTTCTTCTGATTCAGTCGTTTCATTTGCAGGTGAAAAATAGGTAATAGAGAGAAATCTTCTCCTGGATGAATCTGAGGCTATTCTTTCATCTGATCATGAGCAAGTTAGAAAATCAGGACATATTTGCTCAACTTATTGATATTATAGTTCAGCTCACCCAAGTTGAAGATGTTCGGATGCTCGAAAAAACGGACCATATAAAAGCTAAAACACACACACATGAGCTTTCATTCACTTTCGCTCAATCGAAAGACTTTCAAAGCAGATTAATACAGATTAGCGAGGCGGAAAAGTAAAGCCGAACTGAGCCCTAATCAGCAGCACGAAGGAGCTCAATTGGCCCTCCATATGGTTGATTCCCTGCCTACACTCACCGCTCCGTATATCATGATCCGCGAGCTGGAGAAGAAGGCGCTTGCACTCATTCTTAAGGTCAGCAACCTTGGCCCTGTGATCTTCAGCAGCAAGTTCCAAGTCCCGGACCAATTCCCTCCCACGGGATACATCCGCCGTAACAGTATCGAGTCGCTCTTCCAGCCAATCGCTCTGAAACTTCAACATGATGTTACGACGATCATGCTCATAAGTGATCAGGCACAAGGCCAAACGCTCCACCAAATTTCCACGTTCACGAAGCATCGTCGAGACCCGCTCGTTGGCAGTTTCCATAACCTTGTTGTGGCTGTCAGCCACGAAGCTAGTCAACGTCAGGAAGTCACAGCGGTCTTCGTAGCGGGCTCGCAAGACACGAGCCACGAGAACTTCCCGGTGAGCAACGCGGTAAGCCTCTAGAAAGTTCGCAAAGAGGGCTGGGAATGTTTTATACTCCTTCTCCAACTCAGTACCCTCGATGGAAGTAGTGTCGGTGGCCGCAAATAGAACGCGGATCTCAGCCTCGATCTCCGGATGATCGGCTATGTAAGCATAGCCCCGACCCAAGAGATTATAGAGTTTTTCCCATCGGGCCGGGACTGCGATTGAAAAGACGCAAGCATGGGAAGAGTCAGAGGAAGAAGCAGAAGATGGAGCCATTTCTTGTTGGAAAGATGGAGAGGAAGACGAGTGCGATGGAATGAATGAAAGTGAAAGCTGGGCAAATGAGAGCACTAACCTTCTCCTCGTTTCATAGTAGCTCAAAAATGGAGAAAAGTTACAGCAATAATGCTTGTGGAGCCGGGTTAGTTAATGTAAAGCAGGGGCTGCTCCTCCCGTGAAGCATCAGACATGTCTCGATCCGCGATTTCAGGCCTGACGAGTTTGAAAAGTTGTAAAAGAGTTGTCTATTTCACCATTATTGAGATGGAGCGGGAGTCGAGCGCAAATATCGAAGGAGCCGCGATAGGGTTGATAGTTTTGTCATGATGAAAAGCTGAGCGGGTGGTGGACGTAATTTAGTCTTTTGAGAGATAGTGGGGGACAGGTTCGGCTATCGAGGAAAGAAAAGCGATCCGTGATCTCTCCACCATGAAAAGGAAGGAAGACGACATGACGAGAAACTCAAAAGCTCTAGAAGAGCGCTCGCCTGGTGATCGTCTTCCATGCTCGAAGAGCGACTCCTGAGTACGCAAAGTCACTCAAAAGAAAGTTTAGAGAGAGTAAACATAGGAAGAGGATTACAAGACCTTGAGTGATTAAAAAAGGACGAACAAACCTTTTCTTGATCCAGTATGTTTAACAGTCATAGTCATTTGTCGGAGATGACTGACCCAAATGTCCTAGGTAATGTGCAGTTGGGAGACCTCGAAGTCTTTGGGATCGAGCCAGATGTCGAAACCATACTACCCAACCCTGCTGGCAACGAGGTTCAGGATCAGGGCAGCGACGATAACAGTGGTGGCGACGACGACAGTAGCAGCAACAACGACGGCAGCGGCGATGTCCCATCTCGTGGAAGAAGACGTCGCCGGCTCTATACTGAGAAGGAAATCCAGGTACTCGAAGCCGCCTTCAATAAGTGTCGTTACCCGGATACGAGACGAAGAAGAAAATTAGCCCGGAAATTAGAGATGGAACCCTTAAGGGTCAAGCACTGGTTTCAAAACAGACGGGCCAGATCAGTGGTTCGGGGAAAGTGTCAAGAGCTCGAAACTCTAAAAGAAGAATACGCCAAGCTTCGAGCAGAAAACATGTGGTGTAAGGAAGTCCTCATCAACGCCGCTTGCCTTAACTGCGGTGGTTCTATCGACACTCGCGAAATGTTCCGTGATAAGTTTTCTATGAGAATCGCAGGTGGTCGTCCGCCACCCCACTCCCTCAAACCATCTTTGGAAAGAGGGGAGGCGCGTTACTACAATTTCCCTGACAATGGGCTTACTATCACCATAGACCAGTTCGAAGTCAACCAGCTTCCCCTGCAACAACCTCTGGCACAACCAGACCCCGTCGAGAGTGAATCGAGGAATGATCGCCGAGTCACGGATGCTATCCTGAGTCGCCAAAAGAATTTCATATGGTCTCCAGAGCTTCACAGAAAATTCCTTGATGCGGTTCACCAAATAGGGAATGACTCATTATGTCCAACACGCGTACATGAGGTCATGAATGAACCGGGGCTCGCTAGAAGGTTAGTCGCAAACCACATTAATGGTTACCGCAGGAAGCTACGACGGCGTCATGCCGTACGGCGCCTAGAAGAGCCCGACTCGAACTTGAACATCAGATACGACTACGAATGCAACAGCCATGCCTCAAGAAGAGCCCTGCCGAGTCTCGATACCAACCAAGCCGGTAGCTCTACCACCAACTGTTGGAGAATTGGTCAATATAGCCCTATCAGTCATCTTAATGTTCCTCAAGAATACGTGCCACCGGTGCAACAAATATACACTTCCCCGCTCGAGCAGCGGCCGTCCACCGGCGCTCTTCCTGCTGCTGATCCACCCACGACGTCTAATGTTCAGGAGTTCGCCCAACTAGGGCATATGATCTCAGATGATCTAGTGGGGGAACACTTCGAACAATTTTGCTTCCCTGATCTCTGAGTGAGACACGCTTTTGATAGGAAAGAGGTCGACCCTCCTCTTTTCTTCTCAAACAAAGATGGTGGTCACAGTTCGAAGAATCCATCAGGAGGAGGCTAGCAAACCCTCACGGCCATGATCTGGAGTCGATGACCGCGCACCCGAACCCAGACATGATGGGGTGGTGATCGAACATACCCAGAGAAAAGGGGGGGCTTGTACACAAGTAGAACTTATTTCTTATTTGCGCATTGTAAAGTTTCAATCGGAGTAGTTCCTTTCTTCTTTAAGGCCTAGGGTTGATTTCACACAATGATGCTTGCTAACATCATCATGTTTAGCTACAACAATCTTTTGTCACGATGGGTTCGAGGTAAATCGACCAAGCGCACGAAGGCAAACGTGACAGCATAGGTTACAAACATAACGTGAGCGGGCTCGAAAGCGGAAAGATCGTCAGTTGCCTCAAACACTATGATTGCGAAACCAAGGGCAATATTGAATCTTGCGAAGGATAAGCGGAAATGTACATACACTCTCATTTATAGCACTTAACAGGAGACTTTACAAACAGACTACTGAGGAGGAACCGTAAATCCAAAGTGAGTTCTAATGAGCATCACAAATGAGCTCAATTGATTCTCCATGCTATCCATGCCTTGCTTACAACCCACACTCTGGGAGTCGAGGTCTACAAGCTTGAAGAAAAGGAGGCGACATTTCTCCTTAAGGTCGTTCACCTTGGTCTCATAGTACTCGAACTCAAGCTCTAAGTCTTGAGCCAGCACCCTCCCGCGAGCTATATCCATGCTCAGGTCTTCAAGCCTTTCCTCCAACCAGGCACACTGGAACCTCAGCACGAGGTTGTGCTGATCTTGCTCAAAGGCGGTGTCAAAAAGAGCCAGACGCTCCACCAAGTTGTCCCTCTCACGGACCAACATCGAAACCTGGGCGTGGGCGTATTCAACAGCCCTTTTATGGTTATCGGCCGTCAGCATGGCCAACATCAGGGACTCAGTTCGGTCCTGATAGCGGGCTCGCACGATACCAGCCAAAGTGACCTCCCGGCTAGCAACTTCATAAGCCTGCAGGAAATTGTTGAAGAGAGTTGGGAAGATCACAAACTCCCTTTGAAGTTTCGTACCTTCAATACACACAGTATCCAGGGCCGGAATCAGAGTACGAACTTCAACCTCAGCTTCAGGATGACTGTTTATGTAGCCATAACCTCTACCCAAGAGGTGATAAAACCTCTCCCATTGGGTTGAAGCTTCGGCTGAGGCAGCGGGTACAGGAGAGGAAGCCATCTGCGATTCAACGACAGAGAAAAGAAGGAATGATGGAGGAGTGTTTGAGAGGTTAGATCGAAATGTTAATCTCCTCGATGTCAACCTCTCGCCCTTTAACGCTCGAACGAGAAAGGGAAAGCTGCAATAATTTTTCTATACGCAGCAGGGCTAATCAAGCCTCATTAATACATCCCTGGTGAGTCACAGATCCACCTCTGTCCCGTGATTTCGGGCTTAGAAAAGGTAACAACACCTAAAGGCCGGCGGACCTATTACTTTGGAGACCGAGCTAGGGGGACAGGCGTAATGCTCGATAAAGCAAAAGTCGACACGGGAAATCTGCACGCTCCACTCAGGCAAGAGAGAGTAAGAACGGACGGGGGGAATCACGAAGTCTCGAAAGGAACGCCCGTCAAACGCTCGTTACTCGATTTCAAAGCGACGCTTCTTGGAACACGCCTAATCTCTGATAATTACAGAGAGGGCGAACATCTGAGAAAGGGTGGAGAAGATCAAGCGAACGAAGATTAGGAAAAGACATTTCGACCCAAAATGTTCAAGGGGTACCATCATCTGTTGGAAACGCCTGACCTGAATGTTTCCGAACTTGAACGGCTAGAGGAATTTGAAGACCTCGGAAATGAATTCGTCACGAAGGATATGGAAATCGACTCGACCATCCAGGAGACTCAAGCCCTCAGCGACCAAGACGCCAGCGACGATGATCCGCGCCAGAAAAGAAAGCGTCGCCAGCTCTACACTCCGGATGAGGTCCAGATACTTGAAGCTATCTTCAAGGGATGCCCTTTCCCGGACACAGAACAGAGGAAGAAGTTGGGTCAAAAACTAGGGACGAGCCCTTTGAGGATCTTGAATTGGTTTCAAAATAAACGAACCAAGCTGAGTAAGCAGTACAAACGACGGGAGACCGCATTTCTAAAGGAACAGAACGAGAAGCTTCGAACAAAGAACGTGAGGTATGAAGAAGTTCTTAGCACTATTGTCTGCCCTAACTGTGGTGGCCCTACCACTCTCAGTAGATTGTTTCCCGTTAAGCCTTCTGCTATGATCGAAAATACTGATGATGTGCATGAACAAATCAATCCCACAAAGATAGTGCCAGTGCCTTCTGAAGGAGGGAATATATGCCACTATGATGAGAGTCACCACGTCAGAGCCCAAGAGTCTTCTCCACAACGGCTTCGGGCAGGATCAGATCCTGCTCGAGAAGGGTTAAAGATCAGCCGTCAAGCTGTCAACGCTATTCTGAACCAAGAGAAGAAGATTTTCGCGTGGCCCCTTGAGCTTCACCGCAAGTTCTTAGACGTGGTTCGGCGAATAGGGCTCGACTATGCACGCCCGAAGAAAGTAATAGAGGCCCTGAATGCACCAGAACTTACCAAGGCTATGGTCTCAAATCACCTCGGTTGTTACAGAAGAGCGCTAAGACAGCGTCATGCTAACCTCGGTTACAAATTCAACACTTATTGGGAAATTGATCAGAATATTCATCTGAGTCATCCCAATTTTCTTCAAGAGTGTGTGCCACAGATGCAGCAGGTGCAGCACCCATCCGTCGCTGTTTTTCCGCTTACTAATGAGCTTTCTGCGCTTAGTGCCCAAGGACTTGCCGAACTAGGGCATGTGGTTTCAAAGGATCTAACAAGGGAATGTGTTGAGCATTTTTGTTTCCCTAATTCCCAAGTAGGAGATGCTTATGGGGGTCAATCGATCAACTCCCCTCTCATGTTCTCGAGAAGAAATGGAGGTTCCAGCTCGAAGAACCAGTCGGGCGATACTACCCAACCCATGCATCAATATTTCGAAGGATCAGATGACTTCTGCGACGATCAGTCAGTGATACTTCGATCCAAAATGTTCCAAGGATACCGTCATTTGTTGGAAACGCCCGACTTGGAAGTCTCCGAGCTTAAACTGCTGGAAGAATTTGAAGATCACGGGACCGAATCCGGCACGATGGTCATGGAGATTGACACTTCCAACGATGAAACTCAAGGTTGTGGTAATGAAAACAATACCCATAGCAGTGATCAGCGTCAGAAAGGAAAACATCCCCTTCACCATACTTCAAGTCAAGACCGGGAGCTTGATTTTTTCTTCGAGGAATGCCCCCATCCAGATGAGAAGCAGAGGGCTGAGCTAGGTCGAGAGTTAGGGTGGGAGCCTGGGAAGGTCAATAAGTGGTTTCGTAACAAACGAGCCCGGCTGGGGAATCTACATAGACAGCAAGAGCTAGCGATTCTGAAAGAAGAAAATGAAAAGCTTCGAACAGAAAGCGCTAGATATGAGGAAGCACTGAGCAGCGCCACTTGCCTTGATTGTAATAACCATATTCTCATCAGTGAAATATTCTCCGAAGAGCCACTTCTAGAGATTGGTAGTGCTCATATGTTACAATGCCTTTCGCAATGTCTTCCGGTGCAGTCAGATACCGTCGAAGGCTTACAAGAGCAGTTTCCAACACAATCAGATCTCATAGAGATTAGTCGGCGAGCTGTTCTTGTTGACAAGAAAGCGCGATTTTCTTGGACTGCTGAACTCCATCAGAAATTTGTTGATACAGTTCGACAGTTGGGGATCGACACGGCACGATCAACGCGCATACACGAAATCCTGAATGTGCCGGGACTCTCTAAAGTTAACGTCGCGAGCCACCTTGGATATTTCAAGAGGTTGCTAAAAGAGGGACGGGTGACACTAAGCTCGGATGGAGCTGGTTCGAACTTAAATGTTGGTCATAACTGCAACCACGATGATTGTAGAGCCGGGAACACCCAACCATGTTTCGGTGTTGACGAGACCAGCAACCATGTCACCGACTCCTCTAACCCAAATCAGAACGCTCCACCAAGCAGTCTCAATACCCCTCAAGTGTATATACCGCAGTTCCCGCAAATAGGAACTCCCCAATTTGAGTACCAACCTGTTGCTAGTGCTCTTCCCATGGCAAATCCAACATTTACATGGGACATGTCTACATATTTGCCGGTCAACAAGGGAGGTTCCAGCTCGAGGAATCAAATCATCCAAGGCGAGAGTGATCTATCGCCAGCGGTCGGTGACACTCGACTTGAGCATCAATGGCTCGGAGATTCGAGCGATTTCCTTGGAGAGGAACTCAATTTCTGGCTCGATCAGCCTGAAGCTGGCGGACTCTTGCAATAGTGATACAGAGCCAACGATCAGGTGTTTGATTCAAGGCGCGATTGTAAAAAAATGTTCGGAGAAAAGAGGTTGAATAGCCTGAATGAATGTATTGGCAATCCCATTGTAAGGCTCCCATGGGGGCATTTCTCATTTACACTTAAAACTAGTCGTACGAAGATCCGCCTTACCTTTTGAGCATCTTTAAGCTCAGGGGCGAGCTCCCCAAGCAATGATCATCGTTCGCAGAGCATAATGGAATCCATCCCTTCAATGCAAAATGCATCTGGCCGCGAAGCCACCCATTTGGTAAAACGATGTATCGTTCCTAAACGATCTCCAATCGGATACCGAAATAATGTCTTCTTTCTTTTCCTTCTCAGATGATAAACATGGATAAATCACTCAAGGAGCCAGGCGTTCAAATAACAGAACAGACGTTGCCTAACTGGGGGCAGATAAACCATCGATGTTACAAACACTCCAAGCATGGATAGGCGGATTTGATAGACGTGGTTCATATCAATACGCAACATCAGAGAGGGATGAGAACCAAGAGTAAAGTTGTATCGTCCCAATCTGTCTTGAATTCGAGAATATGAATTGATACTCGTTGTCTATCCTTGACAGGGGAGTCGCCTTGCAGAGGAACAAGTTTTTACATCCCATGTACTACTCGTCAGAGTACATGACCAAGGGTAGGATGTATCGTTTCGATTTTTGAAAAATTTGTGAACCTACAATGATATGCTTTCTTTACATTTGCAGGGGTCTGCAGCCGCGACAGGTAGGTAAGTATCCCTTTCCCAGTTAGCTGGAGATAAAGAATGTTAAAATCCTTTCAGTCGTCACGAAAATCATCCAATGCATCGATGTTCATGATTTAAATCGAGAGGTCGCCCAAAGCATGAATAAAACATGCACGATACATCACAAAATCCCCTCGATGGATAAATTTTGAGAAAGAAAGAAATGAATTTTTCCAAATATGATTATTTGTCAAAACATTCGAAAGGAAGTTTACTCAAAAGAGAGGCGAGCCCAGTCCAAACACATCCTACATACACTTGAGAGACGAGGGAAGTGAATCGGATAGCAAAATCTGTACCTACGGAGGTAGGGACCATTCGCAGCGATTACATGGATTGGGACGACGGAGGCGTTCGTTTCATATTCCCAAATACTACAGGTGACCATTGATAACCCCTTTGAACGGAGGTTTTCATTATCAGCCCTGTCGAGAACCACCCCACATCGGGGCAGAATAGAAGTAAGTCCAACAGCATCAGGAGAAATGGTTAGAAATTTTGTTGCTCGGACTAATCTTTGTGTGTTGTTTATATGGTAATCCAAGTGCCATAGGATGACGAGAAGCATTCATTTCTCTATCCCACACACCATATCCTTTGCACAGCCAAGTTGAGCCTGCAAATTCATTTCATAAACCCATGTTGGTGATCATGGCTTGTTTCAAGATGGAAACTGCATCAATCCAAGAACGGAAGAATCCAAGAGATGGGATTTATAGAAAGATTTCATATCGGCGTTCAAGTGTGCTATGATTCAAGGTATATATCTAGCACAATTTTCTGAACATCGTAGTTCCAAAGGAAAAGAAAAGGCGGGATTTCAACAAAAGATAAAAATCCCCGGCATCAAGAAAAAGCAAAGTGCCTGGTAAAAGCAGGGCCGATGCTCGTGTAAGTTGTTTGATTGATCCACAATGAAGCCGGATGGGAAAAGAAGAAATCCCTGAAAGAGCCAAATCCAAAAGGGCTGCTCCACAAATGGTGCCAAGCGCAGAACAAAGACATAGAGAGAGTCGCTCTCTGAACGCAACAAGAGACGCTCTCTAAAGAGTTTGTGCACACCTCAAAAGCGGTTGCACGCCTCAAAAATTGAAGATGAAGAATGGAAAAGACAGGTGACAAGTTTGCATTGATCACCAATGTCAATCCCCTCATAAATTCTGGGCCAAAAACAAGCCTTTTTCGGTCCCCAATCCTACCAGCATCATAACCCCGTGACAGTCTTCTCCGACTAAGACACTTGGGTTAGCATATAGCTTAGCTCGAAGAAGTACGAGCAAGACTATTTCTTTCTCATTTTGCAGGGTTCTTGACTTGTAAACCCGAAGCAGATGATGAAAATTTTTATTCAATGGCCTCGACTCCAAGGCGGGTCCCCCTTGAAGATCAATAACCAAGCCCAACATTACGGTCCCGTGGAAGGTCTCCCGATCGATCAGAATGTATGCGCTGCGAATGATCCTAAAACCTAGGCACATGTTAGCAGGAAGTTGAACGCATTCCTTACAAAAGACCATTATCACAGAACGGTGAGGAGCCCTCTTGAATGAGAAATTCTCCAATAGATGTTTTGAACAAACTCTTTTTGGAAATTTCAAATTGTTTGATCCAGATTTTCCGTGCAAGGGATTTGTGATCACACTTGCATGTTGTAAGAATGCTTTGGATAACCTCCAACATCAAAATGCGCATTTCATGACTAAAACTTAAGTCATAAAATTTTGTCAATTGGACAATTATTGTCTTCCCAAAGATTATTAACATTTTCTTGGTGAAGAAAAATCTTTCAGGTTTGAACTTCTGCAGGATCCGTTGGAAACACCAATCTCCCAGAATGTCGCCTCAACAGACTCAAGTGAAGCTTTGTCAAAATAAAATCTTTCTCTGCTTCAAAACTGAATTCTCGACAAATTTCGGGATCTTTCAAAAGAAGGAGTGAGGATAGAACATTTTTTCAAAAAATCAAACAGTCCTAGCATGACGTGGAGAACCCTCGTCCTAGGACCCATTTTAAAAAATATCAAACAGTCCTAGCATGACGTGGAGAACCCTCGTCTCAGGACCCCTTTTCAAAATTTAGGCAGTCTCATCGGACGTGGAGAACCCTCGTCATGAGATCCCTTTTCAAAGCAAACAAAGGTAGAAACCGCCTAAAGGGTCAAAACAAAGGTAGAAACCGCCTAAAGGGTCAAACAAAGGTAGAAACCGCCTAAAGGGTCAAAACAAAGGTAGAAAACCGCCTAAAGGGTCAAACAAAGGTAGAAACCGCCTAAAGGGTCAAAACAAAGGTAGAAAACCGCCTAAAGGGTCAAACAAAGGTAGAAACCGCCTAAAGGGTCAAACAAAGGTAGAAGCCGCCTAAAGGGTCAAACAAAGGTAGAAGCCGCCTAAAGGGTCAAAACAAAGGTAGAAAACCGCCTAAAGGGTCAAACAAAGGTAGAAACCGCCTAAAGGGTCAAAACAAAGGTAGAAAACCGCCTAAAGGGTCAAACAAAGGTAGAAACCGCCTAAAGGGTCAAAATATGGTAGAAACCGCCATAAGGGTCGACTCATTAGTAAATACCGCCATAAGGATCGACACAAAGGTCCGATCCACCATGCAGATAAAAAATCCTTGGCAAATCCCAAAGTGTGGGATGCGCCTTCCTTAGGTTCCTACCAGTTAGGAATCTCATAATGGTATGACCTACCATACAAGTTAGAGCTTAATCTCCCTAGGATATCTTAAGTGATGGGTCCTAGGTATCTTCTTGAAAGTCGTCGCAACCGGCAGCATCCTACAGGTGAGTTTCAGGTAAACCTCTCTCGCTCCGGCCCATGTTCAAATTGTTAGAGCAAACCAGGGATTAATTTGAGCTTAAGGATTCGATGTCATAGCATTTCTTTTCTCATTTTCCCAGTTGAGTCGGTTAGGGATCAGGTGCCACCTTATCTTTGAGAGAAACCTCTAACGAGATTCCTCTCAAAGAGGGGCAGCTGTTGACACCTGATTTTTGACCATCTATTATTGTGATTTTTATTCTTTAAAATTAATTAAAAATATCAAAAAAGGTCATAAAATCACAAAATCAACTTTGGAAGCTTTGGCCTAGCCTCGGGGACCAATTTTGAACAAAAAATATTTTTTGGTATTTTATAATATTTTTCGAATTTATTTAATTATAAAAATACCCAAAAAATCAGAAAAATACCATTCGTGGTCAGAAAAATATAAAAAAATATTCAATAATTTTGTTTTAATTTCCTCTTCAAGTTTGTCACTTTAAATCTTGAAAATTCGGCTTGGATCATTATGTTCCTTCACAAACATAAAACCGAATCGGGCATGAAAAATCCTTTTCGAGTATTTTAATTTTCAATTCTTGTTTTCTATAAGCTATGACATTGGATTCTAAAGTCTCTTTCAATTTAGTCCCCGGCTTCTCAAATGTTGAAATTAAATTTCATACGGGCATACCCACCAAAATTAAACACCTCTACCCAATAGTTTTCATCATGAGGAATCCGTTGGTGGCGTCAATTTTGACAAATGGGTTTGTTTGGACCTTCAATTAAGCAAAAATCAATTTCGGATCCTAGGGACAATTTGGGGTTTTCACTAAATTCCAATCAATTGATTCACAAAAATACCCATTTTCGATAGAAAACATGTCAAGGAATCTGATTTTGCCATCGATTTTATGAAAACGGGATGATTTGGGGCCCTATTCGACAAAATTAGATCGAACGGGGCCGGTCGGGTCAAGCCCGACCCAGCCCGGTCCGACCGGGTCTGCACTTGCAGACCCAACGGCGCGACAAAGAAAAAGAAAAAGGAAAAAGTGACGATGATGCTACGGGAATGGGGGAATAAAAAACTTGAAAGAAGTAGAGGACAGCAGGTTTGTCCTCCACCATGAAATAAAAAAAAGAATAAAACAAGGACGAAGAAGCTCCTGAGGAACAAGGGGGGAAGCCCGCTGGGATCGCTGACACCACCTTCCTCGTCCTGGTCGTGCCCCCTGATCATCGAGATGGGCCGCGAGCAGCAGTTCAACGAGCTTGAGCTCCAGCAGGCCAGCCGCCTCGGCACTCCTCCCGTCGGGCAGATGGAAGTGTGACGCTCTCTCTCGCGTTTTCCCTGGCCGAAAGGATGACGACCCGAGGGATCCTCCTCAGCCGAACTGATCACCACCTCCTCCCGCTCGCTCGCCATCATCGCCATCAGTCTTCAACTTCTTCGACCATCGCCCGTCCGTCACGCCACCGTTGCGCCGCCATAGCCACCGAGCTTGGCCGAAGTTCCCGAACCCTCGTCGTCACGCCCAGAGAAGAACCGAAGCTGGCAGACCATCCTCCGAGCTCGACGACATCATGATGAAGCCCGTGTACCCGTCAGACTCGTCGGAGACCACCCAGAAACGCGAGTTGAGTCTTTGAGCTTCATCCGGGCCTTCAATGGCATCTCAAGCTGCACTCATTCGTTTTGCGACTTATTGATCTAGAATCGGTCTTTGTACTTCACTGACCATTTTCTCCTTTGACTGCATATGATTTTATTGGGCGCATATCCGAGTCGGCTCCCGTCGTCCTCCTACCGGTCGCAAGCTCCACGGTTCGTTCCGCGCCAAACCGAAGCCCTGTGATGGTCAGGTAAGTCCTCTACAGCTCCTAGGATGCTTCCCAACGACTTATGTTAGTCATGCAACGTGTAGAACGGCCAAAACCAGGCCTCGCCGGAGACGTAGCTTCGGCCGGAGATGGCGGGCTAGTCAGTTGGTGAACTGCTGTGTCGACATTCGTATATGTGGTAGAGGAGGTCAGTATGAGTTGAAGGGCGTTGGTTTCGTGTGATTCGGACGTCGGAGGGCCGAGATATCGCCCTCCGACGAGGCGCCGGCGAGGGAACGCCGGCGCCGGTCGTCTTCCCCGGTGAGGTGTTGACCGGTCAACGAATGTTGACCTGGTCAACGCCTACGTGGCGCTGACGTGGCAGACACGTGACAGCCACGTCAGCGCGCGGTAATAACTAAAAGAATAAAATAAAAAATAATCCGACGGTCTCAAATGCGCCACGTGGCTCGATCTGAAACGTCCATTCTCATTTCGCGAAGCGGCGTCGTTTTGGTCGTGGAGGAGGCGGGCCGGGCCCGGGTCGCGGGTTCGGGTCGTGGGCCGGGTCATCCGACCCGGTCCGGATAATTTCTTTTTAAAAAAGAAACAAATTAATAAAAAATCAGAAAATAATAAAATAATAATAATAAATAATAAAATCAATAAAAAATAGAAAATCATAAAAAAACTCAAAAAAATCGGGAAAAATTCAGAAAAATTCTAAAAAAATTCTAGAAAATAGGAAATGACCACATTCAACTGGCCACGACCTGTTTCGGGTCTTTTGACCCCCGAACCTTCCAGAAATGACGGTTTTGCCCTTCCGGCAAACCGTCTTCCAAAAAAATTCTAAAAAAATCCAGGAAAATCCCAAAAAATAGGAAATGGCCACGAACAACTGGTCAAGACTCATTTCGGGTGTTTTGGACCCCGACCCTTCTTAAAATGACGATTTCGCCCTTTGGGCGAATCGTTTTCCAAAAATTGAAGAAAAATCATGAAATTCCAAAAAATTCTCAAAAATGGGAAATGGCCACAAACAGCTGGCCATGGAGTATTTTGGGTAATTCGGTATCCAAACCTTCCAAAAATTGACGATTTTGCCCTTCGGGCTAATCGCCTCCAAATCTTCCCATTTTACCCCTGGTCCGAAGTCACACATTCCTTAAGCCTTTATGGTTATACTAGGAAGCCTTTGATCTGAATTGATGTGCATTGAAGTGATTTATTTATGTACTTGATTGCGCTTTCATTTAAATTGATTGTGATTGATAGGAATAGTCTTCCAATCTGCATGAAACCCTGGATCAAGCCTACCTCATCTAAAAATTGCCCATGCATGAATCTTAAATAGGAAAATCACTCGCGTTAGGTACCGAAAGGGCGTTGGTAATGACATCGACGTAACCAAGTCCCCGAACTTAAAATCTCTGGTTTCGCAGAACTGGTCGATCTCTCCCAATCGATCAGTAAGGTTTCCGGTCTACCCTCCAAGAAAGACCGGTGGCGACTCCAAATGCATGCACAAGTTGCACATGCCACCACGACCACACTAAGGTCGAAAGCGATCGACTATTATCGTCGAATCCTTTGAAAAATACTCCCGCCGCGATTTGGTATGGGCCTGGGAGGGCCCGCGCCGATCCAAAGCCCGCGATCCGCACTCCGGTGCGGTGGGAAGGCCCGCGATCGGTAATCCATTAGCCGCGTCCGCTTCCGGACGGGTCGCGACAATGACAATAAAAAAAGAGAGAACAGAAGAGAAGAGGAACATCCAATAGTTAACTTGGTTCAGACGATCAAAAGAAAAAGAACTTTTTTTAGGCTTATTTTCACGGTGGCAAATTCTTAATCCATCTTAATTTCTTTGGGGGAATTTATTATCTTTTAATAGAGGGCAATACAATGTGTTACAATCACAAATTTGGTAATTATGGATATTGCACAACTTAACTATATTTCCTACTATATTGGGATTGGAAAAATCTTGCATCTTTATTGTTCCAACACTCCCCCTCCAAACTGGAGCGAAAACGTCCTCGAAGGTCAGCCTGGATACTGAGAACACCTTTAGCAAGAGCCTTGGCTAATATGTTTACAAGTTTCTCATCACTACGGATATAAGGAGTTTCAATTGTCTTGTCTTGAACCTTCTCACGAACAATGTAACAGTTGACTTCTATATGTTTCGTCCGTACACGAAAAATTGAATTTAAAGCAATATGGATTGTGGCTTGATTATCACAAATAACTCCATGGGAGACTTAGGAGTTCCAAACTCCAATTCTTACACAAGCAAATGAAACCAAACCATTTCACTTGTAGTTGAGGCCATGACTCTATATTCAGCCTCTGCACTGGACCTCGTCACATCCATTTGTTTCTTACTTTTCCAACTGACTAAGTTGCTGCCGACAAAAGTGCAGAAACTTGTAGTTGATTTTCTGTCCATAAGACTCCTAGCCCAATTCGCATCAGTGTACCCTACAATACCAATATGATCATATTTCTTCATCAAAATATCTTGACTTGGACTAGACTTTAGGTATCGAAGTATGTGATCCACAAGCACCCTATGTCCTTCGATAGGAGCATGCATAAATTGACTTACATAACTGACGGGCAATATCTAGCTGAGTAATGGTTAAGTAGATCAACTGCCCAACCAGCCTTTGAAACCGATTAATGTCTGGTAATGGGGCGACATCAACAAATTTATTGTTATAATCCGTGAGAGACTCAGCAAGAGCAGCTCCAACTTTCCCAATCTCTTCTAACAAATCAAGAGCATATTTCTTTAAGAGATAAATAATCATTTACTAAAGTAAGCCACTTCTATACCAAGAAAATAGCACAACTTTCTCAAATCCTTGATGCCAAATTCCATAAAAAATCAGAACTTTAAACATAGTCCCAAATATATCCCCAATTTTTTTTGTCTCAATAAAAATCCTCAACTTTCAATTTAACTCCAAATCTATCATCTGTTAACTCTCCATCCAAATCACCATTAATAAATCCAGTCCCCTCACTATTCATCGTCTCTCTCCTCCCAAAACTCATCCATCATTTAGATTTTTTCCTAATCCAAGATCCCCCACCCCCCACAAAAAAGGAGCTCTGCATCAGCTCTTTGAAATCCCTATGTTCGGCTACAAAAGTGGCTCTCTATCTCCAGCGTCTCCTCCTCCATAGTTGAAGCAGCTTCTTCAGAAATGGAGCTCTGCATCGGCTCCACATCTCTCCTCAGTTCCAATCCCTCTCTTTCCCTCGACTCCATCTTCCACAAGGCCTCAACCTCACTCCCGACCTCATCTCTTCGATTCCATCGCACAACTTTCGGTCCTCGGAAACTGTCTCCACCTCCTGCGCAAATCCACCTGCTTCGACAGCCTCTCTCGTCTTCTCCTCCGAGCGGCCGTCGTTTTAGGGTGTCCGCGTCTTTCGTCGCCGTCGCCGTTGCCGTCGCCTCGGAGAATGACCGACTGCCGGCGGATATCGAGGTCACGGAGGTCGAGGAACCTAACAACAGAGTGAGTCTTTGCCCTCTGATGTGTTTCACTGCGGCCTTTGATCCTCCTTCTTTGACTAAGCTGGACGGTTGTGATTTCGTTAGTTTTGTAATGAGTGGACGCTTTGCGACGGCATTCGTCCACGGTTGTTGCTGAATTTGAAAGTACGACTTGTTTTCGTTTGGTGATTCCGCGCCTACAGAACGGGAACTGATCTCTTTGAAATCCATATGTTTGACAAAAATCTGAATGATTGATGAGTTTTAGGAGGAGAGAGACGATGAACAGTAAGGGGAGTGGATTTATTAATAATGGTTTGGATGGAGAGTTAACAGAGGATAGATTTGGGGTTAAATTGAAAGTTGAGGATTTTTATCAAGACAAAAAAAAGTTGGGGATATATTTGGGACTATATTTAAAGTTCTGGGTTTTTTTATGGAATTTGGCCAAATCCTTGATGCCAAGTTTCACATTCAAATGCCGCTTGAGAGCCTCGATTTCATGAATATTATCATCAGTAATAACTATAGTATCCATGTAGACAAGGACAACCATTGTTCCTTCGGCAGTCCGCTTCACAAACAAGGAGGAATCCAAATCACACTTTTTGAAGCCCGCACTTTCAAGAGCGGAACTTAATTTCCCATACCAAGCACGTGGCGACTGTTTGAGATCGTAGATGACTTTATTAAGCTTGCATATTACATTGGGTTGATTTTCTGAATGATGTCCAGGAGGAATATTCATATAAACTTCTTCTTTCAGTTCACCTTGTAAGAATGTGTTTTCAACATCCATTTGAAAGAGTAGCCAATCACAATTTACTGCTATGGACATCGGTACTCTCACCGTGTTCATTTTTGCTATAGAAGTAAATGTGTCTTTGTAATATTCCCCATATTTTTGCATGCAGCCCTTGACAACAAGTTTTGTCTTGTGACGCTCGATGGAACCATAGTTCTTGTATTTAACTTTATATATTCATCTGCAAACAACGAAACGCTTTCCTTCAGGTAAGTTGACAATATCCCAAGTGTGATTTTATCAAGTGCTTCTAGCTCTTCTTTCATAGCATCTCGCCACACCCGAGAACTTCTAGCTTCAAGAAAGGTAGCAAGTTTTTTTTTAGCATTGACAACTAACAAAAAAGCATGGAAGATGGGAGAAACTTTACTATTGCAAATATAATCATGTATAGGAAATCGAGCAGAATGATAAGTGGCAAAATCACCAAGTCTGGTAATGGCTGTGAAACTCAAGTTGTCCTACGAATAGGAGCAGGCGTGGCGGGAGTAAGTATAGGCTCTTCAATCTCAACAATTTCATCTACTTGCTCTGGAGCGAGAGCAAAATCACTAATATTACCACTAATATGATTAGTCACAATCTGAAGGGGAGCAACTTCAACATCGAACCCTGTATAGTTTAAGTCAGTACCACTATTCTTCCCCTGAAACTAATCCCTGCTAGAGAAAAACATGTAATTCTCATTGAAGACAACATCACGTGAGATAAAAACCTTATTAGTAGATGGATCAAAATACTTACAAATGCACTTGCGAGCATGGGATCAAGTTTTTCCCTGAAGAGTGAACGAAACAAATACTTCCAAATATTCAAAGATGTGAAATATTCACAATTGGGCCAATAAGCACCTCCATTAGAGATTTGTCGCGTAAGATCTTACTGGGTAGAAAATTAATCAAGCAACAACTAGTGAGCACCGCATCTGACCAATATATGTCTTGAAGAAATTACTATGAAATAACAAAGCTCTTATCACTTCAAGTAGGTGACGATTTTTTCGTTCGGCTATGCCATTTTGTTGAGGAGGGCCAACGTAAGAGGTTTGATGAAATCAGTTCCTATGAGCTCCACCCCGTCAAAACTACGATGAAACTTGTCGAACAAGTCACCTATGCAGGACACGGTATGAACGTAACATGCAAAACCAAGCTCTTGAAATTCTTCTTCCTTCGAAAAAAAAAAATAACTCCTCTTCCCATTAATTTCATGTTCGGCGACCGGCCCTCCAACGTTGCTCGATCGGAGCTGTATTGGGCAGGGTCGGGGTATGATATGAATTTCATCAGGTCCAGAGATTCTGCACCAGACCAGCATTTGGGCTTGGGCTGTAATAAGCTAAAAAACTCTTTTTGCGAGCTATGGTCCTTTCCTTCGTCACGGGCTCGAACTATGAGCCACGGTTACTGAAAGTGAAAGGTACAAGCGAATATCCCTCGACGTATTCTCATTGCAATTGCCATTTTCTAGCAATTCCGCGATACCCAAATCAGCCCTTCTGAAGAGGTGTCGGAATTAGGATTGACAGGGGAATGAAATGCTTTGAAAGATTGGAACACACGGGTAGAAGTAATTCGCACGCAACATATTTGTGTGTGTGTTTAGGAGGAGATCTATGTACACATTTCCATCTCTCGAAAGCAGAAACAGAGACAATACAAAGACGCGATCACGAAACAACAAAACCGGGACAACGGCGGAAGTCAAGAAGACCAGCAACAGAGTTCGACCGCTTCTTGAAACCTCGCTGCCGCGGAAGACGTCGAAGGAGCCGGTGACTCGGAACCAGAACCCGGCCCCGGTTCGATGGCAGCTTCAGCTTGAGGTCGTCCGCTGATGCCGAGTTTCCCGGACGCGAAGGCCAGGAAGACATTGTGGGTGGGAGCTCCGAGGCTTGGGTTTCGAGGAAGAGACCGTGCCTGATGGGAGTGGAAGGGTAGCGTGAGCATTGCTGATGTGGGAGACATTTTCTGACTCCCGACTCGGGCTTGAGCGCGCTGGAAAAACTGTAAAGATCAAGAAGAGGGAGCTGCTCGAAAATAGTAAGACGGGGTTCGAGGGTTGGAGTATATATAGAGAAGAGAGAGAGAGAGATTCAATGGACCGAGAGACGCAAGAACAGATCAAGAAGAAACAGAATCTGTTGGCGGTTCTCGGTGAACCCAATCCGAGATGCAAGTTTAAGGAAGAGGAGTGTTAATTGCTGCTGATGGCAATCTATCTGTGGGCAGGAAGGTTTTTGCTGGTTTGGTTTGTCTAGGCGTCCATGGTTTCTCTCTCTGCCCCCCTTCTCTCTCTCTAGTCGGTGGAATCGAGCTCATTATTCATTGACTCGATTTCTCTTTTGGGTTTGTCCTATCTCTAATTCTTCTCTTTCTGACTTTTACGCTGTTTCTTTACAGAGTATCCAAGTGGTATGTCTATCGACCCTTTGATTCGCTCTTCATTTCGAACAATGTATTTGTTTTCTTAATTTATGTTAATTTAGGCTTCGTTTATTTCATGAAAAAAAATTAAAAAATACATTCCCCAATTTTTTATATTTGGGGGCGAAAAATATATGATCAAAAAAATAATTTTTGATCAACAAAAAATATCCTCTTAAAATTGAAAAAAATAATCTCCACTTTTGAGAAGCAAAAATCATTTTCCACCTTTACTTATTGTCCTCCTCTCTCTCTCTCTCTCTCTCTCTCTCGCGCGCCCCACTCGCTTTCTCTCTCCTCCCCTTCCGCCTCTCTCTCTCTCTCTCTCTCTCTCTCTCTCTCTTCCCTCTCGGAGGAGAACCACTTCCGTGTTGTGTTCGTCGATGAACCTGAGGTTGTCCCGGCAGGAGCGGACAGTCTTGAACTGATCTACGTCGAGCTTCTTGTTGATGATCCCTACCTGGAAGTAGATGGAATCGGAGGGAGGGAGGTCGACCCTGATCTCGTCGACGTCGAGCCAGAAGAGGAACCTCTGCACCTGGATCCCCTTCAAGTCGGTGATGGAACCGTAGCTGAGCTTGCCGGTGACTTGCCGGTCGTAGTAGACCAAGTAGTCGAACTGGACGAAGCCAGGGCCTGTCGAGGACGACGGAGAACTGGCCGTCGTCGGAGAGGTCGTAAGATCGGACGGAGTCGGGGAGCAACCCGCTAGGGAGGCCGAACTTGGGGAGGAGCTCGTGGACGGAGGGGGGGCTGGGGCTAGGGCTGGGGTTCAAGAGGGAAGGGGGAGGGAGATGAGGGTTAGAGAGAGAAGAGAGAGGAATCGGCCATTGGAGGACTGTTTGGTGGACGGATTGGGAGCGAGAGAGAGATTGGTGGGAATGATCGATGAATTGATGATGAGATCGACTGGATTTTATGAGGGAGAGAAGAGACAGGGAGGCGAAATTGGAGAGAGAATATAAGAAATTTATTTTTTTTCCAAACGTCGGAAAATATTTTCCTTTTGGTTTTAGCTTTCAACCAAACACCGAAAAATATTATCATTTTCTTAAAAAATAATTTTCTAAAAATATTTTCCAAAAATATCATATTTTTCGTGAAACAAACGGAGTCTTAAGGGAAAATAAGGAGAGAGGGAAATGAGTCGGAATTCAATAAAATAGAAGGTATAGTCACAATTTTAATGCTCGATTTATTTCGCGAAAATGATAATGATTTGAAAAATATCATTTTACAAATGATTGCCCATTTTCCAACCAAAAGTAGCCACCGTTTCCCTTATAGGGGAACATGGTGGAGAGAGCTCTTACTAAAATATGGGATAAAAATCATGCGGTCAAAATCTCAAAGATACATCGTACGTATGGCCATTTTGTTTAAGTTGCCTTTGGAAAAATTCAACATTTCAATAGTAGAATCGAGTCAAATGATGTCAAGATAATCTTACATTAACTATATTATAAGCACGGATGCTAACATTTTGTAACAGGATTATTCACAGTATTAGGTTTAATAGAAAAGTCATATCAAATAATTGCATTATGATTGATTCGTGTTATCTACTGTGATATATCTGTTTGTGTAAATAAGAAGCCAAATACTTATATTTTAGGCATATAGATTATTCTTGACATATTATGTCGCTAATTCTACTACATATAGAATATTATAGTAGAACTAGATATTTGTCTATAGGTTGAGATATCAAAGATTCACCTCTCAAATTTTTACTTTTGTTGGGAGAACTTTAAACTTCTATTTGAAAAGGAAACGAGTCATGCATTGCATCGGTGTTTGTCTTTCACAAATAATTGATAAAATGTGACAATAGGGAAAGAAGCGAAAAAGTACCAAAAAAGTCTGAAACGTATTGTATTGGTACCAATTCAGCTTGAAACATTACAAATTTTCAATTGGATAAGTTTAGTTCTAAACATTTTTAATTTTTGTTAATTCAATTTATCTAGTCAATTTTGACCGAAAGTTGCTGACGTGGACGCTAGTCGTCTTAATCGCGCAACCGATACTGACGTTGATATTTTTAATATTTTAATAAATAATTGAATTTCTTCATAATTTTTTATTTTTTTCTATTTTATTCTATGTATTTATTTTATTGAGACAGGTGAGGGCGAGAATGCCCTCACCGGCTCTAGGCGAGGGCTACAATTCCCTCGCCAGCTACCAAGTGAGGGCTTGTTGGCCTACGTGGCGACTCCCTCACTAGATTTGGACCAAGCGAGGGCGCCGTGGCCCTAACTAGCCCCGAGCTAGGCCGCGATGCCTAGATTGGCTAGGGTCGAGACGCCCTAAGGGCCAGCTAAGGCGTCCCGACCTTGGACTTTTGCCGATGATAGTTGGCCGACAAATCTCGCTGGCCCTCAATAAAAAATAAAAAAGGAAAAACTAAATAAATTATAAAAAATTGAAAAATTACTAAAAGAGTCAACGCTAGCGCTAATCATGCTACGTAGGACAGTCGACGTTCACGTCAGCGATTTCTTATCAAAATTAATCAAATGAGCTGAATTGACACAAATATAAAAGGTTTATGACTAAATTTATCCAAGTGAAGGGTGTTGGCACTGAATGGGTACCAATACAATAGGTTTAAGACTTTTTTATACTTTTTTTGGAAAAGAAGTTCTCCACCGAAGTATATATCGTATATACTTTAAATGATAGAGTTATATATCTATAATAAATTAAGGTTTCAAAGATGCTTCTATTAAACTTAATTCCCCAAGAAGGGAAAAAAACGACTTTATTAATTAAACATCCACATCGAATGCAATTATAGTCAAAATTAGTCGTATACTAGTATATTTGTCCATCTTTTGCATGGATTTTAAGCATGCTTTTTTAATTTTGTGTTTGTTCTATGACAATAGAATTTTTAGAGTTATAAAAGTGACAGTAATCATGAACTAATTAAAGACGAGCACATTGAAGATAAATCATTTAGAAAATAATTGAGCATTATCGGTTCATTTTTCGCATATATAAGTTCACTTTACATTTACCAATAATATCCAATGTAATATTTTACCAAAATCAAACTCTTTCTACTTGATTCAAGTCAATCATTTGGCTATTTCTTCGGAGTAATTATTATCCTTTAAGTAACTTCAACCGCCATATTGTATTTTACTACATGTTTTGTTGGATCAACTCGAAGTGATTTTACTCTATATGGTGTACTATATGGGAAGCATGTAAGTCAACTTTTCTCTCCATATTATTTTGTAAATGTATTGCATCACAATCACATATTAATTATAATAGTATCTATTTTCCATGTGATTATAGTTACTTTCTCATTCTCACAGAGTTTACCAAAATATGCAATTTCTATAACCATTTTGTTTGTAAAGATATTTTCTCCTTTTCATATATTAAATTTACTGCTTATATTGTTAAGAAGTTTTCCTCTCTTTTTTCCCCCAAAAGCTCTTAAATTTGCATTTGGAAAAGAAACCCCTCCTCCATAATTCCATGCATTTGATGGGCAAAAGTCGCTTTCAAGATAATGAATTAGGTTATTATTGTACTGTATCACATGTTCTTTTAATGTTTGTGATGGGAAAGCGCAGAGCTTTATGCATTCAATTGATGGTAAAATCTGACCAAGAAGTGCACCCAATTAATGCAATTAACAAATTACACATCTTCCAATTTTGGACAACATTATAAAAAAAAACTCCTAAATCTATTGCATTTATACATATTAAGTGCTAACTTTTTATTTTTGTCACTTTAATCCTAAACCTTAAGATAATTTGTCAATTGAGATATATTAGCCAAAAATTGTTAAAGTGAACGACTAGCCGTGTCATGTATGATTGTTGGCGTCCATATTAGCGATTTTCAGCTAATATGACTCAATTATCAAAAGCTTTAGTACTTAATTAGCAAAATTGAAATGTCAATAATTGATTGGCAAAAGTGCGGCGTGACTTTTTGGATAATTTTTTTCTAAATATGGCATATCATGATTTGACTTCCATAACGGCAAATACCATTAATAATAAATTAAAGAAAACTCCTAGGGTCAAATCTGCTTTCCAATTTTGTCACAGCTCATTAGTGGCTTCACGACAAGTTTAATCAAAACTGAATCAAAGGCTACTATTAGACAAGTAGGTTCCAAAATCGCCAAATTATAAAAATGTCATCAAATATTCAAATATCGGTACCTCCCAAAGACTAGTATATTGTATCAATACAATGTCAACGGATATTTTGTTATTATAAATTTACTAATCTTGGCACTGCTAATCTCATCTTTTAGTCACACTAAAAAGATAGATTTTTTTTTATTAAATAAGATTATTTCGAGACATCATGCGTAAAGAAACGGTGAACAATAATGAATTATAATATAGAGGGAATATTATATGTTCGAAAGTCACTTGAAAATCATCTCCGACATAGGTGATGCAAAGATTAGTAGATAAACAATAAACTCGATCCACCTTATTTTCTTTCAGATTGAAAATTAGGTGAAAGGTGAGTTCCCAACATCAAACGAATACCGAAAGGGAAATATTGGTAAATTTTCCTCTTTTTTTTTTTTTTTGGTCTTCAGGAAAAATGATGAAATAATTATGGTAAATAGTTTATTATTGAGCGTAAAAGGCAACCCAAGTTACATAACACCTTCAATCGCCATTGATTGGCCTCTCCTTAGCTCACAAGCCTCCTGACAGAGAGAGTTAACGTGAGAGAGCGCTTCACCAAATCAAGAAGACTCCATTTTTTTCAAGTCGATTCTTCCCAGAATTTGTCAACGGACAACTCATGTATTAGTGTCTCTTTCTTATGTCTGCGTATACCCAATTGGTGCCTTCGAAAGATTCACTCGAACTGTGAACGCTTCAAGTTCATTTGCCTCCGCCCTCTCTCTTTCTCTCTTCCAGAGTTTGTAAAAATCCTCTCTTCGTCGATAGATCTTCGCCGCCGCTCCAATCTCCCATTTCTTTTACTCTTTCTTTTCATCTGGGTATTTTATTTTATTGGTGGGGTTTTGCTTGATAATCTCTTCTTTACAGATTAAACTTCTCTTTCTTCTTGGGTTTCTGGAGGGTTTTGGCTCCGATCGGTTCGTTATCTGTTGGGCATTGTTTGTGGCATTGTTCAGTTGTCTTTTAGTTTAGTTTTTCTATGATGAATCGAGGAAATTAGTGATTATGATCATGTGACTGGGGTCATTTTCTGTGATCGGTTTCTGATGTTCGATGTCAATGGCCTCGATCAGGAAAACTTTGCCTCCTTATAATGATAGCAACTACCAAAATAGGGACTTGTTAGGATCATCACCAAATCAAAGGCCTTTCTATGTTTTTGGCAAAGCATCATCTGCTTCGCTGGGTTTCGCCGCATCAGGAATTAGAATCCACAGAATGTTCGCCGCCATTTTCCCGGGAAAGTACCTGAGAAAGTCTCCGCCGTTGTGGAGATCATTTTTTAGGTTTTTGTTGTTTTTCACACTAGGATTTTTACTGGGTTTGACCCCTTATGGGCGTGCGAACGACTTGCGAGCCCATCATTCATCGGAGGTTAAGTCGCCTCCCATCAATGTCCAGTTGGATAGTGAAGTGGATCAGTCGGTTGAGCGTCAGGATTTCATCGTTAGAGCTGTTAAATTGAGGGTAGAAGAAAAGGCTGAGTTGAATTTGGAAGAGGGTTCGAGTTTGGTGCCTAAAAAGCAGCTTATTGTGATTACACCGACGTATAACAGGGCCTTGCAGGCCTACTTTTTGAATAGGCTTGGTCAGGTATTAAGGCTCGTGCAACCTCCATTGTTGTGGATTGTGGTGGAGATGGATGCAGGTTCGATGGAGACTGCAGACATATTGAGGAAAACTGGGGTCATGTATAGGCATTTGGTGTGTGGTAAGAACATGACAGATGTGAAAGACTCGGGTGTGCATCCGTGGAACAGAGCATTGGAGCACATCCAGCACCATCAACTCGATGGTATTGTTTACTTTGCAGATGATTATAACATCTACTCAGTAGAGTTGTTCGAGAATCTGAGACAAATTAGGTATTTATAAGCTTTACAAGTTTCTTCTTTATTTCTTGCTTCTGTTTTTTTTTAATGATATGCCATTTAGAAGCTCTTTTAATCGTTAATAGGTTTCATGGCTCGAATCTTTATTTAATTGTAAGTATCTTGCTTCAAGATATGGCATTGTTGGACTGAAGGTGTCTCAGAACAAGAACCGTTGGAAACTGAAAGATGAGTCCTTATGTTTTCTGCATCATATTTAGCCCGAGTCCTTATGTTTTCCGCATCATAATTAGCCTTGCTGGCAAGGGATTAAGTAGCCCTTAACTGGAAACACCATAGGATTGTAGATGTGTTTGTTAGTTACTTTTTGCCAGTTTATTATCTTACACTATTTTTTTTTATTTGTATAGGTGAATGTTTATTCCTCAATCTGCTATTTAGGTTCTTTGCTTTTATGATTTGCTTCTTTATAACCCATCTAGTTTGATGGATGCGTATGATCGGAATCAAGTTTAGAGTCAGTGGACATCTTTCATATAATAATGTTGACAATCAGGAGTTTGTTAGGATATCGCACTCTGCAGCAATCTCATAAACCTGACTTTCCTTTGACTGCTCATGTTTTGTGTCTGGGCCCCTTTTTAGTTACCCCTCACATGCTTATGACTAATACATTTGAACTTATGGAAACAACTCTTACATATTCTTCGTCGGAGTTGTATGTTTTACCCTTATTTATTAAGTTTTACTAATGCACTATTCCACTATCTTCGCTGCTGATACTTTTCTCCTCATTATTTGCATCTCTGTTCTAGTCTTAACCGATTTGCTTTCCGCTCACTTTTCTTTTTATTGATTTTACAGCCATCTAGATGGCAACCCGTGTATTGAGTGGGGATAACTACAAAAAATTAAACCTATTCTGACGAGATTTGATAATGTTGTATCCAATATTATATAAAATTCATCAGGGAAAGCTGGATGCGTAGATGTGCTTATTGAATTTAATTGTGCAAGGGATCTTGAACAAAGTTGGTGTAGATTTTTGAATGAATATTGTCATATTAAATTAATGAAAACCTAGAAAATGAGTTGTGACTTTAAAGTAAGTCAAAACATAACTTAAAAGCAAAGTGAAAAATGAGAGCACGCCTAATAGCGTATCATAATGACTATCTTTTAATTTCCTAAACCACATACTCAATAGCATTTAAAAGTCCATAAATAGTAATGGAGGCAAATAATTAAGAGATGGTAGGAGTTAAGTAATTGATTCATTTGGTTGAAAATACTTGATGGAGAACGTCTCCAATTGCTTGGGGGGCCGTGTAGGTGGCAGCCTACTTTGTGGAAAATGCAGCAAAAAAACTCTTGCAATGAGGAGAAGGGATTTTTGGCTCTCTAGAGTCTAAGCTGTCAAAATTTTAGAAAACCCTTAGATTCTGATACTTACAGCATGCAGTGCATGTGTGTATCCATAGTGGAAAAAGGATTTATTGAAGTCTATTCTGTTCAGGTGAACTAGACAATGTGTGTATAGTAAATCGATATATTTCCTGTTAATCATTTTTTTTTTTGGTAAGGATTTCCTGTTAATCGTTGATCTGTTATATATCTGAAGTTTGCATCTGCTATGGAAGATGTCCTGACGTAGTTCTGCTTGCCTTTCAGTCGTTTTGGCACTTGGCCTGTTGCGATGCTTGCGCAAAGCAGAAGCAAAGCAATATTGGAAGGTCCCGTTTGCAATGGAAGTCAAGTAATGGGTTGGCACACAAACGAAAGAAGTAAGAGACTCCATAGGTTCCATGTCGATAAGTCTGGATTTGCTTTCAACAGTACAATCTTGTGGGATCCAAAGAGATGGCACCGCGCCATATCAAATCCAATTCGGCTGGTGGACTCTTCAAAGGAAGGTTTCCAGGTAATAAATGGTGTCCAGACGTAACAAATTTGCCCAGCATGCTCGATATTGTGGTTTATTCAATTTACAGTTCCTCATTTTCTTTTGCAGGGCACAAAATTTATTGAACAAGTGGTAGAAGACGAAAGTCAAATGGAAGCAATTCCTTCCGGCTGCTCGCTAATAATGAGCTGGCATCTCCATTTGGACGGTTGCGGTCGTTCGTACCCCCGAGGCTGGTTGCTTCAGAAGAATCTTGATGATGTTCTCCCCATAAGATGATGAAGTTTAACTGTCGATACTTTTCACCGGAGAGATGTATTGACAGAAATGAACTCGTAGATGTGGCCTCAGATATTCCTTTTTAAGATCATACCTGGTGGAAAAGAGAGACACACGAGGAGAAATGTCATCTCTTATGTTTGCTTCTGTTGTATGAACAGGGATGTGCTGGTGTTGGTTGTGGTCGTTCAAGCAGCACGAGGTGGTGAAGCGTCAATGCCAATCAAAGGTGCACGACCCACAAGCTTTCACCGAATGAAATTGTGATTTGAGCTTCGTCCTCCAACACAAGGTTTCCATTTTCCGTTAACTTTTTCTTTTTCAAAATCTTATGGGTTTAATTGCACCCGTTCAATGCAAAAGGTACGTGTTGCTGGTTTCCTATCGAGGTTGGGATGGTTGCATGTCATTGATGTTATCAAACATGGGCAAATGTCCTAGATTAGAAATGGCAAGATTTTCTTTTGCTTTCCGGCATTTGACGCACTATGCAGCTTCGGAAATTACCACACTTAATGGAGGCACGATATGTTCATCCATCATTTTGACTCATTGATTGTCTATTCTGAAAGTTGCTGATTGATTAGCCAAATTCGCATCTAGTACTTGAGCAGCTAATTCCTCCTTATCTGGCAAAAATTAAAGAAATCACTCTTCCTTTGGAGATTATGTTCTCCTCACCCTGTACGCAGAATGCCAAATTGTGAATCTCTAAAGAAAAATGGTCTTTGCTTGACTTTTTGGAGGTGAACTCATGCTCAAACAGAAAACCGGAGCCCATTCATAAGTTGCAAAATCCTGGCCAGGATCATCAGGTACATGAACATAAACCCCGGCCTGCCGCGTTCCATCAAATCCCATCTTTGCAAGCTCGTGGACCTACTGATTTGCTTCTCTAGCCCATGTCGACGTCGCTGATCCTATACTGGTGCAGCGTCCAGAAAAAGCATCCTGCATTCATCAAACAATGTTTTTCGGATGAAGGCGTGGACGGTATCATGAGCATCAAACTCGAGTTTTTCCAAAGTTTAACAGAAACTAATGTCAAACTGGTGGTTCGAGTCCCGCCTTCGAGTGCGCAGACTTGCGTAGCAAAGGCGGAAGCGGAAAATCGACGATCCATGCTTATGTTTCATCTGTCTCATTCCTCTTGCCCATGCATTTCCCATGCTTTTTCCCTGTTCGGGCTTTACGGTCGTTCGATCTCTCTCCTCATTTCTTTTAATAATTTTTTCGCAATCAATAGAAGGTAGATGATCGTCTTCTATTTACAGTTCAAAGAGAAAACAAGGAGAGCAAGTGAAAAACAAAGGAAGAAGTAAGGTAGAAAACCAAAATTTTTATCAAAGAACTTTTCAATTCGATAATAAAAAAGATAGCATCCTATTCTGCCTTATGATACCTCCATTTGAAAAAATAATAATAATAACTTTACAGTGACTTAGGTTGGTCATCGGGCCACGCCGGTGACGGGCTGTGCCGGGTCCGGGCACATTCTTTTAATTCAATCACATTTTTTTAATTCAATTGAAAATTCAAAAAATAACAATTATAAATTGAATATAAAATCGTCGGATTAAATATAATTTGCAAGAAATGAAAATATATTAATATTATGGGATATTTTTTTCCCAATATTAAGAGTAATTCAACAATCATTTGGCGAAAATAACGAAAAACACTCACTCAGTATATCATCAAATTTTTGGAAAAAAAAAAAACACAAATTACACGTACAAGTGCCCTAACAATGGTGCACATAATTTACACCCTAGAGAATTCTAACAAACTCTCCCCTTCCCGGGCCGAGGCCCCCCTCAATGGGTTCTAAGAAGGAGGGCGCCGCCCTGAATCAATTAAAAAAAAACTTGATTTGATTTTAGGGAACTAATATTGTTTACTAACTTAGCTAGCGCTCCGAGAGAATCTAGTCATTTAGCAAGTTTATAATAAAAGAATCTCTGTAAAGTAAGGGGCAAAGCTTCGTAGATAGCTTCCCCCTCGTGTAGTCGTGGTAGCAATCCATAATCACAACTCGGATGATAAAAGTGTCATTGTCCTCTTGGTCACGTTGGATGCGTTCGGCCATTACTTCTTTTGTTTCGCAGCCAAGCTACTCCTATTGTCTTCCATAATTCGCTGGCAAAGTCTTGAACAGTGGACTCTGATGGTACCGTAAACCCCAGTGAAGTTAGTAAGTCACGAGCAAATGGTGGAATGAATCGAAAAACGTGAAACTACGTTCTTTCATTGCGTTAGAACGTCGAGTTGTTTTCGCCAACTTTTTCAATGTTTTTTTGAGTAGTTTGTTGCCAAATACGTTTCAATCTCCGTCGTCGTCTCGACCCGATTTCCCAGAGTTGCCAATATATGTTTCACTTAGACCTCCTCACGCAATCCTAAATGTTCGCATTATTGAGCGAGGAGACTTCGAGCCCCTCCAGCTTAAACCGAGGATCTCCCTGTAATACGATTGTGGGAAAATTTATCAAAAGTCAAAACTTTCAATCTTTTTTTATTTTGCCAATTGAATCTTAATTTTTTGCATTTGTGTTAATTTAATTCTAAACTATTTTTTTTTGTCCGATGCTGACCTGAACAATTTATAGTAATTTTTAATAATTTTTAATTTTCTTTTCTCTTTCCTTTTTTTTTTCTCTCCTTTCTCCAGCCGCCCCAAAGACTTGGTCCGGCAAGGTCAACCTCAATGGTCTCAAGCGAAGCTCTCCACCCGATCATAGCGATCTAGGTAAGATCGCGCCTCACCAAAGGCCGGCGGAGCCAAGACACGTTGTTGGGTGAGGTCAACCTCACCTAGCACCAATGAGGCTGGCCGGTGAAATACACGAGGAAAAAAAAAAGAATAGAAACAAAAATAAAAATGAAAACAAAAACAATTCAATTTTTTAAAAAAAATATTAAAAATTATCCATGTCAGCGCTCGGCCGGCCAAAATTAACCAAAATTAGCTTAATAGAATAAATTGATACAAATGCAAAAAATTTAGAACTAAATTAACATAAAAAAAAGTTTTTAAGACTGAATCTGTAAAGGTATAATAAGAGCAGATCTATTTCCCGCATGGCTGCCACGAAGCCGTTTAACTATAGTGACAATATGGATTCTACTTGACCAAAGCCGAATTATGGTCTGAATATGCGGAAAAAGATGACCAAAAGTTTCATATTGCTGTAAACGGTATATTGCTATCTAGTGCCCTATTTCCCTTCTTTTTTTTTTTCTTCTTTTTTTTTTTTGCTTTTTGACTGCAATTTTTCGAATCAATTATTTCTTATAATACAATGATAAGAAGAAAAAAATTCGGAGTGTATCCCTATGGGAACTGGATCGATGAAATATACAACCAATGTACATTTCTGGAGGAGCAGCAGCAGCGGCAGAGGGATCTCAGTTAAACGGTGATCCCTCCCGGATAACATAACAACAGCAGAGCTGAAGTGGCCCCCTTCAATTTAACAAGGCCATCAGCCGCCAGAACGAGCCGCCAATTTACCTCTTCCACAAAAAAATCTCGAAGAACCAAATTTGCCAACCTCCTTGGCCCCGCTGTCTGCTGCCGCATAGCACAGTTTGGTAAGTCTATCAAGCCATGAGTTTATGATATCACGTCATCGTCGTTCCATGGACTGAAGAGCTCGCGCCTGAGGCCAGAGAAGATGAGGCATGTTGCGGGACGTGACTTTCACTTGTGAGGCCAAGAACCGATAGAGTTGTCCTGCCGACAAGCACAGTTTAAAAACCAAGCAGAAAACAAGGACTAAGTTATCCAATTTAAACTTCAATCGGAAAATTGGACATAAAAGACCCAGAAATCAGAGAGAAAAGCCCCTAAGAGAAGGAAGAGCAAAATTGAATCAAACTACTTAGAACATAAAGCCTAAATAGTTGACGCAAAAGTAACCCCAACACTCCTCTCTGGACCTCTAATTTCACACCTAGTGATGGAAAATCAGTCTATACGTGCTCTATGTTAAGTCGTTCTTTCACCATAGGTCAAAAACAGTGGAAGTAATGTTCTATCGCATTGTTGCTAATTATGGACAACCAAGAAATACAATCTTGTTGGGCATTGTACCCTGCCAGTTTGATAGCAAATATCAGGTTGTGAGGTGTATAAATCCATATAAGGAGATGAGTAAACTGACAGCAGCAGTAAGTACTGAAAGTGAGGACCGCAACCAGATTAAAGCTCCTAAGGACTCTATGCAACACCTAAATTTTCCCAATACCAAACGAGGCTACTCTCAAAAGACGTAGCCAGACAGATTTTGCAGCAGCCAAGTTGGTTATGCAATTTTGTATTTTCTTTTGGTATTCAACCAGTCACCTTACCAAGTTGGCTGTCCACTCATTTACAATAAGAAATCAACGGTCGATGCAAATGTTATGGTTTTCCACAAATTAAAAGCAGAACCAAATCATCGAAAACCAACATCTGACATGCTCCAACATCCGTCATGGCACAAATTGCTCTCCGTCCTATTAACAAGATCATACTACAATTTTTTTTTTTTTTTTGGCTGGCAATTCAAGTACTGCAGATAATTGAAATGCCAAATCTGCTCGTGGCACCCCTCTCTTGTTTTACTCTCAGTTGGAAGTACAAGAAAAAAGAAATGGCTGAAGGAGGAGAACAACAGCAACGAGAAACTGTACAAAGGTATAGAGCAAAAAGTACCTGGGAAGTGAAGCTCTTATATTTGGTTGACTTGCAAAAGCAGCAAGAGGCCCTCTCAAGTTTGCATACTTATTTAGAGAACTCTCAAGTTGTGGCGGGGGCAACTGCAAACAGCAATCGAGGGGAAGATGCTTCTTATTTAATTACATGGAGGGATTAAAAGAATTCGAAGAAAAATATTATAGGCACCTGCAACAATACACCGAAAGAATGTGGCTGCGTCTGGGATACACATTTCAAGAAGCCCACCCAAAGCTTAGGCATCTTCCAAACCTGACATAAAAGCATAGATCATGTTAGCTTCCACAAATCAAACTTATATAAGCCATGCTACAAAAGAGAAGCAAAATGCCAGATGAAGCCAGCATACCTGCTTATTAACCAGTTTGGAGAGTATCTCCATAAGAAAGTCAACCTGTCCACAACCAGAAGAGTCAAGTTCCATGCAAGTCACAGAAGTAAGCCACTTCTTATTGAGATATATACAAACACCATAAATCAAACGCATCAAGAACAGGAAGAGACACCGGAGCCGATTATTCAATAGATGTGCTTAACTACCCAGAAAGCAACCACCTAACAATAAGCCTATATCAACAAAGCCTGCACGAGTCGCTTCAACCGACAGTTTCCCGTCATCTTAAAGTTTTCTGAGGGTCTGAAGGTAAAGTGTTAGAAAGTCCAACCCAAAAGCTTAAGCTATTAGGTGGAGGGAGACTACATGAATATAAAGAGCATACAACACTCATCCACAAGCAATTTGGGACAACAACAACAACTTCAACACCCCCTCTCACGTGCAAGCAATCTGCACGTGGAAATTAACTAATGGGGTGGGTTCACATACGCGGAAAGGAATAATACTGGCTCTGATACCATGTTAGAAAGTCCAACCCAAAAGCTTAAGCTATTAGGTGGAGGGAGACTACATGAATATAAAGAGCATACAACACTCATCCACAAGCAATGTGGGACAACAACAACAACTTCAACATAAAGCAAAGCATCCTTAAAGCAAGGGGTACTAGGATTTGTTGATCTGTTCCCCGCACCTATACAATCATTTTTCGATTATGGAATTTAATAAAATATTCGATTATGGAATTTAATAAAATATTGATTGGTCAAATTTGAGAGAATTTAGCCATTGTGCAGAGAGAATTTTTCCTTGCAAGTACTAACATGTCGCCTCATTTATATAGTTCGCTGAGGAACCCTCATTTTTCTGAACTTTTTTTGTTTCAGCTCCATGCTTTCTTTCCTGTTTGTAACTCATCTGGCGAATAATCGGGAGATCTCGGGAAATCAGGAGAAAATCTTGGGATATGATTTTTTTGTTTCCATTTATTTTATTTCCTTTATTTCTGAATTCTCAAGATTAGAAAGTAGGAAATCTTTTCTTTTTCTGCTTTTATTTCCTTTCTATAGCATAGCTGTCCTAGAATCTATTTATGTGTAATGTTCTTTGTAACAATAAGACAATAAAAAATAGAAGAAACTACTTTTCTTTCGTTGAAATCAACATGGTATCAGACTAGACGTTTTGAATCCAGCTCCTACTATGGTGAGAACGGCAATGACCGGAGCTCGTAGGGACGTTGATTCAGGTGTCGTGCCAGAGGGAAATTCAACTGATCTCTTTAGACAATCGAGCAATAATGAAGAGCAATTCTCCCAGAACTCTAACTTGCTATTAATAGTTCACCGATAATGGCTAAAATTATTTGAAGTGGGCTCAATCGGTGAAACTAGCAATCGATGGCAGAGGGAAGCTTGGCCACTTGACAGGCGAGGTGGAGAAACCAGCATAAAGCAATCCCAAATGGAAGGCTTGGAGATCGGAGAACTCCTTAGTGATTGCCTGGCTGATCAATTCTATCGAGCCAGCAATTGGAAAACCGTATCTATTCGTTCCGACCGCTAAAAATGTGTGGGACGTTGTGAGAGTAACGCATTATGATTAGGAGAAATCTTCCCAGATCTTTGAATTGAAGACAAAACTATGGCAATCAAGGCAAGGAGATCTTGAGGTCACTGTTTACTACAATGAATTGATGACCTCATGGCAGGAATAAGATCAATGCTATGATGATACATGGGAAAGTCTGGCTGATTGCAAGAGACAACTGAAGATAGAAGAGAATGATAGAGTATACATGTTTCTAGTAGGCCTTAATCGAAGCTTGGATGAGGTGAGAGGCAGAATCCTCGGTCAAAAACCTCTGCCATCCATCTGTGAGGTTTTCTCTGAAGTTAGAAGAGAGGAATCTCGGAGGCTAATCATGCTACGTGATTCGGAAACAAATGTGAACTATATATATGAGAATTCTGCACTCGTAGCTCAGGGGCTTGATTCTAAAGAAGAGAGGGGGAAGAAACCATGGTGTGAACATTGCAAGAAAACCATGGCATATCAAAGAAACCTACTGGAAAATTCATGGCAAATCGCAGAATTGGAAAAAAGAAGGCTGGAAGAGGAGCAGTAGCGATGGTCGTGCGTTCCAAGCAACAAATGAGGAAGAGCAAATCAAGTCAGATTCGGTTCCATTCACAAAATTAGAGCACCTGTACAAACTCCTTCAACCTCCACAACCTTCTTTAAATCCTTCTTATTCTTTACCCCATCAAGGTAATCATTTTTCTATGCTTTCCTCGTAGAAAATCCACACCAAAATACTCTACTTTCTCGATTCAGGAGCAACCGATCATATGACAAGCTATTCAAAACTTTTTTCTACCTAAAATCCATGTGCAGGAAAGAAAAAAAATCACAATTGCATATGGTTCTCTTTCGGCTATAGTTGGATTAGGATCCATCAAGTTGTTTCCTGGCCTCACGCTTCATAACGTTCTTCATGTCTCAAAGCTATCTTGTAACTTACTATCCGTTAGTAAAATAACCTCTGATCAAAAGTGTCAAGCTAATTTTTTTCTCATCTCATTGTGAGTTTCAAGGCTTGACCTCAGGGAGGACGATTGACAGTGCTAGAGTGAGTGGAGAACTATTTCTTTGAAGATGGAACAAGCTCAAGTAGACAAGTTCAGGATAGCTGTTTCGAATCAGTTACTATTTGTAAGGATGATGATATTATGTTATGGCATTATAGCCTAGGTCATCCCAATTTCTAATATTTGAAGTTCTTGTTCCCAAAGTTGTTTTGAATGGAAGTCCCATCTTCATTTCATTGTGAATTCTGTGAATTAGCCAAACATCATTGAACCAATTTTCCCTCTCAAACTTACAAGCTGTCGAAACCATTCTCACTAATTCATAGTGACGTTTGGGGTCCATCTAGAATTCCTACGCCCTAAGAAAAGAAATGGTTTGTTACATTTATTGATGATCATACGAGGGTGAGTTGGGTGTTCTTGTTAAAAGAGAAATCTGACGTAAAACCTGCTTTCAAAAAAATTTACACCATGATACAAACACAATTTCAAGTGCAAATCAAGATTTTTAGGAGTGACAATGGGAAAGAATATTTCAATAAATTTTGGGACAATTTTTCTTGGAAAAGGGAATTGTGCATCAAAGTTCTTTTCCTAAAACCCCTCACCAAAATGGGGTGGCAGAGAGGAAGAATAAACACCTTTTAGAAGTAACTAGAGCTCTACTCTTCACAACTAAAGTTCACACATATCTATGGGGTGAAGCTCTTTGTACATCCACATATCTTATCAATAGAATGCCTTCTAGAGTGTTGAAGTTTCAAACACCCCTTAGAGAGTCCTTCAGAAGACCTATCTAGTCTCTAGACTTGCTGCAGCCTTACCCTTAAAACTATTTGGTTGTACCTCCTATGTCCACATCCATGATAAAAATCGGGGGAAGCTTGATCCTAGAGCCAAAAGGTGTGTGTTGGTTATGCACCTAACCAAAAAGGGTATAAATACTTCGACCCGATTTCCAAAAAAATGTTTCACCATGGATGTCATCTTTTTCGAATTAACACCTTTTTTTGGAGCTCATCTTCAAGGGGGGAAGTGCAGATTCGCACGACACCATCACGGAGTCTTTTCGTCTTGCAGAATCTGAAAATCCTCTTCCCCCAACTCTTATACTTGATTTTGAACCATGTTTTTCAAATAATGAAAATTCGGGTCCACCTATTTTGCCATCTCATCCTACTTGTGAGCATAACATGTGCGAAACTAGTACCGAGAATACTTAGCTCCCATCCTATGCTCAAGTTTACACGAGAAGAAACAAAACTCAAAGAAATGAGTCTTCTGCTCCCTTGAGGTGCCATGAGTCCGAACCAGAGCCTGACCAGAACTCCATATAATTATCCGATAAAATTCCAACTCAATCTGTCCAACATGATCATAGCAAAAAAAAATGGGTCTACTAATGAACTAGACATACCTATTGCTATCCAAAAAGGAGTTAGATCTTGCACCAAACATCCTAAGTCTCATTGTGTCTTTCGAAAACCTCTCACCCAATTTTCATACCTTTACCTCAACCTTGTCTTGTGTGGAGATTCCAAAAAGTATACAGGATGCTTTACAACTTCCTGAGTGGAAGGAAGCAATTCTTGAGGAGATGAAGGCTCTAGAAAAAAAAAAAATGGAACATGAGATATGGTAGATCTACCCAAGGGAAAGTCCACGGTTGGACGCAAATGGGTATTCACAACCAAGCCTATAGTCGATGGGTCCCTTGAAAGGTATAAAGCTCGGTTTGTTGCCAAAGGATTCACCCAGACTTATGGCATCGATTACTTTGAAACCTTCACTCTAGTTGTAAAACTAAACACTGTCAGAGTGCTCCTATCACTTGCAGCTAACCTTGATTGACCTCTATAGCAACTAGATGTGAAGAATGCATCTCTGAATGGAGATTTGGAGGAAGAAGTATACATGGATTTCCCCTGAGCTTTTATAGAAGGTTTGGATCGAAGGTTTGTAAATTGAAGAAGTCACTATATGAACTGAAATAGTCACTGAAGGCATGGTTTAAGAAGTTCACTCAGTCTATGAAGAAACAAGGGTATGTTCAAGGAAAAGCTGATCATACCATGTTTGTAAAACATTCTCGTGATGGCAGTAGCGAAAATGAGGATGTTAAGGTGGATGTGTGGTCATACAAGGATGGATAAGATAAGGAATGAAGATATTCGACGAAAAGTAGGAGTAGAACCGGTGGCAGAAAAGATGAGAGAACATAGATTGAGATGGTTTGGGCGTATTCTTCGAAGATCCCTAGATGTTCCGATAAGAATAGAAGTTTGCTACCGAGAGCACAACACAAAGAAAAGAAAGGGTCCGCCGAAACTTACTTGAGGGAAAGTAGTAAAACAAGATTTTATGGAGTGGGAAATAGATTGACTTACGGTATGTCTTAGGACAGAGTGGAGGAAGCTATTATTATTGTGGAAGAGCAGAATTTTCATGTTCCTGACTGTCCTTTTTAGTCATTTCCCCATATATATGTTTATTTATTTTTACATATTTATCTCTTTTTCCTCGATCGCTCTTGCTTTTATTTTATGTATCTTTGGGGTTCATCGACCGCCAAACCCAACTAGTTTGGGATAAATGAGGTGTTGATGTTGATGTAAATGACATCATTATCACCGGGAATGATATTGCCGAGATGAACAGGTTGAAAGGATGTCTAGCTTCTGAATTTGAGATCAAGAACTTGGGACCTCTAAGGTATTTCCTTGTAAGGGAGGTGGCTCGGTCAAAAAAGGGAATTATAGTTTCACAATGGAAATATGTCCTAGATCTTCTAAAGTAGACTAGAATGAGTGGTTGTAGACCGGCGGATACTCCAATAGATCCAAATCAGAAACTTGGAGGTGACAAAGATGAGGTTCCTGTTGATACGTCGAGATACCAGAAGCTCGTAGGGCAACTGATCTATTTATCGCATAGTCGGCCATATATTTCCTTTGCTGTATGGTAAGCCAATTTATGCACTCTCCTATGAAAGACATCTTGAGACTGTATATAGGATCCTGAGATACCTAAAGAGCACACCTGGAAAAGGTCTGCTATTCAAAAAGTTTACTCAACAGAAACTACTAGGCAAGGCCAATTATTCATAGAAGATCGACTTCAGGATATTGTACATATGTCTTGGCGAAGGAAGAAGCAGAATGTGGTGGCATGAAGCAGTGCGAAAGTAGAGTACCGAGCAATGGTCCATGGAGTCTGTGAGATGTTGTGGCTAACACGAACTTCGAGTGCCAGTGAAAATGCCTATGAAGACAAGGTTGCAATCAACATTGCACATAATCCAGTGCAACATGACAAAACTAAGCATGTTAAGATCGATAGACACTTTATCAAGGAGAAGATTGATGCAGGAGCTATTTGTGTGCCATTTGTGCCAACAAATGGCACAAATAGCTGACATTCTTACGAAGGGACTATTCAGACCTAACTTCGAGTCTCTCATTAGCAAGTTGGCCATGATAGATATTTACGCACCAACTTGGGAAGAGGAGGGGGGGGGTCAAAGAATCGGGAAATCAGGAGAAAATCTCCGGATATGTTTTTTTTTTCCATTTATTTTATTTCCTTTATTTTTGAATCCTCAAGATTAGGAAGTAGGAAATCTTTTCTGCTTTTATTTCCTTTCTATAGCATACCTGTCCTAAACTCCATTTATGTGTAATGTTCTCTGTAACAATAAGCAATAGAAGAAACTACTTTACTTAATTCCATATTTCTTGTCTACAAGGGGATTGATGCATTTGCGATTAGCCAAGGTCATTGGAAAACGAGACTGGCTGCCCAAAATTCAATCGCTATTCATTCAACTTAGCTCATCTGATCATTATAAGAGATGTGCTTTCTGGTATTACTACCTAGCTAAGCATGTGAAAGTATCAGCCAGGCAAATGGAACGAAAATTCAAAAATAGAGTAAAACCCCAATAGTTAACCACCAGAAGAAAAAACAATAGAGGCAGTTAAATTAGTCCTATCATTACCATCGACACTGAAACAATCTAAAGTCCAAAAAGAGTTACCAGCGCAGGAAAGGCATCGATTGCCTGAATAACTGTTCTCATGAACAGAAGAGGCATTGGCGTTCGATCAACCTGGAAGATGGATAAGATTTTGTCCTTAAAAAAAATGAACATGATATGTGTCCCGGAATGCATCATGCAAAAAACCACTCACCATCTGGTTCAAAGCCTTCGCTAACACCTGCTGGGTAAAAACCGTCCGTTGCTCAAAACAAGCTGAGCAAGCGTCCATTACCTGTAAAATCAGTGACCAACCTTATAGATGAAAGACAATGTCATAATGCCACCTAAAGCATTAACCTGAAAGTTGAAAGAACAGCACTCCATGCAACTGGCAATTTTTAAGTATTCAAATAGATCTGCCATAGTTAAAAGAATGCTACAATGAACATATGAGGTTTTTTGATCCTACAGAAACATGATACTAATTTTCCCTTGCCAATGACTGAGAATTAGCCAGAGGTCTTCATGCCCTCGTATGAATAGGTCAACGTTCAATTTTGAGAAGAAAGCCCGACAAAATGATTGGTGGTAAGCCCACGCGAAGAAACTCAATCAAGACTCGACTGGTCAACCTATTCGCTTCTTATGATTAACCTAAGGACTTTTACAAGAAAAATGGTATCTTGCCTCGGATGGGTAACTTGATAGTGCAGTATAGTACCGCAACAAATTAGTTACCCTAATTTTGGCAGTAGACTTCACCAGGTTGACCCACTAACCATACGAGGAACAGCAATTCAGGTAAGCACCAAACAGACAATATAAGTTTATATTGTCTCATCCCTTACACCCTGGACGACTTCCAAGAATATTTAGACTTAAACTGCACATCAGAGTTTGGATAACACTATTTGGTTGATGTACCTATTGGATGTGAACTCTGTGTCATCCTTTTAATGTTGCCTATGATAATGTCATGTATGTTTGTCACTTCATAGAGTGTGAGCATCTTAGCAAATGGACTACTACAACGAGTATAAAAAACAAACAGCTAATTAACAAGTCATAAATGTCGCATATTTTGACCGCTAGCACAAGGAGCCAACTGCTCCCAATGGTCAACCCACCTAAAAACCTCCACACTAGTATAAAACCAGTCAATCCAACAAGAGTTTCTTCAATCAACAGACATTTTTACTCCAAATTGTTCAGTCAACCAGATTATTAATACGGATCTGTTAAGATGCTTCATTATCTTGGATCCTTAGGCACACTGCCTCACTGTCAAAATCACACTTAAGATAATGCAATACTGAGAAAGAGAAAACTGTTCAGCTAGTCCCTCCCCCTCCCTCGCAGAGGATGTGGGACTTTTATGTCTCCGCCAAACATAAAATCTCCATTTCTCATTCAGTCGACAGGTGGTTTTCGTTTACCAGTGCGTAGGTGATCTAAGTTCCTATGACCGAGTCTTTCTGGCCCCCGTGGGCTGCCTACATAACTAAGAAGCAATGGCGTCCAGGAAAATAAACAAATAAAATAAGTTCAGTCCACAGGCACAATAAGTAGCTGTACGGACATTTTTCATTTTTAACGATGATTCACTATTAAGCTCAATTTTCGATTATCTGGGCATTTTTTAAAAACAAAGATTTGCTCTACACAGTGTTGTGCTTTTCCTAATCTGCATAACCAAAAGCATTCATGAAAAAGAACATGGATATTTATTTGTTGTCAGACAACCCTAATAGAAAACAATATATACACTACAATGATCAAAGGCATAGTTTACGATTGAGGAACAGTTCCGACTTTTAACATTGACCTCTCAGGCTCAGCACTTCAGAGGCGGTTATCTTATAGATAATTCACCAAGGAATCAGAAACATCGTCAGTGCTGCACAGAAAAGTAGGATACTGGCAGTAACTTTGGTAGAACCGTAAAGTAGAAGGGAAAAGGACTGCACCATACAACAACCAAATATAAGAATCGGCATGGCCTAAGGAGTTGACTCTCTCCTACCGACTGATATACTCCCCATCATTTATGAATAGAATGTTCAACTAAAGGTAACCCCAAGTCAATAACATGTCAGGCAGGACAAAGATGATCCTCCAATCCAGAGATCATTGAGAGGAACCTAAGCGAGGCCGATCAACCAGGCCAACCATTTGGTCTTTTAAAGTTTTATCTTGAGACTTGAATGAACTACATTCAATTTCTTTGCGAAACCTGTTTCCATCCTTGAAGCCTAAATTCAGTATTTTTTTAATTTTAAATTGCAGTGTATGCAGTTATATAACCCTCGAATATAGTGGCTTTCCGCACATAGCACAGCCTGTGCAGCTGCAACAAAAAGAGTCCATTACTTATCAATCAAATTGAACATTTTTCCGCGTAGGTGTTTTGACCCATTCTTTTTAGTAGGAGACACTACATAAGAACACATAATAGGCACAAACAATAAAGGCTTAAGTTTTGGTAAGAGCTTCCAATTGAATATGGCCATCTCCCTCAATGAACTGGCATTCTAAATCAAGACGAGTCACCTTTTTCAGTGGAACACCATCTTTCTCAGGAACAATATCATGTATGGCAACCAACACTTCTGCCGGCGTCAAAGCAGGACCAGTATGAGCTGAACCCTGCCATTAAAAACATTCAGATCTTTTTGTTGAGCAAAAATTCATAATTTTTTTCTTTTTATTCTTCGCGCACCATGAATGGATAAATTCTTTATAAGTCAAAAGAAGACTTCTGCTAAATCTAGAAGTTAATCTAGCAGCGGATAAAGGAAAGATACTTAACTTGGCAAGACATGGTCACATTTGGACATATAGAAACCACCATAAAAGTAACATCGACATAAGAAAATTTCACAATTGATTTGAGAAGCAGAGCGCATCTCTTCTGGCATTTACATCACGATCTGGTCTCAGTGCACAAAAGCGAAGAGTCCCTACTTGTTACAAATTGGCTGTGTAATAGAAAATTATCCTGTTTCTTTCCCTCCAGATCAGCCAAAAGGATGCCAGAGGGATTAAGTTAATCTTCTCTGTCTTTTGTTTCTCAATGCATATTCCCACGGGGATCTTAGCTCTCTTTGCAGACTCTGCAAAGACCCACTGAACGCCTGACAACCAACCAAGCCAAATTCCACAACATTCTTGACTAACCATAGTATCTAGATAGGGTCAAATCTGCAGGGGTCATGCAAAGACATAGGCCCCTTCCCAGGTGGAGTGGCACAAGATCTGCCTCTTGGCTTATGTCCAGATATTGATTCCTCCACACAACAATTTGATAGCAGTAAGTTTCTGGTGCCTCTTTACACGGGCAACACCTATTTGCCAAGATTTGATCTCCTTTTTGCAAGTTATCCAAAGGAGAACTCAATCTTTACTATAGTTAAGAGTTCTGGATATTCTAGATTGGAAGTGATTTGATTAACCTTGTCAACTACCTCAATCTTACATTCCAAATTTAATCTACAACATTCATCTGAAACAAGATCTATCAATCCTCGCGGAATGGATCAATCAATGCACTCTGCAGTAGAATAAGCGAGTCTATGCCAATGAGAAACAAGAAATAATAAAGCGCCACCACATATGGATCACTCAGTAAAAATCAAAAGAATAATCCATTTATCATCCTCTGTTTAGTTCATTTATTCTTTTTCTCTTTACAATGACAACCAATATATGAACTTCTTTTGGTACCTGTAATATGTGGGCAAGTGCCTTTTGGAACTTTTCCGGAGGAAGGTTCACCAGTTGAGGGAAGATGGGTAAAACCTAATCACAAACATAATCAGTTAAGTCTCTATTTGATGACAACAAATAAAGCGAATAAAGCTGCTTTCTAACAGACGATTGACAGTCCAAAGATTTCTTGGACACAAATAAGAAAATTGCAAGGCACAGTAGCATAAGAAGATCAACATCAACATCAACAACACCTTTATCCCAAACTAGTTGGGGTCGCAGCATAAGAAGATCAAGGTAATTGAATCCCCTTATTGGGAAAGAACGTGGGAAAGAATCAGTTATTTGTGATTTTTTCCTCTCTTACGAAGATTGAAAGAAGTAAAAAAAAAAAATTGTGATCAGGCACCAGTAACATGCAGATTTACAGTTTGAAACTGAAAGACAAATAACAAGGATGATAAAAGAGTCAAATTCGTACATGCACATATACTACTATATCACTTTCAAATCAATTGACTAATATTATTCTATGAGTTTCCTAGTGTTGGTGGCATACAGCAAGAATAGTACTGAGTTCCCAAGCAAATTAATACATTGTGCAAGAAATAATCTGACTCCTGTTATTTAAATGGTGGACATGCACAATTGGCTACAGGTAACATTTACTTTGTAATGGAAACCTATCCATTCAACATGTCATTTTCCTGTCATAGATGCAGTTTAGTTAACAAGCAGATGGAATTTGCATAATTACGATTGCAAAACTATTGTAGATCATAAACAAGTAACTAGTACAAACAAAAAAAAGGAGAGAGAGAGAGAGAGAGAGAGAGAGAGAGAGAGAGACCTCGCTTTTGGAAAATGAGGGTAACATTGGGATAAGGATTGAAACATCCTGCACAAGGAATACTTTTAGTGGAAATTTACATACACAAATTATTGCATTATGTAGTAAGAGGTGGAGATTGTCATAAGAACCTTCAGCTTAGTTTCATATAAATGTTTGACGGTGGTTATCAGATCTGGAGAAGGTACTGTTTCCTCGGTCAATATTTGCAGCACCTTACACATATGATCATAAGTAATGACTTCAAAATAACAAGATCCATAGTAAAAAAATAAAAACTTAGATGTATAACAAAAGGATTATACCAGCATCAAAAGATTTTCACTTCCTTGAGGCGGATCCGATATTATTTGCAGCAATTCAGGATAAGATGACCCCAAGGCCCGAATAAGAATTTGGATTTGGCGATGCACAGCCTGCGACATTTGAGGAAACACACAACAAAGCAAACTGTTAATGGCAATTGACCATTTCTCTTCATACTTTATTGTGTCTGAAGCACATCTGAAATCAAAGAGTAACGAAGGGGGAACCATACTTTTTCACCAATTAAAAAAGCATATTTGTTCGACCAAAAAAAAATAGCATATTTGAAATGCACATGAAATGCAACAAATACTTATATTCCTTCATGCTGAAGAGCACTCTGCTTACCATGTGCAAAGTGCAATCATGACTAACATGCAACCTAATCCAATCCAATCCACCCAACATGCTGATGCACATCAGCATGCAAATAACTATTTATACACATCAGAATGGCATTCTCACTCACACAAAGTTAGAAACACAACAATAGCACAGAGAAATTAGACAAAGAAAGAGATCATCCTTTTAAGTACTAAATGAGTTCAGTAAAAGAGCTGTCAAGGCTGTGTCAAACGAAAGAGCAGTTAAAGCCAATTAAGATATTAGAAAAGCACCTGCTTTACAGGTCTTGGTGCTTGACCATAAGCATCAAACACAAGGCGAAGTAGACTAGGTTTCTGCAAGAAATAAAATATCAGCATATTTTTGACAGAGAAATAAAGGACAAAAGAAACATCTTGAAAAAACTCTATGAGACTATTAGACATTAAGTGGGGGCAACTACTGACCTTCATACACAAAGCAAAAAACAAAGAAACGAGTCGTTGAGCTTCAGACAAAGATAAAGAAGAGATGCCCTGGCCCAGAGGCTGTGCAACACCCATAGATTCACTTTCAAAAGTCGCAGCATCTGAAAATGGAACTTGAGAACGACTGCTGGAAGTATTTTGGCTTCCAATCTGTTAAAAAGATGTGAAAAGAATTTAAGCTGATTTGTTAACGTACGAATGAGTTAGGGTTGTCAAACGACTAACAGATTTTACACGGGTAGAATGTTTTGGCAGATTGGGAAAGATTTTAAAGCCCACGATACTCAGACAAGCAATCTTGCCTCAATCCGCATCACATATCTTGACAAATATGTTAGCATTTCTAATCCAAAAGATTAAAATATTAAAAGGAAGAAGATTACATCCATATGAGCGTCGAGCGATACTGAAAGTGTATTCAAGCAATGCGGGATATCACTTCAGCACCCATCTCACAAGCAAAATGGACTAAAAATGTATGAAGAAGGGGAAACCACATGTGAAATTAACTTAACTACTACACCAAGTGTGCGGAATACTATGATGTTAGAATCTCCAATCCAAAAGCAGATGTTTGGTGGAAGGAGACTAGATGTTATAAAATCCTATCATAAAACCTATTCAATCGAGGGTATAACACTCCATCAGAATTCAATACTAACGGATGTATTTGTGACTTAAATTAGCAGTCAGTAATTGAACCTAGGAGCAAAAAGACCGCAAAAGTATCAAGCAATACCTCTATTGCACATCGGAAAGTAAACTATTCTAAATGCAGCTTAAATTACTATTTTAGGCATTCTTATATCAAAACAAGATCAAAGGAAATAAAAAGAGAAAAGAAATATTCCATACCTTCCCTTCATCCGGCTGTTCGTTCGAGCCAGGTTGGCAAACCTCAACATCTGAAGCATTCTGATTAACAGCTGACAATAACATACTTTTTGCAAAATGCTCAATAGTTTCAGCAACATAACTCAGCTGAAAGAGTTTGTTAGCCACCTGTCCAAATGCAAACAGAAGAAAATAACATGACATAACAAATCACGTTCTGACATCACAATGAATTCTCTTTTTTTTTTTTTTTTTGGTAAAGACAATGAATTCTCTTTTGATACATTATAGAACCCAAATATACGAAAAATCCATGGGAAAGGTCAAAACATGCAGATACATCTTGAGCTTCCTTACCAGACGAATAGCTTTAGCTCGGATTTCCTCTTGTGAATGAAGAGCACACTGCAATGAAGACAAGTATCATCACAAGGTGCCAAGAGTAAGATCCTAGCCAGCTATAACCTAGAGGTAACAACAACAACTGCTAAACAAGTGTCATATTGGGAAAACATGCACTTTTAAGGACCTCATCCTCTATCTAAGAAACTTACGATCAGACATATTCATATTATCTGTGCTAACAGTTTCTATGCATATTCTTTTGCAAACTGACTATTTTCTTCAAAGTTAAGAAGGTAGCTTACATAGACAGATAGTGTCCCACAAAATGACAACATTTACCATGCTGGGTCAATTACTTAGAGAAAAGTGAGAAAAAAGATGGCCTATTACCACTTTTTTGGATATAACAAAAACAAACTATGCCTTTTCCCCAATTTACCCACAAAAAAAAAAACTATGCCTTTTCCCAAAATGCAGACGTGTATTACATGAAACATTTTATGTCATTGTGCTCAATTCCGTATTAATTCTTTTATAAGCTCCGGATAATCCAATCTTTTCATATTGTCTGCTTCCACATCATTTTAGGCCTTCCCTTTTCTCTTTACCCAGGTTTCCATCTACTAATCCTACCTCTTCATATAGCCTTCAAAGGTCTTCGTTAATGTGACTAGATTATACTTGGATGTAAAGGCTAATGAACAGTAATCTATAATTTGACTCTGAAATCTGCCTTTTCTGGGGATTAGGAGGTTGCAAAAATAGGTTTGAAAGACTTTCCTTTTTCATAGAATCAAATCCACCAATAAATAAAGTGTTTCAAACTCATTCCACCACGACACAGTCGTCTTACTTCATGAAATCACAATTACAGACTGAAGGAAAATCAATTTGTAAGTACAAACCACTACTTTCTGCTAAAAAATTTCTTTTCAAGTCAAAATCACTATCTGTAGAGATCCTAGGTAGTAATCATACTTTCAGATCTTCCACAATCACGTGAGCAAGAAATAGGCAATCCAGAGCATAAGAAACCAAACACAAAGCAGGGGATAAGTTGAGGAAGCCAAGGAACTGTACTCAAAACATTCACAAATAGGCATCACGGCTCCAGTAAGTTCATTAATTTCAGACTTTTCACCATGCAGTGTTGAGATCATAAGATTGAAATGTTAAGAGTAGACACATGAAGTAAAAAAAATGTCTTAATAAAGAGATTCTCAAGGAAACAATTACCTTCAAAGCTATATCCAAGCAGGATTGCCTGTAATGAGAACGGCCCAAAATCAAACTCCATACAGCACCAAGGCCCTGGGTGACACGATCAGCGTCACGCAGACTTTTTCCACGGTAATCAGAAATGTCAGAATTGCAGAGATCATCTAGAAGTTTCAAGACAGAACAGGGCAAAACTGGAGCTTCGCAAAGAAGTCTATTCAATGACTTGTCAGAAGCTGGAAACTTCAGTAGCAAAGATTCAGCCTACACACAGAAGGCATCAACAATAAAGCCTCACAAAATACGAAGAAACATGCAGTGAGATGGACAAGTACCTACCACTTCCAAGAGAAATTTCTCGTATGTGACAGCATATGCAGAGCTTTCAGCCGAATCAGATCCAGATATAGAATGTAGATAATAGAGGACTTCCAACACAAGCTCATGCCCCTGAAAGAGAGCTAGGTGAGCATTGATTATCAAGCAAACAAGTTAAATGTATTACAACATTATACCAAGTCAAAGGCAACAATAAAAAAACAGTAAATGGAAATTCCACCAATACATATAGATGGACAGACACAATACGCCAAATTATATGAATCGCCTACATACAAATTTATTAACTTCAGCTAGCATCTGACGAGTTACACAGCAGATCACCAAGATAAAATCCCTTCAAAATCTAACTAGCATCTAATAAATTACAGAGCACGCAAAAATTAATCGCACAAGCTCAATCAAACTTAAATTATTCCTCAGGAAAGTCTTCCACATATGTGCATGGGGCATCAACTATTAAAGATCGAAGACCTATAATCTTGAGCTTAGATTCATGAAACTGCAACGAAAACTAGGCCACACGACATCTCAAGTATCCAACACAAGATTATACATTTAAGGACTGGAAAAACAGTTTCGTTTTCAAACCAAAAACATATTCTATACATGTACCAAGGGAGTAGCACCCCCATGGAAAAGTTAAAAAAGAGAGAAAAGGACAGGTTCTATAGAGTATAACAGACTATCCACAATTAAAAAGGGTTTCTCTGTGGCGAAAAAAGCTCAGGACCTGCAACCATCTATTCATCACCCCCAAAAAAGTAGATGCTAGACTCCCAAAAGCCCTCAAGTTTCTTTCTCCAAAGAATCCAAAAAATATTTTTGCGGATAGCAGCAAGTATCAACCTTCTCTCTTTGTTATTTACAAAATTCCAGTCCAACTCAAATACAACCAAGCAGGATTTTTGGAATTCCTAAGTAGTAGCTTTGCAAAATTTGTTGGAGTCATCTGATAACGAATATACCGACGGGAGAGGGAACGCAGTAAAAACTGAGGAAGGATGGAATTTGCCAACTACCACATTAGATTTCAACATGACATTTAGAGAGAGAATACAAGAATCTTACCGTATTTAAGCATGCAAAAATCAGAAACATGCTTGGGAGGCAGTAGCCATTATGAATTTGAAAAAAGCGAAGCAAAGGAACCACTAAGTTCCCAAATGTGAAGTACCTTTTGTAATTGGTAATCCTCAAGGATATGATTCTTCAGCATCCCAACTATATCATCATCTGCGGCACTCTGAATAAAAATGATACGTTAGAAGCACATGATTTATTGATAAGATCCAAAAAGAAGCAAATGGATTAGCCCTGCCCGAGTAATCAGACTAGAAATGGCATATTACTACATATGCAGTATAAGAACCCAAGCTTCACAACGCAAATTTTATAAGGAACTTGGAAAAAATATTACAACCAGCACTTCATCATACACCTCCTCTTATATTGTAACTACTACAACTCCAAGAACAATTAACCATTATACAGCATCACCAGTATGGAAGAGCTTTTAGTTTAGGTTTGCGATTTTTCAATTCACTATGGAGCTAATATCATCGACCCAGCAAGTGTAAAGACAACCAGAACCTTTGGCTCATCAAGACACCAAAAACCAGCATACTTGCTGTCAGCAGATATCCCCTTGTTGGGCCCAAGACAACCTAAGAAGGGCAATTAAGTAAGAGAAGGAACAAAAAACACCACTAGTAGGCCTTCAGGCTCAGTATGGAAGATGAACTTTCTCTATAAATTGGGGAAAGCCTAGTGAAGCTAATGGTAAAGTCACCTTGAGGAATATGACAAACCTAGAGATCAAGACAACATGCATTATGAACTCGATAAAGAAATATCATAGGATATCCTTTCCACTTTGGAAGCCACTTGCAAAAGTTACCATCGATCCCCTCCAAAAGAGGACCAAGTTAACAAGGATGTATCGTAGTCACATAATGTTGCACCGTCGCAGATCACACTTGGTGAGATCTACCTCTTCTATGATGAGTATTCCTTGGTGTGAGAAGCCACAATTATCCATGAGTTCCAAGCATGGAAAAGCTTCAAACTCCTAAAACTATCAATCATCCTTGATTTTTTTTTCATGTTAAACACATAACAAATTGAAAAGTTGCAAGCAAGACGAAAAATTCTGTTCATATTGCTTGTCATGTCCTTCATCTTCTGAATAGACTTTCTTCCAGCATATAATAAACATTATAGACAAATGGGTCCTTAAGTTATAAAGAAGGTTTCTCGCACCAAAGAAGAACATATTCGCTAACCAGAAGAAAAAGGACAGACTCAGCTTCTTATGGCCAATAAAGAGGAGTCTGCCTACCTGAGCAACAAGTCGAGCAATTAATGACATCCCCGTACACCCACATTCTTTCCCATCTGGACGCTTGCGTGATTCAATAATCTGCTTAAACAACAATTTTCTGACATTGGCCTCCTGTTCCCCATTGAGCTCAATATAGGATGGAACGACAGGTAGGTCCTTTCCAGTCTCCTCAAAGGCTGCCATGTTTGCAACAGCTGGAGGACACTGATCTAATGCCACATTTGATGGTGTCTCAGATTCATCCATCTGCATGTCCTCTGCTTTCACCATATCATCCTCTGTTATTTGTTCAGAAGAAAATGCAACATCTGAAGAAAGACCAACTTCAGCAGTAGGTTCAGTTTCCTTAAAACCATCCTGAACCTCCTCTTTTGGAATCAATTCACTGGTATCATGCAAAGATGATCCCAAAATCTCGTCATCACGTTTCTTTTTAAATATTACAGGTGACGAAGCTGTTTTAACATCCACCATAACAGATAACTGTGGCTTATTCGAATTAGATTCATCCAATTTAGATTGCACATCTCCAGAGTCATCCACAGTGGGTAATGCAGCTTCAGGAGGCATTGCTAATCGTGGATCCTGGCGGCGTGGATCCTGGAAAATAATTAACAACTTCTATGTTCATTCATCCCATATGAATTACCACATGACATCAACTATAGTATCAAGTTAAGAAAATGAAGCACATGGAAAATAGCCGATAAAAGCTGTTTTACCCTTCTTGGATCACGTTTAGAATCTGCAGGGACGCTACTGACAATGGATGCTTCAGGAAATGATTCGCTGGTAATGGAAGCAGAAGAATATGGTATCTGTGTGGCGGACTTTGGAGATGGAATAGAATTTGCAGGAAGAAAAGAAGGTGCCGTGAATTGTGCTGGACTACTTGCAGAACCTAATTGTCCAGTTACTTCGGATTTCCCAAGCCTCGTTAAAGGCGGAGGAATCTTAGGCAAGTGTTTCATATTAGTTATCACAATATCAGCTAGTAAATCAGGATGAATTTTGGAAATAAGGATTTCAAGTGATTCGGCGCCTCTTTCTCCTTCAGCCAGCAACGCACCAATCATGGCAATCATTTGTTCCACAGGTGACAAATCACCATTTAACATTGAAACGTTGGGAGAAACACCATTTGCAGAGGTGGAACCATGGCCAGAATCGGCAGTTTGTTGACCTGGAAAAGTTGAGTTGGTATCAGCAACATATCGACCTCGCTTGGATGCCACTTCCAGATTGTGGGCTAACAATTCTTCATCTTGAGAAATTGGCCTTCTCTTAATCAAACTTCCATGAGTGGACATTTGGCTTGAAGAATGATCTTCCTGCTCATCAAATTACATCAATGAAAGAAAGGAGATTACAAACTTAAACGTTAACACTCTTCAAGAAGAAAACATAACATCAGTTTTAAAAACCAAATCAAGAAGATTCAACCTTGAGAATACGGGCATCACGTGATGCACGCTCAGCATTTCTAGCTAACTTCTCCACTTGCCGAATTACTTGCTCTGCCGCATCCCCTGCATTCATTGCTCGTAGAGTCCCGAGCAATCTCTCTCGAGACTGAAAATGGAAGTCAATGCAACTTATCAGGCTTAAGTTGGCCTTGAAAAGCAGAAGATATTTTTCAAGCTCGTTATTTTGGGCTATGGAGATATTCAGATCAAGATTCAAGGAGCATCCATAAGGAGCTGTAGGACTAACTTGTTCAAACATGCAGATCATCTACCAACTTATTATACATGCAAGATTTAAAGACCAGCTACAGTAGTTCAACTTGCAGGCATTCAAGCACCAAACAACTATCACAGAAATAAGATGCAGTTACTATAGTAAATCAAACGAGAACCCATACAAAACAAATAAAGGGGATACCCAAGCTCAAGTTAGACAAATGCTTTTGGAGACAGACATACAGAACTTTTCTTGATAGTGTATTACAGAAAAAATTATATCTGACATCAATTGAAGCCGATTTTTCACTCACAATTCCCGGGAAAATACTAAAAAAAGCATAAAACAATGCTATGAAGATGTACCCACAAAAAAAAAGATGTACAAACAGTTAAAGACAAGAACAACTATACCTCCAGAATGGCAGGACTAGAACACCTAAGAAATCCTAAAAAGGCTGTTCTCAATGAATAACGAACGCTGGCAGCATGATATCCCTTCTCTGTTTCACAGTTTGAATTGAAAGCAAAAAGTGCTGAGACAACAGTGCTGAAGTGTTGCGGCCTCTTTCTTCCTATGGATGCCAGACTGTCAAAGTTGAGCAACAATAATGATGATTAGAAATTCAGAGAGAGAGAGAGAGAGAGAGAGTAATTCATAGAGAAACCATATGCCATTGCCAACAAATGAAAAGGCAACAAAAGACTTTCCAGCATGAGACAAGACATTCCAGGACCAGATATAGATAAATCAATCCAAATTCACCCACAGTCATGAATGTCAGTGGCAAATGACTACGCAACCCCGACTTCAAGGAAAAGAGGCCAAGCAACAGAGAAGTGCACCAGACAACAGTTTCACATTTCTATTCCTTAAGTCCTAAGCATCATCAAGCAGAAAGCTAGATGAGCTATAAATTTGGATCTAGATTTATCAAATTCTAGATATCAGATCACCGCACAATCCAGAACACATTGCTCTTGGTTTAAATACAACTACAGAGAAGTGCACCAGACAGCAGTTTCACATTTCTATTCCTTACTTCCTAATCATCATCCAGCAGAAGTTAGATGAGCTATAAATTTGGATCTAGAGTTCTCAAATTCAAGATATCAGATCACCCCACAATTCTGAACACATTTATCATGCCAAGACGCCCAAAATTTAATCTCCTTCAACTCACAAGTTTAAAAACACTAGCAATTGATCGACCTAATTCAAACCGACAGGGACACCATGGACAGAGGCACACGTCACAACTAACATCGTCCATGTAAAAAGAAATTATCAGATGAAAGGCAACCATAAGCAAAATGCACTTGACCGCAGATAAAAAGACGCGGTCAAGAATAATAGACTTTTATGCCAAATAATGTAGCAAATGCAGCTTTGGACCCCAAAAAAAAAAAAAAATGTAGCAAATGCAGCCGGAAATAGACCGGTTTTATATTGATGGCCAGTGGCTTACCATACATAAAGCGAAAAGTTCACTTTAAATCAAAGAAGACGATATCTAGACCCACAAGAAGAATTTAACTTCAATCAGTTTAACATGTACATCCAAACTCAATGACAAAAGCAGCACTCTCAGAGCAATTATCATGCTCCTGATAGGTGTTTTTCTAAAGCTTGATTAAAATACACTGGAGAAGATGGAAGTGACACAAAGCTCCGTATTCTCCAAGGTTAAAGTCCGGTGATTTAACATGGTATCTGGAAATTATCACTTGAGCTTCTCATCCGTCAAGCACCAACAGAACCTCCTTTAGTTGCCCAGAATATACCCAAAAGGTGCAGAATAAACAAATGCAGGCCTCACTGGTCATGACATCGAAATTTTTCACTATTTTTTATATGGGTGAGATGACGAAGGGATTATAAGTGTTGACCTAAGAGCTCTTGAATATTGATGATGGTGGATTTCCACCAAGTCATAAGACATGATGTGACCGACTTGATACCTCTCAAGTCTATTGTAACGCTTCAATATTAAATCACACTTTCATTGAGCAGCTCAGCTTGAAGATCGTTTGGCAGCCATCCTATAAAATTTTACATGGCATTGAAGCAAGAGGTTAAGTGTACAAAATCTCTCAAAGCCCCTTATTTCCATAAACACCGCTCCCCCCCCTCCCCCCAAAAAAATAAATGAAAAAGGAGAACCAATGATGCATTTTGACTCTTTAGTTTTATGCAAATCTCAGGCTACGCATGACGCAGAGTATTATAACACTTACGTATAAAACAACACATTTCTTTAACAAAATAAATTTTAAGATCAATTGGCTTTACAGAGAACTGCTCTCAAGTATATTTTCAATATCATAATATTCTGATGAAGCCACCTCTACAACACAAAGGTCACTTTTAGCTGTTGGAGGAAAATATATCCCTTCCCAGCCTCGGCTAACATTAGGTGCTTCAAGCAAATTTAAATCACATTGGACAAGCCAGATGCACATGCATCAGTATGTACCAAGGTAGTACCCAGAGAAGAGCAACAACCTATATAATCCATAGCCGGCAGTTAGCCACATGACAAAACCAATATGAACATCAGAGTGAAGTGAAGTGACTGATGAGAGAACTCAAGAGAGGAACAGATCCAAGTCGAGGGAATTAGGCAATGACTAGTGCTAATATAAAGGAAAAGTTAGAGGTCATCTAGAGAGAATATTAAAGGAGATATCACCAAGCATGAGCATCATGAAGAAAGACCACCATGTATTATTGGAGATGAGCAAGAATTCGAGTAGGCTCCTTGTTATAACTACCTCTCTCACCAAAAATAAAAAATAAAAAGAGACATCCATGTCCAGAGAACTGAAAAAAGTGAAGAGAAAAAAGAAGCAATATAACAACTGCAACAGTTGAGAAGAACACAACATGACAATTCCTAGAACAATTGATCTTAAGGAGCTCCATGCTACTGCACAAGACATTACAAAAGAGAACTAAATAGTAAGTCAAATTCAGGTTATAAGCACGATAATTCTAGCCTGAAAAGGATGACAACAACAAAGGAAGTTAGCACAATGTCTTTTGCTATGGATGTACCATGACTGGGAGTAATGGAACATGTAAAAATTCACCTTGTTTGATAAAAGGCAAATGAACACCTAGCAAGAGAAAAAAAACTTAACTACAAAGTTGGACATACCAAAAGAAAGAAAACATAAGTGCCACAAAACCAGTCAAAGACTAAGTATAGCATTGTAGCACATTGCATCTTCTTCTTGCAATCAACACGCATGTGGAAATTAAAAAAGAACTTTTGGAAGGTCTCCACGTTCTCATGATTACCATAACCAATGTCTTATACAACAGTTGTGTTAGATTTTATGGAACCACTTACCAACTGCTCTAAAAGCTTAAGCTATTAAAAGAAGGCGTGGTTTAATATTTATATATTCCAACACTTTCCCTCACGCTTAGTCTGGTCTTTTGCCTAGTACTACGCATGGACAAATTCATTGGGGAGGCAAATAGGGGCCTAGAAATATTTGAACTCAGGACCTCCTGCTCTGATACCATGTTAGATTTGATGGGACCACTTACCAACTGCTCTAAAAGCTTAAGCTATTAGAAGAAAGCGTGGTTTAATATTTATATATTCCAACAAGCTGCACGAAAATACCAGATATTCTTTTCTGGAATTTAGAGTTTTAAGTATAGATTGCTAAGGCAGTACATCACCAGATAATGTGCGAAGACAGCAGGTCGTTAAATCAAAATCAGAGGATTATGTTGCTCTTATAGAATCGGAATGTCGGGCAAGAAAGCTTAAAAAATGATCATATACAATTGGTATCTGGACATATTTGATTTCACTCCATGTACACTGAACAACTAGGGTAAGAACATGAAAAGTCAACATACAAATCCCATATCCATCAAAATCCATTCTTGAAAATAAATTAACCTGCCCTTGCTCTACAATTATAAGCTTAAGAAAAGGCATTACATGCCAGATATGTCCTACTTCCAACCCTAGGGATTAATGACTTGAACATATTGAACCAATCAATTACCAAACACTATACACTAAATAATTCTTGCAAACAACCTATCTAGTTCTATCAGCACCGGTTGATAAGCTGGACTAGTGCATGGGTTATCTACTGAAGGATCTCTACGGTAATACATAGCTGTGATTATATGAGTTACTATCACTAACCATTCTCAAGTGATAAAACTCAGCAGATAACCAAATAGCGTCTATTGTTTGTGAACACCCTGCGTCTTTCACCTTAATCAGTCAAGATTCGTGCTAATGAGACAGTACATCTAGCATTTTGGCTTCCAGGAAATGCATACTAATAATTAGGACAGATATGTGTGTTTAAAAATGTCAGCAAAATCAAACATGATTTCACTCATTTTGCAGATGGCCAATCTGGAAAGGACAAGTAGATGCAAATCAGCAAATCCAACATCTCTTCTGGATCTGCTTTCCTGTGGAATACCTATTTGACAGTTGATATGGCTTTGGAGTACTCATGAAAAGAAAAGGAAAGAAAAAAGAATGTGAGTGCAAGCATTAGGTGAATAAGTCTACCAACATTTTGATGTAAAGACCCATCAACAGGGTTGAAAAACCGGCAAGTGCAAAAGATCAAGCCAAGCATATCAAGCCGTCAAGATCCCAATAATAATTAATTCTGATCATTGAATATATATATATATATATAAATGTGCATCAGCTGTCATGAATAATTTGTACACATTCAGCTGTATCCAGGTACAGCAGAGAAAACTCAAAGAACGGTGAAGTAAATGGTCTATACGTCAGTTTACAAAGCATAAACTGCATCATTTGACCGATAGTTTCTCTGAGCTCAAGGATGGCCATTATCCATTGCTTAACTGTTCTACATTGGCCAATGGCGCTCCCCAAATAAGTGCAGTCTTAACACTTTTAGCCCTGCGACTCCAAATATCTGAACCACCATTGCTGCAGTATCCAAAGCCATTAACTCCACAAAAGAGAGCTGATCAGCATACTGCACTATTATCATGCACAAGCAGCGGAAGTTGTACTACCTGTTCCAAACTTCAGTGACATCTCCAATGTTTTCAAGATAGTAAAATGGGTGGGAAAAAATGTGGTTCTATAAACTACGTCTACACGATTACGTGGCTTCACTTATTCTAAAGTTATTTAATAACATCAGCAACATGTTAAAGATTATGGTATAGCCATAAAAAGTATTCATCATACAAAAACAACGAACTACCAACTCAATGGCCACTAATTGGAAATTGACGCGGTAAGTACCACAATTTCCAGGCATATTCCCAATAATTGTAAAACTCAAATTCAGAATTAACAGCATAGCATTCATACAACTGACAGTACATCTGTTTGGCATTTTGGCATATGGGTGGAAACTACATTCAGTTGGTATTGCACCACAGACATATATTAAACAAATATTTCCAAGTGCAGGCATCTGACATAAAATAGCAGACTTGATACGAAGCACCTTCCATCTATAGGGTGCAAAGACCAAAAACGTGGTCAGAAAGGACAAGTCACTGGAATCATTTGAGTATAGGAACAAACGGCAAACATGAACATTAAAATTTTCAGCCAGAATTAGGGGTCACGCTTCTACATGAAGTCATAACTCAAACAGCAACGAGCAAGCGGTCCCAGTGTCCACCAAACAGATGAAAAACACTTCTAAACTTCAATTTTTCAAGGAACAAAACATCTGATAGTATTAATGCCTTATAATACAGCCATGACAGAGCAAAAAAGAAGCACCATCCATGTTCCCTCCATATACCACAACAAAAAGCACATTCAACTGGAGTAGCATGTGATATCGGTACAAGCTTCAAATACAGCGGCTGCTTCTGGAAGTTTTCCAAATGACAACCATATCTAAAAGTGATTTGAGGGTTGCCAACTAATAGTCAGCAGGCAAAATCCTTTCTCAAAGCAAGGATGGTAATTTAGTCTAAGAAAGTTCACCCAAAACAATAATGACAAGCATAATAACTCCAGGAAATCCTCTCTCAAAAATTAAAATTCTAAGCACACTATATAGAAGCAAAGCAAGCAAAATAAAGTTCTAGAAGCATCAGCATTAATTACAAGCATGTCCTGTTACTTTGCTAATTGGCAATCTCATCAAGAAAATTGTCCAGTAACTGACCCACCCCAGACACTACTCAGATCCCTCCTTGTTAAAATGGCACATTTCTAATGTTCTAAGAGTTAGGAGTCAGATTCCAAAATCATTCAAATGTACACTGCATCCAGCATCTGCCAACTTCAAGCTAATTTTGAAAACTAAAGTGCTGATTCCATCATCCACCAGTTATTACTGAACCCTATGTAATTCACAATAAGAAGAATATGTCAACAGACATAATCTGAAAAAGAAAAAGTATAAAGGTGCTAAATTAACATGACATTCTGCATGAAGACTAACAGAACATTGAAGCTCACCAATTTATAACCGCAATTGCCAGACACCCCGGAAGACTGCTGGCCAACATATCCAGTAAGTAGTCGAGGATCATCCCTGCTTCTGACACAAACAAAACGGGATCCATGATAGAGTGCCTCCCAGTGAGCCGTGAAATGTTAAACACCTGTCCACCTGTTTCAACCAAGCAAAGACAAATAACTATCCCATCAATTTTCTTTAAAAAGAATCAAACCGACAGAATAGGGTAAGCAAAAGGACAAATTGAAATATCTATACCAAACTGCAAACTGTGAAACAGTAAGATGCTTATAGTAAGGATCAATACCTTCTGGCAGAGGATTTCCCAATTCATTGTTGTCAGGTGTGAAAAGTAGGACATATCTCTCCAAAAATTTCAGTGCCAACAATCTTGTACTAATAATGCCAGGCTACAATATCAAGTCCATAAAGTTTCTAGTCAGACAATGGTATTCTTCAACATCAATAGGAAAGATGCTAATATGGACCGAAATGGGTTTCAAACAGCCATAAATACCAATAACATAAAATCCACCAAGCAAACACCAATTACAATAGAGAAGCGCATGTTAATGAATAAAATAGTGAGTACCAACAAGCTCCCAACAAATACCAATACCAAGACCCTTCAGAAATAAGATTTTATCTATTTGCACTTTCACATGTAGGTCTATTACAAGAAAGGGGATTTTCTACCTGGCACAATAACATATCTAAGTTCAGAATAAGTCTTCACACAAGAGCAATCTAAGATTTAATTAATTGAAACTATGCATTAAAATACTATTGATTTTTCACATATTGCACAACAAATAACTTAGAATCATAGATAAAATCTTTAAACTACGTGGCATGGCATACCTAAGCAGTTGCCCTACCGCTGTCAATTTGGAACAGCAATAGACTGTACCGTAACTGGGTATTTTGTGGACATCATCAGGTTCAGTAAGAAGAAAAGTTGCAGGCATGGAATTAACTCAAATCGAATCTAGATAAGTGGAAGTTCTTCACTTTCATATATCTGTCCATAGTTTGATTTTTCTAGAGACGGATAAGAACAGCCTTCATTGTATAGACTACCCATGTTGTATACATAGATGGTTTCAGCCTGAATACTTTTGGTAGAACCTTCTATAAAATGTTTGAACATGCTAGGCTATGTAGCTCATTCTCCTCTAAATGATAACATGAAAATGTCAGCACCTCCTGTATTCCCTATAGTGAGATGTCGATACTAAACATAAAAAGAGAAGATTGTAATAGCAATAGTAACTGAAGGAAAAAATCTATATTTCCTTACTTCTTCTTGAGTAATTACAAGGTCAATATATATACAAGAGAAAGGATACCCTAGTTAGGCAAGAAACCTAATTTAGGTATTGACTCACCTAAGTTTAGGTAAGAAACCTAAGTTAGGTATAGACTTACCTAAGTTTAGGTAAGAAACCTAAGTTAGGTATAGACTCACCTAAGTTAGGTATAAAATTACAAAGTTTCAAACAACTTTACAACTCAACACTCCCCCTCAAGCTGGTGAATAGATATCTTCCATTCCCAGCTTGGTAGTTAGCTCGTGAAAATTTCCACCATTGAGCCCTTTGGTTAAGACATCTGCCACTTGCTGTCCTGAGGGGACATACGATAAGCAAATTAGTCCTTCCTCAAGTTTCTCCTTGATGAAGTGTCTATCAATCTCAATATGCTTTGTCCTGTCATGCTGCACAGGATTGTGGGCAATATTAATTGCAGATTTATTATCACAGTACAACTTCATAGGACTCTGCCACTTAACCTTCAAGTCATCAAGAATGATCTTGAGCCATAATAGCTCATATATTCCTTGAGCTACTGCCCGAAACTCAGATTCTGCACTAGATCTTGCCACCACATTCTGTTTTTTACTTCTCCAAGTTACCAAGTTACCTCCAATGAAGGTACAATAACCAGTTGTAGACCTCCTATCAACCACTGATCCAGCATAATCTGCATCTGTATAAGCTTCAATCTTGAGGTCTGGACTCTTTCTGAATAATATTCCTTTTCCTGGGTTCCCTTTCAAGTAATGTAAGACTCGAAAAGCAGCTTGTAGATGTGATTCCTTTGGATTATGCATGAATTGGCTAATCAAATTTACTGCATAGGAGATATCGGGTCGAGTATGAGCAAGATAAATCAGCTTTCCTACCAATCGTTGATACATTTCTCGATCCACTGCCGCCTCTTCTTTGGCTTCTGCTAGTCTTTGGTTCGGCTCAATCGGAGTGACTGCTGGTTTGCAACCAAGCTTCCCAGTTTCCTCCAAAAGATCCGTCACATACTTCCGTTGTGAAATAAAGATCCCTTGTTTTGAGTATGAAACCTCAATTCCTAGAAAATACCGTAGCTTTCCTAACTCCTTTATCTCAAACTCTCTGATCAAGTTCTGTTTTAGCCGTTGTTTCTCCCTTTCATCATTGCCCGTGACTATTATGTCATCAACATAAACCAACAATGCTGTAACTTCCCCTGCATCCGAGTGTTTTATGAACAGAGTATGATCTCCCTGACTCTGTTTATACCCAGATGCCTTCATGACTCTAGCAAATCGTCCAAACCAAGCTCTAGGTGATTGCTTGAGTCCGTATAACGCCTTTTTTAGTCTACAAACCTTTTCGGTTGTTTCTTTTCCTTCGAAACCAGGTGGCATGTTCATGTAGATTTCCTCTTTCAACTCTCCATGTAAAAATGCGTTCTTCACGTCATACTGTTGAAGTTCCCAATCAAAATGAGCAGCTAAAGATAGCAAAATTCTTACAGTGTTCATTTTAGCCACCGGTGCAAAAGTCTCTTGGTAATCCACTCCATATGTTTGAGTGTAACCCTTTGCAACCAATCTCGCTTTGTACCTCTCCAAGGAGCCATCAGTCTTGTACTTCACAGTGAATACCCACTTGCAGCCTACTAGATTTTTCCCTCTTGGTTTGTCAACAATTTCCCACGTTTTATTCTTTTCTAGTGCCGTCATTTCTTCTTTCATGGCATTCCTCCATTCCTCTTTTGACATCGCTTCAGAGAAGGTGTTAGGGATGGCAATAGTGTTTAAACTCACAATAAAGTTTCGGAATGGTGATGATAATCTATCAAGGGACACATAATTTGAAAGTGGATAAATTGGTTTCTTGGTACATTCTCTTATCCCTTTTCTAATAGCAATAGGCCGATCAAGATCCGTCTCTAGTATATCACTGGGCTGCTCATTCACAGAAAGTTCAGGACTTACCATGCTCTCATTAGCAGTACCCGGAGTGGTAGATTGGACTTGCTCGATTGTTGGAACGGCTGTCCTCCTTGAGTACACCTGAGAATATCTCATAGAATCATGAAAGTGAGTTGGACAAGTGGGAGTAGGACTAGTGGGAACAACAACAGATGGTGGACTAGAGGTAGGAGTCAAGGTAGGTTCATGAGTTACGGTGGTCGGGTTTGGATTCGCGAGAACATTGGATGATATATCCAGTTTATCAATAACACCAAGAGCATCATCTTCCTTATCTTCCATGAGTGAAATCTCCCCCTGAAGATAAGGTTTTGAAAAATATGGTTTATTCTCAACAAAAGTGACATCTGCAGAGAGATAGAATTTTTTTGAAGGTGGGTGATAACATTTATAGCCCTTTTGTGTTTGTGAGTAACCAAGAAAGATGCATTTGATGGCACGAGGATCTAGTTTTCCTCGTTGATGATGATGAATGTGGACAAAGGAACTACAACCAAAGACTCGAGGCGTAAGGCCGTTAGATGTACGAAAGTGAGGATAGAACTGAGAAAGAATTTCCATAGGGGTCTTGTGGTCTAATGTACGTGATGGTAGCCTATTGATCAGATATGTAGCTGTAAGAACAGCTTCCCCCCAATACGTTTTAGGAACATTTCCGTGAAACAACAAAGCACGAGTTGTTTTAAGAAGATGACCATTTTTCCTTTCAGCAATCCCATTTTGTTGGGGTGTATTCACACAAGATGACTCGTGGATAACACCTTCCTTTTGAAAATAAGAGGACAATGTTTGATTGAAGTAATCTCTAGCATTATCTGATCTAAAGACCTTGATTTTGACCCCAAATTGTGTTTGAATCATGGAATGAAAAGAAAGAATAATGCTACTCACATCAGATTTATGTTTGAGTAAGAAGGTCCAAGTGGCCCGAGAGCAATCATCAATTAAAGTGACAAACCAACGATCTCCAGAGATGTTTGGAACCGTGGAAGGGCCCCAAATGTCACTGTGTACCAAATCAAAAGGATTAGAGCTACGATGATTGCTAATTGGAAATGATACACGGTTATGCTTGGCTAACTCGCAAACATCACAATGGAGATCTTGAATATTCAAACCATTGAACAGGGCTGGAAACATCACACTCAAGACTTGAAAGGATGGATGACCAAAACGAAAATGATGAAGCCAAATAGCTTCTTTATTTGAAATACTAAGAAAGGATGAAGATGAATTATTCATGATTCTTCTCGTGGTGAGGGGTGTCTCAAGATAGTACAGTCCACCTTGTTCCTTAGCGAGTCCAATCCTCCTCTCCGAGCCCCGATCCTGAAAAACACAGTAAGATGAGTAAAAAACAGCTTGACAATTGAGGTCTTTAGTGAGTTTTTGTATGGAGATAAGATTGGAAGACAGTTTAGGGACATGTAGGACATTTTTAAGGACAAGGTTTGGTGTGATAGGGACATCTCCAACCCCTGCAACAGTAGCAAGAGACCCATTTGCCACAATAATCTTCCTATTACTAGGACAAGGTGTATAGGTCCTGAAATGTGATGAGATATGAGTCATATGATCAGTCGCCCCTGAATCAATAACCCAAGAATTACCTGAGAGTGCCATTATGCATGCACCAGAGGGTTTATTAAGAGACCCTAACAAACCTCTTATTTTCTCAATTTCTTCACTATTGAATGTCGCTTTCCCTTGTTCTGCTTCATAATCAGCTTGCTCAATTAGGTGGGCCCGGGGCCTCGATTGCATTTCCCGGTTCACCCACTCTCGACTTGAAGTGGTTGGTTTTCCATTCAATTTCCAGCATTTCTCCTTTGTATGTCTCGGCTTCCTGCAATAAGTACACCACAAGTTGTCCCGGTGGTCTCTTCTTGGTAGAGCACCCTTCTCATCAACCTTTCCGACTGTCAAGGCTGACCCTTCTATTGCTCGTGGTTCAAGCATGACGGATCGACGACTTTCTTCTGCCCGGATCAAGGAAATCGTCTCCTCCAATGATGGAACATCTTCCTTGCCAAGTATTTGAATTCTAACTTGGTCAAATTCAGAATTAAGCCCAGCTAAGAAGTCGTAGACTCGATCTTTTTCAATAAAATTCTTCAAAATGGCTGCATCTTCTGGACACCGCATGTGGAATACCCGATAATGATCGAGTTCGTGCCATAAGTTCTGCAAAGAGTTAGCATACTCAGTAACAGTCTTACCTCCCTGTTTTGTCCCACTGGTTTTCACCTTAATTTCGTGCACCTGGGCTGCATCACGGGCCTTAAAGTACGTCCGTTGGATGGAATCCCAAATCCCCTTTGCGGTTGGTAGAAACATGCAAGTATCGCTTATGGCCGATTCCATGGAATTCCATAGCCATGACATGATCATGGAATCCGCTTCATCCCACGCATCGAAATTGGGGTCTCCTTGCTTGGGTCCTGTCCCCAGTAGATGGCTGAGTTTTCCTTTGCCCTTCAGATACGTCTTGACGAATTGTGACCATTTGAGATAATTTTTCTCATTTAGTCTATAGGCTGGCCTAATATTCTGAAGGTCGCCGATCATGTTTGACGAGGCGACCTCCTCTGATTGGTTTGTGGTTGGAGAGGGAAAATTTATGACTTTGGATGTGGTTTCGGATGTGGTCATTGTACCAAGAGAATATTAGCAAGAATACGAACCGTATTGCAGCTATAAATGTTTGAAAATGCAGCAATGAAAGCTGCAAAAAAACAGAACCAGCCTTGAAAATGCAGCAATGAAGGCTGCGGAAAAACAGAACCAGCAATGAAGGCTGGACTGTAACACTATCTCAGAAAAATTGAGCCTAAAGCTCTGATACCATGAAGGAAAAAATCTATATTTCCTTACTTCTTCTTGAGTAATTACAAGGTCAATATATATACAAGAGAAAGGATACCCTAGTTAGGCAAGAAACCTAATTTAGGTATTGACTCACCTAAGTTTAGGTAAGAAACCTAAGTTAGGTATAGACTTACCTAAGTTTAGGTAAGAAACCTAAGTTAGGTATAGACTCACCTAAGTTAGGTATAAAATTACAAAGTTTCAAACAACTTTACAACTCAACAGTAACAAAATCGCAGAGTGTGTACAAAAGTAGGTGTAAACTATAGAAAAATGTAAATCAAATGAAGGAAAGCAAAATTGTCGATGACCCTGTATGCAGCCCTCCAACTACATGGACCAAAAAAAAAACTCGAAACACATTAAGATCTAACTAAGTGTTTGTTTATAATGTGGAGATCACATAAAGTCCTCATTTGAACAAACTGTCAAAATGGTCATAAACATCCGATGCACAAATATAGTCTATCACTAGAAGGATCATCTAACCTACTCCTCTCTTAGACACTAGCTAATCATGGTATTCCATCATACCAGGACTGCTTGATGAAAACTTCGAATTCTGCCCTAGAAGTGAATGTTTAATACTGAAAGAACCTCAAAAGGTAAGTTTCATTAACATACCTCCATCGCCGTGGCAACAATGTTATCTCTGAACTTAAGCATGGACAGCCAAATATCTTCAAGCCATCTCTCAATTTTACCACGGATGTTTAGCTGTTTCCAACAGAACGGCCATGAATCATCTTTTTGGATAGTAAGCCTTTTCTCATTACTTTACAGCAATAACTTCATTTTAACATTTCAAAGAATCCTATAGTACTACAAAACATTCATGACACAAATATAAATACCATTAAGACTGTTATTTGAATTAGGAACTCAATGTATGGGGTTCTAAGAGAAGGGAGGGATCCAACATTCTGCCATTCACAAGGAAATCACATGTACCATAGTGTCACCGAGACTTCATTATTCCCAAACGTGCAATCTATTTGTACAACAGCTTTATACAGTAAATTGCATACTGCACACATGTCTAATATAGGGATACAACTTAAAAGTACATTCAACCATCTGAAGAACACTACAGACAAAACCGTGCCAGAGAGGCCCACTCAAACATGTCGGAGTTCATTGGCAATCCAAAACAAATGGCCATCAGAACTCCTAATTTAATGTGTGCGAGAGGGGGGGGGGGGGGGGAGGTGTGGGTGTGTGTGAGTGTGTGTGTGTGAGAGAGAGAGAGAGAGAAGAGAAGAGGAGAGGAGAGGACCTGCACTGCCATCTCCTCTAGAACTCTGCAGAAGATTTTGCTACCGCTGATTATAGATTGCTTAGCAACCATAGAGTCAACATCTCTTGTATATGCCAGTAACACCGGCATTAACACACAAGAATGCTCCAACATTTTCAGTCCAAGTTCTTCAACAGTCCTATTAACCATTAAAATAAAATCAAATAACAGAGTTAGAAATGCTAGATTTGCGCCACAAAATAAGAACTATACCACAACAACATCAACAAATATAAGAACTCGACCATAACTAATGGTGACCAATGAGATAAAAGCGCAACCACATATCAAACAATGGCTTCCAGTAACACATACTAAATGACTCGTATCTCCAAGCAAAACTAAGAGGTGTGATTGAAGCCTAATTTCCATTTCTCCCTCTTGGCATGACAAGTAAATACCAGGAAAAAGAGTATCATTCTTAAGTTCTCAGTAGATCAAGATATATCCAGTCCCTAAGGAAATTATAGGATAGAGGCTTAGACAGATTGAGAAAGTTCACTAACATATTCTGTATTTCTCAAGAAGCAATCAAAATTGGAAGGAAATGATGCTAGACAGAATGACAAATTCCATAAATCATGTTAAATGTAAATCCTTCAAACTTCTTAATTCTTCTCTAGCTTACAATAACTCAATAAAAGATATTCTGAGCGATGACATTCGAAGACAAAAGATCAACTGACAAATAGCAAATCTGTGTGATGCAGCTCAGTATAAATGATGGCGTTTTTTACATGGAATCAAAAGACAATAAAAAAGGAAGAGTTTTACCAACCAAATCTAATACATATATCTCCTTAATCAATTCAATAAATGGCGACACAGCTCCACAAGTAAATATGCAACAAGGATCAAGTCACATACATAAATACACAACAAAGAGCTCAAGCACAACATCAAGATAAAGCAACACGAGTTAGGACTCATGAAACTAACTCCATAAGAGATTTTCGTATAAGGCTGTCCGGCGAACACCGGAGCTTGGCCAAATGTCGGAAGAGATTGGAAGCCAAAAGAGGGTCAACAGATAGTAAATCATGCTTAGCTCGCTTGAGATAAGCAAGTTTCGCTGTCAAATTACGACGATTGTTCACAGCAGCAATGAGGGACAGAATACGGTCTCGGTCTCGATCTCTGTCTCTTGCCGCCATGTGAAAGGGGAATGAGCAGCGATAGAAGACTAAGGAAAGCTAGGGTTTTGAAGAAGCCGCAGAGATTTGGTTTGAATAAATAGCTCTCTTTTAAGGGAAAGCACTGAGGAGGGCACAAGAATGCAGCATTAACTATTAAAAAGAACGGAGGAGAATGGGGTGCCGTGATAGAATTAACAAAAGATGCCCTCAAGAGATTCCTATAAACCAAATGAGTGAATAAAACTCATCTCATCATCTTATATTGTATAAGTAAAAATTAACACCGTTTGAATTTGATAATCCTAGAAAATGCATTAAATATTTTCTTAATCAATCTCCAATATCTATACACAAAGGCCATAAAAGAGTTGATTGCCCATCTTATATCTCAACCAAAAAACTCTGACAATTGATGTCTTCCTTTTTTACCTCCACGGATATTCTGAAATGAGTTTGAAAAAGGCAAGTCCACATTTCCTCATTACATAGACAAATCATGATAGGAGATTTTAATCTCCACTTTCGACATGTGCACTCCCCCAACATCATTCACCACTCTATGTCCTTAACATGACAGGGATTCTTACAAGTAATAGTAAGAGACATTGGCAAGAAAATTAGAAACGGTTAAGGAATGAACACCTTTTCCCATACCACCAAGTGCAAAAAATGTTACGTCACTAGCTTGGTTCCACTAACGGGTCCGTAAGTAAATGAGTTATTTCCTGGAAAGGAGATCACTGACCTAATGTTGGCTTCTTGGTGATTAAGAAATGCACTATGTTTTAAAAGTTATTCATATCTATAAGCTATTGAAAGAAATGCACTATGTTTTAAAAGCATAATGCTATCTATAGTTCATGCTATTCATCATTTCTGGAGAACGCAAGATGTTATGCCTTTTGCTAATTTAATTGTTCCGAGAAGGCGAAGGCTATTGGATCTAAATATGTGATCTTTCTCCCCATCATGCTTCAACATTTTGACTAGTCTTTTGCTAGTGACAAGCCCTTCTCTCATCAAGTTTCGCATATTTTATTCATGTCATTACTCTGATCCTTTTACCTTAAATCATGAAGAGTTGAAGTGAGAAGTTTATGACTAAAATAAATCTCATCATCTCTACACTGTTTACCCTTCCGTGGACATACATTACGAATTGACTACACTGAGAAGATCATTTACTAGGCAAACAATATGGTTTAATTAGCCAAATTGCTTTTCTTCATTCCCTTTTAAAGTTGCTCCTCTGAGTTTTAGTTGTCTTCCTCCTTTTATTGTCTATGAAGCATTTTTTTTTTTCACATCGCTTACTGCCTACATAAAAATAAGCTTTTTCTAAAACTTTTAAAAATTAACCTTGATTGAAAGACCAGCAAGATCTACTCAAATCAGGTGCCCAAGGGGAACTTCTTAAGCTACAACTAATTCGATTTAGTTGTAGCTACAATCGATGTACAAATTAAGTTTTTTGTATGTTTGATTTCTCAGTAATGTGAAAAACTGTTGCAAGATGTTCTTTGCAATTTCTAAAATATTCAAGCTTCCCCTCATATTGTAGTAATTCTCCAATGCCCCCCACTCAATTACACCAGTTATGGAGTCAATGAAATTACAATGAACCAAATCATGTGTGTGTGTCATACATCATATCTACTACACTAAAGAGCACACAAATAGAAATTAAAGATTATTTCTCCAACTTTTCTACATCTTGGTTTTGTGATCATAAATTTTTTCAGAAACAAATTGACATCTGTATCATCATGAGATCATAACTGTGTACAGTGAACTAACAGAAGGCCATATGTTCATTTGGAATACGAGTCCAAACCAAGTCTTTATCCACATCAACTTAGAAAATATCGGATTAATCATCATGATGCCTATAAGATGCCTATAAGAGACGAAATCCCATCCACTGTAATTCTTTTATAGAGCTAGAGATGAAAGGCTCTATTTAGTAAAATCCAGTTTTTTACAAGAAAGAGGTAGATCATTGCAGCGAACCAGCTCTATTAGGGGAGATGTATCTCTAATATCAAAAAACTGACTTTGCAATGTATCTTTTTAGGGAATAAGAAAACAAAATTGTTAACCAGCAAATTAGCTCTATTACTTGGTAAAGAAGCTATGTACACAAAAACTACATTTTCAAAGTGTTGGAATATATAAATATTAAACCACGCCTTCTTCTAACAGCTTAAGCTTTTGGAGCAGTTGGCTGTGGTCCCACAAAATCTCACACAAAGGAATAGAAATCTCGGTCCAAGCAAAAGTAACTCAAATGAAGGGTGCGTTTGTTTGGAGGAAAGTATTTTCAGGGAAAGTGTTTTATGGATTTTCGACCGTTTGGTTCGCGAAAAATGATTGGGTCAACGAAAAGTACTTTCCAGTCAACAAAGATTTTATTCATTAAAATAGGAAAGTGAATTCCCCAAAATAAAAAGATGAAAACACTTTCTCAAATTTGAGTCTCTCACTTTCTTTGAAAACGATCCCGGGACCGGAGCCGAGGACAAGGGCCGGGACCGGGACCGAGGCCGGGAACTGGGGACCTGGGCCAGGGCTGGGGCTGGGCAGGGACCGGGGCGGGGCCGGGATCGAGGTCAGGCCGGGGAGCGGGACCGGAGATTGGAACCGGGGCTTGGGTAGGGACCAAGGCCGGGACGGGGATCGACGCCGGGATCGGGACAGGGGGCTGAGGATCGGAATAGGGACCGGGATCGGGGTCAGGCTGGGCAGGGACCGGGTCCGGGTCCGGGGCTGGGACCGAGGCCAGGGAGCAGGACTGGGGCCGGGGATCGGGATCGGAGGCTGGGGCCGGGGCCGGCGACCGAGGTCGAGACTGAGGCCAGGGACCGGGGATCGAAAGCAGGGTCGGGACCGGTGACTGGGGTCAGTTTACATCAGCTCTTTCGACCATCTGCATCTTCTCAGTATCAAGGACAGTCACATTGATGAGATTGAAATTGATTTCCAAATGAGAACCAAATATCGAAAAATATTTTCGGTAACATATTACCAAACAAAGGAAAACAAATCGTTTTCCGAGAAAATGATTTCCAGAAAATCACTTTCCAGAAAAGGAATTCCTGAAGATCACTTTCCTTGAAACAAACACACCCGAAGTTCATACACTTTGATCAAGAGAATCTTCTTTCATGTCAACATAGAACAAGTAAAAGATTGTTAACCATAAGGCATTTAAGTATCATGGAAGTAGCAAAACCCACAAATAGTGGAAGAATAGTACTTCAAGTAGAGGAAAAATGATTCTCTAACCAAAGTGACTTAGTTGACGCATATGTTCTCTAGTCACAAAAACATGGCTTTCTTAGCCGAGAATAGCTTTACAATGGTCTCATTATAGGAGGCAATGCTTTCTTGGCCAGAGAATTAGCTCCGTGTAAAACTCAAGAGGTTCATTAAAAGATCTATTGATTTCTTTCTCATAAGTTTGCAAGTAAAACATACACTAATTATGTTTTTTGCTCTTAAAAGTAACATTTCACAGTAACATATGACAACCAATCCACCGCATCCAACACAAGTGTAAATGGCAGCATCCACAAGTTTCGGGATAACCCATAAATAGAGACCATCACCGATGGGATAAAAAGGGCATCATGACAAATGACAGCTTTCCGCAATTGTTGCAAATGATGAACAAATTCACGCCAATGAGAAAAATAGCCGGTCACGAAGACCCAATTCCCATCTTCACTCTTTTTTTTTTCTGCCCTAACAGACAAAAAGCGGCCAGGCAGAAGCTCACACTTGTGACGTTTTCAGCGGTCAGTTAAAAGTATCACCCGACAGAGTTAATCACAACAGAGCAATTTTGACAATAGAGAAAGTACACCACAACATACTTAAAATTCTTCCAAGAAACGAAAAACCAAACACTATAAGAACCACTAGGAAGGTAAGTCCTTTACACCGAGCAATTATTCTTCAATTTCGCCAACTCGATACACACACCACCTAGGCATGACGCAGGCAATCGGTAATCAGGCATAACAAAAGCCTAAATGGAAAAAAGGATGAAGAAATCCCAAAGCGTCAATCCGCAATGAGTGATACAATACTCGCAAGCGAATACTTCAGCACCGCACACCGATTCCGAAGCAGACATAGAAAGTTCTTCCACCAACTAGAAGACAGAAAAAAAAAAAAAGAGAGAGAGAGACAAGTTAGGGCTCCGGGGACTGACTCGACGAGGGATTTCCGGACGAGGCTCTCCGGCGAAGACTGGAGCTCGGCCAAATAAGGGAGGAGCTCGGAAGCGAGTGAGGAGTCGATCGAGAGCAGAATGTCCTTGGCCTGCCTGAGGGAAGAGAGCTTCACGGCCAAATCGCCGTGGTTGTTGGCGGCGGCGAGAAGGGAGAGAGCTTGGTCCCTAGAACCCATGCCGGGGGAGGCAATGCGCGCGACGGGCGGAGGATTGGGGATTCTTAGGGTTTGGAGGGTCGCAACGGAGGTTTCCGTATCGGGGTGGCGAGGCTTCGTAGTCTCATGGAAGAAAGACAGAGAAGAGAGAGAGAGAGAGAGAGAGTAGTGCAGAGAGAGAAAAGCTTTGAAGCAAAAAGGATGAGGGAAGACGATGAACGGAACACCGTCTCAGGATCGACAGAGAGAGAGAGAGAGAAGGCGCAGTTAATAGCTCTTTTATCCATAAATAAAATTCATCAATTTTCTCTAATTAAATAAATTCACCTTTTGGGCATATATTTATGAGAAAGATTATGTACTAATTAAGATTTATTTGTTTTGCAAAAATAAATTTTCTCAAAAAGGATACCTTGTATCGCATAAAAAAAACTGAAAATACTTTTCATTGAGTAACAATTTCAAACTACTCTTGACACCTAATTTTGACGATCCATATTTTATTTTCTCTAAAAAATAGAATATGTTTTATTTATTAATATGCATTTTTTATTGTGGGTATTTTAAGAAAATAAAAAATATAATGCAAAAAAATATATAATAATAATGATAGGAAAAAAGGGATCGGGCGGGGTCAGCCCATCTCATGTGGGCGAGACTCGGCCCACGGTTTTTTTGTCCCTCTCTTATGGAGCTAGCCGCACGAAAGGAACCTCTCTTCCCCCACAGGCCCACGAGATCGATTGGGCCTTCTTTTTTTCAAGCTTGGCCCATTTCTTCCTTCTATTTCCTTCGGCCCACTCTCACTCTACTCACGTCACTCTCTCCTTCACTCGTTCACAGCTACACAAATGCACCGCACACTATCCCTCACATCACTCATCCTCACGCCCACACGAGGGAACTTGCTGAAGAAGTTAAAGGACGGTCACAATTGGGGGCATTTAACACGGAGAGACAGGGGGTTTAGGGGGTCGATGAGGAGAATGAATAGAGAAAAAGGAGGTGGAGGTTTTCGGCTTCTGGGGTTCGGCCACCGAAAAAAAAAGGAGAGGAGAAGGGGGATACGGGCGGAGCTTGAGAGAGCAAAGTGAGGAAAGACGGTGAGAGATTAGGCGACGTCTCTTTTGCTTGCCGTCACCTCGCCATCTCGACTAGCCTCATCGGTCGTTTACCACCGCCGCATCGCTGGTCGACCAGGTAAGCTAAGGTCTTCCCTTTGTTGCTCCATATAGTCCGAGTTAAACCAAAACCTGTGGGACTCTAGTTGCTATCATTTTTACGTATTCCGGACACGGCTTTGATCACTCTTCCACCACCGCTACTCCCCTTCTTTTAGTTCCCCATGCCATTTCAAATTTGTAGGATAGTTCTTCCTCCCTTCTTCTATGCTCCGTTGCCAAAGATAGTGCGGCCTGCCCGTGGCATTCATACGAATAGGGTGTCGTTGGTGTTGGTCAGACAGAGGCCATGGGTGGTGGGCGACGTTTTAGTAGGCACTGAGCCGCATACGAAGCAAGAAGAGGTGCGAGTATAGTCGAGACTAGTCAGAGTCTCGAGCTGTAGTTAGCGTTGATCTTATTTTTTGGCGAAGGTGTGGCGGCTGGCGCAAGGGCGTCTCAGTGGCAGGAAAGGAAAAGGCTCGAGCCAAAGGAGGGCGATGCAAACGAGCAAGAGCGGTCATGCGCACGGAAGCGACACGAGCTCGTGTCAGTCCTGATGCTTGTGTAGACGAGATGGCACTCGAACTCGGGCCCACGACGATGCCAACACGTGCGAAGGAGAACGACGCAGGAGCAGACCAGTGACGACTCGCGAGGTGGGCGGACCAGACGTTCAGGTGAGTGGATCCAGGCGAGCAGGTCCGGGTGGTGACAGTTGACGACCTGAGGTTGGACGGCTGTTCGGTGGAGTCAAGTGGCGACACCGGCGGTGTCGTGGCAGATGGATCCCACCGTCGCCAATCCGGTGGGAGTTGAGCGAACCCGACGCTTGTAACGAGAAGGTCCCGTGGAGCATAACTAGGCGGCAGCCTTATGGGTAGGTCCCGGCGTCGCATCGGCGAGGCAGACAGAGGTTGTCGTTTTTTGGGAGTGCACTGTCGTTGTTGGTGGTGCAGAATGAGGGCTTTTTTCCAAACCATGCCAAAAAACATAAAAATTTACCAAAACAGGTTTTAATTTTTTTTTTTTACCAAATCAGGTCTGGCTCGGCAGTCAAACTGCCGAGCCGGCCTGGCTACAGTGCGGCTCCGCAGTCACACTGTCGAGCGGCACTGTTCATCACGTTCATCTTTTTTTTTTTTCGCGTAATGTGACAGCTATTAAAGGTATGAGTAGTGATAGTAGTGAATTTGACTGTTCACGTTTTGTCGTGAATGAAGAAAAGCTGGATTAAGAAAAAGAGGGGCAAGTGTACAGTGACAAGCATCTGTTTTTTTTTCCTGTCATTGTGGGAGCAAGCACTCACCTTTTTTCCTTGTCATTGCCGAGCAAGCACTCACCTTTGTTTTTCTTTTTTAATCATTTTTAATTTCTTTTTCCTATGTTTTTAATCAATTTTTTATTATTAAATTTGTTTTCTAGAATGGACAAAATGTTAATGAAATTCGTATAAAATATCATGGTCTGTATTAACGAGCGAACGAACTATCGAAACATTGAGCACCCGGGGTTGAGGCTCGCTTGCTCGAACGAACCAAAATTTAATATTTGTCGTCGTTATATTTACAACGCTTTTTTAGCCACGAGGGTTTTTTCGTTACAAAATTCGTCGCATTGTCAGAGTTTTCGTGACAAAATTCGTTGCGACCAAGGATTTTTTTTTAAGCGAGAAAAAACTATTCACAACAACACAGAGAATCACTACATTGGATAAACGTGAACAGTCAAATTCACTATTAGCACTACTCATGCCTTTAATAGCTGTCACATTAAGCGGAAAAAAAAAAAAAAAAAACAAAAAAAAAACGATGAACGTGATGAACAGTGCCGCTCGGCAGTGTGACTGCCAAGCCGCACTGTAGCCAGGCCGGCTTGGCAGTTTGACTGTCGAGCAGGATCTGGTTTGGTAAAAAAAAAAAATTAAAACCTGTTTTGGTAAATTTTTATGTTTTTTGGCATGGTTTGGAAAAAAGCCCGCAGAATGTAGGATGTTGCAGTATGGAGGAGACGATTAACAGTATCATGTTGGCCTGTTCCACGCCGTATTGGGCTAGGCGTGTTGGAGGTTGAGTTTGGTCAGCTGGGCTTGTTCTATTTCTAACAAGAATCGGGCCCGCGTCAGAGTGGAAGAGGAGCAGCCGGGCTGTTTGTTTTTTGGGAGTGAGGTAGCTGGGCCAGGAGATTTGAAGCCCAATCCGGTTGAGGAAAAAAAGTGGGCCTGAGTTGTGTTGCGCCGACTGGGCCGGTTCGGGTTCCCTTACTCGGGTCTAATCAGGGCCCGTCGGGCCTGATTCAGACCCGGGTCTGGGAGCCCGACCCGGGTCCGGCCCCCTTTTAATAAATATTAAATTATTAATTAATTAATAGTGAATAAAAAAATAATAATAAATTACACAAAATGTCAAAAATAAGAAATAGATAGGAAATGCTTCTATTTGCTTATATTGTCTAATTAGGCTTTTTATATGCTTAATTATCGACTGTTTGCCATGTTCGATTCGCATGACTTAGTTCTAACTTCGCATGCGAACGTCTAGATATAATTTATTATGTATCGTATTTCTCAGTAGATAAATTAGCACAATAATTAGAGTTTAATTCGAAACACTCGTTTTATCCATTAATTGATTGAACTTTGCTGATTATCTACTTTGAGTGATTGCATATGCTTCCGACGTGGCGATCGAAACCGATGCCCATGGAAAGGGTAGCCCATTGAGGCTTGATGATTGAAGACCGACGTCCAATTCGGTCCATTTTTGCATATCCGATCCACGTGTCAGAATTACTTTCTTTAAATATCGCCATTATAGATTTGGATTGCATGTGCTTATTCCAGTCTTTATTTGGCATATTCACCTGATTGAGTGTTTATAACACTGTATTTTGAAAAATTGCATGTTAATCGCTTTTCCTAGATGTTAGGTTAAGGATAAATAGGTAATTGCACGAAATGACAGAAAAATATTATGCATGATCATTTAGCAATGGTTAGATACCTGGTAAGCTTAAAATGACATGTAGAATGTGTGGTCATCTTAGAGAATATTAACTGGTTAGGTACCGAAAGGGCGCTAATTATTTAGTTAGCGTAATCAAGTCCCCGAACCCAGAATCTCTGGTTGCGTAGGAATCGAGATAATACTCCCGTGTCTCGATTGGTTTCTAGCTGACCCCAATAAGCTAGTGGCGACTCATAATTGCATTTTAGTTTGCTAATCCGTAAAACGAAATCCAATGTCACGCGAGGTAGGACTTGGGAGAGTCTACGCCATTGACCGATGGCAATACCTCTAAACCCGCCGGACCCTTGAGAGAGGTTTCAGACAGGTCGCGACAGGGATAACACTCTCTCTCACGTTTTTTTTTTCAAAGAAATTCACCTCAAGAGCTCTCTAATTTTCCTCTTCAATCTCCCATTTTCTTTCTCAAGAGTTCTTCTCAATTTATAGCCTCCTCCTTCATCTTCCATTCTCTTTCTTTATCTTTCATTTTCTATCTTCTCTTCTTCATCTTCCCATCATCATCTTCTCTTCTTCATCTACTCTTCTTTTAGCTATTTGCAAAATAAACTCTCAAGTTTTAAGTATTTGCATTTTAATCCTTGAGGTTATGAGTATTTGTAATTTAATCCTTGAGGTTTTAATTCCTTCAAGTCCAAACTTTCTTGGCACATTTTCCACCTCATGTCCAGTCCAAACACCTGTAAATTTAAACTCTAATTCTCCGTCGGTCCAATTAAATGCCAATGTAATGCATGCTAAAAATATGGTGATTTTTTTTGTTTAGAACTAAATTTTGTTCTAATTTTTCAAATGTAATAAATGACAAAAAATAAAAATTTAAAATTTAGGTGTCAACACGCAAGACCTATTGAATCTTACCTAGGGAGCGTAGGTTCGGATATTTCAAGTCTACCAGCTAATCGAATCCAAGCTCATACAAAAATAACGGGCAGCAAGCGCACTTTGGCGATTTGTTCAGCCTCTGCCACAAAGTGTGTGCCGAGCTTAGTAAGCTTCAACCTCATGAACCACTCATGGATGTACATGTTGAGGTGCTGGAGGCTACATTTGAAAAGATTATGCAAATTATGAGATGCAATATGGTTTAAAATGAAAGAAATTTTTTGCTTGTGGAAAATACCTCGTCTTAAAATAGAAAGGTGGTGAAGCCCTTGGAGTATCAGAAGCAGCAGCCGCTGCGCTGCTAATCAGATAATGCCAATCAAATCAGAGAAAGAGAACACAAAACACGTAAAGAGATGCAGAACAAATGAGCTAATCAAATAATGCTAATAGGAGATGTAGAACATATAACACATAAGAGATGCAGAACACGTGCTAATCAGACCACTTTTAAACTCATCAAAATCACGAATTGACTTGTCTGAAAGACGCCTTTTACCGTGCATTTCCCTTAACTAGCTCAATGAATTAGGGATTTCCAATCAGGGGTAATCAAAATCGTGCTTGAACAGATCATAGCAGAGACTGCAATCTCAATTCAATAGCATCACAGTATAACAGTAGTACTCCAGATCCCACATAATAGAGACAACTCAAGATAATCAAGGTCCAGCATAAATCAATGACATGTGTGAGACTAAAACTAATCACAAAGATGAACCAAACGGTCCAAAAGGGGATAGAAACATCACTTCATAATCAGGTCCTATCATCGATCACCCGTAAAGTTTGAAAATTTCGCCGACCTCATGCAAAATATTGGAACAACGCTATGCAAAGACAACATAATGAAATGGATACCAAGAGAGAGCGGAACACATAAGCCAATCAGATAAAAAAAACACATAACATATGAAGAGATGCAGAGCTAATCCAATCATAGAAACAGAACACGTAACGCATAAGACATGCAAAACACGTTATTGATACCTGATTTTTTACTAAGTCTTTTCTAGCTATTTCTTAGAAAATTCGTAAAAAATTCATAAAAAGTCAAAAAATTACAAAATCAACTTTGGTGGCCTTGGCCAAGCCTAAGGAACCATTTTTGATAAAAAAAATAATAATAATTTTTCATATTTTTCGTATTTTTTAGTATTTTTGGAAATTCGGAAAATACTTGAAAATTTAAAAAAATAGTATTTGAGGTCACAAAAATATGAAAAATAGTCAAAAATTTTCTTTTAAATCCCTTGTCTTTTTGACCTCACAAAAAGTCTAAAATCAAATTCAATTTTATGTGTTCTTTTGTTACACATATGATTGAATTTGGTAAAAAAATGTCAATTGAGTCTTTTAATTTGCAATTTTGACATTTTTTAGGATCTTGACATTCAATCTAATTGTCCCTTATTGCAATTTGGCCCAATGTTTTGCACAAATTACTTAATTGCACGAATTAGACAAAATTGTACACCTAATTGCATTTTAGTCCTTGAAATTGGGCATAATTGAAATTACTTTCAATTCAAGGACTACAATTACAAATTAAAAACACTACCCAATGGTTTTCATCATTTTGAATTGATTGTCATAGGTAATTTGGTCCAATTTGATCATGTGAGCCTTCAATTTCACGATATGCCTAATTCCAATTAAATGAAAATTTGGGGTTTTTGTTGAAATTGATATGAACTTTTGAGCAAAATCATATTTTTAGATAAAATACATGCCCTAAGTTCGATTCTGAGGTTTAATTACAAAAATTACCCACCAATTTGGGTTTAATTTGAAAATTTCAAATTAGAACCGATTCGGATCGATTCGACCGCCCGGTCGGACCGGTCGAACCGGTCCGCTACAGTATCTTCTTCCCCAAAGCTTCCCGCGCCAATTGCAGGTTTGGAAGGCGAACTTCAATTGAGAAATTGGACCATCAATCGGCTTAAATTGGTGGAATTAATGGAGGCGTTTTGTTGTCCAAGAAGCTCTCCGTTGATCAAGATCAGTCCGATGGTCCGGATCTGTCGGAACGGTGCCGACGAAGGCCAAATGCTCACCGGCCGTCTTCAAACTAAACACAGGACCAAATGCAGGTGGAATTCGAGTGAAATTGGCATTACCAGATGACCAGAATTAGTGGCCAATTTGTCTCGGACGTTCGCCGGTGTCTGGTGACCATTTCACACGTGATTGCACGTGCGAAGGTCACCGGCTCAACCCCCCGTTCGGCGCCAAAAATTCAAAGAGTTATAAGAGCCAATTGATCCTGCGAGAGGGAGAGGTTGGTTGATTCGGTTGAGTGGTGGAAAACATAATCGAGAGAGAGAGTGAGAGAACGGAAGAGAAATAGCTCACCCTCCATCGCCATTGTCGAGGGTTGGAGCTCGAAATTGGAGGGCACTGGTTGGGCCATTTATGCCTAAATCGAAGCCAAATGAGGTTGCAGGAAGCTCGCTTGGAACTCCAGGAAGCGATCACCGCCAGCCGCGTTGCCTGAAACCGGCGGAACAGGTGAGATGCGTTTCTGAGCTTCTCACTGTGCGTCAATGGCGATTCATACATTTCTTGCTCATTCTTGCATATAGAGCGTGCGTTTTGTTCCTTAGACATTACTGACCATCGTCGCCTATCTGTTTTGCATCGATTTTGTCTTAACACCTTGAATTGAGTCCCCATATCCAACCTCCATTGCCGTGCCCTGTTCATTCTTGCCTAGCCCAATTTAGGTCGTGCGAGCTCGATTGGAGCTCGAGGTAAGTGTTCTGAACTTCCTTTCGTGCTAATCTGTGAATGAATCGCTCTGATTTTGCGTGGTTTGTGCGATTGAGCTTCCATGGCCGTACTCGGCATCTTGCATGGCGATCATGAATTGGTGAATGAAATGCCTCGATTCTTAAATATGTTAAGCTAGAGAATGTGGCAAGTTGATTGGTGCTAGTTTCGCGCGATTTCGTTAAGATCCGACCATCGGAGGTGCCCAGCCGTTCGTTCCACCGGGGTCGAGAGGTTGAAGACGAAATTGACAGGGCAGAGTCAACGAGTCAAAAGTCTAGGTGTCGTACTGTGATTGGTCCACGTGGAAGTTGAGTCAGCTTGGCCGTTGGTCTGTTAGGCAGAGTTGGTTTAGATCCAACGGCTAGGGTTAATCGAATCTAATAAATGGTGGCCGTGCGATTAGTAATTAGGAATATCCGAAAATGTTTTAAAATCAAATTGAATTGAAACGGTGCCGTTTAGGTTAGTAAGTAGGCGACGTCATTTAGGTTAGTAAGGGTGAACCCAGATTAAGTCTTAGGTTCTAATCCTGACCGTAGATTTTAATAGGTAAATCGGACGGTCCTGGTCGAGTCTCCGTTCAATCTAAGCCGTAGATTTCAGTCAGATCATCCAGTGGCCGTGGATTAGCCACGCGGTTCAATAGGAACCGTTGGATTTAGCGTAAATAATCAGAAAAAAAAAAAGGAGAAACAGCGTCGTTCGGGGGTGTGGGTCGCGCGGGTCCGGGTCTGGGTCGGGTCAACCTGGTCCGAATCACCTTTTAATAAAAAAATCATCAGAAAATGATTTAATATATATATATATATATATAAATCGAAAAAATTCTAGAAAATCCTAAAAAATGCTAGAAAATCCTAGAAAACCCAAAAAAATATAGGAAAATTGTGGGAAAATCCTAGATACTCCAGAAATCCCCAAAAATTGAGGATTAACTACAAACAACTGGTCAATCCTATTTTTGAGGTTTTTTATCCGTTCTCCCAAGAATTGACGACATTACCCTTTAGGGGTAAGTCGCCTCTGCTGTGTGTGCAAGACAAGTCGATAATGTCAAGATAAGAATTTGGGTCAGTTAGGCCGCCAATTCTTAGGCTTGGGTTTTCGAATCTCGTCCATTTTCTCGAAATGACGATTTTACCCCTCAATGGGTAAATCGCCTTCATTGTTCCAATCGAGTCCTGAAAATTACTTAAAATTAGGGTTTGAGTCAGATGGGTGACTAACCCTAATATTTGAGATTTTCAGTTCTCATTTTTGTCTAAAACGACGATTTTACCCCTACAAGGGTAAAATTACTTTTAAATTCCAGAAAAATTCTGGAAATTCCCTAAAAATAGGAAATGGATTGGTTTGGTCGTCAATTCAATTTCCACCATCTTTTGACTACATACTTTATCTGAAATGACGATTTTGCCCTCCCAGGGTAAATTGTCCACAAATTTCTCAAAATAACGATTTTGTCCCTCATGGGCAGATCGTGTCAAAATCACTCCTAAGCCTTGATTAATACTTCTCTAGGTTAATAGGGCCTCATTAGGGATGACATGTTACTTTCATGTGATTTATCCGCATGTTTTGGATCCTTGATCTGCGCATTTATTTTTCCTGATTGTGAGTGATAGGGTAGCCATTCCTATCTACATGAACTCCTAGATTTAGGATACGTACCCCACTCATCTGTATGAAATCTTAGGATTAAATAAATCATTCAACTTAGGTGCCGAAAGGGCGTCAACTTTGACAGTTGGCGTAGCAAAGTCCTCCATCTCACTTCTCTGGTTTTCGCAGAATCGAATAGATCACTCCCAACTATTCGATATGGTTTTCGATCGTACCCTTCACAAAACGATTGGTGGCGACTCCTTGGCATGTACACATATCACATGTCACCAGACCACACCGAAAGTCGACCACGTATATCCAGCCGTTGCGATTTGGGTAATGGACCTTGGGAGAGGCCTGCGTCCGATCGGGCGAAGATCGGGCGGCCCATTAGCCCTCCTCCTCCTCCCGCCGCGAGAGAGGGTCGCGTCACACGTGTGCAAATCAGAGAACAAGAATCTAGGATCAAATAAAGACTACATGGCAGATCGAGCCGATCAAAAATACAAAAATTGCAAAGCACAAATAGATGAGACAACAGATGCAAAGCCTCCGAAACATGTAAAGCTTCGTCGCAGATCAAAGAATAGATACGAAACATGCTTCGTCGCAAATCATCAAGTACATGAGACAACATACAAAACCTCTGAAGCATATAAACAAGTTGATCAGACGATAGTCACGAAACATCCAAAGGAGGTAAAGGTTCATCGCAGATCGACAAGTGGATCAGACAACTGATACGAGACCTTCTAAGCATAAAAACCTTCATCGCAGATCTAGACAACATATACAGACTAGCTACAAGTAGAAGAAGAAGAGGAAGAGGAAGAGGAAGAGGAGGATGAGGGGAAAGTACCTCGGGGATTTTTTTTTTTCAAAATTAGAATTAAAAAAGAAAATATTTACCGAAATAGGGTAAAATTTTTTTATTTAATTGTGTGCCGCACGCAGTCGTTGTGCCGGGCAGGCCGCGGCACCCGCCCACCTCTCAACAATGCCTGACTTTATTTTATTTTTTACTTTCATATGTTTTTACGTGTTTTATAACATTTATTTTTTTACAATTTTTCTAACATTATGAATAAAATAATAAATTATTTGCAATGCAATGCAAATTAACTATACGATACATGAAATGTTATGATATGAAAAAATTAACATGACAATTACGACATAGTATAAAATATGCATGAATGAAATGACAAGATTACATGACAAATATGAATAACGTGGAAAATATGACATACAACTATGTGATATGCAATGTGAATGATATTTCTTTTTATATATTTTTAATGCAATTTTCGAGACTAATTATAAGCATAAATGAATGTCGAAACTTTATAGAGACACTACGCCTGGATGTTTTAACGGGGCTCAGTTCATGAGGAATTTCAAAGTAGAGTCCTCCACCCTCCTTGGTAATTAGGAAAAGGATAAGAAGCTAGTGTATAAACTTGAACCAAAATCGAAACCAGAGAAAGCAAGGGTACTTAGCTGTGTTTAGTTTTCGCACAAGATATCAGCAAATTTGGAGGTAGTTTTGCAGGCTTGGACGAGAAGTTCCCGACGTCGGATCGATGCACCGCCAACGGCTAGTGATAGATCGTCGAAAGCTAAACGTCACGATAACTAGCACGAATTGATCGGATTACGGATCGCGACGCACGGTCAATTGGCATAAAACTGCGCAGGCTGGAATTTGACCGAGCAGAATTTCGGGATAACACACTCTCCCTCACGTTTTTTTCTCAAAGAAATTCACCTCAAGTGCTCTCCAATTTTCCTCTTCAATCTCCCCCCTTCTTTCTCAAGAGCTCTTCTCATTTTATAGCCTACTCCTTCATCTTTTATTCTCTTTCTTTATCTCCCATTCATTATCTTCTCTTTTTGTTTTGGCAGAGGATAGCAGCAAATTTGGAGGTGACTTTGCAGGCTTGGACGGGAACTTCCCGACGTCGGCTCGATGCCCCGTCAACGGCTAGTGATAGATCGTCGAAAGCTGAACGTTACGATGCCTGGCACGAATTGATTGGAACACGGACCACGACGCACGGCCAATTGGCATAAAACTGCACAGGCTGGAATTTGACCGAGCAGAATTTCGGGATAACACACTCTCTCTCCCGTTTTTTTTTCCTCAAAGAAATTCACCTCAAGAGCTTTCCAATTTTCCTCTTCAATCTCTCATCTTCTTTCTCAAGAACTCTTCTCATTTTATAGCCTCCTCCTTCATCTTCTATTCTCTTTGTTTATCTTCCATTCTCTATCTGCTCTTCTTGTTTTGGCAGAGGATAGCAGCAAATTTGGAGGTGATTTTGCAGGCTTGGACGGGAAATTCCCGACGTCGGATCGATGCACCGTCAACAGCTAGTGATAGATCGTCGAAAGCTTAACGTCACGATACCTGGCAGGAATTGATCGGAACAAGGATCGTGACGCACGGTCAATTGGCATAAAACTGCGTAGGCTGAAATTTGGCCGAGCAAAATTTCGGGATAACACACTCTCTCTCACATTTTTTTCTCAAAGAAATTCACCTCAAGAGTTCTCTAATTTTCCTCTTCAATCTCCCCCATTTTTTTTCAAGAGCTCTTCTCATTTTATAGCCTCCTCCTTCATCTTCCATTCTCTTTCTTTATCTTCCATTATCTATCTTCTCTTCTTCATCTTCCCATCAACCTCTTCCCATTAACATCTTCTCTTCTTCATCTACTCTTCTTTTAGCTATTTGCAAAACAAACTCTCAAGTTTTAAGTATTTGCATTTTAATCCTTGAGGTTATGAGTATTTGTAATTTAATCCTTGAGGTTTTAATTCATTCAAGTCCAAACTTTCTTGGCACATTTTCCACCTCTTGTCCAATCCAAACGCCTGTAAATTTAAACTCTAATTCTCCGCCGGTCCAATTAAATGCCAATGTAATGCATGCTAAAAATATGATGATTTTTTTGTTTAGAACTAAAATTTGTTCTAATTTTTCAAATGTAATAAATGAAAAAAAAATAAAAATTTAGGCGTCGACACGCAAGACCTATTGAATCTTACGTAGGGAGCGCAGGTTCGGATATTTCAAGTCTACCAGCTAATCGAATCCAAGCTCATACAAAAATAACGGGCAGCAAGCGCACTTTGGCGGTTTGTTCAGCCTCTGCCACAAAGTGTGTGGCGAGCTCAGTAAGCTTCAACCTCAGGAACCACTCATGGATGTACATGTTGAGGTGCTGGAGGCTACATTTGTAAAGATTATGCAAAGTATGAGATGCAATATGGTTAAAATTGTAAGAAATTATTTTCTTGTGGAATATACCTCGTCTTAAAATAGAAAGGTGGCGAAGCCCCTGGAGTATCAAAAGCAGTAGCTGTTGCGCTGCTAATCAAATAATGCCAATCAAATCAGAGAAAGAGAACACAAAACACGTAAAGAGATGCAGAACAAATGAGCTAATCAAAGAATGCTAATCTGAGATGTAGAACATATAGCACATAAGAGATGCAGAACACGTGCTAATCAGACCACTTTTGAACTCATCAAAATCACGAATTGACTTGTCTGAAAGGTGCGTTTTACCGTTGTCGCGACCCTCTCGAGATTCGCCATGGGCTCTCGAGGGCTAATGGGCCGTCCAGTCTGGTCGGACGCGGGCCTCTCCCAAGGCCCGTTACCCAAATCGCAGCGGAGGTATACGTAGTCGACCTTCAGTGTGGTCTAGTGATATGTGCTAAGTGTGCATGCCATGGAGTCGCCACCAATCATTTTTTTGGAGGGTATGATTGGACCACCCTATTGAATAGTCGGGAGTTTCTATTCAATTCTGCGATAACCAGGGAAATGGGTTCGGGGACTTAGTTACGTCAACTATCAGAGTTGACGCCCTTTCGGTACCTAAGTTGACTGAGTTTTCTGACTTAAGATTTCATACAGATGAGTGGGGTACGAGTCCTAAATCTAGGAGTTCATGCAGATAGGAATGACTATCCTGGCAATCACAATCAATAATAAAGTGCACAAATCAATGAATTCAAATGTACAAATAAATCACATGGCATTCCTAATAAGGCCATATTGGCCTAGAGAAGCATCAATCAGGCTTAGGAATGATTTAGACATGATTTTGCCCATCAGGGGCAAAATCGTAATTTTGAGACAAAAGGGACAATTTGCCCAAAAAGGACAAAATCATCATTTCGGAATGAATCCGGAGTCAAAACAGGTTTGGTCACTCAATTGACCCATTTCCTATTTTTTGGCAATTTTCGTGATTTTCGGGAATTTTAGAAACCGATTTACCATTTGAAGGGTAAAATCGTCATTTTCTAAAAATGGAAATGAAATGTGGAAATCTTAGACATAAGGTTTAACCACCCATCTGGCCCATCACCAAATTCTAAGCAATTTCCACAATTCATCATAATATCAAAGACGATTTACCCTTTGAGGGGTGAAATCGCCATTTTGGATTAAATGGGAGAAAATCCCAAAAATGAAAACAAATCAATTTTTTGTCATTTTCAGCCTTGGACAATTTTTAGAATTTTTCTGCAATTTTTTCTCAATTTTTTTGTTTTTCTTTAATTTTTCCATTTTTTTGGCATTTTTGATTTATTAATATTTTTTTATATTTTCAGAAAATATTTTAACAAAAAGCATGTCTTTGACAATAGATAACACTCAACCAGATAAATAAGCTAACCACTAGACTGAAACAAATACATACAAATCAAGTCTATAAATGCAATATTTTAGAAAAATAATCCTGATATACAGATCGGGTACGTAAAACATACCGGATTGGACACCGGCCTTCAATCGCCCAGCCTCAGCCTGCGACCATCCCCATGCCCGTTACCTGTCGATCGCCATTAGAATGTCGATAGTCAATTTCACAAATTAAGACTAAAAAATTAAAAAAAATTTAAAAAAAATTAAAAATTGGACACTGTTCATGCACTGTTCCGACACTGTTCATGCACTGTTCCGACACGGCTCCGACACGTCCGGACACGTTCCGACGACGGGGTGGTGACCCGAGGCTGTTTCTGGGCTCCACCAGCGGCGCGTAGGCTCCATAAGCTCCGAGGGAGGAGGTAGGACTCCGGGGCTGTCGCCGGAGACGATAGCGCGCTTTGGCGATGACGGATTTGACCCGATCCGAAACAATCCCGAACCAAACTCCGAAACGGGTGGAGGCCGGAGGTCTTGGGTTGTTCACGGCGGCTTTGAGGTACGACGGCTAGCGACGACGGCGGAAGGGGGGGTTCCATTTTAGGCGTCCACGAAGAAGAAGAAAAGAAAAGGAAGAAGAAGCTACGGGAGAGGAAGGAGAAGAAGAAGAGGAGGAAGAAGAAGGAGAGAGAAGGAAGAAGAGGAGGCGACGGATGATGAGGGGGAGGGGGGAAGAGTAAAATAATAATAAAAATAATAATAATAATAATAAAATAATATAATAATAATATAATAAAATACTAAAAAGTAAAAATAATAATAAAATAATCAAAAGCGAAGACAAAATGATTAGTCCCCTTTTCCTTTTAAATGATGATGTTTTCACTCCTTTTCCTTTTAATCATTATTAATATTTTTGCCAAATTCAATTTTATGGTGATCAGAGAACACCTAAAATCGAACCTGAATTTTACTATTTTATGAGGTCCTAAAGTAAAGAAAATTAAAAATAAAAATACCGACTATTTGTATATATTTTTGTGACCTCGAATACTACTTTTTTTATTTTCTTTTTATTTTTATATTTTTCGAAAATAATAATAATAAAAAATATGAAAAAATATTTTTTTATCCAAAATGGTCCCTTTAGCTTGGCCAAGGCTACCAAAGTTGATTTTGTAATTTTTCAGCTTTTTATGGATTTTCTATGAATTTTCGAAAAATAAAGGAAAAAAAGTTGATCAAAATTTAGGTGCCAACAGCTGCCCCTCTTTGAGAGGAATCTCGTCAGAGGAATCCCCTCAGAGGAATCCCCTCAGAGGTTTCTCTCAAAGACAAGGTGACACCTGAGTCCTGATCGACTCGACTCGTGAAACTAAAGGAAAAGGAGTCATGACATCCAGTTTTTCATGCTTGTCGATGTATGCTCTTTCTTGAAGGGGGAAACATTTATTTGACATGAGAGAGTGAGATAATAGAGAGACATACCTGCCACTTACCTGTTCGATGTTTGTGCGATTTTCGCGGTGTTTGATGGATTCAAGAGAATTTCTAGAAACTCGTTACTAGAGTATCCTAGAGAGGTTAAGCTCTGACCCGTATGGTAGGTCAAACCATAATGGGATTCCTAACTGATAGGAATCTAAGGAAGACGCATCCCACATTTGGGAATTTGCCAAGGGTTTTGATTCGTATGGTGGATCGGACCATTGAGTTGACCATTTAAGTGATTTTTACTATTGGGTTGACCCTTCAGGCGGTTTCTACCGTTGTGTTAACCCTTCAGGCGGTTTCTACCGTTGTGTTGACCCTTCAGGCGGTTTCTACCTTTGGTTTGACCCTTCAGCGGTATCTACCTTTGGTTGACCCTTCAGGCAGTTTCTACCTTTGAGTTGACCCTTCAGGCGGTTTCTGCCTTTGAGTTGACCCTTCAGGCGGTTTCTACCTTGGTTTGACCATTTAGGCGGTTTCTACCTTGATTTGACCCTTCAGGCGGTTTCTACCTTGTGTTGACCCTTGTGTTGACCCTTCAGGCGGTTTTTACCTTTGATTTGACCCTTCAGGCGGTTTCTACCTTTGGTTTGACCCTTCAGGCGGTATCTACCTTTGGTTGACCCTTCAGGCGGTATCTACCTTTGATTTGACCCTTCAGGCGGTATCTACCTTCATTTGACCCTTCAGGCGGTATCTACCTTTGTTTTGGTTTGAAAAGGGGTCTCATGACGAGGGTTCTCCACGTCCGATGAGACTGTTTGATATTTGAAAAGAGGTCCTAGGACGAGGGTTCTCCACGTCATGCCAGGACTGTTTGATATTTTTGAAAAAGGGATCCTAGGACGAGGGTTCTCCACGTCAAGCTAGGACTGCTTGATTTTTGAAAAGGGGTCTCATGACGAGGGTTCTCCACATCCGATGAGACCGCCTAAATTTTGAAATGGGATCACATCCTCACCCCTTCTTTTGAAAGATCCCGAAATTTGTCGGGAATTCAGTTTTGAAGCAGTGAAAGATTTTATTTTGACAAAACTTCAGTTGAGTCTGTTGAGACGACATTCTGGAAGCTGTGTTCTCCAGGTATCCTGTAGAAAGTTCAAACCTGCGTGCTCCACTCCACGGAGCAAATGTTTTTCTGGGATTTGGGGTTTCCAAGAATCCTGCAGAAGTTCGAGCCTGGAAGATTTTTCTTCACCAAGAAAACGTTATTAATCTTTGGGAAGGACACGACTGTCCATTTGACAAAACCGTATGTTTTAAGTTTTAATCATGAAATGTGCATTTTGATGCTGGAGGTTATCCAAAGCATTCTTGCAATATGCAAATGTGATCACAAATCCCTTGGACGGAAAATCTGGATCAACAGTTTGAAAATTCCAAAAAGAGTTTGTTCAAAATATCAATTGGAATATTTCTCGACAATGAGGTCTTCTCACCTGTTTTGCGATAGTGGTTTTTTTTTTTTTTTTTTTGTAGGGGATGCACTCAATTCCCTACTAACCTGTGCCTAGGTTTTAGGCTCATTCGCAGCGCATACATTTTGATCAGTCGGAAGGTCTTCCACGGGACCGTAATGTTGGGCTTGGTTCTTGATCTTCAAGGGGGACTCACTTTTGAGTCAAGGCCATTGAACGAAAATTTTCACCATCTGCTCCGGGTTTACAAGTCAAGAACCCTGCAAAATGAGAAAGAAATAATCTTGCTCGTACTTCTTCGAGCTAAGCTATATGTTAACCCAAGTGTCTTAGTCAGAGAAGACTGTTTCGGGGTTGTAACATTGGTAGGATTGGGGACCGAAACAGGCTTATTTTTGGCCCAGAATTCGTGATGGGTTTGACATTGGTGATCATTGCTGATTTGCCACCTGTCCTTTCTTTTCTGCATCTTTAGCCTTTGAGGCGCGCAACCTATCTCGCGATGTGCACCAGCTCTTTAAAGAGCGTCTCTTGTTGCATTCAGAGACTGACTCTTTCTATGTCTTTGTTCTGCGCTTGATAGCATTTGGGGAGCAGTCCTTTTGGATTTGGCTCCTTCAGGGATTTCCCCTTTTCCCATCCAGCTTCATTGCGGACCAATTAAACAACTAGCACGAGCATCGGCGTTGCTTTTACTAGGCCCTTTGCTTTTTCTTGATGCCGGGGATTTTTCTCATTTTCATTTTTGAAATCCCCCTTTTTCTCATCTTCATGGGATCATGTTAGACATATAGTCTAAACATGCTTTAAATATCAGTCCGAGAATTCTCTTCGTAATCCCTGAGTCTTGAACTCTTCCATTTTTGAAGTGGTGCGACATCCGTCTTGGAATGATCACCAATGGGTTCATGAAATGAATTTGCAAGCTCAACTTGGCTGTGCAAATGATACAGTGTATGGGATAAAGAATGAATGCTTCTCGTCATCCTATGGCACTTGGATTACCATATAAACAACACACAAAGATTAATTAGTCAGAGCAAGAAAATTTCTAACCATTTTCTCCTGACGCTGCTGGACTTACTTCCTTTTTGCCCCGGTGTGGGGTGGTTCTTGATAGGGTTAAGAATGAGAACCGCCGTTCGAATGGGTTATCAACGGTCACCTGTAGTGTTTGGGGGATATGAAACGAATGCCTCCGTCGTCCCAACCCATGTAATCGCTGCAAATTGTCCTTACCCCCGTAGACCCAGATTTTGTTATCTGCTCACTTCACTCATCTCTCAAGTGTGTATTGGACATGTTTGGATTAGGATTCGCCTCTCATCTGAAAAAACACCCTTAAACGGTTTGAACAATTTTTATTGGAAAAATTCTTTTTGTTTTCTCCGAAAAATTTCCTCCCAATGGGGCTTTTATGATGCACATGCATGTTTCATTCATGTTCAGACAACCTCCCAACTTCAACTGTGGATGTCTATGAGTTTAAAAATTCGATGCCTCTTTTCAGACATAATGATTGAAAGAGTCCTAACACTTTTTTTTTATCTTCAACGACTTGGGGAAAAGGGATACTTACCTACCCGCCGCGGCTGGAGATCCCTGAAAATGCGGAAGAAACATGTTATTGTACGTTCATGAATTTTTCAATAAATTAGAACGATACATCTTACCCTTGGTCATGTGTTCCATTGGGTAATACACGGGATGTGAAAACCTGTTTCGCCTTGATGGCGAGCCCCTGTCAAAGAAGGGAATTAGGTGTCAGTTTGCGTTCCAAAATTCAAGACAAATTGGAACGATACCGCCTTGTTCTTGTTTTGTGTTTCCGTTTGAACACAAACGCGCGGCTTGCATAATTTGGCCCTCTATCTTGTGTCCTTGATCTCCCATCTGGTTGGGCGACGAATCCTTCTCAAGAATTTGCCCCAGAGAAGATCCATTTGTGTTTTTGGGCGCACTCCAGCGCCATTCTTCAAGGTTCCTTTTATTCAAGGAAAAAAAGAAGATTTTATCAAAATGCATGTCAAAGCATGTGACGTAGGAGCGATACTTTTTACCATCCACTAGGTCTTATAATCAAAGACCATCTCCTGGAATCCTGACTTCTAAGGCCAATGATTCTATTCGCCTCCCTGTTAGCGCGCTATTTTCATTTGAGGCTTTCAGCGCCAACAACTTCCTGTAAAATGAGTAAAAATTCACGTTAGGCATGTGGTCTTGGAAGACCAAATTGGAACGATACAAGGTTACCGTTCACCCAAATTCGTATCTTGGGGTTTGATTCTGATGCGGACGACTCTGTTATTGCGTCTATTGACTTTGTCAGAGGAGAGACGTCCTGAGATAAAAAGAATGGAGAAAAACTTATCCCCAGATCTGATTAAAAATCAATTAGGAACGATACGTCCTTTCACCAAACGAGTGGCTCTGCGGCCCAATGTGTTTTGCACTGAAGGGACGAATTCCACTATGCTCCACGGGTTTGGGAAATTTGCCCACATTTTCGATAGAAATGAGCCTTATCAAGATGTATACAATACAAATAGATCCCTAATACAATCAATCTACGGGACGAGATATAGAGGATCTCAGCAAAATTAATTTTATACAAGAGGACTAAGAATGTCAAATCAATCAAAGGAATGTGGCCCGAACACTTGGAGATGCCCCAGTTCCAATCTTCGAGATGTGACTCCAGGATCACCGATTTTTTTTTTTTTAGGTGGTTTTAGATATACCAACCATCTAAAGACATGCACATGAGACAAGGGAGGATAAAACTTCTAAAAATCAAAGGATTTGGCACCTAAGGTCAAGGTTCCCACCTCGAGTTCTAGAAAGAGCCGATTCCATTGCACAGCTATCGTTGCATTGGGACTCGATCCATAGTTCGAAGTGAGCGGAATTGAAAAGTAGATTACCCCGTGTTTTTCCTCACGGAGATTCCATTTTCAATCCCTTCTATTGTTTTCCTATAGGCGGCGCCCGGGGTTTTAGGCGCGGTTGTGTGTATTTTCGGTGTCGTGCTAAAGCGATAAACAAGCATCTTATTTAACAATCACCGCTTCAATATAAAACATACACACAATCATTCATTCCTACGCCCAACCTGCATAAAACATAGTTAACAAGTACTCCACCCCTTATTTCTCCAATCTGCAAAAACATTTAACACCTCAAGGGTTAAAGTACGTACCTCACCTTGAAGAGCATCTGCATAAAACATGTTAGAAAAATCAATCACCTTTTAAATCGGCTCAAGTTCTCTAAAGTCCCCAGCGGAGTCGCCAGTCTGTCGCGACCCTCTCGAGATTCGCCATGGGCTCTCGAGGGCTAATGGGCCGTCTAGTCTGGTCGGACGCGGGCCTCTCCCAAGGCCCGTTACCCAAATCGCAGCGGAGGTATACGTAGTCGACCTTCAGTGTGGTCTAGTGATATGTGCTAAGTGTGCATGCCATGGAGTCGCCACCAATCATTTTTTTGGAGGGTATGATTGGACCACCCTATTGAATAGTCGGGAGTTTCTATTCAATTCTGCGATAACCAGGGAAATGGGTTCGGGGACTTAGTTACGTCAACTATCAGAGTTGACGCCCTTTCGGTACCTAAGTTGACTGAGTTTTCTGACTTAAGATTTCATACAGATGAGTGGGGTACGAGTCCTAAATCTAGGAGTTCATGCAGATAGGAATGACTATCCTGGCAATCACAATCAATAATAAAGTGCACAAATCAATGAATTCAAATGTACAAATAAATCACATGGCATTCCTAATAAGGCCATATTGGCCTAGAGAAGCATCAATCAGGCTTAGGAATGATTTAGACATGATTTTGCCCATCAGGGGCAAATCGTAATTTTGAGACAAAAGGGACAATTTGCCCAAAAAGGACAAAATCATCATTTCGGAATGAATCCGGAGTCAAAACAGGTTTGGTCACTCAATTGACCCATTTCCTATTTTTTGGCAATTTTCGTGATTTTCGGGAATTTTAGAAACCGATTTACCATTTGAAGGGTAAAATCGTCATTTTCTAAAAATGGAAATGAAATGTGGAAATCTTAGACATAAGGTTTAACCACCCATCTGGGCCCATCACCAAATTCTAAGCAATTTCCACAATTCATCATAATATCAAAGACGATTTACCCTTTGAGGGGTGAAATCGCCATTTTGGATTAAATGGGAGAAAATCCCAAAAATGAAAACAAATCAATTTTTTGTCATTTTCAGCCTTGGACAATTTTTAGAATTTTTCTGCAATTTTTTCTCAATTTTTTTGTTTTTATTTAATTTTTCCATTTTTTTTTTGCATTTTTGATTTATTAATATTTTTTTATATTTTCAGAAAATATTTTAACAAAAAGCATGTCTTTGACAATAGATAACACTCAACCAGATAAATAAGCTAACCACTAGACTGAAACAAATACATACAAATCAAGTCTATAAATGCAATATTTTAGAAAAATAATCCTGATATACAGATCGGGTACGTAAAACATACCGGATTGGACACCGGCCTTCAATCGCCCAGCCTCAGCCTGCGACCATCCCCATGCCCGTTACCTGTCGATCGCCATTAGAATGTCGATAGTCAATTTCACAAATTAAGACTAAAAAATTAAAAAAAATTAAAAAATTGGACACTGTTCATGTACTATTCCGACACTGTTCATGCACTGTTCCGACACTGTTCGGACACGGCTCCGACACGCCCGGACACGCTCCGACACGTCCGGACACGTCCGGACACGCTCCGACACGTCCGGACACGTTCCGACGCGTCCGGACACGTTCCGACGCGTCCGGACACGTTCCGACGACGGGGTGGTGACCCGAGGCTGTTTCTGGGCTCCACCAGCGGCGCGTAGGCTCCATAAGCTCCGAGGGAGGAGGTAGGACTCCGGGGCTGTCGCCGGAGGCGATAGCGCGCTTTGGCGATGACGGATTTGGCCCGATCCGAAACAATCCCGAACCAAACTCCGAAACGGGTGGAGGCCGGAGGTCTTGGGTTGTTCACGGCGGCTTTGAGGTACGATGGCTAGCGACGACGGCGGAAGGGGGGGTTCCATTTTAGGCGTCCACGAAGAAGAAGAAAAGAAAAGGAAGAAGAAGCTACGGGAGAGGAAGGAGAAGAAGAAGAGGAGGAAGAAGAAGGAGAGAGAAGGAAGAAGAGGAGGCGACGGATGATGAGGGGGAGGGGGGAAGAGTAAAATAATAATAAAAATAAAATAATAATAATAAAATAATATAATAATATAATAAAATACTAAAAAGTAAAAATAATAATAAAATAATCAAAAGCGAAGACAAAATGATTAGTCCCCTTTTCCTTTTAAATGATGATGTTTTCACTCCTTTCCCTTTTAATCATTATTAATATTTTTGCCAAATTCAATTTTATGGTGATCAGAGAACACCTAAAATCGAACCTGAATTTTACTATTTTATGAGGTCCTAAAGTAAAGAAAATTAAAATAAAAATACCGACTATTTGTATATATTTTTGTGACCTCGAATACTACTTTTTTTTTTATTTTCTTTTTATTTTTATATTTTTCGAAAATAATAATAATAAAAAATATGAAAAAATATTTTTTTTTAATCTAAAATGGTCCCTTTAGCTTGGCCAAGGCTACCAAAGTTGATTTTGTAATTTTTCAGCTTTTTATGGATTTTCTATGAATTTTCGAAAAATAAAGGAAAAAAAGTTGATCAAAATTTAGGTGCCAACAACCGTGCAGTTCACTTAACTAGCTTAATGAATTAGGGATTTCCAATCATTGGGTAATCAAAATCGTGCTTGAACAGATCATAGCAGAGACTGCAATCTCAATTCAATAGCTTCACGGTATAACAGTAGTACTCCAGACCCCACATAATAGAGACAACTCAAGATAATTAAGATCCAGCATAAATCAATGACATGTGTGAGACTAAAACTAATCACAAAGACGAACCAAACGGTCCAAAAAGGAATAGAAACATCATTTCATAATCAGGTCCTATCATCGATGACCCGCAATGTTTGAAAATTTCGCCGACCTCATGCAAAATATTGGAACAACGCTATGCAAAGACAACATAATGAAATGGATACCAAGAGAGAGCGGAACACATAAGCCAATCAGATAAAAAGAACACATAACATATGAAGAGATGTAGAGCTAATCCAATCTTAGAAACAGAACACGTAACACAAAAGACATGCAAAACACGTGTGCAAATCAGAGAACCAGAATCTAGCATCAAATAAAGACTACATGGCAGATCGAGCCGATCAAAAATACAAAAACTGCAAAGCACAAATAGATGAGACAACAGATGCAAAGCCTCCGAAACATGTAAAGCTTCGTCGCAGATCAAAGAATAGAGACGAAACATGCTTCGTCGCAAACCATCAAGTCATGAGACAACATACAAAACCTCCGAAGCATATAAACAAGTTGATCGGACGATAGTCACAAAACATCCAAAGGAGGTAAAGGTTCATCGCAGATCAACAAGTGGATCAGACAACTGATACGAGACCTTCTAAGCATAAAAGCCTTCATCGCAGATCTAGACAACATATACAAACTAGCTACAAGTAGAAGAAGAAGAGGAAGAGGAGGATGAGGGGAAAGTACCTCGGGGCTTTCGTCAAAATTAGAATTAAAAAAGAAAATATTTACCGAAATAGGGTAAAAATTTTTTTATTTAATTGTGTGCCGCACAGCAGTCGTTGTGCCGGGCAGGCCGCGGCACCCGCCCACCTCTCAACAAGGCCCGACTTTATTTTATTTTTTACTTTCATATGTTTTTACGTGTTTTATAACATTTATTTTTTTTACAATTTTTCTAACATTATGAATAAAATAATAAATTATTTATAATTCAATGCAAATTAACTATACGATGCATGAAATGTTATGATATGAAAAAATTAACATGACAATTACGACATCGTATAAAATATGTATGAATGAAATGACAAGATTACATGACAAATATGAATAACGTGGAAAATATGACATACAACTATGTGATATGCAATGTGAATGATATTTCTTTTTATATATTTTTAATGCAATTTTCGAGACTATTTATAAGCATAAATGAATGTTGAAACTTTATAGAGACACTACGCCTGGATGTTTTAACGGGGCTCAGTTCATGAGGAATTTCAAAGTAGAGTCCTCCACCCTCCCTGATAATTAGGAAAAGAACAAGAAGCCAGTGTATAAACTTGAACCAAAATCGAAACCAGAGAAAGCAAGGGTACTTAGTTGTGTTTAGTTTTTGCACAGGATATCAGCAAATTTGGAGGTAATTTTGCAGGCTTGGACGGGAAGTTCCCGACGTCGGATCGATGCACCGTCAACGGCTAGTGATAGATCGTCGAAAGCCGAACGTCACGATAACTGGCACGAATTGATCGGATCACGGACCGCAATGCATGGTCAATTGGCATAAAACGGCGCAGGCTGAAATTTGGCCGAGCAGAATTTCGAGATAACACACTCTCTCTCACGTTTTTTTCTCAAAGAAATTTACCTCAAGAGCTCTTCAATTTTCCTCTTCAATCTCCCCCATTCTTTCTCACGAGCTCTTCTCATTTTATAGTCTCCTCCTTCATCTTCTATTCTCTTTCTTTATCTTCCATTCTCTATCTTCTCTTTTTGTTTTGGCAGAGGATAGCAGCAAATTTGGAGGTGACTTTGCAGGCTTGGACGAGAACTTTCCGACGTCGGCTCGATGCACCGTCAACGGCTAGTGATAGATCGTCGAAAGCCGAACGTCACGATAACTGGCACGAATTGATCGGATCACGGACCGCAATGCATGGTCAATTGGCATAAAACGGCGCAGGCTGAAATTTGGCCGAGCAGAATTTCGAGATAACACACTCTCTCTCACGTTTTTTTCTCAAAGAAATTTACCTCAAGAGCTCTTCAATTTTCCTCTTCAATCTCCCCCATTCTTTCTCACGAGCTCTTCTCATTTTATAGTCTCCTCCTTCATCTTCTATTCTCTTTCTTTATCTTCCATTCTCTATCTTCTCTTTTTGTTTTGGCAGAGGATAGCAGCAAATTTGGAGGTGACTTTGCAGGCTTGGACGAGAACTTTCCGACGTCGGCTCGATGCACCGTCAACGGCTAGTGATAGATCGTCGAAAGCTGAATGTCACGATACCTGGCACGAATTGATCGGAACACAGACCGCGACGCACGGTCAATTGGTATAAAACTGTGCAGGTTGGAATTTGGCCGAGCAGAATTTCGGGATAACACACTCTCTCTCCCGTTTTTTTTCTCAAAGAAATTCACCTCAAGAGCTTTCCAATTTTCCTCTTCAATCTCTCCCATTCTTTCTCAAGAGCTCTTCTCATTTTATAGCCTCCTCCTTTATCTTCTATTCTCTTTGTTTATCCTCCATTCTCTATCTTCTCTTCTTGTTTTGGCAGAGGATAGCAGCAAATTTGGAGGTGATTTTGCAGGCTTGGACGGGAAGTTCCCGACGTCGGATCGATGCACCGTCAACGGCTAGTGATAGATCGTCGAAAGTTGAATGTCACGATACCTGGCACGAATTGATTGGAACACGGATCGCGACGCACGGTCAATTGGCATAAAATTGCTCAGGCTGAAATTTGGCCGAGCAGAATTTCGGGATAACACACTCTCTCTCATGTTTTTTTTCTCAAAGAAATTCACCTCAAGAGTTCTCTAATTTTCCTTTTCAATCTCCCCCCTTCTTTCTCAAGAGCCATTCTCATTTTATAGTCTCCTCCTTCATCTTCCATTCTCTTTCTTTATCTTCATTCTCTATCTTCTCTTCTTGTTTTAGCAGAGGATAGCAGCAAATTTGGAGGTGATTTTGCAGGCTTGGATAGGATGTTCCCGACGTCGGATCGATGCACCGTCAACGGCTAGTGATAGATCGTCGAAAGCTTAACGTCACGATACCTGGCATAAATTGATAGGATCACAGACAGCGACGTACGGTCAATTGGCATAAAACTGCGCAGGGTGGAATTTGGTCGAGCAGAATTTCGGGATAACACTCTCTCACACACGTTTTTGTCTCAAAGAAATTCACCTCAAGAGCTCTCTAATTTTCCTCTTCAATCTCCCCCTTTCTTTCTCAAGAGCTCTTCTCATTTTATAGCCTCCTTCTTCATCTTCCATTCTCTTTCTTTATCTTCCATTCTCTATCTTCTCTTCTTCATCTTCCCATCAAAATCTTCCCATTAACATATTCTCTTCTTCATCTACTCTTCTTTTAGCTATTTGCAAAACAAACTCTCAAGTTTTAAGTATTTGCATTTTAATCCTTGAGGTTATGAGTATTTGCAATTTAATCCTTGAGGTTTTAATTCCTTCAAGTCCAAACTTTCTTGGCACATTTTCCACCTCTTGTCCAGTCCAAACGCCTGTAAATTTAAACTCTAATTCTCCGCCGGTCCAATTAAATGCCAATGTAATGCATGCTAAAAATATGATGATTTTTTTGTGTAGAACTAAAATTTGTCCTAATTTTTCAAATGTAATAAATGAAAAAAAATAAAAATTTAAAATTTAGGTGTCAACACGCAAGACCTATTGAATCTTACGTAGGGAGCACAGGTTCGGATATTTCAAGTCTACCAGCTAATCGAATCCAAGCTCGTACAAAAATAACGGGCAACAAGCGCACTTTGGCGGTTTGTTCAGCCTCTGTCACTATGTGTGTGGCGAGCTCAGTAAGCTTCAACCTCATGAACCACTCATAGATGTACATGTTGAGGTGCTGGAGGCTACATTTGTAAAGATTATGCAAAGTATGAGATGCAATATGGTTAAAATTGTAAGAAATTGTTTTCTTGTGGAATATACCTCGTCTTAAAATAGAAAGGTGGCGAAGCCCTTGGAGTATCATAAGCAGCTGCTGCTGCGCTGCTAATCAGATAATGCCAATCAAATCAGAGAAAGAGAACACAAAACACGTAAAGAGATGCATAACAAATGAGCTAATCAAAGATTGCTAATCGGAGATGTAGAACATATAACACATAAGAGATGCAGAACACGTGCTAATCAGATTACTTTTGAACTCATCAAAATCACGAATTGACTTGTCTGAAAGGCGCCTTTTATCGTGCAGTTCACTTAACTAGCCCAATGAATTAGGGATTTCCAATCATTGTGTAATCAAAATCGTGCTTGAATAGATCATAGGAGAGACTGCAATCTCAATTCAATAGCTTCACGGTATAACAGTAGTACTCCAGACCCCACATAATAGAGACAACTCAAGATAATTAAGATCCAGCATAAATCAATGACATGTGTGAGACTAAAACTAATCACAAAGACGAACCAAACGGTCCAAAAAGGAATAGAAACATCACTTCATAATCAGGTCCTATCATCGATCACCCGCAATGTTTGAAAATTTCGCCAACCTCAAATGCATATTTATGGATGTTGTGCCCATGGGCAAATGTGGAGGTTAATAATTTATATCTTTTCCATGTTTCAATCTTAGAATTTGAAAATCTTCTATTTTACAACAATCATCCTAAGAAAAATCAAACGTTTAGATATTTTAACCTTTTCACTTATACATTTTCTTCGGAAAAAAGTACCAAAAAAGTCATGAAAAACATGTTGCATTGATACCGATTCAGTCGTAAACCTTCAGTTGGGCCAATTTAATCATAAACATTTGTACATTCATATCAATTTTATCCATTTTGCCAATTAAAGCCGAAAATTGCTTAGGCGGATATAGGCTGTTACCTAGCACTACTGGTGCTGAAGTAGACATTTCTTTTATAAGTTTTTACTTTTTCTTTCCTTTATATCTCTTGCATGTTTCAATCTCAGAATTTGAAAGTCTTCTATTTTACAACAATCATCCTAAGAAAAATCAAATGTTTAGATATTTTAACCTTCCCACTTATACATTTTCTTCAGGAAAAAGCACCAAACAAGTCATGAAAAATATGTTGTATTGATATCAATTCAGTCTTAAACCTTCAGTTGAGCCAATTTAATCCTAAACATTCGTACACTCATATCAATTTCATCCATTTGGCCAATTAAAGCCGAAAATTGCTTAGACGGATATAGGCTCTGTTACGTGACACTATTGGTGCTGATGTAAACATTTCTTTTATAAATTTTTACTTTTTCTTTCCTTTATATCTCTTGCATGTTTCAATCTTAGAATTTGAAAGTCTTCTATTTTATAACAATCATCCTATGAAAAATCAAATGTTTAGATATTTTAACCTTTCCACTTATACATTTTCTTTGGGAAAAAGCACCAAAGAAGTCATGAAAAATATGTTGTATTGATACCAATTCAGTCCTAAACCTTCAGTTGGGCCAATTTAATCCTAAACAATCGTACACTCATATCAATTTCGTCCATTTGGCCAATTAAAGCCGAAAATTGCTTAGGTGGATATAGGCTCTGTTACGTGGCACTACTAGTGGTGACGTAGACATTTCTTTTATAAGTTTTTACTTTTTCTTTCCTTTATATCTCTTGCATGTTTCTATCTTAGAATTTGAAAGTCTTCTATTTTATAACATTCATCCTAAGAAAAATCAAATATTTAGATATTTTAACCTTTTCACTCATATATTTTCTTCAAGAAAAAATACCAAAAAAGTCATGAAAAATACGTTGTATTTGATACCAATTCAGTCTCAAACCTTCAGTTGGGCCAATTTAATCCTAAACAATCGTACACTCATATCAATTTCGTCCATTTGGCCAATTAAAGCCGAAAATTGCTTAGGTGGATATAGGCTCTGTTACGTGGCACTAGTGGTGCTGACGTAGACATTTCTTTTATAAGTTTTTACTTTTTCTTCCTTTATATCTCTTGCATGTTTCTATCTTAGAATTTGAAAGTCTTCTATTTTATAACATTCATCCTATGAAAAATCAAATGTTTAGATATTTTAACCTTTTCACTTATACATTTTCTTCAGGAAAAAGTACCAAAAATGTCATGAAATATATGTTGCATTGATACCAATTCAGTCTTAAACCTTCAGTTGGGCCAATTTAATCCTAAACATTTGTACACTCATATCAATTTCGTTCATTTGGCCAATTAAAGTCGAAAATTGATTAGGTAGATATATGTGTGTTACGTGGCAATACTGTTGCTGATGTAGACATTTCTTTTTATAAGTTTTTACTTTTTCTTTCCTTTATATCTCTTGCATGTTTCAATCTTAGAATTTGAAAGTCTTCTATTTTATAACAAACATCCTATGAAAAATCAGATGTTTAGATATTTTAACCTTTTCACTTATACATTTTTTTCGGAAAAAAGTACCAAAAATGTCATGAAAAATATGTTGCATTGATACCAATTCAGTCCTAAACCTTCAGTTGGGCCAATATAATCCTAAACATTTGTACACTCATATCAATTTCGTCCATTTGGCCAATTAAAGCCGAAAATTGCTTAGGTGGATATATGTGTGTTACGTGGCAATACTATTGCTGACGTAGACATTTCTTTTATAAGTTTTTACTTTTTCTTTCCTTTATATCTCTTGCATGTTTCAATTTTAGAATTTGAAAGTCTTCTATTTTATAACAATCATCCTATGAAAAATCAAATGTTTAGATATTTTAACCTTTTCACTTATACATTTTTTTTGGGAAAAAGTACCAAAAAAGTCATGAAAAATATATTGTATTGATATCAATTCAGTCCTAAACTTTCAGTTGGGCCAATTTAATCCTAAACATTTGCACACTCATATCAATTTCGTCCATTTGGCCAATAAAGTCGAAAATTGATTAGGTGGGTATAGGCTCTGTTACGTGGCACTACTGGTGTTGACGTAGACATTTCTTTTATAAGTTTGTATTTTTTCTTTCATTTATATCTCTTGCATGTTTCAATATCAGAATTTGAAAGCCTTCTATTTTATAACAATCATCCTAAGAAAAATCAAATGTTTAGATATTTTAACCTTTTCACTTATCATTTTCTTCGGGAAAAGTACCAAAAAAGTCATGAAAAATATGTTGCATTGATATCAATTCAGTCCTAAACCTTCTGTTGGGCCAATTTAATCCTAAACATTTGTACACTCATATCAATTTCATCCATTTGGCCAATTAAATCCGAAAGTTGCTTAAGTGGATATAGGCTCTGTAACGTGACACTACTGGTGCTAACGTAAACATTTCTTTTAGAACGTTTTACTTTTTCTTTCCTTTCTTTTTATTTCCCTTTTTCTTTTTTACGATGATTGGCTACCCAGGCCATGGCTGACGAGGGCTGGCTTCACCTGGCAAGGTTCGCCCTTACTGGGCCGTGCCTGGGCGAGCACTGGTGAGGGACCGCCTTGGCCTAGGTGAAGGTCAACCCCGCCAAATCCCCTTACAAGTGCTCGCCCTTGTTGGCCACTTGTAGAAAGAGAAGGGGAAAAAAAGAAAAAAAAATTAAAAATGTATTTGTAAGTACTAACCATGCCACGTAGGACATCCATTATTCACGTCAGTGATTTTTAGTATGAGTTGTCTAAATGGACTTAATTAATACCAATGTTAAAAAAATTAGGATTAAATTAGTCCAATTGAGAGGTTGATGACTGAATTGATATCAATGCAATAGATTTATAATTTTTTTGTACTTTTTCCAAAATTTCTCTCGTAGTGTAATTTTCCAAGAATATCCTTGCATATTCATTATTCCCATATGTCATAACAATTTTTGGCATGGGGAAATTGTTCAAAAAGTGCAAAAACTATTGAATTTTTACAAATTCAGTCATAAACCTTTTAATTATGTCAATTAAGTACTGAACCTTTTCATGTTTTGACAATTGAGTTCATTTGTTCACTAGTGTGGATATCGGCCGTACAAAACAAACGTGAAGAATTCTAAATAACATTTTAATGTGTTTTCACTTTTAATAATTTAGTCGTTTCTTTTCTTTTCCTTATATTTTCCTTCTCTAATTTTCCTTTACTGTGGCCCAACGAGGTCGCGGCCCTCGCCAGTAAGGCAGCCTCACACACGGCCACAATGGCCTCTCCTTGATCTAGGCGGGGCTGGGCAAGGGCGAAGACCCTCGCTGGCTATAGTAATAAAAAAATTAATAGAGAATAAAACAAAGCGAAAATAAAAAATTAGTAAATAATTAGGGAAAACCTTTTTTTAAAAAAATTATCTATGTCAGCGTTGGCTATGTTAAATGCAAAACAGTTGACATCTTCATTAGCGATTTTCAGCGAAAATTGGCTAAAGAGATTCAATTGGCAAAATATGAAATTGTTTATGTCTCAATTAGTACAACTAAAAAATTTAGGATTAAATTGATAAAAGTGCGGTAGGTTTAAGACTTTATAGGCAATTTTTTTCTTTTTTGCATAGATGCAAAACTGACCAACCTGGACGTATCTAGGAACCGAACCGCCTTTGCTACTCAATTTAATTAAAAGGTCCTACTCACTCGTTCTTTATTTAAGAAAATATAGCTACTCGTCCAAATCAAGTAAGGAAAATAAAAAAAAATACGACATGTTCACATTTGAGGATTTTATGAGCATGAAAAAAAAAGAATAGTTGTCACTTAAAAGGGCAAAAGTGCACTTTTAGTGCCAAAAGTTATGTATGGAGATCACTTTGATGCCAAAAGTTTCAATCGGATCACTTTAGTGCCAATTTTTCTTTTAAAAAAAGATCGTTTTAGTTTTAAGTCCGATTTGGTCCGCTGGAATTCTGACGTGGCCTTATTTTATTTGTAAATGAAGTCGACGTGGCCGCCGGAGAGTCCAATCGGCAGCACAAAGCCTTCACAACGTCATTTTGGACATGGTTCTTCAAATAAGAACTCTGAATCAGCCGATTAAACGAAAAAATCCTCAATTTGAAACCCTAGCCCCAATTTTGATTTTCCCCAGGAAATCACAGGTCATACTTGCAAATTGAGGGTTTCACGAACGGTTTCAGCAGTGCCCTACAGAGATTAATTTTTCTCCAATTCCGAAAGCCCTCATTTCTATATACAATCGAAGCCCTAATTTTTCTTTTCCATCCAATTTTGCGAGCAATCGGCAAAGGTACATACCTATCACAGGCTACGAGTGCGATGGCGGGAGATGGAGCAAGCGATGGAACTGTGAAGGGGGATGAGCAAAAGATGGCGTCGCGAACTTTGACTTTTGTTTCGCGAAGGAGACTATTGAACTTTGGCTTCTGTTTGGGTAAGGAGTAGACGACGTCGCAAGGGAGGATCGACATCTTCATTCATGAAAATGGCGCTGTTTTTAGACGTGGTGCCACGCCGGATGAAACGACGTTGTTTTCTCAAATTCACATGGATGGATTTTTTTTCAAAAATTTTCAGCTCAACAAAAAAATTTAATTCAAAAAATCCAACTATTATTTTTGGCCGAAATTTCGCGCCGGAGGCACCAAAGTGATCATTTTGTCTCCGACTTGGTACTAAAGTGATCCAATTAAATTTTTTGGCACCAAATTGATCTATATACAACTTTTGGTATTAAAAGTGTACTTTTCCCCACTCAAAAGTAAAAGGTTAACTTTACATTATATAAATTTTATATAAATTTCCACTAAGATTGGAGCATGATAGGAAAATGGTGATGTGGCCTTCTTAGGAAAATTTGGTGATTTTTCCTTCTTCTTTTTCAAGTCTAGGGAGCAAGTGATAAAAATCGTTTTCCCGTCCCAATTTATTTTGGAATGATATATGATATAGATAGGTAAAAATGAATAGATTTTTAATTAGTGTTTGGACTATAAGTATCTTTATGAAATTTTCAATTACTTTTTCTCTCTTTTCCAATTTTCTGTTTATCTAGTTTTGCAGCGATTTTGTCTAGTCGAATTTTAGCATTTCTTGTATATTGAAGATAAACTTTTCCATTTTTTAATGGTAAATTCTCATATCAATCGGTCTTTAAATTTGCAAATATATTAGAAATATGTCCATCAACCCATCCACACGTGTGAAAGATGGGCTACAAAAATCGAATAAGAATTTAATACCACTATCAAAAGCGACATATGTGACACCCCAAAATTTAGGGCTGGGTTAAACTTAGGATTCGGACTAATCATAGACAAAGGCCACAGGGTCAAGAGGAGCCATTAGAAAAGAAAGATCGCCTTTGGTAAGAATCACGGGTTAGTACATAAATCGGTTATGCTTCCGATTGAGGATCGACCGAGTGACGACCATAATCAAGCATGGATTGATTATAATTGACCTCATCTCTCTACAGAACGACCACAAGATCTCCATGAAGTCGACCAGGGACTGAACCGTGGAACGATTTGCAAATGGACAAAGGTCGACAGTTGAACTACCTGTGAATTCTATGAAGGTCGATTAGAACCCCGTACCAATCACGCTCTAGTCAAGGACTGATCACCCGAGACTATATGACGTCCTACTGGAATACTGCGGATCGAGATGAACCAATCCTGTACCAATTTGAATTAGTCATGAGAGGTGAACTCGATAGCGTTCGTTATGTCTCGGTTTAGGAACGAGTGATTCCAACCCTGAACTAAGATGAAAGAAGTGGCTCTTGACTCAATTGACAACGAGACACGATCTTGAGGGCGCCAAATATGGCTACGCCTCTTGATGTGCTCAGCTATAGGCCGAATTAATTCGGCAAGAGGAAGATGGTCCGATCCTTAGTTTGATTAAGCACCAAGAATAGAGGAAATGTTTAGATGTTCCAAAAGCTTGATAGACAGTATTTTTAAAGTCTTAGAACAAGGAATAAGAGGTCGATCACTAGACGACCATGCCATGTAAATAGAATGCCCAAAATGCCATTAGCGCTGCTCATGATTGGCATCTACAGAATAGAATAAGAGCCTAAAGACCCCATGGATAGGTGACACCAAGAACACACGAATTTATATACTAATGATTTTCTTCATAAAATACATGATATCTAGGATTTTTTTATACTTTTAGAAAAAGACGAAATTGACTGCATCACCAACTGCATCATCGATTGCATCATCTTTGACCAAGTCAACCTTTGACCAAGTCAAAGTCAACATTTGACCATTGACCGAGTCAAAGCTTTGAAAAGTCAAAGCATGAATCCCTAGATGATAAGAACAGTCACGTATATCAAGAAAAGAGCGTCTAGAATGTTCTCCATTATTAAATGTAAAAGATTTGCTTGGAGAACAAGTTGGCACATAAGGACAAAATCGGATTAGAAAAATGGTTGGCTTGGAAAGTAAGGGCGCGCATGGCAACACTTCTGCAAAAGAAATCATTTCTGAAGCTGAAGTTGATTTCTGATCAAAGAAAGCTGTTTGATAAAATTTCTACTTCTGAAATTTTTAATTTTTAAATATTATTAGCAAAATCTCCGACGATGGTGGTCGGTGGAGGACGGCGACCGGTAGCAGGCGGCGACCGGCGATGGGCGGCCGGTGACGGGCGGCGACCGGTGGCGGGCGGGCGGGGCGGGCGGGTGGGAGGGCGGGCGACCGGTGCGGAGGGCTACCGGCGGCTGGCGAGCGGCCGCGGCGGTCGCGGGGCGGGCTGCCGGTGGCGGGCGGCGGTAGGCGGACGGCCAGCGGTCGGGGGACGCCGACAGACGGGTGTTGGTCGGCGAAGACCGGTGTAGTTGAAGAAGTGATTTATTTTTTAGAAGCTACAATTTTTAGCTTCTCAAAGTTGGCCAAAAATCCAACCAGATGTAGAAATCACTCTTAGAAGTACTTCTGGAATTGATTTCTCAATATTTTTACCAAACGGCTTTCAGCTTCAGAAACACTTCTGAAGCGTCTTTACCAAACGAATTTCAGCTTCAGAAGCACTTTAGAAGCAGAAATTCTACTTCTGAAGTGTTACCATGCGCGCCCTAAGCTAGCATATGATGACGAAACCGACTTAAGGAACAAGTTGGAATAAGAAGGCGCCACGTGGAAAGTATATAGGACAAAATCGATTTAACAAACAAGTCAAAGATAAAATAAGAAATAAAAGTAACTTTTGGCTTGGGAAACAAGCTAAGCACATGAAGACAAAATAGCATTAGAAAAAAAAACCTAAAGTATTAGAATACTCTAGATTTGCCATGTGACAAATTGAAAAACTCGGGCAATAAGTGACAAGAAATTAAAACAAAAATATAGAAAATGGACATGTGTATAGAATTCTCTAGAATATGTCAAGGTGACACATTATAATTAGCTCTTAGCTTAATGAGAGAGGCCAATTATTAGTAGAATAAGACAAACACTAGCCACCTAAGCCTTTCTTGGAAAACAAGCCAAAGATTAGAAGCATGTGACAAAATTAATAGAACTTGGAGAGCAAGGCAAGAAATGTATGATAGAAAATTAAATAAATTAAGAAAAAGACATGTGTCTTAAAATGGTACACCTAGGGTCTTTATTTGACAAGTGTGCATTATAGCCCTTTAGACTAGGTAGGTGTCCTAATTTCATTGGACCACTTGAACCAATGGTGTGTTGCCCCATAATGGCTCTAAAAACGATAAAGGTTTGGTGGCAATAAAACACAAATAAAACAACGACACATGTAAAGTGGCTACTTAGAAGATAAGTCAAGAATTAATTAAAGGATAAATAAATTGGGAAATCTTGGCTATAAATAGGCCTTGCCCCTCATTCTCACGCCAATCTCTCTCTCTCTCTCTCTCTCTCTCTCTCTCTCTCTTTATTTGGCCACCAAGTACCCAAGAGCCGCCACCATCGAACCTCCATAGAGAACGACATGCACTCGCACAAGGCAATCGACTAGCTTTTATCTTACATTCGTCAACAAGAGGTAAGTGATATCTAACCCTTATATAGGGTGTAAAGTTTTAGCTACTCTAATACTTGCTCGAAAAGTATATGATATGTTGGTCAAGGACTAAGTGTCACACGACTACGCGAGTCTCGTGAGGGCCACCTCTAGAATCTTGGACCGTTATGATGCATACTCTCCTTGGTCTTGCTACCATTGGTGGTGAGATTATATGATACGACATGATATATTATATGTCTCGTTCGCAAGAATGAGAGGGCCTCGTACAGATATGAAAATGGTCGATCAACAAAATATGCTATGAAAAGATGTGTACACGCCTCATCCGCAAGGGTGAGAGGGCTTTAAATGTGCGTGATATGATATGAAAAGTGGAGAGGTATGCTTGTCGCGACCCTCTCGAGGTTGCATGTGGGCTCTCGAGGGCTAATGGGCCGTCCAGTCTAGTCGGACGCAGGCCTCTCCCAAGGCCCGTTCCCCAAATCGCAACGGAGGTATGCGTAGTCGACCTTCAGTGTGATCTAGTGACATGTGCTAAGTGTGCATGCCATGGAGTCGCCACCAATCATTTTTTGGAGGGTATGATTGGACCACCCTATTGAATAGTCGGGAGTTTCTATTCAATTCTACGATAACCAGAGAAATGGGTTCGGGGACTTAGTTACGTCAACTGTCAGAGTTGACGCCCTTTCGGTACCTAAGTTGATTGAATTTTCTGCAATTTTTCTCAATTTTTTTTTTGAATTTTTCCTTAATAATTCACTTTTTTTTATTTGATTTTTTTTTAAATTTCCTGAAAATAAGTCCCAACTGAACGGTCCCTAACTCGCCACGTGGCGTCTCGGTGATAATCGAATCATTTTAATTTTTGTAAAATTTGAAATTCATTTCTTTTAATGTTAAAAATATTTTTTATTTTGAAAATCATCGGATCACGGCACGTGGCTCATCTGCAACCATCCAATCTAGCATTTTTTGTTTTTGTTTTTATAGTACGCAACACAATGCAAAAAATAAAGAAGATATTAAGTCATTATACAACATAAACATAAGCAAAGGAGATGGGATCCAGTGAATTTTACGACGTCGGAGTCCGTCGGTGCTCGTGCAACAATGTGTGGGGATATAAACCACCAGCAGGAGGCTCGGCCTTCCGATTCTGGGGTAGCACAATATAATTTACAGAAAATAAATAAATAAAACACCTTGGACACCAATAGGAGGCTTAGCCTTCCGATTCTGGGTCTTTTATGCGAAATATAGAAATGCTATGACATAAAGTAAATACACAGCAAATATTTAGACACCAACAGGAGGCTCGGCCTTCCGATTCTGGGTCTTTTATGCGAAATAAAGAAATGCTATAACATAAAGTAAATACACAGCAAATATTTAGACACCAACAGGAGGCTCGGCCTTCCGATTCTGGGTCTTTTATGCGAAATATAAAAATGCTATGACATAAAGTAAATACACAGTAAATACGAAAAAATACAAAATAAACAATAATCCGAGCTCGGATGAGGAGGACGTTGAACTATTTTCACAAATCCGAACGGTGAAGATGAAGAAAGAATTGAGATGAGATTATACACAATTTTACCTCGATCCGATGGTCGAATTGATCAAAAACTGAAGAAATACCGGCGGATGAACAGTTCCTGCGCCAGGAACAACTTCTGATTTGGCTGCTGTGCGACCACTTGGAGAGATCTGTTTAAAGATCCGAACGGTGGATATGAAGAAGGGGTTAAGAAGACCCTGCACACAAAAAATCAGCTCGATCCAACGGCTCAATCGGCCGGAAACGCAAGAAATGTCGGCGGGTATACAGTTCCCACGCCTGGAACAGCTTCTGATTTGGCTGTTGTGCGACCACTTTGAGAGATTTGTTTAAAGATCCGAACGGTGGATATGAAGAAGGGATCAAGAAGACCTTGTACACAAAAATTCAGCTCGATCCAACGGTCCGATCGGCCGGAAACGCAAGAAATGTGGAGGGTGGTAATGTGATGACAAAAAAATGGAAGAGAGAATATATGGAATGAGCGTGGGAGAGGAAGAAGAAGAAGAAGAAGAAGAAGAATGAGGAGGAGGAGGAGAAGAAGAGCTACGGATGATTAGGGCGGTATAAATAGTAATAAAAATAAAATAAAATAATAAAATAGTAATATAATAATAATATAATAAAATATTAAAAAGTAAAAATAATAAAATAATCAAAAGTGAAGACAAAATGATTAGTCCCATTTTCCTTTTAAATGATGATGTTTTCACTCTTTTTCCTTTTAATCATTACTAATATTTTTGTCAAATTCAATTTTATGGTGATCAGAGAACACCCGAAATCGAACTTGAATTTTACTGTTTTATGAGGTCTTAAAGTAAAGAAAATAAAAAATAAAAAATACCGACTATTTGTGACCTCAAATATTATTTTTCTTGATTTTCTTTTTTTTTCTTTTTTTTTGTATTTTTCGAAAATATATTAAAAAATGAAAATTATGAAAATTATTTTTTTTGGTCAAAATGGTTCATTTAGCTTGGCTAAGGTCACCAAAATTGATTTTTCAATTTTTCAACTTTTTATGGATTTTCTATGAATTTTCAAAAAAATAAAATAAAAATAAATAAATAAATAAATAAAAAGTTGATCAAAATTTAGGTGTCAACAATGCTTACACGAAAAGGAATCGGAAACGATTCGTATATGATATGGTTGCTTATGGCTTGTACCTTTAGCTTGCCTCCTATATTTGGTTTAGATATACGCTTACTGAGATAGTTGTATCTCACCCCTTAACTTTCTAGACTTGTAGGTAATGGAAAGTATGCCATCTTCTTATTTGGTAAAGTCATGTCCATAGAAATTGCCTGTGTTGATATCGTGGAGGAGGATCCTTTGATAAGAAAGTAATAGTATAAAGATGGATGGTGCACAAACCGAAGGTGACTGACTGATCTGGAAGAGTTCCTGGAAGCCCAAGTACTATTTTTGAGGGCAGCTCAAGTACTGAAGTAGTCTCCCAAGCCTATGAAGCATATGAGATAGAGAGGCTTCTAAAGTCTATGTAAATATTATGCAAGGAAATGAAACATAGTATGATGCTGAAATGTCTTCCCTGGTTTCCTCGCTTAACGAATAGTTTAAAGAATTAATCGCTTCCGCGTGCGATTGTTAACAAGCATATAAAAAAAAGATGGAAAAAGATTAAGGTCGATTATGAGGACGGTGCGCCTAGGACACCACACGTCCTCCCCCGCAACGTCGCGACTTTGTGATCCTCGTAAGGTCTCGGATTATAAACGGTGTAAGGCCGTAGAGCTCTTGGAGGGATTCAAGAGACCGAGAACCCTAAAGGAGCTTACGCCTCCTATAGTGGGTACGAGGGTTGGGTTGGGGACGTCACAACATAAATTTGGATGTTACACGATGGATTTGTGGTTGGACTTATCTAGTTAAAGTTTGTGTTAATACAACGAAAAATCTCGAACCGATACACTTGTAATAAGTTTACTCTAAACTATTTTTTTACAACAAAAAATTTCAAACTGGTACACCTGTGATAAATTTAACTCAAACTGGTACATATATGACAAATTTACGTTCCGTTAGATTTCCTTAAATTTAGCCATCAAAATGCTGAGTTGGATGACAAATGATAGTTAATGAGTGTACTCGTTTTGAATTTTGACGAGTGTACCGATTTTGAATTTTTACCCTTTGTTTATCATAGTTGTACCAATTTGGATTTTTTCCTAATATTAACCCAATTTAATAGAGTAATTTTTTCATAAATGTACCAGTTTGAGATTTTTATGGTTAAAAAATCAGTTTAGGGTAAATTTGTCACAGATATACTAATTCGGGATTTTTAGTGGTCAAAACAATAATTTGAGATAAATTTGTCATAGATGTACCAGTTTGGAGTTTTTCGTGGAAAAAAAAATAGTTTGGGATAAATTTGTTACAATTGTACTAGTTTGGGATTTTTTGATGCATTAACTCTCAAAGTTTTATGCTAATGTAGGTTCTCGTGCATAGTAACTTTTTTTTTTCCCGTTGTAAATAAGAGCAATGATAACCTCCAACCAAATAATTTTAAGGTTAAATCATCCCCAAGATTCCTAATACGTAGATCTATTATCAGTTTGTAACTTATGATCATAAAACTTAAATAATAGGCTATTTTAATTCAAACACGATATCGGTCAAAAAACACCATAAGATATTAAATAACCTTGTAATTTTTTTTTAAATGTATTTTCGTGCCCAGCATGGACATCATTCTAGTATAATATTGTTGATGATACAATTGGCAGGTTTTTGTCTTTCGGTGCCACGCCTATTTCCTTTTTGTTTCTTTTTTTCTTTGTCCTCTTCTTTTTCTTCGTTTTCCTTTTTTTTAAACTTTTCATGCAGTTATTTTCTAAATGTACATATATTGTCATATTTAGTTCTCGACACAATATGCCGTGATACACAATTTGATCGGGGCACAAAATTAGCAGATTTGGATTTATCTTGATCCAATTCCGTATTTGTTTGATTTGCTATTCAATTGAATTTTGTAAATTTTGATATACTAATGTACGGCTAGAAAGTTAATATTCTTTCCTTTTTTGCACCCTTTTCCAATTTCCACCTTTTATTCAAAATCTTCTCGCGAGTAATGCATCGGGTGGGCACCGATTAGAAGTATCGACCTATCGATTTGAGATTCCACGTGAACAAATTAGATTCACAAAATGTTCTTGTAAAAAAAAAAAAATCTCAAACGTACATATTGATGCTTCTTTAGCGGGAAAAGTACACTTTTAGTTTCAAAAGTTGTGTACATAGATCACTTTATTGCCAAAAGTTTCAAACGGATCACTTTAATGCCAAGTCGGAGATAAAATATCACTTTAGTACCAAAAGTTTCGAACGGATCACTTTATTGCCAATTTTTTTTAAAAACATTACTTAAGTGACAACTTCTTTTAAAAAAGATCACTTTAGTGCCAACTTTGATGTGACACGTCAGCTTATATAATAATAAAAATGTCACATGTGGATTTTCGGCGAGTCACGTCAGCTCTAGCACCGAAGTGATTTTTAAAAGAAATCGGCACTTAAGTGATTGTTTTTAGAAAAAGTTAGCACTAAAGTGATCCGTTTAAAACTTTTGGCACTAAAACGATCTCTGTATACAATTTTTGGCATTAAAAGTGTACTTTTGCCCTTCTTTAGCCAAAGACAAAAAAGAAGAAAATATTTTATTGCTTCATTATTTTTCTTTATTCATCTCCAATAGCGCAAAAAAGGGCATTAGGAAAAATCATCAACAAGGATGACGGCACACACAAGTGTCGCTAGGGTTTTTGTAGAAGAAGCAAAATCCATACGCTTTCGGCCCGAACTTCTGCACACACGCGGCGTTGCAAGGCTTGGCTTGACAGCCACCTCCATACAATGCCTCTTGACACTGAGCCTCCACACCTTGCATCATTCCCACCTCATTTCCTATAATATAATCGTGTAATAATAGTTATTATAAATTCGAAAGGCAAGAGAAGAGACGAATATCAAAACATTAAAACGCTGCAAAAAGCTAATTTTGAAGAATTTCACCAATGGAGATCAGGACGAGCAGAAGAGTGAAGGAAATTGAGTGAGTTTTCATGGCTAAGTGCTGGCTCCTTGTTCTGGAAAAGAGAGAATGAAAAAGGGAATGCGTAAAACAGAGCTGGAATGCTAGGTTAATGGTTGAGTGGGGGGTTATTTATACATAGTTGAAATGTATGTAATTATGGGAATTTCAATTATAAGAATAGTATCCAATTAATGGCTACGGAAATGTATATATGTGATGGGAATTCCATTGAGTAGATTTATCTTCTCTTAATTGAAATTCCCATCGAGTAGGTTTATCTTCCCATCACTATGTATGTGAGATTAATGCTCCTTATCTTTGTTTTCCGTAGCCATTAACTAGTATAGTACATATAGGGGTGTGAATGGGCCGAGTCAGGCCGAGGTATCACATAGACTACTATCCCATATTGCATTTAAGAGAAGGTAAATCTCTTCGATGAGCCATTCCCATAAATTATAGATACGTGAGATCAATTGTCTTGGTTTTTGTTTTCCCTAGCCATTAACTAGGATAATATCCAATAGGCGGATCGGGTATCATAGAGACTGCTATCCCATATTGCGCTTAAGAGAAGGTAAATTTCTTCGATGAGTCATTAGTCATTGCTGTATATTTTAGATACGTGATCTTAATGCTCTTTATCTTTGTTTTCTGTAGCCATTAATTAGGATAGCATCAATATTGCAATAAGAGAAAGTGAATCTCTTCAATGAGCCATTGCCATAAATTGTAGATATGGCCATTGATTAGGATAGTACATACAATAGATTGTAGATAATTGAGTTTTCAGATATATTTCAAGATATTAGTTGAGATCAAGGAGCAAAAAGGGGACATCCAAAGAACTTTTTGATATTGTGGATTTGGTCAAAGTATTAGGCATGATATTGAATTCGCCATTAGATTTTGGGTATGACACTGCTAGTTTTCGAAGTGGTAACACGAGTTTCGTGGGAAAATTGTCAAAAAAGTCTTTAGATCTATTGCATCTTTACCAATTCAATCCTAAATCTTTTAATTTTGTCAATTTAGTCCTAAACTTTTTGCACTTTTGCCAATTTAATCCTAATTTTTTTTAGCCAATTCAGTCCATTCGGCCAACTTTGACCGGTCTGCGCTGAAGTGGACGTCAATTGACGCTCACGGAGCAATTTTTAATAATTTATAATATATTTTTTCAAGTTCTTCGTTTATTTTTTCTTTTTCTTTTTACTGTTTATCTACTTCCTCCTCTTTCCTCCGGGCTTTTGACATGAGAAATCTTCAGTCCTCATCTGTAGAATTCGCTTCTGCCTCTCCTCAAAAAAGAAAATGAAAAGCCAATTTATCCATCTCTTTCACACACGGTGACACGGACGCACTCACAAAAAGAAGCCAAATTCCATCTTGAGGCCATGCCCCTCCCTCCAAACATAAGTTTGATGATGCATATGATGTCCTCTCTTTGAGAAGCCATCACATACAGACAAGATCACGGTCGGGAAGCTAATTATACTTTCCTCCGGGCCACTCCACGGCCTCGACCATTTGGTAGAGGAGCTCTGGTGTCCACCGGTGCCGTGGAACCTCAGATTTGTTGTACCGCTGGGTCTCGCCCAGCCATGGGTGGCTCGGCCTCGCCACACCCAGAGACGGATGGTGCCGATGGCCCACGAGGTCCTCGGCGGGCCTCGCTTCCAACCTGAGGGAAGAAAGAGGAAGAAGATGAACAGTTGGAGGAGGAGGAAGAAGGTGAACCGTAAAAGCACAAAGGTACAAACATCATTGATTTAGAGCGAGACGGGGCCTAACAGCAAGGGGTTTCGAAGGATGAAGAAAAGCAAACAAGAGCAAATCATGTAGCTCAATTTTAGGGGTGAATGATTGATTCGGGCTGTCCAAATAAAAAACGAACCACCCGGATCAATCCACGTAATTTTTTTTTTAAGGGAGGGAAGTGATGTGAATGGATCCGGATTGTCCGGATTAATCAATGTCACCCCTACCTTTATGGAATGGGATTCGGATCCGCTTGATTTAGCATGAAGTCTCACGTACATCACACATTAATTGGCTTGACATATGCTTGTACGAGCAACTCTACTCTCTCTAGTCTTGTGATCCTTCTTTGCCAAGTACGTCGCTGCTGCAAAACCGCCAGAGACTTCATTCTCGCAAACTCAAGTGATCAGGAAGTTACATATCAAAGCAGTAGAAAACAGATTTGGGGTGACTTACAACTGAAGCATGAAATACTAATTTCAAAGGGAGCTATACAAAATGAAATCTTTGGTTGAGGCAATTAATGCTCCTCAGAAAAAAAAAATGAATTTGATTTATGCAGGAATTGAACCGAATAGATTCGAACTAAAACTTGCATTCGTGACAATTCAGTCCATTCGGCCAACTTTGACCGGTTTGCGCTGAAGTGGATGTCAATTGACGCTCACGGAGCAATTTTTAATAATTTCTAATATATTTTTTCAAATTCTTTGTTTATTTTTTCTTTTTCTTTTTACTGTTTATCTTCTTCCTCCTCTTTCCTCCGGGCTTTTGACATGAGAAATCTTCAGTCTTCATCTGTAGAATTCGCTTCTGCCTCTGCTCAAAAAGGAAAATGAAAAGCCAATTTATCCATCTCTTTCACACACGGTGACACGGACGCACTCACAAAAAGAAACCAAATTCCATCTTGAGGCCATGTCCCTCCCTCCAAACAAAAGTTTGATGATGCATATGATGTCCTCTCTTTGAGAAGCCATCACATACAGACAAGATCACGGTCGGGAAGCTAATTATACTTTCCTCCTGGCCACTCCACGGCCTCGACCATTTGGTCGAGGAGCTCTGGTGTCCACCGGTGCTGTGGAACCTCAGATTTGTTGTACCGCTGGATGTCGCCCAGCCATGGGTGGCTCGGCCTAGCCACACCCAGAGACGGATGGTGCCGATGGCCCGCGAGGTCCTCGGCGGGCCTCGCTTCCAACCTGAGGAAGTAATAAAGCCTTGAATTTGTTTTTCTTCCCTTTCTTTGTTCCGCGTACTTTCGACAGAGGAAGTAATAAAGCCTTGAATACAAAAGACGCCAACTCCCATGCATGACCTAGTTGATTAATTTGACGTCTTCACTACATAACAGTTCAAAAAGGACTGAGAGGACCATACTAAACAACTAATGCTGGAGCACTATAACATGATCATCAAGATCGTGTATTTGAATCATAAAGTTTTGCTGAGGATCCCACCTCAAATCTCTAGATAAACGCAAAATACGGCTAACTGGTTACAACAATCGCGTACATGTGATACATCGCCGGATCACTGTATATGACTGTTTTGCCAGAAACTAATGAGTAATTACTGCCACCCTTTAGAATCAAACTCATAGCACAATGCAATGGTGCGGATTTTCCTGATTAAGATGAAAAGCGAGTTCATCAAACTCCGGGGGAAGCACCGGGTTATAGTAACCGTGCGTGGGCGGCGGAAAATAATCGGATTGAGGCGGCCTTCGTTCCGGAGGCAGGTTTGCGGCCGGTTGAGGTTCTTCTCTCCGCCTCGGGGCCAGAGCTGCCGGGGTTCGATGATCGGTCGAAGCTCCTGCGTCATGAGCAGAACTAGGAGATTCTTTTACCGACTCATACCTGAAAAGAATGCGGAAAGAATGTGGCTCTGGCTGACCTCTTGAGCTTTCGCCGCCCGAGGCGGCAACTTGAGGTTTCTGTATCTCCTTCTTCTCCTTCTTCTCCTTCCTCTCCTTCTTCTCCTTCTGCTCCTTCTTCTCCTTCCCCTCCTTCTTCTTCGTCTTCCATAGCTCGCTATATCTCACTATTCTCTCATCACCGTGCGCCATCGAAGCACTTGGAGAGCCCTGATAAGTGACGGCGGCGCTAAGACATTTTTTGAAGTACGGCCCGGAGAGATATCATCGAGAAAAACTAAAAAGCTTCCGAATCTTTTATGCATGTTCGGATGGCCGAATATACACCTAAAAAGTATAAGAATGCCGCCTATATCACGTATGTTCGAAAATTGGAAATTAAGCGTTGATAAATATACGTAGTATATAGTTTGGGCCATCCAAATTGTTCAAGATATTATTTCCTATTCTTTCTAATCCTTTTGTCCGTCTGGTCTGTGGCTTGTCATATAAATTTGGAAAGGAAAAACAAAGGAAATATTTTGATAAAGGCTATCTTTATATGGGGAAAAGCTACAAAATAAGTCATAAACTTATCGAATTAATATCAATTCGGTTCTAACCTTTCAATTGGACAGATTTAGTTTAAAGCTTTTTTGCATTAGTACCAATTCAGTCCATCTGCCCAATCTAGATTGTATGGGGAGCATCTATGCTGGTGGTATTATCTTTGACCAACTTTTGTGTAATTTTTCCCCTTTGAAATTAAAAGTGCATATAGCAAATAGCAAATATTAATATTCTGAATTCGTATCTGCCAATCTTGTAATTGCCTACCAAGAAGGAATGGCTGTCCAGCAGCATATGGGCTCTTGAAACAGTTTTGTGAAAAGAACAAAAAAAAAAGGCTACTCATCGAATTTTTATTAAATGTCGTGCATCATGACTATTTCGTATATGGTCGAAGCACGCTATGAGAATACCAATTTATTGTGTTTGAAAAATTTCCTTTCAAGAAAATAGATTAAAGGAAGAATTGCGGAGACCTAATAGTGCATACACGACAAATTCGATCGGAAACATCGTTGTAGATATTAAGGAAAAGTCACTACATTAGTAGCCACGGGATTTGCTATGACTTTTTACTACCGTCCAACTGTTGCTGAGGGTTTTGCTTTTGCTCAATATATAATGACGGAATCTAACTTTGATTGGTTAATTCGATCAGTTCATTTAGGTCGACAAGCATGATGGTCCTAATGATGATCATGCACATATTTCATCGGATGACCAGTTATATGTAAGGAAGGTTTAGCGTTCTTGTGACATTTCTTTTCAACACAACTTTTTTATTAGATAATTCTAAATTAATTTGTCATTTATTTTCACAAGTGCGAATTAAGCAAATGCATGATATTGATTTTTTTTTTGAATTTTGTATCAAAAATTAATTCTAAAAGATGAATAATTATAAATATTCAAAGTTACTTTGAAATCTTTACAATATTTGAGTATTTAAATATGCTTTTTTCTGGTAAGTAATTTTTGGTTGGATGCTAAGCGAAGCCATGCATACAAATTATTTCATGCAATAAACTTAAGAAAACATACATATGAATAGTAGAAAGTGTAACTTCATTTTTTTTTGTTGGCAAAAGTATTCACATTTATTATCCTAAATTAAAAAAATCCAAAAGAAAAGATGAGGTGCATTGTCAATACAAAATGAAGAAAATACTGAAAGGATGGACTTCTCGTGATAGAATTCAAATCCACACCACAATATGATTGGCGCTAGTAACTCCTTGTAATTTCAATTTGATCATAACTAAGATAAAATTTGAAACATGCAATCTCAAAATTGGGTTGTAGCCTTACTTTTTAGCGCAACGAATACACTAATGCTATACACGATATTTAAAAAAGAATGGTCCAGTTTAGGGAACACAGAGAAAATCTCCATATGCATGAGCATCCGAAAAAACAAAGGTAACAATTTGAAAAAGAATGGTCAAAATAAAAGAACAAACAAGGAAAGAAGAAAAATCAAATTAAAAAACTACATGAGTATGCACTAATGAATAGACCAAGTAGTGGGAAAATTGCCCAAAAATTATAAAACTTATTGTACTTTTGTCAATTTAGTCTTAAACTTTTTAATTGTGTCAATTGAGTCCTAAACAGTTTCACATTCTTTCAATTGAGTCCATCTAATTAATTTTGGCCAAAAATCATTGACATAAACGTCGACCGTCCTACCTGGATCGATGATGACAAGGACAATATTGATAGTGCTTTAACATTTTTTTTTTTCGAATTGTGATTTTTTTTTCTTTTTTTCCTAGAGGGTCACCGATCCTCACCCAAACTAGGCGAGGGTCATTGGCTCTCACGCGTGGCAGGCAATGGTCAGTCGACGACCTCGCCATCACAGTTGTACTGAAAAACAGAGAACATCGTATAATGTAATAAAATATAAAATGAAAAGAATTTTTTTAATAAAAAGAAATTAAAAAATGTTAAAGTATTATTAAAAATGTTCACGTCGTCATCGGTCATGCTACGTAGGATGACAGGAGTCCATATCAGCAGTTTCTATCCCAAATTGGCCTGAAGGGCTCAATTGACAAAACGTGAAAATGTTTAAGATCGAATTGACACAATTAGAAAGTTTAGGACCAAATTGAAAAAGTATGACATGTTTATAACTTTTTTGGACAATTTCCGCACAATTAGTTTCATACAATATCGAAAAAGGGAAAATAGACGTAAAGAGAAGTAGAAGGACGAAGAGGTATGGACTGAAAAGTGGGAATGTATGTGAAAATTGGAGAGCTCGAAAAAGCCCTCCTTTCATCCTACTCTATTAGATCTAATGAAGCTAAAGAAGAACTTACTAAAATGAAGAACTACAGACATCGAGCTTTCTAAATGCCTTACATAGCTTATATACAAACATTTTAGAAAATGATTTATTGAATGTCAAAAGGAAATTGAGAAAAGGAGAGAAAAGCACAAAACGGAGTAACTTTAATCTGTTCTATATACTCTCTCACTACTCTTCCCAAAGAGCCTTGAGAAGAAAACCTTCCTTTAACCCCCTTCTTTATAGATAGAATGCGACATAAAAGGAAGGTTGTTGCCAGAAAGGAAGGGTCATGAGCAATTTCCCAAATTCTGTTGCTCGTTTCTCTTTAATGTGGGAAAATTACCAAATAAGTCATAATTCAATTGTAATTGTGGCAATTCAATCATAAATTTTATTTTTGCTAATTCAATCCTAAACATTTTGTAAATGTGCTAATTCAATACTCTTGGCCGGCCGATGCTGACGTGGACAAACTTTAACTATATTTTCATATTTTCGAGTTTTATTTTTTCTTTTCCTTTCTTTTTCTTTTCCCACTTTTCTAACCCACTATGATAGGTGTCGTTGGAACTCGCCGTGCCGGCAACTGAGCAAGGCGTTCATAGCCGCTGGCAAGGCCATGGCCGCCTTTCCTCGTGATCGCCAAACCCTGACTTGGGTGAGGCCGGCCATGACCAGGCTAGGGCCGGGCTGCGACCTTCACCGGCGGCAGGCGAGTTCCGGCAACATGGGTCACAATGGGTTAAAAAAAAGATGGAAGAAAAAAGAAAAACAAACTAAAAATTTGTTCCCATCAACGTCGGTCGGTCAAGAGAATTGAATTGACACAAATGCAAATGGCTTGGGATTGAATTGGTAAAAAAAAATTAGAACTGAATTGACATAATTATAATAGGTTTATGAGTTATTTGATAATTTCTCCATTTAACGTAATTCCCTTTAGATTCCACATTTTAGCTGTAAAAAGGTGTTATTGATGCATACGGTGGGGACAGGCGAGCATTGTTCATAAAGGTTCACTTCTAGTCACCGACCCGAACTTGGGAGTTCTTGGAAGACGTTCTGACCCTACCCGCACCGTGACTCCTTTAGAGGACTGTAGTAGCAAAGACTCGTTGTATAGCCCATGCACAAGTGACAAAGAATTATTATCCAAAAAGTCCTAAATCTATTGTACAACAGTCATTTTAATCCTAAATCTTTCAATTGTGGCAATTTAATCCTAAATCTTTTCTCCAATTTAGTCGTAAACCTATTATTTGGATAATTTTGGCGAAAAGAGTGCGTTGGCAAATTATCAAAACTTTTAGGATTAAATTGTCAAAACATAAAAAATGTTTAGGATTAAATTAGCACAATTGAAAGATTTAGGACTGAATTGACAAATTGTCAAAAGTTTTGGGACTAAATTAGCACGATCGAGGATTCTAAAGTCTTTTTTCATTTATTCATTCATCGGTCAAACAAGTTACACCTTTAGTGGACAAGACTGCCGATCTTAACAACCGTATGAACAGACACAAGAGGCCCCATTACACTTGCCAAATGCCCAGTTACCCCCGACCCCGTACTTCTGTTTGCATGCTGCATCGCACGGGTTCGCTACACAACCTTGTGTAGATAATACGGCTCTGCACTCGTTGAAGCCGTCATTCGCGTTCGCCACCACATCGCCTGCATACACATCAACAACAAAGTCTCACGTTTTATCGTCTTCGCTGCAATCTCGCATTGAAAAAAGAGAACGTCGACATTCACAATCGGATCCCCGATTAGATCCTTGTCTTGATCTCCTTTCCTAAAACGAATCCCTACAAAAAAAAAAAAGGCGCACGCTCCAACATACATCCTTCTACTGGTGTCGTGTCGTGTCGTGCCTGTTTATTCGTGGAAAAGGGCTTTTTTGCGTCTTAATGTCTCGCGGGAAAAGACCAACTAGAGAGAGAGAGAGAGAGCTTAATTACAAGGAGAAAAGGAGGAGGGATTGGTACCAATAGTTATGAAAACAACGAAAAGGAGGAGGAGCACGCAGCTTGAGTTCCGACCCATGATCCTCGTACTTCTTAAGCACCAACTGGCAACTACGGACTACGGAGGAAGAGGAAAGACTCAAAAGGGTGTTTGGTGAAATCTACTTTGAATGGGATTTTCGTAGGTTTTGTTGTGTCCTATTTATAGGTGATATTGACATTGACAGACTCAAGAAGGAAGGTTGACGGTCAGATCTAATCCTAGAAATCTGCCTGCAGCTACAGCATGTATGGTTGCTAGTGCTAATTGAGGATTAGAATCCTTGAATTTATTGAAGTTTCCGTAAAAAGCAAAGAACAAAATCCCCGCACTTACTAGGACAATAACTGTAGAATAAACCAAGATTGTCTATAATCATTGACAAAGAAAATACCGAAAAAAATTACCAAAAAAATCCTAATAGTAATTGTACCAATTTAGTCCTATACCTTTTGCATTTATCTCAATCCACTCCTTCCTACCACAGCGCTTTGCAGCATCCATTTCCGAAGTCTTTTTTCTTTTTTCTCTTTTTCTTTTCTTTTTCCCCTACCTCTTCCTCCAGAGGGTGGCCTTGCCTTTGCTAGATGAGATCAACATTGCCTAGCAACAGCGAAGCTCGCCCTCACTTCACACACCAGCCCTCACACCAACGACCGGCTATAGGAGGAGGAAGAAAAAAAAGAAAGAGAGAAAAAAATTAAAAAGTTAAAAATTTATTAAAAATTAATCACACCAGCACCGGTGTCTACGCATTGGCTGGTCAGAATGTATATATATGTATGTATGTGTGTGTGTGTGTGTAAAATTAGGACTAAATTGGTAAAAAAAAGTTTTGGAATTAAATTGGCACTACTGTAATAGGTTTAAGATTTTTTTTTGTAAGCACTATCACGTCAATTCACATGTTGAGAATATTATAATATCTTACATGTGAATTCAACGATAAAGACTAGTATTATATATATATATATATATATATATATATATATATATATATATATATATATATATATATATATACATACACACATACACAGTCTTGATAAAGACTAGCGTTGGAAAATATATATATATATATACCTTCAAATGACTCGATGGAAGAATTCGCCAAAGTTTAGTGACCCTCGAAAAACATTTATCCTCTGTCCGAAGCTAGGATTAGAAACATGGGCCAAATGCCTGCTATTTACCTCCATTTGATGAGGAATACCCAAATACCTGAGACCTCGTTTGAAGCATTGACAAGTGAATTCTTATTCTAGGCAATTACATTTGATATAAGTTTACTCTGTTCCCCAGTTGTTTTGGTGAAGAAAACTCATACACCGTTCTCATCATTTTACGTGTAAATAGGGTTGTTAAAAATGAATCGAAAAACCGAACTGAACTCAAAATTTGTGCATTTTGGTTTAGTTCGGTTTTCAATTCGATTCATAGTGAAATAATTAGTCTTTTATTTTTATTCAGTTCATTTCGATTTGATTCAATTAACTGAACCGAACTAAAAATCTCTTCTTCTTTTTCTCTCTCTTTTGTTTCGTTTCATTTCTTTCTTTCTTTTTCCTTTTTTGGTGGTTGAGGGTCGATGACCCTCACCGGCCGCGGGCAAGGGGTCGCTGTTGACACCTGATTTTGATCAGTCTTTTCTAGTTTATGTTCGAAAACAATTCATTGAAAATCTATAAAAATAAAAAATAAAAAAAATAAAAAAATAAAAAATGCTCGGACAAACTCAGCCCCTGGCAGTTCCCAAAGAAATCCCGTCAACTTTCTCCTTGATCTTCCTTTAAATTGACTTTGGCAGTACATGGTCGTTGTCGACATGTTGTCATGAGTTGGGGATCATCGAATTGGTAGGTACTACCGAGATAATGTGACAAATTATTTTATGGGGATGGGGGGGATAAAAAAAGAAAAGAAGACTTGGAATAAGTAGAGGACAGCATGTGTTTGTCCTCCACGATAGAGAAAAGAAAGATTAAACAAAAAAAAAGGGAAGGGGAGCCCGCGCGAAACACCCCATCCCTGCCTTCTCCTTCCTTTTTCATTTTTTTGGCGAGGCTCTTTTCACAAAAAAAAAGGGCACCAGCTCCTCCAGTGTTGACATGGCCACTCCCTCACCACAGGACTCCCCCATTTTTTTTAATTGCAGGAGTTCATCGCACAGTTGAGGTCGAGTGCAGTGAGGTTTCATTGACAGATCCAATTGATAACTTGGATCCACTAGAGGCATCCACCAACGAAAAAATCATTACTGCAATATCAACGTGCTCAAAGTGGACTTGAGTGCAGATTGGTCTATCTTCCCCAAAAAAAACTCAGCACATAGCTTTTGGAGGACGAGAGCTGCACGATCACAGGGGAATTCACATTCAGAATTCTAGAGTTCTCACAACATAGATGAGTCTTTCCATTCCCACTCCCTCATTCTTCTATTTTATTTATCTATTCTTTGTCGTGCTGTTCTTACAGGTTGGCATGAGGCTAGTCCTACATTGATTATCATGTTCAAAGCCAAAGGTTTCTGACATCTCCACTAAGCTATTCACCACAATTGCTTAGTGGAGATGACTCTCATTCGCAAGCCCCGTCGGATCCGAACAAGAGACGAAAAATCTGAAATTTCTTCGGATCAGATTTGATTCATTGATCCAATCCGCCATCCCTGCTTCACCGACATCCAGCCTCGTCAACCAGCTTGGAGCCATGCGAAAACACTCACTGCCTTGCCGATTGCTGAGCTGCTGTTCGGCTCTGCGTAAGGCTGATCTAGCTTCGGGTTGTTTTAAATTTTGATGACTAACGCACTTGCTATTTGGTGTTCGAAGCTTTTGAGGTTTAGGAATCAAAATCCTGTTGACACCTAAATGCGCCGACCACTTCGAAGCCTTCGTGGGTATCCCCGAACAGTCGCTGTCCATCCCACTGTCCAGCACGCTTTCCCCCATTGCTTTGCATCATTCGAGGTTGATTCAATCTGGTTTTCGATCAATATTTGGTGACTAACTTGTGTATTATTCGATGCTAGAGTCTTTTGCAATTCGGAGCTCGAATCATGGGAAAAGGTGCAATTTTTGACGAAATTTCCAAATTCTGTACGTGTTGGAAACCAGCTTGGGGAAAAGATCGTTTGGGATGGATCTCTAGCAAATCGGGTTCCGAAAAGTGCTAGTTTTGCGTGAAAATCGAACTTGGCGTGCAATCTTCATTCGAGTTCGAAAAGGAAAAGTGCAAAGCTCGCATCCAGGTTCGTGCCGAAGGATTTACCGAGGACCGTCGCCAACCCCTACTCGCGAATTTAACGGTAATGGGCATGGGGATGGTCGCAGACTGGGGCTGGGCGATTGAAGGCCGGTGTCCAATCCGGTATGTTTTACGTATCCGATCCGTATATCAGAATTATTTTTCTAAAATATTGCCTTTATAGACTTGATTTGCATGTATATGTTTCAGTCTAGTGGTTAGCTTATTTATCCGGTTGAGTGTTATCTATTGTCAAAGACATGCTTTTTATTAAAATATTTTTTTAAATATAATAATAAAAAAATAATAAAAAAAATTCAAAAATCAATAAAAAAAAAATAGAAAATCATAAAAAACTCAAAAAAATTCAGAAAATTCAGAAAATTTCTAAAAAATTCCAGAAAATAGGAAATGGCCATATTCAACTGGCCACAACCTGTTTCGGGTCTTTCGGACCTCGGTCTTTTCAAAAATGACGGTTTTGCCCTTCCGGCAAACCGTCTTCCAAAAAAAAATTTCTAAAAACTCTAGAAAAATCCCAAAAAATAGGAAATTGCCACAATCAACTGGCCAAGGCTCATCCCGGGTGTTTTGAACCCGATCCTTCTTTAAAATGATGATTTCGCCCTTTGGGCGAATCGTCTCCCAAAAATTGAAGAAAAATCAAGAAATTCCAAAAAAAATCTCAAAAATGGGAAATGGCCACAATCAACTGGCCATGGAATATTTTGGGTAATTCGGTATCCCAATCTCCCAAAAAATTGACGATTTTGCCCTTCGGGCTAAATTGCCTCCAAGTCTTCCCATTTTACCCCGGTCCGAAATCACACCTTTCCTAAGCCTTTATGGCTATGCTGAGAAGCCATTGACTCGAATTGATGTGCATCGATGAGACTTATTTATGCACTTGTTTGCGCTTTCATTTAAATTGATTGTGATTGATAGGAATAGTCGTCCAATCTGCATGAAACCCTGAATCAAACCTACCTCACCCAAACTTGCGCCTGCATGAACTCTTAGTCAGGAAAATCACTCGCGTTAGGTACCGAAAGGGCGTTGGTAATGACACCAGCGTAACCAAGTCCCCGAACCCAAAATCTCTGGTTCCGCAGAACTGATCGATCTCTCCCAATCGGTCAGTAAGGTTTCCGGTCTACCCTCCAAGAAAGACCGGTGGCGACTCCAAGCGCATGCACAAGTTGCACATACCACCACGACCACACTGAAGGTCGAAAGCGATCGACTCTTATCGTCGAATCTTTTGAAAAATACTCCCGCCGCGATTTGGTATGGGCCTGGGAGGGCCCGCGCCGATCCAAGACCCGCGATCGGTAATCCATTAGCCGCGTCCGCTTCCGGACGGGTCGCGATAGCTGGCGACTCCACTGGGGACTTTCTGTTCTAGAACCTATGGTTCTAGACCCCAAGTGGACTTAGGCCGTAATTAAAACGCTGAGTGATTTTTCTAACCCTGCAGGCGCTCTTGAAGGTGAGGTTAGTCCGCTCATGGTAGGTGTTATATGTTTTTGCATATTGGAGAAATAAGGGGGGTAGTCTGCGATTAACATTGTCTTATGCAGGTTGGCGTAGGAATGTATGTTGTGTGGATGATTTGAAGCGCTGATTCATAAACTGTTGCGCATGACTTGCATTGTGATACTCACAACACATGAACACACACAATCGCGCCTAAAACCCCGGGCGCCGCCTATAGGAAAACAATAGAAGGGATTGAAAATGGAACCTCCGTGAGGAAAAACATGGGGTAATCCACTTTTCAATTCCGCTCATTTTGAACTATGGATCGAGCCCCAATGCAACGATAGTTGTGCAATGGAATCTGCTCTTTCTAGAACTCGAGATGGGAACCTTGGCCTTAGGTACCAAGCCCAATCTTTTTTTATTTTTAGAAGTTCACCATCACTCGTCTCATGCGCATGTCTTTGGGCGGTTGGTACACCTAAAACCGCACATGAGTCGACGAGTTTGGTTGGTAAGACTCTCTATCCCTCAAATCTATTACAGTTCATATAAATATAGGCATTTCATTCATTGCATTCTGGTGATTAGATTAAATGTCATTTCAAGGATAGATATGTGTGTTTTTCCCAAACGTCATTGATAGAAGACGAGGAGGATGATATCCCATGGCGAACACCGAGTGAGCAACAAAGGAGCCTACTATGGACATTATTGAGATATCGTCCAATGAAGATGACGAGTTGGGGCAAGTGATCCGGAAGTCACAGATCGAGCTTGGGGCATCCTTGAACGTTAGGATCACATTCCTTTGTTTTATTTTCCATTACTAATCCTCTTGTATAGGGTTTATTTTTATCGAAGTTTTCTCTATCTCACCCCTTAGAGTGATTGTATTAGGGATCTATTGGTGTATACATTCAGATGGAGCTTGGTTGTATTTCTTTTAACGGGTCATGGGAATGTGATAGTGGCATTTTCTCTAATCATCCGAATACTCCCAAGTCAAGTTTATAATTCCTTTAGAGGAAATTAAAATTGGAAGTCTTGCACGACCTTTTGGTCGTATAGGGTAATCCAACCCCAATTTCGCTAGAAGGAATTATACACTTGAATCGGTTCATGCATGTGTTACGCCACTGGTAATCCACGATAATTGATCAAGAGTACCGGCATTGTTTCGAATTTAATGACGAGATAGATGTCCAAATTGCCCTCGTTCTTAACAAAACGGCTTTGATTTGGATGCCGTATCTTCAATTAAATTTAAAACGCGTCGTTGGTCAAAAGAGATTATCGTGAATTACATTCCTTTCAATAGTATGCTTTCCTTCGAGGAATATTGATAAAAAAACTTTTGCGCAAGATTAAAACCCTTGTAAAAGTTTTTGTCCTTATTAATCACGAGCAAGCATAAGATTGAAAGGGGTTTATGCTTTCTTTTTCAAAATTATTTCTTCTGATTCAGTCGTTTCATTTGCAGGTGAAAAATAGGTAATAGAGAGAAATCTTCTCCTGGATGAATCTGAGGCTATTCTTTCATCTGATCATGAGCAAGTTAGAAAATCAGGACATATTTGCTCAACTTATTGATGTTATGGTTCAGCTCACCCAAGTTGAAGATATTCGGATGCTCGAAGAAATGGACCATATAAAAGCTAAAACACACACACAGGAGCTTTCATTCACTTTCGCTCAATCGAAAGACTTTCAAAGCAGATTAATACAGATTAGCGAGGCGGAAAAGTAAAGCCGAACTGAGCCCTAATCAGCAGCACGAAGGAGCTCAATTGGCCCTCCATATGGTTGATTCCCTGCCTACACTCACCGCTCCGTATATCATGATCCGCGAGCTGGAGAAGAAGGCGCTTGCACTCATTCTTAAGGTCAGCAACCTTGGCCCTGTGATCTTCAGCAGCAAGTTCCAAGTCCCGGACCAATTCCCTCCCACGGGATACATCCGCCGTAACAGTATCGAGTCGCTCTTCCAGCCAATCGCTCTGAAACTTCAACATGATGTTACGACGATCGTGCTCATAAGTGATCAGGCACAAGGCCAAACGCTCCACCAAATTTCCACGTTCACGAAGCATCGTCGAGACCCGCTCGTTGGCAGTTTCCATAACCTTGTTGTGGCTGTCAGCCACGAAGTTAGTCAACGTCAGGCAGTCACAGCGGTCTTCGTAGCGGGCTCGCAAGACACGAGCCACGAGAACTTCCCGGTGAGCAACGCGGTAAGCCTCTAGAAAGTTTGCAAAGAGGGCTGGGAATGTTTTATACTCCTTCTCCAACTCAGTACCCTCGATGGAAGTAGTGTCTGTGGCCGCAAATAGAACGCAGATCTCAGCCTCGATCTCCGGATGATCGGCTATATAAGCATAGCCCCGACCCAAGAGATTATAGAGTTTTTCCCATCGGGCCGGGACTGCGATTGAAAAGACGCAAGTATGGGAAGAGTCAGAGGAAGAAGCAGAAGATGAAGCCATTTCTTGTTGGAAGGATGGAGAGGAAGACGAGTGCGATGGAATGAATGAAAGTGAAAGCTGGGCAAATGAGAGCACTAACCTTCTCCTCGTTTCATAGTAGCTCAAAAATGGAGAAAAGTTACAGCAATAATGCTTGTGGAGCCGGGGTAGTTAATGTAAAGCAGGGGCTGCTCCTCCCGTGAATCATCAGACATGTCTCGATCCGCGATTTCCGGCCGGACGAGTTTGAAAAGTTGTAAAAGAGTTGTCTATTTCACCATTATTGAGATGGAGCGGGAGTCGAGCGCAAATATCGAAGGAGCCGCGATAGGGTTGATAGTTTTGTCATGATGAAAAGCTGATCGGGTGGTGGACGTAATTTAGTCTTTTGAGAGATAGTGGGGGACAGGTTCGGCTATCGAGGAAAGAAAAGCGATCCGTGATCTCTCCACCATGAAAAGGAAGGAAGACGACAAGACGAGAAACTCAAAATCTCTAGAAGAGCGCTCGCCTGGTGATCGTCTTCCATGCTCGAAGAGCGACTCCTGAGTACGCAAAGTCACTCAAAAGAAAGTTTAGAGAGAGTAAACATAGGAAGAGGATTACAAGACCTTGAGTGAATAAAAAAGGACGAACAAACCTTTTCTTGATCCAGTATGTTTAACAGTCATAGCCATTTGTTGGAGATGACTGACCCAAATGTCCTAGGTAATGTGCAGTTGGGAGACCTCGAAGTCTTTGGGATCGAGCCAGATGTCGAAACCATACTACCCAACCCTGCTGGCAACGAGGTTCAGGATCAGGGCAGCGACGATGACAGTGGTGGCGACGACGACAGTAGCAGCAACAACGACGGCAGCGGCGATGTCCCATCTCGTGGAAGAAGACGTCGCCGGCTCTATACTGAGAAGGAAATCCAGATACTCGAAGCCGCCTTCAATAAGTGCCGTTACCCGAATACGAGACGAAGAAGAAAATTAGCCCGGAAATTAGAGATGGAACCCTTAAGGGTCAAGCACTGGTTTCAAAACAGACGGGCCAGATCAGTGGTTCGGGGAAAGTGTCAAGAGCTCGAAACTCTAAAAGAAGAATACGCAAAGCTTCGAGCAGAAAACATGTGGTATAAGGAAGTCCTCATCAACGCCGCTTGCCTTAACTGCGGTGGTTCTATCGACACTCGCGAAATGTTCCGTGATAAGTTTTCTATGAGAATCGCAGGTGGTCGTCCGCCACCCCACTCCCTCAAACCATCTTTTGAAAGAGGGGAGGCGCATTACTACAATTTCCCTGACAATGGGCTTACTATCACCACAGACCAGTTCGAAGTCAACCAGCTTCCCCTGCAACAACCTCTGGCACAACCAGACCTCGCCGAGAGTGAATCGAGGAATGATCGCCGAGTCACGGATGCTATCCTGAGTCGCCAAAAGAAGTTCATATGGTCTCCAGAGCTTCACAGAAAATTCCTTGATGCGGTTCACCAAATAGGGAATGACTCATTATGTCCAACACGCGTACATGAGGTCATGAATGAACCGGGGCTCGCTAGAAGGTTAGTCGCAAACCACCTTAATGGTTACCGCAGGAAGCTACGACGGCGTCATGCCGCACGGCGCCTAGAAGAGCCCGACTCGAACTTGAACATTAGGTACGGCTACGAACGCAACAGCCATGCCTCAAGAAGAGCCCTGCCGAGTCTCGATACCAACCAAGCCGGTAGCTCTACCACCAACTGTTGGAGAATTGGTCAATATAGCCCTATCAGTCATCTTAATGTTCCTCAAGAATACGTGCCACCGGTGCAACAAATATACACTTCTCCGCTCGAGCAGCAGCCGTCCACCGGCGCTCTTCCTGCTGCTGATCCACCCACGACGTCTAATGTTCAGGAGTTCGCCCAACTAGGGCATATGATCTCAGATGATCCAGTGGGGGAACACTTCGAACAATTTTGCTTCCCTGATCTCTGAGTGAGACACGCTTTTGATAGGAAAGAGGTCGACCCTCCTCTTTTCTTCTCAAACAAAGATGGTGGTCACAGTTCGAAGAATCCATCAGGAGGAGGCTAGCAAACCTTCACGGCCATGATCTGGAGTCGATGACCGCGCACCTGAACCCAGACATGATGGGGTGGTGATCGAACATACCCAGAGAAAGGGGGGGCTTGTACACAAGTAGAACTTATTTCTTATTTGCGCATTGTAAAGTTTCAATCGGAGCAGTTCCTTTCTTCTTTAAGGCCTAGGGTTGATTTCACACAATGATGCTTGCTAACATCATCATGTTTAGCTACAACAATCTTTTGTCACAATGGGTTCGAGGTAAATCGACCAAGCGCACGAAGGCAAACGTGACAGCATAGGTTACAAACATAACGTGAGCGGGCTCGAAAGCGGAAAGATCGTCAGTTGCCTCAAACACTATGATTGCGAAACCAAGGGCAATATTGAATCTTGCGAAGGATAAGCGGAAATGTACATACACTCTCATTTATAGCACTTAACAGGAGACTTTACAAACAGACTACTGAGGAGGAACCGTAAATCCAAAGTGAGTTCTAATGAGCATCACAAATGAGCTCAATTGATTCTCCATGCTATCAATGCCTTGCTTACAACCCACACTCTGGGAATCGAGGTCTACAAGCTTGAAGAAAAGGAGACGACATTTCTCCTTAAGTTCGTTCACCTTGGTCTCATAGTACTCGAACTCAAGCTCTAAGTCCTGAGCCAGCACCCTCCCGCGAGCTATATCCATGCTCAGGTCTTCAAGCATTTCCTCCAACCAGGCACACTGGAACCTCAGCACGAGGTTGTGCTGATCTTGCTCAAAGGCGGTGTCAAAAAGAGCCAGACGCTCCACCAAGTTGTCCCTCTCACGGACCAACATCGAAACCTGGGCGTGGGCGTATTCAACAGCCCTTTTATGGTTATCGGCCGTCAGCATGGCCAACATCAGGGACTCAGTTCGGTCCTGATAGCGGGCTCGCACGATACCAGCCAAAGTGACCTCCCGGCTAGCAACTTCGTAAGCCTGCAGGAAATTGTTGAAGAGAGTTGGGAAGATCACAAACTCCCTTTGCAGTTTCGTACCTTCAATACACACAGTGTCCAGGGCCGGAATCAGAGTACGAACTTCAACCTCAGCTTCAGGATGACTGTTTATGTAGCCATAACCTCTACCCAAGAGGTGATAAAACCTCTCCCATTGGGTTGAAGCTTCGGTCGAGACAACAGGAACAGGAGAGGAAGCCATCTGCGATTCAACAGCAGAGAGGAGAAGGAGTGATGGAGGAGTGTTTGAGAGGTTAGATCGAAATGTAATCTTCTCGATGTCAATCTCTCGCCCTTTAGCGCTCGAACGAGAAAGGGAAAGCTGCAATAATTTTTCTATACGCAGCTGGGCTAATCAAGTCTCATTAATACATCCCTGGTGAGTCACAGATCCACCTCTGTCCCGTGATTTCGGGCTTAGAAAAGGTAACAACACCTAAAGGCCGGCGGACCTATTACTTTGGAGACCGAGCTAGGGGGACAGGCGTAATGCTCGATAAAGCAAAAGTCGACACGGGAAATCTGCACTCTCCACTCAGGCAAGAGAGAGTAAGAACGGACGGGGGGAATCACGAAGTCTCGAAAGGAACGCCCGTCAGACACTCGTTACTCGATTTCAAAGGGACGCTTCTTGGAACACGCATAATCTCTGATAATTACAGTGAGGGCGAACATCTGAGAAAGGGTGGAGAAGATCAAGCGAACAAAGATCAGGAAAAGACATTTCGACCCAAAATGTTCAAGGGGTACCATCATCTGTTGGAAACGCCTGACCTAAATGTTTCCGAACTTGAACGGCTAGAGGAATTTGAAGACCTCGGAAATGAATTCGTCATGAAAGATATGGAAATCGACTCGACCATCCAGGAGACTCAAGCCCTCAGCGACCAAGACGCCATCGACGATGATCCGTGCCAGAAAAGAAAGCGTCGCCAGCTCTACACTCCGGATGAGGTCCAGATACTTGAAGCTATCTTCAAGGGATGCCCTTTCCCGGACACAGAACAGAGGAAGAAGTTGGGTCAAAAACTAGGGACGAGCCCTTTGAGGATCTTGAATTGGTTTCAAAATAAACGAACCAAGCTGAGTAATCAGTACAAACGACGGGAGACCGCGTTTCTAAAGGAACAGAACGAGAAGCTTCGAACAAAGAACATGAGGTATGAAGAAGTTCTTAGCACTATTGTCTGCCCTAACTGCGGTGGCCCTACCACTCTCAATAGATTGTTTCCCGTTAAACCTTCTGCTAGGATCGAAAATACTGGTGATGTAAATGAACAAATCAATCCCACAAAGATAGTGCCAGTGCCTTCTGAAGGAGGGAATATATGCCACTATGATGAGAGTCACCACGAGTCTTCTCCACAACGACTTATGGCAGGATCAGATCCTGCTCGAGAAGGGTTAAAGATCAGCCGTCAAGCTGTCGACGCTATTCTGAACCAAGAGAAGAAGATTTTCGCGTGGCCCCTTGAGCTTCACCGCCGGTTCTTAGACGTGGTTCGACGAATAGGGCTCGACTATGCACGCCCGAAGAAAGTAATGGAGGCCCTGAATGCACCAGAACTTACCAAGGCTATGGTCTCAAATCACCTCGGTTGTTACAGAAGAGCGCTAAGACAGCGTCATGCTAACCTCGGTTACAAATTCAACACTTATTGGGAAATTGATCAGAATATTCATCTGAGTCATCCCAATTTTCTTCAAGAGTGTGTGCCACAGATGCAGCAGGTGCAGCACCCATCCGTCGCTGTTTTTCCGCTTACTAATGAGCTTTCTGCGCTTAGTGCCCAAGGACTTGCCGAACTAGGGCATGTGGTTTCAAAGGATCTAACAAGGGAATGCGTTGAACATTTTTGTTTCCCTAATTCCCAAGTAGGAGATGCTTATGGGGGTCAATCGATCAACTCCCCTCTCATGTTCTCGAGAAGAAATGGAGGTTCCAGCTCGAAGAACCAGTCGGGCGATACTACCCAACCCATACATCAATATTTCGAAGGATCAGATGACTTCTGCGATGATCAGTCAGTGATACTTCGATCCAAAATGTTCCAAGGATACCGTCATTTGTTGGAAACGCCCGACTTAGAAGTCTCCGAGCTTAAACTGCTGGAAGAATTTGAAGATCACGGGACCGAATCCGGCACGATGGTCATGGAGATTGGCACCTCCAACGATGAAACTCAAGGTTGTGGTAATGAAAACAATGCCCATAGCAGTGATCAGCGTCAGAAAGGAAAACATCCGCTTCACCGTACTTCAAGTCAAGACCGGGAGCTTGATTTTTTCTTCGAGGAATGCCCCCATCCAGATGAGAAGCAGAGGGCTGAGCTAGGTCGAGAGTTAGGGTGGGAGCCTGGGAAGGTCAATAATTGGTTTCGTAACAAACGAGCCCGGCTGGGGAATCTACATAGACAGCAAGAGCTAGCGATTCTGAAGGAAGAAAATGAAAAGCTTCGAACAGAAAGCGCTAGATATGAGGAAGCGCTGAGCAGTGCCACTTGCCTTGATTGCAATAACCATATTCTCATCAGTGAAATATTCTCCGAAGAGCCACTTCTAGAGATTGGTAGTGCTCATATGTTACAATGCCTTTCGCAATGTCTTCCGGTGCAGTCAGATACCGTCGAAGGCTTACAAGAGCAGTTTCCAACACAATCAGATCTCATAGAGATTAGTCGGCAAGCTGTTCTTGTTGACAAGAAAGCGCGATTTTCTTGGACTGCTGAACTCCATCAGAAATTTGTTGATACAGTTCGATAGTTGGGGATCGACACGGCACGATCAACGCGCATACACGAAATCCTGAACGTGCCGGGACTCTCTAAAGTTAACGTCGCGAGCCACCTTGGATATTTCAAGAGGTTGCTAAAAGAGGGACGGGTGACACTAAGCTCGGATGGAGCTGGTTCGAACTTAAATGTTGGTCATAACTGCAACCACGATGATTGTAGAGCCGGGAACACCCAACCATGTTTCGGTGTTGACGAGACCAGCAACCATGTCACCGACTCCTCTAACCCAAATCAGAACGCTCCACCAAGCAATCTCAATACCCCTCAAGTGTATATACCGCAGTTCCCGCAAATAGGAACTCCCCAATTTGAGTACCAACCTGTTGCTAGTGCTCTTCCCTTGGCAAATCCAACATTTACATGGGACATGTCTACATATTTGCCGGTCAACAAGGGAGGTTCCAGCTCGAGGAATCAAATCATCCAAGGCGAGAGTGATCTATCGCCAGCGGTCGGTAACACTCGACTGGAGCATCAATGGCTCGGAGATTCGAGCGATTTCCTTGGAGAGGAACTCAATTTCTGGCTCGATCAGCCTGAAGCTGGCGGACTCTTGCAATAGTGATACAGAGCCGACGATCAGGTGTTTGATTCAAGGCGCGATTTGTAAAAAAATGTTCGGAGAAAAGAGGTTGAATAGCCTGAATGAATGTATTGGCAATCCCATTGTAAGGCTCCCATAGGGGCATTTCTCATTTACGCTTAAAACTAGTCGTACGAAGATCCGCCTTACCTTCTGAGCATCTTTAAGCTCAGGGGCGAGCTCCCCAAGCAATGATCATCGTTCGCAGAGCATAATGGAATCCATCCCTTCAATGCAAAATGCATCTGGCCGCGAAGCCACCCATTTGGTAAAACGATGTATCGTTCCTAAACGATCTCCAATCGGATACCGAAATAATGTCTTCTTTCTTTTCCTTCTCAGATGATAAACATGGATAAATCACTTAAGGAGTCATGCGTTCAAATAGCAGAACAGACGCTGCCCAGCTGGGGGCAGATGAACCATTGATGTTACAAACACTCCAAGCATGGATATGCGGATTTGATAGATGTTGTTCATATCAACACGCCACATCAGAATGGGATGAAAATCAAGAGTAAAGTTGTATCGTCCCAATTTGTCTTGAATTTGGGAATGTGAATTGACACTTATTGTTTATCCTTGACAGGGGAGCCGCCTTGCAGACGGACAGATTTTCACAACCTGTGTGCACTCCTAGGGGCACACGACCAAGGGTAAGATGTATCGTTCTAATTTTTTGAAAAATGCGTGAACGTACAATAACATGTTTCTTCCATATTTTCAAGGATCTCCAGCCGCGGGGGACAGGTAAGTATCCTTTTCCCCGATCCATTGAAGATGTTGAATAAAAACTGAGAAGAAAAGAAAAGCTTTCAGAATCTAATGTCGGGAAAAGGCATAAAATTCTAACTTCATTGGCATTCATGTTTTGAAACAGGAGGTTGTCTGAACATGAATAAGAATATGCATGGTGCATCATAAAATCCCCTTGACGGGTAAATTTTTTTTGGAGAAAACAAAAAATATTTTTTTTTCAATCAAAAGTTGTTTAAAACTTTCAAAAGGACGTTTTCTCAAAAGACGAGAGGCAAAGCCTAGTCCAAACACGTCCTATACACACTTAAGAGAGAAGTGGAGCGGATAAGACAGCAAAATCTGGACCTACGGAAGTAGGGACCATTCGCGGTGATTACATGGGTTGGAACGACGGAGGCATTCGTTTCATATCCCCCAAACACTACAGGTGATCGTTGATAACCCCTTTGAACGGCGGTTTTCATTCTTAACCCTGTCGAGAACCACCCCACATCGGGGCAGAATAGAAGTAAGTCCAACAGCATCAGGAGAAATGGTTAGAAATTTTGTTGCTCAGACTAACATTAATCTTCGTGTGTTGTTTATATGGTAATCCAAGTGCCATAGGATGATGAGAAGCATTCTTTTCTCTATCCCACACACCGAATCCTCTGCACAGCCAACTTGAGCCTGCAAAATCGTTTCATGAACCCGTTGGTGATCATTGCACATTTCAAGATGGATGCAGCATCACTTTAGAAACGGAAGAGCTCAAGACTAAGGGATTACAAAGAAATTCCTGGGTTTATGATAAAAGCATGTTTAGACTTTCGATCATATGTCTAAAGTGATCTCCTGAAGATGAGAAAAATGGGATTTCAAAAGAAAAAAAAGAGATGAGAATGAGAAAAAATCTCCGGCATCAAGAAAAAGCAAAGTGCCTGGTAAAAGCAAGGCTGATGCCCGCGCAAGCTGTTTGATTGACCCACAATGAAGCTGGATGGGAAAAGAGGAAATCCCTGAAGGAGCCAAATCCAAAAGGGCTGCTCCCCAAATGGTGCCAAGCGCAGAACAAAGACATAGAGAGAGTCGGTCTCTGAACGCAACAGGAGACGTTCTCTAAAGGATTTGTGCACACCTCAAAAGCGGGCGCACACCTCAAAGACTGAAGATGCAGAAAGGCAAGGACAAGTGGCAGATCTGCAATGATCACCAATGTCAAACACCTCATGAATTCTGGGCCAAAAATAAGCTTGTTTCGGTCCCCAATCCTACCAATGTTACAACCCCGAAACAGTCTTCTCTGACTAAGACACTTGGGTTAACATATAGCTTAGCTCGAAGAGGTACGAGCAAGACTATTTCTTTCTCATTTTGCAGGATTCTTGACTTGTAAACCTGGAACAGATGATGAAGACTTTCATTCAATGACCCCGACTCCAAAGCGGGTCCCCCTTGGAAACCAATATCCAAGCCCAACATTACGGTCCCATGGAAGACCTCCCGACCGATCAAAATGTATGCGCTGCGAATGATCCTAAAACCTAGGCACAGGTTAATAGGAAGTTGAGCGCATTCCTTACAAAAGACCATTATCACAGAGCGGTGATGAGCCCTCTTGGATGAGAAATTCTCCAATAGATGTTTTGAACAAACTCTTTTTGGAAATTTCAAATTGTTGGATCCAGATTTTCCGTGCAAGGGATTTGTGATCACATTTGCATGTTGCAAGAATGCTTTGGATAACCTCCAGCATCAAAATGCACATTTCACAATTAAAACTTAAGTAATGCGGTTTTTGTCAAATGGACAGCCGTGGTCTTCCCAAAGATTACTAACGTTTTCTTGGTGAAGAAAAATCTTTCAGGCTCAAACTTCTGCAGGGTACCTGGAGAACCCAGCTCCCAGAATGTCGCCTCAACAGACCTAAGTGAAGCTTTGTCAAGATAAAATCTTTCACTACTTCAAAACTGAATTCCCGACAAATTTCGGGATCTTTCAAAAGAAGGGATAAGGATAGAACCCTTTTTCAAAAGAACTCAGCGAACAGTCTCATCGGACGTGGAGAACCCTCGTCATGACACCCCTTTTTCAAAAATCAAGCAGTCTCATCGGACGCGGAGAACCCTCGTCATGAGATCCCTTTTTCAAAAATCAAGCAGTCTCATCGGACGTGGAGAACCCTCGTCATGAGACCCCTTTTTCAAAAATCAAGCAGTCTCATCTGACGTGGAGAACCCTCGTCATGAGACCCCATTTTCCAAAATTTAGGCAGTCTCATCGGACGTGGAGAACCCTCGTCATGAGATCCCTTTTCAAATCAAACAAAGGTAGATACCGCCTGAAGGGTCAAATCAAAGGTAGATACCGCCTGAAGGGTCAAATCAATGGTAGATACCGCCTGAAGGGTCAACACAAGGTAGATACCGCCTGAAGGGTCAAACCAAGGTAGAAACCGCCTGAAGGGTCAATTCATGGTAGAAACCGCCTGAAGGGTCAACTCAAGGTAGATACCGCCTGAAGGGTCAATCCAAGGTAGAAACCGCCTGAAGGGTCAAAACTATGGTAGATACCGCCTGAAGGGTCAACTCAAGGTAGAAACCGCCTGAAGGGTCAACCAATGGTAGATACCGCCTGAAGGGTCAACTCAAGGTAGAAACCGCCTGAAGGGTCAACCAATGGTAGAAACCGCCTGAAGGGTCACATTAAAGGTAGAAACCGCATGAAGGGTCACATTAATGGTAGAAACCGCCATAAGGGTCAATTCATTGGTAGAAACCGCCATAAGGGTCAACTCATTGGTAAATATCGCCGTAAGGATCAACACAAAGGTCCGATCCACCATACGGATCAAAATCCTTGGCAAATCCCCAAGCGTGGGATGCACCTTCCTTTGGTTCCTACCAGTTAGGAATCCCATCATGGTATGACCTACCATACAGGTCAGAGCTTAATCTCCCTAGGATATTATGAACGAGTCTATCTTCTTGAAAGTCGTCGCAACCGGTATCATCTGACAGGTGGGCTTCAGGTAAACCTCTCTCAATCCGGCCCATGTTCGAATTGCAAGAGTAAACCAGTGATTAATTTGAGTTTTCATCAAAAGGTTTAAGAATCCAATATCATAGCATTCCTTTTCCCCAATCAAGTCAGTCAAGATTCAGGTATCATTTTGTCTTTGAAAGCAACCTCTGACGAGCTTACTCTCAAAGAGGGGCAGCTGTTGACACCTGATTTTGATCAGTCTTTTCTAGTTTATGTTCGAAAACAATTCATTGAAAATCTATAAAAATAAAAAATAAAAAAAATAAAAAAATAAAAAATGCTCGGACAAACTCAGCCCCTGGCAGTTCCCAAAGAAATCCCGTCAACTTTCTCCTTGATCTTCCTTTAAATTGACTTTGGCAGTACATGGTCGTTGTCGACATGTTGTCATGAGTTGGGGATCATCGAATTGGTAGGTACTACCGAGATAATGTGACAAATTATTTTATGGGGATGGGGGGGATAAAAAAAGAAAAGAAGACTTGGAATAAGTAGAGGACAGCATGTGTTTGTCCTCCACGATAGAGAAAAGAAAGATTAAACAAAAAAAAGGGAAGGGGAGCCCGCGCGAAACACCCCATCCCTGCCTTCTCCTTCCTTTTTCATTTTTTTGGCGAGGCTCTTTTCACAAAAAAAAAAGGGCACCAGCTCCTCCAGTGTTGACATGGCCACTCCCTCACCACAGGACTCCCCCATTTTTTTTAATTGCAGGAGTTCATCGCACAGTTGAGGTCGAGTGCAGTGAGGTTTCATTGACAGATCCAATTGATAACTTGGATCCACTAGAGGCATCCACCAACGAAAAAATCATTACTGCAATATCAACGTGCTCAAAGTGGACTTGAGTGCAGATTGGTCTATCTTCCCCAAAAAAAACTCAGCACATAGCTTTTGGAGGACGAGAGCTGCACGATCACAGGGGAATTCACATTCAGAATTCTAGAGTTCTCACAACATAGATGAGTCTTTCCATTCCCACTCCCTCATTCTTCTATTTTATTTATCTATTCTTTGTCGTGCTGTTCTTACAGGTTGGCATGAGGCTAGTCCTACATTGATTATCATGTTCAAAGCCAAAGGTTTCTGACATCTCCACTAAGCTATTCACCACAATTGCTTAGTGGAGATGACTCTCATTCGCAAGCCCCGTCGGATCCGAACAAGAGACGAAAAATCTGAAATTTCTTCGGATCAGATTTGATTCATTGATCCAATCCGCCATCCCTGCTTCACCGACATCCAGCCTCGTCAACCAGCTTGGAGCCATGCGAAAACACTCACTGCCTTGCCGATTGCTGAGCTGCTGTTCGGCTCTGCGTAAGGCTGATCTAGCTTCGGGTTGTTTTAAATTTTGATGACTAACGCACTTGCTATTTGGTGTTCGAAGCTTTTGAGGTTTAGGAATCAAAATCCTGTTGACACCTAAATGCGCCGACCACTTCGAAGCCTTCGTGGGTATCCCCGAACAGTCGCTGTCCATCCCACTGTCCAGCACGCTTTCCCCCATTGCTTTGCATCATTCGAGGTTGATTCAATCTGGTTTTCGATCAATATTTGGTGACTAACTTGTGTATTATTCGATGCTAGAGTCTTTTGCAATTCGGAGCTCGAATCATGGGAAAAGGTGCAATTTTTGACGAAATTTCCAAATTCTGTACGTGTTGGAAACCAGCTTGGGGAAAAGATCGTTTGGGATGGATCTCTAGCAAATTGGGTTCCGAAAAGTGCTAGTTTTGCGTGAAAATCGAACTTGGCGTGCAATCTTCATTCGAGTTCGAAAAGGAAAAGTGCAAAGCTCGCATCCAGGTTCGTGCCGAAGGATTTACCGAGGACCGTCGCCAACCCCTACTCGCGAATTTAACGGTAATGGGCATGGGGATGGTCGCAGACTGGGGCTGGGCGATTGAAGGCCGGTGTCCAATCCGGTATGTTTTACGTATCCGATCCGTATATCAGAATTATTTTTCTAAAATATTGCCTTTATAGACTTGATTTGCATGTATATGTTTCAGTCTAGTGGTTAGCTTATTTATCCGGTTGAGTGTTATCTATTGTCAAAGACATGCTTTTTATTAAAATATTTTTTTAAATATAATAATAAAAAAATAATAAAAAAATTCAAAAATCAATAAAAAAAATAGAAAATCATAAAAAACTCAAAAAAATTCAGAAAATTCAGAAAATTTCTAAAAAATTCCAGAAAATAGGAAATGGCCATATTCAACTGGCCACAACCTGTTTCGGGTCTTTCGGACCTCGGTCTTTTCAAAAATGACGGTTTTGCCCTTCCGGCAAACCGTCTTCCAAAAAAAAAATTTCTAAAAACTCTAGAAAAATCCCAAAAAATAGGAAATTGCCACAATCAACTGGCCAAGGCTCATCCCGGGTGTTTTGAACCCGATCCTTCTTAAAAATGATGATTTCGCCCTTTGGGCGAATCGTCTCCCAAAAATTGAAGAAAAATCAAGAAATTCCAAAAAAAATCTCAAAAATGGGAAATGGCCACAATCAACTGGCCATGGAATATTTTGGGTAATTCGGTATCCCAATCTCCCAAAAAATTGACGATTTTGCCCTTCGGGCTAAATTGCCTCCAAGTCTTCCCATTTTACCCCGGTCCGAAATCACATCTTTCCTAAACCTTTATGGCTATGCTGAGAAGCCATTGACTCGAATTGATGTGCATCGATGAGACTTATTTATGCACTTGTTTGCGCTTTCATTTAAATTGATTGTGATTGATAGGAATAGTCGTCCAATCTGCATGAAACCCTGAATCAAACCTACCTCACCCAAACTTGCGCCTGCATGAACTCTTAGTCAGGAAAATCACTCGCGTTAGGTACCGAAAGGGCGTTGGTAATGACACCAGCGTAACCAAGTCCCCGAACCCAAAATCTCTGGTTCCGCAGAACTGATCGATCTCTCCCAATCGGTCAGTAAGGTTTCCGGTCTACCCTCCAAAAAAGACCGGTGGCGACTCCAAGCGCATGCACAAGTTGCACATACCACCACGACCACACTGAAGGTCGAAAGCGATCGACTCTTATCGTCGAATCTTTTGAAAAATACTCCCGCCGCGATTTGGTATGGGCCTGGGAGGGCCCGCGCCGATCCAAGACCCGCGATCGGTAATCCATTAGCCGCGTCCGCTTCCGGACGGGTCGCGACAGTCGCGACCCTTGCTGGCCTCCGCGAGGGATTGCGACCCCCCATCTAGGAAGGGCAGCGACCCCTCGGCCGCGGCCAGCAAGGGCTTCCCAGCCCTCAGCACCAAAAAACGAAAAAAGAAAAAAATAAAAATAAAAGTCAGAAAAAATAAAAAATAAATGAACCGAATCGAACCGAAGTGCCATTTTGGTTCAGTGCATATTCAATTTAGGGCGAGATTTGATTCTGTTTCAATTTACTTCTTAATGGCTCAATTCGATTCGATTTTCAAAAAACGAATGGAACTGAACCATTAATATCACTAATTAATGCTTTGAAATATTCCGTATCCAGTATGTTTAACAATTTCCCCAACCTTATTTCAATTTTCTTTATTTTCCCTCCACGCTAGAGATGAGAAAGGTCAACAATGACGTGGTGCTGACGTGGACCCGCTCCACCAGCATTTTCCGGTCAAATGTTTGACTGAGGTGGAACGAATTAATTATCTTCGGAGCCTCGCTTGCATTAAGAAAACCTAAGAACAGCGTCAGACGATTGAAAAGGGTCACTTCCATAAGTGCTACTCATGCGTGTCAAGGAAACATTGGATTTATGGTATATTGAACATGCATATCATAATATCATGTTCACATTGCAGGTTGAAATATATTCTTATTGTATTGCTTAATACAATAAGAAAAGGAAAGAAATTACCGATAGATAGGGACGATCGATCTAGGAGTGGGTCGATTTCCACCTTGGAATACGGAGTCGGACCGGAATCTAACTTTGATAATGACGGAATCTAACTTTGATTGGTTAATTCGATCAGTTCATTTAGGTCGGCAAGCATGATGGTCCTAATGATGATCATGCACATATTTCATCGGATGACCAGTTATATGTAAGGAAGGTTTAGCGTTCTTGTGACATTTCTTTTCAATACAACTTTTTTATTAGATAATTCTAAATTAATTTTTCATTTATTTTCACAAGTGCGAATTAATCAAATGCATGATATTGATTTTTTTTTAATTTTGTATCAAAAAATTAATTCTAAAAGATGAATAATTATAAATATTCAAAGTTACTTTGAAATCTTTACAGTATTTGAGTATTTAAATATGCTTTTCTCTAGAAAGTAATTTTTGGTTGGATGCTAAGCGATGCGATGCATACAAATTATTTCATGCAATAGTAGAAAGTGTAACTTCATTTTTTTTTTTGGTAAAAGTATTCACATTTATTATCCGAAATTTAAAAAAAAAAAAGCCAAAAGAAAAGATGAGGTGCATTGTCAATACAAAATGAAGAAAATACTGAAAGGATGGACTTCTAGTGATAGAATTCAAATCCACACCACAATATGATTGGCGCTAGTAACTCCTCGTAATTTCAATTTGATCATAACTAAGATAAAATTTGAAACATGCAATCTCAAAATTGGGTTGTAGCCATACTTTTTAGCGCAACGAATACACTAATGCTATACACGATATTTAAAAAAGAATGGTCCAGTTTAGGGAACACAGAGAAAATCTCCATATGCATGAGCATCCGAAAAAACAAAGGTAACAATTTGAAAAAGAATGGTCAAAATAAAAGAAAAAACAAGGAAAGAAGGAAAATCAAATTAAAAAACTACATGAGTATGCACTAATGAATAGACCCAGTAGTGGGAAAATTGCCCAAAAATTATAAAACTTATTGTACTTTTGTCAATTTAGTCTTAAACTTTTTAATTGTGCCAATTGAGTCCTAAACAGTTTCACATTCTTCCAATTGAGTCCATCTAATTAATTTTGGCCAAAAATCATTGACATAGACGTCGACCGTCCTACCTGGATCGATGATGACAAGGACAATATTGATAGTGCTTCAACATTTTTTTTCGAATTGTGATTTTTTTTCTTTTTTTCCTAGAGGGTCACCGATCCTCACCGAAACTAGGCGAGGGTCGTTGGCTGTCACGCGTGGCAGGCAATGGTCAGTCGACGACCTCGCCGTCACAGTTGTACTGAAAAACAGAGAACATCGTATAATGTAATAAAATATAAAATGAAAAGAAATTTTTTTAATAAAAAGAAATTAAAAAATGTTAAAGTATTATTAAAAATGTTCACGTCGTCATCGGTCATGCTACGTAGGATGATAGGAGTCCATATCAGCAGTTTCTATCCAAAATTGGCATGATGGACTCAATTGACAAAACGTGAAAATGTTTAAGACTGAATTGGCACAATTAGAAAGTTTAGGACCAGATTGAAAAAATATGACACGTTTACAACTTTTTTGGACAATTTCTGCACAATTAGTTTCATACAATATCGAAAAAGGGAAAATAGACGTAAAGAGAAGTAAAAGGACGAAGAGGTATGGACTGAAAAGTGGGAATGTATGTGAAAATTGGAGAGCTCGAAAAGGCCCTCCTTTCATCCTACTCTATTAGATCTAATGAAGCTAAAGAAGAACTTACTAAAATGAAGAACTACAGACATCGAGCTTTCTAAATGCCTTACATAGCTTATACAAACATTTTAGTAAATGATTTATTGAATGTCAAAAGGAAATTGAGAAAAGGAGAGAAAAGCACAAAACGGAGTAAGTTTAATCTGTTCTATATACTCTCTCACTACTCTTCCCAAAGAGCCTTGAGAAGAAAACCTTCCTTTAACGAGTTTTTTTTTTAAATAATACAAAAAATAATAATATTTACAATTTTAATATTAAAAAAATAAAATTTACCGATTTAGGTCTCCCTCGGCATGTGAAATGCCGGGGGAGACCAAGAGGGGGGCCCTCTGCAGTGGGGGGCAAGGACCCCACGTGGGGTCCTACCCCCACGTCCAGCCCCCCCCCCCCCCCGGCAATTCAATTGCCGAGGGAGAGGGGCGGGCCCCATGCGAAAATGTTTTTTTTTCCCTCTCCCCCAGCAATTAAATCGCCAAGGGAGAGGGCGCCCCCGCGTACCAACAAAAAATAAAAAATCTCGTTGCTTTTTTTTAACCAACATATTAACATTTATAAAGATATATAATGGAATTTTGATTTTCGAATTAATACAAAACATAAAAGCAAGCTGGTAGAATATATAAAAAGAAAAGAAATTACATAATAAATAACAATCGTCATCTGCAATTACATTTACTAATGATATCGTTCTCCTATATGGCCTCCTGTCCCACAATCAGGTCGTCTTCTTTGTTCGGCAGGTCTAGTATTGTATCGAGGACGAGGATCCGGACGAATAGGACGGGCAGATGATGAAGGCATATCTTGATAAAATATGCCACGTCCAGACGCTACATTTCCTACTGTATGTGGGTATTCAAAAAGAGGATAGAAATTTGGTCCATATGAACAGGGAGAATTGGCTGGAGTTTGCGGCTGTGGATTGAATCCCCCGTGAAATGGGCTGGCAAACTGTGAGAATCCTGCAGAATAACTTGGATGGCCAAACCCTGCAGAATAACCTGGCTGGCCAAACCCTGCAGAATAACTCGGCTGGTCAAACCCTGTAGAATAACCCGGCTGGCCAAACCCTGGAGTGAACCCATGATCGAAATCTATCGCATGATACTCCAAAGTGTATGGGACGCTATCACCAGTTGGAGGAGGTCGAACAGTCCTCCGAGTCGGCTGAACAGCCTCAGGTAACTCATCATCAGGCCCAACGGGTTCTGCTATAGTTGCTGGCTGGGGTGGTGGCATCATTGTTAGCCGCATCTCCTCATTTTGGGCATGTGCCATTGCCGTAGCTATATTCTCCAAAGCTTCCCAAGCCTCCCGAGATGGATTGAAGTTACGTATGATATGTAAGATGTGTTCGACACCATCGCCCTAGTAATGATATAAAAAATAACAAAAATTATCAAATACGTTATATTACTAAAAAATAATTATTGAAATTTTTTTGACACATAATGAATTAAATTGAAAGTGTTTGCACGAACCGCGACACCCATTGCAGCTCCCGCAATAGAAATCCACTTCCGCGTATGTCTACGGTACCATTCCATATATGCTGAATGAAAATGGAGTTCTTCCGTTGCAGGATGACCATTGACAATATAATTGGTACGATTGTCCCACATATCAATCGACCGTCTGTGCTTTTTTACCCAATCCTTCCCAACTGGCCTTAATTCAAGATCATGAAAGCGCGTATGATCATGCGAAGGTATAGGTATCGACTGCTGCATACCGAATTGACGAAGGACTCGGTCTGGATAATGCCACTCAACTATCCAGTAACAGATGAGTGGGACACGAGCTCTCCAAATGTCTCGTCCTTGCAGGCAGTAAGCTGGTAGATCCCTCAGAATGTCATTGGTGTAGGGCTTCCAAATAATCTGTTATTGTAACAAAATACATCAAATAAAATCAATAATTAATCTAAAAGCTAACATTATATTAAACCCGTTGGTTAATATCATTACTTACATCTTCTGATGTCATTCTATCAAGTTGATAGCGCAAATGTGACAACGCATGTGTGGGAACTACCGTTGTCTATAGGCCTAGACTCCATCTGCATTAAAAAAAATTATATAACAGTCTAGCTGGAAAGAATTAATGCCTCGTGAATCTAAAAAAGCAACATATCACATACCGACTACCAAGAGGTGCATCTTCCAAAGGACGACGGTCTATTAGGGTTGGGGCGATGCATTTGAAGCGCTCGCACGCCCAAATCTGTAATACATGTAAGGCACCCCCGATTTGATGCGTCTTGAAATCGGTTGCATTGCATAGCTCCCGATATAACCAAGCAAGCGCTGCTGAACCCCAACTATACTGCGTAGAGCCGTCGAGGTTCATTAATAGTGGAAGAAACAGCAAACTAACTCGGGCCCCTGATTTATCTGCAAAAATAGATCCTCCAAGTAGGCGGAGAATAAATGCCCTAGTATGCTGTATGATGGTGACATCATCGGCGTCGGTCGGAAGCTCGACAAAGCGGTCTTTCAGCCATCCTAAGTTTATCTGTGTGCCTTTCAAGTTGGGTGGGCGATCAACAAGTAGATCATCACATAGAGTGCCCCAATTGAAATTAGTAGGGCCAGTAACTGCAAGTCCATCGATGGGCAGCCCTGTGATCAGCGCAATATCTTGTAGAGTGATAGTGCATTCACCTTCCGGCATATGAAATGTGTGCGTCTCAGGTCTCCATCGCTCAACCAACGCGGTAATCAAATGCTAGTCTAGCTGGAAAAAACCCATCATATAAATTCCATAAAATCCCGAGGCCCGAAGATAAGGGACTATGCGCGGATCAAGATCATCGATATCAACGTGTAACATCGCTCGCTGACATCTAAGGGGTACACAATGATGTCCCTGTGAAATGTAAAATAAATTTTTAGTAACAATTTTCACATTGCCGTTACAAATGACATATGAACTGATAAATTTTTAAAATACCTTAGCGCTCCATACGGTCTCTGATCTATGTCGGGCCTGCCCTGTAAGAAGGGAATCATCCTCAGGTCCCGGCTGAATGTAAGTCCTCTGTGCCATATCTACAATTGTGATATTATATTATTACAATAAATTCACATACATAATGTAATAATGAAATATTTTAAAAAATGTAACAACGATAGACATAATTCAGAGGTAATTTACATATATAATGTAACAACATTAAAAAAGACAAATACAGTTCTTTACTCAAAGAAAACAAATTACTATATCTAATTTACATAATTCTCACAACTGTGAGCTATTCTCGGGTCGATCTGTATGCACAAGTTTCAATATTGTGCCCTGATTTTCCACAGTTACTACAAAATAAGGTGCCCGCAGAACTACTGCTAGGCGTCGTCCAGTCCATCTCATTACGTATCCGTGAGATACGGGGTCTTCCTTTTTTCCTAATGCGTCTCGGGTCTGGCACTAATGGCAGCACGTCAGATGTAGACCAATAATCAATATCGCCTGACGGATGAAATGGATACTGATAGCACTGAAGGGTTTTGTCCATCGTGTAGCACTCATCCACGTACATTTTGTAATCAACAGCATGTGTTTGACATGCTGCAATTACGTGGGAACATGGAATTTTAATCTCTTGAAAATTTCCGCACGTGCACGTTCTCTGGTCTAGGCTCACTATGTGCTTCCGGCCTCCTGATCCTCTGGATCTGTCAATTCCAGTTTTTACTTCAAAAAGTCCTGAATCAGAGTCGAAACGTGTCACTTCATGCCAATTTGCACGTTGACTGTTTTCCACGAGCGTCTAACCCGCAAAATGCGTGAATATACGTCATTGGGCCTCCTGCATCCTCAACGTCGTTCTTCTCGTGTCAAAATACTGGTTCAGCTGATAAAATATCTTATCCACCATAGCCGTTATTGGCAGACCACGATAACCCTTTAACATGCCGTTGACCGATTCAACTACATTTGTTGTCATCGCTCCATATCTTCTCCCTCCATCATAAGCCATGGTCCATTGTTCTCTTGGAATCTGATCACATCAAGCAGCTGTGCGTGGATCCATGCCCCTAATTTGCGCCATGATGCGTTCAAACTTTTGCGGTTGATTCGCGTAAGCTGTATATTACAATAATAATTAGTGCTTAGCACTCAAATTTATCAACATTATTTTCTAAAAAATTAAAATTTTAAATTTTACCTGCCTCCTCAACGAGACCTTTGCCTTTGGCATTTTTGAATTGTCTATTGTAGTTGCTGATAATATGCCGTGCGCAAAATCTATGGTGGCCATGTGGAGGACGCCACATTGCTGTCTTCATTGCTTTTATAATTCCTTTGTGCCTATCTGATATTACACAAATATTGTCCCTCCTCCGACAGACATATCTCCGTAATAGAGTCATAAACCAAGTCCAATTGTCATTATCTTCTCGATCGACCACAGCAAATGCCAGCGGGAATATATGATTGTTGCCATCAAGTGAGGTCGCTACAAGGAGCGTTCCTCGATATTTCCCGTACATAAAAGTACCATCAACAAATATCACAGGTCGACAACTTGCAAAGCCTTCAATCGTCTGCTTGAAAGTCCAAAACATGCGATTGAAAAAGGTGCGGCTCCGATCTTGGCTCATGCGATCATCAATCACAAAATGAGAACCTGCATTCTTTAACATCATTTCATTCATGTACTTTCTCAGCCTACCGTACGATTCATCCCATCCTCCAAAAATTTCGGCGATTGCCATTTGTTTAGCTGCCCAAGTTTTACGGTAAGTAGGTTCGAAGTGCAGCTTGTCTTGAATTTCCGCCATCAGTGCTTTAATTTTGATATCTGGTTGGGCTCTGACCATTGCCTTTATCTCGCCACATATGTACTTCTGATCAAGTTGTCGGTGATCCCGTGACATTTGAGAATTTGTGCATGTGTGTGGCCCATTGTACTTAGTTATTTTCCAAAATAGGGTGCCCGCTTTATTAGACGCGGAGCCTCCAATCACACGGCCCATTCTTATTACCACACCTAATAATATATAGTGACTTATTTGTCACATCACTGCAAAAGCTCTGATTTCTTGTCAGAGAGTACTCTTTCGCAGCCAACTGTAACGCGTCTCGTGATAGAAACACCATATCAACCTCAAATTCTTTTGATGGATGAAATGACCTACGTCTCGGCTTCGCTCTTGTATCGACTTGCATCATATCAAAGTCGATCTCCGAATGGGGCGGTGGATGTACCAAGGGCGAGATGGGATTGCTGCAATGGATGTTGTAGTAAGCATCCATATTGTCATATTCGACATCTTCTTCATCACTGTCATCAATATCCATCCAAGGATCATCATCTTCATCGATATAAATTCCATCATTATCATCGGGCTCCACGTGCTGATTATGCACACCAATGTCATCTTCACCAACATTGGAACCTCCTACTTGGTGTTCATAGACAGTTACATAGAACTGTAAAAATCCCACAGAACCAACCCAAAGTGCAAACTACTGGATCATCCCAACTGTATCATCATTATACACCTCCAAAATGTCATGTACATCGTGTGTTGCAATCGGGTATCTATACATCACGCTACGAATATACTGATTTCCCGTTATATTCATTGCGCGCGCAATCGCAGCACGTAACTCATCAAATGTGGAGATATTTCCGAATTGGAACATGGCAGAATGTCCCCCATCGTAATCACGTCCATATTGATTTCGTACTATTGTACCTCCCCAGCGAACAACCGCAAAAGATGTAGACGACATTCTGCTAAATACATAAATTATAAATTATTTCGTAAAAGCTGTACATTGTGCGAAAGATGTAGATGGACCTCTCGAATTTACAATTTTCAGGTTTTTGCGATTTCTTTAGAAGTTTTTCTAATTTTTTGAGAATAATTTCCCAAAAGATTAAATTTGTCTTTTTTTTTTCCCGAAAATCATTTTTTCAGGATTTTTCATAAGGAAAAAATCTTTATTTTCTTGAAAAATTGTGGGTCATAATATTGAAAATACTTTTTCAGATTTTTATATACTTTCTCAGAATGAGAAAGGAAAAATGGGAGCTTTTTTTTATATATTTCTTTTTGTAATTTTCTTTTATTTTTCCCGATTTCTTATTTTTTTTTAATTAAAAAATTATTAAAAAAATATTTTTTGGACCGGAAAAAACCAGGCCCGTGCTTTTCGAGTTATTTTTCCAAAAAATTATCAGTTATGATTTCAAATGAAAAATCGCAGGATCGCAACACGTAATTACTTTTCTCGTTCCTATAACAGTACGTATTTTATAGAATACCTAAATTCATAAATATTAGAACTATCGTCACATTAACAGAAAAATTATAACATATTATTAACTGTCTATAAATTAGAACTAAATAAATAAATTTATACTAACGAAAAATTATAACATATTATTAACTGTCTATAAATTTATACTAAATAAATAAATTTATACTAACGAAAATACAAAAAAAAAACTACAATGAAATTTACCTCAAACGACTGAAGGAGAGTACACAACGAATGAGGAGCTCACACTGTCAAGAGAAAGACCCGCCTTTATAGAATACCTAAATTCATAAATATTAGAACTATCGTCACATTAACAGAAGAATTATAACATATTATTAACTGTCTATAAATTTATACTAACGAAAAATTATAAAATATTACTAACTGTCGATAAATTTATACTAAATAAATAAATTAGAACTAACGAAAAATTATAACATATTATTAAATGTCTATAAATTTATACTAAAGAACTAAATAAATAAATTTATACTAGCTAAACATTATAACATATTATGAACTAAATAAATAAATTTATACTAAAGAACTAAATAAATAAATTTATACTAACGAAAAATTATAACATATTATTAACTGTCTATAAATTTATACTAAACAACTAAATAAATAAATTAGAACTAACAAAAAATTATAACATATTATTAAATGTCTATAAATTTATACTAAAGAACTAAATAAATAAATTTATACTAGCTAAACATTATAACATATTATGAACTAAATAAATAAATTTATACTAAAGAAAAATTATAACATATTATTAACTGTCTATAAATTTATACTAAACAACTAAATAAATAAATTAGAACTAAAGAAAAATTATAACATATTATTAAATGTCTATAAATTTATACTAAAGAACTAAATAAATAAATTTATACTAGATAAACATTATAACATATTTTGAACTAAATAAATAAATTTATACTAAAGAACTAAATAAATAAATTTATACTAACGAAAAATTATAACATATTATTAACTGTCTATAAATTTATACTAAACAACTAAATAAATAAATTAGAACTAACGAAAAATTATAACATATTATTAAATGTCTATAAATTTATACTAAAGAACTAAATAAATAAATTTATACTAGCTAAACATTATAACATATTATGAACTAAATAAATAAATTTATACTAAAGAACTAAATAACTAAATTTATACTAACGAAAAATTATAACATATTATTAACTGTCTATAAATTTATACTAAACAACTAAATAAATAAATTAGAACTAACAAAAATTATAACATATTATTAAATGTCTATAAATTTATACTAAAGAACTAAATAAATAAATTTATACTAGCTAAACATTATAACATATTATGAACTAAATAAATAAATTTATACTAAAGAACTAAATAAATAAATTTATACTAACGAAAAATTATAACATATTATTAACTGTCTATAAATTTATACTAAACAACTAAATAAATAAATTAGAACTAACGAAAAATTATAACATATTATTAAATGTCTATAAATTTATACTAAAGAACTAAATAAATAAATTTATACTAGCTAAACATTATAACATATTATGAACTAAATAAATAAATTTATACTAAAGAACTAAATAAATAAATTTATACTAACGAAAAATTATAACATATTATTAACTGTCTATAAATTTATACTAAACAACTAAATAAATAAATTAGAACTAACGAAAAATTATAACATATTATTAAATGTCTATAAATTTATACTAAAGAACTAAATAAATAAATTTATACTAGCTAAACATTATAACATATTTTGAACTAAATAAATAAATTTATACTAAAGAACTAAATAAATAAATTTATACTAACGAAAAATTATAACATATTATTAACTGTCTATAAATTTATACTAAACAACTAAATAAATAAATTAGAACTAACAAAAAATTATAACATATTATTAAATGTCTATAAATTTATACTAAAGAACTAAATAAATAAATTTATACTAGCTAAACATTATAACATATTATGAACTAAATAAATAAATTTATACTAAAGAACTAAATAAATAAATTTATACTAATGAAAAATTATAACATATTATTAACTGTCTATAAATTTATACTAAACAACTAAATAAATAAATTAGAACTAACGAAAAATTATAACATATTATTAAATGTCTATAAATTTATACTAAAGAACTAAATAAATAAATTTATACTAGCTAAACATTATAACATATTTTGAACTAAATAAATAAATTTATACTAAAGAACTAAATAAATAAATTTATACTAACGAAAAATTATAACATATTATTAACTGTCTATAAATTTATACTAAACAACTAAATAAATAAATTTATACTAACGAAAATGCAAAAAATAATTACTATGAAATTTACCTTAAACGACTGAATGAGAGTACGCAACGAATGAGGAGCTCAAACCGTTAAGAGAAAGACCCACTTTGTTTTTTTTTTATCAAATTCTGTCAAATAAGAAATTTATAAATTATTTTCAACACAACGAAAATATTAACAAAAAATTATACCCGACCGTCTGAGAAAATTTAATACCGGGAGCGTATGAGAGAGGAACCACGAGCAAGGTAGAGCGAGGACAATCGAAAATGAACGCGATTATCTGAGAGAGGGAAAAGAATGAGCTAGCGAGCGCGATTGAAATGGAAAAAATTATTTGAAAGAGTAACTTACCGATGTCGGAAGAACGAGAGAGAGAGTGAAGTGTCTGTGATAGAATGAGGAGCGAAACAGAATGAAGAAGACGACTGCTTCGACTTTACTTTAAGCAAAGTGAAGCACCGCGCAAATGCTCGCCCGTGAAGGCCTAGAGGCAGGCCTGAAGAAGCTATCATATCCCATCCCATTGTTGACACCTAAATTTTGATCAACTTTTTTATTTTTATTTTTATTTTTATTTTTATTTTTATTTTATTTTTATTTTTTAAAAAAATTCATAGAAAATCCATAAAAAGTTGAAAAATTGAAAAATCAATTTTGGTGACCTTAGCCAAGCTAAATGAACCATTTTGACCAAAAAAATAATTTTCATAATTTTCATTTTTTTAATATATTTTCGAAAAATACAAAAAAAAAGAAAATCAAGAAAAAGAAAATCAAGAAAATCAAGAAAAATAATATTTGAGGTCACTCATTTGGACTCCTTTTAAGGTGAAATTTTCGGTGACGGCTTCCTAAGAGGATAGGCTATGTTCTGGAGTCTTAAGGTTGCTGAATATTTGCTGTGTATTTACTTTATGTCCTAGCATTTCATGCATCATATAGTTAATTTGTATTGTATTGCATTTAATAAAAGTGTGCATTTTCTACATTTTACTTATTAGACCCAGAATCGGAAGGCCGAGCCTCCTGTTGGTGTCTGAATATTTGCTGCGTATTTACTTTATGTCCTAGCATTTCATGCATCATATAGTTAATTTGTGTTGTATTGCATTTAATAAAAGTTGGCATTTTCTACATTTTACTTATTAGACCCAGAATCGGAAGGCCGAGCCTCCTGTTGGTGTCTAAATATTTGCTGTATATTTACTTTATGTTATTTCGCCTATCAGACCCAGAATCGGAAGGCCGAGCCTCCTGTTGGTGTCTAAATATTTGCTGTATATTTACTTTATGTTATTTCGCCTATCAGACCCAGAATCGGAAGGCCAAGCCTCCTATTGGTGTCCAAGGCATTTTATTCATTTATTTTCTGCAAATTATATTGTGCTACCCCAGAATCGGAAGGCCGAGCCTCCTGCTGGTGGTTTATACCCCCACAAGCACCGACGGACTGATAGAATCGTTGTTGCACGAGCACCGACGGACTCCGACGTCGTAAAATTCACCGGATCCCATCTCATTTGCTTATGTTTATGTTGTATAATGACTTAATATCTTCTTTATTTTTATTATAATTTGCATTGTGTTGCGTCCTATAAAAACAAAAAACAAAAAATGTTAGATCGGACGGCTGCAGATGAGCCACGTGTCGTGATCCGGTGATTTTCAGAATAAAAAAATATTTTTAACATTAAAAGAAATGAATTTCGAATTTTACAAAAATTAAAATGATTCGATTGTCACCGAGACGCCACGTGGCGAGTTAGGGACCGTCAGTTGGGATTTATTTTCAGAAACTTATAAAAAAATCAAATAAAAAAAAATCCAAAAAAAATGGATTATTAAGGAAAAATTCAAAAAAAAATTGAGAAAAGTTGCAGAAAAATTCCTAAAAAATTCTAAAACTTTTCCAAGGCTGAAAATGACAAAACAAATTGATTTGTTTTCATTTTTGAGATCTTCTCCCCTTTAATCCAAAATGACGATTTCACCCCTCAAAGGGTAAATCGTCTTTGATATTCCAATGAATTGTGGAAATTGCTTAGAATTTGGCGATGTGTCAGATAGGTGACTAAACCTTATGTCTAAGATTTCCACATTTCATTCCCATTTTTAGAAAATGACGATTTTACCATTCGAATGGTAAATCGGTTTCTAAAATTCTAGAAAATCATGAAAATTGCAAACAAAATAGGAAATGGGTCAATTGAGTGACCAAACCTATTTTTGACGTTGTTTTACTCCGGATTCATTCCGAAATGACGATTTTTCCCTTTTTAGGCAAATCGTCCCTTTTGTCTCAAAATTACGACTTTACCCCTGATGGGTAAAATCATGTCTAAATCATTCCTAAGCTTGATTGATACTTATTTAGGTTAATAGAGCCTTCTTATGAGTGTCATGTTGATTTGATGTGTTTATTTTGCATATTTGGATTCATTGATTTGCGCCTTTTATTATCGATTGTGATTGTCAGGATAGTCATTCCTATTTGCATGAATTCCTAGATTTAGGATTCGTACTCCACTCATTTGCATGAAATCTTAGGTCAGAAAATTCAGTCAACTTAGGTACCGAAAGGGCGTCAACTCTGACAGTTGACGTAACTAAGTCCCCGAACCCATTTCTCTGGTTATCGCAGAATTGAATAGAAACTCCCGACTATTCAATAGGGTGGTCCAATCATATCCTCCAAAAAATGATTGGTGGCGACTCCATGGCATGCACACTTAACACATGTCACTAGACCATACTGAAGGTCGACTACGTATACCTCCGTTGCGATTTGGGTAACGGGCCTTGGGAGAGGCCCGCGTCCGACCAGACTGGACGGCCCATTAGCCCTCGAGAGCCCACGGCGAACCTCGAGAGGGTCGCGACAGACTGGCGACTCCGCTGGGGACTTAGAGAACTTGAGCCGATGAAAAAGTTGATTGGTTTTTTTTTCTGACATGTTTTATGCAGATGCTCTTCAAGTTGAGGTACGTACTTTAACCCTTGAGGTGTTAAATGTTTTTGCAGATTGGAGAAATAAGGGGTGAAGTGTTCGTTAACTCTGTCTTATGCAGGTAGGAGTTTAGGATGTATGATTGTGTGGATGTTTATATTGAAGTGGTGTTTGCTAAATGAAATGCATGTTTATTGCTTTAGCACGACACAATGAACACACACAGCCGTGCCTAAAACCTCGGGCGCCCTCTTTAGGAAAACAATAGAAGGAATTGAAAATGGAATCTCCGTGAGAAAAAACACGGGGTAATCCATTTTTAATTCCGCTCATTTTGAACTATGGATCGAGCCCCAATGCAACGATAGTTGTGCAATGGAATCTGCTCTTTCTAGAACTCGAGATGGGAGTCTTGGCCTTAGGTTCCAAACCCTTTTGATTTTTAGAGTCAAGCCTCACTTGTCTCATGCGCATGTATGTGAATGATTGGTACACCTCGAAACCAAAAGGTCATTCAGCGCCGCTTATGAATCAAAATCCAAAGACTTGTGTGAAGAATCAGTTGCGAGTTTAAATGAACCAGGATGGCATGGAAAAGCGCTGGACCACTCTGGAGAGTCAATTGACGAGGGCAAATGCCTCCTGACCGGGGCAACCGAATCAAGGATAAGGACGTGTCATTCCTAATTGATTTTCAATCAGATAATGGCATAATATTTCACATCTCTTCCTCTCAGGATAAGACGGTTAAAGACCAACAAAGGGGAGCTTGCCTTCCCGACAAGATGGAAAAGAGTGCACCTTCATCGGGCATCACCCATTGGGTTTGCAAAAACAAGATGGATTTATTGTGATGAGCCTTAAGTAGACAACGTGAAGCTGGGGCAACCTAATTTGGATCGACTCTCTTGAAGTCGAGAATGGTATATTCGTTCCAAATTAAATCGATTTATTCACAAGATGATATGGTTTTCCATTCTTGCAGGTGATGACAAAAATGAATGGGACCACTGAAGAATTTCCATCATCTTGGATGTCCGAAGTGACTAGAGCCGGGATAGTAAATCCGTAATCGTTTCAATTAAAGCTCCTTACGCGGTGATTGACTCTTTCACTCCTCGCGCAGGTTGTTGAAGTACTCAATCACGAGTAAACCCATTCTTGCGGATGTCAAATAGCCTGAATGCGTCAATGCGGCAGGATCAAATGGCCTACAACTAAATCAGCCAGCCCCAGACAAAGCATCCGGTGGCTAGGGACAAATCGCTCCACTACCCGGAAAAGAGAAACATCAAATACTTCAAATGGCGACGATGATCGAGAGAATCACAAAACCTCCACACGACAAATCTCAAGACCGTCAAGTCATCTAGAGACGGATAAAAATAATTGAAAATTCTGACGATTGAGATAGAAGATCATAATCGACGAAATCCATGGGAGTGAGTTCTCCCATTTTCTTCGAGGAGCCGAGCCGAGAGAAAACTCTCATGATGCCCCATGAAAGCGCATCGGACTAGGGTTATCAAACCCAGAGATGACAAACATCAAGACAAGCCTAACTGGGGCAAAATATTTAAAAAGCATCGTTCCTTCAAATGTTGGAAGGACAAAACCTCGAAGGGAGTATCTCTTTCCTAAAATTCCAAATGAAGTCAGATAAAGACCTATGCCTGTCTCTTCATGTGCAGGTGCATGGACTTCTCCAAATTGGATCGAAAATCGCCAACAAACACGGAAAGTGTTAAGGCATGTTGCCAGGACAAACGTCGCCCAACTGGGGCAGAACGGCCGTTAATCTCACGAACAACACCCATAAATACAGACGAGAGAAGACATTCCCAAAGTGGATGATGATTGCAGCAAAATGCTGGAATGAATTTAGCTGGGGCAGGCATGAAAAACCATGCCTAACTGGGGCAAGTGAATCATTTGTACGCCGGACGTTTCTTCTCTGGCAAAATCCAGGGACGCAATGACATAGTCGTCCGCATCAGAAGTAAACCCCAAGATACAAATTTGGGTGAACGGTAACTTTGTATCGTTCCAATTTGATCTCCAAAGATCCCACATGTAACATGAGTTTTTCCTCATTTAACAGGAAGGCGTTGGCGCCGAAAGCCACAAAAGAAAAGAACTCACTAATTGGGGAGCGAACAAAATTATCGGCCTTGGAAGTCATGCACTCCAAGAAATGGTCTTTGATTAAAAGATCGAGTGGAGGGTAAAAAGTATCGCTTCCCCACATCATGCTTTGACATGCATTCCGATAACAATTTCCTTTTTCCTTGAATAAAAGGAACTTTGAAGAATGGCGCTGGAATGCGCCCAAAAACACAAATGGATCTCCTCTGGGGCAAATCCTCGAGAATGATTCATCGCCAACCAAACGGAGGGATCATGGCCACAATATAGATGGCCAATTTCTGCAAGCCGCGCGTTTATGTTCAAATGAAAACGCCAAGCAAGAACAAGGCGGTATCGTTCCAATTTGTCTTGAATTTTGGAACGCAAACTGGCACTTATTGTTTGTTTTTTACAGGGACTCGCCATCAAGGCAAAACGGGTTTTCACATCCCATGTATTACCCGTTGGAATACATGACCAAGAGTAAAATTGTATCGTTCTAATTTTTTGAAAAATTCGTGAACGTACAATAACATGTTTCTTCCGCATTTTCAGGGATCTCCAGCCGCGGGGACAGGTAAGTATCCCTTTCCCCAATCCATTGAAGATGTTAAATAAAAAAAACAGAGATAAAAAGAAAAGCTTTCAGAATCTAATGTCTAGAAAAGACATAGAATTCAAACTTCATTGGCATTCATGTTTTGAAACAGGAGGTTGTCTGAACATGAATAAAAACATGCATGGGGCATCATAAAATCCCCTTTGACGGGTAAAATTTTTGGAGAAAATGAAAGAGATTTTTCCAATAAAAAATTGTTCAAAACTTTCAAAAGGACGTTTTCTCAAAAGACAAGAGGCAAAGCCTAGTCCAAACACGTCCTACACACACTGGAGAGATGAATGAAGCAGATCAGATAGCAAAATCTGGACCTACGGAAGTAGGGACCATTCGCAGCGATTACATGGGTTGGGACGACGGAGGCATTCGTTTCATATCCCCCCAAACACTACAGGTGATCGTTGATAACCCCTTTGAACGGCGGTTTTCATTCTTAACCCTGTCAAGAACCACCCCACATCGGGGCAAAATGGAGGTGAGTCCAGCAGCATCAGGAGAAAATGGTTAGAAATTTTCTTGCTCGGACTAACATTAATCTTTGTGTGTTGTTTATATGGTAATCCAAGTGCCATAGGATGATGAGAAGCATTCATTTCTCTATCCCACACACCGAATCCTTTGCATAGCCAAGTTGAGCCTGCAAAATCATTTCATAAACCCGTTGGTGATCATTGCACATTCCAAGAAGGATGCAGCATCACTTCAGAAACGAAGGAGTTCAAGACTTAGGGTTTGCAAAAAAAAAATTCCTAAGTTAATGTTTAGCCTTGTTAGACCTTTGATCATAGGTCTAACACGATCCCATGAAGATGAGAAAAAGTGGGATTTCAAAAATGAATGAGAAAAATCCACGGCATCGAGAAAAAGCAAAGTGCTTGGTAAAAGCAAGACCGATGCTCGTGTAAGTTGTTTGATTGATCCGCAATGAAGCCAGATGGGAAAAGAGGAAATCCCTAAAGGAGTCAGATCAAAAAGACTACTCCCCAAATGGTGTCAAGCGTGGAGCAGAGACGCAGACAGAGTCATCAGTCTCTTAATGCGACGAAACGCTCTCTGAAGAGCTGGTGCACACCTCAAAATCGGTTGCGCATCCAAAAAAAAAGAAAAAAAACTGAAGGTGCAGAGAGGAAAGAGCGGGTGGTAAATTTGCAATGATCACCAATGTCAAACCCTTCGTAATTTCTGGGCCAAAAACAAGCCTTTTTCGGTCCCCAATCCTACCAACATCATAACCCTGAAACAGTCTTCTCTGACTAAGACACTTGGGTTAACATATAGCTTAGCTCGAAGAAGTACGAGCAAGACTATTTCTTTCTCATTTTGCAGGGTTCTTGACTTGTAAACCCGGAGCAGATGTTGAACACTTTCATTCAATGGCCTCGACTCCAAAGCGGGTCTCCCTTTGAAAACCAATATCCAAGCCCAACATTACGGTCCCGTGGAAGACCTCCCGACCGATCAAAATGTATGCGCTGCGAATGAGCCTAAAACCTAGGCACAGGTTAGTGGGGAATTGAGTGCATCCCATATAAAACCACTATCGCAAAACAGGTGAGAAGACCTCATTGTCGAGAAATATTCCAATTGATGTTTTGAACAAACTCTTTTTGGAATTTTCAAACTGTTGATCCAGATTTTCCGTGCAAGGGATTTGTAATCACATTCGCATATTGCAAGAATGCTTTGGATAACCTCCAGCATCAAAATGCACATTTCATGATTAAAACTTAAATCATACGGTTTTGTCAAAATGGACAGCCGTGGTCATCCCAAGGATTACTAACGTTTGCTTGGTGAAGAAAAATCTTTCAAGCTCAAACTTCTGCAGGATACCTGGAGAACCCAGCTCCCAGAATGTCACCTCAACAGACCCAAGTGAAGCTTTGTCAAGATAAAATCTTTCACTACTTCAAAAAAACTGAATTCCCGACAAACTTCGGGATCTCTAAAAAAAAGAGGGAAAAAAAAAACTCTTTTAAAAGAAAAAGTCCTATCAGACGTGGAGAACCCTCGTCCCAGGACGCATTTTCAAAATATTAAACAGTCTCATCGGACGTGGAGAACCCTCGTCATGAGACTCATTTTCAAAAATCAAGCAGTCTCATCGGACGTGGAGAACCCTCGTCATGAGACCCCTTTTCAAAAATCAGGCAGTCTCATCGGATGTGGAGAACCCTCGTCATGAGACCCCTTTTCAAAACAAATAAAGGTAGAAACCGCCTAAAGGGTCAAAACAAAGGTAGATACCGCCTAAAGGGTCAAACAAAGGTAGAAACCGCCTAAAGGGTCAAAACAAAGGTAGAAACCGCCTAAAGGGTCAAAACCAAAGGTAGAAACCGCCTGAAGGGTCAACCAAGGGTAGAAACCGCCTAAAGGGTCAAATCAAAGGTAGAAACCGCCTAAAGGGTCAAAACAAAGGTAGAAACCGCCTAAATGGTCAAAACCAAAGGTAGAAACCCGCCTGAAGGGTCAACCAAGGGTAGAAACCGCCTAAAGGGTCAAATCAAAGGTAGAAACCGCCTGAAGGGTCAATTCAAGGTAGAAACCGCCTGAAGGGTCAATTCAAGGTAGAAACCGCCTGAAGGGTCAACTCATGGTAGAAACCGCCTGAAGGGTCAACACATGGTAGAAACTGCCTGAAGGGTCAATCAAAGGTAGAAATCGCCTGAAGGGTCAATCCAATAGTGAAAATCACTTAAATGGTCAACTCAATGGTCCGATCCACCATACGGATCAAAATCCTTGGCAAATCCCAAATGGGACGCGTCTTCCTTAGATTCCTATCAGTTAGGAATCCCATTATGGTTTGACCTACCATACGGGTCAGAGCTTAACCTCTCTAGGATACTCTAGTAACGAGTTCCTAGAAATTCTCTTGAATCCATCAAACACCGCGAAAATCGCACAAACATCGAACAGGTAAGTGGCAGGTATGTCTCTCTATTATCTCACTCTCTCATATCAAATGAATGTTTCCCCCTTCAAGAAAGAGCATACATCGACAAGCATGAAAAACTGGATGTCATGACTCCTTTTTCCTTTAGTTTCCCGAGTCGAGTCGATCAGGACTCAGGTGTCACCTTATCTTTGAGAGAAACCTCTAACGAGATTCCTCTCAAAGAGGGGCAGCTGTTGACACCTAAATTTTGATCAACTTTTTTATTTTTATTTTTATTTTTATTTTTATTTTTATTTTTATTTTATTTTATTTTTTAAAAAAATTCATAGAAAATCCATAAAAAGTTGAAAAATTGAAAAATCAATTTTGGTGACCTTAGCCAAGCTAAATGAACCATTTTGACCAAAAAAATAATTTTCATAATTTTCATTTTTTTAATATATTTTCGAAAAATACAAAAAAAAAGAAAATCAAGAAAAAGAAAATCAAGAAAATCAAGAAAAATAATATTTGAGGTCACAAAAATATATAAAAATATTCGGTATTTTTATTTTATCCATTTTCTGACCTCATAAATAGTAAAATTCAGGTTTGATTTTAGGTGTTCTTTGATCATCATAAAATTGAATTTGGCAAAAATATTAGTAATGATTAAAAGGAAAAGGAGTGAAAACATCATCATTTAAAAGGAAAAGGGGGGCTCATCATTTTGTCTTCGCTTTTGATTATTTTATTATTATTATTACTTTTTAGTATTTTATTATATTATTATTTTATTACAATTTTATTATTTTATTTTATTTTACTCTCTCCCCCCCCCCCCCTCCTCATCATCCGTCGCACTCCTTCTTCTTCTTCTTATTCTTCTTCTTCTTCCTCTTCTTCTTCTTCTTCCTCCCTCCTCTTCCTAGTTTTTGGTTCTTCATTTTTTCCTCCCTTGGATTACGCCGACCACCCTCACCACCACCTTGCTTCGCCACCCTCCGACGCCGTGCCGAGATCCCGTCCATCTTGCTGTTTATCGCGGCCTCGTGGAGCTCCTGGATACCGCAATCCCCCTCATCATCTCCCTCAACTCTCTCTTTCATTTTCGTTTTTTATTTCTCTCGCTCAGCTCGCCGCCCAGACCCAAAACCGTCCGGTTTTTCGGCCATAACTCTTTCTTTAGGAATCGTATGAATACGAGCCATATACTGTTAGAAAGCTTATTCTCTTGCTGTTTTAACGACATATTATGAGTCCAATTTGGCCCAGCCATTTGCCTTGTAGAGCCGTTTGAATGAGCAAAGGTCGCTGCTGACCCTGTACCGACCAGTTTCTGCCGCCGCCGCCGTCCTCCACGATCAGCCATTCCGGCGACCTTTCCGACTCCCTCTGACCACCACAGGTTAAGTTAAGATGTCCTTAACAATTTCCCGTTGGTTTCATGAATTTTCGAGGTCTGGTTAAATTATGGTGATTTTTTGAAAAACAGTCGACGAAAATCGAGCGAACTGAGGTATTGTGGTCATATCTCACTCATTTGGACTCCTTTTAAGGTGAAATTTTCGGTGACGGCTTCCTAAGAGGATAGGCTATGTTCTGGAGTCTTAAGGTTGCTGAATATTTGCTGTGTATTTACTTTATGTCCTAGCATTTCATGCATCATATAGTTAATTTGTATTGTATTGCATTTAATAAAAGTGTGCATTTTCTACATTTTACTTATTAGACCCAGAATCGGAAGGCCGAGCCTCCTGTTGGTGTCTGAATATTTGCTGCGTATTTACTTTATGTCCTAGCATTTCATGCATCATATAGTTAATTTGTGTTGTATTGCATTTAATAAAAGTTGGCATTTTCTACATTTTACTTATTAGACCCAGAATCGGAAGGCCGAGCCTCCTGTTGGTGTCTAAATATTTGCTGTATATTTACTTTATGTTATTTCGCCTATCAGACCCAGAATCGGAAGGCCGAGCCTCCTGTTGGTGTCTAAATATTTGCTGTATATTTACTTTATGTTATTTCGCCTATCAGACCCAGAATCGGAAGGCCAAGCCTCCTATTGGTGTCCAAGGCATTTTATTCATTTATTTTCTGCAAATTATATTGTGCTACCCCAGAATCGGAAGGCCGAGCCTCCTGCTGGTGGTTTATACCCCCACAAGCACCGACGGACTGATAGAATCGTTGTTGCACGAGCACCGACGGACTCCGACGTCGTAAAATTCACCGGATCCCATCTCATTTGCTTATGTTTATGTTGTATAATGACTTAATATCTTCTTTATTTTTATTATAATTTGCATTGTGTTGCGTCCTATAAAAACAAAAAACAAAAAATGTTAGATCGGACGGCTGCAGATGAGCCACGTGTCGTGATCCGGTGATTTTCAGAATAAAAAAATATTTTTAACATTAAAAGAAATGAATTTCGAATTTTACAAAAATTAAAATGATTCGATTGTCACCGAGACGCCACGTGGCGAGTTAGGGACCGTCAGTTGGGATTTATTTTCAGAAACTTATAAAAAAATCAAATAAAAAAAAATCCAAAAAAAATGGATTATTAAGGAAAAATTCAAAAAAAAATTGAGAAAAGTTGCAGAAAAATTCCTAAAAAATTCTAAAACTTTTCCAAGGCTGAAAATGACAAAACAAATTGATTTGTTTTCATTTTTGAGATCTTCTCCCCTTTAATCCAAAATGACGATTTCACCCCTCAAAGGGTAAATCGTCTTTGATATTCCAATGAATTGTGGAAATTGCTTAGAATTTGGCGATGTGTCAGATAGGTGACTAAACCTTATGTCTAAGATTTCCACATTTCATTCCCATTTTTAGAAAATGACGATTTTACCATTCGAATGGTAAATCGGTTTCTAAAATTCCAGAAAATCATGAAAATTGCAAACAAAATAGGAAATGTGTCAATTGAGTGACCAAACCTATTTTTGACGTTGTTTTACTCCGGATTCATTCCGAAATGACGATTTTTCCCTTTTTAGGCAAATCGTCCCTTTTGTCTCAAAATTACGACTTTACCCCTGATGGGTAAAATCATGTCTAAATCATTCCTAAGCTTGATTGATACTTATTTAGGTTAATAGAGCCTTCTTATGAGTGTCATGTTGATTTGATGTGTTTATTTTGCATATTTGGATTCATTGATTTGCGCCTTTTATTATCGATTGTGATTGTCAGGATAGTCATTCCTATTTGCATGAATTCCTAGATTTAGGATTCGTACTCCACTCATTTGCATGAAATCTTAGGTCAGAAAATTCAGTCAACTTAGGTACCGAAAGGGCGTCAACTCTGACAGTTGACGTAACTAAGTCCCCGAACCCATTTCTCTGGTTATCGCAGAATTGAATAGAAACTCCCGACTATTCAATAGGGTGGTCCAATCATACCCTCCAAAAAATGATTGGTGGCGACTCCATGGCATGCACACTTAACACATGTCACTAGACCATACTGAAGGTCGACTACGTATACCTCCGTTGCGATTTGGGTAACGGGCCTTGGGAGAGGCCCGCGTCCGACCAGACTGGACGGCCCATTAGCCCTCGAGAGCCCACGGCGAACCTCGAGAGGGTCGCGACAGACTGGCGACTCCGCTGGGGACTTAGAGAACTTGAGCCGATGAAAAAGTTGATTGGTTTTTTTTTCTGACATGTTTTATGCAGATGCTCTTCAAGTTGAGGTACGTACTTTAACCCTTGAGGTGTTAAATGTTTTTGCAGATTGGATCCGTCAGCAAAAAATCACGACGAAGATTAGGGAAAAGGGAGGGGTCATGCAGCGAAAAATAAGGAAATGCTGCAGCGTGGTTGTATGGGGAGAGAAACGAGGAAAAAATATAGAGAGGAGAGGGGGATTTGCCGTGTGTTGGCATGGGGAGGGGGAAGGGGGGGCCTGCAGCTCGGCGTGAAGCCCCCCTCTCCCTCGGCAATTGAATTGCCGTGGGGGAGTGGGGACCTGGACGTGGGGGGCAGGACCCCACGTGGGGTCCTGCCCCCCACGGCAGAAGGGGGGCCCGCCGTGGGCCCCCCCTCTTGGTCTCCCCCCGGCATTTCACATGCCGAGGGAGACCTAAATCGGTAATTTTTATTTTTTTAATATTAAAATTGTAAATATTATTATTTTTTGTATTATTAAAAAAAAAAAGCTCTCCTTTAACCCCCTTCTTTATAGATAGAATGTGCGACATAAAGGAAGTATAGATATCTGATCAATTTCTTTAACCTATTTTCACCAATTGAATTATTGATTATGGGAAGGTCTTTGCTAGAAAGAAAGGGTCTTGTGCAATTTCCCAAATTCTGCTGATCGTTTCCCTTTAATGAGGGAAAATTACCAAATAAATCATAATCCTATTGTAATTATGGCAATTCAATCATAAACTTTATTTTTGCTAATTCAATCTTAAACTTTTTACCTTTGTGCTAATTAGAGGTAGCAATATGGGTCACAAACCCATATTTGACCCATATTTGTATAAAAATGGGTCAAATATAGGTTATTAATTTTTAAAGGGTTCACTAAAAATAGGTCAAAAATAGGTCACACTTAAATCAATTTTCGACCTATATTGACTCACTTTCGACCCATATTGACCCACTTTCGACCCATAAGGACAACATCATTCCATAAGTTACAAATGGTCATGGGACTAGGGTCGGGTCCCGGGGCCAGGGCCGGGATCGGGTCTCGGCGCCGGGGCCGGGGCCGTATCCCGGGGTCGGGGGGCCGGGTCTGGGGTTGGGTGCCGGGTCTCGGGGTAGGGGCCGAGACCGGGGATGGGGTCGGGGCAAGGGCCAAGGACGGGGTCAGTGCGGGGACCGAATGATTATATTGGCACAAATGCAAAAAATGCAGGACCAAATTGGTGCAAAAAATTATCAAGAGACAAAGATATAAAAGACGAGCACCAACTGGCAACTATGGAGGACGAGGAAAGATTCAAAATGGCGTTTGGTGAAATCTATTTGGCATGGGATTTTTGTAAGTTTTGTTGTTTCCTATTTATAGGTGATATTGACTTTGACAGACTCCAGAAGGATGGTTGACGGTCGGATCTAATCCTAGAAATCTGCCTTAGGCAGCATGTATGGTACGGGTAATTGAGGATTAGAATCCTTGAATTTATTGAAGTTTCCGTAAAAAGCAAAGAGCAAAATCCCCGCACTTACCAGGACAATTACTGGAGAATAAACCAAGACTGTCCATAATCATCGACAAAGAAAATACCAAAAAAATCTAAAATTTATTGTAATTGTGCTAATTTAATCTTATACCTTTTGCATTTGTGTCAATCCACTCCTTCCTACCACGACGCTCACATGGATGTCGAAGCTGACGTCGTCAATTTTTACTAATATATTAATTTTTTTTATTTTTTATTTTTTTCTTTTTTCTTTTCCTACCTCTTCCTCTAGAGACTGGCCTTGCCGTTGCTAGGTGAGGTTAACATTGCCTAGCGATGGCAAGGCTCGCCCTCGCTTTGCACCAGCCCACACCCTAGTGACCGGCTAGAGGAAGAGGAAGAAAAAAAGAAAAAAGAGAAAAAATTTTAAAAATTATTAAAAAATAATCACATCAGCACCGATGTCTGCATCAACGTCAGTCGGAATGATTAAATTGGCACAAATGCAAAAAATGCAGGACCAAATTGGCACAAAAAATTATCAAGAGATAAAGACTAAAATTGCCAAAAAAAAAAAAAACTATTCCTTCAATGACTCGATGGAAGAATTCACTAAATTTTAGTGACCCCCGATAACATTTATCATCTGTCCGAAGCTAGGATTAGAAACATGGGCCAAGGCATTTGCCTGCTACTTACCACCATTTGATGAGGAATAACTAAAAACTCGAGACCTCATTGGAAGCATTGACATGTGAATTCTTATTCTAGGCAATTACGTTTTATATAAGTTTACTCTGTTTCCCAGTTGTTTTGGTGAAGAAAACTCATACATCGTTCTCATCATTTTACGTGTAAATAGGGTTGTTAAAAATGAATCGAAAAACTGAACTGAATCATTAATCGAACTGAACCCAAAATTTGTGCATTTTGGTTCAATTCGGTTTTCATTTTTGGGTTCAGTTCGGTCTTCAATTCGGTTCATTGTAAAATAATCATTCTTTTATTTTTAGTCAGTTCATTTTGGTTTGATTCGATTAACCGAACCGAACTGAAATTTTTCTTTCCTTTTTTGGTGGTTGAGGGTCAACGACCCTTGCTGGCCACCGTGAGGGATTGCGACACCCCATCCGGTAGGGGCAGTGACCCCTCGGCTGCGGCCGACAAGGGCTTCGCAGCCCTCAGCCATTAAAAAACCTAAAAAAAAAAGTCAGAAAAAATCGAAAATAATTGAACCAAATGAAACCAAAATTTGGTTGAGTGCATATTTAGTTTAGGGGGGGCGAGATTTGATTAGGTTTCAGTTTACTTCCTAATGGCTCAATTCGATTCTATTTTCAAAAAACGAATGGAACTGAACCATTAATATCACTAATGAATGCTTTGAAATATTCTGAATCAAGTATGTTTAACAATTTCCCCAGGAGGGCTCGATAATAAGACCTTATTTCAATTTTCTTTATTTTCCCTCCACGCTAGCGATTACTGAGCAAGGTCATCAATGACGTGGTGCTGATGTGGACCCGCTCCACCAGCATTTTCCGGCCAAATGTTTGACTGAGGTGGAACCATAGTTATCAAGGCGTCGCCTAGGCGACAAGGCGCTCGCCAAGAGCCAAGGCGTCCTGTCGCCTTGTTGGCTCTCCTCAAGGCAGTCGCCTAGACGTCGCCTTGTGGACGCCTTGGGCGCCTAGGCGACGCCTTGGGCGCCTTGAGAAGGGCTAGCCTTTTTCTTATTTCAGGCCAACGAGGGCTATGATCAAAAGGGCCAATATGCTTTTATTTTGGTTGAAGTTGGACTTAATCTGTGGCCCACGAGAACAAAGAAAAAATGGCAAAACATTCTTTCTGGAAAGATAGGTATGCGAGCTTAAAAAAGGAAAAAAAAAACGTCATGAGTTCATAATGCCATGAAAACATTCTTTCTGACTCGTCTTACAAATTTACCTGTGCTTGATTTTTCGTTCAAATCTGGAAAGATAGGTACGCGAGCTTAAATATTTACATATTTGTACATTTTGAAGTACAAATATAAAATATACAATTATACATATATATTTAAAAATTTAGCTACATTGTCGCCTTGCGGACGACTAGGCGAGCGCCTAATCGCCTAGGCGTTTTAGAGGCCTTTGCTCGCCTTGTCGCCTTAACAACTATGGGTGGAACGAATTAATTATCTTCGGAGCCTCGCTTGCATTAAGAAAATCTAAGAACAGCATCAGACGATTTATGGTATATTGAACGTGCATATCATATTATCATGTTCACATCGCAGGTTGAAATATATTCTTATTGTATTGCTAAATACAATAAGAAAAGGAAAGAAAATACCGACAGATAGGGACGATCGATGTTGGAGTGGGTCGATTTCCACCCGGAAACACTGAGTCGGACCGAACGAGGTCGATTCCCAACCTGTGGAGCTAGGAATAGACCATGTTCACATTGGAACAAAAGAGGACCAAACCGACTTATCTCGGTCCATTTCTCGGGTTTTCCTATGAATTGGCATTGATATTTTTGAAAATATTGTATTTTCTGTTTCGGGATTTCCTAAATATATTGAAAGTTATTTTAGGCACCGTTCGTTTCACGAAATTACTTTTCGAAATTTTTATGACGTTCGGTTCACGAAAAATAAATGAGTCGAGAAAAATAATTTCCGTCAATGGAAAAAGTGCCTTCAAAAGTGGGGAAATGATTTTCCGTTTTTAAAAAAGAGAAAATCATTTTCCCTCCCATCCATGTTCCTTTATTTTTAATTAATTATTTTTACTTTTTACTTTTCCTTCCTTTCTCCTTTTTTCTTTTGCCGACCGCGAAACTCGACGATGGCCAGCAGCCCGACGGCCGACCATGATATCCAATGAGCTCGAGGCTCCTCTCATCAGGTGAGACAGAGCTCGCCTAAGGGAAAAAAAGAAAATAATAAATAATAAAGAATTTGAATTTTTAACAAATGAAAATAAGGAAAGTAAAAACCGGTTCCTTCCTATAAACTAGAAATCGGATCGGTTATTCTCGATTCGAATCGGGTCTATTTCCTCGAGAACAGCTCAAAACCGGGACCAATGGACGCGCCGGAGTGGGGGTGGGGATCCTCTGCCTTACTTTTTTCTAAGGCAGTAAATCCCCACCCTTGATATAGCTTTTCCCCTTATCAAGGGTGGGGATCCCCTGCCTTAAGAAAAAGTAAGGCAATGGGTGGGACCAGTTTTAAACCAAATTCATTGGAATAACGTACGATCTGTCTCCGTCAAAAAAATTTCCTGTGTCTCCGTCTTCCCCACCCAAAGTTGACTGTATCGCCGAGTCTGTGGTCAACTCTGTTGTGCCGGACACGGTCACCGACTCCCGCTGCACAAACCCAAAAGGGAAACTACTTCGCTCCATCTCCAGTCCCAACCCACCCACCGTCCATCCCGCCCCCCATTTATTTATTTATTTTTTCCCTCCGACTTGGAGCTTCCGCCTCTCCTCACCAAATACCCATCAGCAAAACGCGACCCCGTCTCTCAGATTCAGGCTCATCGCCGCCTGATATTCGATAACCAGGGGAGGGTTAGGGCTCGATCTTCTCGCCGTCCATGGCCGTGTCCGCCGGATTCACCGGTCCTAGATTGGAGAATTTGATTATGCCGCGGGACTCGCCCCCGTGCTCGCCGTCGATGAGCTTCGCGCCTGCCGGGTCGCTGAAGAGGATGGGCCGGGAACGGCGAAATGGAGGAGGAGTGAGGTGCGAGGCCACGACCGCGAAGCAGGACCCCAGGCTGATGGAGCTGTCGAGCGTCTCGGCTCTCGAGCAGCTCAAGGCGTCTGATCTCGACAGTGAGTTCCCTTTGCGTTCCCGATTTCTAGGTTCTATTGCTCCGTGAGTGATTGCCTTTTGCTTTCTTGATGGAGTATTGTTTCGATCCATGCGCGTGGAGAGGTCGGATTCTGAATTCAGTTACCCTATAAAGAAGATAGTCGAATCGTTTCCTCATACATGATTCGGACCATTTATCTCTTTCCTAGAATGCTGTGAATTTCGACCTCACCTTCGGTCTCAATTTTGAAATTCCATCCTTCCGGGCGAAATTTTAATGCAGTAGACAGGAGTGAGCTACATGCCTTAGCTTCATCCCAAGTGTTTGGAGGCTGTCATGACATTGTTGCTAGCGATCATCCATGTAAAAATATCATTTGCTGCTCGGACGAGATTGAACTAGGTGCAGTGCTGTCAATGTTGGTTGCTTTGCCTTTCTGTTGTTGCAAGTTTGCAGCCATAATAATTAATTAGATGCTGACAGATACCGATCCTAACTTTACCGTCTGAGATACTTTAGGTTCCGTCTGACGAGCATCCCTGAGCTTGATAAGATTTGATTTTGTTACCATCAGGATATACAAAGGAGAGAAGCAGTATTGTGGTTATTGGGCTTAGCGTTCACACGACACCTGTCGAAATGCGCGAGAAGCTCGCCATCCCGGAAGCAGAATGGCCCCGAGCCATTGAGGAGCTCTGTCGCTTGAATCATATAGAAGAAGCTGCTGTCCTTAGCACCTGCAACAGAACAGAGATCTATGTGGTGGCTTTATCTCAGCATCGTGGAGTCAAAGAAGTAACTGAATGGATGTCTAAGGTGCTTGCACATTCCCTTATCTCCGTTCTTGCATATGTGCCCATTAGGGACTCCAAACAATGTAATTCTCTAGTAGGAGAATGATAACGGATAAGCTCCTGTCTATTTATATGAGACCTAAAGACGGTGCTACATAGACTATCATGAAACTACTAATAAATTTTCTTCTCTTTCATAACTTGTTTGGTAAGTTGGTGTGGATGTTTTCTGGATCTTCTTTTACTGACGATTAAATTCTCCACAAAATAATTATGGTTCTCTTTGATGTGGCTAAAATGACTTTTCATTTTTTTCTTAATCTAAATCTTGCAGCAAATACACTTCCATATGTCTGTCTTTAAATTGAAACAGCTGAACCTTCGCAGCTGACTAATGTTGACGTGGAGATTTACATATAATATCTTCAGAAATTCTTAAAATTCGGATACCATTTTGAACTTTGTTGGGAAAACAGGAAAGTATTTTTTTTCTTTTGCTAAACAAAAACGCTTTATTAACCATTATATGTCTTCTTACATAGTCAGCATTATAAGGATTAAGGATCACTTTCTTGTTTACAGTTTCAAACTTGCCATGATTTAATTGTGTATGACTCATAATTTTGATTCGAAGTTCTTATTGTCTTTTCTTATCTGGCAGATAAGTGGAATCCCTGTTTCGGCGCTTTGTCAACACCAGTTTTTGCTGTACAATAATGATGCTGCACAACATCTTTTTGAAGTCTCAGCAGGTCTCGATTCCCTTGTCCTTGGAGAAGGTCAGATTCTAGCTCAGGTTAAACAAGTCGTGAAAGTTGGACAAGGAGTTGTTGGCTTTGGAAGGAGCATAAGTGGACTTTTTAAGCATGCCATCTCTGTTGGGAAACGCGTTAGAACCGAGACAAACATCGCTTCTGGTGCTGTTTCCATTAGTTCTGCTGCTGTTGAACTTGCGTTGATGAAGATTCCTGAATCATCACATGCTACTGCAAGAATGTTAGTCATAGGCGCAGGCAAGATGGGGAAACTTGTGATTAAGCACTTGGTGGCTAAAGGGTTTACAAAAATGGTCGTCATAAATAGAAGTCAGGAGAGAGTTGCAGCGATTGGTGAGGAGCTAAGAGGTGTTGAAATAACCTACAAACCCCTAACTGAGATGCTATCTTGTGCTGCTGAAGCAGATGTGGTTTTTACAAGCACAGCTTCAGAGGCTCCTTTATTTTTAAAAGAGCATGTTCAAAATCTCCCCGCTGTGGGTCAAGAAGTTGGAGGTTTGAGGCTGTTCATCGACATTTCTGTGCCTAGGAATGTGAGCCCGTGTGCTGTCGATGCTAGAGGAGCAAAAGTATACAATGTCGATGATCTAAAAGAGGTTGTCGCTGCCAACAAGGAGGATCGGCTCCATAAAGCCATGGAAGCTCAGACGATAATTGCCGAGGAGACGAAGCAATTTGAAGCTTGGAGGGATTCGTTAGAGACCGTACCTACGATCAAGAAATTGAGAGCTTATGCCGAGAGAATCAGAATCACGGAGCTCGAGAAGTGCCTGTCTAAGTTGGGTGATGATTTACCCAAGAAAACAAAGAAAGCTGTGGATGACCTTTGCCGCGGCATAGTTAACAAGCTCCTTCATGGACCGATGCAACACTTGAGATGCGATGGGGATGATGGCCGTACGTTGAGCGAGACCCTTGAGAATATGCATGCTCTCAACAGAATTTTCAGCCTTGACACCGACGTAACATTAGTGGAACAGAAGATCAAAGCCAAAATCGAACAAAGCCAGAAGTAAGCTCTCGTTCGAAGATTCTTTCAAATATCCTTTTCGCAACCTTGGGAGTTAAATTGGAGGAGATTCTTCAAGCATCAGCAATGGATTTTTTCGCCATTACGATGGGGATAACTTTAGTGACCCTTGTGGGAGTTCTCATATCATTGTTTGGTTGTATTGGTTCAGAACATACATATGATGTGCTGACCTCAATTCTTTTCACATGATTATGGCGCCAGTGTTGGCTCTGTCGGATGAGTTATAACAAATTGTAAGCTGAGCTTCAGTCGCTTGTATCATACAATTGTCCCTCCACCTCTCTCAGGTAATTCTGTATGTTGTACCTGTGTGTTATCCCTATATTGATTCCCACACCCTTTGTACCACCTGGTGGGTCTGCTATACCGCCGAAACGTATAAACATGAACCAATCCGATCGGAATTGATGGATTGATTTCTTGGTGACAGATAAGTTGATTTCTTGATCTTTTCAGACTTCAGATTGGATCTGAGTTTCTGCTTGTGGTCGTTTGAATGAGGGGGAGAAAAGGAATGAAACTGTTTCTCCAAAACTCACCACAAGACCGAGTTCCGCTCTCTCCCTCAAGAGAACAAGCCCAAAGGCTAAAAGCCCAAAACACAAGCCCACTCAATCAAACCCAATTATCTAACGCCTTTTACTCAATCAAACACAAGCCCCCTTTTTTACTTTTTTTTCCTCGCTTTGTTTTACCTTTTCTTCACCTAATTATCTAACGCCTTTTTTTTTTTTAATACCAAAGGAAAAAGAACCAAAAGAAAAAGAAAAAAGATCATCTACTGCCTAAAACCTAGCATTCTCAAAGCCATGCAAGTCGCTGACCCTCCTCAACGACTTCTTCATATCGGCCAACTTAGCCAGCTCCTCAGCTGCTCTCCAAGCCGATGTCGGCGTCAGCGGCTCGCCGTTCTCATCCACCAACCCCATCGTCACCACCTCCCCCCTCCGATCATCCCCTCTCCGCCGTTGGACCCTCCTCTGCCGCTCCGCCCGATCCTGCCTCCTCCAACGTACCTCCGCCAGCTCAGCATCCAGCGCCCTCGCGTGCTCAACAGCCGATGCCGCGCCGCTTCGCGCTATCAGGGCTCGAGCCGAAGCCAGCAATTGATGCGCGGTGCTATACTCTTCGCGCTCGACTAATCTCTGAGACTCGGCGAAGGCCCGAGTCACCACGAAGAGGTTCCTCAGCCGTCCGATCCTCGCGTCTTCCCATCCGAGGGCTTCCATCTTAGGCACCATGAGCGCCCGATCTCCGCCGTACACGTCTTCCTTCGTCGACGGGTCCTTGTAAGAGCATTGCGCGGTCAAGACATGACGGGACCCGGTGGCCAATGCGGGGACCCTCAGCTCAACGAGGAGCTCCCTCTCTTCCTCGGCATACAAGTCGCCCAACCGAACCAACCCCGAGCCAACGAATCTCGGCCGTCCGTTCGACGAGTAAACGGCCACGATCTTGGCTGGAGCTGAGCCTGCCGCGAAGCCGAGCTGGATCCTCAGATCCCGCACCACAACGCTCAGCAACCCTCCGACGCACTTGGCGAAGGCATCGTCGGCCGGCTCACGCCAGCTGCCACCGCTGGCGCGCTCTTCTCCGAGCCCAGTCGCGTTCACGGGGATTTCCACGTGTGCGAAACGCGTGGACGACTCGTGGCTCCTCGACTGCCTTTGACTCGCGTCGCTATGGTGACATGCCCTCTCGTCCTGACCGTCCGATAAGAGGATTATGCTCGCGACGGGGTTTCTCTCCCTCCTGTCCTCGAGCACCTTCGTGGCTTTCCTCAGCGCGTCGCCCACGCTCGTCCCCTGACCGCACGCGAGCCGGTCGACGACCTCCCGAGCCGCGCACTGGCCTCGAGCCGTCATCCTCCTCAGAGGCAAGAGCCTCTTGGAGCTAGCCGAGAAGGCCACGATGGAGAGCCGGTCGGCCGAGCCGAGCGACGAGATGACCAGCAGCACGGCTCGCTTCAGCATCTGCAGCTTGGCCCCGCTCATGCTCCCGCTCAAGTCAAGCACGGCGACCAAGTCCACCGGCGCGCGGCTGCACGCTGGTCCCCGCGGCTTGGGGGCCGGCGGGGCTTTCACCCGCAGAGCTACCACGCGCGTCTCGTGCGACTTGGACGCCGATATGAGGGCGGACTCTGGCAAAAGCGTGACCTCGACTTGGGTCGCCTTCGAGTTTGCGAAGAAACCCTGAAACTCTTCGACTTCTTCCGCTTCTTCTGATTCTGGTATGGGAACGAATCTTGGAGATGACAACGGCTCGTCATCGTCGTATCGGCTTCTCGAAAGGGCTGAGTTCGGCGTCCTCGGTGAGGACGACTGAATCATCACCTTCTTGTCTTCTCCGACTAAGTTGTCCTCTTTGTTGGTGCTCTTATGGATAGCGAGTGACGGGATGTCTTTCCAAGCCGCGTTACAGACCGGGCAAACGAGAGAGCCGCCGCGTGTGCCCCGCACGAGCGATGCTACGCATGCGAAATGGAATCCATGGCCGCACTCGGCCGTGTAGATGGCCGTACCTTGACCCGCCTTCAAGCTGTTCGAGCAAATGCTGCAACCACTCTGCAACAGACAAACGGCCATCAATTTGAATCAAATTCATCTTTCTGCATCAGTTAAAACATATGCAAATGTGAGGGTTCTTTTCGTTCTCTGCCTTTAAAAAAAAAAAAATTGCTTACTCTTAGCTTGAAGCTGTTTTTGAAAAAAGAGAGCTTGAGAGGAGAACGTGGAGAGGATGGAGCGGAATAGGAACCCAGAAACGCTCTTGCGCTCTTCGTTGATTTAAGAATGGCGGGCTTGGTCTTGCATTGGAGCTTGGGACTCTCCTCCGACGTATCGTTTGCCACATGAGCAGCTTCTATTACGGTCCTGCAGCGCAACGTTGGGGTCGAAACAGCTGGCGGAGCCTGAGTCTTGCTCAAGCGAGGCGTGGACGGGTTGGAGAAAAATCTCAGCTTTGTGCACTTTGCCAGCGTTGTGGGGCTATTGGGTTGCTGATCATCTGAGGACGACGTCGTGGAATCTGTTTCTTTGGGGAGTGTTGAACAGAGAGCTCTTCTCCAACCAGTCCCCATTCTCAGCCACCAAATCTGGGAATCTTCACTTTCCTATGCGCTCCGGACTTGGGTCTTTTCTAGCTTCTTCGGTTAAGAATGCTATTCAAGCAACCTCTGTTTTTCGTATATATTCCAGAGGTTATGAGCAGGGTTGTTTATATGGACAGGTTCTTGTATGGATTGATAATAGAGCTGAGCCTGAGGCTGACGCTGACAGTGAAGACAAAAAGGGACAGGATTTGAATCGTATTTGGTAGCGAGGATAGAGCATGGGATGGGACGGGATGGGATGGGATGGGATGGGATTTGGAGAAATGAAGGGGATCGGGACAAAAAGATTTTTCTGGAGATGATGGAAACAATCTCAGACAACGCCTGATCCTTTTGCCTGCTCCTCCCTCACTTCTTCCTTCCCCCTGCTTTTCTCAATTTCTATATTGCTCCCTGTGGATTGACCCAGAACGAGATCTGCAATGGAAAGGTTTGAGATCTGCTACCGCTTCTAGTTTCTTTCCATCTCTGTCTTTTGGAAGAAGCAGGGCCCTCTGTTCTTTCATTGGTGAGATATTTATATTCGTTGGGAGTGAGTAAACAAATGGAGTTGGCGATCCCCTCACTGTTTTCTTCTGTTCATTAGAAAGAGTAATCATTCAATGGCACGTTGTCCCATGAAACTTTGTTCCAGCAAAAAATGTGAAAGCATGGAGAAGTCAAAAAGTTCCCTAGAAAAAACTAATAATAATTGTAATAATAATAAGACAAGTCCAAGCAATACCTAAGCAGAATTTTGCTAAACTTGATTATCATGCACTGTTCTGTTTTAGAACTTGTTTATACGTGGAGAATAATAGTCTGGTATTCAAATCATTTCACGAATCCGCTTATTTGCCATAAGAGCCGAAACGCTATGTTATGCCAATTTCTTCTCAATTAAAAGTGGGACTTCTTTTGAACAAAGATAGTGAATCACTCCATCTAATAACAAATAAATGGATGCCATATTCATTTAATTAAGTAGCACAGCCCACAAAGTAGAATGGTTAGTTGAGGCGTGGAGAGGGCTAGAGCTTTCCAACTCGGGAGTTACGGTTCACTCAATTGGATCCCTCCAATTACGTGCAAACTGCTCCAGGTCAAGGCAATTGACACAGATTAAACCTTTAGATGTAATCGATTTGCGAGACTTACAAAGCGTTAGATGAGTCTCGAGGTGGGCGGATTTTCCATGCCCGTACTGTTGGGCTATAAAAAAAAGAAGAAAGAAATATAGCATACATAATATTTTTTATTTTTATTTTTATTTTTTTGGTTGTACGTCCATAGCTCTTCTCAACCAAGCTCGGTTAAAATAATCAATCGTACAGTTATTTCATTTTCCATCTCGAGCTTGTTTTTCCAATTCTTCTTATTTCGTTTTAATAATTGGGAAAATCAACGCCCAAAAAGAAAAGAAAAAAAAAAGGGACAGAACATTGTGGGCTAAGTGGGTGGGATCGCAAGGAAATTGGGCAATCATCATGGACTGACCCAATTCTTAATTTCACAACATTAATTATGAGCCGCTGATTAGGGTGGGGCCCACCCTTGTCATCTGGGGATGAATATAGGATATTTATTGAAGCATCGGCTCCTCTTCTCCATTTTTTTCTTAGGATGACGGGGGTCTGGTTCGGTAGGGTAAGGACCACGGTAGCCCTCGTGCGTACTCCTTCAGATTCAGAGCAAAGGCGACGGGGCTTCCTTCGTCCCACACGATAAAAGCAAACGCAGCGAGAACCCTAGTATCGCAGTTGCAGTAGCAGGGTGGGTGGTCCACCGTAAAAACGACATCGTCCGAAGTACGAACATAACAATTTTTTTTTTCCAGAGTTCTCCTAAAATAATTGTTCATACATCGGGAAACATTAGAACATGCTAATCATGAAGCGAAGTACGAGAAATTAGGGTTTTCTTTTTTGTTGTTGTCAAAACCGAAAAATTAATGTATAATTAGGGTGCTTTTGTTTCTCTAACGAAACTTTCATGGATAAATGAAAAATATTCTTTCGTGAATACTTAGTTTTCCTTTGTTTGGTTGTTTATGAAACATGATTTCCTTTAGTGGAAAGGAAAGTCAGTTCTAAACTTGTTTTCAATCCGTGAAAAATATTTCCCTTTGATCGATTAGCTTTTCATCGTAAAAAAAAAAAAAAAACACCGAAAATTCGGAAAGCGATTTCCCGAAAAATAAGTTACCTTCAAACAAACGAACACTCAATAAGGAGATGTGACTCGGAAGTACATTCATAGAGTTGGCTAGGGTTTCTTAATTATGTTGATAGGAATGGTTGGCAAATCGATAATTGATTACGGGCTAACGTCAGCGTCGATCGTACCACATCAGCGGTTTTTGGCTAAAATTGATCGAAACGACCGAATTGACACAAATGCAAAATTAACGCAATTGAAATATGTTCAAGACATCTTTTTTTTATAACGATGATTTTGGGTTATTAGGTGAACATGGACATTGTACTAGTTAAAAGATAGAACCTAGGATTCATATAACTACATGATTCTCCCTCAATTTTTATTTATTTATTTTTACGGAACATAAATTTTACATGATTGATTTTAGCTAGTGGTTTGGGGACCTGTATATAGAAGAGGTCTCTGTTGTAGGTGCACTGCACAGTCCAGTATGAGGTCCCAAAATCAAATATGTTGCCTCTCCTTTTTCAGGTTTTTTAGGTTTTTTTTTTTTTTTAGGCTTTGCTCATGCTAATAGAGGGTTTAATCCAGGCTAATACCTAATCGGAAACCAGCAGAATTTGCGATAAATAATGTTGAAGGACTACAATGCTGCAAGCCTTAAACTCAGAAGACGCGGCCGAGGTCAAACAGCAGCGGAAATAGATAAGATTCGCGATTATTTCGCTTCACGGGATGCTTAAGCAATAATCGGTGCGGAACGGCGTCGTGCGAGGATTCAAGTAAAAACGAACCCCCGGCAGCGACAACCCGAGCGAAGTATCGTTCGTCAACCATAGCGCGAATAATCTAATCTAGCTGAGAAACCTTAAAAATGGCGATGAAAAAAAAAGGGCCATGCAATATAAAGCTATTTTGCCAAGATGAGCCAAGTAGCCAGTAGCTGTATCGCAGTTGCATTTCGCTGACGGCGGAACAATGAATGTGGAGGCTAAGGCAATAACAACAGATCATAGCTATAACATTACGTGACTTAGAGCCGTATCCAGCTGCATTATTTATTACCGACTCCGACGCGAATTGAATTGTGGGGGGGGGGGGGGGGGGGGGGGGGGGGGGGGGGGGGGGGGGACATGTACGGCCGCCACGACGGCTAGCCAAGAAGGGTTGCCTTCTTCTCCATGATGTTCAGTGTTCTACGACGGTTGGACGAATTTGTAGCTTGCCCTCGGCGGACAGCCGCGACACGGTGGTTGCGGTGATTGGCAACCCCTGATGTCTAGGTCTCCATGGCGGCAACATGGGTTTTAAGGTTTTGTGTTGAGGTGCACGTCGACAGGTGATGAATTTTGGTGTCCTTCCGTTCACGAATCGTTTGCTTAAACTTTTGTGGGAAAGCGAGTGTTACTCTGTATTGTGATGGCTATGGAATAATGGGATCCAACGTGAGCTCTCCCTCCCGATGGTCTCTTTGAGTTGAGGTATAGGCACTTTAGAGGTGGATGGAAAAATTGTCCAAAAAGTTCCGCACTTGTACGAAAGCCAATTCAATGCTAAACATTTCAATTGTGGCAATTTATTCATAAACATTTTGACAACTTACCAATATAGTCCTAAATCTTTTCATTGTGTTGATTTATTCCTAAAACTTTTGATGATTTCCCAATTTAGTTCTAAACCTTTTAACGTTTTGATGATTTAGTCATTCCAGATAATTTTGCTTGAAAACTAATCATCCTATGTGTCATGATCTGCGTTGGTGTGGATAATTTTTTTAAAAAAATTTATGATTTTTTCTATTTTTCCTTTTCTTTTTTACTTTTTATTTTTCCCATTGTCAATGATTGTCGACGATTGTCGAGCCTCATCCATGGCTGGCGGAAGGAAAAAAGGGAAAGAAAAAAGGAAAAGAAAAAAGAAAGAAAAAAGAAAGAAAAAAAGACAATAAAAAATTGTAAAAATTGACAATGTCAGTGCCATTTTGATAGGTAATACGATCAGTATTGACTTAACTGGCACGTTGCTCGGAATGACTAAATTTTATTTTAATCTCAAAAAAGGGCATGACCTTACCGATTGTATTTTAATCCTTTACTTTTCCTTTTTGTATTTTCCTTTTTCTTTTTTCCTCTTCTCTCCACCAGTCATCACTGGGCCTCGTCGATGGCAGGCGGACTTAGGCAAGGGCGACCCTTACGCCTGGGCTAGTGAGGGCGGCCCTTGCTTGCCCTCGTAGGATCTGGCGAGGAACGACCTTGCCTAGCCTAGGTGACAGCGACGGCGACGGCGAGGGTAGCCCTCATCGGCCATCGACAAGGGTTGGCGATGGTTGGGGGAGAGTAGAGGGAAAAAGAAAAAAGATAAAGAAAAAGAAAAGTAAAGTAAAAAAAAAACCAAAAAAATTTAAAATATATAAACTTAATTTTTTTACTAAATACCTCTTCTTCGAAGGCCAAGATAGCCACATGCTTATCGGCCAACCAAAAGTACTCATTTGAGATGATTTGACCACTTTAGACTATTATTTAGGACGATTTGGCCACTTCAGATCCTCAATTAAAATAATGTCTACTTTAAATCATTATTTGAGAAAACGATAACACTTTATGCTCTTATTTAAAACTTTTCCTTAAATGTACTTTGATCATTTTTTTTTGGTAACATAAGTATGTACATAACTTTTCACTTTTCAAAGCACTACACAAAAAGGACTGAATACAAAAATCTTGAATCCCTCACGACACTTGGACATGTCGTAAAGGGTGCAAAGGAGTAGCGGTCCACAAGATACATCAAAGTCAAACCGCTATACTAGATGGCCTAAACAATAGCCAAACCAACGGTAGACCCATCAGCCAAAAAAGGTGAACCGAGCGGCCACATGGGAAATAACAAAACAGCAAAGCCAAACAGGCAGCTAAAGGAAAACAAGAACAACAAAGGAACGTAAAGAAGAAAGGCTAGGTAGCATCGGGCCAATCCTCAAATATGGAAGTGGAGATACCCCAATTTCTTTGCAATCACCTACTGCGTGGATTGTCTTCAACATGAAGGAAGGTGAGGCCCTTGTCCCTAACAACCTTAAGAAGATGTTGGATAAGGGCTGGCACAAACAATGTCTTGTTTTTGAAGAGGATGTGATTCCTCTCAATCCAAATCATGTGACAAAAGGCACCAAAGGAGAATCGAGCTAATCAGTGGGGGAAGGATTGGCCGCCAAAAAGATGCATGGCCCAACGACTAATATCTTGCCAAAACCTGTTTCGCCAAGCCAAGTTGCACTTGGTGGCCCAAAAGAGCGCTAGAGAGCTCGTGATAGGACATCCAAACAATAAATGATCTATGGAATCGGGTCTACAATGACAAAAAGTGCAAGCACCATCCAAAATTCTACGATAAGAAAGAAGTAACACCTGAGTAGGGAGACGGTTGAGTGTGGCCAACCAAAGGAGAAAACCATGCCTAGGTGCAAAGTCTCGGTCCCAAGCAAAGGAGTGCCAAAGGACGCGTTGCTGTCGCGACCCTCTCTCGCGGATATAGGCGAGTGGGGAACTAATGGGCCGCCCGACCGCTGGCTCGATCGGACGCGAGCCTCTCCCAAGGTCCATTACCCAAATTGCAACGGCTGGATATACGTAGTCGACCTTCAGTGTGGTCTAGTGACATGTGATAAGTGTACATGCCAAGGAGTCGCCACCAATCGTTTCGTGGAGGGTACGATCGGAAACCCTATCGAATAGTTGGGAGTGGTCTATTCGATTCTGCGGAAACCAGAGAAGTGGGTTCGGGGACTTAGTTACGCCAACTGTCAGAGTTGACGCCCTTTCGGTACCGAAACTGAATGGTTTATCTGATCATAGGATTTCATGCAGATGAGTGAGATACAGATCTTAAATCTAGGAGTTCATGCAGATGGGAATAGCTACCCTATCACTCACAATCATTAGAAATAAGTGCGCAAATCAAGGATCCAATACATGCGGATAAAACACATGAAATCAACATGGCATCCCTAATGAGGCCCTATTAGCCTAGAGAAATATCAATCAAAGCTTAGGAATGATTTTGGTATGATTTGCCCATGAGGGGCAAAATCGTAATTTTGAACAATTTGGGGAAAATCCGCCTTGGAAGGGAAAATTTGTTATTTTAGACGAATTGTAAAGTCAAAAGACAGGGGATATAGGATTGGCCATCAATCCAATCCATTTCCTATTTTTCGGGAATTTTCAAGATTTTTCTAGGATTTAAAAGTGATTTTACCCTTAGAGGGGTAAAATCGTCATTGTGGACAAAAATGGGGACTGAAAATCTCAAATATTAGGGCTGGTCGTCCACCTGACCCAAACCCTAACTTTAAGCAATTTTCAGAACTCGATTGAGACAAGAAAGATGATTTTCCCATAAAGGGGCAAAATCGTCATTTTGATAAAAGGGACAGGACTCGAAAACCCAAGCCTAAGAATTGGTCACCTACCTGACCCTAATTCTTACCATGGCATTATCGGCCTTATCTTGCATATACAACAGATGCGACTTACCCCTAAAGGGTAATATCGTCAAGTCTCGGAAGAACAGATAAGAAACCCCAAAAATAGGGTTGACCAGTTGTCTGTGGTCAATCCTCGATTTTTGGGGATTTCTGGAGTGTCTAGGATTTTTCCACAATTTTTCCACATTTTTTGGAATTTTCTGAAATTTTCTAACATTTTTTGGATTTTCTAGGATTTTTCTAATTTTTTTTAATTTTTAAAATCATTTTCTGATTTTTTTTTATTAAAAAATGTTATTCGGGCAGGGTCGGGTGAACCGGCCCATGACCCGCGGCGACCGGCCCAGCCTGGTCCGACCCGCACCGAAACGGCGTCGTTCCTACGTTTTTGATTTTCAGATTATTCGGAATTAATCTGACGGTCCCCACCGAACCACGTAGCTAATCTACGCCCGTTGGATCTGATTACTAGAGCCTACGGTCAAGATTAAGTGAAGACTCGACCTGAGCCGTTTGATCCACTTACTAAAACCTACGGCCACGATTAGAAACTGAGACTTGATCTGAGCCGTTCGATCCTCCTAGCCTAAACGACGTCGTCCACCCATTAGCCTATGCGACACCGTTTTGATTCAATTTGATTTTCCGTTTAAAAACTATTTCCGAATAATCCCAATTATTAATCGGACGATCACCATTTGTTGGACTCGATTAATCTAGACCATCCGATCTATGCTGACTCGCCCTAACGGACTAACAGTCGAGCTGATTCGACAACCACGTGGACTAATCGCATTGTGACACATGGAACTTTGACCTATTGACCACGCCACGTCAGCTTCGTCTTCAACCTCTCGACCCCGGCGGAATGGATGGCTGAGGATCTCCGGCGATGATCGTACGGTGAGATCTTGATGAAATCACATGAGACCAACGGCAATCAACTCGCGATCATCTCTAGTTTAACATATCTGAGAATCGAAGCATCCTATTCATAGAATTGAGAACATCGTGCGAATTGCCGAGTACGGCCATGGAAGCTCAATCACATAGGTTACGCGAAATCAGATCAATTCATCCACAGATTGACATGGCAGGAGGTGCAGAAGGCTTACATCGGGCTCCGATTGAGCCCGCACGGCCTAGATTGGGCTAGGCAAGTGTGAACAGTGGTCAGCTATGGAAGCTAAGTTTGAAGACTCGATTCAAGGTGCTCAGGCAAAATCGATGCAAAACCAAGATGCGAATATGGTCAGTGATGTTCAAGGAGTGAAACGAACATAGTAATTGAAAGAATGAGCAAGAAATGCAAGAATCGCCATTGAAGCTCAGTATAAGAGTCGAAGCTCTGCCTCACCTGTTTTCGTGGGTTCCACGTGCGCTGCCGACGGCGATCGACTCCGGGGACTTTGGGCGACCTCCTAACGGCCTCGTGTAGCTTTGGTTTGGCCTGGGAAGGCCCAACCGGCGCTCTGCAATTCGAGCTCAAGTTCTCGACGACCGGGGCCGGAGAACGAGCTCTGCCTCGCGTTCTCTCTCTCTCACACACTTCAGCTCCTCTTTCCTCAACTGAATCAACTGTCCCCCCTCTTCGCGAAGGCCCTATGCCTTAAATATCATTTTCAGTTTTAGGCGCCGAATTGGGTAGTTAAAACAGGCGACCTTCGCACGTGAGAACACGTGCGAAATGGTCACCGGCGACCGGCTTCTAACGGGCATCAAATGGCAATTCCGTTCGGGGTCTTTGGCGACTGCATTTGGCATGAATTTGGGCGAATTTCGTCCAAATTCTGTCGTCGTTGACTTTCACGGGCGCCGCGGCCTTGACCGGCCGATTACTCTCCGTTCCGGCGGCCATTGGTCGTGATCTTGGTGTCAATCGACGGGGAATGTTGTGACGAATGAAACCCCCACTAGTTCTTCTTTAATTGCCGCCGATTGCTTGGTCAATTTCCTCGTTGAAATTCAACCTTGCACTGTTCATTTGTGCGCAAGCTTGATGAAGACGATGACACTGTTCTGGACCGGTTCGACCGGTCGGACCGGCGGTCTGACCGGTCAGAACCGGTTTTAATTTGGGATTTTCAAAATTAATCCAAATCTGTTGGGAATTTTTGCAATTAAATTTCAGAATTGAGTTTAGGGCATGGATTTTATCTAAAAATGTGGTTTTGCCCAAAATTTTACCCCAATTTCTATAAAAAAAAAAAAAACCCTAAATTTCTATTTAATTGCAAAATTAGGGATTGTGCAATTGAAGGTTCAAATGACCAAATTGGGCCAAATTACCCATCTCAATCGATTCAGAATGGTAAAAATCATTGGGCAGCATGTTCAATTTGTAATGATAGCCCTTGAATTTAAAGTAATTTCAATTATGCCCAAATTCAAGGACTAAAATGCAATTATGTTTGCAATTGAGCAATTTTTCCGAGCAATTAGGTCAAATTGAAATAGGGGACAATTAGATTGAATGTCAAGATCCTAGAAAATGCTAAAATTGCAAATTAAAAGACTCAATTGATATTTTTTTCTCAGATTCAATAGTACGAGTTACAAAGGAACACCTATAATTGAATCTGATTTTGGATTTTTTTGTGAGGTCAAAAATGCAAGAGATTAAAAAGAAAAATATTGGCCATTTTTTCATTTTTTGTGACCTCAAATGCTATTTTTCTTGATTTTTTGAGTATTTTTCTATTTTCTAAAAAATACCAAAAATGTAAAAAATATGGAAAATTATTTTTTGGTCAAGAATGGTTCCTTGGGCTTGGCCAAGGCCACCAAAGTTGATTTTGTAATTTTTTGACTTTTTATGAATTTTTTGTGATTTTTCAAAGAAAAAATAAAACTGAAAAAGATTAAGTCAAAAATCAGGTGTCAACAGTTGCCCCCTGGGTCTGGTATAGTCCCAAGTCGATGACATGGAGAAAGAGCCAAAGGAATGCCCATGCCAAACAAGACGGTCTTCTTTCGCTACCACAAAGGCTGGGGAGCATCCGACCAAGTATTGAAAGCAGTAAGGAAAGCCGAAGGTTGCCATACCGAAGAGAAGAAGGTGCGAACTAAAATGTCACGAGGGATACAGGAGTGATAAATATCACGATCTGAGAACAGTTTGTAGAACAACCCTCGAGGATGCCAAACATCAAACCAGAATGAAACAGATCGACCGTTCCCAATCCTCCATATAAAGCTTAAATAAAAATTCGCACGACGATCAATGATCTTCTTCCAAGTCTAAGAACAAAAGGTAGGTCGTGGCACCACCCAAAAATTCTTGTTCTTAAGAAAAATAGAGTGGATCCACTTTCACCACAAAGACTCTTTATCTGTGAATAAGACCCAAATATGCTTGAGTATTGTCGTCCAATTACAGTCAATAAGTCTGCGGATTCTCAACCCACCCTCCTCCTTAGGGAGGCAAACATCGGCCCAAGCGACCTTTGCTCCACCCGCCCCCCAAGTCCGATCCTTTCCATAGGAACTGTCTTAAGATACGCTCAGTGTGAGACAAAACCGACATCGGAAGTGCAAATACACTAGCCCAATAAACATGTATAGCATGCAAGACTGACTTAATAAGTTGGAACCGGCCAACAAAAGAGAGAAACCTTTAGGACCAAAATCGAGCTCGAGCAGTCATGGACAACACCAGGACATTACAATCAGCCTTACTAAGTCTACCAGCTATGACAGGCACTCCAAGATATTGGAAAGGGAGCGTACCTTCCTGGTAACCCAAGGAGCGCTGAATCTGATCCCGAAGTGAAGGTGTGCCACCTGAAATGAAGAACTCACTCTTGTTGACATTCAGCTTCAAGCCGGACCATCCAGAGAATAGATCAAGGCCTTCCTTAAGAAGGGCAATAAAGGCCACATTTGCCTAAAAAAATGGAGGACGTCATCGGCAAAGAATAAGTGGTTCAACCGTAAGGGTTTGCATCTCCAAAAGAACTTGAACCCCGACATATAGGTCTTGGCATTGAGAATACCAGAGAAAACTTCCATGATAAGAGTAAAGAGATAGGGAGACATATGGTCACCTTGTCGAATACCTCTAGCACTCGGAAAGAAACCATGTAGTTCTCCATTGATGGCGTCCGAGAATCTCGGAGAAGATATACACGCCATAATCAGCTTGATGTTGGATCTTTTTCAAATCTAAAATCAATGAGAGAAGTTGAAAAAATATGTATTTGAAACTTTTCCTTAAATATACTTTGATTACTGTATGACAACCATTTTGATCCGAAAAAATGATTCTAATTAAAAAGTTTTTTTCATTTTGTTCCCTAGATGAGTTTTAGAGAATCACAACTCGTTTGGTAATTGCCTAAAATTTCTGTTCCTTGAACAGAATCGTGTTTGATAATTGTACAAAATTTCTATTCCCGAGAACACTTGCTCTTCCCAATTTTTGTCGTTTAACTCAAATAATTATGTAGTTACTTTGTGAAATTTCATCATACATTTCGAATTAATCTTTGATTAATTCATATTGATTCTCTTATATAATATATTACATATTGAAATGTAAAAATGAATATGAAGACTCATCACTAGTCATTTTCGTCATTTATTGTGGGGTCTCATTGAACTCTTTTGAGCGAGTGGATAACCGACACGAATGACACCCTCGTTTATGCAAGGAAAATGCACTGCATTACTCGGTATTGGTGTGTATTTTTTATTCTAGAAAACCAAATCTCAATCTTACTTCATCGAAAACTTAAGAACAAGAGCTTGCTAAGTGTTCACGATGGTTATTATTGTATTTTTTCAAATTTTTCTAAAACTAGACTAAGTTTAAAGTACGTAAATCTAGGCAAATCACAACTAATGAAATCAAGTGCGCAATCAAAGAATCATGGCATTGATAAATCACATCATAAAACCCTAATGAAATCCTTTGGACTTAGAGAAATGTGGTTTGAGCTTAATTGCAGAGGTATTTATGATTTTACTAATAAAGAACAAATTCTATGGAATCTAGACTCAAATTTATGAAAATGAGGTCAAACTAGCATAATCTAAGCTTGTTCTATTTTTAGAGATCTTTTGAAAATTTTCTTTTTTTAGAAATTTTGCAATTTTTTTCGAACTTTTTTTTTGTTGTCTTATATATTTTTCTTTGAAAATGAAACCTCGTTTTTAGGTTGAGGAAAAATTGACAAGAGAGCTAAAAAGGAAAACTGAAAGATATGTGACTTTATTCTATCTTGTTCTTATTAAAAGTGTTTTTTTTTATAATCAACTTTTTTTGCTCCATAACTGTTTCTAGGAACAGAATCAGAATTATTTTCGTAACCAAACATGATTCTTTTTTTTTAAATGAAAAATAGAATCAGCGAATCAAAGTGATTGCCATGCATGCCATGTATGCCCTAATAGTGTTTGAGTGAAAAAAAAAAATCGATATAGCCTCGTAGTAAAATTATGCTTTTTTTTGGGGGGGGTCGGAAAAACTATGCCGTTTAACTTGCTGCGGGATACACGTGAATTCAGGAGCGAACAATCTCATCACTCCTGATTTCGTGATATATTTAATAGCGGGGATTTCTTTTTAACTTGTAAATTTCATGTACGTAGTGTGGAAAAAGGAGAACAAAGCCCGAGTAATTCCAAGACACGCACCGACTCTTCCCTCGTTTTAAGGTCAAAAAAGCGGGGCGTCCCAACACAACGCCGTTCATCCGTCTAATCTCCCTCGCTCTGCTTACGTATTTGAAAGTTCATCGAAAACATCAACTTTTGCTGAACTGGGGTCGCCCTCAAAACGTCAACTCACAAATCAGAACGACATCATGATCTTGTCCTAACCAATCATTTCTTTAATCACTAACTTTCCCCACCGTTTACCCCCCGGCGAAAGTTTCAATTCAACAAAGCTGCGTTCGACTGCGCTTCGTATCATTATATCCAATCTCCCACCAGAAAGCTTCCATATGGAAAGTAGAACAGCTTTCAGTGATCTTTGCTTATCCTTTACTGCATCTATCTTAGCTCCTGTTTCGAGGGTTTTTCTTCATGTGGGAGCAAGTTTTCTAGTCTTTGCAAGATTTTGGGGTCGGCAAAATCTGACCAGCTTTGCGGCTTAATTAGGTTGAAGGGCATTAAGTAGCTTAGAATGGTAGGTGCGGATGAGAAGACTTTTAGGGTTTCAAGTATTTGATGACTGATTATGGTGTTGTTTAGTTAGATTAAACGTAGTTGACAGTTTGAAGATGTTTGCATACCTAGGTTGATTTCAAACAATAAATGATGGGATTTGGGGTTCGATTACCAAACGGCGCAATTTCTCTCGAGCGATTCAAGAGAAGAATTGCTCGTTGAAGTTTTCATCAGGTTTTATATGGATGGCTTTTCTTTGATGAAATCGAAAAAATGATCGACTTTATTGGGTAGAAGATTATTCAGAATAGTAAAAATAATGTCCAATCGTCCAGTTTGTCGGGCGTTAAATATGTCCCACTTGTGTTCAATCCCCCGTTTTGTAGTACCAGTCTTGTAATTAACTTGAAACCCTAAACTATTTCTTTGATGAGAAGAAAATCTCCATGTAGTGTCCAATCATTGTCAATGTTCTCTCCGTATATAAATTCTGTAAGTTCTCCATTTCTGATTTTAAGGTTCTTTGTGCATCGAAAAGCCACATATACTAGGGATAAAAAGTGCAAATGTTATTTCCGGCACTTCTAGAAACTTCAAAGAAGCTGACCATTCCAACTAGTCTTCATAAGAAAAAAATGCCAATAAATATATTGTCAAGACCAAAATAAATATAAAATCTATTGTTAGACGATCTTAATGGGGAAAACAAAAGGAAGTATTGGATAAGCCAAAAGAATTCGAATACCTGCCCCATCCAAAATCAAACCAAATAAAAATAAGTCATTAATTCGTTAGCGACGGTCCAATTTGATCCCAATCGAGTCCAATCATTGTCTCAATTCTCAACCTCTCACGGCGAAATTCTTATCCTATATGGGAGATTATATCTTAGTCCTGAATAATATACGAATTTCTCTATCACATTCTTTTAGCATAAGAATCAATAGGAAGAGAGAAAAAAAAAACAAAAGCATTTGCATATGCCTGTGGAACCTCCATGTCATCATCTTATAGTTCAAAGGGGGATGTTTCTTGTTATTCGTCAAAGCAGAATTTGAATTTTTTGTTTTTGGTGCAGGAATTTTGCTTTTCAAATACAACAAATGAGTAGCATCAACTGAAATCATCTGATTGGTTCCCAACAAACCTGTTGACCAACAAAATTGAAAAAGTACCTTACCAAAAAACAAAAACAAAAACAAAATGAAAAGGTGGCACTAATTCTCATTAGCTGACATGGATCATATATAAATAATAAGCAATTTCTATTACTGGACGTGTCGTGTTGTAAAATGAACGAATTTTCTCAATTTTGAGGTGAGGAAAAATTACCAAAAAAGTCATAAACCTATTGTAATTGTGTCAATTCTGTCCTAACCTTTTTTTTACCTATTTAGTCCTAAACATTTTTGCAATTGTGCCAATTCAGTCCATTCGGTGAATTTTGGCCGACGGCGCTGACGTGGAAGCCGACCGACCGGCGACCTAATATTTTAATATATTTTTTTTTTTTGTCGGCGTTCACGTCAGCCTCGGCTAGTCGTCGTCCACGTTAGCGCTGGCCGGCCAAAATTCGCCGGATGGACTGAATTGGCACAATTGCAAAAGGTTTAGGACTAAATCAGCAAAAAAAAAAGTTATGACTGAATTGACATAATTGCAATAAGGACTTTTTTGATAATTTTCCCTTTGAGGTGATGTACAGTTACCTATCTGATAACTGTTGGGATTCACGTAACTCGTACGGGAAAAAATAAAATAAATAAACGTAGCGAAAATAATAAATTGCCCATACACGTATCTCCAGAGGCATAGTTCGTGCGTTTCAATCGAAAAACATATTAAACAAATAGAGTTAACGGATTACCTCTCGTAGTGTGCTTGAATAATGAAAAACGGTTCAGATGTTCTTCGATCCAAGCCCCACAAGTGTCGAGCCTCTAGTTCAGACACACCACCAATCATAACGACGAACGGAAGAACGAACTCGCGGAATCACCACTCGATGGTGCTAGCAATTCGTGATGATGTTTTTTCTCGTTCTTGAATTTTTGGTCACCATAGGAGAGAAGCAAAAATGAGAGAGAGAGCGAGATAGATCTGAATTTTCTGCTCACAAAATTCACACCCTTAATCCAAGGATCTAATCCTTTGATTATGCATTGCACACACATATACACGTATAATTCTAGGATCCGATCCAAGAATTATGCTGCCATACAATCAGCAATTTAGCCCACCAATCAATCATCGTAATTATGACAATTAATCAATTTGGCTCTTAATGGGCGTAAATTTTCAACATCTCCGACTCGCCCACAAAGGCCTAAATTGACACACAATAATAAATAATATGTGTGCAAATCGACACAACAATTTTGTGTCGATTTAATCCGTACATGTGCATCATATACACTTGTGCCTATGACCAAAAATAAAAAATTAAATTAAATCTCATTTAATCTAATTTCGGTCTGAATAATTCAATAGTCGTTATTGCAAACATATTTTCAATATTGTCATTCCGTTCATCGTTGTCATATATTGGTTAAGGTGTATGACATCCCTAGGTTCACTACTGAGCTGGCACTAAGACATGCACTAACACATTAGTACTTCCAAGAGAATTAATTGTCCCGATTAACCTCTAGCTCCCACGAGCCATGAGTGACATCTAGCAATATGTCATGGCTACCCAGACAGTGTGAATTCTTTAAGAACATAATGAATTTGTTAGCTTTGGCTATAGTGTAATTCAATCCCTCCATCTTATTATATCCCGATCGAACAAAGACCATTAAATATTTGTCAAGTCACCAATTCGATCATATGCACAAATTTAATCGACATGCATTTATACGAGACATAAATATTTTATTCTCATTTACAACCCCGGCCGAGGATTTCAATGTATTGTCATAATTAAATCGCATAGGATATCATACCTTGCATATGGCAAGGAGACAGATTCCATTTTGCGCACACATGTGACTTCGTATGTGCATGAACTATGACCATCAAGTACAGAGACGGATCGACGAATCGTCAATATGCGTCCTCGTGAACCATAGCCATCCAACACACAAGTCAACACTGTGCCTCAGGTCTAAGGATTATTTACACAACACCAAAGCATGAGCGATTAGACATTGACCACGCTAAAAGCTTCCATGTCGCTAATCGTTCAATGTGTGTCACGTTCAGTGAACTTGTCTAATACAGACACCTATGTTCTAACTCGGGCATCGCAATACCTAATGACTTGTGACTCGTCATTCCCTTAAGTATCCAATACTTAATTGTGAAGTTAAAAACACACCGATCTCAACAGGATTGTTGATATCCATTCAATGATCCATTGATCGGGAACAGTTTAAAGATTCAGTCTAACTGTGAACCCGTCACACATATTCTCAAAGTCTCAAGAATATGTCCAGTTACAACTGATCTTATGGAATTTATTCATACAAGTAGGTAATTGGACAAATGAATAAATACGTCTTTGCCATTAATTAAATAAGAAATCAGAAGTACAACTGAAATCCCTAATATGTAACTATTACATAATTGCTTTAGGGCATATCTCTAATAATAACTTCCTTGTACTAAAGCCAACCGGTCTGGTACCTTAAAACCATTTTGTCAAGGTGTCTTTCAAAAGAAGATTGAGGTAAGGCCTTAGTAAAGGGACCTGCCACGTTTTCCGCTGAGGCAATTTTCTGCAAGGCGATATCACATCTCCCAACTATTTCTCTGATGAGATGGAATCGTCTTTCAATGTGCTTGGACTTCTAGTGAGACCTTGGTTTCGTAACTTGAGCTATTGCCCCATTGTTGTCACAAAACAATGTAATCGGCTACTCAATAGAAGGAACTACTGCTAGTTCAGAAACGAATTTCTTCATCTAAGCTGCTTCCTTTGCCGCTTCAGAAGCGGCTACATACTCTGCCTCAGTGGTGGAATCAGCAGTTGTGCTTTGTTTGGAACTCTTCCAACTAACTGCACCACCATTGAGTGTAAAGACAAACCCAGATGTGGACTTATAGTCATTCGGATCCGATTGAAAATCGGAATCAGTATAAGCTTCAACTTTAAACTCACTTTCTCCGTATATCAAGAATAAATCCTTAGTCCTTCGCAAGTACTTAAGGATATTCTCGACTGCTATCCAGTGCTCTTCCTTTGGATCAGATTGATATTTGCTAGTAATGCTCACAGCATGCACAATATCAGGTCGTGTACATAGCACATCATACATTATGCTTCCAATAGCAGATGCGTAAGGTATCTTTGCCATCCGCTCTCTTTTTTCGGGAGTGTTGGGACACATCTCCTTGGAAAGATGAATTCCATGCCTAAAAGACAATAATCCTCTTTTGAAACATTGCATGTTAAACCGTGTTAACACTTTATCTATGTACGTAGACTATGAGAGGCCAATAAATCGTCTTGATCTATCTCTATAGATCTTGATACCTAAAATATAGGTTGCATCTCCTAAATCTTTCATGGAGAATTTTTGTGACAAGAATAGTTTGATCGATGATATCATCGGTATATCATTTCCGATCAAAAGTATATCATCGACATAGAGAACTAGAAACGCAATTGCGCTCCCACTAACCTTCTTGTATACACAAGGTTCATCCGGATTTTTGATGAAGCCAAACAATTTGACTACCTCATCGAAACGGATGTTCGAACTTCTGGAGGCTTATTTGAGTCCATAAATGGATCTATTAAGCCTACACACATTCTGACTTTCACCACTAGATACAAAACCCCATGGTTGTTCCATATAAATGTCTTCATCAAGGAAACCATTTAGAAAAGTCGTTTTGATATCCATTTGGAATATTTCATAATCAAGGTGCGCAGCTATAGCCAATAGAATCCGAATAGATTTTAGCATGGTTACAGATGAGAAAGTTTCTTCGTAATCGATCCATTCTTTTTGACGATATCCTTTCGCCACTAGCCGTGCTTTGTAAGTTCCAATCTGACCATCAACGTTCATCTTCCTCTTGAAGATCCATTTACACCCAATTGGTACAATACCATCAGGCAGATCAACTAGAGTCCAAACATCATTGGAATACATTGAATCTATTTCGAATTTTATGGCTTCTAGCCATTTACCAGAATCAATGTCCGACATCGCCTCCTCATAGGCGCTAGGATCACTCAGTTGATCACTATCATTCACAATGAATAGTGGTTCAATATCTTCAACCGAGTCTCTATAGCGAATAGGCAGACGAGACGTCTCGCACTCCTCCTAAGAGGTTGTGTATCAGAGGCTCCCACTAAATCGAAGATTGGTGTCTAAACTTGGTTATTTGGTACTTCATTATTTTCTTCTTGTAAGACTATTTTTCTCCCAGCACCACCTTCCTAGACGAACTGATTCTCTAGAAAAGAAGCATGCCTACTGACCGAAACTCTTTGGTCAGAATGAAAATAGAAATAATATCCAAGAGTCTCTTTTGGATATCCAATTAAGCGACCTTGTTCAGACTTAGCCTCCAATTTCTCTGTTCTCAGCTTCTTAACGAAAGCTGGACAACCCCAAATCTTGATATGATTAAGACTTGGTTTCCTACTATGCCATATCACATAAGGCGTAGTTAGAACAGACTTAGAAGGCACTCTGTTCAATAAATATGCAGCTGTCTCAAGGGCATGTCCCCAAAGGAAATAGGTAAATCGGTGTAACTCATCATGGATCGCACCATATCTAATAAAATGCGATTTCTTCTTTCAGATACACCGTTATGTTCTGGAGTTGCAGGAGGTGTCCATTGTGATAAAATGCCATTATCTTTAAGATAGTCCAAGAATTCAGTACTAAGGTATTCACCTCCTCGATCAGATCGAAGAGCCTTAATACTCTTTCCTATTTATTTCTCAACTTCAGACCTAAATTCCTTGAACTTTTCAAAGGATTCAGATTTATACTTCATTAAGTACAAATAGCCATATCGCGAATGATCGTCGGTAAAGGTAATGAAGTAAGAATAACCACCCCTAGCAATTTCATTAATTGGTCCACATACATCTGTATGTATCAATCCCAATATGTCAGCAGCTTGCGCACCATGTCCTACAAAGGGCGCTTTAATCATTTTTCCTAGAAGACATGCATTACAAGTCGAGTATGGTTCAAAACCAATTGGATTAATATATCTATCATTACTCAACTTGTTAATCATATCTTCTCCAATATGACCTAATCGGAGATGCCAAACATACTTTGGATTCGGACAATCTCTAGGGCGTTTATTAGTTATGACATTTACATCGTAACTATGTTGCTTATGGACATTGGTAATCGCATTACCGGACATTATAATGGTATAAAGATTATTAGTTAATAATCCAGAACCAACACATGTTCTATTATAATAAATAGAACATACATCATCAGCAAAAGAAAATTCATAATTCTCTTACCCAAATGAGGTATAGAGATGATGTTCCGAACAGCATTTTCATAATGCAAACAATTATTTAAAACCAAAACATGTCCAGAATGCAAACATAAATGGAAAGTCCCTATAGCTAATGTAGCAATTTTTATCCCATTTGCAAATGTTAGGACAATCTCATTTCGCCCCAACATCCTGCTTATTTCCAGATTCTGCAAGGACATACAAATATGTGAGGTTGCAGCAGAATCCATAATCCATAAGCTAGATTCAGCACTAATCATATGATTAGTTTCAATAAGCATAGACACCATACCTTCGGAAGGTTGGTTCTTGGACTTGACCTTCAAGCTTGCGAGGTACTTCTTACAGTTCCTCCTCCAGTGCCCCATGACACCACAGTAATGACATTTCCCTTTTTCAATCTTGGGCTTTGGTTGCACAGCAGCTTTCACAAGCCTCTTCCATTTCTTTTTATTCAAAGCAGTCTTACCCTTTGAAGAAGAAGCCTTAGCTATAGCCACTACATTGGGCCTTGGGTTGTGCATTTCCTTCTCATAAACTACCAGCATACTATATAACTCAGATAGAGTTTTCTCCATCTTATGCATGTGGAAGTTTTGGACAAAACCAGAGAAGAAATCGGGCAAAGATTAGAGGATCAAATCCACAGCTAAATCATTGTCCATGGCAAGATTCAGCCTAGCCAGTTCTTCTATGTGCCAAATCATTTTCAGGACATGATCATTAACTGATGATCCCTCAGCCATCCTCATACGGTACAATGCCTTAGATATCTCATATCTAGAGGTTCGACCATTCTCATCAAAGAATTCCTTCATGTGCAATATGATCGACCTAGCATCTTTCATTGCTTCATATTTCTTCTGAAATTCATTATTCATTGAAGCAAACATATATGACTTAACTTTTAAGTCATCATCATGTCATTTATCATAAGTGATGCGTTCCTCTTGGGTCACATCCTCAGGAACGGAGGTTGGCATATTTTCATCAAGCACATACCCGAGTTCCTCACCTAGTCGGTGAAATTGGGTCCAATCAAACATTTCTTGTCAAGTATCGAAGCGAGCGGGTTTGTGTTCACCATTTTCAGAGTAATAAATATCTGTGCGGAAAATAAATTGTTAGCTGTTGTCTTTCAAAATAACTATTTCATTTTGGCATTTAAATGAAATAGATCCTCCCACTAAATTTATATTCGGATCTCATGCTCCTTAAAATGGGAAACGACAATCTTTGTTGGGTGAAGATTACTAATGGGGATTGGAGTCCCACTAGCTTATAGTACACCTCACCTAATAGTTATTGGTGTTCTATAAGCTTAGTGAGTGAATCAACTTATTCAACGCATCATATGTGAGTCCCAATCATAACTTCGGCCTCTAGACCATGAAACTCTCATCTAACAGTTATTGAGTTCATGATCATAGTTAAGTCTAACCCATCGTCTCATGCAAGTATTGAAAACGCAAACGATCCCCTCACCTAACAGTTATTGGAAATCGTTCGACTTCAACTCTACAACATCATATGTTTAATGGATTGGTCCATTATTATGGATGACAATTGACCCCTATGTATCCATAGCTAGTCAATTAATCACTATAATAAAAGATCAAACCACGACGATGGAAGGCCACGAGTCCAAAACCCGTTACAACTTAATATTATTTTAAGGAGATTTTGAGTCATTATTAAATATCTCACTTTGCACATTAACCGGTTTAATATGCTCATAAAAATAGAATAAATAAATAGATGTCAATCGCATAAACATCTATCCTACGTGGTTATCATGGAATTATGGTTTAATGGGTATCGAGCCAATGAGACCACATTTAACCATTTTAATATTTTAATATTGGAGATCCGCTCTTCGTTTCTTCTTGGTTCCTCGGGCTCTTCGAAAATCGGGCCCAAAGAGCTCTCCAGCTTTATGGCTCCTCCACGTAGTCCTCATAGCATTTACATTAATAAATGACTATGCTAAACTACGCTAAAAAAATAAAAATTACATGAAAAATAAAAGAAGGACGCAGCCTCCATTTTAATAATTACAATCCCAAAAAATATCAATAAACACCATACATTCATACATTCATCAATCACATTGATTATGGGTTTTTCCATGATCACCACCCTTCCACGTGAGCAATAAATTCATACTTTAAAGCTTCGGAAGGCACAAATAAATAAATAAAAAATTATGCATTTAATCATATTCAAGGTCAAGCAATGCAAGCCACGTGAAGAAATTAACGCCGATGGAACAAATTTCACGTGCTTAATTCCAAACGGTATTAGCATTCTCGCCCATCTATTTGTAGCAACGAATCATTTTGCAGAATTCATACGTTATATAAAACTCACTACAGATTTTTCGATTCAAAATTGATTTAGTCTCAATTTTTGCTACGCTGATTAATTTTTATCATATAAAAATAATCAACTTATATCGGCCATGTAAAAAGAACAATTCTTTAAAATAAATTGGCCATAATATTGCAAAAATCTATACGCACTAAAAATAATTAAAAGCACGAAAACGCCTAAGGATTGGCTCTGATACCACTGTTGGGATTCACGTAACACGTACGGACAAAAATAAAATAAATAAACACAACGGAAATAACAAATTGCCCATACATGTATCTCCAGAGGCGTAGTTTGTGCGTTTCAATCGAAAAACATATTAAACAAATAGAGTTAACGGATTACCTCTCATAGTGTGTTTGAAAAATGAAAAACGGTTCAGATGTTCTTCGATCCAAGCCCCACAAGTGTCGAGCCTCTAGTTCAGACACACCACCAATCATAACGACGAACGGAAGAACGAACTCGCGGAATCACCACTCGATTGTGCTACCAATTCGTGATGATGTTTTTTCTCGTTCTTGAATTTTTTGTCACCATGGGAGAGAAGCAAAAATGAGAGAGAGAGCAAGATAAATCTGAATTTTCTGCTCACAAAATTCACACCCTTAATCCAAGGATCTAATCCTTTGATTATGCATTGCACACACATATACACGTATAATTCTAGGATCCGATCCAAGAATTATGCTGCCATACAATCAGTAATTTAGCCCACCAATCAATTATCGTAATTATGATAATTAATCAATTTGGCTCTTAATGGGCGTAAATTTCCAACAATAACATGCAACAAGCAACGTACCGAATGAGCTGGTAAAACTTATATTGGCATTTCACGTGAACCAAACATTACACGATCCAATTTGGCATCGAGTAAGCTTTCCACAGTAGATTAGGGTTTATGAAATCCTTAGAATTCTTAAGCTCCTCAAAGTAAGAAGAACGTGGGCAAAAGGTCAAATATTACCAAGAACGTTGTTTACTGCTGGCCACAAGAGATGCTAGAATATGAAGAAGGTGGAATTCGAGGGCATATGCACCGGATAATTGATGTTCTCCGCTAAAATCTGATGACCCTTTTCGTTGCTTCATTCGCCCTTAATTAATGTGGGGTGCTTCAAAATTGGAAAGACCGTCCTACATTAGACCACGACCTTCGTGGTGGAACAACCCCATATGGTTTGACGTGCCATGTTCCTATGGCTCTTATTTAATGAAGTGACTGACTTTTTTTTTTTTTTATAACCCAGGGAACCCCCGCACGGCCGACAGCCGGGAAGTAAACCCTGGGGGCGACACGTGCTAGCCACCACACAAGTGCCACCGGTTAAGTCACCCTGCGTCGCCCGGGATTCGAACACTCAACCTTTTGCAAGAGGAAGAGTGCTCGCTCCAACAGCGCCACCCAGGTGGGTGGTTATGAAGTGACTGACTTATTATACATGACTTCGACAAATCACGTATCAATTAGTAAGTAAGATCAGTTCCACCAAACCATTCGTCCGCCACCTTTTGCAAGCCACCATCGCTGTTGTCGCTCCACCACATAAACCGAGGCTAGAGAGAGAGAGAGAGAGAGAGAGAGAGAGAGAGAGGAGAGAGAGAGAGAGAGGGAGGGAGGTGGCGCTTTTGGCGGTGACGGACCTATAAGCGGTCGGTGGTGGCCCTCGTCCCCTGAGTAAAACTATTCTTAATATTATAAGGCAAAATTCCTTTTAAAGACTGTGTACGTATGCATCATCAAATTGTCGGTCCGCCGTGGATCGGTGGTGGGGGGCTGATTGACCAGATTAGGAGAGGCGGCGAGATGGGACAATCCATTAGAACAAGTTGCGAATCACTCATCAATTGAATGAGACCACCGAGAGAATCGAAGTCACATGCAAAAGCGGCCCCATCCACCAACACCAAGAAATCAAGAACCGATGCCAGAAATGTCCATCGAACTGACAAGAATTAGTTGAAACTCAAATAATTGATAGGGAGATTGACTCGTGGGCTCGGACGTATTCAAACTCTGATCTTGTGGGTGGTCGGTGGATCGACCGTTGGCACATCCATTGAGCTCGTAGATCACTGCCCACCTTGAATTACTTGAGGGCTGAATTGATCATGTACATAAGTATGATTGGCATGACCATATGATGAGATCGATCCTATAGCAATGAATCCAAAAATCATTGCTACCGATACTTAGAGCGATTCGATTAGCTTCATCACTAAAAAAAAAAAATTCCCAACGTAATTGTGTCAATTCAATCATCAGCCTCTTCTTTTTTTTTGCCAATTAAGTATTAAATTTTTGTACTTGTGCCCATTCAATCCATCCAATCAATTTTGGCCGAGAATATTTGACATGGACTCTGACCGCCCTACGTGGCAGGGCTGGCGCTGGCGTGGATAATATTTAATAATATTTGAATATTTTTTCGAACTTATCTATTTTTTTTCCTTTTCTTACTCTTTCTTTTTTTCTTCCCTTCTACCTCGGCGACCGGCTAAAGGAAGAAGGAAGGGAGGAAGAAAAAAAAGAAAGAGAAAGAAAATAAAAAAAAAATCAAATATTTTAAAGAATTATCTACATCGGTACCGGCCGCACCACGTACGATAGCTGGCATCCATGTCAGCGGTTATCAGTCATAGTTGACCGGATCGATTGAATTAGTATAAATGCAAAAAGTTTAGGACTTAATTTGCAATAAAAAAATAAAATTGATGAATAAATTGGCGCATTAGCAATATGTTTAAGAAGAAACACTTCCCTTGGTTTGCTGTGCATTAAGAGAAGCCTAGCGAGTGAAAGAAGGTGTTTTCAAAGATTGCAGCCAGCTTTTGGGCGCCCAACTTGTTAGGAAAGGCGTGCCAGTTGAAATTAGTGCTGCTATGTAATGCTATTGCTAATGCAACCCCTGGTTCCCAGGTGGGCAGTTCAGGAGCAGCTCGAAGCCTCAAATCAAAGAGATGATCATGTCCCCGTCCATATGATAGGGGACGGTCCAACCGTTGCTGAACGTGTGAACCTCCGTCGCTTTACGATGGTACGTTACACCATGACCCGACATGGCTCAAGAGGCACAACAGAGCAATCAAGACATGGTGCGGTAAAGGCGCTTTCAGTTTTCATCCTCACCTTCCATCCGTGCACGGCCATCGCGTGAGGGCCGACAAACCACCGCATGTCTCGAGAACGGACGACCTTTCGATTCGCGCAACGGCACATGAGCTGTCTCGCTACCGAGCGAGGATAGGACCAAACCGAGAGAAGATATGCATCTGTAGTAAAAATTCGAGATACAAATTCTATGTTTGGGCCTGCCCCAGTGGAGTAAATGAGGCAATCTGAGGGAGGGGCAAGCCAATGCATTTTCTTTCAAGAAAATATGTCCCTTTCTGGTCCGTGAACGCAACAGTAAAATAGCGCTAAAACATAGAGCAGAACACACTTTCTGACATTAAGGTTTACAGGATTCGAAATTTAGGAGCAGGACGTATCGTTAGGACATGAGATTTATTACAAATTGGGGGGATTAGCTAAAAAAGCTCCTTAATTTATTACAATTGCGCGGTTTCGGTCCTACACCTTTTTCAATTGTATCGATTCAATCTATCCGCTGAATTTTGGTAGGCCAGTGCTAACTTGAATGTCGGTCGGGGATCTAACATTTTAATAATTTTTTGAATTTTTTTTTTGAAATTTTTTATTTTCTTCTCCTTCCCTTTCCCCTTCCCCTTCCCTATTCTAGCTCCAGCTGGCTATCGGACCTCAGCAACGGGCAAGGCTCTTGTCGGCCTCACAATGGTCAGGCAAGGGCCGACCTCGCCAGCCTAGATCTAGTGAGGACAGCCAAGCCTCGCCCAGCGACGATGAGGTCAAGTCTCGGCATGGCTAGGTGAGGCTTCACTCGCCAGATCTGAGTAGGTGAAGCTCGGCCTCATCTCTCCTCGCTCGACCACGATGAGAATGAGCCTCGTCGGTTGTCCTTGTCGAGGTCCAACGACCGGCTAGAGGCAGAACAAGGAAAGGGAAGAAAAAAAGAAATTAAAAATAAAATTAAAAATTATATCAAAATATTAGGTTACACCTACTCAGATCAACGTTTGTTTAGGACTTTTTAGGTTATGGTCACCAATAAACAAAAAAAAGTTAGTGAATTCATATCATTGCAATAAATTTAGGACTTTTTAGGTTATTTTTCCCATCAAATTTGCTGAACTGGGGTACCATCAAATGGTCAACACACAAATCAGAGGACGATCATGATCTTATCTTAACCTAATCATTTGTTTAATCACTAACTTTCCCATCGTTTCTGCCATTAAGTTAGGCTAAAGTTTGTTTAAAAAAAAAAACAGCTGCTTTTATCTTCCACCAGAAAGCTTCCATATGGAAAGTAGAACAGCTTTGAGTGATTTTACTTCTTCGTCTGCATCTAATTTTAGCTCCTTTTTCGAGTGTTTTCTTCATGGGGGAGCAATTTCCCTAGTCTTGCGCGATTTTGGGGTCAGCAAACTCTGACCAGCTTTGCGGCTTAATTAGGTTGAAGGGCATTATTAACTAGCTAGAATGGTAGGTGTGGATGAGAAGACTTTAGGGTTTCAAGAATTTGATGACTGATAATGTTGTTGTTTAGTTAGATTAAACATAGTCGACAGTTATGAAGATCTTAGCATGCTTAGGTTGATTTTACGCTATAGGGCATGGGATTTAAATATGTTCCACTCTTATCGGGTGTTAAATATGTTCCACTCGTGTTCAACCGCCCGTTTCCTGCTACTAGTCTTGCAAATACCTTGAAACCCTAAACTATTTTTTTTTATTAAAAGAAAAATCTTCATGCAGTGTTGAAGCATTGTCAATGCTATCTCCACATACAAATTCTGTAAGTTCTCCATTCGTACATTGTAAGGTTCTTTGTGCGTCGGAAATCCACATGTATCGGCACTTCATAGAACGTTTAGAAACTTCAAAGAAGTTGACCATTCCAACTAGTCTTCATAGTTTGACCCAAAAAAAAAAAAAAACTAGCCTTCATAAAAAAAAATTGCCTATAGATATAGTATCAAGACCAAAATAAATATAATAGATTTTAATATGAAAAAACAAAAGGAAGTATTGGATAAGCCAAAAGAATTCGAATATCTGCCAAGAGCTGGCAATATTTGATCCATATTTTGTATAAAATGGGTCATATATGGGTCATTAACTTTTAAAGTGCTCACTAAAAATTGGTCTAAAAGGTTGAAGTAAAATTGAATAGGTCAATAATTGGTCACACACTTAAACCCATTTTCGACCCATATTGGACTCCATTTTCGACCCATAAGAACAGCTTCCTCCCACAAGTTGCAGATGGTCCCGGTCGCTAGTCGCAGTAACCTGCCCCACCAAAAAAAAAATCGAAATAAAAGTAAGTTATCCACATATATATCGACACATCAAAGAACGTTTAGAAACTTCAAAGAAGTTGACCATTCTGATACTCTTCATTAAAAAAAAAAAGCCTATACATATAATATCAAGACCAAAATAAGTATAAAATCTATTGTTAGAAGATTTTAATATGAAAAATCAAAAGGAAGTATTGGATGAGCCAAAAGAATTCGAATACCTGCCCCACCCAAAAACAAGAGAAATAAAAATAAGTTATTAATTCCTTAGCGACGGTCCAATTTGACCCCAATCGAGTCAGGTCATTGTCTCAATTCTCAACATCTTATGGCGGAATTCTTATCCCATGTGAAAATTATACCTTAGTGCTTGATAATAAACGAGTTTCTCTCTCACATTCTTTTAGCATATGAATCGATCCATAGGAAGAAAAAGAAAAGAAAAACAGTTGCATATGCCTGTGGAACCTCCATGTCATCATCTTATAGCTCAAAGGGGGATGTTCCTTGTTTTGGAGGAATTTTGCTCTTCGAACACAACAAATCAGTCGCATCAACTGAAATCATATGATTGGTTCCCAACAATCCTTTGACCAACAAAATTGAATAAGTGGCACTAATTCTTTTTAGCCACATGGATGACATAAAAATAATACACCACCTATATTGCGCAATGTGTCGTGTTGTAAGACGAACAAATTATCTCTCTCTCTTTTTTTGTGTGATGTACAATTAGCTGTCATATAACGTGACAAGCAAAGTACCGAATGAGTTGGTAATACTTCAAATGGCATATCGCACGATACAAAAACTAAATGATTGCATTTTGGCGTCGACTAAGCTTTCTACGATCGACTAGGATTGATGAAATCCATAGAATGTTTATGGTCCTCAAAGCAAGAAGAACATGGACAAAGGTCAAGTATACCAAGAATATTGTTCATTGGTGACCATAAGAGATACTGGAACACGAACAAGGTCGAGTTTGAAGCACATGTCTTGTTGTGGGAATTGCTGGTCTACACTAAAGACTGATGACCCTTTTGTTGATTCATTTTCCCTTAATTAATGAGGGGTGTTTCAAAATTGGAAAAGACTGTCCTGCACAGCGCTCTGACGTTTATGGTGGAACAACCCCCAAATGGTTTGACGTGCCATGTCCCCATGGCTCTTGATTAATGAAGTGATTGATTTCGATATCTCAAATCAATTATCGATTAGTCACTAACCAGTTCCTTCACGCTTACACTTAGGTAGTTGACTTTCACATCACCGCCGGAGCCTTTTAAGGGGTGTATATGACGGCACTTTTACTTTAGAAATCAACTTCTAATCAGAAGTTGATTTTTCTATTTTTATAAAAAAGTAATTTTTTTTCTTTTTCAAGTGGCTCCAAAACTACTTTCAAAGAAAAAAAAACGCTTCAAAAGTAAAAAAAAAAATGAAATTGCGTGACGGATTTCTAGTGTCTCAGGAGAAAACCTGCTTTTGAGAGCGAAGCCTTGAGCAAGTTGGGAGATCACTCCTCAATTGAATGACACCGCCGAAAGAATCAAAGTCACATGCGAATGGCCCTTCCCCGGCATCAAGACATCAAGAGCCGTTACCAGAATAATCATCGAATTGACAAAAAATGATTTTTGATATAAGTGTCACAAATGCTAAAGTTAGAATGTTTTTTTGAGTATCGGGACCTTTGTGGCCTACTGCTTTAACTTCTTTTTAAGTATATTTAAGCGGATACTGTGATTGCATTGCACCTTTTTCTTTTCAACAGAAAGCTTCAAGAGAGATCCGACGGATGTAATGGTTGGCTTGGCAAGGCAACTGAAAGAGAGTAGCGTCTCGATGAGTCAGCCCCCGCAAAATACAGGAAAAAAAAAAAAGGAAAGTAAACTTTGATATCATGTTTGGTGTCTTTTAATTGATCTCCATCTCGAATCCTCTCGTAATGGCAACCCCAGGATGTAACTTGAGCATTCTACTTTGCAAAACAGCTGCTTTTAGTCATGACATCCCCCGGGGCCGTGGCTATTACACCTAACTCAACAACGTGCTCAGTCTGACAAGATCGATGCGGGTTGCATTGCGGATAAATGTTATGTGTCTTCTAAGCCTGTTAAAGCTTTCAAGCATGCGATCCTAATGTTCGGTGCCCGGTGTGGGTCGTCGTGAGGATTTGGGTAGTCGGAAATGGCGCTGAGAGAGCGTTCGGGCGCTGGCGTTCTTGCTTGTTCCGCGATAACTTCATCTTCGCCCTCGAGATTTTCACTGCTAAGGCATGCCCAGTGAATCGAAGCTGAGTGGTTCGGCTTCAATTAGAGGGAAGCTGCCAAGGTCGGTGTTCATACGGGCACTTCCTGGAACGAGATACTGCCATACGCCACATATAATGTCGACGTAGCCAAAAATTGAATCTATATGTACTTATTTTCTTAGGAATCCAAATCAGTCTGAATCATTTACGTTATGATCTTCTACATTCTAGGTCTTCCCGTTCACCTTTTCAAACTCTATTTGTAACTCACTATAGACTCCGAAACTAAAGAGAAGATGGGGTGCTAACGATATATGTAGCAACAAGAAGAAGGAAAAGGACTAAATCACTTAAATAACTAATGAATCGAAACCTTACTATTGTAGAAATTTCGCTAATACATCATTTTAGTAAAATTGTAGGGAAAAAAACTCGGAGAAAGTACTACTTTTGCATATCTTTATTCCACTTTAGCAGACATACGTCAATCATTTATTAGACATTAGTAAAAGATACGCGCCCCATCAACGATTAAAATGGTGCTCTGTAACCACTAAATATTTTCTCATTGTCTCATCAGCCATCTAACTCGTTCGGAGCTGTTCACGTCGCTAGTTATAGCCAAACCCCTCCGAATGAGTCATTCCACAGTGCTTGTTAACCTGGGGTACGTTGCCAGCAAGCTGGTTAATAAGCATTGTGCGAAGCAAAGGCCAACAATGCAAGAGCCGAAACTCCGATGACTCATCCCAGGCGCGGGTCTCTACGATACGAGCATGCTCGGCGGTAGCCATCCGAAGATGACGTGGAGTCTGCCTTCCCCACCGCCACCCTCTTCGAATTGAGAGAAAATATTTTTCTTCCCTTCATCTCAGAAAATACCCTTGAAATTTTACGTCCCAAAGTTTAGACGAAGTAGTTTCAGGACTTGCTCAATCCATAGATCAGATATGGATGAGCATCTATTACCAACCAAAAGCAAGGCCTTGTCTAAGCACCTCCTAATCATGACCGCTTTCTTGAATTCCAAATTGCCACAAGACAATAAGGAGAGCATTGCTGCATGCCACGATGCTTCCTTGAAGCCTCTTAAAACACATCACGACTGCGCATTTGAAAAATGAAACAGGTAAAGCGAGACTCTTCTGGTGCTATTAATTTAAGCTTGTGGGTCTCTTGTAGTTCCCATCAAGTCCATCCCGAATTCGCGCGACGTCGAAGAAATTTGGACAATTAATTGGACACATTCTTATACCCCGCATCAAGAAATGTCTCGTGTTTGCAAGGCACTGGTGTAGCTGTCGAGACGAAGATGAACAAGGATGCCGCGAAAATGAACCCCGACACGATGTCTATTGAACTGGAAATATTGAAAGGAGTGAGCTTCAAGATCAAAGGAGTGGAGTGTGATTCCGCGAAAGAGAATGTTGTTGTGTACTTGGATTTCCAAATCGTGTTGCTGCTTCTTGGCTACGGCTCACAATCTTTGAAACATCTGAAGTTGCCAGCATCATTTCTGTTTATATCTTTCATTGGTTAATAATATGCGGAAGCGTTTACCAATTGTACTTAGCACGATTTTTATATTACGAACATTAATAGACAAACATCATATAAAATAGGAAAGGATGGCCTCTCTTTTCAAGATGAGAACTTATTATGAACCAATATCAACGTTGCACAATGTCGCGTGCATTCGATGCAGGCAAATGTCATGTTGTAACACACCACTCACCAGTATCACTTATTGTATTATCCACATAAATAAATAAATGTATGTACGTGAGCATGCATCATATTCGTTACCCCATCTTTCATTCCAAACGCTCCGAAGGCATCCCGACACACGGCATAACAATGAACGACGGACGTTATGAGTAAACCTAGAAGAGATCGAGCTGAACAGGGACGGATTTAGGTAGGGTTAGGACCAAACCAAGACAAGATGAATCTGTAGTAAAAAATCAAGAGACAAATTGTATCTCTTGGACCTGGTCCGATGGACTAAATGAAGCAATCTGAGATAGGGGCAAGCCAATGCATTTTCTTTCAAGAAGATAAGTCCCTTTCGGGTCCATGAATCCAACAGTAACAAAATCCATTAAGGAACGTCATTCAGCCGATGTACTCCTAGTGCCGCTTGCTTATCTTGAAAAAATAAGGCGAAAGTATCGAAACTCATCCAGGACTAGGTTATCGAGAATACTAAGCATGAAAATTTTTTGTTACCACACGCAAGCACAGAGTGTAACACACTTTTAGACATTAAGGACGGGCAAGCTTACAAGGTTTTCGAAATTCAGGAGCAGGACATACTACATAAAGTCTCAAAACACAAGTCTTGACTGTTTTTTTCCCCCTTTTTTGCATAAACTATAGTAGAAACGTAGTTCAAGGGACATTTGAGTCCCTCACAAGTGAAAAGGAATTACATAGCAACAGAGTAGAGCAGCCATACACGGTCCTTAGCTGATCTTGATGTCTTACTTGTCAACTTCCAATATTTTTCCGGTTCAAGTGACCTTTCATATTGAGCAAAGTTCCACCCCCACGGACTACCGGATACCTTTCATCGTGAGCGATGTTAGCTAGTTCTTGTTCTTGGACTTCTCCACTGCCCTGGGTGCTGTAGAAAGAGAGACACACACAGATTCTCAGTGAGAAATATTTGTTTCTCTTTGTATAATCTAGGGACAAAAACAAAACACAGACGTGTGGTCATCACCAAATTCTGCCAATCTGATCTCAAATCTGGAAGTGCAAAATCTAAAATGGTTTTGTGTCATGCAGTGAATTTGACTTCCCCTTATTCTGAGTGCATTTCAATGTACAACACGGAAGAGATCAGATTTACATAAGATATCCTAGATTTATTTAGTGTTCATTCAACATATTTCAGAGATGAAGAGATGGAAAATAACAAATTTATCTCGCTTCAGTTGAAAAAGCTCGTGCAGGATACCGCCACGTGCAAGCATAATGATGTTAGGCTGGTGAGAAGAAGGCATCATCGTACACAAACATCAGCTATTATATTTAAGCATACCCAGATGCTGGCAGCTTCAATGTAACGAGAAAAACGAAAGCTTCACATAACCAGGCATCATAAACAAGTGAGAACTCGGACAAATTCAAAGATTTAGCAAGATATAACGCCATAGAAAAATCAATGAGGGCAGCCTCAACCAAGGCAAGCTTTCTTGTTATTGAAAAAAAAAAAAAATTGTAAACTATAGGGTTAACATCACGAAAAATCCCAAATTAGTACATTTATGATAAATTTACCTCAAACTAAATTTTGGATCACTAAAAATCCAAACTGATATACTTGTAACAGATTTACCCCTAACTAATTTTTTGGTCATAAAAAATCCCAAACTTGTACAGGGGTGACACACTCCGTGAAATTGCTGAGCTAGATGACAAATGACAATAGCTCAATTGACTTGACAAATCCACATGAAAATCCATGACTCTCTCTCTCCTTGTTTCTTGAATTAGCCATAATTTGAAAACAAATATGGCTCATTCTCTCTCTCGCTCGTAGCACGAAAAACCCTAGATCGTCTTCTTCATTGTCATCCGTCTTTGTGATTAAGCATCGAAACTCATTCAAGCACACTTTTATCTCTAGTAATCTCCTCACCTTTGATTTTTTTTTCCCCGGAATTGTTTGGTGAAGTCATCCAAATCATTAAATTAGAATGTTCCATGGCTGTGGAAGTGGATCAAAGAGAAGTGTGACTAGAAAAGCAAAAAAAAATCGAAGGCGAAAAGATTACTAAAGATAAAAGTGTACTCAAACAAGTGCTGATGCCTAATCATGAAGACGAAGGCCACGATGAAGGAGTTTGCTCATTGAAGAGGAAGACCTAGGGTTTTCACGCTCAAGAACGAGCCATATTTTCACGGTAAAATTTGACGGAAGCTAATGGAGGGAAAATGTGTCATGCATCTACCTGTTTGGGTTTTTAGTGACGCAAAAATTAGTTCGGGTGAATTTATCACATGTATACTAAGTTTGGGATTTTTCGTAGTATTAACCCTAAACCATATTGGTTTTCCACTTGCATTCACAGCCATGATAATTCTTCTAAACCTCCAACAGGCCACCGGTATACTACAAATAAATAAATTACTAATCGTTTTGCTAGCACCATTTACAATGTGAAGTTGGAGAACAATAGAATCAGGAAACCTGTGTCATTGTTTTCAAGAGGAACGACATGCCCTCAACCAAGACTTATGGAACCCCTCTCCAAGTATTTTCCGAAAAAAGAAAAGAAAGAATATCCTGACATCTTCTTCTACTTCTTCTGAAAAACTTGTACAACATATCCATCCTTAATCAAATATAAAATAAACTATAAGAACGAACATCACTGAGAACAAATATAATGTTGGAACCAGGTACCCGCGTCAACCTGATATGATTTTCAACAATAAAATTTTAAACATGTAAAAGATTGTTCTCTCTTTTGTTTTGTTGCAATAAGATGATTTCCATTTTCGTAAGTCGGACGTTTTAAACTCAGCCAAATGTTATGTGAATATCCACAGCATACATGGACAAAATATGTGTATCTTTCCTTAACATGGTATGGAAAGCTTCATGGAAGCTTAATAAAGCCTCAAAAGAAGCTTCACCTTTCAATCAAAGCTTAAGTATGAAACCTCCAAAGTTTCAAAAAATGAAGTTTCATAGATGACAACATCAACAAGCCCAGAGTAGAAGTGTAAAAATGAAAAGCCTATGTACAAGAAAATGACATATTCATCAACTGAAGCGGAGCTGGAGTTGTTTCAATGGAGACCTCTGAGAAATGTGTTGCTTCTATTTGAGTGAAAGTCAGTTAAATAAGAACTTTTTGGAGTTGGGAGTTGCTCCTTGATTGTCTAAGAACCATGCTCTGAAAATGAGAAACTGTCCTTCATTTCGGATTGGAACTAGTACATTCGTTTTCCAAGAATCTGGCGTATCATAATCATTCGGCAGTGGACTAGCCCTAGTGTCATCAAACACATTTTTCCTTCCGTGGTTTTCATTTTCAATAAAAAAACATAGATTAGGAAAAAAATTTGACAACCTCCAATGTTTTCAAATTCTCAAAAGGCAGAAAATGGTTATTTAGAAAATTATGTTCAAAATTATTTTGAAACTTAAAATAAAAAGACAACTATTTTCAGGGAAGATCTTACATCTCCCATCTGTTTCACACCATAAGTAGAAGAAAGTATGAAAAACAAGTTGTCCTGAAAATTGGTCATTAGGCACCAAAGACTTTTCCAGAAAACCAAAAAATATATATGTATATATATGTTTCTTGAAACCAGATACAAGTTTGATTTTGTTTCTCTATATTCCTGAGTGTAGGGAGGCCGCAGCAGAACTCCGATGTTTTTCACCGGGAAGATCGCCAAGAGGAAGCTCAAGTCCAAACCTGTTAATATATCTAGTTGAACCCACCTTCCCTCAAAAGCTTAAGACAATGAGTTATGGGCCAATCAAAAGCTTAAGCCAATGAGTTATAAGCCAATTTGGATTTATTAACTGCTTCATACTACATTAATTCTCCAATGTGGGACTGTTCTAACACAACTCACACATGCATCCTGACAATCTCCCCCACGTGTGAGCTCAGCCCGAAAACTGCGTTGGTTACCAAATTCCTTCTTGAGATATTCACCGAAATAGATTGGAGGCCTACCAATCCAACCAAATTCCTTCTTCAGATATTCACCGAAATAGATTGGAGGCCTACCAATCAACCATCGACTCTGATACCATTTGTTGGGAGCGCGCAACAGAAGTCCGATATTTTTCATCGGGGTGATCGCCAAGAGGGAGCTCAAGTCCGAGCCTGTCAATATATCTAGTTGAACCCACCTTCACTCAAAAGCTTAAGCCAATGAGTTATGGGCCAATTTGGATATATTAACTGCTCCACACCACATTAATTCTCCAATGTGGGACTCTTCTAACACAACTCACACGTGCATCCTAACACTGAGAATATTTGGTATGTTTCCACCTTCTATAGCTTCATACATTTATTTATCATGTCTTATTGTATTTGACTATAATGGCTTCTTTCTTATTTTCTTCTTTTGAGACCTTCCACTATTATTCCATGATAAAGCAAGGACGAATAAAAACGAAAAAAGAAAACAACTGGTTGATGGAGTTCCGTTAAGAAAGGGACGGTCATCTGCTCATAGCATGATCAGTTATCCAAGGAAACAAGAGAGTTGGAGTCCTTGGATTGGACAAAAACCAGGCTTTAGATGCTTCCAAGGTCAAACTAATGAGAACCCACACAGCATTCTTCTATTTTAGTCTGAACAGAAAGAGAAAGAGGGTTGCCTAGTATAGTGCTCCCAGCAAGTGAAATCGTAAAGGAGACATGGTACTTGACATTCTAGACAGTAAGCAGCAAACTAACCATGGGCACTGATACATCCTTAAACTGTCAGGCCTTGGCTGAATTGCATAGTTTTCATGCTACCATTTTGGAGGTAAATCTTTGAAAATTATCAAAACCTTCTTCATGGAATTTCAGTCTAAAAAAGTCCACGTATTGGTGTAGGGCAAGCCTTGGTGTAGCAGTAAAAGGTTACTCCATTGTGGCTTGAATTCATGGGGTCAAATCACGAAAACAGCCCCTCTGGAAACCTGGGTAAGGCTGTGTACATCAAACCCTCCCCAAAAAGCTCAAGTGCAGAAAGCCTGGCGCAGTGGAGCGCCCTTTTTCAATTGGTATATATAGTTCTTATGTCATCTGCCTATAGGCAGAAGAAAAGGGGGATGTGGTTCTATTCAGTCCTTCCATATGACATACATAATACTTGCTCTTCATCTTCAAGAATACACATGATCAGATCTGTATAATGCTATGACTCATGCACTTCATTGTCTCAAGATGGCTTAAAACAAATAAGGCCTACCTAGTCCGATGGCATCACAACTCTTCATGATCCGAAGTCTCTTGCATGAGTCTAAAAACATCCTGCCACAAACCTCAAGTGTGAGCCAGATAGGAGAAGCTAACTGTACAACCATGGCAAAGATTTAGCATATCCAATTATAATCAAAAGAAAAAATATGAGGCTAAATAGAACGTAGTGACATATAACGAGAAACTACAGTCAAGCACTATTTACCAGACAGGCAATTAAAAAAGGGCCCAAATGAAGGAAATAAATGCTTTGCAAAAGCTCCCAACCAAAAAACAAAAATAATTTGCAAAAGTTGATGTTACATTCTTGTGGTGGAAGGACCAGATAAAGGAATTAGCATTGAGTGATTTGAATGACATAGACATCGGACCGACTCCTACAGGCTAATAGCAAAGCACCTTGACAGGGTAGATTTTTTGAAGCATCAAAGTGGCAATAACCATTATAACTGATTTATCGTATTCATGCTTTGGACTTAGGAGTAAGGCAGTCTTCATTACTCGTTTCTGATTTTTTTTTTTTTAAAAACCTGTAATTCAAGTTGGGCCATGTCGCTTATGCAGTTGTAAAAGAGCCATGTCACTTCATGTCGAAACAAATTGACGATTCTTTTTATTGCAATACAAAAGCAAACTTATAAGCAAAACAAACCTCGAAATGATGTACTTGGTATAATGTAAATCATGCAGCTATTGTAGTCGCAGTCCCTTTGTAGAATTGTTTTATGTACTCGATGTTATATTCAACTTTGCATTTTTTGTGATGTGCCCAGGATAAAGTACAAGTATACACGGCCTTTGGGCATAGAATGACCAACCAATAGCTACAAATCAAGATATGGTAGGAGAGAAGCAAAGTGTAGGAGGATGGAACTTACTCCCAAGGAACATCACCGACAAGCATCCAGTCACCATCTTTATCCTCATAAGTCAGAACATGCTCTGCTCCACCTAAAAGATCTTTCAGCTTACTCTCACTTAGCATCTCCCGGCCCAGAGCACCTGACATGGAAGTAGATAGCAGCAACTGGAAAAACTATTAGCTTATGTGGCAAGACACATGAATAATTCGCTCTCTTCAACTTCATTCTTTGCCATCAGATCAATACATGGACATATCTCACCTATAGTGAAACAACTGAACATCTTTTCAAGGGCAGAAGACAGCTCCTGGTATGCACTGTAATGTTTCAAGTCAACTTTTCTCAGATATGGAGCGCCGTCCATGCTGACTTTGACGAACAAAGCACCAGATCCTGGTTTTCCATCGACTTCTTCAGCATTCTTCGAAGTGGTAGCTAGGGAATTCTTCCTGAATGATCTTATAGGTGGCCAACCTACAACTTGTTGCCTGCCATGAAAAGGCAATTAGAGACCATAAATAAGTCAATCACAACCATAAGTCTGATAGCTTTATGCTTACTTAGGAGCAGGTGCACTAGTGATATTACTTCCGGAACCATCATTAGGTTGAGTTTCTGGTGTAACCTGTGTGGTTGGTATCTCTTTGACTTTGGCTGGTCTAGATCCGAAGCTTTCAGGGCCAGAACATTTTTTCAGACCTAATTTTGGAGATGGCCTGGGCAACTGCATGACATTTGCCTCTGGATTTGCCATGAACTCTGCCTGCATATACAGCTTCTTATCATTATCAGCTCACCAGTAGAGGAACAGGAGAAAAAGAATCAAGGTGCATTCATTCACCAAGATCTTTTCCAGCTTTGGTTTTGATTTTCCAGGAAATCAAACCAAACCGGCAAAAAACTTGGCAGCCCACCTTTTATCAAATTCTTGAAAACTAAAAAAATAATAATAATAATAATGATTAGAAGGTTGCAGAACTACAATAGGTGTTTCTCATTTTTCCAAATTGAAATGAGAAGGAATGTGAATTTCATGGAAAAGCTATTATGGTCACTTGATCACCACAACATGTGGAAGCAAAGATAAGTCAAAAACAATTTGACAAAATACATTGCCGCTATAGGGCAAAAGGTTTGTGGAAAATTTCAAAAAGAAATAGAGAAATAAGATGTTCTTCCAAATTGACCACAACCCTAAACTTTCAGATTCATTAAAGCAGTTACTTCACCTCTGAAGCACAACACATAGCATTAGCAAAGCCTCTCTTATTGCCTGAGACAGCAATTTTCTGCGAAGAGTAGTGACCATCATTTGAAGGGTGCAAAGGAAAGAAGGGCTTTTCATCAAGCTTCGCTGAGCTTATGGCGCAAAAGTACGCATCTCTTTCTGGAGACTGGGATCCAGGAAGTCCGAGCCTCAATTCAGTAGCCTTCAGGGTAAGGGTGATCTTGCAACCCTCGAAGACAGTGGGAACAACGGAACTGTCCTCCGAAGGACGATTAGCCAAGCCCATGTAGTTATGCTCTTTCAACTCAGCATTCTCGCATACACTTTCCAAGGAGGATGAAGAAGCCAGCAAAGTAACATTGCTCTGACACTCCTCCCCAGCACTAAGAAGTGGTGGGGACATTAAAGTTTTTGATTTCTATTTATGTAACTTGTTGGAGCGCCAAAAAAAAAACCTAGGAAACCGGAAACTTCATTATGTCAGCTTATTGGAAAAATCTGAACTAGTATGTAATACCCACAAAATTAAATGCATCAAACCAGAAATGAAACAATCGGAAATAGCTGGCAATGCTTGTCTTGCAAACTAAAAAGCAAAGTCAAGAAAATAAGTCCCTGAATTAGTGGATACATCACCACAGCAAACTGCTCCACCATTCATGTCATTGACTAAACCTTGCTGAAAGAAATTACACTCAACAGTAGACCAAAAGTAAGTGGATCACTCATGCTTGCTGACATAATAAGCGATAACATAATTTATCTTCAACGGATCATACTACAAAATCCTTGCACGGGAAACACTCCCAGGATATAACAGAGAAAGTGGAAGCCACAACACAGACGCATAAAAGTCATAACCCAGGAAAGACATCAACTTAATAAAACCTTTCGGCAGTCAAATTAAAATTCAAGAGAAGGGGCACATAGAAGCTGATTCTGGGGTAATCAGCAACTCAACCGCTGCAGATTATCAATTAAATTTGTAAGCGAAAAGCAATTGAAGAAAAGCAAAAGACAATCATGTTTCGTTAGGACAGTTCAAGAGAGAATCTCCACACAGAGAAAATCCCTCAAGGCTAAATCTATGGATCTTGGGTTTCCTAAAGTATTAGACATTAGATAAAAATTCACAAGAACGTAACCTTTGCACAGAGACTCACGGCCACTGTTTACCATGTTGTTTGAACTGTGTTCCACAAACAGCATCAAGCAGAGAGTCTAAAATTCCACTGAAATCACATCAGGCACGATTAAAAAAAAAAAACAAAGACTTCAAATTTTTCCCATCCCCCACTATTTACCCGCCAATCAAGAGCGAAGTGAGCTCAAAACAGCTCGAAAAAGGAAGAGCGACATGCTGGGGGCAGAGCTGAGAAACACCCACATAAACAGAAACAGGAAAGAAAGAATCTGAAGTGGGAAAAGGAGCTCCTGCTCAAGAAAGTTAGAGACTTTGCAAGCGAAGATCTTTTGAAGAATTAGAGACATTACCTGGCGAGATTTGGGTAAGAATCTTGTGAAAGGGGAGGAGCTGAACGAGGGGTTGGGTGGTGCAGAGGAGTGTGTTCCGAGCAAGAGAGAGAGACCGCTAAGGACCCTCCATTGGCATTTGGCACAAAGTAACAGAAGCTTATTTTGATGTCCGATGTGAACTTCTCCGAGCATTTAAAAAACATGCACACGCTTTGAGGAAAATGTGCCCCAAAAAACACACCCGCCCTTTTCTCCCTTCTCTCTCCCATCAAATGACCAAAATGCCCTTTGCAGGTTGTTTTTTGGAAAATTTCAAAAACAGCCCAAAGTGCTCTCATTTTCTCAAATAACGGTCCGAAGTGAATTTTATTTTAAATAAGGGCATAAAGTGCTCAAATTATTTCAAAAGAGGGTCTAATTGAAGGGCATTTTTAGTTTTTACCTTATTATTATTATTTTTAAAATGTTTTTTCTTTTTTCCCCTCCTCTCCTCTCATGTTCATCATCTTCCCCATGCACGTCTTCTTCATGGCTGTTGTCAAAAGACCTGCACCAATGTCTTTACCTATCGGAGCCTCCTTTTTCCGCTGTCGACACTGGTCACCACGTCCACAAACGAGTGGTGTCGTCTGTGCTGCCGCCAACATCTTGATTAGGTCCGCAAGACCGACACCTTCTATTCGCTGCTCGGGCCCTGTGAAACTCTATTCGCTTCGCCGCCGTTGTCGTCCTTAACGTTGGGCTTTGGTGGCTGCTCTGTGTTAACTAAGCATCATCCGCTTCTTCGTGCCTGTGAAGGTGGTCAGCAAGCTCGAACTGGCTGTTCGCCGTCAAAATGAAACAAGAACATCGGACCGAGCTTTGAACTCAATCGATTCCAAAGAGATGGTGGAGCTAGACGCCTTGCCTGAGGAGTGCATTGCTCACATACTCTCTCTCACCACCCTGTGCAATGCCGCCTTCTCCTCTGCCGTCTCCTACACCTTTCGCTTCGCCTCCGACTCCGACACCGTCTGGCACAAATTCCTCCCGCCCGATTTGGACTTGATTGTCTCGACTTCCTAGCCGCCACCGCAGTCGCCTCTTGGACACTCGCTGAGTAGAAAGAAGGATGTCTTCCTCCATATATGCAGCGCCCCATCTTCTCATTGACGACGGTCACAAGGTACTTGATTTTTGCCGAACAAATTGTGGACTTTACATTGGTTGCGAACTGAAATGATTGTCGGTTTTGTGGGTCTAGAGTGTGATTTAGTTGAATCTTGGAGTGAAAGGGGAAAGCCTTTTAGATCGGCTTGAGGGGCGGATGTTTTGAACTTCAGCACAGAACTCCGACTTTGTGTAATCTACTTCTCGAAGATCATGGCCTATCACACGTGTTGAAGAAGATGTGCGAGGCATGGGGGAAGATGATGAACGAGGGGAAGGGAGGAGAAAAAAGAAAAACATTAAAAAATAATTTTTTTTTAAAAGTAAAAGACAAAAATGCCCTTCGATTAGGCCCTCTTTTGAAACAATTTGAGCACTTCAGGCTCTTATTTGAAACAAAGTTCACTTCAGATCCTTATTTGAGAAAACGATGACACTTCGGGCACTTTTTTGAAATTTTCTCTTGTTTTTTTTTTTCCTTTCAAAAACCATGTTGAGGAAAAAAATTCAAATAAGTGTATGAAGTGGATCTTATTTCAAATAATGGTATAAACTGCCTTCTTTATTTCAAAAAAAGTCTCAGACGATCATGAAGGACACCTCGTCAGCCACAAACAAGGTCGATCCTCACCAGAACTGGGCGAGGGTCACCTCACCACGGAAGACTAGGACAGCGACCTTCGCTGGCCAAAACAAAGGAAAAGGAAAAGAAATGTGAAAAATGGAAAAGGAAATTATGAAATGTCATTGGCCAGGTCCTTCTTTGAAATAAAGATGGCACTTTAGGCTTTTATTTGAGAAAATAAGAGCATTTTAGGTCTTTATTTGAAAATTTCCCTTTGTTTTATTATTGTTTTAGTTTCAACATGCTTGGTGATGTTCTTCTATGTCCATGTTCCGAAAAATCCTTTTTTCCAAAGAGCGAAAGAAATTGTCCTCAAAGTTCCCAAATTATATATGGCTAAAGAATTTGGAAATTTAATTGCATCGATCAAAAGCTTAAATTCGATGAAGGCTTAAAAATTGTGTTTTTTTTAAATAATTTCCTCATGTTCATGGATATTTTCTGTGATTTTCATGATGAATTTCCCTGTCTTCACGTAATTACTGGCTCTCATGCACGCGCGACCAGCTTTCAATCCTTGTACAACATAACAAAGTAATAACAAAACCGCCTGGAAAATTTTAAAACTTATCATGAAGTGCAATTTAGCCCTAAAACTTACAAAAAATATAATCAAGTCATTCCATTAATTCCATTTAATTTAGCTAATGAAAATTGTTGATGTGGGATTTTTTATTATTCTCTCTCATACGTGGCTAAACATGAAGGATAAGTCTAGAACGACGTTGTTTTGGTCCAATATTATTCTAGTTATTAGTCACATTTTAGATTATGAAATAATCTAAATTTAAAAACAAAACAAAAAAGGATGAAGAGCGCAAAATGGCGACGGCCCTACAGCCCCTCACACCGCTGCCACCCCCTTCGCCCGAAAGGGTTGACAATGTTACAAAATAAACTAAAGCATGTTTGGACCAAAAGGACATCGTTCTAGACGTATCCTTGACGTAGCAACGTAGGAAAGAGAAGATAATTAAAGAAAACACACGTCGACATTTTCTGTTGGGCAAATTAGACGGAATTAACGGAATCACTTAATTGCATCAATTTGACAAGTTTTATGATGACTTGATTGCACTTTTTTATAAATTTAAGAATTCAATCGCCCTTTCGCGGCAAGTTTTCATACTTTTGATGCACTTCGGAGTTAATATTTCTAAATTTTCTATAACCTGAAAAATCGATGTGCGTTTTGAAGGGTTTTTTTTCTTCTTCTTCTTCTTATTATTTGGTCATTAGCGATCATAACTTTCATTAATTAGTAGCTAGAGTTTTAACCCGCTTTTCAACATCAAAACACAGTAAAGACGCCAGATTAACCCTCTTTTAATTCCAAAAAAGTGCCAAAATTCTCTTCTTTTATGATTCACGAGACGCCCGAATCATTACACTCCTCTGCCAATGTTCCCCGATCCCGTGAGGACAAGTTGATAAGAGTCCGTAAAAAGGAAAAAAGAAAAAAAAAATGCCCTTCACTTTTCGGGCGGGCGATCCAACTCCATCATAATCCCCAAAAAGACCATCTTACCCCCAATCGGAGGGGGACAAAAAAAAAACACACACACCGATTCTAGAAATCTGGAAAAACCCATTAGCCGTCTTGTCCACATACATGCCATGCACGGGAGGGGAATAGAATACACGTATCAGGATATAAGAAGGTCACGTGCATGGCGCGTGGGAACCCAATGAAGGCATCGATTAACACTAGTACGGATTAGCGCCACGTGTCTGTCTAGGTTAGCTACACATATTGGTGTCAAGTCAACAGCGGGTAATGCCGCCAGAAAATTGGAATATGCTTCAGAAGGCATGCCGAAATAGTTAAAATATAGCTGTCACCTTGGAATGTCCGGCGGGGAAACGGTTATGACGGTTATTCGAGCCTCGAAGCAACTCCCCGAAAATTTCGGCTCGAAGGTTCTTGAAAGGTAGAAAACGTGGGCACGATTCATCCGAGCAGTAGGAGGAGAGGCGTGAACCGATACAAAGAATTTGAAGATTATCGACAATTACGCGGAGCTTTACACGTGCCAAAAATAACTGCATGAAGACTTGGTCAAATGAGCTCGTGGGAGATAACGAACGTGACAGCTATCGACGCGCTTAAGGCTTTAACCGTCAAAGGGCAGTTATTACTCAATCATTAATAAACACTACCAAGCAACAACAAAGAAGCCCCCGAACAAAGCAACAGATTTATCTTTATCCTTACTTTTCGCACTGCATTTTACATGCCTCTACCATAGCTTTCAGATTCTCGCCGTCGAGTCAAATTCCGGCGTTTATCTTTATCCAATATACTTTGCAGTCGAGGGTGTGGTATCGAAACGTGTTCGAGCTTATTGCCGAGTCAAACTCCGATAAAGTTTGGGTGGGTTGGTCCTTTTTTTTTGGGGGGGTAGGAATTTCACTTTCTAAGCCACTCCGTCAAGTTAAACATTGGGCTGATTTACGTTTGTGTAGTTTCTTCCAAGCTCTTGTGTATCGATTCTTTAGAGTTATGCTTCTTGTCGAGTCAAACTCAGGCTTGGTTCTCGTTAGTAATTGTACTCAAATCTCTGCACAATTTATGTTTGGATTTTTTTATTATTATTATCTGGATCACTCCTGTCCGGAGGACCCTTTTTCTACATTTAAATGCCGAAAAACTAATTTCAAAAGAAAAAATATTTTGTCACAGAAGAATTCTGGCCAAACAGCTATATGTGATAGTGGGAAGAAATTAAAGATTAGGGCAGATTAGACTCTCCTCTTCCCTTGTGAATGCCAAAAGAAGAAGAAGAAAAGACCCTGAAGATAATGAGGAACTGGAATAGAAAATAAAGAACCGGGGTTGTCTGGCCATATATATGAAATCAAACCACTCCACTCATTACTCTCCTAACTTAAACAGGAAGATTCTATTATCTTCATTTGCCCAATGTTACTTGAAAATTAATTATTTCTTAGTTCACCAGAAAAGGGGAAAAAAAAAAAACACTCTTCCCATTCACTCACTCACATTCACATGTACCAAATTGAAAAAGATCCCCACCAAGATTGCAATCACATGCTGTGTGTAGGCCAACTAAATTGATAATGTTGGCACTGCGCTATTTACTTTAATACACGAGAAGTTTAGAAAAAAAAAAATCTTCCTGACTTGATAGTTTTTGGAATATGTAAGCAGTTGGACTCTAAGACTGCATTTGGTAACGCTCCCTGGAATGTGAACACTTTTGGAACAGAAACGCGTTTGGCAAAAAAAATTCCAAAAGTGTTCCGAAGAACACTTTTAAAAAAAAGAACACTTTTGGTCCTAAAAAAAGAAACAGAAAAAAGATGTTTTTTTTTTTTGTTTCTGGAACACTTTTGGTCCTAACGCTCCCTGGTCGGCGTCGCCGCCGGCCGCCGGTTGACACCGCCGCCGGTCGCCGGTCGCAGCCACCGCCAGCCGCCCCCTCCTTTTGGCGAGAAAAGTATTTTTTTTTAACTTACCAAACGCGTTTCTGTTCCCAAAAATCGTAGCCGAGAACAGAAATATAAAAAAATGTTTCTGTTCCAAATATGTTCCCAGGAACAGAAACGTTACCAAACGCAGCCTAAATCTCTTTCATTCTCTTCTAGAAAGTTATGAAATGTTCTAATAGGTGATAAAAATAGTGATAGGAAATTTACGAGTTAAGATTTTGTTTCGGTTTTAGCCCTTTTTACACCAGGAGGAGGAGGAGAGGAGGGTTCACCCAAAGACCCAAAGTATATACAAAATTAGAAACATATTTTGACAAGATTTTTCCATGCAAAAATAGGAGGAAATTTCAAACAAGGATCTGAATTGCGACCATTTTTTTCTCAAAAGAAGGTCCAGAGCATGTATGTCTCGAATAATGTGGTGAAATGACTAATTTAGCTTCAAATAAGACGCGAAATTAATCAACCGGCTAAATCTTAGACAGCCAGCATGTCCGTGCAGCTCACATGCACCCTTTGCAAATTGCCAAGCTCGTTGTTCATACTGTGATGCAGAACAACTGGCAAATAATTTTATGGAAACCTTCTAGGGCCTAATTCCAAAAAAAAACCTCAAACTTTGACGTTTGTCCCAAAAATATCCATAACTTTTTTTTGTCTCCTAAAAAACCTTCAACTTTTGGTTTTGTCCCAAAAAAACCTCAAACTTTGGTCTTTGTCCCAAATATACCCACAACTTTTTTTGCCTCATAAAAAACCTCAAACTTTTGATTTTGTCCCAAATTTACCACAGTTATTAAAAAAAAAAGTGTTTCGCGCACAGTTGAACAGAACCCATGATTGTTCGACAAAGATCAAAATGTATTTCCAATTGTTTCAAGGAAGAATGTTTGACACATTGCAGCTGCATTAATTCATTTCTAGACATAATTAAGTTACCCGAGATTCACATACAAATTTCAGTGGGAACAAGATATTAACAAATCTTCTTCTTATACTTCAAATTTTTACTGAAATGATGATCACAAGAAAGCATTAGGGGCAGCAGTTTTTCGTCACAGAGGCAGGGTCAGCAGCAGCTTGTTGTCACAGATGCAGGGTCGGCAGCAGCTTGTTGTCACAGATGCAGGGTCGGCACGATGGTCCTCGGTGGAAGGCTCGATTGGCATCAAGGACTATCAACGGGTAAGGAGCCGATGACGAGGGTTTCTATTGTCTCGGGATAAGGCCACACCATCGGGCGACAGTTGAGAATCACTTGGAGTTTCGACAGAAGCTAAACGGACGACGTCGGGTCGTCGGGAATTCTACGAGATGGGTTTTGAGGGTTTTTTTGTGATTGAACTAGTAGATTTGGGACAATTCAAAAGTTGAAGGTTTTTTAAGAGACAAAAAAAAAAGTTGTGGATATTTTTGGGACAAAGGCCAAAGTTTGAGGTATTTTTGGGATTGGATTGGTAGACTTGGGACAAAATCAAAAGTTGAAGGTTTTTTATGAGACAAAAAAAAGTTGTGGATATTTTTGGGACAAAGGCTAAAGTTTGAGGTTTTTTTTGGGATTGGGCCAACCTTCTAGCATGACTCGTTCAACAAATCAAATCAAAAGAGTATTGCGTCATATAAGTACAAGTTCACGATTTTTTATGTCACAAGAAAAAGATTAGAGTAATCGTGTCACGGTGGGCATAGTTTGAGTTTTTTTAATGTTTGGAGTAAATACGTCACATTGAGCATAGTTTGAAGTTTTTTGCGGCTTTTTCCTTAATCAAAACTATGAATTTTTAAGGAACTCTAATTAATTACTGGATGGATGAACGTTGGTGCTTTAAAACTTGATAATCAATTCATTTGCTCAAATTAAAAATATAAAGAAAAGCCCTCGGGTCGAACCGACCTGAATAAGTTGAGTGGAGCCGCTTTTGTTGGGGTCATGTAAGGATAGCTCGAGACCTTCGCCTCGGCCTTGGTTATTCGTAAAACGCATGACCCATCAACTGATTCTCGCCCCAGCTCACATTGCCCATGCAATGTCAAGAAAATTTGCTTCTTCACGTGTTATCGAATTAGTTGAACAAGGTAAGACCGATCGATGTATTGAATCGAAAGACCTTATGGGATCCGATTGTGCCGATCAGCGCCAGTCTAGTCCGATTTTTAAGACAATGTGTGTTACTTTTAAGTAGAGGTGTCAAATGGGTGGGTCGGGTCGGGTTTGGGTCGGGTCGAATATGATCCGACCCATATTGACCCATCTGACCCATATTTAATGACCCAAACCCGACCTGACCCGCGACTGACCCATACCCGACCCAACCCGTTTTAACCCATATTACCAAATCACAACAATTTTTTTAAAAAATAATATTACTAAAATAGTTCCCGACCTCGGTCCCCTCCCCGGCCCCGGCCCCGGTCCCGGTCACGGCCCCCGGCACCGATCAAGGCCCTGACCCCGGGACCCCGCCCGGCCCAGGGACCCGGCCCCGGGACCAGGACTAGGCCCCCGCCCCAGCACCGGCCCCGGTCCCGAGACCCGACCCCCGGTCCCGAGATCCGACCCCTGCCCCGGGACCTGGCCCCGAGACCCGGACCCGGCCCGGGACCCGAGACCCGACCCCGGCCTCGGACTTGGTCCTGGCCCCGGACCCGGTCCCGGCCTCGGGACCCGGCCCTATCCGGGACCCGGCCCCGGACCCGGGACCCGGCCCTGGCCCCGGGACCGGACCGGACCCGGCCCCGGCCCCCGGCCCCGGGACCCGGCCCCAGACCCGCCCCCGGCCCGGGACCAGGCCCCGGGACCCGACCCCCGGCCCCAGACCCGATCCCGGGACCCGGCCCCGGCCTCGGGACCCGGCCCCGACCCCAAACCCTGACCCGGCCCCAGAACCGGACTCGGGACCCGGCCCCGGACCCAGACCCGGGACCCGGCCCTGGCCTTGGACCCGGACCCGGCCCCGGCCTTGAACCCGAACCCGGCCCCGGGACCCGGCCCCGGGACCCGGACCCGGGACCCTGCCCCGGCCCCTGGACCGGACTCGGCCCCGGGACCCGCCCCCGGCCCCCAGACCCGACCCCGGCCTTGGACCCGGCGTCGGGACCCGGACCCGGCCCCGGGACCCGAACCTGGCCCCGGCCCTGGCCCGGCCCGGGACCCGACCCCGGCCCCGGCCCCGGGACCCGGCCCCCGACCCGACCCCGGCCCCGGACCCGGCCCCAGACCCGAACCCGGGACCCGGCCCCGGGACCCGGACCCCGCTCGGCCTGGGACCCGACCCCGGTCCCCGAACCCGGCCCCGGGCCCGACCCCCAGCCCCCGACCCGATCCCGGGACCCGGCCCCCGGACCCGGCCCCAAACCCGGACCCTGCCCCCGACCCTGGACCCGGCTCCGGGCCCTGGCCCCGGGACCCGACCCCCGGCCCCCGACCCGATCCCGGGACCCGGCCCCGGCTCCAAACCCTGACCCGGACCCGGACTCGGGAAACGGCCCCGGACCCGGCCCCGGGACTCTGTCTCGGCCACGGCCCCGGGACCTGGTCTCGGCCCCGGCCCTGGACCCACCCCCGGAGTCGGCCCTCGGACCCGGCCCCGGTACCCGGTCCCGGAACCCGCCCTGGTCCTTGAACCCGACCTCTGGACCAGTCCCTGGGACCGGGTCCCGGTCCCGAGATTATTTGTAACTTGTGGAAGGATGTTATCCTTATGAGTCGAAAGTGGGTCAATATGGGTCGAAAATAGGTCAATGTGGGTCGAAAATTGATTTAAGTGTGACCCATTATTAACCCATTTTTAGTGAACCTTTTAAAAATTAATGACCCATATTTGACCCATATTTGTAAAATATGGGTCAAATATGGGTTTGTGACCCATATTGCCACCTCTTTTTATGTGTGGTATATTTATCTTATGCGCACGTAAAAAAAAGAGGGTTAATACTATGAAAAATTTCAAACGGGTACACTTGTGACAAATTTACTCTAAACTATTTTTTTAACCACGAAAAAAATTCTAAACTGGTACATTTCTGATAAATTTATCCCAAAATGGTACAACTGTGATAATTTTACTCTCCGTTAGTTTTCGTTAAATCTAGCCGTTAAAATGCTAAGTTGTATGACACGTGACAATTGACGGGTGTACGAGTTTGGGGTTTTTACCCACTATTTGACACATGTGTATCAGCTTGAAATTTTTCGTGATATTAACCTAATTTAATCGATGGTAAATTTATCATAAATGCACTAGTTTGGAATTTTTCGTGGTAAAAAAATTAGTTTATGGTAATTTTGTCACAAGTGTATCAGTTTAGGATTTTGGGTGGTAAAAAAAATATTTTGAGGTAAATTTATCACAACTGTATCAACTGCGTTAATACCATAAAAAATCTCAAACCGGTACGCCTATGACAAAGTTATCCCAAACTATTTTTTTAACCACGAAAAATCTAAACTAGTACACTTGTGATAAATTTACTTCAAATTATTTTTTTGATCATAAAAAATTCCTAAACTGGCACACTTGTGATAAATTTACCCTGGATAATTTTCTTGATCACAAACCGGTACACCTGTGACAAATTTATCATTCGTTAAATTGGGTTAATACCGCATAAAATCTCAAATCAAAGGGCAAGAATCCTAAATCGGTATACTCATGAATTGCCACGTGCCATCTAATTCAGCAATTTAATGGTTAAATTTAACGAAAACTAACGGATGGTAAATTTGTCACTGATGTATCGGTTTAGAGTAAGTTTATCGCACACCTATCAGTTTGGGATTTTTTGTGGTAAAAAAAATAATTTTAAGTAAATATATCATGGGTGTAGGAAGAGTAAGGAAGGAGGAGTGGTGAGGTTTAAGGGTACAAGATAAAAACACGAGGCCAAATCATGGGTTGGGGGAGACAAGAAAGCAGCTGCTGTTTCCCTTCGGATTGCCGGGTCACGAAGGCGACGGGTGCTCCGACTCCCCGTTCGCCTTTGCAAATTTCCCCCACGCGCTCCTCGCTGGCGGGGAACACTCGCGGTCCAATCACCAATCTCCTCCGATTGCCGTCCATCAAATTTATTTAAGAAAATTCTAAATAAAGATTTGAAGTAGATGATCATATTTTAAAAAATTGCATAGACTACCGTCATTTGCTCATATAAATACCTAAAGTATGATATCAAATAAGCGCCCGAAATGGCCATATTAGTCTAAAAAAAGGGCCTCCTCACCGGCTCATGAGGCATTTTCACCGTTTAATTTTCTTAATTTCTTATTTTATTTTTTATTTTGTTTCCTTTTCTCTTGTTTTGAAATTTATAAAAAGAAATAAAAAAAAAAATACAAATGAGAGGGTAGGTTGTATTTATTTTTCCTTTTTTTTACTTTTACTTTTTATAAAAAAAAAATTAGCAAAAAATTAGATTAAAATTGTGTTTTGACAAAAATGCTCTTGACGATAGGAATATTTAGTTGATCGACAAGGTCAGACCATTATTTGAAACAACCATGGCCACTTTAAGCCCTCATTTATGAATATTTGGCCATTTTGGATCTTTATTTGAAATAATGTTCACTTCAAGTTCTCATTTAAGAAAATAAGGGCATTTCAGACCCTTATTTGATTTTTTTTAATTTATTTCACAAAATATTAGTGATTTAAAAATATTTTTTAAAATAATCGCATGTATAGTTTGAAATAATGAAAAGCATTTTCACTACTAACAATAATGTGTATCTAAACATTTGATTTAGTGATGAAAATATTCTTCATTTATTTATTTTTGTCGGCAATATAAGAAAACTTTTTTTGATAATATTTTTCATATCACTCATATTTCGCGAAATAAACGGAACCTAAAGATCTCTAGGTTCGGATACTCAATTTCTATGCATGTTTATTAAAATTGGTCATTGGAAATGGTAATTGCGAATTTTAAATGAGTAAGCCGTGTACGATGGCCAATAACATCAAGGCACATGTAAGTTAATTTCATAAATCAATCTTAATAAGTCGAGCGTTTCTCGATTTTTTCCGTCGAATCCTTCGAGATGTAGGGATCCCAATGCATCTCGTCAAATCGAGTCACATACTCTAGATGTACAAAAAGAGAGTAGCCTCGCTGCTCATCCTTCGGAACTGCGTGTATACTAAGAGCATCCATCGACAAAGGGATTGCCCTAAGATGATCATGCCATGGCTATTGAGAATGAATCAAATCATATGGTTCAATTCTCAATCTTTCTAACTTGAAGGTCGAAAGGATTGAAAAGAAAAATCAATCATTCACAATCGCGGCGAAGGATTCCTCGAAAAGTTAAGAAGTAGTAATCCTTTTTAAGCTTCATTTATTTTGTGAAAAATAAATGATTTGAAATATATTTTTCTAAAGATGATTGTATGTACAAAAATTAATAAATAAGAAATATTTTCATCATTCACTATAATGTTTAGACATAGATTATTGTCAATACTGAAAATATTTTTCTCTGACTAATTATTTCAAGCGATACAAACCATCAGTTGTAGGAAGATATTTTTAAATTACTAATTTTCAGTGAAACAAATTGACTCTTAGAAATCAAATGAATTTGTTCCTATACATCATAAGCCTAATCCCCTAAAAAAAACCTTAAACTCTAGCTTGTGTCGTATAAAAGACCTCCAACTTTATATTCAATTACAATTCCATTCTAACTTTTTTTTTTGTCTTGTGAAAACAAACTTCAACTTTAGGTCATGTCACAGCTCCACACTAAACAATTTTTGTATAATAAAAAACCCTTAATTTCATGTCTCGTCCCAATTCTACCATAAACTACTTTTTATCCTATGAAAAACTCACAACTATAAGTCTTGTCCCAATTTTATCGTGTAGACTCAATTTTACTCTAATTTTTTTTGCAGTATTATAAAAAGATCCACAAACTTTTACTTGTGTTAACAACAAAAATAGTACGATCAAATATTTTTCTCCGACTAGTTATTTCAAGCAATGCAAATCATCATGCATGTTGTAGTCGGGCGAGGCCGGAATCGCCCAGCCACGACCAGGCCAGCCGCGGCGTGGGTCGACCTCACTGTGAGGTTTGCGAAGCCTCGGCAGGGGTTGTTGGGGCTCGGCGACCCCCCTGAGCACTCCCTCACTCATAGTCGGCCAGTGATGGTGAGCGGCGGTTGCGAGAGCTCACAGCCCTCACCGCTACAGCTTGGATCACCTTTTTTATTTTATTTTATTTTATTTTGAGCTTATTTTTAGTTTATTTTTACTTTTTTAATATTATATGGATTTTTATTGATTTTTAATTATTATTATTTTGTTGACTAGGATGCTCCATGTTCACAGTAGTTGGCACTAAAATAACATTTTTAAGAAAAATTGACACTTAAGTAATTCAGAAAATATATTTACACTGAAGTCAGTGCCGTACGCAAATATTAACACTTCAAGTGTTCTTTATATATATTGGGCTTCGTGTGGGACCCGCGCACGAGAAGTGCAATGACCGTGCTTGGACTTTGACTATTGGGGGGTAGAGTGGGAGGCCAGTTGCCAGCAGATCAAAATTTTCCACCAGATATTCTCTTTTTTCTATTTTTTTTTCGTCCTTATTTTTATCAATGACTACCAACAAATAAGCAGTCCCATGCGCTCGAATTTAGGGATGATCGGTTCCAGAATGAATAGTTTCCACCCTAAACTCAAGAATCACCCGTTAGGAACCGATTTCGTAAAATGCGAATCGTGAACCACCTACTCGTTTTATGGAATCACCTGAAAAACGAATCACCAATTTGATTCCTGATTGAATTTCGGTTATGTTTCTACCAAGCAAATGGAGGGGGGAAAAAGGCGACATTCTGCGGTGGTTGAATCATTTATTGCGCAGATAGAGAGGTTTGGACGGATTATGTGGGTTGCACCGGACTGAATCATTCTATCTAGAAAGCATAAGATGAATCATTCTGCGGGGTTGCGTAGAGCACTTCAGGCCCTTATTTGAAACAAAGTCCACTTTGAGTCCTTATTTGAAAAAATGATGACACTTGAGACCCTTAAGTGAAATTTTCCTTTTTTTTGGGGGGGGGGGGGGGGGGACAGATGGGCTAGACTGGGCCTTTGAGGGATTCAATTAAAAGAATATATAAAATGGATATTATAAAAAAAGAGTTGATTCGGTTGGGCCAGTTGGAAACCGAATCGATACCTATCGGTTCTATAAAATTGAAACCGAAAATTGGACTGTGCCCATCGATTACCATCGAAAATTAGCCAGTTGGGTACGTCCGATCTGATTTGGATGGATCATGACTTTTCTTTTTTTTCCTCACCCCTGCTTGGATCCGTAGAAGATACAGTACATGAACACGGGGCACATGGCATGATTGCCATGCATGATGATGAATCGTATGGCCGACATCATCATCATCCAAAATCAAATACATTCTTACTTTTGATTCCTATGCCTAAGCTTTGTGTTCCAATTTTTGTTTCCCCCATTCTATCCTCCTCCCGGACCCACAAAAAAAAAACCCTACTTTCTCTCTCTTCCCCCTCTCTTTTCTTTTATAATTGATATATTTTCTCTTAAAATCATGGTAAATATCGAGTTGCTGGTGTTATTTCGGTATTCTTCCATCCTTACACATATTTTTTAAAATTGCATATTTGTCGATTTTTTTCAACTGATGTATAACAAAGGCAACTTTTTTTTTTTGGTCGAAACAAAGGCAACTTAGGGCCTTAGGCAGTTTTTTTTTTCCCTTCGAAAAGGGCCTTAGGCAGGGAGTTAGCATCTCCACGAAAGTAGGAGTGTCTCTTTTAATCGTATAATATAGATAAAGAAGACTCTAACCTGATAGTTTGACAATAATGTCAATTATTTCTGACCACACGATCTCTCAACCAATGATCACTTTATGCAAAACACGCGGTGGTGGTGTGTTAATATACGGTTAAGATTGTACTGTCATTGACAGTACTATCTGGAAAACATTTCCCTATAGATAATAAGCAGATTTGTGTGCAATGCGTGTTTAATTTGCATAAAATCACCATAGCAATTTCATGTTTGGATCATCTATATAGATAGTTTACGTGTCTGTTGGATCCATGTAATTTATAGAGCATTTGATGAGTTTGAATTCAATTCCCTTAAGTTGGAATCCTATTCTACTAAATGAAAAGAAGAAGACAATTCAATTCTTGTACGATGTCATGAAACCTAATCTCGATGCCACTTAGTTACTTAAGCATTTTATCAACGAATTATAAATCTCGACAAACGCACAGATTTAAGCATGGGGGACTCATCATCTTAATTCCATGGGAAACGTGTCTTCCCACACGATGGGAGTTCGCAAAGTATGCCGGGAATTCGAAAATGATAATCATTTTGCAAATCATTCGTAGGAGAGTGAAGATTAATATATGTCCATTTGTTTGCTTTATTCAATCATCTATAGATTTCCGATTGACATCAATCAACTTCTTTTTGTAGTGATTTCGATGGGCCGGACAATTAAGGGCTGAAGATGTGCTAATTGGGCCTCTAGGCCAATTACTCCTCAGCCCATCACGTTTCTCCGTCACTATTCACTAGACCATTTTTTTTTTTTTGGTTGTTGTTGCGTGAGACTTCAATAGCCAATTGGGTGGTGGGTTGGGGAAACAAATCGGTTGTGTTAATATTACGTAGCACCGATACTCTCCCGGAGTCTCCGTGTCGTATCCAATACTCTTTGACACTCTTCAATATGAGACCGACACGTGGTCGGCGCTTCAGACACGTTAGTGACACGTGAGTCTATGATCCCACCATGTTATTTCGACATGCATGGATCAATTTTGAGCATTTTCGATAAATTAGGGGTCAAAATAGAAATTCAACTTATGTCATATATTTAGTCATCCCTAAAATTAATATACACATCCAGTAAAAAAAAAAAAACTAACCGTGAATCCATAACAGAAGAAGAAAAAATTTACCGATATTACATTTAATATGCAACGTGTCCAGACGTGTTAGAATCCATTATTTTTTGAGAAAGTCCACCCGAAATTTTATAATTGAAACAGATGCCATCTCTCTCTCTCTCTCTCTCTCTCTCTCTCTCTCTCTCTCTCTTCAATTCTTTCCCCTCTTCTCGTTCATCAAGATAAATTTCCATTTAAGAACCGGGCCTCAGTTCAAGCTATAAGTAGCCTATACTTGGGGCTTGGTTTATGGCTACTCAATGGACAAATAGCCCATATAGCTTAGTAATGTATACCGATTGTTGTTATTAGTTATTACATATGGGTTGTTAACGTGTATACATACAACCCTCGCGCGCGCGCGCGCGCTCGCGCGCACACACATATATATATATATATATATAATACTGCTGTACGAACATCAGATGCTGGATATATTGGAATAATTTCTGGGTTTTGCAAACCAGATAGAAGAATGATCTTGAGTTATATCAAGTCCGAAACCAACTGAATTTATTTTTTGTCCCATAATCTCCACTATTATACATATATGTGATATCTATGTACTTTTTTTTTTCTATTCGGATTTTTTATGCAAAAGGATTCTTCTTATATATACACATTATGAAGTTAGATCTGCAATCAATAAACTTAAAGATTTCGTTTTCCTCGCAGATTCCTAGAGTTCCGTACGTACAAATACAAAACACAATGGTGCCACGGCGGCGCTTTTTCTACTTCTCTTTTGGCTTTGATACTTCTTATTTTAATGTTTTGACGATATTATCCCTTGTGTGACCTACTACTTCTATTATAATTCTACAAAATAATCCCCTTATTTTATTTGATCAGATCTTTTTTATTCTTTTTTATTTTGTTTCTTCTTTTTTTCCTTGCGGGTCCCACTTTCCTTCTTCTTTCCCAGCCTTTGACGTTCTCAGCTATTGCAAGATCATTGTCATCTCTGTTTTCTCTTTCGGGTCATTATCTTCTTTCCACACCTTCCTATTCCTCAAGTGCAGGGCATTGAGAAGGTGAATATCAATGATGCCAACCTCATCATCCTCGTATTCCCTATTTCCTTAATGTTCTAGTGCACAAATGCAAGCAGGAGGGGAAGTGATTCATTGTCCATCATCCATGCTCCCATTGATAGGCTCCGAGCTCTATTATATGCTCATAATCTGTTTTCACTTGGCTGATCTCCTCGGAATGCTTCGTGATTTTGAATGATCCCTAAACTACGTACTTCCCTCATGTTCGCTTGAGGTTGTTCGAATCTCAATGGTGTCTTTTATACAGGTTTCCATATCTGCGATACCCTCAAACAATCTTGGGTCCCCATCTTGCGATTTCGCAAGATCAGTGTTGGCCAAGATCTACGGATCATCTCGGTAAAACAACCGATGTCGCGGCAGAAGCGAAGAAAGAGAAAGAGGACCACAACAATCCTCCAAATATTGAGCTCTAAAACACCCTTCTTGTGATAGGTTTAAATTGAAGTGAGCTTACCAACTTGCGATAGTAGATTACATAGACATTAAGGGAGAGTCGAAGGTGGAAAGGAATTTACCGCCACCAGGCCGGTGACTGTCCACTAGGCCCTTGTTATGTTTTAGCATGCATCATCAGATCCATGTTAGGGCAAACAAGGGAGTCTTGTTATCGACATACTCTTCAAGAGAGAGATATGAAAAGCCAAGAAGGAGAACACATGGAGGAGGAAAATAAATGATTCCAATAATAAGAAAAAGAAAAGTGGGACCTGCAAGGGAAAAAAAGAAGAAACAAAATAAAAAAGATTTGATCAAATAAAATAAAGAGATCACGTTTCTTGAATTATAATTGAAGTGGTGGGTCACACAAAGGTCAAAACATTAAAATAAGAAGGGCCTAATACACAAAAAAATCCCCACTGTTGCATTTGTGACAATTACATCTAAAGCTTATTTTTGTCTCATAAAAAACGTCAAACTTTTACTTTTGTCCCAATTCTACCCAAAACTTTTACTTTTGTCCTAATTTTACCGGCCTAGTATAAAAAAACCCTTAACTTTTACTTTTGTCTCAATTTTACCGACCTAGTACCAAAAAAACTCTCAATTTTTACTTTTATCCTAATTCTACCACCGTCAACCTTTTGTTCATAATCACTGTTAGTTAATCCTACGTGACTCGAATTTTCTTGTCGAATTTACCAATGAATTTTCAAAATCTAGAAACAGTAGATTTCAAAGACGATGGGATTTTAAAAAATTCGTCGGAATATCTCAATGTCTAGCCGTTCTTTGAGCTGTTAAGTGTCGAAAAGAACACGAAATATGATGTCTTTAGTGACTATATATCACTTCGCAATATATAGGGGTAGCGGAAAATAGAAGATAATTTCAAAATTTTTTCATGTCAGTGCCGATGTGTAATTCTTTAATGACGTGACAATGACACATAAGATTAACTAACGATGATTGTAGACAGAAGGCTAACGGTGGTAAAATTGGAATACAAGTAAAAGTTGATGGGTTGGTAAAATTGGGACGAAAATAAAAGTTGAGGGTTTTTTTTGGTATTAGGCCGATAAAATTAGGACAAAAGTAAAAGTTTTGGGTAAAATTGTGATAAAAGTAAAAGTTGAGGATTTTTTTGGTACTACGCCGGTAAAATTAGGACAAAAGTAAAAGTTTTGGGTAGAATTGAGACAAAAGTAAAAGTTTGAGATTTTTTATGAGACAAAAAAATTGGATATAATTGGCACAAATGCTAAAGTTGGAATTTTTTTGGGTATTAGGCCAAATAAGAAGTGTTAAAAGCCAAAAAATGAGTGAAAAAGGCGCCGCCTTTGAAATTTCCTAGATGAGTTAGTAACTTAAGAAAGTTGATAACTTTTTTTTTTGGTCAAAAAGAAACTTTCATTTCACATAAAAAGAAAGGTACATGATATCAAGACTAAACCAATCACAAAGTGTTATAATCAAGTATAAATCCGAAAAATAGATCAATTTGGTATAACTTGCAACATCTCCCTCCTTTCGTAGTGCACTTTGATTTTTTAATGAAGGTATCTTCCGAAGAAAAGGCGGCCAATCACCAAAACTCGTATCATCGTCGGTGATAAGCACACGCTAAAATCTATCATCTATAGTAATGGTTTTGCCAAAAAGTGGTACGCACCCGGTTCGGCGTCCCCAGCACCATCACCGGACAAAGATAACAATACTAACATCTTGAAAGAGCACAAATAACACCTTGTAAACGCCAGATCTATATATAGATTGGGATAGAAAAACTCTCAAATTTAAATTTAAATCTAAATCGGAAGATAATAGCTATAAAACAATAACAATTGACGTAAACACTTTCAAATAAACTCACCATTGTACACAATGAGACTGAGAGAGGAGCTTCAAAGATTTGTGAAGCGCTTGAACACGTCAACAAAGGAGTCTTGAAAATTCTTTAAAAAGAAAAGAAAGAGAGAAAGATAATGATATAGAGAGGAAAAGAGAAGAGGGAGGGAGGGAGGGAGGGGGAGTTCCCTCTCAAGAGGTTCTGCAATGGGTGAAAGGATCATTTGCCATTCTTTTAGAAGGGCAGGCACCTACCCTTAGGATTCGGGCCATCCGTGTTATGAATAGATGGCCCAGATTATTACTAAAAAAATAAAAAGTAAAAAATTCAAAAAAGTTGCCCCATAAAAATAGGAGATCTGAGCCGTCCGTCTAAAAATGGACTGCCCGGATCTCAAGGGCAGGTGTCTGCCCTTCCTTTAGAAGGGCAGACGATCCGGATCCCAATCGCTGCAATGGAGGGAGGGGTTTGGCGGCTGTGAGAAGGAAAAACCCTAGAGAGAGGGGTGTAGGCATTGATATCTCGATGGTAACTTATTTAACACTTAGCAATTTCAAAACAATCAATTAGTCGTCAGTATTGCTCGATAATGAGAGTTAGTAAACGTTAACATATTGGTAATTTTAATAAATAATTCGTTTTAAACTACCGGAAGAAAAGTTAGTAATTTCGGACAATCAAATAAACATTACCAAAATGAACTCAATTAAGAGTTGACAATTTCTTATAAAAGTCGTAATTTAAGCTCCGCAAATATATAGTGGTACACTAGTAGAATACACTATTAGAACTGTTGAAACTTTGAACAACCAAACAGATATTAGTAACTCACTCAAATAAGAGTTAGTAAAGCTAAAAACTAGTTGGGAATTAACATGTGAGAAGTTGGTAAATCACCCGAATCAAAGCTGGTAGCTTAATACAAGAGTTATCAACTTTAAAATTTTGGTAACTTTAACAAATAAATATTAATGAGTTATTAGAATAATTGCTAATTTCAAAACAATCACATAAAAGCTGATAGGAGATTCAAATAAAAGTTTGGTAATTTTAAGTAAAATTGATAGATCATGGATACATCCACAAAATTTTCAGTAACCTACCAACGCTCCACGTCTTATCAACACGAAACAGTCTTCTGATCTTAAAAATTTGGCTTAGGGTGGCCGTCCCCCTGTTCCTCAGATCCTTCGCAAAGTGTGAAAGCTTGCGTTAGGTAACCTAAGGATGCAAAAAGTAACGGTTCTTCAATTAAAAGTTGTCTCAGCAGCTTCCTGAATTGCCGAGGGAGGGGAAAATTCCTAGCTTCTTCCTCAGGTTGGTTGCTTTCAAGCAACGTGAATATTCGTAAATCTTCTTTTGCAAGTGAGGCCACATCCTTGGATCTTATCAATCAAATAAGATTCTCACAAACCCTAGACTTCCAAAAGCTGGTTGGCCATTGGTTTAGTCACCAATCAGACACAACACAACCCATTCCATTAGGAGCACCAATTAGAAAAAGGAGAACAAAACTGCAAAAAGCAATGGATGGAAGATGAGACAGAGTAATCATCAATGTGTAAAGAATGTAAGGGGGGGCCTGCCAATTGAATCATTCAAGTCTCTAATTGTTTGTCAGGTTAATTGCATTTTGGCTTGTCCTAATATCAGGCTTGTGCTTCCAAAGATGTCATTATAAGGAGGTTGAAATTCCCGTTAGGACTTTGGGCTTGCGCTCTCTGCAGTCATCTGTTGGTTTTTCAATGTATTGGGGTACCAAATTTAGACCGAGTCTTTCATGCTTATAATTTTTTTTTTCCTCCTGCTCCCTTTCCTTTTGTAGCACGAAAGATTGAGAATTTCCAAATGGGTTTGTCTCTAGTAACCACGATGAGTCTTCGCTCCTATCCTTACATCGAAATCTACTCGCTTTTCAATAATTAAGTACGTTTTTTCATCCGAGACTGTAAGCCGATTCCGAAATTTGGCCATTTCGCCAAATTTATGGGTTAATATTAACTATCGAGACATGAACATCTATTTAAAAAAAATTGTACCCCCGATAGATGCAAACAACAGTAAATTTCCATCTCCATGACCATGCGCAGTAACAGGAAATCAGAAGTTAAAAAGTCTCCTGGATCACCTTCTCCACATGAAACAAAACATTACACTGCTTTGTTAGTCAATAAAAAAAAAACATAAATTATAATAATAAAAAGAAAAAAGTAATCTTCTAGCCTCAGTCTTACTACAGCCTCACATTCCCAAAACTCATTTTCAATTACTAAAACCAGGAGCATCCTTCACCATCACAAACACCTGCCTCCATACCCTGCATTCCTGAACAAAGCTTGCTTCATATCTTCAGGGCTGACCAGACTCCTCTGCTCCAATCCCTGTTGCCACAAACATATAAAGAAGAAGAAGAAGAAGAAGAAGAAGAAGAAGAAGAGGAGATTATTGGACCCACAAAAAAAATCGATTCACTTAGCTCAATGTAATTTCGAAAACAAAAATTTGTAAAAATTTGGAGGATCTTGAACTGTTCATTCTGTTTTTTTATGGGGGTTTTCTCTCTCTGTACCTCTGAACAGGAAGCTTGGATTGCAAAGTCACTGAAACAGCTAATAACGCACTGCTCGATTTCAAGCCCTAATGCTTCCATGGTGGATATGGTCGATAGCAACAATCCTGGCTTCCCCGCACAGCAAATCTCAACCCTTGTGTCCTCATTTCTTCTCTCCACTTCGAACTGCAATGGCCAAAAAAAAAAACCTTAGTTCTTCCCCATGGTTTTCTTGAAAATTTGAAGTCCAGAAAATTTTCATGGAATTGATGTTACTGAAAGAAGCACAAGAAACTGGGCATGCCTGTGGTGAGTTTCTGACCGAAACTTCACTTGGCTTCATCTCCTTGAGAGGCTCCAACATGTTCAGCTCCTTCAAATCCAGTTTGCTCTCTTGTTGCAAACTGTTGATCTTGTCAAGAAGTTCTTTGACGTAGTCGATAGTGTCTCCAAGAATCGATGTCCTGTCCATCTGCAGAGCAAGAAAAAGATGGCACATCGCAGGTTCAAACTCGATCAGTCTCACTCAGTCACTGTGTAACTTGATAAGAAATTCCATTACCAAAATCTGGACCACATACCTTGCTTATCTTGGGAACGATGGATCGGAGCATCGAGAGCCGATCGTTCAACCGCTTCCTCCTCCTCCTCTCGGCCATCAGGTTCTTGGAAGGCTGGCCCTCCACCTTCTTGGCCCTGATCTTCCCTTCCAGACAAGAACCGCCCACGTTGAACACTCCAGGAGGAGCTGCTGCTGCTGCTTCAGGAGATTCGTGATGTACTACAGGCTCAACCTTGCAAGTCGGTTGTTGTAGATACAGGCTCTGGAAATCATCCGCCACAGCCAGAAGCCGAGCAGGACCACCAGGTTCGTCTTCCCCCATCAGAGGATGAAGTGGGAACTGATCTTCTTGAACGCCGGCGTCGAACTCGCGCGGGCTGTAGGACGAGTCGGTGAACTGCGGACCGGTGACCGGGCTATAGGACGAGTCGCTTATCATGTGGGGCTGCTGCAAGAAAGAGTAGTCATTGCCAAATGGGAAGCACAAGCTGCTGAGGTCATCCTGGTCGAGGGATGGAGAGACGGAGAAGGCTTGAGAGGGAGAGAAGAAAGACGGGTTCTCGTCGAAGCAGGGATGGTGAGAAGAAGCCCAGGCATCAGAGAAGAAGAGCTCGTTCATCTCAGTGGGGCTGGTCTCAAATGGGTGGTCGCTGTGGCTCCTCCTTTGAGCGGCCAAGAGCTCCTCCAAGAAGCCATGCTGCTCATAATGCTCCATCTCTCTCTCTCTCTCTCTCTGTGAGGCCGTGTTGGAAGGTGTTTGACGATTTGCCTTCGTCCGTTAAGAGAGAGGCTAATGGCAAGAAAATGCCTTGATATGAAGCAGTAGGCACCAAGTCGATGTATTTATAGGTGCTTTCGCCAGGCAATTAGAAATGCATCATGGGATGTGTTGCATTGATGGATGCAAATGTTTCATGACAGTATTGACAGTGACGACACTATCATCACATCTTCTACATAAAGCACTCGTTAATTGAGGGATCGTGTGGTAAAAAATAACTTAACAATACTATCAGACTGTCGAGCTAACGGCTCTCACAGTACTTAATAGCCCCTTGGTCTAAGATTGAAATGGAATCTGTTTTTTTTTCTTTCTCCCCGTCTCTCTCTCTCTCTCTCTCTCTCTCTCTCTCTCCTCGTGTGAGTTTGTGTGATTTGATGTCCTTTTCACCGAAATGTGCAATCGAACAATGAGTGAAATATTCGACCAAAAAAAAAGGAGAAAGAATAATGAGTGAAACAACATAACAATTCAGAGCGTTTCTCTCTGCAAACTTTGACCCACATGTGCGTCTCTGAAGTCTGAAGCGGAAGGAAAGAGATGGGATGGGGGTGAAATACCATCATTGGCCCTGTCACGTTCTTTGGATGGGGTGGGGATTTATAAATGATAAAAAAATTCCTCCCCCCTTATAATGGAGGGCCAGGCCACATCTCTCTCTCTCTCTCTCTCTCTCTCTCTCTCTCTCTATTATGAGGCGAACTCGTCCCGATGGATGTTGCTCTACAGCTACTGCTGTGCTCAGTTTGATGAGATTTGGCATAGCAATGGCCAAGGAATTCTCACATGAGGCTAACACATTAACATTAGTGCATTTCACACGGCATTGATTCTGTTTTCTTTGTCTTTGTTCTTTTTTTTTTTAATATATAGTTTTGGTTTGGTTTGGTTTTTCCCCTTTTATGTTCTTTCCATTCTTCCCTCGGACACGCCCTATTCATGTAACAGCCCGATCCGACGAGGACGGAGAGCGAGGGGCCTGGATAAGGAGCGGCGCTTGACATATGGCGTAGGGGGCAAGGATAAACAAAATCGCGCACTGAACAAGGAACGAGCGAATTCTGACACGCACGCACATATCACATAGACGCCTTTTGACGCGACGCCATTGCTTTCACTTTGAAACTTCAAAGTCAAACGTGATCGATGTTGTTTAGAGTCAGAGAGAAAATAACGATAAAGTATTTACGGTGGCTCAGCCCCGACTAGGGTTTTCATGACATGTATTCACAGGACTGAGTAATTACACTAAGGGTACAAATAAAAGATAATTACAGAAACATCACGCTACACACATAAATTACGCGTTAATAAAACATGCTCAGGTGGGAGTATTACTACTTACTAGGATGACCTCTTGGGAAAGCGTCCATCCATACCCCAAAGGATCCAACTGTTAGGCTCAGAATGGGACAAGCCGAATCAGACAATACCTCTCGAGTAAGAATCCAGGAATGTCCCAATTCAGTTCTTCGACTGTCGCCGCTCCGCCACTGCCGTTAGCATCGGATCGCGTCCCACGATCGACTCACCTTCCGCCTCTCCCCGGTCGCCACCTTCACCGACTTCACGGGGTGGGGAACAATGGGGGTAGGTACGTACCGACGAAGGCACGATGCACAAGAGATTGTTTCTAAAGGTGGGAGCACTAGCACATCATGATCAATTTGTGATTACTGAACGTGATCCCGATCCTACAAAGAAGTAAACTTTCATTACATTTACTCAAATTGGCAGCATCGTACTATGTTGTATAATCTACCTCTTTTCAGGAATTACCGGACGCATAGTGAGAAAGTTATCATCATGAGCACTTCATCTTTTGGTGACAGGCCGTAGCATTTTGCTACCCAGATTTTCAATGGCAGGATGCTCGAAAATCATCATGGCATAATGTTCTTTACCTCATATTATAAATTTGTAGGTGCGCTTTTAGTTGAAAATCACCATTTTCGTTTATAGCCATCACCATTAGATAGGGCATTTGATTCAACTTATTAAGGCTCCGTTTGTTTCGTGAAGAATGGATAATTTGAAAAATATTTTCCTGAAAATGATCGCTTGTACTGCTTGAAATAATTAGTCAATGGAAAATATTTTCATGATTGATAACAATTTATATCTAATCATTTTCTTGGACGATGAGACTATTTTTTGTTCCTTCGCTTTTGTAAGCAATATCAACTAACATTTTTAAGAAAATATCAAATTATTTATTTTTCACGAAACAAACATTCCCTAATCTGAATCGTGAGTGCACGTATGATAAGTTTTATAGGTGCTATGCATAGCTCTCACAACTCATGTATTCTCTTTGATCGAAAACTCAATTAGTGGTCCGTGAAAAATACTCTCCTTTTCTATGTTAGACTAAAACTAGAGAAACTGATGATCCTGATTCATCATTCACGAACAAGACCAGTGCAAAATCGGGAACGAATGTGAAAACGTAAAGGAAACGGTACATACCTCCAGCTACTGATGAAGCTAGATGAACACGAATGTGCAGAGCGTTGAAAGATCGGCAACAGGGTGTTTCTAGCCAATTCTCTTCTCTGAGCAATGGGGTGCGTTCTCTGATAAACACACGTTCTATAGGTACGTTCCAATGAAAACTGAAAGTGAAGCGAGGGTTTGGCTTTAGACGGCCCCTTTTCTTTATATTGCCATCCGCGCCCCTTCAGATAACATCTTCTATCAAGATGGTTATTAGGCGAGGCGGTGATCACGTAATTAACACGAGTAATATAACGTTAATCAAATTAGTTCTCGGTAATTATCGACTGAACGTGGGATCATATTTATTAACATTAGAACATCCTATTCCCATTGTTCACATTAGATTAAACTCCGCAACAATTACTTCAATTCAACTGATTCAGTCGGCCACCCCCCACATTCTTCTTTATTTGATTTGACCTTCTGCAAAAGTTCACAAAAATTGATTAAAAAGATAAGATCTGCCACTCAATTATTCCGACATTTGGTTGATCTAATCTCAAGTTGCTTTCTAGTTTATAGGATTTGGACACGAGGGTCATATTCCTCGTTTGTCTCCCTCGCCTGGCAAAAAGACAACAGGAAAATACTTTTGTATGTGTGCATGTCTTCAATCAACAATTTATAATTACTCCACCTATACTTTTCATTCATCTTTTCTTGCATGGGCTGGATTGGCTCCATGCTGGTATAAATATGATCAAATGGTCGTAGATTATCTAGTTTGTACCTTCTGTTTACCCAATAAAATAAAATAAAAATGATCAAATGGTGTTTTTCTATATCTCCTGTTTAGGCTCATGCGGTCCGGTCCATCAACTTTGGCTGCATGCATGAAGGGTACATTATCGTAGGGTCTCGTGGATATGACCTTGCCATTTTGATAGGTCCTCAACAACTAAGTGAATTCCAAACATACGGCTTAGTTTCAATTATTAAAACTTGTTGAAGAAAAGAGTTTTATATTGTGTATCAAGTCCTCTTTCTCTCTCTCTCTCTCTCTCTCTATATATATATATGTGTGTGTGTGTGTGTGTGTGTGTGTGTGTCACATAATTGGTTAAAGCAGGCTTCATAATTGGTTAAAGCAAGCAAAAGCCTCTGTCTAATTTACTATCGTGTGCACTTACTCCATTTAAATTGTTCGCCTGTACGCTAATTCAGCGGACTGGTCATGTGGGTTCCACTCTGGACTAACGGTTGCAGTAGAGGAAAAAAATATTCTGTCGCGTTTTGCTAGTTTATTTCTAAACTTTTTAGTTTTGGCAGTTGAGTCCAAAATCATTTCATGTTTTGCCAATTAGGTCCATGAGGCCAATTTTTGGCCGGAAATTACCGAAGCGGATGTCGGCCGTCCTGCGCGGCACGGCCTGCGCTGGCGTGGAAAAATAAAGGAAATTGAAAATAAATTCGAAACTAAATACTGAAATATTATTAAAAATTAACTACGTTAGCGCTAGCCGTGCCATGTTGGACGATCGGGATTTAAGTCAACGATTTCCAGCAAAAATTGGCTGAATGGACTCAATTGGTGAAACATGAAAAGGCTTAAGACTCAATTGACATAATTAAAAGGTTTAGGATTGAATCGACGAAAGTGCAATAAGTTTGGGATTTTTCAGATTATTTTTCCACGTCCGATGTGTTGGGGTTGTCCAAGGGGCTGGTGGTCGATTTACAAGTGTGAGGGAAAGCCTCAACCTTTGAACTAGTTTTTGGGTTGAGAGAGGCCCAAGACCACCCAATACTGGTATCAGAGCCCATGTTACCGATAAGTCTTGACCCAACAGTCAGACGAGAGAGATACGGGTTGTCGCAGCCTCCGACCCATGGCTCGATGTGTGAGGGGGAGATTGTTGGGGTTGTTCCACATCGATCGATTGTGGAAGGGGCTGGTGGTCGGTTTTTAAGTGCGAGGGAAAGGCTCAACTTTTGAGTTAGCTTTTGGTGGTCGGTTTATAAGTGTGAGGGAAAGCTTCAACCTTTGAGTTAGCTTTTGGGTTGAGAGAGGCCCAAAACCACCCAACACGATGAACCCTTTCCCATGAAGATTTACTTCCTCTTGTCCGACTTATGCGATTGAGGATCGTTCAGATGATAGGGCTTTTTTCCAAACCATGCCAAAAAACATAAAAATTTACCAAAACAGGTTTAAAATTTTTTTTTTTACCAAATCAGGCCCGGCTCGGTAGTCAAACTGCCGAGCCGGCCTGGCTACAGTGCGGCTCGGCAGTCACACTTTTTTACCAAAACAGGTTTAAAAATTCACCATTTTTTTTTCGCGTAATGTCACAGCTATTAAAGGCATGAGTAGTAATAATGGTGAATTTGACTGTTCACGTTTTGTCGTGAATGAAGAAAAGTTGGATTAAGAAAAAGAGGGGCAAGTGTACGGTGACAAGCATATGTTTTTTTTTCCTGTTATTGTGGGGGCAAGCACTCACCTTTTTTCCTTGTCATTGCCGAGCAAGCACTCACCTTTGTTTTTCTTTTTTAATCATTTTTAATTTCTTTTTCCTGTGTTTTTAATCAATTTTTTATTATTAAATTTGTTTTCTAGAATGGACAAAATGTTAATGAAATTAGTATAAAATATCATGTTCTGTATTAACGAGCGAACGAACTATCGAAAAATTGAGCACCCGGGGTTGAGGCTCGCTTGCTTGAACGAACCAAAATTTAATATTTGTCGTCGTTATATTTACAACGCTTTTTTAGCCATGAGGGTTTTTTCGTTACAAAATTCGTCGCATTGCCAGAGTTTTCGTAACAAAATTCGTTGCGACCAAGCATTTTTTTTAAGCGAGAAAAAACTATTCACAACACCACAGAGAATCACTGCACTGGATAAAAGTGAACAATCAAATTCACTATTATCACTACTCATGCCTTTAATAGCTGTCACATTACGCGAAAAAAAAAAAAAAAAAACCGCTGAGCGGGATGAACAGTGCCGCTCGGCAGTGTGACTGCCGAGCGGCACTGTAGCCAGGCCGGCTCGGCAGTTTGATTGCCGAGCCGGGCCTGGTTTGGTAAAAAAAAAAAAATTAAACCTGTTTTGGTAAATATTTGTATTTTTTGGCATGGTTTGGAAAAAAGCCCCAGATGACACCGTAGCTAGGCACAGTAACTTGATTAGCTTCTGCGTCGTGTGGTGAATATTATAATTGCTCTATTAAGTGTGGTTATCATGGAGTTTAGCGAAGTAGCGTGTTTCTACATGCTTGTTGCTATCTTGTGAGCGAATACGATTCGCTGTAAGAAAGAATCCGAGCGTGTTTTCTAGCGAGTTTTTTTTTTTTTTTTGGGGTCCGAAATATATGAAACGTTATGGAAATTAATTTGGATTATTAGGCGACACGTACAAGTAAATTAATTATGCCAACGTGACTGGTCATTAGTCAGAGTGCACAAAAAACTTAGTTTAATAATGGAAGATGGTGAAACTTTAGGGTTTAATCCGAGGCGAAGCCCCTAGTGAACGAATCCCAGAGCCAATGCTACAGTGAAAAAGTAATTTTTTTTTTATTTTCTCTTTTAAATTCTGAGATTTACTCTTCTGGGTTGGGTAAATAATTAAAGTAGACGTGAAATTCCAGACTCGTGGGATTCACTGGACTAATTACCTCATCTGCATCACTCACCCTCCTTATTTTTCCCCTATGTCTTTCAGCTCCGATCCGGCTTCCTGGAAATGTATCGAACATCCTGCGTGTCCCATAAACCGGTTAAGTTACAGGTCCATGGCTCATGCAGGTGATCCTAGTTCGGGACAGTTTACGCACGGTCCGTTGAGATTTGAGATTTGCAATGGATAACAACATCAATATAATCCTGTTATTTCAAGCAGCGTAGGGAAGAATTTCGAAGGTCGAAATTTGCGATGGTTCACGTAACTCGAACGATTCAAATGAGTCATCATCGATCGGGGCTTTCAATCAGCCGACGCCCACAATTTTCCACAGCAGCCAGCTAAGCTACACTCGTTATTTGCGAAATGATTAAGCGTGGAGGCTCATGATAATACCATTCCCGTTCGATAATTATATTGCTATGCTAATAATAACTTTTCCAGTCGCCTTTAGCAAGGAAAGATGACGCCATGCTCTGCCTCGAACATGCGTGAATAGACCCTTTAAAAAGTATAAAGTGAAAATCGGTTAATTAAAAAAAATGATTAACAAAAATAAAAAAAAATAACATAAAATGGTTTGACAAAATTTCAAATGAGGGCAACAGAGACTACACGAATTTCCTCGAGAGAAGGTCACGAAGCCGACCCAACACGACAATGCCGTGAATGTCTCGTTTGACTTGCAGTGTCGGAATGAAAGATAAACAAAACAATTATTTCTTTTTCTTTTTTCATTTATCTCGACTAGTGGAGTGGGCATCTAATTATTTACCTACGTGTCACATGCATGGAATCACCCCAAGAATTGCAAGCATGAAACTGAACGTGACCCATCTAATATCATGACTAAATTTTCCACAAAAAAACTGCCAACTATGACAATAATAATGATGACCATATCAACAACAATAATAATAGTGGTGGGGATTACATTACTTCTTAAATCTAAAAGCAACTGAGAAAATTACTTTACAAAAAAAAAAAAATCCTAAACCTATTGTAACTGTGTCGATTCAGTCTGAAACCTCCGCTAGCCACTAGAGCGAGGGCTTGCAACCCTCGTCACATCAACGCCGACCAGCCAAATAGACTGAATTAGCACAATTGCAAAAGATTTAGGATTCAGTCGGCAAAAGTAAAAGTTTAGGACTGAATTGGCACGATTATATTAGGTTTAAGACTTTTTTTTTTTTTTTTGGTAATCCTCCCGAAGACAACTTAACATCGATTTGAAATTACATCTTACTTTATATTTTCTTAAACTTGCTAAGTTTGGCATTTTTTTTTTATAACCAAGGTGTCAGGGCCAGCTTGCGCCCACCTCGACTACTCCTCGGGGGAGATTAGCACAGCAACCCACCGCCATGGGTCAGTGCGCCTAACCACACAATCTCAAGCGCGTCTTGATCAACTGAGCCACTCATGGATGGGCGAAAAAGAGAGAATAAAATCCAAGAAATGATAATTCTTGCTCCGTAAGACTTTGTATTGACATTTTCAAATCTAAATATCTTTGTTGTTTTTTCAGATACTAAAAAGAAAATACCTCAAACAAGCCTTCCGGGAACGGGCAAGTTCGCGGAGACCAAAAGCCCTTCCAAAGCTTCTCCCTCCACATGATTTCGTGCATCACGTCACTGTAAATATTTGTCATGTACGTGTATCATATGTCCTTTGAGTGCACGAAAAACAAATAGCCATTCAGCCAAGAAAAGAAAAGAAAAAATAAAAATAAATAACAATAATGCAGCCAAAAGACGTCAGCGACTTGCAAGAGATGTCACGAAAGCCAAGCAAGCACGCAGAAATCTCAAATCCCTGATTTAAGCAGTATTTTTGCAGGCAATGTTATACAATGTGCTAACTGGTTAAAAGGGGTTTGATTTTTTGCCCTTCTGTATCTGCTTTGTTCTTTTCCCATGTTTGCTAATCCAAGATTTTTGTCACTTCTCCTGATATTTCATGCGTCTTAATAGCTACGTTCATGTACATTTTCTATTTCGATGATACTTTTTAACTGTAAGCGAAGTTTTAATCTCATCTCGTCTCGTCTGACCATACTCGATTCAAAGATGCTGACCGACTAACTTTAGAATCTGAGAGCTACATCCGTAGACGATCGTTATGTACACTACTTAATAAGGTCGCATCGTGGTGTACGTTCATTAATGATGAGACTGACCGCAGATTTTTCAATTATAATACATTCCGATATTCGCCTTTCAGGAATAATCGTTCTCAACAAAAAAAAAATGCCCCCATAATGTTTAGGCCTATCAAGAGGTATCTTTTGAATTCTCATCATAACAAGAATTCACCAATTTATTTGAAGCTGCTAAAAAACCACATCAGATTGATTTAGTTTTCGACGTCGCAACTCATAAACTCGAAAAGAAAAGAAAAGAAGAAGAAGAAGGAACAATACCGTTCCAGACACACACACCAATACTATAGATCTATGTAGCACCGATACGACACGACACGCCGATACGGCAGTTTTTAAAAAATAGAGAATATATATAAATGATTAGTTTTATAAACTCCAAACATCACTATGTCTAAATGTCATAGCTATTTCATATTTGACATTTAGATATGATTGCTTTGCGGTGACGGTGACCCCAAATAGTAGTTTCAAACTTATAAGATCACAGCATATTTACAAAAAATATATTTTTTTTAACCAGCTGGACGTGTCCCTTCAGACCGGCCGTGCCGGACACGGCTGTCCTTTTTTGTTGGCCATCCGGACAAGCGGTCCCTCGTGTCCAGCCATGTCAGACATGCAAAAATTCTCCCGGTAGGCGTGTCCGTGCTACATAGCTGTAGATATTGTATTAATTTGGGATAATGACACAAATGGTGACTGAATTTTGACCCAATGTGCAATGTGATCCATGAACATTGAATTTGATCAATATGGTCATTAAATTTTAGCACAATGTGCAATGCGATCCCTAAACTTTCAATTTGTTTAATGTGGTCCTCGAATTTTTGGAACATTTTCAATTTGATCCCTAAATTATAAGAAAATGTTCAAAGTCATCCATGAACTTGAATTAATGGAAGGACTACATTGAACATCTTTTTATAATTCAGGGACTAAGTTGAACATGTTTCAAAAACCTATAGACCATTTGCGTTCATTTTCCAATAAATTTTGCAGTGTTGATAAGTGCTGCACGGAAATCTGATATTTGAGAATGATGGAAGAGTGAACGGTGAAAGACTGAAGGTGTTGGCAAGAGCAACTTCTCTTTTTCCCTAGTTAGATACTTTCATCACACCATTTCAAAAGAGGTCAATAATCCAATTCCGCTGACGGGACCATCATAATGCAGTTTTTCCTTTTTATTTCTTCACTAGAGTCTCTCATTCGATGCCCCTTTTTTTCTCCCTTCTCAATTTTTGCCTCCAAAGAAGAGCTAAGCAAGCCGGCCGATCTGTCGGCGGATTGTTGCTCGTGACTCGTAGCTCAATCGGACGGTTCACGGGAGGTTCGCCCAATCGATGAACTTCTACGGTGCCTGAGGCTGCGTATAGTAGCGTTTCTGTTCCAGGGAGCATTTTTTGAACAGAAACATTTTTTTGTGTTTCTGTTCAAAATTACGATTTTTAGGAAAAAAAACGCGTTTGGTAATTAAAAAAAAAAACACTTTTTTCAGTCGCCGACCGGCGATCGGCGGCGGCCGGCGACCGAAGGTGGGCGACGGCCGGCGGCGGGCAATGGGCGGCGACGGCCGGCGACCGGCAGCGGCGACCGGCGGCGGCGGCGGCGGGCGACCGGCTACCAGCGGCGGCGGCCGGCGACCAGCGACGGCGGCGGCGACCGGCGCCGACGGCTGCCGACCGGTGGCGGCGACCGGTGGCGGCGGCCGACGACAGGCGGCGGCGACTGCCGGCGACGATCGGCCGGCGGCGGCGGCCGGCGACCGTGGCCGGCGTCCGCGGCCAGCGACCATCGACGGCCGGCTTTTAGCGAGGCGGCGAGTAGTAATCACGTCGGCGACGATGGATGGTTGTTTCAAAAATGTTCCAAAAAGTGTTCCAAAATCCCAGAAGCAAGTTTTTTTTTGTTCCTTCAAAAGTGTTCCCTGGCACAAAAGTGTTCCGCGGAACACTTTCGGAACATTTTTGAACCATACGCGTTTTTTGGAACAGAAACTGTTTCCCCAGCCACCATCCATACGCAGCATGAACTGCTCGCATCCGCTGATGATAATTTATCCTAAATACGTTCCTTTTTATTAAAACCCGTTAACAATCACTTCGATCGCATTCTTCATCCGGCGATAACGTTATGTTCATGATTGACGGCGTATCGCATCGACCTGCCCATTCACGGTGCCAATTTCAAGTGGGGACAGTCATGGCCGTAGACCCGGGTCGCAGTGTAGGGATCGATGGATCCGAGCCGGGCCCATATGAGAGAGGGAGGAGGGGGAGGGAATGGAGGGACGGTGAGAGGACGAAGGGCGTGACGCAGCCATGCACCGTCGCACAGGAATGTTTTGTCATTGTCACAAAAACCGCGGCCAACTTCGTTCGCCACCAACACCCGACATCAGCGGTTTCGCCAAAAACCTCTGTCTCTCTCTAGAACGCATGGTGTTTGAGCTTGGACAGCAGCCCACAGAATCGAATCGAGGGAGGCTTCTACCACTCTTTTCTCTCTCTCTCTCTCTCTCTCTCTCTCTCTCTCTCTCTCCCAGCAATTTGTCTGCTTTCTTCTTGTCTCGTTCGGATCCTTCCGTCACTGCTCACTAGCCCTCCATGAGCTCCTATGCATAGCTTCGTGTCCCAAATTATGTCAGAAACCTAAACATCTCGTGGCATCAGTACTTAGAAGCTGAGAGAATCAATTGGAATGTTTTGGGTGATCAATTGATGATCCTCGTGGGGTTTTGGTTTTCATCTATGTATCTGGTTGTTTATTATTATTTTTTAAAACTATAATTCAGGAGCATTAGTGCAAGGGCTCGGCTACCTCGACACCCATGAAATACTTCGGAAATCTCATGAACCGAGGCTTAAGTACACTACAAGTACCAAAGTGCCAAAGCTTTCAAAAAGATCATCTAAGTGCAATTTTTTGTTTTGGAAAACGCTCATTTTAATATCAACTCCGATGAGCCACATCAGCTCAAATATTAGTAATAAATAGGCCACGTCAGATTTCTAGCGAGCCACATTAGCACAAATCGGAGTTGGCACTAAAGTAAGCGTTTTATGAAAAAAAAAAAAATTGGCACTTAAGTGATTATTTTGAAAGTTTTGGCACTAAAGTGAGCGTCGTACATAAGTTTTGACACTTGTAGTGTACTTTAGTCTATGAACTGGTAAAATTCAAGCTTTCGAGCAGTGTAAATGGTCATGCAGCTTGTGAAATATGAATAGGGAACCTCTAGTTTCGAGCCGAAAATCTCCTAACACCCTAACTAAGTGTGTCGACCCTAGATGGTACTCGACTATATTTATTGCACGAGTGCTTGAGGTAACTATGATTGACTATGGATTGCTTTAGCACTGAGTTGATTGTCTCAAATATATATGACATACTATATAACAACCTTTTGTAATTAATGTGCATATCTCATATATCAATCGTAGTTTTCAGATACAACCTCTGTATTTAGTATGCACGTAGAGAAATTCCATATCGGAGATTTATGTAGTGTAGAGTAGTTAATGTATTCTATTTGGCTTATAACTCATTGGTTTAAACTTTTAAGTAAAGATGGATTCAACTGGATATGTTGATGAGCACGAACTTTGGCTCCCTCTTGCCGATAAGTATCGGACTTCTATTGCGTGCTCCCAACACTCCGAATGTGGCATTTGTGTCCCATGTCGAGGTCTTTTTCCCTTACTGTAGCACACGAGCCAATGCAATCTTAAGATTATTCCATACTCGGGGTTAGATTTGGACGTGATAAGATTTGTATCATTCGCGTTTGACTAAGCTCTTTTTCTATTCCTTGACGATTCTTGCAAATTCCCACTACTACGAATAATCTCATCCAATATCAAATCTAAAATGGCTATGTATAAAAGTTTTCGTACATCATTTGAGAAGTTTCAATCTAGACGGTTAAACGGATAGATGGAAAAAGGAGGATTTGCTAAGGCTCCGCTTTTGACCTCAAAAAAAAAAAAGAGACTCTATTTGTTTGGCGAAAAATGTAGTATTTCTGAAAAATATTTTTCAAGAAGTCGTTTCCAAAGAAAATGACGATATTTTTCGGTGTTTGGATGAAACCTAAAAATGAACTGGAAAATATTCAAAATCAATTTTCATGATATACGTCTTTTAATAATTCTTTTTTAAAATCGATTTTATAGTTTTTTTTTCCTTTTCCTTTCTTCTTTGGCTGGCGACCGGCCACCGAGCTTTCTCCATTGTCAACGAGGCTCGAGCTTGCCAGATTTTGGCTGCCAAGCTTTGCGAGCCTTGGGCGAGGGCTCGAGGATAAGCCTCGCTAGATATCGCGAGCTCAAGGTCGGCGAGGTGAGCCTTGAGCTCGCCATCAGCGACGCCTGGCCTGGCCTCGGCACAGGCTAGAGATTGGCCGAAGAAGAAAGGAAAGGAAAAAAAAGAAAAAGAAAAAGATTAAAATTTTGAATTGTTAAAATATAAATTTTAAAAAGAAAATAAAGTAAAAAAAATTAATTAAAAAGATAGGAAATGTGAAAGAGAGGAGAAGGAAAGATGGGGAAAATGTTTTCCTCAAAAAGGAAGAAAGCATTTTTCGAAGAGGAAAAATATTTTTCTCACTTTTGAAAGAGTTTTTTTTTATGGGCGAAAAATGCTTTTTTTTAATTACTAGCTTATTTTCCACGGACCAAAAGTCGGGAAATCCGGAAAATACTTCTTAAAAATTATTTTCTGCTAAACAAACGGAGCCACCAAAATAACTCCTCCCCTCACATGTGGACGGGCATGAAATTGATCATTATTTTTATTTTTATTTTTTTCTCATATGAAATTGATCATTAGAGAGGCAAATAAAGAGTCTGGATGCCGACCCCATCACGTGGTGCTCTTAACCATGCTAGAAATTCTCAATTGGAATCCGCAATTTTTGGAATGTGTAGTGACCTTTTTTCCAATCAAAGGTACGTGGCCGGCGACATGTAAACCGGGATTAGCTCCCATTTTCAGAATGAATTCTTATTAAGTAAATGGGGCACTATGATCCGACCCAAAACCCCCCAAAAAAAAAATTGTGGCATTATGTAGGTAATCATTTTTTTTTACCATGTAAAAGGGTACGTTTTATCAAAAGTTCAGAGATCACGTTGAATAAATTAAAAGTATAATGACAACGCTGTCAATTAAGTTAAAATTTAGGGACCACGCTGAACATATTAAAACTTCAGGAACAACATTATACATTTGGTCAAAATTCAGAGACTATTTGCGTAATTACTCCTTAAAATTATTTTCGCAGGACGGGGGAGGTTTCGCACTGTGATGCGACAGCCGTGTCTTATAGCAACAGAAGTGCTACCCGAGTACCGGAAAATGATGTGTGTTTTTTTTTTTTTCATCATTAGTACGCTAAACCTAATTGACATTGACCTTCACGTCTTGCAACTTTATGCACTCTACATAGTAATCTCATCTTGTTTTCTTTCCATCCATCAATTAGACACATCTTCCCCTAGGGCACATCCCTGTCAGATCTTTCTTCGCCGAATTCCAGCCAATTGCTATCCACATCGCCGTGGGTTTGGTGAGATTTCGGAGATATTTTGATACCTCGGCTCGATTGATTGTGAATTGTGATTATGAAATTCACAGTGGGGGATTGTATGAATTGTGATTGATGGGATACGTCTAATTATAGGAAATTAAGCATATTTCATCTTTAACCAAAACCTTGTTGAAGCGAAAATTAGATCCAAAATACTCATCGTTAGAGGTTGCCGAACATGCACGAATCTATTACGAGAATCAATTTTACGAACGGATTCGGGTTTGTGCGCGGTTAGACACGTGCATGAGTTAATTAGTAACCGAAACCGAGCTGAGCATATTAACCAAGAGAAATAACTAGGGACACGCAACACAAGTCCGGTAAGGATAACGGGGCAACTTCTACTACTTGTTCGTTTAGGGTTTGGCTGGCCGATTTCTTAAGCAAATCGAAAGGTGGATCAAAACCGACCCACCCGCCGCCTATCTAATCACGGTTTGTCAGATTGCTCAATGACAATCCGACGTTGATTAAGATCACTGAAGACAATATTTTTCAACCCAATTGACTCGCTCGTTTGTCACGTAGGGACTGGAGTCCAAAGTTGAGATTTGTACGCTTGCGGGGATCTCGTACCGTGGGCGGAAGACAAGTGTCGAAAAGATGCAATGCATGAGGAGCGTAAGAACACAAGTAGCAAACAAAAGCATAATGGACAATGGAAGGTGTCGATCAAGGATCAGGTTTCCTAGTCGACATATCTGGGCTGAAACGAATTGGCATTCTCTATTAGAAGCCCTCGCCCAGCTGCGAACGGCGGCCGCGAGCCCTCGTCCAACGGCCGGGCGAGGGCTCACGGGCCCTCGCCTAGTGGCTGGCCGAGGTTGCCAGGCCTTGTCTGGTGGCCTCTTGCCAATCCTAACAAAAAAAAAAAAAAGAAAAGGAAAAGTATTGGTCACGGTGTTAAAAAAAAAAAAAATAGATGCGCATTCACTCTTGGTTGAGTGACGTGTGTTTAGAGTTGGCTTTCTTCAAATTATTTCAGGAAAATTACAAAAAAAATTCTAAACCTATGCAATTATGCTAGTTCAGTCCTAAACATTTTTTTTCCCAATTGAATCCTAAACCTTTTAGCTGCGTTTGGTCGTCCGGATTTTTAGGCAGGATGATATGATAAGATAAAAAATCAAAGGATTTGATCATATCTTATCTCATGTTTGGTGAACAGCGGATTTAAAATCGGACATCTTTATATCCTATCCTATCCTATCCAATGTTTGGTAGAATCTGGATATCAATATAATGATTCTTGATTTTGACCATCCGAAGACTCTTGTTTGTAGTCGACGCAACGAATTCTTGATTTCTAGTTGCCCCTTCCGGCGTTGCTCGATGCCGTCACCGGAGAATTTGCCTGTTGTTGCCGGAGAGACGACGACTTGAAGATTGCACATACAAGTGATCGAGTACGTGAATCGGGTGTGCCGGAAGAGACCGCCATTGCAACGGACTTGAAGAATTGGAAGGCCAACGTCGCGGTTCAGCATCCTCGCGACATCGAATTCGTGGAGGATGAAATATTAAAAGAAAGACACCAAATCCACAATTATCAGCAATAGGGAAACTAATCAAAGATTCCACTACAACCCATTAAGCATTGGAACTATCCGATACGTGGATATCAAGTAGGGAAATCTCCATATAAAAATTGCTAAAGATACTAATTTCCAACATGAAAACGACAATGGCGATGACTATGCATCCCCCCAAATACTTCTCTAATGTGGACGAGATTAATATCGGCAAGACACTGATACTTCAAACGAGTCTGCAACAAGAGCAGAAACCAGAAGGTGGAGGAGAGGGCCGAACATACAAGTTCGCACGGCAAAAGTGCAATCCTCAGGGGAGTAAATATCTATTGGAGAATTTGCCCGTTATTGCCGGAGAGGCGGTCTCCCTAACCGGAGTTGTGGCCCGCCGCCGGAGAGGCGGCCCCCCTAACCAGGGTAGTAGCCCGCCACCGAAGAGGCGGTTGGATGTGGCGAAGAGGCGGACAAGAAGTGGCGAAGAGGGGGTGACTTGAGCAATGGATAAGAGAAATCCTATCATTCTCTATCCCACCCCATTCCCCAGGATTATTTTATCCCCATATATCCTCCTATATGCCCTCTTTATCCTATCATAGGCAACAACCAAACACATGATATGATAAAACATATCATATCTTGAGTTTTATCCGGTTAACCAAACGCAGCCTTTGCATTTGTGTCGATTCAATCCATTTAGCCGGTCAGTGCTGACGTAGCGTTACTGGCACTGACGTGACTAGTTCTTAATAGTGTTTTAATATATATATTTTTTTAAAAAAAATCCTTCAATTGAAGATAAAATAATGTGAACTACGAGGGGCAATCTAAACTTGGATTCGAATGCAAGAAGCCTGAAGAACGGCAAACTTAATGAATTGAACCCGATTGAGCATTGAGTTCGGAGGTTTAAAAGCATTCATTAGAAGGGGACTCGGAATTTAACATGGTACGAATGGAAGAAGCTTCGGCCGACTTGCCCTTTTCCCAAATAGGTTCCTGGACATTGGACTCTCATGGTCGTGTAGTATTTGCTCATGTTTCGTCCGATTCACTACTTTGATACCGTTTACATTGCGGAAAGAGGATCGCGCAATCGGATTACAGTCGTGAGCAAAGCTGTAAATAAAAAAAAAAATTGAGCAACGGCCGGGTGCAGAAAACAATGCGCCGGAATTTACGTGATTGGACTCGAGAGTCAAGAGAGTGAAGGCGATGAACCCGCTATGAACAACGGAGAAATAAGTTTAGATCGAAAGCTCTCTTGCACCGAAGCCCCCCGGATTTTCGATCGATCTTGCATGACGTTTCACTCAATCTCTCCGGGTGTGTCCCTCAGAAAACTCTTAAAAGAGAAATCCTAGAAGAACCTCTCCAGAGCTTATGAATGAATTGGGAGCCCGGTTCGCGCCAAACTCCTGAAACTTTGAATAATATATTAAATTGTTATGGAAGACTAAAACATGTTTTTTTTTAATTATTTAAGCCCAAACAAACATGCCCTAAGTTCTTGCAAAAAAGCATGATGATGATGATGATGATGTTGATACCATTCGATTAAAAAATAAAGTTTAAATCGAATGTTCTTAATGTAGGAAATCCATGTATTTCAAATGGACTCACACCTCAAATCACCATACCAACGTCAAGAGTTGAAAATTGTATATTACAGCTGGATCGTAAGGGTTTAAGTGTTATTTTCATGTTTCTAGTTTCAAAGGACTAAACTTGCACTCCATTATATACATTAATTAATCATTCAATCAATCAATCAACGCAATTTAAAAGAATGAAAAAAAGAAAAAAAACAAATCTTCAATTCCAATCAAACCTCGTCAAATTGCATTATGATCTCATCTTTGCCTTTCCAGCAAAACCAGAAAAGCTTCCTGAATTTGTTTTCCTCCTCCTTCCCCTAGTCAAAAACAGAACAGGTTGTGCTGTCACCTTAATTTCCGCACCAAGGTGGTCCTTTGAAAGTCATGCATTAAAAAAAAATCCTTTTGGCATATCAAGACATGTCGCATTCTCCCAAAACCAAACACCGCATAAATATGTCAGCTTTTTAATTAATCACAATTCGGTGATGCAACACAATCTTCTTGGGAGGGTTTCCTACATGGGTATGCTTGACTTTGAGATTTTTGATTAATTATCGAGCAAGGGCTAACGGTTCCACCTGTGTTCTTAATTGAATGATTTGCAATGAATCATTACCTTTAATGACTATCATTTGCCACCTCAATCTACTGACCACGACTCATATTTAGATACACGAATAAATATGAAACACTAACAAATTAAAAGCATCGGTCATAAATATCGCCGGAAACGAAAACTCGGACTATTACACACTCATCAGACATAACGCAGGATCGCGCGATTACATATACTAAGAAAAACATAAAAATTGGTTACAAGTTCCAAGTTAAGCTATATGTTCGAATAAGTTTCCTGATTTTTAGAATCTAGAACGTACGTTGCATACCTTGAGACCTAGAAAGGGAACGGTACCCCACTGATCCGATTCCAGGTTTCAGGTCATACCCTCAATCAATGCTCATTCCTATTATTGGGTCGTCAAACTTCATTTATGTCTAGAGTTTGTCCTTGGAGAGATCTTGAGCTGCAATTGATGTTCTGAAAGGCACTTTGAGTTTGAGCCCAATAGAGATCGATTGGTTCATGTAAGAGATCAGCGGTTGGCTATTTTTCATGTCATCGTTTTTATGTTATTTTAATGTAATCTCGGTACTAGTTGTGTAGGTTGTATTGACAAATAAATGCAAATATTTTATATTGCTTTCGGCTTTGCTCACCACTTAATCTCGAGTTAATTAAAAAAATATCACTGATGATCCTAACTGGTCTATTTTACTAATTAAAAAAGACCCGTTTAAGTCTAAGACGCGTTGTCATCTTCATCGCCCAATTCTTTCTTCCAAACATGGAGGATTTCTTTTGTGTTTTTTCTTTGTGCACTAATTCTAGTCAAATTAATGATGGGATCATCTGAGATTAGTCACACCACAAGAAAAAAACACGTGATTAATTCCACTGGCTTGTTAATTCCTTAGGGAAAAATTGAAGTTATGGACCCAAGGATATTGCGCGTTCATGTTAATTCCGGCCATAATCGGAACGCTAATTTCCTCGATTAGGATGTCACAATCAGCTGTCTAAGGGGTCGTAACAGGTTTTCCAGATTAGTTGGGGATTATGTGATTTACACACTAAACATGAGCTCTTTCACTCATGAAGTTTAGGGATGGACCAAAGATTGCGGGGACCGCGACCAATTAGCTTGAAATCCTCTTTTTTGGGCTTTCCTCACGGAAAATAGCATAAAAGTCGGCAAACTTGAGTCGCTGAAAAAAAAGGGCAAAGCCATGCATCTAATTTTCCATCTAGTTATGGAGGTGGAAAAAGGTAAAGACATTCTTGTGGAATAACATGAATATGCTAGTAAAAGTTAATAATTTGTAGATATTAACCTTACCCTTTCGGTCATCGATTATGAATACTAATTTTCAAAGTGGAAAAGCCGAATAGATGGTCATATATGTGTGTGTGTCGCAAGTTTTCGTATACCACATCGATTGTTAACGTGGTCTATGATGCTCATATAGGATTCTTGGAAGAAGCACGGTCAATTACAATCCATCACCTCGCAATTTCTCATGGTTTTGTTTCATTCCGACCCACGAGAGAGCACGTAAGTACTCTTTACTCTCTCCATTTTGGTAATTGCAGGAGTCTTGAAAATGCATACTTGATGGGGTTCGGTGTTACCGCCGATGCCAGCTTATTGAGCTAGTATTACACCTGAGGAGGGCCGAGGGCCGGGACTTTCTGTGGCCATAAGAGAACCAAACTCATTTTGCATTGGAGCGAGCTTCCCTGGACGGGACAACCCACGGACACGAAATGGTTGGTTTGACGATGATCGTATTTTACACAAGGACCGCTACATAATCCCTATACAGTAGTTGTGTAACTTACAAGTATCGATCATTTCGAAATGTAGGAACGTGGTTGTGGAGATGAAGTGTTTCCAGAAACGGCATTACAGACCGCAATTTATGCAGAAAAATGCCTTCATAACCTCTACACGACACAGCGTAATCAAGCATAGAAGATAAAGGACGCTAAATGTAATCATACCTGGTGCGAGCATTGAGTACAGGTACATACCCTTCAGAATTCTACCCATTCATCTTATTGGGTTGACTTCATACGTCGTGTTGAAGATTTCGACAAGAAATTCCTGGAAGTACATGTACATTGCACGGCAGCTTCATGTTTATCGCGGCTCTTACTCGTGTCCGCCAAAGTAGAAAGTTTCGAATTTGGGGAAAGTCGACCAGAAAAGAAACTGTCTTTTGCTATCTAAGCGGAACAAAGGAATATAACAATATTGCTTTTCCAAGAAGCTGTAATTGATCAATCTGTAGAGAGAGGGTGTATAGCAGCCAAGTGAAGTGATACAATGTTCTGTTGCCGACGCAGTTTAAATCAAGTTCGTGTGGAGCTTGAACCATGATTGACTGCTCCTAAACCCAGCCACTATTTTGGAATACCCAATGTGATAACACCAGTCTCCTCTGCAATGACGCAGTCACAGAAGCTAAAAAACTACAGGGAAAGCAAAGATAACCTGCAAAACTTCCAATGAACACAGTACTTGAAGATGCTCTTACTAAAAAAGATTTCAAGATACTCTCGCTGAAAGGAATAAATATCCCACTAGAACAGAGAGGAGAACCACAAGAAGAGCTGCCGCGGCGCTTAAATTGGATTTATTGTTAGATTTCTGGCTAATTTCCTCACTCTTTGCGTTAGCATCAACCTTTTCTGAAATAGATTTAGAATCCGACTGTGATGGTAATGCTACGTCCCAAAAACACTTGGCGACAACTGCAGGGGACTCTCCTTCTGGTTCTAGTATGTTGGAGGAATCTGGGAGAACTTCCATAGACATCAACTCGGCACAATGATCCTTAAGAACCTACCACATCACAAGAACAGAAGTAAAAAACCATTTAAAAATCATGCTATTCTGGATCTGAAGACAACTTCTTTTAGTTCTTCAACTGCTCAAAAACAAAGTTAAACCACTCGTTTACCAAGTCACATGCACAAACCTCAAGCGTCTCTGATGGTTGTAAATAGTCGCAAATGAACATTCCAGCCAGCCAAGGCGCGAATACTCTTCGGGGAAATGAAAGACCGCTTGGTTTCCTGCTTTAATCATGTAAATATCAAGCGAGAGACAACAATATGTGACCAGCCGCACAAAAGAGACCAAAGTAAAGATGCAACTTCGAAATAGCAGTTCCATGACTCATGTAAGCGAGATTAAGGAATCAGAGACAAGAAAAAGTGACCATGAAGTTTGGAAAGCAATTAAATCAACTTGAAAAGGGAAGGTAGAATGTGACAACATAAGCTTGAGTTACAAAGTTTGATGTTAATTACTTCCCTCTGCTGCCAGGCTAAAAACTTCCCCCCAAGAAATCTTCTGAAGGAGACAGTAAGGAATCAACAGAGCAGCGCTCTTAAAAATCATACCATCATCATTCCGAAATACAAAACAAAAGATTTGCTATAATTACAATAACATACATAAAGGTAAATTAGTTGACATGACAGGAGGTATTATCAATATAAATAATTATTTAGAAGGTGATGATATTATGGACCTGGATCAATTTTCAGATAGAAAATATTTGGATTGGTTCATTTTCAATTTTGCCTCAGAAAGGCATAGATCTTGGGGACAAGTGGTGGTTACAGCTTGAAGAGGACCACTCAGCCCTGGGGCCAAGGATCGGAGTTGAATCCTGCTTAAGTATATTCCAGTATCATGTAAGACTAGTGAGCAAAGGGAACTCTTCATACACATGGACCTGGAACATTGTCTAGGACGATTGTTGAGAGGAAGAGAATTAAAAATCTTGCAATCCACAGGTCACCTCACATTAAACAAATATAGTCAATGCTAAGACAGAAGTTTTCTGGTGCAATCATTAGTTCCTCAGGTTTCTAAATACTATGACAAGGCTATAAATCCTAGCCCGAGAAAACACGGTTTTTGTAGCAAAAAACTTAGAAATACGTGCCATGGAGATAGAACAGCCTAAACTCTTGTCAACTAAAATTTGTCCGCCCAAATATTTAAACTCTGATCCAGCAAACAATTTACATGTGGATCTGAGATTAATTCAACCGGCCATTATACTGGATCCTCTATTGACCCAGTTTTCCTTTTCAAGTTCCACAACAAACCAGAGTTCATCCAAGCTGGCTTTTGTAATTTCCATGATCCAAGTTCATTCACTTTTCCTTCCCTCTACATCTTTAAACCAACTCATCGTCCTTGCCTCTTTTGCCAAGTAATTATTGAGGAAACTTACTGATCTTGTTATGAAAGGAACAATTCCACAGGTGATATGACAGTTGAATAATGGTAGAGAAAACAACAGAACTGCACAAACAAGACAAACTGAAAAAATAACTAATACTAGAACAATAATAACAAACACCCAAAGTCACACTAGCAAAGCAATACAAAGAACATAAGGTGGTTGTTAGCACACCTCAATGTCTGGAGGTCAACTCGCGAAATAAGATTTTCCATTTGTGTATCTGGGCTAGATTCCCTGCAATCGTTGTCTGACGGACGCAGATCTGCATCTGCCTCATCAAGGATAATGTCTAATCTACTTCGCAGACTTGTGATGATATCTGCCTAGAAGTACACGAAAAATCCATGATTTTGCTAAGGAGAAAAACAATGACGGGAAAAGGGATGAGATGTTTCTAATGGATATTTTTCATAAAGGAGAAAGCTCCTGGAATGCCTGACAAAGGGAACTAAATCTAGAGGTTTGGTCAAGGAACTTTAGGCTACGTTTCGGTGGATTGTGATTTTCAATTGAGGGCAATTTGACAATTATTCTAAAAAAGAAATCTATCTGTTCAAGCACTAACGCAGTTTAGAAGTTATTAATGAAACTTCGTAATTTTTCAGAGAACGACAAATAGATTCTACTACTAAATTAAAATAAGATCGTAGATAGTTGCGATTTGAAAGCATTTTTGAAAGTCAATGCACAATCCAACGAACCTATGCATGTGTCAGCACTTATAGGCGTTAGCGCTCACATGCATGCGCACAGAGAGAGAGAGAGAGAGAGAGAGAGATTCTTCCACTGAAAACATTTGAGTATAAAACAAAGTGCATTATTAGCTCCATGCTACAGAAACAAAAAACAAAATTATCAGAACGCAGCGAGACAATGGTTATTACCTTGATATCGGATATAGCTTGCAGAATTGACTCTTTTGAACTCAGGAAAGCAAACGAACATACAGAGCCACTGAAGAGAAGTACGCCAACAACATTTTCTAAGCTGCTTGCTTTACAAGCATCGAGAAAGTGAAAAGAAGAATATTAGATTGAGACTGGGAAATGCAGAGTAGCTTTTGGGAAAATTGAATCCAAATTCAAGTCCACCCCACCTTCTAAATAGGTGTCATTCATAAAAGGCTGAAGTAATTCAACATCATGAAAACCCTCTGACATGGATGGCTCATCATTGGTGACCTGACGTTGAGAGAGAGAGAGACATTAACAAATGGAACCAAATATGGCAACCTGTAAAGAAACTGCTATACAGTATACACAAGGCCAGAATAATTCATAAGTATGAGTAGCAGAGAAGCGAATAGGGATCAAGCTTCTCCAGGATCTGATGAATTCACATTAGTTGATGGATGATACTAGCAGCACATATGGAATTGAAGTTAATAATACGAGGTAGTATTTTCATGACTGAGCATTCTTGAAGCTGGTCAAACATTGGGCCATCGTGTTGCATCATGCCATGCCCTAACAAGCATTTCAAATTGCAAAAACAAATCCCTCACAAAAATAAATGCATCAGTACATCTACTTAACCATTGTCCCAGAAAAGATGGTCACAGAATGAGACCCGTGTGCCACTCCAAAACGTAAATCACATAATCAGCAACTCAGTCCAAACACAAGTCAAACTAGTCTACATAGAGGAGTTAATAAGAAATCCATCCGACACCCAAACAGCCCTATGCCACCAAAGAAAAAAGAACAAAGAAAAAAAATCCTCTCTTATGCCTTGTTTGATTTACCTTGGAATCGAATTACTCAAGAGATGACATCCTATTGCCAGAATTTTCATGATGTAAAATCCAATTCATGGATAAAATATCTACCCAAACATGAAAAGTCTAGCATTAAAAATTCAAATCCAATTGGATCGAAATGAGGTCTTAAAGTTTTCAATGTTCAAAATTCATTGGAGGGAGCTCCTCACAGGGAATCATTTCATCACGACGCTAATTCAGTCCAATTTCGACAGCTATTATTGTAGCCAGAAGTCCTATCAGCTTGAGACTTAAATGATCATGCTGAAGGCAATAGGTTATAGCGCCTTTCGCTTAGAGGCATAGAGGAAAACTCAGCAAATATAATTTCTCATTATTGGTTTGGAAAAGATAACCTCCCAGAGAACCTTCAGGTATTAACAGTATAGAAAAGAATGACCAGACCAATCATACAATTATTCTAGGAGAGAAAAAAGACTTATAGGAACACAAAAAATATTGTAAAGATGCATCTCCACATTTAGCCTTTGTTTCGTGAGTACAGCGCCTTCCAGTTTGAACCTTTGTCATGGCAAATATGACACTTCCAATGTGATCAGATGTTAATGACATCTCGAAGTACTATTTCAATACCATCAATAGTACTTGTGAACAATAAGTCTTAGTATGTAGATTGAAGTATAATGCCACTTATGGAGAATTTGGTGAAGGCTTGAAGAAAATATTGTGTGAACGGCTTTTGGGTGGCATAAAGATTTTAGAAAAGAAGGTAAGAAAATCTTTAGGTGATGCCCTTAAATTTCTTAAGCATCACAGTAGGACCCTTAAGCACCGAACTCAAAAAAGAATTGCATCGCACAACAGCAAAGAAATTGCTAAAAATCAAACTTCATTAGGTTAAACGACGGTCTCTGTTTCTCCATAAGACGAAATGCATATTTATGGACTCCACTAAATCCTCCTCTAATTCGGAACAAGAAAAACATCCTGTACTAAGTTAAAACAGAAAACCTTTAAGCAAAAAACAGAAAAATCCTGCTTCAAATAGAAAAGGGAACTTGTAAAAATTCCTAATAAACTCTAATCCTAACTAATAGACTACTAATTCAATTAAGGGAACAAGCCCACTACTAGTATGACTGTCATCCGTGTTGTTGATTGAGGCAAAAGGTCTATCTACACCAGTTCTTGATAATAAGGACAATGTTTGATCACCATCAGCTTGTTTGAACATAAAGAGGTTAAAGCAACTGAACTGATTACATCATCACCTTAAAATAATGTAACACATCAATTTGATTGCACCTACTAATCAAAGTTCAATTCATAATTCTGCTGACTACAGCTGACTCATTTCACAGTTTTGCCCCAAAAGTTCAGTTCTGACCGATTAATTTATTGCATCCAATTTTCCTTAGCCTGCATTCCATCTCTATCTAGCTAAGAAATAATCTACTCCACACCTTCTATATGAACGGGTCTTACTACCTTCCTCAATTCTTTCTTCTTGAGACAAAATGCTCTTAAAGCAATGGTCATTTTCATGGGAACTTTTTCCATTTAATAAGAGAGGATGTGCCAAATTTCAAACTTTTGGGACTATGGAGTACAGTTTCATTGCTTGAAAGACCAAGTGTAGTTTGCAAAAATCTGTAATTTCTATAGCCTTTGCCGGCACATTGAGGCAACTATTCTGACATTCCCATCCTAAACTGAAACTCCAATAGTCTATGCATGTAAAAAAGATGGTCATTCGGTTATGATTTTGACAGAATAGATGATAGCCTTACCAGGTTTCCATCAACTATCGCCCTTGCACTTCTTAGCTCTTTAGCAATGACTGAAATTCCACTATGAAGTACATCACCAAGCTTCTGGGAATCTGATGCACTCTCACGGCTCACAGGCAATCTAATTTAACATTTTTCTAATAGGCATAAGCAATTCAGAATTACCACAGAGGTGGAAATATTCCTACCAATTAACCATAGCGGAAACAATGTCGAAGGCCGATATAGACCAATCATATAGAGAAATTTCTGATAATAATGGCTAGTCAATCATTTCGAGTCTTTCTGAAGAAGAATACTATTCTTTTGATCAAGCTAATTAGTACTCTCCCAAAGGCTTCCAGAATTTTTACTGAAAAACTGAAACTTCTTTGGCTAAAAACAGTCAAAAAAATCAATCAAATAAATCGTCCACTGTACAGATACAGAAGATAGATGTGGAAGTGTAACATTACCTTATATTGAAGTTGTAAGTACACCTAAATTTCTGAAGAGAACTTAAGACTTTTCCCATTTTGAAATCACAAGGCTTAAGGCTGCTAGATGTGATGTTCGATGCCAGTACACAATTTCGGCATGTCCACCTACAAAGTTAACCTGTTAAAGCAGGTACTGCAAAGTTCAAACATGTCAAGTGGACATGGTAAGAATAGGAACTAGTTATACCTCCTTGGACTATAAGAAATATGTATGAGTAGTCTCTCCTGAGTATCAGTCCCTAAGAGGGGTTGTGCTGCTCCTGCAACTCCCTTTATGGTCTGCAAATGCCATTTTCCATCAAGTGAACCCAAGAACATGAACTCTGCTCTAGAAAAAATAATCTATTCATTACAAAAGCAGGAACACACCTAGTTAAATCAATTTATGACACAGACTATTCTAGGGTACAATTAACTAGGAACACTTGCCAACGTAAAACCTTGATTTGCAACAAGAGTAAAATTCACACATGCCAGTTCCTATCTTGCAATTGCTAAAGTATGACTAAATTTTAAAAACAAAAAGAGTATAACTAACCTAAATTGCACTTTTTTTTTTGTGGTAAGTTAAGTATGTATTGACTTTTCAAAAGACTAGGTACAATGATGAAGCTAGACACAAAAACCATGAACCAATAATGGCACCAAGTGTGCCAAAATGGGTTCAACAGTGAACCGGCTGCAAAATACAACATCGTAGCAATGCGCGCCTACCTAGAGGCCAGTGAACGGCCAGAACAAAAGTGAACAAGCGGCCAAATAAGTGGCCAAGGAGCCACAGAACGTGGCAAGGGAAGTAACATAAGCATGGCCAAACAAGCGGCCGAAAGCAATAAAAGTAAAACAGCAGCGTTGGCCCGACTATACGAGTAAAGCACCTAGCAAGCAGTATCAGGATAAGAAACAAGCCGGCCAACCAATCCGCCAAGAACAGCATGAAAACAGGGGCAGCGGCAAGTCTCCTAAATTGCACTTTTCACTAACAATCAAGAACGCCCTCATAGATGCAGATCAACATAAAAAGCCAGTTTCAAATGAAAACGTGAGGCAAATGTCTGAGTACCTGACAAAATTCTACGGTCGAATTCTTGAACGCACTCTCACTGGCCCATACAAAAATGCCAATCACCCTTATGCCACCCACAAGCATTTTGGACACCTGAAACCACGAGACTTAGTCCATGTCCTTCTGGCAAACCCTCGAAAACTTAATTGTTAAACCACTGGCCCACAAAACAACTTCATAATTCGCCGAATAATAAATCGCAACAGAGAAGTTGTCCCAGAAACCTTATTGATAGACTCGATCAATTATGACAGCACCTACATACATTACAGTAGAGAACAGATCAAAGGCATGAATCTTTATAACCACAAATATTCTTCATCGTATCGGACCACTCCGCTGCATCATCAAGAAATGCATGCAATAATATGTCAAAATACTCCCTAATCCATGAACATCTAACAAATTCCCAACAAATCCCAAAGAAAAGGAGTACTAACAACCAATACACAACAATACCATCAAATTGTGTGATAAAACTACCTGACGCGCATGCTCAGCGACCCAATCTTTGTCAATTACCAACGACGAAGAATCCGATGACGCCAGGGACTTGGATTGCTTGCCCCCCTTCCTCTTGTCATCTTTGACTGGCTCGACGAGGGAACAAGCAGGCCGTCCCTCATCGTTGAACGGTGTCGCGATCAAACTGAAAACAAAGCCTCTGTCCAGGCTCGAGCTAAGCTTGCCGATCACGAGACCCACCTGTAATTCGATAAACCCAACATTTTCTCAACAATCGATCCACGCAGCAAACCATACATCACGAAAAATCAATTGGCAGTACCTGGGCGGGAATCGATGACCTGGATAGGCGGTCCTCGGTTAATGTCAGCTGGGCTTCTTCGCCGACCACCGCTTTCACCATGCTTCACCTTCGATCAATCGCCTTCTCCTTCCTCCCTTCGAAAGCGTTGGAGGTGGCCCTGGTCCTCCCGTTGGATCTCGCCGGAGTCCGAATTGAGGGCCGGTGACGACAGGCGGCAGAGGAAGAGTACCAACAACGAGTGACGAAGAAGAACTGAAACGGGTATTGGCTAGAGTCGTTTAACGTAGAGCTCCCAGATCCGGTTCGGTTCGTAGGCGCTATAAAACCGAACTAATTTGACTCGGTGAAAGATAAAACCGAATACGGTTAAGAATCAAACTGAATTTACCGGTTCGTCGATTGAGCTCCTGCTCTCCTCGTGTACGACCTCAAGCCTCAAGGCAAGTGTCTCTGTCTATCCATCCTCACCACTATTTGGCCCGTCCGTCGTTCGTTTTGCCGCGGATCGTCGATTTTGAAAATGGACAATCTTGATCAGAAGGAAAACAGTTTTCCATGGACGATCCGGCGCTTAATCTTAGCATCCGCAGTTCTTGGGTAAGCAGATTCTACGGTCTGATCATTCTATTTGTCGTCAATTTGAGGCGAATCGAAGTCGGATGGTAGGTGGGTACTCGGACGAGGACTCAAGGAGAAAGTAAAGACCGGAGCTGCTCTAAGCTCTGTTTTCTCGAGCGTAGGATAGGACCTAAGCCAAGTGGAGCCTCTAGCCTATCTACTAGGCTAGCTATTTGTCGCTTGATTGGGCGCGAACGACGCCGTTGGATTGTGGGTACATTGAAGGGAAGTTCGGATTGCATGTTTGGTGAAATGCCGTTGCATGTCTGAGTTATGTCTCTTGAATCGTCTTCCTCCTGAGTCTCTGTGTAGACGAATTTGATGGTCTGGTCGTTTCATTTGACGCCGATTCAACGCGAATTGATGTGGGGGGCACACATGGGTGTTCCGGCCACGTCCGGATGATACCCCGTGGCCGTGAGAGCTGGAGGGAAATCGGGAAGTCCACGGCCTGTGTCCCGTTGGAATAAAATGCCTATGGACTGTGTCCCTCGGAAGCTATGGAGTAAGGGAAATTGAGGCTTGTGTCCCTCGAGTTACTCATGGCCAGTGTCCCATGGACGAAAAGCTGATGTGTTTTATTGTGAGGGCCTGAATTTTCGCCGATTTGATTAAATCAAAACTTAGGGTAAAAAGATGGTGCCACTAAATTCGCCGTCTACGTATCATATAGATTATCGAAACTCCATAACATGCAAGTTACAAACATTATTGCCTTCGATAGTGAAAATTGAAGCACAAGCGCTAACGTCTTTTCGTTGTGATTGATCAGGATTGTTGCCACATTTTTTGACGCTAGGGTTTGCAGGAGGCTCTTTAATAATTCGTTCTTCAATGCTGAAAATTCTAATGGGGTTAACTAAATAAACTGTCTAAAGGGCGCCAAAAAGAACCTTTTTACACCTATTTACCAATCAAGACTTAAAAAAAAATGTCTAACGTCACCTTTAATGGTTTGAAGCTCATCATTAAAGAATGATTTGAAGGCCGGTAATATGCTGAATTGGAGACAAGAGTATTCAAATTGCTCAAACAAAGGGATAAAAAGCCATATAAGAAGTTCAAGAAGAATATGATTCTGATCGATAATCTGGTCAGATGAAAACATGGAAGTGGTGGTAGTAACAAGAGATTATGTCGACAGATTGTCTTGCCTTCTATATTGTTTTTGTAGATGTCTTATAAATAATTTGTTTTGATGTTCTCAAGGCTTTTGCCCCCGAGCAAGGACGAGTTGGTGGACAAAACATGTAAGAGGAAGTTTGTTCTACATATACACAACCCCTTGAGACCCATTAAGAAGGAAAGTGAAGGTGTAGAGTGCCCAACTGTGAATACTTTTATCTCACCATATTATGAAACTTCTCCTTTCTTTTTGGTTACTTTGTTCTCGCATTGTCGTCGGGTGCAACTTTAATGGTACAGTGGTGTACCATATCTGTTGATGATGACCCATATCAGGAGGATATAACTCTTAGTTGAGCGGGATCTAGTTCGACATGTACCAAATGAGAGTTACAACTACTATGTTCAGCACGATAGATGCCTTGGTCATGGAGCATGCTTCGGAGCATTGACAAAACCCGATTTTCATGATTGCCTAGAGCATGCTGCAGTGCAGAGTACCTCTATTGGAATTGTGGCAGGAGCCGTGGAGCTCAAGTCCAGTTTCAAGATGGTAGAATCAGATTCAAACATGATTATCAATTTATTGAATTATTAAGTTTGAGGCCCGTCACGAAAATATACCCCGTCTACAATATATGCATATGATAAGCATACTTTCATAAGTTACTTACTCTCATCTCATCCTCTCTTTTATTTGTATTTGTTATACATATATTTGTTCATGTATCAACTGCAAATTTGGTTTGTTAGTACTTAAAGTCGAATAGAATTTGATGTGATTTGATTCAAGACATATCCTCTGCTAAGTAAAATCTTGTATTTTTTTTTTATGTGAGACAAAAAAGTTTAGGGTAGAATTTGGGCTGGACCTAAATTTGGTTGTTTTGTATGAGAAAAAAATTTAGGGTAGAATTGCGACTGGACCAAAAGCAGGACGGTTCTATGAGAGAAAAAAAAAGTTTAGGTTAGAATTGGAATTGGAGCTAAAGCCCCAAAAAAAAAAATGTTTGATAGATGACATGATTGTTTAAAATGCTTTGAAAAGGATACCCTATTTGGAGTTGCCGTCCCATCTCTCAAGCAACCCTTACAGCGATTATTACCAGTTACCACTGCCACAGTGGCTGAATGACATTGGAGATTGTGGTTGCGCTAATAATCTCCATCACTCAGAGAGAGAGGGGGGCTGTCTTTGGAATAAGCAAATTTCAAGAATATTTCTCATGCTTTTGATATGAATTATCATACCACTGCAAAACATCAAACTATGCCTTTTTTTTCTTCTATGACTTGTTAGAAAAACTACATGTTAATACATACAATGACAGAACGAAGTCATAAGCATTGAAATGACAGATAAGTTTATATCTGACATGTCTCGGACTATGTCATTCACCATATGTCTCATTAATCTTCTTCTTTCTTGAAGATCTGCAATCCACAAGGCTGTGATCTATCTTACCACAGTTGAAGCATTTACCTTGAAACCTGTTCTTGGCAACTCCTCCTTCTGATCCCAACATTAACTTTGCAATCTTCTTGTTTGTAGATTGTTGAAACCAGTGTTAAAATAAATAAAACTGTTTATAAGAATATGAGGATACTTACAATTCGAATGACAATAATAAAAGTAAGCAAACTGCCTCAAATATGAAAAACACTAAGTTGGCAGAAGCACAAAATCTGAGCCTTCAGAAGCAGGTCAGAAGCAAGTCAGAAGCACAAATCTGAACCTTCAGATGCAAGTCAGAAGCAGGTCAGAAGCATAAATCTGAACCTTCAGAAGCAATGTTCAAAACTCGTCAGATGCAACTGCATCTGAACCCGTCAGATGCAACTCAGATGCACCCGTCAGATGCAACTGCATCTGAACACTTCAGAAGGACAAAAACCTGAACCTTCATAAGAACAAAATATGAACAGAAACACAACAGTATTGGAAGAAATCGAAATTGAAACAAATACCGAGGTCTGTACTCGACACAGTTTCCTTAAAACAGATTCGTCCCCTCTAGTATGTGCTTTGAGGTTTCGTGAACGTCTGTCTCTCAGGATACAATGGTTAAGCAGCGACAGAGGCAAGCACAGCACTCCAAAGCTTTTGGCGAACTTGAACAACACGAGAACACTATCGAAAATAATGCAAATGCAGACAATTCAAAAGAGGGAGAAGTGATTTTCGTAGTTCGTAGTTCTTTTCGTGTCGAAACAGAACGGGAAACCACCTATTTATAAGCTAAGCGAGGCATTACGGAAATAAAGAATAACGGCTAAATAATTCTGCCATTTAGAGCCGTTATGTATTTAATTCTGTAACCACTGATTTATAACAGCCGTTACTTAGTTAATACCATTAACACATCGGTAATTAACTTAAGAACGGTTAACGGCTTAAGTTGGAAAAAATTAAAACATAAGGCAAAAATGGGCTTGTCGTGAGGCCTACTTTCCGATCTTGCATTCGCGTACGCAGGTCGTGCGCTCGCGCCCAAGTTTCAACTTGTTGGGCCTCCGTTGGGGTTTGAGATTTGCACCTCCCCTGCGCATGCGCGCGAGGCATAGTACTTGTATTATGATAGTGACCACTCAAAGGGAGTGTAACCACATATAAAGTACTTCAAGGCCTCCCTCCTTTCCTATGTGAGACTAGTGTTTTGTCACTTCCCACTTCCAACGCAAGGGTGTTCTTTGAAAAATAATTTCTCATTCACTCACCCATCAAAATACCTCATATTTTTCAACAATCCCCACATGAATGAAAATTATTTTGGTTTTGACTCTATGATAGTATTCAACAAATGAAACCTGCATAGGATAGGCAGATGTCACCATTTGAACCTTCCCTTGTGAAAGTATATTTAATTTACCAGCTGTTCAGTAGACATGATGTCCTTGAATTGTCCCGCTTTCTTAGTAAATGACACATACACTTCACACAGGAATCATCTAAACGTTTGTTCAGTTCTCATTAGTATGTTCGTTTTGGCCATGAATATCGTCCTGGTTCTACGAGAGTTTCTAAATAATTCAGCCCTCAATAATTCTCCTTTGAAGTGGCCCCACTCCTCTCTCATATAGGTGATTACTTAATCTTGAGTAATTGGTTTACTCCACTTAAGAATCATTAAAGCATAATTACTATCCTTTTCATGATTGGTTTTTCTCTACATATGTGAGGGATATCAAATCACTGTTTCTTTTATAGGAATGGTTTGAGGGATAGACCCCCACAGTGATATCATTCAGTTAATATAATTAGGTTGTCCCTTTGAACCTAGATCTTGGGATCTCCAGCCAGCTAAGTTGGGTTTTCCGTGATATAAACTTTTCTGTAATGGGCTGCAGTCCCATTCTTATTATCGATTTTCCAACTAACTCTCTATTTAACCCATTGGTTAGCGGATCCGCAATATTATCCTTTGACTTTACGTAGTCAATAAAGATAATTCTAGTTGAGAGTAGTTATCTAATGGTATTATGTCTAGGATATATATGTCTAGACTTACCATTATACATAAAACTCTGTGCTCTTACAATTGCAGATTGACTGTCACAATGTATACAGATTGGTGGCACAGGTTTTTGTCATTTCGGAATATCCTTTAAGAAATGGCGTAGCCATTCAGTCTCTTCACCACATTTATCCAAAGCTATTACTTTCGATTTCATTGTGGATCTAGCTATAACAGTTTATTTATAGGATTTCCAAAATTATGGCTCCATCTGCTAATGTGAATATATATCCACTAGAAGATTTGGGATCAGCCATTTTTGCAAGACACCCCTACATTTGTAAGCATTTGTAGGATGGTCTCCTACCTTCCAATAGCTCATAAGGGGTTTTACCCTCTTTTTTTCAAGGTATTGCATTATTCTCACCTTAGGAAGGAAATAAATTTTATAATGCTTCACAAGATCAACAACAGACTTGTTATTGTCATAATTCATGAAATCGTCAATCACATAGGTTGGGCTACCATCACTGTTGATTTCCTTCAACTGGCTAAGTCCCATTTCCCTCTAGGAATAGTCAGAGGATCGGCCGAATCCATTTCTGACTTCATATTATCAATGGACATAATTTCATTTTCAAGCAATTGCTTTATCACATCACACCTCAAGTGAACATGTCTCTTTCTACCATTGAAAGTTTTACTCTTTGCAATGGCTATTGCCACTTGGCAATCACAATGCATAGACATGTAAAATACAGATTTTATTTTCTTGAGCAATCCTCAAGTTATCAAGATAAAATATTTCCTTCTTCTTCTCCTACTAAAGTGTAGGAGGATAAACGTTATATTTCCATAAATATGCTTGGTAGCATCTAGGTTTATCACCTATTATTTTTTCCATTAGCCACAATATTGGCTCGAGAAATGACCGAACATTTTCCAGAATCATCTACTTCAACCAAATTGACTTTTGGTTTAGCAGGATTGTCATTTCCTCCAAAATATTTTGTTTGGTTGAGTTCCAAACTACAACATCCCACCAAGTATGAACATGTGTCAAATAGTAGATCTTGTCTCATTCAAATCTAATTTCGAGTTGTACACAGAATTCACCAATTGGTGTTTCTCATTGCTTCTTATAGAGAACAAACTTCTCTTAAGACTTCATCTTTGCTTTTAAGCAAATACACATAGCATTATTAGTGCTATCATCGATAAAGGTAATATAATATTTATTACAGCCTCTTATTTGTATGAATTGCAATTCACATACATCACAATGAATCAATTCAAGAGGATTTGAGTTTCTTTCACACGCAAAGCCTTTATTGGTTCAGAGCCTCTATTGACTCATTCCTTTCGCGCACAGAACCTCGTCTCTATTGAACTTCCAGCGCTATTTTTGTTCAAGGCGCCGCACACGTTTCAAGCAATCTCTTCCGCATAGGAAGGGAAGAATCGCTTTTCGAAACTCAGCCTCAGATGCCTCCCATGTCTTGATATGGTTGGCCTTATTGTTGCTCTTGGTATATCACCATAGCAACGCATTTTCCAAATACAAGGGTACGGTGTTCACACGCACATTGTCATCCCGAGCTCCTTGGGTTTCTAATTATCAATCCTCCGCTCATAGGAAGTTATCCACATTCTTGGAATTCCTCGAGCCTTTAAATTTCTCGGGTCGAAGGACGTTCAAACTAAGTGGTACGGGGATTACCCCATTCACCTGTCTAGAGTCCAACATGGCCATTCTGGCCTTTAGCTCGATCAACCCAGCATGTAACTTGGTCCAAGAATTCACTTAAGTACATTTCTGCAGCCTGAATCTCATGCCAGATCACTTAAATTTCTTGCACTTGACTAATCACAGTCTTAGAGTCCACCATCATGTAATCAAGGAATTGTCTGATAACAAATTTCTTTACTCCGGCATCCTCTGTTTTATATTTCCGGTTAAGGATTCTCATAATTCCTATGACGTCCTTATTGCACAATAGACAAGGAGTCATATAAGCCATTCATGACATAATTCCTACATATGAAGTCAGAATACTTCCAAGGCCTCAACATCGTTGAAGGCTTGCTTATCCATTTCTCCATTAGATACCTTAAGAGGTTCCTCAGTCAAGAATCTCGTAAGATTCAAAACAACATCTTTTGCTGCTACCTTTTAAAGTTCAATCCGTTGAACTTTTCAAGTTTCTTACTATAGTGGATAGAAACAGCGACAGAGGTCGAGGATGATCCATTCAGAAGCAGTTGAACAGCTGAAGCAGAACCTTTGGTGATGTCATTAGCAGCCACATCAACAACTTCGTTTCCAGTGGCAATCTGAATACTAAATATGTATTCTCTTTGTCTGCATGATTGACAGTACGAAAAACACAATTGTCAATCTGGACAAAATCCATAAGAAAGCAAATCTACCATTAGATTTTGTTGATGATAGGGCAAAGCATCGCATCAAAGCCATAAATAATACAACTTGGCGTCAGCCATGGATTAGACCGTTGCGGTCACGAACGAGAGTTCATCATGAATCGATGGCAACGCTTCGGACTTACGATGACTCATAGGCTCTCGACTGGTTTGTGGCTCCTAGTGAGATAGGCGTATGAAAACGGACACATATATACTTCTTGGTATGCCACAGACAAGGCTGATCTTGGCAAAGAATCTACCAAAGAATCTGCAAAAGACACCTAACATACAAAGATGATATTTGCATGACCTGTTGGTGTTATTGATTGATGATAAATCATGATTGGTATGAAGAAGAATGCCACGTGCACTGAAATTTCGCCTAAAAGGCCTGCGAATAGAAATATAAAAAATAAAAAAAAAATCGCCAATTTGGTCAAGGTTTTTTTTAACCGTTTGACAATCAGATCCTGTTCAGAAGACTTCATGAACATGCTACGATGGTTCTTGCTTTTCGTCTTTTCCTTTTATTCTCCTGCAAAAAACGTTTGATCCCAAAAATAATCAAACTGTACTTATTTGAAATATTCAGATATCATTGTTCCATCTCAGTATTCAATCCCCAAGGGACCCCCCCCCAAAAGGTCCTCCTCGAATCTGCAGAAGAATGAACAGAAGACTTCTCTCCTTTACCACATCTGTCATGTATGTGATTAATCTGTTTAAGAGAAGACTAGTCTGTTTTAAGATTGTTAGAAAAACTACATGTTAATACATACAATGACAGAACGAAGTCATAAGCATTGAAATGACATATAGGTTTATATCTGACATGTCTCGGACTATGTCATTCACCATATGTCTCATTAATCTTCTTCTTCCTTGAAGATCTGCAATCCACAAAGCTGTGATCCATCTTGCCACAGTTGAAGCATTTACCTTGAAACTTGTTCTTGGCAACTCCTCCTTCTGATCCCAATATTAACTTTGCAATCTTCTTGTTTGTAGATTGTTGAAACCAGTGTTAAAATAAATTAAACTGTTTATAAGAATATGAGGATACTTACAATTCGAATGACAATAATAAAAGTAAGCAAACTGTCTCAAATATGAAAAACACTAAGTTGGCATAAGCACAAAATCTGAGCCTTCAGAAGCAAGTCAGAAGCTCAAATCTAAACCTTCAGATGCAAGTCAGAAGCACAAATCTGAACCTTCAAAAGCACTGTTCAAAACTCGTCAGATGCAACTGCATTTGAGCCCGACAGATGCAACTCAGATGCACCCGTCAGATGCAACTGCATCTGAACCCGTCAGATGCAACTGCATCTGAACACTTCAGAAGGACAAAAACCTGAACCTTCATAAGAACAAAATATGAACAGAAACACAACAGTATTGGAAGAAATCGAAATTGAAACAAATATCAAGGCCCGTGTTCGACACAGTTTTCTTAAAACAGATTCGTCCCCTCCAGTATGTACTTTGAGGTTTTATGAACGTCTGTCCCCAGGATACAACGGTTAAGCAGCGACAGAGGCAAGCACAGCACTCTAAAGCTTTTGGCGAACTTGAACAACACGAGAACACCATCGAAAACAATGCAAATGCAGACAATTCAAAATAGGGAGAAGTGATTTTCGTAGTCCGTAGTTCTTTTCGTGTCGAAACAGAACGGGAAGCCACCTATTTATAGGCTAAGCGGGGCATTGCGAAAATAAAGAATAACGGCTAAATAATTCTGTCATTTAGAGCCGTTATGTATTTAATTTTGTAACCACAGATTTATAACAGCCGTTACTTAGTTAATACCATTAACACATCGGTAATTAACTTAAGAACGGTTAACGGCTTGAGTTGGGAAAAATTAAAACAGAAGGCAAAAATGGGCTTGTCGCGAGGCCCACTTTCCGGTCCTGCATTCGCGTACGCAGGTCGTGCGTTCGCGGCCAAGTTTCAACTTGTTGGGTGTGACATTCTGAATTTCTGCCCCTCGAGGCTTGTGATATGGAATGGAATCTCAAAATTGGAATAGTGGGAATGAAGAATTCTAACATTTGATTGAAATTTGTTGTCGCCTCGCCAATAGTAATTCAAAATTGAAAAATCGAAGTTTCAGACGAAAAGTACAAGATTACCATTTTTCCCATCGACCCTTGCCCTTGCTTTAAGAGTTAGTGAAGGGCATAATGGTCAATTAGGCTGCGCATGGTAACCATTCTGGTTCTGATTTCTGATTCTGATTAAAATGGCTTTTCTGATTCTGTTCCTGAATCAGTTTTAGAGAATGAAAATGCGTTTGATAACTGCTTAACATTTCTGTTCCTGGATGAGAAACGCGTTTGATAACTGCATAAAGTTTATGTTTCTAAAAACTGGTTCTCTTCCGTCGACAACACGTCTGACCACCACAGCGGCCTCCTCGTGCTGTTGCGAAGCCCGCAGGTGACGAAGCTCGTGGTGGGCGCTTGGTGGAGACGCGGCAGGAGCGAAGGAGTTGCGACGAAGCGAGAACGAGCGAGGAGTCTGTTGTGTTTTTCTTTATGCGAAGAGAATGACTTTGTTAAAAGTGGGATGAGTTTCAAGAAGCTACTTTTTTCTGGTTTTTTTGTTAGCTTTAAAAGTGATTCTCGTCCAGAATGAGAATCACTTTTATTTGCGTTACCAAACGCCATTCTCATTCTTTTTTGTTCCAGAACCAGAATTACAGAATGAGAATGGTTACCATGCAGGCCCTTAGTTCCCCCAAGGGGCTGCCAAAAATCAAGAGAAGATTGGTCAAAGAAAGTCAATGGTGGACAAGTGTCAAGATAAGAGTGATTAGCCTTATTCCAACTACCATTCCAACTACCATTCCATTCCATGCTTTGACTAAGGGAGAGAATAAGGAAGACCACTCTCTCTCCTCACCTCATTTTTCGACAGCCACCCCTTCCCCTCATCTCTCTCTCTCATTTTCCTCTCTTTCTCTCTCTTGGCCGGCTCTCACCCAGTCCCGATACCATTCACTGTTTCGGCCATAACTTCTTCGTCTGATGGCCGATTGACCTAAAACCATCGCCAATAGAAAGCTTATCGTCTTATATTTCCAGGGACATATTATAAGCCTCATTTGGCCCAGCCCTTTTGTCCTGTAGAGCTGTTTGAATGAGCAAACGTCGCTGCTTACCCTGTACCGACCAGCTTCTACCGCTGCCGTCGTCCTCCACGAGCTGCCCTTCCGACAACTGTTCCACCTCACGCTGACCGCCACAAATTAGTTTAACCTGTCCTTAACAAGTTCCCATTGGTTTCGTGATTTTTGGAGGTCTAGTTAATTTATGGTGATTTTTGGAAGAAAAGTGGATAGATTCTGAGCTAACTGAGAGAGGGCCATGGTTCACCCTCTTAGAGACTTCATTTGGCTCCGAAATATTTATGGAAGTTACATGACATGTAGTACTATGTTCACTGAGCTTGGGCCGCTGATTGGGTTAAGTTTCGATTAGGTTTCGATGGTTCAATTGATGTTGTTTTAAGGGTAGATTCTGACCGCCGGTGGGATTGAGGTTAAGTGGGCTGTTCGAAATTCTTAGGAGTGCTATTTAGCTTTGAAATTCATCGTGGGACTATATAACATGTTAATTGAGGTTTTAGTAAGAGGAATTGGCGATAAATTGGAGCTTAAGGTGATGCATGCGCTGTTTAATGCATGAGGAAGCAGAATCGGTTCTGCTCTGTTTTGGATTTGTGCAAACCGGTTCTGTTAGGGGCTATTTGAGGTGTCCTCGTGCTCTAAATTTGTTGTTAGGGCGTACTTGAATGTCCCTCGAGTTGTTAGTGAGGTCCACGATTTGTGGAATTGGGGATAGATTGAATAAATTGATTGAAACGTTGGATTGTCGCTGAGTTGTTTGCTGCCCTATTTTTGGACAGCGGTGTTTTGAGTTGGAGTCGGGCTTGACAAGGGATTTTTAGTGGATTTTGGCCAGCTTGAACGAAGGTAAGCGACCCCTAAACCTATTTGAGGACATTTGGACGCGACTGGATTTTCAGTTGAGGAATCGATGAATTGGTTGATTTGTTATGCTTGAATGATTGAATTGATGACGTGCTCGTTGATGCGCCTTGCTTGCCTATGTGGTGGTATAGTATTCGATTCTTAAATTGTGCTCTATGATAAGGCACGTTTGTTTCTTTTGGCAAGCAATTGATTGTGTTTTATTGCCTAAAAATTTCTCGTTGTGGAAATGCGATTAAATATTTACTATGATGATTCTTGATTGAACTTCTCGAGGAATTGGGCTTGTGAGCCATGAGAACACATGAATGGTGGCAAGTATCTTGATGAGATGTGGGCTTAAGGCCGGTGGCACCCTAAGTTGATTTGATCGCGAGGTTGAGAAATGAGACATACCCTGAGGCGATTTGATCGCGGGGTTGTGGTTGAAAGTACACCCTGATGCGATTTGATCGCGGGGTTGTGATTAAAAGTATATCCTGATGCGTCTGAATGCGGGATGAGAAGTTGACATGTCGACATGAGCTTGGTGATAAGCTGCTAAACCTGATGTGTCTGAATGCGGGTTTATTGATCAAGATAGCCTGAGGCGTTTGAACGCGGGCTAGTCTCTGGAGGTTCAAAAGAGGAAGTGGATGTCTTTTTAATTCACGTTATGATGAAAATAATTATAAGTTAGTACGAAAGCTTGGTCATTCTATGCCATTTTTCCTTGATTGAAACGCTGGTGAAAACATGACTCGATGCCTTAAGTTAATGCCATGTCTTGCTTTAGTAATTTATTGTGGTGCTTTGTTGCTTTGGTCTAGTGGGACGAATGGCCTAGGTGGGTTAGGCTAGCTTACTGAGATTTATATCTCACCCCATTGGGGATTAACATTTTTTCAGGTTCCAGGTGATGAAGCATATGTTGGCCAAGAATTGGCATTGGAGGAAGTAGTTAGTCGAATGATTGTAAGATATTTTGTGACCTTAGGGTTTGGAATTATTTTTGTGGATTATCAATTGAATCACTAGTATTTGACTTATTGAATGATTTGAGGTGTATTTTGGTGACAAAGAGAAGTGTACATGTTTCTGTCCCGAGTCATCTTACTGTTGTCAAAGTGGAGTTGTTTTCTCGCTTCCATTTGTAAATGGCTTTGTTTGAGTAGAGGGCCAAAGGGTCCTGGGAGACTAAATTTCGAGGAGCAGCCTGGTGGGATGTTCGCGAGATTCGTAGGGTTCGGGGCGTGACATTGGGCCTCCGTTGGGGTTTGGGATTTGCACCCCCCATGCGCATGCGCACGAGGCATAGTACTTGTATTATGATAGTTATCACTCAAAGGGAGCGTAACCACATATAAAGTACTTCAAGGCCTTCCTCCTTTCCTATGTGGGACTAGTGTTTTGTCACTTCCTACTTCCAACTCAAGAGTGTTCTTTGAAAAATAATTTCTCATTCACTCACCCATCAAAATACCTCATATTTTTCAACATGATTGATGGTAGGAAGCTATGTAGCACGGACATGCCCTGGTCAAAATTTTCGCGTGTTGGACACGTCCGGACATGCGGTCAACAGAACGGACACGCGAGAGACACGCGTGTCCATCCGTTCTGACAACAACGAAACATTGTGGATCACCCGGCATTGCTTCGCCTCACCTGAGGAGCTTGCGAAGGAGAAGGAAGATGGCGGACATGGCGCGGAGCTTGATGTGGGGGTAGTTATGGATGAGGTGGGCGAGCTTGAGGGAGAAGGAGTTGGGATCGGCCTTCTTGGCGAGGTTGAAAAGGGATTTGGCTGGGATCAGAGAGCTCGAACCGTCACGGGTTGGCTGCGGCTGCTGCTGGAATGAAAAGAAAGGAGGAGCATGGAAGCTAAAAAGAAAAGTAAGGTGGCGATTAGGGTTTGAAAGTAGGGGTTTTTATTTTTATTTTATTCTATTTTAGGGAATAAAAAATGGAATAGTAAGGGGTTGGGGTTGGGGCTGGGCAATTTAGTTTGTGCTTGGAACTGGGTGGATCGAGTTATAGGTGGAAGGAGCCTGTACTAATAATATTTTTTTCATTTTTATTTTATTTTTTTGAGGGAATAAAAAAAGAAAAACGTATATAAATATAATAATTTTATTCTAGGCTTTTTATTTATATATTTGTAGAATCATATAAATAAAAATATATATTTATTATACAACATATCCCTGCATGTCGAAATTTTTTATTTTTCAAGCAATCACGTGTCGGCGTATCGTGTCGTATCGTATTCCATGTCCCGTGTCATGTCGGTGCTACATAGGTAGAAAGAGTGATCCTTTAATCTTGAGCATGTACATTTGCATATTACATCATATTACGATAATCCCTTCATTTTATTGAATAATGAAGGGTCGTAATTTTTTTTTTCATTCCTGACATAACTAAAACACTCACAAATTACAGTATTTAGACAATATCAATCCTCATCGGTTCCAACTTTTTTTAAGTATCATTTCTGCTTAATTATGGCGTCCCATTTGTTTTCTTTCTTTTTGTCTCATTTTCTTTCTTTCTTTTTTACTTCTCTCTATTCTCTCTTAATGAAATAATGATTCAAGTCTTTGTAGTATTTGTGCCAAAAAAAAAAAAGAACACTCTCCTTGGTGGTCTGTCTCTGTCACCTATGCAGCACCCACGCGCTCTCGAGGTCTTCATGTGTGTGAGAGAGAGAGATGTTGGATCTAGCAATATTACCTAGAGGGAGAGTGCATAGGTGATTCTACATCTAATTGAAATTTCTTGCGGAATTAAAAACAATTTCAATACACTATTAGGATGAGGAACAACGTAAACAACATGCAGAGAAAAACTATACACAAAGATGGAGTTTAGAGAAGAAAAATGTGCACGCTGTGTTTATAGTGGTTCGGCTTGTTAAACCTACGTCCACTCTCCCACAATGACAGCCGATTGGCTAGATTTCACTATAATGAATCGAAGAGAATTACAGTCGATCAAACACTCAGTTTCTCTCTTACAAATCCTCACAATGAAAAGAGATTTTTGAGTACTCAGAATACTTTGGTGAATTTGAATAACTCTTGCACTTTGAATTGTTGTTCACCTTTTTCTCGCAGATCACCATGGTTCTCCTTTAATACTCCTTTGCCTCCAAACTTAGCCGTTAGATACATGATCAAAGGATCGCTCTTCAATCTTTGATTGGACATTATCAATCGTGATTGAACGAGACTGTATCTGATAAGATATGATAACCGTTGAGGTAGAATTTGAACCCTTCTGATCTGGCCGCCCATACAACCAAAATCTCTGGTTTCCATAAGTGAAGTATATTCAAATTTGTTGCCAAGGATATTCTTGGAAGATAATATCCAATCGCAGATTTTCCCTTGATTGATTAGAGAAAAAATCTTGTTAATCAAATATCACAAACTTCCATAATAAAACATGCCTAGTTCGAAAACCTATCATTCGTGGGTCTTCATCATTGCAGAGAATTAATCAGTCTTCAGAAGCAGTCTTCAGAACGAAAGACCTCTCTGAATCCTCAGAAGCAATTCCATCTGACTACGTCAGAAGCACTTCCATCTGACCACTTCAGAAGCACTTCCATCTGACCAGCATCAGAAGTACTTTAAGGCAACTCTTCCCTTGAAACTAAGAGATAAAAGGATGGATCGATACAAGCTTCTGCTTATACAATATTTCTACAATAAAAATTTCAACCATTACACAAATCTTGTGCAAGGTTTTGTCAGAATCAAAATAGAAGGAAACTTTCCACAACAAGAGAGAGACTAGTACTGGTGTCCGACACGCGATCAACGTATGTCCAAACTTCCGAGACACAGTCAATGAAAGGAACACGCGAGGGACTTACATGTTCGATGGGCGAGATTAAGGGAGAGGGAGTTGGGATCGGTCTGCTTGGCGAGGTTGAAAAGGAACTCGGGCTGGGATCGGAGCTCGTTGGAGGAGGACATGAGGTAAGAGATTAGGGTTTCGAAGTGGGAGGGGTTGGGGCCAAGGACCATCGCAAGCTGCGCTTGCTGGGACTGGGTAGATCATTGGGGATCTTACAGATGGCGATATCATGAGGAAAGGATAAAGATGAAAAATAGGATGGCAATGTTGGACGACGAGGGAGATAGATATATAGGGTTTTACTCTTGCGGAGCTTCGCTGATCATCACCATCTTTTGTTCTGGATCCATGACTTTTTCTTGCTAGAGTTGATTTGAAGATCTCCATCAGCTTGGACAAGAGAAGTTTTCATCACGAGAATTTTCAATTGAGTTAGACCCAACGACTGGAGATGAAACTTAGATTCCCCATACGGCTTCGTGGGATGGACATGACATGGCTCTGCACTCTCTTCTGCACCATGATCAACTAAGTGTATTTTCTTTTTTTCTCTATCTTTTGTTGTTTAATTTATTAAAAGAAGGACGTTACCATCTTTTCTTTTTCTTTGAACATAAAGAATCATGACTTGTTCAACTTGAAACGTATGATTTCGTGATGCATCGAGTTTTTATCTACAAAATGGATAACCAGGTTAAAGTACCATGAAATATCATCCACCGTAGCACCACAAGGACTACTAAGTAAATTCAATCCTTAATTATTATCTTATATCGATTTAATGTTCCTTAATTTTTTACCCATATAAGAGAGGAGCTTTGACCAATATAATTGAAATGAGAATTGAAAGATCATGGATCTCAGTCTACCCTAGATGAAGATCAGTTGAATATGCACTTATGTAGAACTAATAGTTGTGTTGGTTGATTTTTGTATGAAACAAAAGATTTTGTTGCAGTATTTTTAATGAAAATTAAAGGTTGTAATTCACTGATTGTGAGCACTTGCAAGTTTTGCTTATGTATTGTCGACCTCTATTTGCTTTGTTTCTACTTGAGATGTTTGGTTTGCTGCAAATGGACTGCTGGTTTGCTGCTTAATGGGTTGCTGATATTGATAGTTTGCTGCAAATTTTTATTGAAAATGGAAGGTTGGAATTTAGTGGTCGTGAACGTTTACAAGTTCTAGTTGGGTATTATAAATCTATGTTTGCTTGAGATGTTTGATATGCTGCAAATGGGCTATAAGTGGGTAGCAAGTATTTTGGTTAATGGGTTGCTGGTTTCCTCCAAATGCAAGTTCACAAGATTGTTGGAAATTGACGCCCATTAAGAGCTAAAATTGGCTAAATTGCCCAATTGCTTTAATTGCGATAAATTGGCAATTAATAGGATTTTGTTTCATATTCTAAGAGAGAGAGAGAGAGAGAGAAGATAACGTTCTCTTCTCCAGTATGTCTGTCGTTCTTGCAACCACCATTGACACCAAGAACAACTCTCCCAAAAAACCTCCATGAAAATCTCTCTCTCTAAGGACGACCGATTGACGAATCCGGATCGTCATCTTACATGCAACGGAGGCTCTTAATTTGTGGCTATCAAGGTAAGTCCGTTCTATGTGATTTACTTTTACGATCAGTGATTCAACCCGATCTAGGGCTTGTATTGTGTTGTATTCCGCAGCGTATTTGCATGTATTTGAATTCGGGATCCGTTCCCGACATAGATAATTATTTCAGTGCCATAATTTGTAAATGTTGATCACTTAAGTGCTAGTCAGGAATAAAAAGTGATCAATTAAGTTCAAGTATTTATGAAAGCGATCACTGTAGTGGTCTTCCTTTTTAAAATATATTACTTAAGTACTAAGTTTTTCTGAAAGTGATCACTTAGGTGCGTCATCAAAACTCGCAACACCCAAACCCACACCAGGAACAAAACCTGCAATACCTAAACCTGCATCAGCCTTCACGCAGCCACCACAACCAGCAAACATAACTAAAACATGCACAATCAAAACCCGCAATACACATAATCAACACACGAGCACCAAAGTTCATTCGTCCTTCCTCGACCTTATGGTCGAACCCACCTCTAATGGTCCGTCGTTAATTCCTCACAATCGATCCCAAATTCGAACAATCAACTCATATAGCTAGGTTACGCATAATCTAAGGGCGTCAAATCAAGTAATGAATTGAGCAAGTAACCTCGTTTTTTCCCACCATGCAAATACATCTATTATTCAACAAACCCATATACAAAGTCGACGATCCTAGCTTAATTGAACGATGAATAGGTAATCTAGTGGTAAGGTATAGGTATACTTGCCTTAGGAACACGTATGAAGAAGAACGAAGCTTGAATTGCGTTGGACGAATCGTGGTCTCCTTCTCCAGCTTTGTTGTAGCTCAAATTCGTGGCATTTCACTAACCATCTTGATAATCAACCCATAGGTCTGAATTTCCCACAATCTTACGGACGCATAGAAAAAAAGGGAGCTCGATTCGCCCCGGACAAGCTCAAACCGCCCTCTTCTTCTCCCTTTGCACATGTTGCGCGAATCCATCAAGAAGGGAGTGAACAAGCAAGCTTGGCAAGGTAGTGAAATAGTTAGGGGCCGTCCTTGCACATGACTTGAGCAAGAACGAGAGATTGAGAGGTGAAGAATGGAGTCAGCTTTGGGTAGAGGAAGAGAGAACCGAGAGAGAAGGTGGGGGTTGCTTTTATAAGGGGGGAACGGTAGGTTAGAGGCTTAGAGCTTCGGGTTTTCAAATTTCGCACGAAATAATTTGGAGCCGAGCCGTTTTCTTAAGCAAAAGCTGTCAGTCAAACTCAAATGATTCGTCTACTCTCGTCGTATTCGATCACTTCGTTACTTTTAATAATCCTCCGTACCGTAATTTATTAAACCCCTAATTCGTAATCTCGGATAACTTGCTTCAAAATGGCCAATCCGCTCGTTAATTAATCATGCAAAAATTCCGGTTGTTGCACCTAAATTCATCCAGGTTGATTCTCCTTGCAATTTGTCAAAATTACTTATGTAGTATATCATACACATCCAATACTTAGCATATGACATCAATTCAGCCAATGCATGAACAAGATCCAACAATATTAAACCAACATATAATTGAATGGAAAGGCATAATACAACAAAATGCATTTACTTTGAAAAAAAATCAGTTGACAATGACATTACCTTGTGTTTGTTGCTCATGATTACCCAACATCCCCCATCCATTATGTCCAAGTCAGCCATCATATTTTTGAGGAACCATGACTAAGTGTCCTTATTTTCTATCTTGACAACTGTCCAAACTATTGAAAATGTTTTATTATTGGCATCTTGGCCAATTTCCCCAATAATTCTCATTGTATAAACCATTTAGAAAATACCCATCCAATCATACAACTCTTCTACAACCAAATAAAAATCTATGCTTGCATAGATTGAAGCACACCCAGAACGTATCAAAGATGGTCCCGCAAATGGATAGTGGCCTCTTCACAACCTCTATATGTACACTCTACTTGATGGATTTTGAAATCAACATTCGTAAGTATAATCCCAAACTTGGGCATATTCTTGCTTGTACTAACTCGTCAGTGTTGTCATCACCTTGTACTTGGATCACTTGCACTGATTCGCTAACACGTTAGCCCTTAACTGCTGCTTCACTAGCTGCTTTAACTGAGGATTCCTAATCTCGGGCGGCAATTGCCTTGATTGTGTTAAAGAAGTACCTCGCCAACCATGCTTTTGTTACCCTTTTATCGTCAAAGATAATTAAATATGTATATTCCTTCTGGAAGGACCTAATTTGGAATGACTCATTCCTCTTGCTAAGTGCACCATAGATCATCCATGAACAATTACTTTGTGATACTAGCTCTCACAAAATCCTTCATATTTCGAAGAAATTCGAGAATCCTCTGCTCAGCAATACAGTTCTTCACAATGGCTGCCCTAAACAGATTCTCTTCATCAAATTTCAGGCCTACACAAAGAAGGAGATGTTATAGTTGGATCATAGGAAGAAAAATTACTTTTGCTTTTACGCACAAGTATATTTACTTCATTTTCTTGAAAATCGCCTCGAAAATACCACTTCCGTCGTCATCACCACTTTCTTCATCATTACCAACGGCTGGAGCTTCTCCATCGATATTTACTGGCCCATCTCCCTAGAGTCCTTGAAATAGAGAAGTATCATACCACACAGGGTGTTTGAACTGAAGTACTTTGACAGGAATGGCATCCCTCTTCGGAAGCATCTTCAAAATGTCAAATTAGAGCACTTTATAACCCAAAGGAGTTACACTTTTCCTGATTTGGTAGCCTATTTTTACTCAAATCTTCATTTTTCCAGCTTCAACTCCATGGCCTTCACTGTGCGTAGAAAGCAATATGTCTTGCATGTTGATGAATTGGCATCCATTATGGGAACTAGTAAAAGGGCTTTCAAACCTTTGGATGTTGCTGCTGAAGAAGCTTTTTACTTTCTTACTGGAAAAATAAGTTTCTTCAGAGAGTCAAAATCTCACATAGCCTACAATGATTTTCCTTTGAAGCACACCATGATGCATAAAGTTGTCATTGAATGCCTCAGGCCAAAGGCAGCCTCAAAGTAAGACATCTCAAAGTACGAGGCAAAATTGTTATGGGGTATCTTGCAGGGAAAGAAATCTCTTTTGCCCACATGGTTCTACTTCACATGTATAGAACAGTCCTCAAGCCAAAGGGATATCTACCTTATGCTGGTTTGATCTATAAAATAATAGATTATTTTAAGATCAAGGCTTCTGCAGATCTTATCAAACAACAAATTACTTTGATGACTGCTGGTGAAACTATGATGGGTAAGATGAGATTCAAAATGATTCCCGCTGGCTGGAGAACCAAGAACAATGAACCAGTTCTTCTGGAGTTCGAAGATGAGTCAAAACAGAAATCTCCAAAAAGGAGAAAGGTGATGGCCATCAAGAGTCAACAAGAAGACACCTCATCTTATGATAATTCCAAAGGAAGTAAAGCAGAATCTGACTCTGAAGCTACTCAATCTAAAGGTGCCTCAGATGGAGAAAGTCAAACTGAGAGTCAAAGTGCTGAAGAATGAGGAGTGTCAATGAAACACAGTCAACAGATTCTGGTGTTTACATCTGTGAACTAACTGAGGAAGAATTCCTTACTATGTAGACTGAAGAAGATGCTGCAAGAAAAGAGAGTGAAACAGAGTATGGTGATACTCTTTTCAATTTTGATTATGATCGGTGGTCAATACAAGTACTAGCACAGATGGCCTCAGAAGATCAGGTGGAAGAGCCAGATGATATTGAGGCTTATTCCATATCCTCTACCCGATTGACTATTCACAAAGCTGCATCAAGCTTGGTAACAGCAATTGCAAGAGAGGATCAACTTTCGAGTGCTCAGTCCATACCAATGGACATTGATGAAGAGATAGAATCTGTGCCCAATATAAAGGCTAAAGGGAAAAGGGCTATAACTCAGGGGGAGCCTTTACCTGCAACATCTGATGTTTTTCTGACATAAATTTTTTCTTCTCAAGCCTTTCCTAAAGCTCAATCTGAGAGGGATGATGTGCCAAGGAAAAAGATTGGCACTACAAATCAAGAACAATCTTCTACAGCACCATAGATTGAAATTCAAAAGCACATGGAGAATATTCAACAAATTCTTATCCAAAATTTGGCTGCTATGGAAACCATGCTAGATCAGAAACTGCATAGTTTTGAACATAAGATTGATGGGAAGTTGCAGGGTATGGCAAATCAGGTGACTAATCTCGAGAAGTCCATTGACTTGTATGGTAGAATGTTCTGTGCTGAGATTGCAAACATGCCTTCATACACGTTGGTCAGGACTGACAGAGCAGCTTCAGGACTACCTACAACTCAAGATGTCAGAAGCCATGCTCAAAGGATGGGAGGAGGATATGGCAGACCTTCTTCAGTGGAGGCTGATGCCGAGCCTGAAGATGTTTCTTCCTCTTCTAAAATGCCCCCACCTTCTGCCTCTTAAACTTTTTTAAAAACCACAAGGATTTCATTTGTTATGCCATAATTTTTCACCTATTCTTTCTCAAATGACTTATTTCTATTCTCTACTATATACATTCTTTTTGCTGTTGACAAAAAGGGGGAGAGATTTCTCTATTTACCATAGTACCGGATATGAATTGCAGGATACTTTCTAATTATATTTGCCTGCATGAGCAGATTGAGTGATTACTTTACTGATCACAGTAACACTATTTATAATTTTTGACATACATTGTTTCTTTAAGTTTTGTAGTTTTGTCACCATCAAAAGGGGGGAGATTGTTGTGGAAATTCTCCTATATTTTGATTCTGACAAAACTATCAAAAGGATTTGTATAATATTTTATGATGCAGAAAGAATGAGTAAGCAGCAGGTTGTGTGGATCTAATTCTGTCACAAGGTCAGATGAAAGTGCTTCTGACGAGGCCAGATGGAAGGGCTTCTGACGAGGCCGGATGGAAGTGCTTCTGACGAGGCCAGATGGAACTGCTTCTGACGAGCTCAAATGGAGTGCATTTGAGGACCTTCAGATGGAGCTGCTTCTGAGGGTCAGGTTCAACATGATCCTCTTGTGCAACGATCTACATGCAGTGACAGATAGACCTTATCAAATCTCCGAATTACCATTCCACTATAACTGATCTAATTCAGGAAGTTCTTCATGAAGACGAAACTTGAAATTAGTCAGTTTCTGCATCTCCAAAAACATGAAGACCCACGAATGGCAGGTTTTCGATTAAGGCAAGGTTTGTTATGAAAATTTGTGATATTCGACTGATATGATGTCCCTTCAAATCAATCAAGGGATCTTCTACAATTGAATGTTACCTTCCAAGAATATCTTTTTCGGGACCAATACGGATTTACCACACTTATGGAAACTGGAGATTTAGTTGTATGGGCGACTAAATCAAAAGGGTTCAATATCTTCTTCAACGATTTTCATATCTTCTAAGATACAGTCTCATTCAATCACGATTGATGACGTCCAATCAAGGATTGAAGAGCGATCCCTTGGCCGGGTATCCAACGGCTAGTTTGGAGGCAGGGGAGTATAAAAGAAGAACCATGGCGATGTGAGAAGAGAAGCGAACAACAATCCAAAAGTGCAAGCGTGATTCAAAGTTTACCCAAAAATATTCTGAGTACTCAAAATCTCATTCATTGTGAGAATCTGTAAGAGAGAAAAATCGAGTGGTTGAGTGATTGTAATTCTCTTGATTCTTCATAGTGAAATCCAGCCGATCGGCTGTCATCGTGGGAGAGTAGACATAGGCTTGACAAGCCGAACCACTATAAACTCAGCGTGCTCTCTTCTCTTCCTTACTTTATTACTGCGTTTAATTTTTGTACTATCACCCGTTGCTCCTATTTACCGATCGCGTATTGAAATTATCATTAATTTCGCAAAAAATTTCAATTTAGACACGATTCATCTATTCACCCCATCTAGGTGATATTGCTAGATCCAACAGTTGTGATTGAGATTCAAGTGGAAGCAAGCTAAAATTAAAGAGTCATAAGCATGAATTTTGAGGTAATAATTGTGTTTGAGGTTAGTAGATAATTGCTTATGAATGAGGGGTCAATTGGATTACATGATTGTGATTGTGGTTTGCCGATGACCCAACTTGAGGAAAATAAGTTATAAAGAGACGACCGGTAATAGTGGATTCAGGCTTGAATTATGTTATATCTCGATGGTTTTAGCTATTGATTGCTATTATCAACTTTGGATGATATGAGATGAGAGATTGAAGATCAGTTGTGGTCGAATGCATATGGATTTGACTTGAATAACAACTAGACTTGAGGTATATGGTTGAATATAAGCAATTGATCTGTGAGATGTGGTGGTCATTGGTGGAACTAGAGGTTTTCTATAATTGAGGCTTGATGTGGAAACGATTGTGGTGTGACAAGCGGTGAGAACGAACGTGCGGTACTTGTGTTTGTGACCTTGAAACGAAAGCTGATGAGGGAGCAGGCAGGAACTTATCGCTATTAAACTTAATAAACTGTCGCTTGGTATGGGACAAGTGGAAGGGATACCTATAAACTGTAATGAAGCATGGTATGTGACGTATGGAACAGGGCTTTCTCCGTAGATGTATGACTTGGGACAACCCGCAACGACCATGTCTGATGAGGGCGAGGAGTGATCGTCGGGACAGAGAGGTCTGGACAAGGAGCGGCTCTTGGCAGGCTTCTAAGATGGCAAGAGGCAGGAATGACCCAAGTCATAACTTGAAAGGAAAAGTCTAGGTATCATGTTGAGTCCAATTGTGGTTAAGAGACGTATGAAACAAGATTGATTCTCGAAGTAAATGTTTGAAAGTGGCATGGCATGTGAAATAGTGCCTATAAGTGGCATGGTTAAAAGTTTTATGCTTGGCAGTGGATGCCGTTTGAAAAAGAAAAATTGATGTTTGTGATGGGCCTGCTAGGCGTCTTTTATGATTGGCATCATGTGATTGGCTTGGCCAAGGTATAACCGAGAGATTAGATAGCGTGTGGGAAGTTTATACCCTATTGAACTGATGCCTATTGAGAATGAGAAAGCCTGTTGTATTTGTGACAGAGTGGCAGATGCCTTATGCTTAGAGTTTGGGTGATTGACTTATAGAAGTAACTCATTGAGTATTTGCTGGGTGTTGACCTAGTTGAGTTTTGGCCTAGTTGAGGCTTGTCTAGTAATTGGCTGTTAAGTGAGAAGTTGCCTCGTTGAGGCTGGCTTAATATGTGGATGTTGCTTAAGGATGAGTTGAAATCCTTGGATAATGAGCAACCAGTTGAGAGTTGTTTGGAAGCCACTAGATGATGGTGGTGAAAAATAATGAGACGAGTAGCCTGAGACTGCTAGACTTGAGTAGTAGAGGAAATCATAGTGATTCTTGGAGGAAATCATAGTGATTCCAGTGACATGAGAACCTAATAAGGTTGAACGACCAAAGTACGGTCGTAGAAGAGCATTGGGCTCGAGAGTACATGGTATAAAAGATCCAAGAACTGATATGGATCGTGAGAATTGAGCAAAGATGAGCGACTGGGGTATGAGTACTGGAAGAGAATATGGCTCAATTCTGTTGATCGTGCGAGACCCAAGTGTAAAGGGTCGTGAGAACTTTAAATGAAAATGAGGAAATTTGTTGGGTGGGCAAGCTCGAGGAGGAGCTGCCATGATTGCTTAAGCCACTATGGTGACGGATGCCAATGTTGATAAGTAAGTGATGGGGATCACAAGAAAGGTGACTCTAAGTTATTTCATTCTAAAGTAAATGTATGGGAAAAACCACGAGAGTTTTGAAAAGCTTGTGAAGCTATGTATAAGATTGAGATTGATTGAGCTTGGTGAAAGGATGAAATTTGAAACTACCTCCCTTTAAATTGAGGGTTTTGTAAGAAAACATTAGAGGTTTTGGGTACACTGATGAAAGAAAGTGACCCTGGCAGTTATTAGGCTTAAGAGGCTATTGATAATTGGTGAAGTGTCACCGAAGGAAGAGTTTTCCTTTAAGGCATGATATATGTTTGGACCGTCTTCGTTGAATTGTTCAATGGAAGTACCTTACTAGGATTGCTTGAGAACAATAGTTGTGTGGATCCTAAAAGTCTTGCAATGATCTGAGGACGATCGACCAGTGTGAGACAGAGTTCTCAAGATCGTTTAAGCATATGATAAAAGTGGTCAAGGACCCTTTTGAGTGAGATGTGAGGTCTCCGAGTATGAAGGAATTTGAAAGCCTTATGGGTAGTGATTATTCCTGACTTTAAGGAATGGTAAGGGGATTCAATAAGCGAAATGAATGATCAGAAGACATGTGAATAAGAGAACTCATGCTCATGGATTACGAGCAAATAAATATTCATTATGGAACATAGAATGTGCCTTTAAGGAATGGTCGTTACCTTGACGTAAAGATTATGGTGATAAATTTTTTGTTGATATGAGGAATACAAAAGAGACTGGCGTGTCAGTCTGTTGGACTCTGTCGATTAAAATGAGAATGATTGAAATTAGAACGGAACCACTGGAAGTGGCGTTACGAGCTATCACCTCTAAACGTTAGGGCGTCGTTCTTAAAGGGCAATTGGACCATGAGATGGTCATTGATGAAAAGAAAGGATGAATGGACTTGATGGTCCTAGTGACTTGTGATTCTAGTGAATGATTGAGTAAGCGAAAAGAGCGCTTAGAGAGTAATTACAAAGTGACTCGAAGTAATCGAATTGAGTATTCGATATGTAAACTGGTGGAGACCAAAGATGAACAAATCTTGTCACTTGAGGTGACTGAGTCACTGGAAGGAGAATGTCAGGCTTGGGGACACTTGAATCTTGGAATGAAGGTATCATCATTGGCATAGACTTCAAGATTGACGTCCCATGGAATGGAAAGGATAAGGTGGATTCGAACTGAGAGAATGCCACTGAAGTGTATAATCTCCTTCATAGGGTAAGAGACCCTAGTGTGAAAGGAAGAGAAAATCCTAATTGTCTTGACGTTATGATTGGGCGTCTAGACTGAGAAAGAAGACGCGAAATTTGGATGATTCCTGGAAGATAAGATTGAGAAACTGTCTTGTAGACAACATTGAATTTTAGGATAATGTCGATGTTCAGTTGAACGGATGAAGTCGAAATAAGATCGCATTAGCTGGTTATGGAACCTAGAGGCTAAGGCATTAATGCTTCCTGAGGAAAGAATGACAAAAATGAACAAAATGTTGCGTGGTCCTAGGGGAGACCCGTGGCAACAGAGTGCCAAGGTTTGAGCTCTCAAGTAAAAAGTGTGAAGAACAGTTTGACAGATTCGACATCTGGCAGAAAGAAGTTGATAATAGTTGGATTAAGTGCCCAAGGAATGATCGAGTTGATTGTTACCTTCTTGAGAGAAGATGATTGGGCTCATTTAAGGAGTCATGAGAAATATGAACAACTTTGAGAGTATCTTATGGACTCTAAGGAGATGCCCGCTATGTGCTAAATGTGAAACGCACGAGCTGCGAACCTGATGAGGTAAGATTCCTCAATCGTGAAATTTATGAGAAATGGAATCCCTGTGGAGCCTTTGAGGATTGGAATAAATGATGAATCTACCGAGTCGATGTGAGTTGCTGGAAGTTGAAATTTCCTGAGATTGGTGAATTGTTACAGACGGGTCGTGGGAAAATTCCCCACAAAAGTTGTTCCATTAATGAAATGGACTAAGGACGTGATGTAACGTGAATGAATAACTGAACGTAAAAAAGAGTTTTCGAGAACTTGAGTCAAAATGGTGACTATACTAATAATGGCGATCCTGTTTGGAATAAAAAGGGTCGGGAGAACCACAATGAAGTGATGCAAGGAAGGAACTTGAGGTATAGCAAGGCCAACTGAAACAGACTGTGCGAATGCGCCGGGACAATAAGAACACATGAGTGAGAACGCCTAGTATATGATTGGAGTTGGATTGTGAATATCCTTGCGACGAAATTTGGGAAACATTGTTTGGGTGGAAGGAGATTTTGAGTCTATATCTATCACAAGAAAATAAGGTAGTAATTCCCGAGAGGAATCGAACAAGAGGCAACGCTGATGTATGAAATTGCTTATGGATATGAGAGCATTATTTGTTTAAAGAAAGACCTCAAAGTTATGTAAACTATAAGAGGTTGAGAGCATGACTGCCTAAGAGAGAATTGATGATAAGTCACGGGGAACAAAGAGAATACTCAAGGGTTATTACTGCGATATCCATATCGCTAAGGAAGGTGGATTTAAGTAGCAGACACATATAATTGAGAATTGAGTGTTGTGTGATTGGTAATGGAGAGACAGATCTTCCCTCGAGAAATAAGAAATTCAACTTCTAAATTGTGATTTTGTCAATGAACTAGGCTGATAGCTATCTGAAGCGTCAAATCTGGTGGTCAGAAAAGAATCGAGATATCACCATGATCGGACCCTGTTATCTAAGGGGTATGGAAATGAATAGAATAGGAAGAATTAAGGTATCTCTTAGGATGGCACAAAGGTGTGCATAGACTTCCTTAATACTATCAATGATGTGGATCGAATGTTGAATTAGTCTAACGTGTGGTTGAGCAATAGACATGCTGACAAGAGGAAGAGACGGGCCACGAAAGTTGATGGATTACATTTTCGAGTGGAATCAAGAAGGTTGTAACTCGATTTAGTTAATAAAGAGCAAGTTGATAAAGTCTTGAATCTCTGATGTTACGAGAGAACGTTTGAAAGGGGTGATATGTCAAGTGGCATGAGGACCAAAAAGCGTGTTATTGCAATGGTTTTGTAAGGAACAGAGTTATTTTGACTAGTGAGAATGTGATGAGGCGTCTGTACCCTAGGAGACTGGATAATTGAGAAGATAGCAAATTTCAAGGACGAAATTTTTTTAAAGGGAAAGAATTGTGACATTCCGAATTCTGACTCTCTCGAGGCCGTTGAATAGAAGGATATCGATCGATGTGTTTCAGTTGTAACTCGCTCGGAGTTGGCCACTCCCGAGTTAACTGATCAAAAGGGAAACACTGACGCAGAGTCGGGTACGTGGACCTGGGAAATTGGAATGAGAAATGGCACTTTGACCATAAGGATTGTCGAGAGAATATTACGGGCCAGCAGAGATTGATTTGGGAACGATTATGGAATGTCTTGCTAGCGTTATACGTTGGGATGCGGGTGATTTCGCTTAACCAATAAGTAATTTGCAAGAATTTCCTAAATCGAATTTCGATGATCAGGATCGAAGGAACGAACGATAAACCCTCGCAATTACATGATAATCAAAGTCGCCACAGCTTAAGAAAAATCCCAAGGTCGATACGTGTAGCGCCTGCAAGAGTCGCCCGTCAGTTTGAGATAAATTGGAATTACAGTCGACGAGAGTTCGACATGAAATTGAACTTCGAGATTTGGGTATTGGACATTGAGAAATTCAAACATTTGAATTGAAATGGACGTCACCTCATCGAAGGTGGTTTATATTAGAAAAATAGAATTTCGAACGAAAAGTGCCAAACGACCATTGTGCCCTTCGACTTGTTGCCCTTGCCTTGAGAAAAATGGAAGGATGGAATGGTCATTTAGACCCTCTTTGTGGTTGTCGAAAATGTGTATGGATGAGGTCAAAGGAAGTCGAGGTCTTTTAGAAGCATTGCCATGTGTCAACCTTTGGTGAAGCCAAGCATTAAATGCCATTAAATTTCATCTTGACAGATTGGCACCAATAATTTGATGGACCACTACCCTAACTCAGCTCAGTCGTGACCTTCTCTCTCTCCTCTTCCTCTTCAATTTTTTCTTCTTCTTCCTCCTTTCCTATCTCGGCCGAGCAGTTTTCTCGCGGACAAAGAAAAATTGTTTTACTGTTCCGGCCATAACTTTGTCGTCCGACATTGGATTGAGGTAAAACCACCGCCATCTAAAATATTCTCGTCTTACCGTTCTAACAAGGTATTATAAGCTCAATTTAGCCCATTATTTATTCTCGTAGGTCCGTTTGAGTGGGCAAAGGTCTGAATCTGACCCGGTTTTGGAGAGGGACGATTTTTAGGGGCTTCCGGACTCCAAATGGCTTCAAATTTTCGATGAGATCTTCATAACATCTATTACTTGAGTTGGTTGAGAAAGTATGGTTATTTTATTGATAATTTAGGGTATGTTCATGGCTGAACAGAGGTAATGATAAGCGAACAGATTCTGACCGTGTGAGGGTTGCGAAGGAACCGAGCTGTTCAAAGGTCTTCGAGGTGTCGTTCCGCTTCAAAACTCTTGGTGAGCTTCCTTAACACATATATTGAGGTTCTAGCAAGGTTATATTGGGAGAAATTGGAACATAGGGTGAAGGTTTGGATTAATATATACGGTTTGGATCAAATCAATTTTTGGTGGTGCTGTTGTCCTATTCTGACCGAATCTGTTAGAGGTTCTTTAAAGGGTATTTTTGACATCAAATTGACTTAAGAGGTTACCTAGGATGTTATATGAGGTGTTAATAAGGAATATGTGAAATAGATTGGGAGTTGGAAGTGATTTAAGGGCTATTTGGTATACGAAACTCCGAGTTAAAATTCTACCCTTTACATTATTGTAACCGAATTTATTGAGGGTTCGTGGAGGTGTTGTCGTGTATCCGACCGATTGATAAGACACCCTGAGTTGGTATTTGATTGGTTATTGAGAGGTTGATATAGTGCAAGTGAGAATTGGTTGGATTCTAACTCTAAATTGATGAATTCTTAGGACGACGAGAGAACTTTGTCTGGCTGTTCTCTTATGGAATTGAGAAAGATCGATTAGTGTGGGATTTTGCTAGTTGCTTGAGGTAAGTGGTTCCTAAACCCTTCCTTGAACCCTAGGACGTTACTGGATAGTTGTCTTGTATAGTGTGATTATGTGATAAAAGCATGGTGATTGATAGTCTGTTATTGAATTGGCTGTAAGCCCTGTTACTGTTATTGAATTGGCTGTGAGCCCTGTTATTATTAAGGAATTGGTTGTGATGCCCTAGTAGTGAATTGGCTTTGAGCCCTGGCAATAACATCGCAGCCGTGGGCCCTGGTGATGATTTGGCTAGATGCCTTTGTGAACTACATAGCGGTCGTGGGCCTTGGCGATGATTTGGCTTAGAGCCCTAATAATATCGATTGGCCTGTGACCCTAGGGATATTAATTGATTATGAATTCCAGTGATATCAGTTGGCAAGAGTGCCAGAGAAGTGCATTGCCGCTGAAAGCTCGGGCGATGAGTGGTTGTGAAACTTATACTGATTATGAGTATTGGTTTATGTGCTAAGTGTTATGAGCTTGAACCCATAAGGTTATGTAAGTATGACCGTGACATTTGGTTATACCTATCTTGCTGAGATAGTTGATTGGTGGATGCATTGTGCCATTTGCTTGGATAATGTTCTGCATCTGGTGTTGTTGAGTTGCTCTGGGGGGACTGATGATTAGGTTTAGGTTTAGATTTCACTTACTGAGATTTATATCTCACCCCAGTGGGGGCTTAACTTTTAGGCCCCAGGCGAAGGAAGCTTGAACTTGTAAATGAGTGGCATCCGAGGGAGTTGGTGATCAACTGTATTTAAGGCATTGGGTGACCTTAGAGATTGTATACTGTTTGGTGGATGTAAAAATTAAATCTTTGGTTTTGACCATTCATCAGAATTGAGGTGTATTATTTAGATACGAGAAGTGTACTATTTTCTGTCCTTAGTCATCTTGATTTTATTTGTGTACGGGTAGTTTCTTGCTTTCGCATGTATACGATTACGAACATGAGAGCCGAAGGATCCTGGATGGCACAGCTTGATTACAGCCAGTGGGATGTTCGCGAGCTCGTCGGGTTCGGGCGTGACAATGTTGGTGCTACATAATTTGTCACTTGTGATTCAGGCCGTGTGGCATTCATTGGTTTCTGAATTTCTAATTGGGATTCTCTTGAAGGCCTCTCGTATAGAGTCATATGCTAAAGCGTAGTCGATTATTCAATTGAAAAAAAAAACAGATCTGATAATCTACAAACAATTGGAGGGGCACCTAGACGTGGCCAAAATGAACCGTGAGTCCGGAACCGGCTCTTTAACCGGGCCCACGATTCCATAATATTGGGAACCATCTCGAAACTAGCGGTTTCTGGCCGGTTTCGAATCGTATAAAAAAATATATAAGTGGGTGTGGTTTGTGGGGGAAAGAGTCGTTGGGCTCTTTCCCCATGGGGCCCTTCGAGGCCTGCAATGGCAGCACCCCCCTCTTTTTTAAAAAATAAAAATAAAAAATAAAACTCCATTCTATAAATATCCTTCATCCCCCCTTTCATTTTTCTGACAATTCCTCTTATCTCAATTCTCTCAAATTCTCTTAATTCTCCCAAATCTACTTAATTCTCTCAAACGAGTCAAACCCGTCTCAATTCTCTGAATCGATTTTTCAATCAATTCTCTCAAAAAATGGCAAGTAGAAGTAGAAATACCGGAAAGAGCTCGATGAGAGAATTCAATTTTCCTCATCTTGAATTTGATCCTCGTGACTATGCATGTTGGGTAAACGACGATAATAATGTCAACTATGTTCCCAATCCCAACGTTGAGCACGTCCCAATCCAAGAAAGTCTTTATTCTCCTTCTCGTGTTGAAGAAATGTCGACAACAAATCAGCCGGAATGGAAGGCTCGAAAGGGTACATCCGACTTATGGCAACACTTTGACACGATACGTGAAAGCGAAGGTAAGTTTAAGATAAACTGTAAATATTGTCCAAAATCATACAGTTTTTCTAAAGGAGACGGCTACGGAACATTCCGTCGACGTCTGACGAAACAAACCTCCAACGCAAGCGGAGATTGACACTAGCCAACAACAAATTTCTGGGTTCGCCAATTTTAATCCTCATCCTTTATTCCGTTACACTAATGCACTTTATAAACAAACATTAGCTGAATATATTGCCCTTACACATGCTCCGTTTACTACTGGTGAAAGTTTTAATTTTAAATTTTTGGTAAACACTGCATTGGTTTCGCAAGCACCATCTATTCCGAAAATTACTCTTAGATGTGAACTTTTCAAGGCTTAGAAAATACAAAAAAAAAAAGTTTGAAAATTATTTTTACGGATTTCAATGGATGTGTGCATATAGGTAGTGATATTTGAACTGATCCTTGACAAATTCATTCTTATATGGGTCTCACATCTCATTGGATAGATGACGATTGAACCATTCAAAAAAGATTTCTTGCATTTCGAGTTTTTGATGAAAGGCATACGGCCATTAATATTTATAAAATAATTAGGCAAATTTTAGAAGAATATAATTTGATTAATAAAAAAATTTCAATTGGTTTTGATAATGCCTCGGCAAATACCGCTTCCATTCTCGAATTAAAAAATATTTGTAAACCCACTTTTGGCAGATAATTTTTTCACATTAGATATGTTTGCCATGTTTTAAATTTATGTGTGCAAGATGGTTTACAAACTCTTGAGAATTCTCTCGCCCCAATAAAGAATGCAATTAAATTTTTATGGAGTCATCCTCAATTTATGAAAGCATGGGACAAATTTTGTAAAGAACATGAGAGTAGGGCAAAAAGATTTTCAAAAGATATTCCAATTCGTTGGAATTCTACCTACGAGTTGCTTCGTCAATCTTTTGAGTACAAAGATTTATTATGTCCATTTATTTCAAATTATGTTTCTGATATTGCTTTACTCCCGCAACATTGGCACGTTAGCCAAAAAAAATTAAATTTTTTGAAAATTTTTAATGATGCTACTGATACTTTATCTGGTATTTATTATCCTATTACACATTTATTTTTAATAGAGTGTGTTAATATTGCTGGTGTTTTTAGTGATTATGAAAAAGATACTGTATTAGCTCCAACTATTTTAGTAATGCAAGAAAAATGGGTGTTTTATTATTTCAACATTCCTTTTGTTTATTTGATTGGTATTGTTTTCGATCCACATACTAAATTAGATGGTTTATTAGATTATCTGAATGATTATTATTATTATGCTTGTTTACATTTGGATGGAGCAATAAATATTTCAATTATACAAAGTGAGGTTAAACACGCTATAATAACATTATATAATGAATTTTGTAGTAATATGGTTTAAGTGATACTGGATCTTCCCAATCTGCAGCCTCAACAAGCGATGAGGGTGGTTCATTTGGTAGAGGGTACAAAATGCTCATGCTCATGAATAGGCAAAAAAAGGGGGGGGGGGGGGGGACATGTTCTATTTCCGAATTAGAAAATTATTTAATCATTGCTTTTGAGTTTAGTGATCCGAACACAACACAGATTTCAAATTCTAGAGTGATGGAAGAACCATTCAACTCAATTCTCAGTTCTCGCCCTCATCGCAAGACAGATATTAACAACCCATTCTTCAACAGTTGCAATTGAACAAGCATTTAGCACTGAAACATTAGTTTTGGACGACCGTCGTTCAAGATTAAGTCCGGAATCTGTGAAGGCTTAAACTTGTGTCGATGATTGGACAAATGCTAGATTTCGACACCAAGAACTGGATCGAGAACAAGAATTCTTCAGTAAGGATTATAGAGATACCACTGCCACGGGTACCATAACGGGTAGCAACGATTGACGATGAGGTAGGTTGGAATTATCAAAAGTAAAAGAACTACATGGACTTTGATTATTTTATCCCAATAAGATATGTAAGAGCTTAATGATAATTCATTAAGTTCAAGTCCATTCCTCCTCTCTTTTTTTCTCCAAATTTTATTACAATGTACAATTTAATTATAATTTATTATTTTAAAAATTAAATTAAAAAATAGAACGGAATCTGTCCCGGAAACTAGGAACCGAAACCGGCGATTCCGCAGAACCGGCTACGTCTAGGGGCACCAATAGGTAACGTACAACATGTAGAATGGTGGAGGAATTCGCAGTTGTGCATGTTTTTCTCCTGTTTGCTTCCGACAGTATCCGCTTTTCCAATGTCTGAATCTTTGACGACCATATGTTTTACCATGCAAATTGAAAATTTGACGCGACACGAACAGACTAGAGAAAGGCCAGAAGCACATTGCACAAGACTTTCGAAATTAGACTGCTCTCAAGATGGCCAGTTAAACGCTCTGCAGTCGTCCTCGTCGAGTTAGGTCAAACAATATCTATTGAATCTCGCCCTTTAGTCCAAAAAGGCACAAGACACTCGACATCTACATGCTCAACACGTCTCTTTCTGAGTCAAACGGCCTTCCTATCGATTCATCTTCTCCCATCAAAGATCATGGATGACTTCCTGTCCTCGAGCCATCGGGACCGACCCGAAGATTGAGAGAGCTATGGCTATGGCGGAGACAACACCACCCAAATGCGGCAGCATGCAGGGGCAGATCTGTTTCGATCAGGCCGGGTCGTCCCATCAAGCTCACCTTGGATCCAGAGCACCAGTGGGAAGGATAAAGCTTCATCTTCACCATGGCCATTGAGTTTCAACGATGCCAAAGGAGGCGGAAAAGAGTGGATAGGAACAAGGCATACGGCGCAGAGGGGAAAATCGAAGCTTCGATAAGGAGCGGTTTTCGATGGATCAAGAACAAGTACTCCGAACTCGTGCATGGCTACTAGCAAGAATTAATGGATTTTACCGCTAGGCCAATCCGTGAATGCATGAATGCCCCAACGCAAATGAGCACCTCTTCATCTTTCCTTATGGGGGTTTTCCCTCTACAATTTTTTCCTCACCTTTCTTGAACATTTTCAAGCAACAACATACAAGGATAGAACATTGATGGATCCGCCTCGGGATGAAAACAGTCTATTCATGTCAAGGAGGGTCGTATAGCTGGAAAATTTTGATTGAGGTTTCAAGGTTCAACTTTGCAACGGAAACGAGCAAACATTTGTATCCCGATCATCACTCCAAATAGAAAATGAAGGAGCCTTTTCTCTCCTCTTCCTAGTCCAAGGTGACTCGCGATCCCAAGCCGTTCCCGTACATGAACCAGTTGATCCCTCAGGATCATCAATCAATCATTTGATATTAAGAAAGCTGATATGGAACTCCCGTGACCACGTCAAAACAATTCTACTCTTACGTTCTTTCCCTCTGCAACGCCCTTCAACTCTGTTTTTCACCGCTTGGATCTTTGCAAAACTCTTTACAGCCGGCAGGGCAGGTGAGTTCGCTGCCAGCTTCAGTATATCGCTGCTTGCAGGCATAATTACCCCTAATACCTGACACAGGAATACCTTATCAGCACTTAAACGATTTCGCCGAGCAAGCAAAGAGCATAACAAGTTAGATGGCAAAGTGTCATGCACATAATCACAACATTTATCTTGGATATTATCAAAAATGTATGGAGAGATTCGTTCACCTGTCCCATGAGAGCTATTGAATGAGCGGGCTAAATAAATTTCAAATGCTTCCGCACGGCATCGCAAATTATGTTGATACAACATGCAGCACTCAATGGATAGTCGGAAACTGTTACAAAGTAGAAGGCGAAGTAAGATATGCAATAAGCATAAGATGGCGAGACTCGCATAGAAAACATCATTTACACCAAAGATATGTCGCTCAAGAAAGATAGCATCATCTCATTGTCAATTGAGCAATACATTTTCTCTTCATATTTCAGGATAGCAAAAATAAAATTCTTAAAAAAGAAAAAAAAATAACAAAACAAAAGTATCTCCGACTTAAACAAAACAAAAGCATCCCTGACTTAAACAAAACAAAAGCATCCCGAACTTTCCCTTACTCTACGTTTTGCGTCCTCTACTTTGAAAATATCCAAAAAAACCTATGATCTACACCGTTTACAAAATTCTATACAGTAAAAGATGCAAAACGTAATTTTTTTTTCCAGAAGTATTAAGAGTCCAGAGAAGAGAAACAAAAGGATGCAAACTATAGGTTTTAAAACTGGAGGATGGAAAATCTTTTGTAACATCCCCAGTAATTGGTAATTTAACTTTCACTTTCAGCAAGGGCAGTGACCCTTACAAGGGGAAGTTAAACGTCAATGCACCGGCAATTCGCAGTAGCAATCAACAAGGTTTAAATCTTTAACAAAAATCACCACAGTGAAGGAATCACGTCCCATACTGCTAACCAACATAACATGATACTAGGAAACAATTTGAATTTCTAGCTAAATTTGATTAAAAAAAATGAACAATATGATTTACTCACTTGAAATAAAATCATCTGTATACTCGGTTTGGATTTTCCCATGGGCCATCGCACCAACCTGAATGTGAATACTATAAGGCATTCTGCTGAAATATGTAACATATTGTTACACAAACTAATACAAACTCACCACAAACACTAGAGGGGTATCATCACCAATAGCAGCCACATAGTCCTGCATTTCAACCAGCTTTTCTGAGCTGTGAGAAAATCCTGAGATACAAAAGGAAAGCAACAAATGTGTTAATTACTCAACATTGGATTTGGAGAGAGAGAGAGAGAGAGAGAGAGAGAGAGATGATACCCAGTTCTTACCAATTCTTCTGGCATTTACAGGAAGATATTGCGTCACAGGGTTTTTGATCACCCGCAAAAGTTTCTCACGCTTGCCCGCTGCTGCTATACTCAATTTTTGCAGTAATTGCACTGTAAAGACATAAAAATATCAAAAAATGCCTTGAAAATTAAATGATCAACATGCTATTAGGTAAAGGCAAAAGGTACATACGCATTATGCCTGAGAAGCGCTTATACGTCCGGGGGATACGGACGTAAGGCTTGACTTCAAAGAGCACACCCTTTTCAGTCCTCACATAGACAGCACGAACCTTTCCTGCCTTATTAAGTGGACTGTCTAGGATTGCCAAAAGAGCCTGAAAGCAAATTGAAAGAGTTAAGTGAATCGGTGCAATAAGCAATCACAATAGAAAGCCAACTATTGACACATTTGATCCCAATGCGCAAAACCAATATTAAGCCATCAGGAGACTGGAGTTATCAAATTAACTATTAATTGGGAACCACTTGAATCTATGGACAATGAAACCCAATGCATGAAAAAAATACAGTTTTTTTCAGTTAAACTTTGTCTATAAGTCTTCAAGAAATGCATCAAATCCACAGCAGCGAAGTTCACAAACCTGGTGAACGATGTCGGGTCTATAATCAGCCGGATTTCTACCATTCCTCTTCAAAAAGTTGGCGTGATCATCTGAATTCAAGATCTGATAGGTCTGCAAATGTGACCAAGTTGCTTAGACTACTGAAAAGTAAGAAGACAACCAAGAAAGACATAAATACAGACATACAATTTTACACCATATGTATATTAGCATCAAAAACAGATAAGTAACATAAATCCACAGATCTCTCGTACCACTGCAATGGAAATTGCCTCTTCTATAGTAAAAATTTCAAATTGTGCAAGCAAAGATTAGGTTGTTCTGTAAGCATCAAAGTCACAAGTCGCGGTTCTGACAAACAGATGAACTCTACAAGGGACAAAACTAATGCAAAAGGGGAATAATAAGAAAGACACGTGAATGGCAGCCTAAGTTCAAAACCAAACCTTTCCAACTTTCGCGACTTCCAATGAAGCCTTCTCGAGAACAAAAGTGACCCCCATGTTCTTGGAGCCTTGACTCTGAACCGGTCCAAGTGGTATGCCTTCGAGCTGATGAACCGCATCGTCCTCTGCTTCTTCGGATTGCTTCTCCTGATTTTCCGCCTCTTCTTCTTCTCTCGATACATCATCTGCCTTCAGTTGCTTCGGTTGTGGTTCTTGCTCACGTTCGCCTTCCTCGATCTCCGCATCGTACTTCTCCTTCCGCTTTCTGTTTCCCCGTTTGATTCCCAAAGACCTCCCCATCTTGTCACCTCGCTATTGATCCTGCGACCGCCCAAATTAAGCCCTCGCTCAATCAACAGCCATAATTTGATTTGGAATCCCAAAAGTGACCCCTCGGTCGTTTATTGAAGAAAGCGAAATGCGAACCTTCGAGAGGAAGTGTTGAACCTGAGAGGGAGGGCCGGAGGCGAAGCCGCAGCAGGGGGCGGGAGGCGACCGAGAGCGACCGGTGATAAGAGGCGACCGAGAAGTTGAGAGGCGAGAGGCGAGGCCGCGGGCGGAGGTTAGTTGAGCCGCCGAGACTTGGGAGCAGCAGACGGTGGGGCTGTGGAAACGAGCGGCCGGGTTTAGGGTTTTTCCGTCAACTGGACTGGACGAATCACGATCCACAAATGGATCTTAAATTCAAAAGCCCATCCATAATCATTAATGGGCTTTAAAATGAACCCACTTAACCCACCCGGGGTTGGTTCTGAGAAGAAGGTTGGTACAGGAAGACAAAATTGCTTCGACTCTTTGGGTTAACTTGACTCTGCAGTTCATGGACGATTACTGGAGCTGGAAAACTGAAATTTGTTCCCACTTGGTCGTCACTGCCCGCTAGGTGTTCGTGAAAATTTCTCAAAGGAAATTGACTTGAAAGTTTGAAAATTTCTGCTTCATTGAGTCTAAGTTCTAACTCCTTCTTCAACTTTGCAGCAGAGCAGACTGCCAAGTACGTTTGGACAAACTACTTGCCCTCCGGTGGTACAGGTTCGTTTGTGAGAAACTGTTCTTCTATGTTCCTAATGCTGCCATAGGATTGGGGGGGAACAGAGAATTGGTTTTTCTCTTCTGGGATTTGGTGTGTCGAACTATGGCAACTCACTTCAAATCAAAGCCTGAGTAATTCCATTGTCTTAGAAAAATTTTGACTTTGCAAAGTTGATTCCTTGAAAGGATTTCTGTGGGCTTTCCAAGCTTATTCTATCTGCAAATCTTAGAGCCATTTCGTCTCTCTCTCTCCCCCTCGGAGACTTTGCATTGTAGCTCGCTCGGTTTGACATTATCAGATTCCGGAAATTTTGTCTAGGTTGTGCTGTTTATCTGATCAGTGAAGCATTGAACCTGCCTTTGTTAGCTTGTCACTATTCCTGTGCTATGATCACCAGCCTAGAGAGACGCCACGTGATCAAATTTGCTTCCTTTTTGTGATATAATAAGAGTCTCGTTAACAACTGCCTGAATATACTCTTTATGAGGGCGATTTCAATTTTCAAACCACAGTTAACGTGACGAAGATTATAGTACTTTCTCAATTGATTACTTAGCAAGTACTCGATTCATTTACTGAGAAATTTCTTCACGGGCAACAGCCGCTGGGCTTGGGCGGCACGAGTGTCGGAGCTAACTTGCCTTTCCATATGTCAACGGCACGACAGGCACAGCCTACGCGCGAATTGGCTTCCGAGGTCGAGCAATTCATAACGGCCATTTCAGTCTGAACACCAAGAGAAAACAATCAAGGCACAAGTCATTGTCCCGGAACTGCAAGCTCCCAAGCTGACTGATTGTTCTCTGGTTCAAAATCTGAGACTCTTGGCCTCTGCTCCAAATAAGGCGAGGGTTTCGGCGAGGGCGGCCCTCACCTGAGGCTAGGGATGGCTGGGGTAGGGGAAGGGGAAGGGGAGAGGAAAAAAAAAATAAAGATAAAAAAAAAACAGGAAAATAATCCGAAAATATGAAAGACGAAAGTGTCCTTTGACTAGGTCATTCTTTGAAATAATTTGAGTACTTCAAGCCTTTATTTGAAACAAAATCCATACTTGAGAAAATTAGTACACTTCATGCCATTATTTAAAATTTTCCCAAAAGCTTTTATCCTCAAGGTCACCGTCCATCAGTATTCGGCGTTTGGCGCTTTCCGAACACCTGGTGCCTGTGATTATCGATTTTTTTTTTCCAATTATGCATTCATGAATTTATTTTCTTATTCCTTTTTCACACATGAATGACATCTTTCGATTACTCTTTATTTAAAATACATACCTAAAATCTTTTCTAAGAGTATTTTTTTTTTCTTGAACAAAACCAAAGTTGAGTCTCAGGGCATTTTTCGATTATACTTTCAAAAAAATACTATTCTTGCTTCAAAATTACCCTTGAACACAGGCCTTCTTTTCTCCAATTGGCAAACGTGTCAATGCGCTATAGCGATTGTCCGGAGCGACACGTATTGTCCGTGGCGACGTTATCGATCACCCTCACCGGAATCGACGCTTCTCTTCCTGTTCAGAATTCGAAACCTCCATCCCTCCGCCCCAGAACATATCAAGAAAAATAGCATGTGTACAAAATATCAAATTAATGAGTTGCCTTAATTATTGTTTCCTCCGGGAAAATGACCTCATGAAAAAAAAAAAGATGAGAATATTCCCGAACGAGCTCGGGTCATGGAAGAAGGAGAACAAGGAATCGAGAAGAAGGTATCAGCAACAACGGGTACGTAGTATATATTCTAACATAATTTTTTTTTTCTTTTTCGGTATGGATATTCTAACATAATGGTAATCACAATAATTGGTCATCGGGGCTTCTTCATCAAATTCAAATCCCATATTTTACATTAGACTCAATACCCAAAAAAATATCTAACTTTAGCATTTGTGACAATTATATCTAAAAAAAAATTTGTCACATAAAAAACCCCAAACTTTTATTTTTGTCCCAATTCTACCCAAAACTTTTACTTTTGTCCCAATTATACCGGCCTAATACGAAAAAAAAATCATCAACTTTTACTTTTGTCCTAATTCTACCCAAAACTTGTACTTTTGTCCCAATTTTACCGGTCTAGTACCAAAAAAATCCGCAACTTCTACTTTTGTCCTAATTTTACCAAACCTTAACTTTTACTTTTATCTCAATTCTACTCAAAACTTTTACTTTTGTCCCAATTTCACCGACCTAGTACCAAAAAAATCCTCAACTTTTACTTTTGCCCCGATTTTACCATCGTTAGACTTCTGTCTATAATCATCGTTAGTTAATTTTACGTGGCGTTGTCACGTCATTAATGAATTACATCTCGTCAAAGCTGACATGAAAAAATTTCAAAATTCTCTTCTATTTTTTGCTGCCCCTATATATTGCTAAGAGATATATGGTCACTAAAGACGGCGCATTTTGTATTCTTTTCGGCACTCAACAGCCCAAAGAACGACTAGACATGAAGATATTCTGACGAACTTTTTAAAATCTCGTCGTCTCTGAAACCTACTGTTTCTAAATTTCAAAAATTCATTGGTAAATTCGGCAAGAAAATTCGAGTCACGTAAGATTAACTAACGGTGATTATGAACAAAAGGCTGATGATAATAGAATTGGGACAAAAGTAAAAGTTGAAGTTTTTTTGGTACTAGGCCGAAAAAATTGAAACAAAATTAAAAGTTTATGGTTTTTTTTATACTAGGTAGGTAAAATTAGGACAAAAGTAAAAATTTTAAGTATAATTTGTAAGATGCGATTCTAATCCGTATGCAGCAACCCAAGATCATCACGTATAAATACACGAATCACAGATTCATAGAGTTAAAGAATTGACGCACCTTGTAGTGGAACCATCGTTCTTGATGCGGAATTGCGACGATCCGATACTCAAGTGCTTCTCCTCTATGAACCCCCTTTATCATTGGCTTCAATGAAACGGCCCATCACGTATCGCTTCAGACGACTCTTTTGTGAGGTTATGTGGACATTAGGGTTTAGAGGAGGGACTTGAGCTCTATTTATAGAGATTGAAACATATCTCCTCATCAAGAATAAGGTTACCTTGACCCACACTATCCAGCCACATATCTAATTAGAATTAGGAAACTGTATATATTTTTCTTTATTAGACCAATTAATATCTACAATAACAATTAATAAAGCCCACAATAAATATATTAAAATACATTCTAGCATTCTCCTACTTGGGCTAAATTAATTGAAATTGTACTTTATATGTGCATCTTTATATTGGTCTAGAGATATTTTCCAATAGTCAATCCGATCCAATAAAGTCTTAAGCACCAGACCATACCAGTAACTGCATCAGAGGATACAGAGCCATCCACGATCACAAATGCTCTTAACTTTACTGATATAGATTTGATATGGTAATATGTCAAACGGATAACATCTCAAATAACAGAGACACATTATATGTTATCCTCATTGTCAGTCACCATTCTCTCACTTTATGTGTCACGAAACCGAATGTGTCACGAGAGAACATCTTTACGGTTCTAACGAACCAATATATGTCTAACATTTATAGTTAACTACACTTTACGTATAACAAGACATATACTTTTGGTTAAAATAAATGCCCCAGCCATCACTCAAGGTTTACGCGATGCCTCGAGATTTTTAACTGATATATGTATTCAACTTCCCTTAATCAATAACGCTTTATTGCATGCAATGGAGTTGATACATATCTAGATGTTACAAAATGTAACAAACACATATGTAGACTTTATTAGAGAAAATACCGAATACAACTCCCACTGAACAACAGCATCTCATGATGCTACTTAGTCCATCAATTAACATGTCATATCAGCATCCCGCGATGCTTTTAAGCCTGTGACATGTCGTTAAAATATGAAAGGGCAAAGACATTTAGTTAGTGAGTCTGCAACCATATCATCTGTGCAATAAGCTTTACTGTAGTGTCACCTTTTTCATCTATTACCTTTATGGTAAAAAAAACTTGATCGACAGATGCTCAGACCCTTTGGAACCTCTACTGTTGTTAATGAATAATATTGCAGAGTTATTGTCACAATACAACTATATGGGTCTATCCATAAAATTAAGTACGGCCAACTCTTTAATGAGATTCCGGAGTCAAATAACCTGAATAGCAGCTGAAAAACATACTACAAACTTCGCTTTCTTGATAGATGATGACATAAATTTATGTTTACCATTTTCTATAATACTGCACTTCTCTTTAAACATATAAATATATATAGTCGTAAACTTCATATCATCCTGACAGCTAGCAAAGTCTGAATCCAAATGCCCTACTAGCTTTAGGTCCTGCATATAGCCTTTTGTCCTTTTTAAGTACCTTAAAACTTTCTTAGCAGTCACCCAGTGAACATGTCCTGGATTTAACCAATACATGGCAAGAATGATCCATACGAATTGCAATGCCTAGGACAAAGCACTCTTTATCAAGATCAATCACGTAAAAAATGCTTACACAATATCTGCTTCACCTTATGCAATAATTCAAGAAAATTACTTTCAAGCAAGTTATAGTCTGCATAGAACACAAGAAAAATAAATTCCTCCCACTGATCTTGTAGTATATTTACTAATTTACTTCGTTCTTGACAGAACAGAATATAACAATAATATTATGAAACTTCAAACAACAATTGTCTAAAAGCTTACTTAAACCCATAAACAAACCTTTCAGTCTAGAATGCCCATGAACATGATCAAACTTTATTCCATGGCATTATATGGGATTCATCTTCCGTTACGCATAAGTTTATCTGAATCATCTGCTGCAAAACCTTCGGGTTACATAATATAGACTTCTCGAAGTATCCAATTAAAAAGAAGTTTTAATAGCTGTATGATAAAGCTCCTTATAATAATGAGCTATTAATACCTTAATCACTCTGAAAAAAACTCTTTATGAGAGACTGAATAAAAATTATTTTTAGTCTACTCATTCTTCACAAGTAAAAAAATTTGGCTACCAATCTCTCTTTAAACTTCTCAAATAAAATACTAATCAAAATATAATTGGATATAGTAAACAAAAACTTTCATATGGAGTTCCTTTAAGTTTTACACACCCAATTGCAGCAGATGGACTTGTGATCTTGAGGCATACTAATAAGCTTTCAAACACCGTATGTGTCATAGTTTGTATCTCGTCCACCATACACCCAATCACAATTATAATTAAGAACAAGAAATAATAACTGTATAAATTATTAGATCAATTACATAGTCGATTTTGTAGTCATGCTCTTCTGGATAGACTATAAGTATGACTTGGTACAACTGATCGTCTATGTCTGATAGATATTTTAAAAGGAGCTACTTTAACCTTTATTCTGCACTTGTGGGGTCTGATAAACTATTTCAAGAATTGTCTTAATAACAAGAACCTGAATCCCAGCAGAATCAAATCGTAACTTAGAATGCTCCATGATCATCCGATAGATAGAGAAAAACGATACAGTAGTCCCTACATACCGTTATCTGTAATAGTCTGTGAGTTACTATCCTTATTCGGCTATATCAAGTTCCAGCAATTTAGTTATCTGTAATTTCACAATTCTTGTTCCTCCTTTGGGATGATAGATCAATACCCCTTTAGATGATCTGGGTACGTTACGAAATAAAACTGAGTGATTCTGGAGTCCAACTTGTTTAATATTGGATTATGTGACTTTATATCTGCATGAACACCTCAAAACTTAATATTGTTCAAACTAGATTAACACCCAGCCCATGACTCAAAAGAAGTCAATGGAACAATTTTAGTTGAAACATAATTCACAATGTAAAGGGCCACTTTGAAAGTTTCACCCCACAGAAAACCATAAAAGTTAGTTTTATAAATCATACTCTTCTTCATATCCATAATGTGTGATCGCGCCTTTCAACCACACTTTTCTGTTCAAAAATAGTAAACTAAGTTACTATCCTAGCATCCTTTATGTATTTGGTAAATGGCTCTTTTTAAGCTATCCAGCATTGCCATGTCAACCACATGATACTCACCACCTTGGTCAAAAATGATAATCTTTATGATTTTTATTTTAAAAGTTTATCGACTATAATCAGAAATATGTTGAACTTGTCACGGAAATTAAACATTTCTTTAATCAAGTACAAAAATATATAGAGAAAAAAATCATTAAAACGTGATAAAAACTCTACACAATATTGCCATCAAGCATCCACTTATACCAGTATAAATGACCTTCAATAGGTCATAACTATCGACTACAGTTTCATTCTTTATCTTAGTCATCTAATCTCTACAGCAATCTAAGCATGTGTCTAGATCACTTTTTTGAGTGGGCAAAATGTTTGACTTTATCAGTCTTTCCACTCTTTTTTTTTTTAGAGATGTGATCAAGAAGCTTATTCCGCAATGCGTATGATTGTACCTTAGGCAGAGGTCCTTTTGAAGCAACCTTTTCGGCTGTATAAGTGACGTATAATTCAGTGGGAGATAAACATAATCTATACAATCCATTGGACATAGTGTAGTACATAGCTTTATTTTAATTAAAAGAAATAGTAATTATTTTATTTGAAATCTCAAAAGAGTAACTACACATGTCCAAACTTGATACGGAAAATAAATTCTATCTTTAAGGAGAGTACATAAAATATATTTTTTAATGTCACATTAAAACCAGAATCCGGAATGACATTCACATCAATTCAACGTCAACTTTATAGTTATTTTTATAGTGAGCTTGATTCATCCTGATTTGGTGTCTTTCAATTTATGAATTCCTATATGGTAAACGCAACATAATATGTTGCACTGCTATCTAGCCATCACAAACCAGACGAGGTTTTAGATATAATAAATTCACAAGCCAACTGTCGCGACCCTCTTGAGGTTGTCGGGCTCTCGAGGGCTAATAGGCCGTCCTGTCTGGTCGGACGCGGGCCTCTCCCAAGGCCCATTACCCAAATCGCAACGGAGGTATGCGTGATCGACTTTCAGTGTGGTCTAGTGACATGTGCTAAGTGTGCATGCCATGGAGTCGCCACCAATCATTTTTTTAGGGTATGATTGGACCACCCAATCGAATAGTTGGGAGTTTTTATTCAATTCTGCGAGAACCAGAGAAATGGTTTCGGGGACTTAGTTACACCAACTGTCAGAGTTGACGCCCTTTCGGTACCTAAGTTGACTAAATTTTCTAGCCTGAGATTCATGCGGATGAGTAAGGTATGAACCCTAAATCTAGAAATTCATGTAGATAAGAGTGATTATCCTAGCAATCACAATCAGTAATAAAATGCCCAACTCAAGGAATCTAGATATGCAAATAAATCACATGGCATTCCTAGTAATGTCCTATTTATCAATCACAGCTCAAGAATGATTTAGCTGTCCTAGCCATTCTACACACGATCTAACCTAAGAAAAGCATTAGGAAGCATCGAAGGAGTTCGAGAGTACTCACATGGGGTTCGCCGTGCCCTGGTTTGGTCTTGGACGAGCTATCGAGCTCATGCCGACCCGATTATATTTGGGGATCCACTCGGCATTTTACACCATGAAATCATGTGAAACAAAAACGAAAATATTCAGCAAGGGGCATTTATTGTAGATGGTGGTCGATCTAATTGGACGTCAAGACTAAAAAAGATGTAGAAATTTACAAATTAAAATACTCGAATGACATTTTTTTGCCAAATTCAACTCTATGCGTCGTGAAGAAACACATGCAATTGAACTTAAATTTTGACTATTTATGAGTTCAAAATGTAAAAGAAATTAAAATAAAAATATTGACTATTTTTCTATATTTTTACGACATCGAACGCTATTTTTCTTCATTTTTCATGTATTTTTCTATTTTTGGAAAATATTAAAAAATATTAAAAAATATGAAAAATTATTTTTTTATCAAAAATGGTTCCTTTAGCTTGGTCAAGGCTACCAAAGATGATTTTTTAATTTTTTTAACTTTTTATATATTTTTTATGAATTTTTTAAAAATAAACTATGAAAGACTGATCAAAAATCAGGTGTCAACAGCTGCCCCTCTTTGAGAGGAATTTCGTCAGAGGTTTCTCTCAAAGACAAGGTGACACCTGTGTTCCGATCAACTCGACTGGGAAAAGAAAAGAAATCATGACATCCAATTTTCATGCCCATCAATGTGTGCTTTTCCTTAAAAAGAGATGTGCTCATTCAATTCCCTGATATGATGTAAGAAAGTTAAGGAGTAGATAGACTTCCCTGCCCCTTACCTGCCGAATGCTTGCGGCATTTGCTGTGTCTGATGGGTTCAAGTAGATTCCTAAGGACTTGTCATCGGAGTGTCCTGGGGATGTTAAGCTCTGACCTGTATGGTAGGTCAAACCATAATGGGATTCCTAACTGATAGGAACCTAAGGAAGACGCATCCCACATTTGGGAATTTGCCAAGGGTTTTGATCCGTGTGGTGGACTAAACTAGAAATGGCTTGCCTAATGTAAGGCTTATTAGGGAAAACGACTCCTCCCGCGTTCGGGATTCATCAAGGTTTTGATCCGTATGGTGGATCGGACCATTGGGTTGATCCTTCAGGCGGTCTCTACCAGTCCTTTGACCCTTCAGGCGGTTTCTACCATTCATTGACCCTTCATGCGGTTTCTACCATTGAGTTGACCCTTCAGGCGGTTTCTACCATTGGTTGACCCTTCAGGCGGTTTCTACCATACATTGACCCTTCAGGCGGTTTCTACCATTGTTTTGACCCTTCAGGCGGTTTCTACCATTGGTTGACCCTTCAGGCGGTTTCTACCATACATTGACCCTTCAGGCGGTTTCTACCATTGTGTTGACCCTTCAGGCGGTTTCTACCATTGATTGACCCTTCAGGCGGTTTCTACCATTGAGTTGACCCTTCAGGCGGTTTCTACCATTTATGAGATTCCAAATTGATATGAATCAAAGGATGACGTACCCGCTCTTCGGGGCTAGTACGCTCTTCGGGGCTAGTCGGAGACTCGATCATTCTGTGGATCGGTCTTAGAAAAGATTTGCCTACTAAAAGGCTTCACCTAAGGATGACGCACCCAGTCTTTGGGGTGGCCAAAAGTCCTGCAGAAAGCTTAGACCTGAAAAAATTTTCCTCGCCAAGAAGATATTAGTAATCTTTGGGAAGACAATAATTGTCTAACTGACAAAATTCTACGACTTAAGTTTTAGTCATGAAATGTGCATTTTGATTGTTGGAGGTTATCCAAAACATTCCTGCCATATACAGATGTGATCATAAATTCCTTGCACGGAAACTCTAGATCAAACAATTTGAAAATTTCAAAAAGAGTTTGCTCAAAACATCCATTGGAGTATTTCTCACCCAAGAAGGCTCCTCACTGCTCTGTGATAATGATCTTTAATAGGGAAAGTGCTCAATTTCCTACCGACCTGTGCCTGGGTTTCAGGATCATTCGCAACGCATACATTTCGACCGATCAGGAGGTCTTTCACGGGACCGTAGTGTTAGGCTTGGATATCGGTTTCCAAGGGGGACTCACTTTTGAGTCAAGGCCGTTGAACGAAATTTTTCACTATCTGATCCGGGTTTACAAGTCAAGAACCCTGCAAAATGAGAAAGAAATAGTCTTGCTCGTACTTCTTTGAGCTAAGTTATACATTAACCCAAGTGTCTTAGTCAGATAAGACTACTTCAGGGTTGTAACATTGGAAGGATTGGGGACCGAAAAAGGCTTATTTTTTGCCCAGAAATTGTGAAGGGTTTGACATTGGTGATCATTGCAAATTTGCCACATGTCCTTCGAAGAACATCTCCATTTCTTGAAGTGTACACTCCTCTTTTAGAGCGCACAAGGATGTTTAAAAGCGTCTCTTGTTACATTAAGAGACCGTCTGTTTGTGTGTTTGCAATTTGAGCACGACAACATTTGGAGAGTAGTCATCTTGATCTAACTCCTTTGCAGGGTCTTTTCATCGTCTCTCTAGACTTTACTGGGGATATTTTGAATAGACATCAGCCTTGCTTTTTACCAGGCACTTTGCTTTTTCTTGATGTCTAGGGATTTTTCTTTTCCCCCTTTTTTTAATCCCGTGTTTTTCTTTTCTTTTGGAGCTAGGATTTTCGGCAATCATGCTAGATATGCAACTTAAACTTTGGCACACTTCCATTCCTAGAGTGATGTTGCCTTTGCTTTGGAATATGCAATGATCACCAATAGGTTGATGAAATGAATTTGCTGGCTCAACTTGGTTGTGCAAAGGATAACAGTGTGTAGGATAGAGAAATGAATCATTCTCGTCATCCTATGACACTTGGATTATCATATAAACAACACACAAAGATTTATGTTAGTCCGAGCAAGAAAATTTCTAACCGTTTACTTTCTGATACTGTTGGACTAACCTTCATTTGCCCCAATGTGGGGTGGTTCTTGACAGGGTTGAGAATGAAAATCGCCGTTCAATGGGGTTCTCAATGGGCATCTGTAGTGTTTGGAATGAAGAAATAAATGCCTCTGTCATCTCGATCCATGTAATCGTTGCGAATGACCCTTATATCCATAGGTTAAGGTTTCGCTATCATTTCCAATCTCCTCATCTCTCAAGTGTGTATGGGACGTGTTTGGATTAGGCTCGCTTCTCTTATGAGAAAATACCCTTTTGAACAGTTCAAACGACTCTTATTGGAAAAATTCATTTCATTTCATCAAGATTTATCCTTCAAAGGGATTTTATGATGCACCATACATGTGTAATTCATGTTCAGACAATCTCATGTTTTAAAACATGAATGTCAATGAAGTAAGAATTCTATGTCTTTTTAGATGTGAGAATCGAATTAATTCTGAAAGTTTTTAATCTCCAATGAATTGGGAAAAGGGATACTTACCTGCCCATCGAGGCTGGAGATCCTGGAGATATAAAAGGGATATGTCATTGTATATTCTAAAACTTTACAAAAATTGGAACGATACATCTTACCCTTGGTCATATGCTCCAACGAGTGTACAAGGGTTGTGAAAATCTGCACTTCACATAGTAACACAAGATTGTTGGGTGTTCTAAAGTTCTTTCGACTTCTTGGTTTTTGGAGAAAAATGAAACTTACATGTGTGCCCTGATGGCGAGCTCCTGCCAAGGATAAATATTAAGCATTATTTTGGGTTTCCAAATTCAAAACAAATTGGGACGATACTACTTTACTCTTGATTTGAATTCCATTCTGCATGCCAATGTGCGGATTGTAGAAGCCGGCCCTCAAGCTTGTGGCCATGATTTCTTCGTCTGGTTGGGCAACGAATCCACCTCGAGGATTTACGTCGGAGGAGATTCATTCATCTTTTTGGGCGTGTTTCATGCACTGTTTTGTTATTTGAATGCATGGCTTCTTGGGTGCCTCATCTCTGTTCATCACCTGAGAGGAAAATAAGAGAACATTATCCCCGCATCTGATTGAAAATCATTTAGGAACGATACGTTCTCAAATGGGTGGCTCCGCGGCCAAATGTGTTTTACATTGAAAGGATGGATTCCATTACGCTCTGCGGATGATAACTATTGCTTCGGGGACTTGCCCCACGGATCAAACGATGAATTTGATGTCTTCGGCTTCGACATGCTTTCCAGATGTAGGAATGGTTTGCCCCCATTTTCAGTGGAGATGGGTTTTGTCGAGTGGGCAAGATCAAAAACTCATCCTAGATTTGGCTTTAGTCGAAGGTTGAAATCCCGACCTTGGATAAGCGAATCATGATTCATCTCCTTCTGCTTCGGATTTGTCATTTGCGTGCTTCACATTTTACAATACCAACTTCGCCGCTTGATGAAAATGAATCGATGATTTTCGAATTGCCCCAAGTTCTATAGTCATCTGCGTCGAATCTCTTTGAACTTCATCGGGTGATAGACAAACTGATAAAATGATTTTTCAATCCTGAGATCGAACTCCTGACGTTTCGTACCACTTCCAGTTCACTGACTACCAGGACAAAGCACTATTGGCGTCCCTAACTGGTTCGTTTTTTGTTATAAAATTCTTGAAGCAGTTAGCGACCCCCATCGAGAATGAAACAAGCTCAATTTAGAGTTCATAACGACTAAAGGTCCCTTAGAACGATACAGAGCTAACCGTCTTTGAGCTCGCTCGGGCTTTTGCTCGCATTTTCCTATGTGAAGCCTTTAAATGTTTTTCTTCGTGGCGTTCAATTGATTCGCCTCGACTCTAATCTAACAAGGGATTGTCGTACTCAAGCATGATGATGCTCGCAGGTAGTACTGATCGCTGCCCCAGATTAACTCTAGGCATTAAGGAAGATTATCTTGCATGGATGACTTTATGACAGAAAGATTAATGATACATCCATTCACATGTGCCTAGTTCCCTTGAGGATTCTCGGTGATCAGCCAGCTACACCATGAATCAGACATATAATCGTCATTTTGGATCATAACTTCATAAGTCCATCAGTTTTAAACTGATCGATCCAGATATGGAGCTCCTCATCAAGGAAATCTTTTGATTCTTCGAGCAACTGATATTCGGGTTGACCATCATCGCTTGGCGTTGAAGGATTCCTGTTTCTGTTGTGAGCGATCTGATTCTTCGAGCTAGAACCTTCGTCGTTGCTCGAGATTATAAGAGGATGATTGATCGGTTCACTATCAAAAGCACATTCCATTTGGGAATGGGAGAAACAAAAATCCTCAAAGCATCCGCCCGCTTGATCTTCCGAAATCATATGCCCAAGCCGGGCAGATCTTTGAACACTAGGCGCAATATGTTGATCGGGGATAGGAAGAGCACTAGCGAAAAGTTGCTGCTCAAACCAAGGAGTTCGTACCTGCTGCACTTGTGGCATATACTCTTGAGGGGTGCTGAGATGATTCGGGGGAATATTCTGATTAGCGCCCAAGTAGTCGATGGTGCTGCTACCAGCTTGGTCAGTGCCTAGATTCGGCAGGGTATTTCTTACTTCAGGGGAATTATAGTTATAGCCATGCCTAGTGTTTAGGCACAAGTTGAGTTCTTTCAGGTTCAGTGCTGTGTGGCGCTGTCTTAGCGCCCTTCTGTAGCTCTTGAGGTGACTCGCGACTCCATCTTTAGTGAGTCCTGGTATGTTCATGATCTCAAGTATGCGCGTTGGATATGCTGAGTTGATCCCTAGTTGCTGAACCGCACTAAGGAACTTGAGATGAAGCTCGGGGGACCAATTGACCCTCGTCTTCTTGCGACCCGGAACAGTGTTGACAACTTGGCTATTGCTCTCTGGCCTATTTCCAGTAGAATTTGATCGAGCCGAAAATTGTTGTGGAGGGAATTCATCAGCTTTGGATTGGTCGGTCGTGATAGTAAGCTCATCGTTAAGGAAACTCCAATCATGGTGACGCATATCACATCCTTTAGAAGGCATCGATATTGACTTCGTAGAATTGATTTGTTCATGCATATCTCCAACAAAATCCGATTGTATCGAAGATGGTTCGAGGGAGTGGGGTGGTGAATGAGCATTTTCAATCCTCATATAAGGCTTATCAAGGAACATTTCGCCGAGAGTGATAAGGCCACCGCAATTAAGGCAAGCGATAGTGCTGGGAGCTTTCTTATACCTCATGTTCTCCGCTCGAAGCTTTTCGTTTTCCTCCTTTAGAATCGCAAGTTCTTGACGTCTGTGTTGAGCCCTCAATTTGGCTCGCTTATTTTGAAACCAAAACTTGACCCTCAAAGGTTTCATCCCTAGCTTCTGGCCCAATTCATTTCTTTGTTTCATGTTCGGGAGAGGGCATTCACTAAAGAAAGCTTCAAGCTCTTGGATTTCATTCTGAGTGTGGCACTGGCGAAGTTTCCTTTTCCGAGATTGACCATCGCTGCTGCTGTTGTCGTCGCTGTTGAGATCCTGAACTTCGTTGCCGAAAGGGTTGGGTTCTGTGGTTCTGGTACCAGACGCCATCCTGGAATCTTCGAGATCTCTCAGTAGTTCATTTTCTGAGATTTTTGGATCAGTCGCCTCTAGCAACTGATGGTAACCCTCAAACATGTTGGATCGAAAAATGTTCGATCAATTTTTGCTCACTCAGGGTTCTCTACTCTCTCATGTATGCTCACTCTCTCTAAATTTTCTTTTGAGTGGTTCTGTATGCCCATGAAACGTTCTTTAAACATGGATGAAGATCGTCAAGCAAGCGTTGCTCCCAAGATTTCGTATTTCCCGCTTTGTCGTCTTCTTTCTTCTTTTCAACGTGGAGGGACACCAAATCGATTTCCTTTTCTCGATATCCATGTCTGTCTCCCACTTATTTTCAAAAAGGTGGAACAACGCTCGCCTCCTGCTCAGTTTTTTAATATGATGGGACCGCCAAATCCTTTCCCAACTTTTTTCGATAGTTGCGCTTAACTCCCGCTCAATTTTAATATGGTGACACCGACATATCTTTTTACAACTTTTTTAGGTTTATCAAGCCTGAAATCGCGGACTGGGACAGATCTGATGGTTCACCGAAAGAGCCACCACTGCTTTACCCAATTAACTTGGCTCCACGAGCATTATTGTTGTGCCTTTCTTCATTCTCGAGTTGCTATAAAAGGAGGAGTTAATGCAGAGAAGATTAACACTCTTACATAATTGCCTTTTCTTATTTTAATCACTCTACCACACTCATCTTCTTCTCCCTCACTCCAACGAAAATGACCTCCTCTCCTATTTGCGCTTTCTCGGCCGAAATTTTGGCCCAGTGGGAAAAACTCTATAACCTCCTCGGTCGAGGCTATGCTCATATAGCCGATCACCCAGAAACTGAAGATGAAATCCGCATTTTGCTCGTGGAAATAGACACCACCTCCATCGAGGGCACTAATTTAGAGAGGGAATATAGAATCTTCCCAACCCTCTTTATAAACTTTTTAGAGACTTACCGTGTCGCTCATCGAAAAGCTACCGTGGCTCACGTTTTGCGAGCTCGCTATGAGGATCGGTCCAACTGCTTGGTGTTGGCCAACCTTGTGGCCGATAGTCACAGAAAGGCTGTTGAGTTCGCCAACAAGCGAGTCTCGATGTTGCTTCGCGAGAGGGGAAATTTGGTGGAGCGCTTGGCCTTATCCCTGACCACCTATGAGCACGACCGTCGTAATGTCGTGTTGAAGTTTCAATGTGAGTGGCAGGAAGAAAGGCTTGACAGCATTACCGCGGATATAGCCCATGGGAGAGGACTAGTTCGGGACCTGGAAATAGCCGCCGAAGATCACGGGACCAAGGTTGCCGAGCTTAAAGGGGAATGTAAACGCCTTCTTCTTAAGCTTGCAGATCTCGAGTCTCGAGGTGGTGAGTCTAAGCAAAGCATCAATAATATGGAGGGCCAACTTGGTTCCTTTGTGATGCTAATTAGGGCTCATTGCGGTTTTATGTTTCCACCCCGATGATTTGTATGATCTGCTTTTAAGGTCCCTCGATTGAGCGAAATGAATGAAAGCTCTAATGTGTGTGTCTCAACTTCTGTATGGCTGACTTTCTCGAACACCTGACCACTCTCAACCTAGGCAAGCTGCGCTTTGACATTGATGATTCGAGCGTGTACATCTTGATTTTTTAATCTTGCTTATGATCGGATAAAGGAACCTCCCACCGCGATTATCCACAAAAAGACTTCTCTTCTCTACTTGTTTTTAACCTCAATGATGTCCATAGCAGGCTCTTCTTGTCCACTTGGCGCTCGTAATGGGATGACACCATCTTCATCTTCCATCAAGAACATTGGGAGGAAAACACACCTATCTATCCTCAAAATGGCATTTAATCCAATCACTGGAATTATGCAATGAATATAATGATTAAGAGCTGTAACAAGTTCGAGGGATAGAAAAGTCTTACCAACCAAACTTAAGAGAAAATCAAGCTTCTCTGTATTTTTAGCAGTGTTAGGTATACTAACCTTCCATAGACAAACGCATGAGACAAGTGAGGGAAAACTCCTAAAAATCAAAAGATAGGGCTTGGTACCTAAAGCCAAGGTTCTCACCTCGAATTCTGGGAAGAGCCGATTCCATTGCACAACTATCGTTGCATTGGGACTCAATCCATAGTTCGAAGTGAGCGGAATTGAAAAGTGGATTACCCCATGTTTTTCCTCACGGAGATTCCATTTTCAATTCCTTCTATTGTGTTCCTAAAGAGGGCGCCTGGGGTTTTAGGCGCAATTGTGTATTCATTGTGTCGTGCTAAAGCAAAAGACATGCATTTTATTTAACAATCACCGCTTCAATATAAACATCCACACAATCATACATCCAAAACTCTTGCCTGCATAAAACAAAGTTAACAAGCACTTCACCCCTTATTTCTCCCGTCTACAAAAACATCTAACACATTCGTTAGCATATACACCTCACTTTCGAGAGCATCTGCATAAAATTAGGTTAGAAGAATCAATCAACTTTTTAATCGGCTCAAGTCCACTAAATGGTTAAGAACCAGTCCCCAGTGGAGTCGCCAGTCTGTCGCGACCCTCTTGAGGTTGTCGGGCTCTCGAGGGCTAATGGGCCGTCCTGTCTGGTCGGACGCGGGCCTCTCCCAAGGCCCATTACCCAAATCGCAACGGAGGTATGCGTGATCGACTTTCAGTGTGGTCTAGTGACATGTGCTAAGTGTGCATGCCATGGAGTCGCCACCAATCATTTTTTTAGGGTATGATTGGACCACCCAATCGAATAGTTGGGAGTTTTTATTCAATTCTGCGAGAACCAGAGAAATGGTTTCGGGGACTTAGTTACACCAACTGTCAGAGTTGACGCCCTTTCGGTACCTAAGTTGACTAAATTTTCTAGCCTGAGATTCATGCGGATGAGTAAGGTATGAACCCTAAATCTAGAAATTCATGTAGATAAGAGTGATTATCCTAGCAATCACAATCAGTAATAAAATGCCCAACTCAAGGAATCTAGATATGCAAATAAATCACATGGCATTCCTAGTAATGTCCTATTTATCAATCACAGCTCAAGAATGATTTAGCTGTCCTAGCCATTCTACACACGATCTAACCTAAGAAAAGCATTAGGAAGCATCGAAGGAGTTCGAGAGTACTCACATGGGGTTCGCCGTGCCCTGGTTTGGTCTTGGACGAGCTATCGAGCTCATGCCGACCCGATTATATTTGGGGATCCACTCGGCATTTTACACCATGAAATCATGTGAAACAAAAACGAAAATATTCAGCAAGGGGCATTTATTGTAGATGGTGGTCGATCTAATTGGACGTCAAGACTAAAAAAGATGTATAAATTTACAAATTAAAATACTCGAATGACATTTTTTTGCCAAATTCAACTCTATGCGTCGTGAAGAAACACATGCAATTGAACTTAAATTTTGACTATTTATGAGTTCAAAATGTAAAAGAAATTAAAATAAAAATATTGACTATTTTTCTATATTTTTACGACATCGAACGCTATTTTTCTTCATTTTTCATGTATTTTTCTATTTTTGGAAAATATTAAAAAATATTAAAAAATATGAAAAATTATTTTTTTATCAAAAATGGTTCCTTTAGCTTGGTCAAGGCTACCAAAGATGATTTTTTAATTTTTTTAACTTTTTATATATTTTTTATGAATTTTTTAAAAATAAACTATGAAAGACTGATCAAAAATCAGGTGTCAACACCAACACTAAAGAATTATTACTTTATGCTCATGTTTTGATAACCAAGTTTTTGTATCAACTGTAGTTTTTCTTTATGTAACCGTTCTTCCTATAAAAGAAGTAGCGGTCACCATCCTTCTCAAAGAATGCTTTTCATGGATCCAAATCGTCAGAATGACCGGTGATTTACTATAATACTTTATGAGTATGATTTCAAAACCGCTTAATATGCAATTTCACCAACTTTAAGACGTAATCTTTAATCTTAATAGAACCATCACACCTGATGTTGGGGAGTCGTTACAGATATGTACCACCCTTAGTAATAGGCGAGATATAATTTCAAAGCCTCCAAGGCTTCCTTTATTTACTTAGCAGTGGAGTTAACTGACAAAAAAATACTTTTCAAGTGTTCTTTAATGGATCGCTTTATATCAACTAAGCGAATCCGATCGCTCTTTATCCAATAAGCACATAATGCTTTTGAAAGTTCTCAGTAATGAAAGTGAGAAATACGAGGTCTTTCTTGACAAAAGCATACAAATATTTGCTAGTCATGTGTAAACAGAAAATCCTCATTGAGTTCTCAAAACTTGAACCCAGATAAATCTCAATTCTCAATTTTAACAGAGTTTCCATTCACAAACGGTGACCGTAAAACAATCAATGTTTTCAATTAGCATAATGTGAAATTTCACCTTAAGAAATACATACATCATCATATAATTACCTTTGGGCAGAAAACATGGCATGCAGTTGTATACCCCCTACATTACAATGGCCATGAGAATTTATTTCAATTTTCGTTAATCACCACCTTTGGGTGTATGACAGCACTTAGACTAATCAATTCTCAACCATATGCTGTACATGTAACCATCCATGCACCAATACGCAATTACCTCCTTTGGAAGTATAACTACGCATTAAAACAGGAGACATCCCAATGTTTTATAAACTGTTCTTTATTAAACTCAACCAAGTGTGCCACTTTGGCGGTCACAACCCAATTGAATTTACTTGAAATTGGGATATAGACTTTATATTTCACATTTACCGTATGCATGTAATTTCAGAAATTAGGGGCAATCATCCACAAAATTACAGGCCGCTAATTTGCATTGATAAACTTAACAATACATGTCAAACCATAAACATATAATTGATAAATCATGCTCCACATATCCGTATGTGGTACATACATGTGAGCTTGCACCTGTATTTCACTAAACCATATTGAAATATCTGAAAATACTATAAAAATATCCCAAAAAATACACGTATTTGGGGTTCCGTATGCATTTTCCATCCATATATGCATCAAACATGTAAAATAAATATATCACCTTGTAGAGCATGAGCATAGAGTATGTCAGTACCTGAAACTCGCCGATCAGAGCAGTCATGCGCCCTCATGCGCGCCTTTTTCTCTCTTTGCATGGTCCCCATTCGCTGACACGTGCATTGCACGTGTTCGATCTCAGCCGGTACTGAAAATCGGTCTAACTGGTTTATCCGATCTAACCACCACCCTTTTAACCGACTAGCGAACTAGGTCATGCGATCTGGCCGGAACGGTCAACTACCGTTTCGACCGAATGGCTTGAGTCAATAGTCAACTGGTCGGGTTGGTTCACAAGTCGAATCGGGTCACCAAGTCGAGTCGAGTCTCCCGGGCTTAAATGACGTCATGTGACATCAGCCTGTACGTGCCGTAAACGTGCGAGCTCAAGTCTGTCGCATGGGACTGTTTGGCACGTGCGTACGCTTGTTTCGTCAAAATAGAGTTCCCTATTTAGCACGACTTGGTCTATTACTGCAGGACAAAATTTTGTGCAGAAAGAAAAAAAAAACCCCAAAAGAGAAAACTTTCTAGAACACTTCTGGGCCCAACGCCATGCGAAGAGGTGAAAACCTAAATGGAGTTTCCTTTCAACTTTTCTTTCTCTGACAACACAAAATAAAGTGAGAAACAAAGTCATGATGGGCGCACGAGAAGACCACATCGACGAAACATTATTTTCTTGCACGTCAACAAATAGGCGTACAAGAAATGGGAGATGATTTCCTACCACGGAAATCCTCTCCCATTGAAATCCACACCCTCCATGTGGGGCCCCCCCACATGGAGGGTGTGGATCTCAATGATACTCTACCATTAAGGTAGAGGATCCGGAAGAAAGACCACCCTTTTGGATTTTGACCCTTTACACGAGACCTCCCCAACGATCTTCGTGAATCGTCGAACAACAGCGTCCAAATGCGCATGGCGGCGAGCTTGATATATTTCCACTCGTCTCAACAAGTAGTTTTCGAATATATAATTTTCTTTAACTTTTATCGAAAATAAAATTTCAAAAATTACCGAAAACATGATTCATGATCTAATACGCGTAGGCTCTGATACCACATGTAAGCTGCGATTCTAATCCGTATGCAGCAACCTAAGATCATCACGTATAGATACACGAATCGCAAATTCATATAGTTAAAGAATTGACGTACCTTGTAGTGGAACCATCGTTCTTGATGCGGAATTACGACGATCCGATACTCAAGAGCTTCTCCTCTATGAACCATCTTTATCATTGGCTTCAATGAGACGACCCCTCACGTATCGCATCAGACGACTCTTTTGTGAGGTTACGTGGACATTAGGGTTTAGAGGAGGGACTTGAGCTCTATTTATAGAGATTGAAACCTATCCCCTCATCAAGAATAAGGTTATCTCGGCCCACACTATCCAGCACAATATCTAATTAGAATTAGAAAACTGTATATATCTTTCTTTATTAAACCAATTAATATCTACAATAACAATTAATAAAGCCCACAATGAATATATTAAAATATATTCTAATATAATTGGGACAAAAAAAAGTTTGAGGTTTTTTATGAGACAAAAAAAATATTAGATATAATTGATACAAATGTTAAAGTTAGAGGTTTTTTTTTAGTATTAAGCCTTTTACATTATCCTCTTCTTATTAATATTATAAATAAATAAAAAAGGATAAAATGTAAAAAAAAAAAAGAGCAAAAAAAAGGCCATTGTAAACGTGCAATTGAGCAACCAAAAAGGGTCACTCTCAAGGCATTACTTCCACGCAATTCCTCCCCATTCAATCCTCTTAAGTCTTACCTAATCAATCCAGCCAGATGGGCCCGGCCCAAAGGGCCCAGCGGGGCCCACTAATCCACGCGATGACGTGGTGGCGATTGCAATTATTGATTGTAATCGTAATGATTAGATTCCTTTAGACACTCTTTTTTCTTGATAATTCGATGACGATCCCAAATATGATTTTGTGATTGAGATTAAGGGAAAATTATTTTGGAAAGACAAGACGCGACGGGGAAAAAAAAAATTAATCACGAGAAGCTTAAATTCGCAAGGTTCAAGTCACATTAAGAATCAACGAGAATTGACGTGTTGTTCACAACATAAAATGATCCGCTTCTGTTGCGTGAAATAATGTGACCACGTAAATTATTGTGCATGCCTGAATTTCCTCTTAACAAGAGGAAAATGATAAATCCAAAAAAGGACATCGAATAAAAATGGTAAATATCAAGTACATCAAAGTTTTGCTCTTATCCCTATTGGCCTTAGAGCTTAGACATCTAACAATAGATAAGTCGTGCAAGGTTACATTTCGACCAAAAAAAAAAAATCCTTTTGTATGAATAGGATGCGTACACTTTGATTTGGATAGAATTTAGCACATCTCGTATCAATTTGACATGACATCGATAGATGCATGACGCGCGGCGTGTGCACGCGATGTATGGCGAGGTCGAACAAAATTCGTTTTCAAATTGCCAAACCAAACTGAAATTGGACTAAAATTGCCAATTCAATCCCGTTTGCAAAGGTGATTTTGAAACTTAAATTTGCCAATTTGGTTCGATTTGTCTTTTTTTTTTCCCTCCAAACAGCCAGATCAAGTTATTCTTTTATGAGTTATGTGATCATATTATTTGAAATGGAGACATATACATCATGTATGTGTTTTTTTTTTTTGTTGGATGAAAATCTACGTGTACGTTGGAGTTGCGGCAATTGCAATTACATATCGAAACTTCACCTTATTATATAGTCGTATCATTAGATAATGGCTTAAATTTACAAATCGATTTGAATTTCGATAGAGTTAGATTGATTGATAATCGAGACTCGAGAGCATCAAATAAGAAAACAGATGATAATTTTAACTTCATTTTCGATCGGTCCGATTCGAATTTCAAACTCTCATTTAGTTTAATTCGATTTCGCATTTTTTTTTTCGCAAATAGTATTGTTACAGTTCAGTTTGATAATTTTATTAAAATGGGATTGGACTGGATCATGCTGGCCCATAATCTATGCCACTAAATATAATCTGATCTCTCGAAACTGTCCTTGTAATTTAATTATCAAACATTATCTCCCGCTAATGGGACCCACCAACCAATAATGGATGGCCACGTCAGATAACGAGAATCTACTCCGACTCTCTCTCTCTCTCTCTCTCTCTCTCTCTCTCTCTCCTCCTTTTCGTTCTTCTCGTGCAGTCTCAACAACCTCACTCCAAGCTTCATCCCCAATGGCGTCCTCCTCCACACGCAGCTGACCTCGAAACCCTAGAGAGAGAGAAGCGATCTCCGCCTCGAAGTTCACTCCATTTCGGCCATGGACAGCAACGCCTACTCCCACCCCTCGTACCCGGACTCCGGCAACTCCTCGCCGCGCTCCCGCGACGTCGACCTCGAGAGCTCCTCCTGGGACGACCCCCTCCCCAACAGCTACAGGGTCCGCTTCATGTGCAGCTACGGCGGCCAGATCCAGCCGCGTTCCCACGACAACCAGCTTGCGTACGTGGGCGGCGACACCAAGATCCTCGCCGTCGATCGCGGCGTCAAGTTCTCCTCCCTCGTGTCCAAGCTCTCGTCGCTCTGTGGCGGCGCCCCCGTCGAGGCCTGCTTCAAGTACCAGCTCCCCGGCGAGGACCTCGACGCCCTGATCTCCGTCACCAACGACGAGGATTTGGAGCACATGATGTTGGAGTACGATCGGCTGTGCCGCGCGTCCGCCAAGCCCGCTAGGTTGAGGCTCTTCCTGTTCCCGATGAGCAGTTCGGCTCCCGCGGGTTTCGCGGACAGCGAGGGTAAGTCGGGAAGCCAGTGGTTCGTGGACGCCCTGAATTCGGTTCAGATGCGGAGTCTGGAAGGTTCGTCGCCACCGGAATCGACCGCGGAAGTGGCGGCGCTGAGTCCGGACCTCCTATTCGGCTTGGAAAAAGGATTCCCGGCTAGAAAGCTGCAGGATCCGCCGGCGATGGCGGCGGCAGTGGCGGCTCTCGATAGGGATGTTGCAGCCGGATCAGACTGCGGATCAGAGGACAGGCACGTGATCGGAGAGCCGGTAATTTCACAAGCGGAGATTGAACGCCAGATTCAGGAGCTGCGGAGGATGCAAATAGCCGGACACGAGCAAGTTCATGTGTTGCATAGAAAAGTGGACGATGCAATTGTCAACCCTAGAGCTTCCCCCGGTGACTACTACGGACACCGACCACCCGAGAAGGTAGCATCGCCGGCTCCGGTGCCGGTGGCTGTTCCGGTTCAGATGCAGATTCCGGCGAGTTTCCCAATGGACCACCACATGACAAGCGGAGCTTATCCAATTGTGGGAGCCGGAAATGAGCAGCAAGTTTATTATATGCAGGCTCCAGCAGGCAGCTACATGGGAGCACCGCAGGCGATGCGTCCGGTGACTGGGCAACCCGGCCAGGCGGCGTACTACGGAGTGCAGCGAATGATGCCGGATATCTTCCGGGAGCAGCCGGTGTACAATGCAGTGCCACAGGCACCAATTCAGCAGCAGCCACCAAAGCTCATGGCTTACGGCACAGAGGGAATACAAGTGGTGCAGGCACAGCAAAAGGTCCCAGTAGCGGAGCCGGGTTTCCCTCCTGTGGCGTATGACGGGTCGGGTCGTCAGGTTTACTACACAGCCATGCCGGGATCAATGGCACCACCATATTCATATCAAGTGGCAGTTGACGGGAGGCAGGGCGGCGACACCGGGGCGGTGAATCAGGAGGGCAAGTTTGTGGGAAAGGGGGCTCAATCTTCTTCGATATGATTGTAATTGTTGTCTATATTGGTGAATTGAACATGTGAACGCTTTTCAATATTGATTCTGTCGTCTCTGTCCAAACGTGAGCTCAATCTTTGAGCTTTCTCCTCTGCTATCATGTTCTTGCTCAGGAGTGAGTTTGGAGTGCATTAACTTGCAAATCTTTTTATCTTTTCACACATTCAATTTGCATTCCCTGTGGCTTGAAGAAAATCCTGAATCCTAAGTCTCCCATTTGAGAATTTGTACTCGTAAAGCTTACATGAATTGAATTGTGAATGTTGTTATGAGTCGTCTAATTAACTATCCACTATCAGAATGTCGGGTTTCGACTGCTCGACATCTTCAGCCAGAAGATTTTCGAATTGTTCAGTTCCGCCAATTTCCTGGCACATGTTAAGGGAGGAAATTGCAAGATGCTGCAACATCGGTAGTACTGTTATCGTGTTTGAATATGTCTCGACACTTGAAACAAACTATATAATTCAGTCTGAACGGCCTCCACTGCAGCGGCTGCTGCAACTGCAACGGAAGCTACTCGCTGTCAGGACCAGAAATTGACATGACATGGTATGGTTTAGACTTCAACATCAATCCTATGTCCCTTCTAGCGACCTCCACTGCAACGGCTGCTGCAACTGCCGCCTCCACCACAACCACCTCCCCTGCAGTTCCCCCCGCCGCAACTGCCACCACAACTGCTGCTGCAACCACTGCATCCGCCAGCAGCCACCGTTTCTGCCAAAGAACCATTGCGGTTATCTGCACTGGGAACACCATTGCTGCCACTAAAATTTGCTCCAGTTTCTATTCGTTTCTGCACATCAAGTCCATTACCAACTCCATCGACACAGCTTGAACACATTAAGGAGGTTGCCAAAAATTGGTACTTGTCTGCATAAAGGTCTTTTGAGCATTTGCCTTCCACCTCTTTTCTGCTGTCTTCCTTGCAGATACTTGCATCCAGAGCATCGTCCATCCATTCCTTATTCTCTTTGTTCTTCGGAATGTGTCGCTGCTTATTCGACAGTATGAATGCCAATATTATTGCGGGCAATGCCATCCAATCTTCTTTCACCTGTCAATCGAGGAAGTTGTGTCTTAGCAATTCCTCATTTTCTTTTTATCTGGAAATGGTCTTGACATCTAAAAGATGGTCATTTTTACCTTTAGTATGCCACATTTCAAATCGAGCAACGCCACCGACTTCCCATAGGGATATTCCGCTGAAAATTCCACTGCTGTCATGATTCCTTGTTCATCTTCCTTCTCACAGCGGTTTCTAACCTCATATTCTAACTTCCTTCCAGGATATATGATCACCTAAATAGTACAGCAAATGCGATGAGTTGCTAATCGATAGCCTGGACTCTTCCAGAGTGAACTGTAATTCATTGTGAAATGAAACATAGTAGAACTTGTGGAAGGACTTGTTAGATTGCGAAAGCACTTGTCGCATCGCCATCAAGTCTCTGGCTGAGATGTTTCTTCATGAGCAGTTTTACACTTACAGAATATGGATTATGAATAAGACTAGAAGGATAAAAGATGCTTACTTGTCTATCGCCCGTGAGCTTAAAAACATGGCTGTCTCCTGAGGAGACTCCCTCTAGGTGAAAGAACCATTTAGAGTTCATCAGAGACCATCCTGTTCCTTGTAATTCTGCAAGTAGATGTGTTTTACCATCTTCAGCTGCTCTAATCAGCTCTCTTGGAGGCCCATTTTTGTCTGCCACAACTACTTTGGAATCCCTATCATGGTCAATACTGAAAACTGATTAATGGTTGCGTTATCCCGCAAGTGTAAGGTTATAGGGACAGCGAATATTTTTAGTTCCAAGGAAGGAGAATGCAAGCTTTGGGAACCAATAGGATGGTCTGGATCCTAAGAACCCTAGTCAGTTAAATATGTTGCTCAATGTAACATAGGTTCATGCATCAAACCATGTTGTCAGTTCCAACGGCTTGCGAATTATAGTAGCGAGCTCCATTCCGTAAATTTTTATACGTTGACTACATTATACTGAAAGAGATGAATGATTCAGTTATCCAGAAATGCATATACCTCATCTGGATGTTGATTTCATTGCCTTTCTCTCGTAGGATGTCAAGATTAGTCCTCCTGAGAAGCGGCAGGAAGCGAGCACTTTCCATTGATTGATTAGCAGGAACCATTTGAAACATGTATTCCATTGGAACCGGAGGAGTGAAAGACAGGATGATGCGGATGCTGACAGGCCTGGAATCCAAATTCTCCGAGTCTGTTGTGAGCTCAAACCAATCTTCCATCCAGAGGGGAGATCCGGACTCCGACAGTTTGGTCAAAGAGACAGAAGTTCTCCCCAGTGGCGTTTCTGATTTAGTGAAATTCGTATGACGCATAAGTTCGAAAATGAGCTCTCCGTCACGTTCACACTGAAAGCTAGCGACCTGTTTGTACCCTGATTCGGACTGTATGCCTAGTCTTGTTTTGGTGTTGAAGTGCACATCTGGCTCAGATTTTCTCAGGTTGACAAAGAGATTGCCTTGATGCCGAACTGGCAAGTCTTTGATTGCTGCAATCTCCACCATGACCTTTACAAAATATTACAAAATGATGAAATGATTTTATCCAATTTGTGCATTACAATCTAGCAGTGTGCCCTGATTTTCATAAACTTGCCTATAGGATTATCTATGAGCTATCTCCAGCATGAAGTTAGCTGTAATAGCAATTCTTAGGTGTTCCAAATCCCAGCGTGCACACAAGGCAAGAGTTTCATAACATTTGAGTAGCATCCTATATGTATCAACAAAGCATATGCTGTAAATGGACTTGACTTTATGTTGAAAACGGAGAAGAGAAACAGTTAGCGTCACAGTTGCATTTGAAGTTCATTTAGTTCTTCCGACACGCGACTAAAGATAGTGGGGCAGCTTTTCTATATTTGGACAAAGCCATATATTAAGTACAGCTTTTTCTGTCAGATAACTGTACGTGTGCTGAGCACGGTTTCACAGCCCCCTTCAGGAGATTTGTGCCATATGGTAAAGGAATATAGGAAAGATCTGGATTGCTTTGGGAATTTAATTACCTCTACTAGCTTTTTTTGGGTAAGTGGACTGGCATTCTGAAACCCGCCGGACGAAACCGCCTTCTTGGCCACTGTATTCAGCTGAATAGGAGTTATTGTCAGTGGAGATGGAGGGCTGCCTCTATGCATTGCTCCTGCCTTCCAATAGCTCATACCAAATGTCTCTTCCCACAACTTTGTGGTTTGGAAAAACCCCGAGTTGAGTTTCCCGCCCTTGGTCTGATCGGAATCAGTATCATCATGCTCTAACACTTTCCCGATAACTGCCACTGTGTCTGTACAGTATGAAGCAGGGTTTAACTGGTGAGCGTGCCAGATGAGATCGATGTCGTAAGTCGGGACACAAAAGCATTTGTTTGCCTTTTCTCTCTTTTTCTTGATCAGATAGAGAAAAGCTTTGTATCTGGCCACGGCTTCTTTAAGAAGTACATCATCGTTCATATAGGGTCTGGACACCTGAGCAAGAGAAGAGATCCTGTGAGTAATTGTCCACTGTCAAAAGAAAGGTTAGACAAAATCCATGTGCGAAAGGTGCACTTTAATGTGTTTCACCAGGAAGTGACCTGAGCTGAAAGAATTAAAGCCTTTAGGTGATAAAAAAACTCAGATTCTGGAAAAATTCATCCCTGTACGGTTGTACCTGGTAAAAGAAAGAACTCTGCCTCTTGACAGCTGCAACTAAGTCATAATCACTGTCTCTCAGAGCTCCCATCGTATTTCCAGCTCCACTCTTCAACGAGCTGCCATTAATGTCGAGCTCGTAAGGTTCACTTGGATACATTCTGTTCCAGATTGCTTCGGTTTGTTTTGTGCAGGTTCCTTGGACAGATGATAAAACATTCAAGTTGTCCAAAATCCTCCCATATAGTTCCTGACAGTCGATCTTATACCGCACCTAGGGGAACCAGAAAACGTGCATAACTGGGAAAATTTCCTTTAATGGATAAAAGAACAAGCAGAAAAGTACGATAGAGTTTTCGAAGAAAGCAAAACACATATGCCTCGTTAGAGTTTACCGGGTTTAGCCTATGACAGTGCCATATCCATTCGCAGTCAAGAGGCACCACCAGGGGTCCTTCAGAAATTGGAGAACCTATGTGCTTGTCGAGTAGGGGAAGCCAACAATGCTTGTATCTGAAATTAGCACAAAACAGAAAGACCTGAGAACCGGTGGATATTGCTAGAAGTGTGAAAAGGGAATATACCATCTTCAAGTCCCTTGCAAAGTTAATTATCTCATGGTGGGAGAGTGAAATTTCTTTAACTAAGATTAAAGTTGAAAAATTGGTTAAGAATGGACTAAAGTTCCATAACAAGTTTTATCTTATGGCTATGCAAGTGCAACAAGTACTCTTTGAATCTCCGTATCTGGGTCACTCAATGGTCCGAGATTCATTCACTGCTCACCGACAAATGGCACGGTCCAAAACTGGGCCGCTGTAGAGATGCCGATTCCTATCAACCGCTGCTAGAAACAGTAGTTGTTGCTTAGCACCTGCCACGAGGTCTGTGTTAATGACTATCTGCTGTGCTTCAGCCCACTCCAGGTTTTGTTGCTTCTGCTCCAGTACCTGCATAGAGGTTGCCAGCAAACGTGGAGTTTCAGAATGGGAAAGAAAGTTCTCTTGCCGTTGCGTAGGCACATCTTAATATGCTAAAGTAATCGATTTTCTTTTCCAGAATTCCTCGTGATATTAAACTAAAAGTGACCCAAAAGGCAAAACCTTGCGTAGACGATGGATTCAAATCTTGTTATGTCATTGTTGAATTTGACCTGGGGCAGAGAGTAGAAGTTACTGGACGTCATGCACGTTCGTTAGTTATTAATGTCTGCAGGGCCTGAAATGCAAATTGACTTTGAAAGACTAATATAAGACCTGTTAAAACTTTTTTTTAGAACTTTTAAGGATGATGCTACATCACTTGTACTGGTTTTCCTATTAGTAGATGATAACAGTTCCATAGTTCTAATTCCTACTCGCAATAGGCCACATGTCAGCTCTGAATCTCTAATCAGATCTTCATTTCACGAGTCCTAGGAATGTTGAATTGTGAAACTATTACTAGCAGTATGCAAGGTTGTACTTTGTATGAGCCGCAAATTTCTTACCATGGCTCTTTCCGTTTGTTGATTCTCCGAGGAAGGCAAAGATGGCGAGGAGTCTCAACCTTCTTTTTGGTGAAAGTGCTATATTTAACTGGATTTGTTCCTCTCGTCTCGGCTATTGTCTAATGTCTAGGAGGTCGATATTTATGGATTCCCTAGGATCAACGGGGAGCAAGATGGAGGAATGAACTTCATCTTTGGATATGGTTGAGAAAAAACAGAACTCTCTTCTGAGTTTTGGTGCTAGTCACACTTCAGGTGCTTTCCTGGATTTCAGCTGTAGTTCTGTGAAGAGTTTTCAGCATGCAGGCAAGAAACATCACTTGTTGCCAGGTTACATCTATCATGTCATGAGTTATAGGTGATCTCCTTCAACAGCTCATTGGAGAGACAATTAGTCATGTTAGTAACTACTGCATCGACCTCGATTCCCGTGGTTAGATTAGATGCCGGGACAGAACACTCCAATGTGAGAGCCAAGTTCGCTTGATCACAAAACTGAAGTTCGGAAGGAAGTGTGTATTTTTTCCTTTTCCTAGAACCACCATTGTGTGGGGGCAGACAGAATTTCATGTTCTCACCGTCGGAATGAATTTGAGTCTAAGTACGAAATACTGCCTTATTGTCCATTCTCAACTGCACTTGTGCTAGCTAGCAATAGTGCCATTGCGGTCCCGGGATTGTATGCATACAACCTACAACATTTTGCGGCGAGGCTTCCGACTGCTATTGTCATCATTCGTTTCTCGTGTACGAGAACAGTTCATCCTCTGAGGTTGAATGAGTAAAACAGTGGTAATAACTGTGCAACCGAGGCGTACAAATCCAGCTTTGTGTATCACAAAAGAAAATCAATAGGCGACGTGGTTGATGGATTAATTGTTGTTGCCTGCTTGAAAGCATCACTTGGAAATAATTCATTTTGCTGTTTAGGCACCAGTTCCGTGACACCCTCATTTGCCAACCTGAGAAATCTGGACGATTCATCTTCTCAACTTCCAGGACGAGTAGGGAAAATAAACAGGATTGACACTCCCTCCAAAGGAGAAGTGTAAACAATAGGACTTCTGCTGCTAAAAGCGAAGTTTCAACAAGGAAAAATTGCCGATGACATGTGATGTTATAGTACTATTAAGTTATGCTTTGTTACGCGAACATATCAAGGTTTTGCTTAGCTCGACAGCCATTTCGCGCATTCTGTTTTTTTGCTTTTCCTGTAATCACTTCTTGTAGACAGCAAGTTTGTAAAAGGGGAATGCCGATAAGATGCCTTAGAGAATTAGCCTATCTTTAAGTCTGTCAGCTTTGAATATCAGAAGCATTTCATGCAGGTTTTTTCTTGTCACGGTGAGTTTTGGTCTTTCCCTAACGGCAATATACCGATACTCGGCACCATGCAGGTGCATGCTCGCTTCTCGTGGCGCAAACCAACAAGCCATGAGCCTGTGCATTTGGTGCATTATGCCTAGCTACTTATTGTGCATCCACTCTTGTGGAGTTCTTCTTTGCAGTGCGTTCGAGCATGTAACAGTGTCTTCATTCTGATCATGGGGTATACTATGTTCAATCTCGAACCATTTCCTTACTGTAAGAAGACATGTTTCCCATGTGTATTACAATGAATGGAAGGTGCCAAACTTTGATCTAGGTTACAGGCTCGAACTGCTACGAAAAGTTAAAAAATTTCAATCTGCATGTCTTAACTTTGTCTACCGTCTTCTGAGTTAAGAGACCAGCTGCACTCTGATATGCCCCGTGGCCGGAAGGGAAACTCCCTTTATTTTTTCTTATTTCTTGGGTTGACAATGTACTTCAATTTTCACTACATACATATTTTAAAAGGAAACAAATCAGACACTAACAGGCCTGAGTATACAAATCTCCTGAAACTGCTGCAAGAAAGCAAAAGGATTGAGTCCTCCAATCTACCAGCCATGTCCAAACGATCCAGCCATTTTCACAAGAATAGACATGACATGGCCTATGCGTGCTGGCAGTAAATCTGTGGAGAGCTTAACATATCAAAAACACCGCGAGGAATATTTAGAAGCAAGTATAATGCAAACTAGTAACTCACAATGCATAAACTTCAAATTTACAACTCCGTAATAGCACCTTGTAAAGCAGGATATGCTTTGGATTATCTATGTTATGAGAATATTTGGCAAACAATTCTTCCACTTACAACATTTGATTCATTTGTTAAATCTAAACATCTGACAATGCCAGTGATCGAGAAGAGAACTTGCCACATCCTATGATCGAGAAGAGAACTTGTCACACCCTATGTATAACCCTACTTCTGGATTTCTCTTTTATTGCCAGACAAATGGTGGAGTGCAGAATACTGTGGACCAATTTTTCTGACTTCAATACCCAAAACAGGCAACGACTTAATAAATGTGGTTCGACTAATTAGTGAAAATTACCCATTGTTGAAGTTGCAACATCAGGATGACTCCTTTAGTTTTTGTATCTCATTGTTTCTTTCTCAAAGCCGATTGTGGGAAATTGCTTGGCATATTCTTCCACCTCTTCACGGAGTTTTGCAATTTCAAATTGAACATTGGCATCTGATTGCATAGTTGTCACAAAATCTTTCAACTTAGTTCCTGCATTGGCGAAAATCATAAAAGTTGAGATAAGCTCACAAACAATGGATCAGGTAACGTTGAACATTCATGTATGTCAGCGGACAAAGGCTAGAGTCCTTGAACCTTGAGAATTAGCCTTGATCTTCAGGGCCAATTTGACAGCAGCATCAAAGAAATCAGCTACTCTTGCAAAATCCTCCTCTGCAAAGCCCCTGGATGTGAGCGCAGGGGTCCCTGAAGCATCAGACAAGGTGAGATAAAAAAAATCAAGTACCTAGAAGAAATAGCTTCAAAACGATCAAAGGGAAAAGGCTCTTACCCATGCGGATACCACCAGGAACCATGGCAGACACATCCCCGGGGACGGTGTTTTTGTTTGCAGCTATATGAACCAACTCCAATACTTTCTCAACTCTAGAGCCATCAATACCCTATGAAAGGAATGTAAGGGTTTTGTCATTGAGATCCACTTTGAAAAAAAAAATATAGTCTGTTGCCTTTCACTGCACCATCAATCAAACACTTGAAGCGTTTATATCATATAAGTAATTAGGATCTCCTGCAAAACTAGAGGCTGTGTGATAAACATCGCCTGAACTGCAGTGATAAGATACCTTTTCAAAGCAGAACATCCAATCAACATCACATTTATCCCAAACTAGTTGGGGTTGGCGGTCGATGAACCCAACAATAAATAAAATAGAAGCAAGACCAATTGAGGAAAAAGAAATAATTATATAAACTAAATAAATAAAAATAAAAATATTTTAAAAAATAAAGATATATACGGGAAAAATGATTAAAAAGGACAGTCAAGAATATAGGAATGTTACCCCTCCACAATGCTAATAGCTTTCCTCCACTCCGTCCTAAGACAAATCATACGCCAATCTATTTCCCACATCATTAAATCTTGTTTTACTACTTTTCCCTAGGTAATTTTCGGCCGACCTTTTCCTTTCTTAAGTCCTACTTTAAAATGTGACAAACAAAGTGAACAAGTGAAATGCAACCGCACTTCAGAGCTTTAAAAGCTTTGCTCCCTGGCCAGCGGAAACATTATCGAGAGAGTTGCGTAGAGAGAAACTAACTTTGATAATCGGCATATAAATAAGTTCTCACTGAAGATGTTAAACCTAGTGTAAATCAGTCAGGGGGAATATATCCCCATGTTGAAGTATGTGATTCACATATGAAGCAGCACATGAAGCAAAAACGAGAAGGGAAAACAAATTGAGAAATTTGTTTACCTTGTTCTTCAAATTTACCAAGACCAAATGGTTCTCAGTTCCGCCGGATACAAGTTCATAGCCCTTCTCTAACAGACTCTGAACATTTAACGCCACAGTAAATAACACATTTAGTTATGGTGTGATATTGATAGAAACAAAAGGTAAACAGCCATCAGCAATCTTGTGAAAGATGGCTTATCGCCCTTAATCACCTGAGCAAATCTTGAGCAATTGCTGAGAACTTGCTCTTGATAGGCCTTGTACTCAGGAGTCATGGCCTACAATCAGATGGAAACCAATGATTTAAAATGGTTTGCTGCAGTATGAAATGTGCAAAACAAACAAAAGTAAAAATCAATCCAAAAAAATCCCGTTTGCTTGTAAAACCTGTTTGAGTGCAACAGCTAAGCCAGAAATGGTGTGATTGTGAGGGCCTCCTTGAAGTCCCGGAAAAACAGCCTGATTGATCTTGTCTTCGTAGTCATAGAGAACCTAAAGAATAGAATTCTATAAATGATCAATCCACAAGTATTCAAGACCCTAACTTCAACCCTTTATGCTACAAACTTTGAATGTTTGGCATGCAAAATGAGGAAGATTTGCAACCACCTCTTGCCCTTTCTTGTTAATCTCTTTCAGCCCCTTTCTGAAGAAAATCATTGCTCCACGAGGCCCACGAAGTGACTTGTGAGTGGTAGTTGTCACAACATCAGCATATTCAAAGGGAGATGGGATGACTCCAGCAGCAACCAACCCGCTAATGTGAGCCATATCTGCCAGCAGTATAGCTCTTTGTTTGTCACAGACCTGTGGAATCCAGTAGGGAACAGCATAGCAAGCATAAAAGGTGTTAGAGAATTGTGGCAAGGATTATGAAGCTGTATAACACAAGTCATCAAGGTATTTTACCTTTCTAATACGTGCATAATCATAGAGTCGTGCATAGGCACTAGCACCAGCTACTATCAACTTTGGCCGATAGAGGATCGCACTTTTCTCCAACTGTAATGTCCAAGTAAGTTAAATTCAGCCAATTACTAATTCCACAAAATTATTGCTGAATCTGGATTTCTTTTTCTTTTTTTCTTTTTTTATAAAAAAAGCAGACCATTTAACTGTTTTCAATGAAAAGCACAATCGCATTTTTAAGCATAAATTTTTTTAGATTATTTTGGTAACTTCACTTCTCGTCGATGTCAAGCGAATTCCATAATAACTGACATAAATAGACTACAAAAAATACTGAGATATTGCCTTGAATCTGATTTGAACAATTGTTATTAGGGAAATAGAAAAGAAACTTTTCTGAGGATAATGCGAAGCACTGATGTGGCTAATTCAATGTTTAGCATTCCTGCAACACTAAGGAAAACAGACGTTGCGTTCTACATTGATAGTCCGTGCAACATACATAAAGAAGTCAGAAGTTAGTTAAGTTCTTGCACTTGAATGGCTTTGATATATGCTTGGCCAAAAGAAAAAGGAAAAGAATGATCTAATATGTCGCTATGACAATTGTGTTCCATTACTTGGTTATGTTTGTACTTATTTACATGTAGCATATGTCAAAAAGAGAGGATTGTGACATAAGAAAACAGGATAGAGCCCACACAACTAAACCATGACTCACATTTTAGTACAGGATATCATCGAATTCCTAATATGCAAAGTGTACCTAATCTACTGAATTCATCACCAATTCATTCATGCATAAAAACTTGTGCGTGGGTGAGCATAATATAGTTTTAAGCTTAACACCCATTGGAAATAATATATCCTTCCAGAGAATAAAAATTACGAAGCATCAATGGTAGACGTCCATATAACACAATTCAGGCATGCTGAAATGAAAATTTTCTTCACCTCCCGTAAATTAGAGCAACAGATGAGAAACATACTCAAAAGTACCTGGTCATAATCAATATATCCGGTGGTTTCATTCAGTCTGTATGGCATTGTCTCAAAAAATATGGAAACTGCAGATATTTTCTTCGTGTCTGTCTGCAAAATAAGAACGCGACTATCAGAATCAGCCACTGTAAAGGCCAAAATGTTACAGCTTGCAAAAGCGATAATTTGTTAAAGTTGCAAGCCATTAAGTTTTTTTTTTTTTTTTTTGTCAAATAATTTCATCACAAAAATTCTTCAGAAGCTACTCCGAACACCATAAACGGCAAGTATCTTCCATGTTCAATCGAAATAACAAAAGAGAAATAATCATTGGTACACTAACTGTGTTCCAAAGAGATAAAACACAATTCAGACTGTTCAAAAATATGCGACGTGTCCATGTGCCAAGGCCATCCATTATTGTACGAGAATAACTTACTACTGTCTTCCAGGGTCTACATTTCCCTTATTTAATCTCTTTCAAGCGGAGGCCTTGTTAAGACTATGATTCAAGAGCAAGAGTACAGCATTTATGGTTTTTTATGTTAATAGTTGTGTATCTAAATTGAAGTAAAAAAGAGATGGAGATTACTGAGCATAAATTCATCAAGCAAAGCTTCATGATATAACAGGTGCAGTATTGAGAAATTTTCCCAGCTTAAGCCTCCATTAAAAGTTCCCAGCAAATTTACTACTGAGAAAAAGTTGAAGCTAGCATATAACTTCTAATAAATATGAGACAGCATAAAAGTCCTTTGTACAACCGGAGCATGATATTACCAAAAAGTGAAAACATTGAGGATTCTTAATTACCTGGTAACCATGTGAAAGATGGCCACCATGAGGAAGGTCAAGTGCCATGATTCTCTCATGAGGTTTCAGTAATGCAGTGTAAACTTGAAAATTGGCCGGTGATCCAGATAGTGATTGAACATTAACTGCAGAGAAAGACAACGTAGGTTTAACTTGCACAGGTCTGATGCTTAAATACACTTTCTGCAGAGTCTTATAGACTATAGAGACAATATGCCCAATTCGTGAGTCAAGTAAAAGTGGGGAAATAGAAAGAAAGAAGAACATAGACAACAGCGTTCTTCCACTTGCATGCTAAAAACTGCACCTTGATTTCTGAACACCATTTTGTCCGCTGTGTTGGATTTTATGTTATTTATAGCTACATGCTATTTGATCAAATATTATCGACTGTGGAGATACCCCTTCATTGGAGAGAAGTAAAATGTCCAGAGTCCAAACTAACTGTTCTCATGGCCACAACAAGTGACAACCATCGTGCCAAGTTACAATGTGTTACCTCCCCATTCTGCAGGATCCAATCGAAAGGCCTCCAACGCACGCTTCTGACATAAGGTTTCTGCCATGTCTATATACCTAGCATGGAAACAGAGAAAATATTAACCCTAGCGGATTGGTGATGCCCTACATGAAGATCTATAACACAGTAATAGTAACGAACAATATTGACAACAATGTAGAAGTGAGGGGGCTAAACATACTCATTTCCTCCATAATATCGAGCACCTGGATACCCTTCACTATATTTGTTAGTCATCACCGAACCAACTGCTTGCATTACTGACACTGAGGTGAAATTCTCTGAAGGTATAAGCTCAAGGCCCTGCAAATTAAATTCTAAAGAACTTATAATTGTATCAACTATCACATCAGATTATCCAAGGAGGGAAATCCGCCCCATGGACATTATTCAACACCCACAGCTATCCAAGATTGTAACAGAAGTCAATTTCAAATTCAACTCAACCAAGATAAAAAGCAACCCATTTGAAGTGACGCACCTTCCATTGCCTCGCTTTCTCGAGTTCAATAATGTCGGCGATTTCCGGGTCAATGACCTCCAGCGGTTCATTCAGTTGCTTAATCCACTGGGAAAAAAAAAACAAAAAGGACATCCCAACGCATTCATAACAAAATATCAACCTAACCGAATCGACAGAACTTATTTTCCCGCCAACTCAATCCTCATCGTGGATCTGGCAAATCACAACGAACGCGTCGAGGGCAGAGAGAAGCGCACGGAAACAAATCGAAGTGGGAACCAAAACGACCGCGACAGAGAAGTGCTTACGGTAGCGCGAGCCGACTCTTTGTCCTGAACTGCTTCATTCGACAATGAAGACTGCGAAATGATTTGAGATCGGGAACGCGTCAGTGAAGAGCCGGGTTTCGATCGCCACAAACACTAAAGAAACCAACGAAGTGAACCGAATCGCAATGGAAAAATCGAGATGGCGGGGACACGAACCGCGCAACGGAGGGAACCGCCGTACGCGAGAGGTCGAACAGAAGGGAAGCTGCTCGGCGGCGAGGAGAGTCGTCGGAGACGCGATGCCATTGCCATCCTCTCTCTCTCTCTCTCTCTCTCTCTCTCTCTCTACGCACCGAGTCTGCGATATTCAGTTGCAGAAAGAATCTGGTTGGGTCGCGGGAAGGAAGTGGGGGTTGGGTTGGTGGCGAGGTTGATTTGTTTCTTTATGCGAAGTTGTTGTTGTTGTGGGATTCTGACACGAGGGTGGGGCCCAAACAGACAAGGCAAATGAGCTCGCTTTCCCAAGCAGCAAGCGCGGGATTTGTCTAATTTTGGCATACACATATCTTTTTTTTTCTTTTTTTTGAAAAATTACCCGGCTATTCTTAATATTATTCTATGGATATTTCCTCAATCAATGTCACTCTAAACTTTTGTACAAAATTTCAATACGCCCCCTAGATAAGTTCCGTTGAAAGTCTCTGATGCGGCAATTCAGTCATCGTTGCATTGCCACGTCAGTAATTTCAGACGAAAATTAATCCGAAAGATTACATCGAAATTTAGCTTGAGGCCTTAAATCTGAATTATCCAAATTGAAATGTTTAGGATTTCATTAACATCCGTATGTTAGTTTTTGGACCGATTGGATAATTTTTCCCAGTCTTCTCCTCAAATTCAAAACACTTGAAACTTTTACGATTTGTAAAATTTGGCGCGAAAATGGGTTTTAATTTTTTTTTCATAATTTTTTTAAATGATATTTTAAACTTTTGACGAAATTGGTGAAAAGGAGTACTTTTTGTTTTCAATATAATCCCAAACTAATAAACCAATCGGTATGATTAGTGCATAGTACATGGGACTCGTGATATGTACACGACCAAGAGTAACATTACCCGATTCAGAACATATATATATACACACACATATTTGATGCCGTTAACCTCATCTCGATGTAAGAGTAATTGTGCCACACATGATATTATTAGTTAATGATCTAATAGTCATTTAAATTCTACAAACCGATTGGCCTGAAGAGGTGCGACTCTTAAGAAGAGATGCAAATCTTTATGTGCTAAGGCACCTATTGATAGCTTATATAAAAAAGAGTCCGGTCCTCTCTTACCCAGCATAACGAAAAATTATATTTTATCCCTCGTCGGGCAAAATACTTCAAGACAAAGAAGAGGGTTAAGGGAGAGAAATCGGATTTCTTCATTTCTCCCGTTTTTGCAGCAATCGTTTTCTAAAATCATTGCTATGGATAGATGTGCGTCCTCATCCTTCTTGTCGTGAATAAACCATGAAGATTCAAACATAACGAAAAAGGCTGGATTGTTGCAACACTCGCTTTAGCCGCGTGATGCAAATTTGCATTTCTTAAAAGCAAGGATGATCGGTGAGTGGTAGAAAACTTAGGGCTCATGATGTTAAATGTTTTCTAAGTTTTGGCTCGATACGCAGTGCGATCTCTGGACTTTTAATTTGTTCAATGTGATCTCTACACTTTTAGTACGTGTTCAACTTAGTCTTTGAACCGTATGAAAATGTTCAATATTGTTACTGAACTTGAATTAATTGAAGGATAACACTGAACATTTTCATACAGTACAATGACTAATTTGAATATGTACTAAAATTTCATGGACTATTTTGAACAAATTGAAAGTTTATGGATAATATTGCACATTGTGCTAAAGTTCAATGACCATATTGGATAAATTTTAAGTTCGTGGTCCACATTGTATATTGTGCTAGAGTTCGGGGATCATTTGTATCATTCGTACATAATACTCCTTCTACTAGTGTCCTTTTTATTTTTTCGAATAACCTAAAGTATGGGTAATTGGTTCCAGGGTGGACAATTCCAATCCTAGAACTGGGGACCCCAAAAAGGATCGATTTTGAAAATCGAAATCAAGAGCTGTCCGATTCCCGAATGCATCCATGGAACCACTCCCACCAAACTTGACGCGATCAATGGCTTGTTTTCCAACAAGGCGTGTCCCATCAAGCTTCTTTTTTTTTCCCAACAAAAAAGAATGTCATGTTTTTTAATTGTCCTGTTGTTTCTATAAAAAAAAAAAAAAAAACTTCAAACATGTGCAAAGAATACTTCGCCTTTTTCTCAGTACTTCGAACAATGAGTAGATTGAAGAAACTAAGAAGGGGCAAATGGTAATAATTAGGATTTCCAACCTACAGTAAATAGAGGCGACTGAGAGCAAGAGAGGGAAGTGACCAAGACCAAGAGAGGGAGGCTAGGTAGTGAGTCATGTCTGCGATGAACGGCCGGAGGTGCGTCCTTGAGTTAATAAGAGTTGGAAGTCGAGACAGAGAGATCGAGATAAGACGAGACGACTAACGAAAGCGATTAGGGATTTATGGTTATATATATATACCGTTCCGCTCCGCTCCGGGCGAGCAGGTGGACAGTTCTACACCTAGAACTAGGAACCAGACCGGCACCCACTGGTTCCAATTCATTGGAACTAGGAATCGAATCGATACCCTTGGGACCCACCAGTTCTAGGCTGGTCTGATTTAGGGTAGAATGGGTAGTTTCCGATTACTTTGCATATCCCTAGCCTAAAGCAAGTGTGCATATATCCAACTATCTATAGGCCCAAAAAACACCCTCAAGTGACAAACTAGTTTAATCCAAGGGAGTTTTAGCCTATGAGCGTGCCTTTCATCCAAAACAATTTGCATGTAATCCGTGAGATTTCAACAAACGACCTCTAATTTCAGAATCGGACATTTTTTAGATCCCAACCAATTATGCCTTTTCAAAAATTCAAAAGATACGTTCTCTAAAACCATGCTTGTTTTGACCGTGTACGACGAACATGGTATTTGTCATATGGTAAAGATGGGATGGCTTACTACTACTTTGGCCTGAAATACGATGGATTATGGTAGCTTCAAACCGAAGGTGGTACACATTTAAACAATGTCGTACAAAAAAAAAATGTAAGAGGATTTTGGCTTTAAGTGTACTTTGAATGCCGTGCGCCTTGATAACGGTTGTATAATATCACAAAAGATCGCGTTTTTTACGCTTCTTATTTGGTTTAGACATTCCATTTTGTGATATTATGGCCATACTATTCTTTGGTAAAAATTGTCAAAAAAGTTCTGAACACATTGTACTTTTGCCAATTCAATCATAAAACTTTTTGTATTTGTGCCAACGTAGTCGTAAACCTTTCTTTTGTGTCAATTCGATCATAAATATTTTGTATTTGTTGCAATTCAGTTAGTCCGACCAATTTTGACTGGTAGGCCCTGACATGGATATCGATCGGCGCTTACCTGGATAATTTTTAAAAATATTTTAATTTTTTACTTTTCCTTTTTTATTTTTTTTCTATTTATTCCTTTTGCTTTTGCTTTCCTCTTCCTCCGTTTGCATTTGCAGTACACTCATGTTATGCAGCCAACGAATAAAATCAAGAACGTGAGGAGGAAGAAGACGCCGTCACTGCCACACCCCATGACCTACCCAATGGCTTCACCGAAGAGATCATCCACCTCATCCTCGATCACCTCGGCGACAACAACCCACTTAACCGAAGAGATCTCTTCTTGTCTTCAAGGTCGGCCTCGCCCAGGCTAGATCTGGGCAATCAGTGCGGCCGCTGCGTCCGTCAGCTACGAGGCCGACCTCGCCCAGGCCAGATCTTGGCAATTGCCGCGATCGTCGGCTCCGTTGCTTTTTCAACATGTCGAGCTCGACCAGGCTAGCACAATTCGTGGCCAGGCTCGACAACCCCAAGTGTCTGAAGAACTTAGACCGAGAGAGATCCACAGATTTGAGGGTGGATTTCCAGGACCGAGAGAACAAGGTGAGCATCCTGTCGTCGACGTGAGGGCAGGGCGAGAGATTGAGCCACGAAATGAAGGGGTGACGGTGAGGGATCGAAGGGAGGAGATCGAAAGAGAAGGGCCTGAGGACCTATGGTGGTGGGACTCCGCGAAAAGGAAGGACTTGCAGCCGAGGGAGAAGGACTTGCGAGCAAGAGGGTTGTCATCGCCTGATGGGATAAATCGACTGTGGGGCTCTCACCAAGCACTCTCAAAGGAACTTTGTTCACACACAAGGAAGAGGAGACGGAATGTGACTTTTCAATATACTGTATTCACAATCGATTCACCCATACTGAAATGGTTACATGACACGCCTTTATATAGGCATCCACACGACTATTCACATACACGACTCTTGAGTCTCTCTAGAAAAATGAACAGACGCAATATATTAACTACATATCGAAATACGAACGAACTCTTGAAATACTCAACTAATAATGACTCTTAAAACTACACAATAATAAAGACAAGTCTAGGTTCGTGCATTGGCTTGTGCATGCGACTTGGGAGTTGAACGGCCATTGACACCTAATGAATTTGGTTTAATTTCATTTTCCAACAAAACTCCCCCTTAAACTAAATTCTCTTTCTATTCTTGTAATTTGCATAAAATCGTCTCAGCTTGAGATCGAATTCCTGCTCGATCAGTTGCTTTCGATACATGAGGTTGCACATGTCGATGTCCTCGATCCCTTGAAGAATAGTGTAGCTTGACATGGACTCATCACTTATCGCTTCGATGAACATGTGTTGTTGACTCATCAGCTTATTCCACTCAGAATTGTAAGTGCGGTCTGTTAGTTTTTCGATTTCGACAATCTCCATCATCCAATGCACGACTCTCTCCTTCATCTTAGTGATGAAATTGGACATTGCTCTTCTCGTCAAAAAATGTAATTGAGCATTATTCACCTATTGTTGCATCAACACCCGGCTCACAACATCTTCGATGAAATCCCATATACGAAAAACGAAAGACGACAACTTGATCGACAACCGCTTCACCTTCTGTTGCAAGACGGTTGTGCGAGGGTGGAAATTCGGGAGTCCGATCCTTTTAGCTTTTTCAAAGAACTCCATTTCTTCAAACATGTTGATTTTCTGGTCATTTTCAGCATAGTTTTGGAGTTCATCTGGGTATTGATTTAGCAACTCCACCAGCCTGGCTATGCAGTGCAAGCTCTTCTCGTCTGGATACTCATCGAACTTGTTTCTTAGCAAGAATTTCATCAGCATTTGTGCCACGATAGGCACTTCATCGATGGACTCATCGATCCTGCGAAGCTGAGGGTGCATGTCGAACAGATTCGTGTTTGGCCCCAGTATCGAATCTATCTCTCATCATATCGAAATATTGACGACCCTCTTCGACTTCGGCATGATTACGTGCAACTAGAACTTCGACCATCCTTGTCTCATTCCTCTGCATCTCACAAAATAGATCGATGGATTTCTTGGCATGATCGTGAAAAGCCAAACCTCTTATAATTGAATTCCACGATGATATGTCTCTTTCTCTCATGCCTTTGAACAACGTAAATACCCTTTCAATGCTACCACCAGTTTCGATCTCAGAAACAAATGCATCTATTTTCCCTTCGGAATCTTTCAAAATCTCTGGTTCAGTTTCTTCTTTCTTGTCACCAACACCAAGTTCACTGTGACCATTTTCTTGGTCATTGTCATGGAGTAACACCACACTTTTCTTCGGCTCATTCTGAGCATTCATCTCCTCAAACATTATCTTCTCATTTGCAGAAACATCTTGAATATCAAGATCTTTTTTAATAGGATCACAATCCAATTCACAAAGGCTTTCTAGACGAGCGAATGGAAAACAATAGTCCCAATCTTGTGTTGCATTTTCATCTTCAATAAAAGAAGAATCAGTACATAGTTTAGTACCTTTGCCTTCGACAAGAACTCCGGAATTGTCTCCACGCGAGTCTTGCTCCACTTGTTGAGGCACAACATTACTACGATAGCTTGAAGCCTTCTCTGGCTTTCTCTGGTCCGAGGCACTTTTGCCTTTACTAGACTGAGGCTCTTTCGCCTTCTCTTGTACGAAGCTCTTTCCGCCTAAGACTCTCTTCGTCTGTGTCTCTTTGGCTTTTTGTATTTGTTGATATATCTCGTGTATGAGCTCCCACGTCTCCTTTGAAGTAGTGGCCTTCAAAACTTTCTCCAACACAGAATCATCTATATACTGATAGATAACAAACAAAGCATATTGATCTTTTGCTCTTACCTTCTCCAATGCATCCCTCTGATTTTCATTCAACGTGGCTTCGACATCCGGCTCTTCATAGCTGTTGTTGACAATCTCCCATAGACTATGAGCATCAAGCAACTCTTTCATTCTCGAAGCCCAATTTTCAAATTTTCCTTTTAAAAGATCAACGCATTGAAGAGGAAGCAAATTGCTTGTTAAGGCCATGATAATAGACCGTAGGCTCTGATACCAATTTGATGGGATAAATCGATTGTGGGGCTCTCAACAAGCACTCTCAAAGGAACTTTGTTCACACACAAGGAAGAGGAGACGGAATGTGGCTTTTCAATATACTGTATTCACAATCGATTCACCCATACTGAAATGGTTACATGACACGCCTTTATATAGGCATCCACACGACTCTTCACATACACGACTCTTGAGTCTCATGTATTAACTACACATCGAAATACGAACGGACTCTTGAAATACTCAACTAATAATGACTCTTAAAACTACACAATAATAAAGACACGTCTAGGTTCGTGCACTGGCTTGTGCATGCGCCTTGGGAGTTGAACGGTCATTGACACTTAATGAATTTGGTTTAATTTCATTTTCCAACATCGCCGAGGTGATCAAGGAGTCGGTGAGGCCATCGAAGGGGTCGGGTTAGTCGTGGGATGCGGCGGCGGCGGCATGATCGTCTTCTTCTTCCTCACGTTCTTGAGTTTCTCTGTTAGCTACTGAACATGAGTTTACTGCAAATGCAAATGGAGGAAAGAAGGCGGCAAAAGTAAAACTTAAAGGAAAGAAATAGAAACGAAATAAAAATTAAAAAATGAAAAAAAATAAAATATTACTAAGAATTATCCACATAAGCGCCGGCATCCAAGATAGTATCGACTTGCATCCACGTCAGCCTCGATCGGCCAAAGTCGGCCGGACAGACTGAATTGGTACAAATATAAAAGGTTTATGACTGAATCAGAATAAAAAAAAGATTTATGCCAAATGAAAAATGAATATGACTCAATTGGCAAAATTAAAAGGTTTAAGAATGAATTGATAAAAATGTTATAAATTTAAGACTTTTTAAATAATTTTTTTCCATAAAAGTGATCTGTTTTTTGTTTGGTGATTTTTTTAATTTGTTTTTTCTTCTCTTTTGTTTCATTTTAGTCCGATCGTATCGTATGCATTTTTATTTCTTAATTTTCGTATTATTTCGAAAAAAAAAGATTTGATCCAATGATCGGAAAGGCGACACATGGCACCAAATGATTTTTTTATTATTTTCAAAAAATCAGAATATTTGAAAAAATCAATTTTATTTTCCGTAAAAACCAGGATCGCAACACATGGCGTCCTTTGGACCGTTGGATCACAACACGTTGCAACGTGACTGCCACATGACGTTGACCAGATCAACAAGCGTTGACCGGTCAACGCCTTCGTCGGGGAAGACAGATTCGCCGGCGCCTCGCCGGAAGTGTGATTCCGACGTCGAAACGAGTTCTAAACTCCACGATTTTCACTTAGAACCACTCCACACCAACTCTACAACAACATATATCAATATCAAGGCCGGAACGAGCTTCTAATCACGCCACTTAATCCCGACCGGGCGACTATGTCGGGCGAACTCCAACCAGGTATTTTCTACGCTAAATCAGTCGCTTGATCCATCAAACAGCATATACTAGCAGGCAAGAGAACTTACTTGAGACCGGAAAGCCTCAGTTTCGAGCATATCAAGCTCACGGGTTTGAGAGAGTTCATCGAGTGGGTTCGACTCGGCCGTTTTCATGCATAGACGATATACAAGAGACATGGAAATGGGTTCGGGAAGGCATACGGAGCAATACAGGTTGAAAATCTTGAAGAAAAGGAACGATCGGACTGAGCCGAGTCATTAGAGCTCGAGCTTGGAATGACGACTGTGCAGATGGTTGTGCTCTGTGTCTTCGCCGGACTGAAATGAACCGGATAAGGCTAACCACGATGCTCGACGGCATCCGGAAGGGTTAAGGACCGAGATCTCACTTCTCGAGCTCCCCCTCAACAATGGCGGACGATCCCTCTAAAACCTCTCTTTTTTCTCTCAATCTGTTGCTCTTTGACCTCTCCCCCCCTCGGTTGCGACCTTAACTAACTCTCCTTCGACGCTCTCTAACCATCCAAACTTCTAGAAGGCCCCCCTTCATTCTGTTACAGTCGCGCCGTTTCTTTTCTTCCTCCGCCAGCGAGAACGTTTGGGGAAGAAAATGATTAGTGCCGGGTCGGACCGGCCTGACCAGGCAGACCCGACCGTGAGGAGAAAGTCCAAATTGAGCTATCAATTGGCATTCTTTTGTGAATTAACATCGAAAATGGCTTTCCCAGCATGGATTAGATTTGAAAATGTGTTTTTTTATGGAAAAAAACCTTTGGAATTTACTAAAAACCCCAAATGCAATATGGGATCCGAAAATGATTTTCGTAAAATTGAGGCCCTTAATGAGGGATTTGGCACGAATTAGACCCACCATTAGCTTCAGAGACTAGAAAACTATAGGATAGAGGTCTCGACATTTCATGGGTGCCTGTTGAAAAGATTTAATTTCATTTTTAGCACTATAGGGACTAAAATGAAAGAATTTTTTTTGTGCAATTAAGTCCCTAGTGCCAAGAATTGAACAAATTAGTGCACAATTGGACCCATATATGAAATGGGATACTAGAGAGCCATGTCACAACCATCAGAAAATGAAAAGGAAAATGAAGTGACTCAAAAGGTACTTTTCTATGCTCAATTTGGGAGTGCATTTGTGAAGGAACACACGACCCTGCATTGAATTTTTCAGATTTAAAGAGGTCAAAATGGAAAGGGATTAAAAAGAAAAATATTGACTATTTTCATATTTTTGTGACCTCAAATGCTATTTTTCTTGATTTTTTTAGAAATTTTCTTATATTTTGAAAAATATTAAAAAATGAAAAATATAATTTTTTTTTTCAAAATTGATTCCTTATGCTAGGCCAAAGTTGCTAAAGTTGATTTTTTTTTTCAATTTTATGAATTTTTATGGATTTTAACAAATTTTCAAAAGAAAAATTGATTTAAAAATCAAGTGTAAACACCGGTCCCCAAATATTCGGAACTATCGTCGGTCCTGATTCGGTCTGGTACCAATAGGACCACTAACACCAATTGCGTATAGAAATTATTGGAATACATGTATGTGTGGAGAGGCAAATGCAAAAGAAGTGAGTGCCGAGCAAAACTGCATTGCGAAGGCGAGACGCGAGCGTTAAGCGAGAGAAGTGAGTATTGCCTGTCGAACAGTAAATGAAGATAGATAAACTTGCCTCTAGCGAGAGGAGTAAATGTCAACCGTCGAGCTGAAGATGAAGATGAGGATTAGGTTTAGGTTTTATATATATATATATATATTGTGCGATCCGATCTAGGCGGTTTGGTCCGGTCCCATCCACCATGGGACCGAGGACCAAACCGCCCGGTCACCGGTCCCACTTATTGGGACCAGGGATCAGACTGTTCCCCTCAAGGACTAGACCAACTCGTGCGATCCAGTTCGGTCCCGATCCGGTCTAGATCCGGTCTAGTTTACACACTCCTAGTAGGGAAGTGTTAAAAGAAGAGAATGGCCTACAAAAGAGAAAACATAAAGACCTCCAAGATTCAAGAACTGAAAGGTCAAAGGCATGAAGAATAAGAAGAAGAAAAGTGAAATTCGCAAGGGGAAAAAAAGAAGAAGAAACAAAATAACAAGAGTTGACCGAACAAAAAGAAGATCACTTTTAGAGATGAGTTAATAATACCACTGAAAACCCTAAATTGGTACACTTGTGATAAATTTATCCCAAATTAATTTTTTGACCATAAAAAACTCCAAATTGATATATTGTGACAAATTTACCCCAAACTGATACACATGCAATAAATTTTTCATCTGTTAATTTTCTTTAAATTTAACTGTCAAATTGTTAAGTACACGCGACAGTTGACGAGTATACCAATTTGAGATTTTTACTCTCTGTTTGTCACATGTTTATCAATTTGGAATTTTTCGTGATATTAAATCAATTTAACGAAATGTAAATTTGTCATAGGTATACCAGTTTGGAGTATTTAGTGGTAAAAATAATTAGTATAGAGTAAATTTGTCACATATATACCAGTTTAGGGTTTTTGGTGGTCAAACAAATAATTTGAGGCAAATTTATCACAAATGTATCAGTTTGGTATTTTCAGTGGTCAAAAAAATAATTGGGATCAAAATTATCATAAGTGTACCGATTTAGAGTTTTTTTATGGCATTAACTCTTTAGAGATTTGTGACATAGGTGGTGGGTTATACAAGAGATAGTATGGTAAAAAAAAGGGTTAATACCACAAAAAAAAAACCTCAAACTGGTACACATGTGACAATGTTACCCCAAATTATTTTTTTACCATGAAAACCCCAAACTGGTACATCTGTGATAAATTTACCCCAAACTGGTACAGTCGTGATATATTTACCCTCCGTTAGTTTTCGTTCAATTTTTACCATCAAATTGCTAAGTTGGATGACACGTGGCTATTGCCGGATGTACGCGTTACCCTATTTTGCTATAGATGTATCAATTTGAAATTTTTCGTGGTATTAAATTAATTTAAAGAAAATTAACAAAAGGTAAATTTATCATATACGTACCAATTTGAGATTTTTTATGGTAAAAAAAAGTAGTTTGGGGTAAATTTGTCACAGTTATACCAGTTTAAGGTTTTTTGTGGTTAAAAAAATAGTTTGGGGTAAATTTGTCACAAGTGTACCAGTTTAGGATTTTTTGTGGTCAAAAAAATAGTTTATGGGTAAATTTATCATAGGTGTACCAATTTGGGGCTTTTCGCGGTATTAATAATTAAAAAAAAAGGAGTAGTGGAAAAGCACGGCCCTAAAGGCATATGACGATTAGCTTTTGAGTACGGCGGAATATTAGATGGTAAGACGTCGTACAATCTTCACAAACAATTCAAAGGATTCTAACTCTAAGTGCCGTTAAATGTCGAAAATGTCATACGCCCCAAGCCAGAAAGTTGTAAAGCTTTGATAAGGCGTCGTATTACAATGATTTTAGCCTTAAGTACGACCAAATGTCATATGTCTTGGTAAAACATCGTATAGCATAAAGAAGAATTCATATGTACATCTGGCCTTAACTACGCAGAATGTTGTACGATCCAAAATACGATGTCGTATAATAATGAAAGGCGACACGCTCTGTACAATTTATGAATACAATTACCAATTTATGAGGGTATAATGTCAGGTCGTATGCCTTTATAAAACATCATATGGTATTAAAAACCATCGAAGGAGAATTTTGGCCGTAAGCACAACGAAGACTTGTATCGACATTCTACACAAAATTCCAATTTATACTCTCAATTTTCAAGTGAATGGAAAATGTCACGTGGCTTTTTCTATGATTTTTTCTAGTACTACGCTCCAGCTCCTGCGTGGCCCTCTTAAGCGTTTTCTTTAGTCCTCGAGCATGAAACGGCGTCGTTTTGTGACACATGGTCGCCCCCACTGAGCGAGGGCGGCCCACACTCCCCATTGCTTGGTGGTGTCGACCCTCGCGCCAGCCACCTCGACACAGGCGAGGGCGCTTGCCCACATGTGGCGAGGGAAAGCCGACCACGACCACCCTCGTCGGCAAAGGTGGCGTTGTTCGCCTCTCGAGCGTTCCTTCGCCTCGATCTCCTTTAGTTTTCTTTCCCTCTTTTTTAAAAAAAAAAAATTCTTTTCAACTAATTTCATAAAAAAAAAAAAAAGTTCATTTTGCACGAGGAAAGTAAACGATGGAGATTCATATTGTTGTTGGTGACCGGTTGAAGTGATTTTTTTCGCTTTGTTACGTTTTCAACGGTCGAGATCTTCCCTACATAATCTCGTAGCCAAAGCTATTTGAGATATAGTACGTTCAATTATTTAAACATTATCTTATGCCTTCATCTAAAGACAAAGCTTTAAAACAATTGGCGATAGTCCCATATCAAATTGCATATGGTATCATAGCATGAGGTCTTAAATTCAAATCTTTCCCGAGTCCCATTTACCTTCTCAATTACATATTTTCACACTTCAGGCGCACGACAAATAGAAAAAATTCGCTACTCCTGGTGCAGCGCCGTTCAATAATGCTACTTACCTAGAGTTTGGGTGAGGACTCTTCTAGCGCCCCGTGAAGAGTTTGTTCTCCGCAAAAGAAATAAGCGGGGCGACGACGGATTTCCTCGCGATGCGATAAAGAAGGAAATTGAGAATTCAACATGGTAGAGGAAGACAATAAAAAAAGAAGGTAAAGTAGAAAATAGATAATTACAAAAAAAAAAAATCTTAAACTTGTTGGATTTGTGTCAATTAAGTTCTAAACTTTTTTAATTCGACAAATTTATTCATAAACCTTTTGATGATTTGCCAATGCATTCTTTCTTATCAATTTTAGCCTTTAATCATTAGCATGGACGTTGGCACTAGCATTGATAACTTTTTACATTCTTTGTCAAATTCTTTTGAATTATAATTTTTTTTCTTTTTTCATTTCTTCTGACGATGGCCGGCAGCCGGCCACAGGTGAAGACTAGCTTGAAAAAAAAATATAATTTAAAAAATATAAAAAAAATTGAAACAAATTGTCCATGTCAATGACGATGCTACAAGCACAGCCAGTATCCACGCTAACGATTGCGACCAAAATTGTCTTGAAGGATTACATTGGCAAATTCATCAAAAGATTTGGGGACTAAATTCGTCAAATTAAATAGTTTAGAACTAAATTGATATTTGTACAATAGATTTATGACTTTTTCTGTAAAATTTTCAAGTAAAAAACGATAGCTTTGTCGAAGGAGCAGTGTTTACATTTCAAGTTTCGTATGTGTGCAACAGTTAAAAAAAAAAAACACAATTACCGAGAATAATTGGTGAAGTTGGGTTGGCAACCATTCAAGTCATCAGTTGGATTTCTTACCATAATGGTAGGGGAGCCATGATCGATCTGGACCGTTTAATTCAAAATTGACGGTCCAGATTGGTCCAGATCAGTCCACATCATTTCTCATTAAAAAAACTATGCCGTCCAACTTGAGGCGCTCAAATTTGCGCCGAATTCTCATCTTAATCCTTACTTTGAACTAAATAAGTTCTCTCGACTCAGCAAGGATATTCAGTGGTTTCAATTTGTCTCCATTATTATATTTTCCTGAGTTTTGGGCCAAAATCTTGTCTATGCACGAGGGGAAATGTCGAAACATTTAAATATCAAATTCGCACGCACAACTTAATATTTTAGAGCGGTCGTTTGTGATCCCATGACATTTTACGGATGCTATGAATTCCATTCCACCGACGGCTTATTTGAGACGATAATTGACCTTTCCCTCGACATAAAGCCTTTGATTGATCAAAATAAAATCGTAGATTCGCAACGGACCAACACTTAAACCCTATATCTGCATAGATCCCGATTGAAATTAGATAAAATAAAAAAGTAGGTAATGGTGACATTGAGCCGGCAACAACCACCCTTTCATAGCTTTCGAAGCAAGAACAACCTCGGACAATTTCAAGGGCAAATCTGCCTGAAGCCTATGCAAAAATAATCTGACGAAAAATATGGTGAAACGAGTAGCATGGGGAAAAATAAGATTTGGATTCGATTCAAGAGTGCAGAGCCGAATAGCCGATTACCACATTCCGATGCCGAACAACCGTAGCTGTATTGTATGTTGCCTTTTCTTGTTTTCCGATAGCAAATGGTTTTAACACATCCACAGATTCCACGCCGGCCTCTCCTCTTCACAACCCTCCTCCCAACGACAGAAAGTGAACCCAAGAAAACCCCACGGGGATGATTCTGCTGCGATGCACCGGACGGCCGCGCCCCGTCCCATCTCAGCTCACGGGGGCGGCCGCTCGCGTGTCGCGGGGGAGGATGGGGAGGGGGCGGCGCAGCGGGTGGAGAAGCCGCGGGAGGGGGCGTCGCCGTCGGCGGGCCAGGACCCGTCGTCGAAGTTCTGGGAGTAGCTGAGGGGGTCGTAGCGGAAGTTGGCGATGGGCTTGGGCTGGGGGACGGAGAGGGTGTTGGCGATGGACTTGCAGTCGAGGTTTGGGCGGGTCAGGAGGTTCTTGGCGGAGTTCTTGCTACTCCTCCGGTGGTCGGCGCTGCTTCTCTTCGGCCACGGGAGTTTCAGCTTGAGACGACCCCAGCACGAGAAGAGGAGGTTCTTGTTGGAAATGGACTCCATTTCCATGGAACTTTGGCCTTTGTAGTCTGCACTGCAATCTCTCTCTCTCTCTCTCTCTCTCTCTCTGCGCGCTCAGTGGGCGTCTTCTTGCGGGGGAAGGGATGAAAAGAGAATAATGTCTCCCTCTCTCTCTCTCTCTCTCACTCTCTCTCTCTCTCTACTCCTCCTGCGTGAATGATTTTTGAGTGTGTGGTGGCCAAAGTGAGACCCCCCCTCCACTCTTTTTTTTTTTTTATTTTCCTTTTTTCCTTTCTTTTCTTTTTTGGGTTTATGTTTTGGGGTAAAAGAGAAAATTATGTAAATGGGGGAACAACAAAAATATATCCCTATTAATGAAAATGGTGGAAAAAATTTATCGACCCAGATGATATTTGAGTCGTGTGTTATGGTATTGCGTCAAAAATTAACTAACATCGTCGCTAATTGCTTTATCTTTTAAGAGTTTCTAGAGCGCTGCTGCGATTGGCATAGTAACTTATCTAAAAGCCATATGCATTCGAATTGAAATCAACGGATGAGTTTTCTCCACTTATTTTGACTTTCGATTTTGGTTCAGTTTGTTTTTTTGCGAAAAAATAAACGATTCGAAAATTATTTTCCCTAAAAATGAGCACTTGTACCATTTGAAGCAATTAGTCATGAAAAATTATTTTCACTATGAACAACAATTTATGTTTAAATATTTTTTATGGACGATGAAAACATTTCTTGTTCATTCATTTTTCCTAAGTGATATAAAAAAAATCATTTTCAGGAATATGTTGATTAAATTATTTATTTTCGCGAAACGAACGGAGCCAAACACAGTTATTTTGAAGCAGAGAAAAACAGAACAAAAAAAAAAAGAAAATCTTCGGATTCAAGTCGTAAACCTTCTTGATGACCGAGGAGCACGACAAACACAGAGATTCCTTAAGAGAGATAGAGGGAGTAATAATTTTTTTTTTTTTTTTTTGTGGGTGGGTCAAAAGGGAGCAATAAGATCAATTGATGAGATTTGGACAAAACTTACATTCAAAGAATGCAATATCAAGGAGCCGGACAATGACCATCATTAGTGGACAGTAATACCTAATTTAAATTTCATTAACCTAAAGACCCCCCCCAAATAAAAAAAAAAATCACTAAACCACTGGAAAGCAACAGGGGGACGTCGACATCATTTGCAGCTCATAATTTCACCTGGATTAGCAGGCCAAAATAATGATTAGTACATGGAAGCATGGCTGAAGACTAATGCATCAGATCCGAGACCATTCAGTCAATTGGGTGGGATAGCCACACCTCCTTTGCACATTCCTCTCATGCCTTTCCTCAACAGATGCAAAGAAAAGAGATTCAGATGAAGGATAATCCTGAGCCGTGTGACTCAGAATGGCCCATCCATTTTGGCAAGGGATGAGTCCTTTCCCCAAACCCAAGCATTGGATTCCTTGGTGGCTCTTGTTCTATTCGGTCCAGACACTTCTCATAAAAAGTCAGATTAGCTCGGCACATGTACACCGCGACGTCATCGTCGCCGACTTGAAAACCATTCAGTTCATAACTTCCTATGATTAGCTGGGATTGACATGCTAGTCTGTCATGCAAAAGTGCCCATGAATGACACAAATAGCTTGCGGGGTGCAATATAAAGGAGACCACAGCCATGTTGAGCTCAAATTGACATGAGCGTGCAATGTGAAGCCAACCAGCAGGAGATCTCGTTTGCACGCGGCAGCAGAAAACAATGATACGAAAGTGAACGTTCAAGTTAGGCTGAATAAAAGGGTCCACCTCGTGCCATGAAAAAAGCATGAATCTTCAATTTGAAACTCGATATGGGATACTAACAAAACCCCACAGGCCTACTAGCAACACATGGTATTTTCCATCTTTTATGATTTAGCAAGTGTTCGCAGTAGATCCAAATGCTCTACGTAAATCAGTGATGAAAAGATACATGCTAGAGCTTTTGGCCAAAGAACCCCATTCAAGAACAAGGGCAAAACAACACCACTTATAGAAGAACCAATCCAGGTGCTTTTACTGTTGACAGACGCCTAGTTGGCTAAATTTACAGAAGGCTAAACATATGGACACATCAGTTTGTGTGATTCTTCTCTAGCCGAGAGATGACCCAATCAGTTGGTACATGATGAAAGATGAAGACCTCGTGGAGACAGAACAATCAAACATATCTAGTGTCTAGTAAAGCAAATTAAACAAGCATCCGTGCCTCCAGAAATGCATATATATCATGTAGAACACATAGGCCACACAACCCACTGCGCTGAAGTTGGTTTCTTCCAAAGATGTGGAGAGTGAAATAACCAAAGTTGCCATTACATAACTATCGTTTTTTTTTTTGGGTAAGTTTTACATAACTATCGTTTAACCTGTGTAAAGGCAATGAACCTTTCTTAATCACTGATCAGCAGAATTGGACACTAAGACTATCTGTTGTATTACTGGAATATAATACCAAGCAGCAAAGCAAACATTACAACACAGATAGGAGCAATTTCATGAAGTGATGATCGGTAACTTGCTACAACGGAACAACATGAGCTATTTTTACCATGGATAGCTCAAAGGACAAAGGTGCACTCAGTGTACCGATACCGCCCTGCAATGTCATACTGGCTCCTGCTTTAGAAGGCAATATATGGTTTGAAGCTCCCTCACGTGATAAGTTAAAAAGAGGCTACAAATTCAGACTCTGAGAGACAATGTGCCCCAAAATTGCAGAAATCAGGACAAAATAGAGACCAGAACTCACTAATGACCATATACTCTAGTGTTATGGGCTACATCTTGACAGCTACCTGTTCAGCAGAACTCCTTTTTACGACTCCTCTGGTACAAAGCTCATTGAGTAACTGAAGCGCCTCCCTGGTGAACCCTTCATGAGCTATGCCCTCAATGAGAATGGTGTAGGTAGCTTCAGTTGGTTTACACTTTCTGGAGACCATATAATCCAAGAAGTCAATTGCCCGGTCAGTTTGCCTAGTTCTACAAAGTCCCAACATAATAGAGTTGTACGTAATAGCATTAGGCTTCAGACCAAGTGCTTCCAATTCATGAAAGAACCTGATTGCTTCATCAACCTTCCCTTCTCTGCCAAGACCTCCTATGAGAGAGGAATAGGTGATAATATCGGGTCTAAGACCCTTTTGGCGCATCTCATCCAAAAGCTCGATTGCACGATCAGTTTTACCCACCTTCGACAACCCATCGATGACTGTATTGTAGGTGATCAGAACAGGAGAGCAACCTTTGGTGCTCAGCTGATTAAGTATCTCAACTGCAACATCAACTTTGCCATCCTTACATAATGCCGTGAGCAGAGTGTTATACGTCACTATATCGGGGTAACAGCCTCGGGACACCATTACATCCAAGTATTCAATAGCCCTTTCCATCTTCTTCTCCTTACAGAACCCGTGAAGCAAAGGATTATAACTCAATGAATTTGGAGTGCAGCCATGCTTAGGCATCTTCTCCAAAATGTCAATAGCTCGACCCAACAAACCCTTTCGGCACAAGAAATTTATCAAGATATTGAAAGTAACAACACTAGGAGAACAACCTTTTCGAAGCATATCGGCCAAAAGCCTCTCCGCGTCCATCCACCTCCCAGTGCTGCACATGCTGCGCAAAATGATATTATGAGTTATGACGTTAGGTTGGCAACCATAGGACGGCATGTTATCCAAAAATTTGATGGCCTCATCCAACCGTCCCTCCTTGCATATCCCATTGATGAGTACATTATACGTAACAACGTCAGGCTTGCATCCTTTGATCCTCATCTCATCTAAGAGCTTCATCGCTTGCCCAACCCCACACTCCTTCCAAGTAGCTTCAATTAATATGGTGTACGTAATTACATCTGGATAACACCCCTTCTGCAGTTGCATGTCTAGAACTTGCATTGCTTGTTTCAGTTTCCCACTGTCACACAAGGTCCGTAATATAGTATTATATGTAACAACATCCGGCGCAACGCTCATTCGCTCCAAAACCCGCAAAGCATTGTCAATCTCCCCTGCCCTGCAATACCCGCTGATCAATACATTGTACGTGATAACATCAGGAACAGCCCCCGATTGCTCTAGAATTTCCATTACACGAGTTGCCTTCCTAGTCTTACCGAGCTTACAAAACCCCCGAATCAGGCTGGTGCAAGCAATGATATCGGGAATATCCCCATGATAAACCATGTTCTCAAGAGACTTGAACCCTTCTTCCAGTTCGCCGTTCCGGACCAGCCGGCGGAGATGATTGTTACTCTCGAATTCCTCGAGAGAAGTAGATGAAGTGACCAGCGAGGAACTCCTCCCATTTATATACCCACGAGGAGATTTCGCCTGAATCGAGGATCCCCCATTAGAATCAAAAGTCTCGACTCTCGAAGTAGAGAAAACACAATCAAGCCTCTGCTTTCTACATCCCCCGGAAATCCCAAAACTTCTACTCCCAACATCATCAACAGATAACACAATCAAGCGCGCCCTGCCATCGTCAAATGCTTTAACTCTGCTGAAGCTTCTTGAACCAGAACTTTCCCTAACACTCCATTTGGAACCATTATTCCTTCTACTTTCCCTGGGAGATTGATGAAAAAAGGAAAACCCTTCATGGGTATGCTTGGAAGGCACTGCCAAGTCCATGGCTTTATGTGTAACCCTATAAACTCTTAACAGCTGAAGCGCATATTTCGCTAAACCTCCGCACTTCAGAGGTCAGGAACCAAACTGCGGATTGGGAATGACTACTGAAGTGCGTATCTGTGAACAAAGTGACTGGGAACTCAGAATCAAGCGTAAAAGTTAGGATTAGAGATGAAGAAGAGCTCACCCACTTGAAAGAGCGCGACCTCGAGAAGCATATGCGAAGAGCTCGCGGGACTGCCAACGCTTATCCGACTTCGTCTCCGTTGCGAAGAGACTGGTCGGGATTTGGCGGTTCATAGCGAGGTTGAGGATTCGGAGAAGTCAAAGCAAGGGTTGTGCATGGCCCAAGTGAATCACCAGCCCAAACCACATGTTGAGATCCAAAGCAGATTTCTTTGATAAGCCACCTCTCCTACACCTTCAAGATTATTTTTCAGCATTTTTTTTATTATCAAAAAAATTCGTTCCACGATGAAAAGTCAAATTTTTTTACCTTTCAATTTGCATTTTTCCACTTGGACTTTAAGACGATTTGGAAATTTGCCAAGGATATGCACGATAACACTTCTAGATGTTACTTTATGCTTCATAAGTCAATCTGGAGTAGAAAACCATTTGATAAAAAAAAAAATTGAAGTAGAAATCCATTTGGTAAAAAAAAAAATACTTTTGGTAGAATTTTTAACTTCTGAAGTGAAAATTCACTTTTGAAGCTATTTTTGGCCAATTTGACAAGTAAAAAATTTCACTTCTTGACTCTAGAATCACTTTTTAAACCCACACACGCCTCCGCCGACCTCCATCGCCGACCGCCACCTGCCGATCGACGACCACCACTGCCGCCGCCCAACCATCGCCTCCCGCCAACCGCCACCCGCCGACCACCGCTATCGAAGATTTTGTTAATAATGTTGAAAAGTAGAAATTTTTAACCGTTACCAAACGAATTTCTCTGATAAAAAATAATTCATGGAGTAGAAGTAAAAAAATCAACCGCTTCTTTTAAGGAGAAGTAGAGAAATCAACTTCTGATCAAAAGTTGATTTCCGGTGGAGATGTGTTACCATGCACGCCATAAACTATCTTATTTATATACTGATTAAGGGTGTGCTTGTTTCAAGAAAAGTAATTTTTAGAAATTTGTTTTCTAGAAAGTGATTTTCTAGAAATCACTTTCTCGGAAAACGATTTGTTTTACTTTGTATGGTAATATGTTATCGAAAATATTTTTTGGTGTTTGGTTCTAATTTGGAAAACGATTTCAATTTCATCAATGGGATTATCCTTGATACTGAGGGGAGGCAGAAGGTCGAGAAAGCTGACGTGAACTGACCCTAGTCACCGGTCCCAGCTCTAGTCCTGAACCTCGGGCCCGATCCCCGGCCTTGGCCTCGGTTGCCGGCCCCGACACCTGTCCCCGGCCCTGGCCCTGACACCTGCCTCGGCCCTGACACCGGCCCCGGTCCTCGGACCCGACGCCGGCCCCCGGCCTCAGCCTCGGTCTTGGTCCCAATCCCCGGCCTCGACACTAGTCGTTGGCACCGGTCGCCGGCCTCGGTCCCAGTCCCCGATCCTGACCCGGGTCCCTGTCCCGATCCTCGGCCCCGACACTGACTGACCCCGGTCCCCAGCCCCGGCCCCGACCCCCGTTTTCAAAGAAATTGAGAGACTCAAATTTGGGAAAATATTTTTACTTTTTTATTTTGAGGAATTCACTTTCATATTTTAATGAATAAAATATTTGTTAACTGGAAAATACTTTTCGTTGACCAAATCATTGTTCGAGAAAGTCCAAAAAACACTTTCCGTGAAAATATTTTCCCGAAAACAAACGCACCCTAAATGAACACGAATACAACAATTTATTACCTATTTAGGGTGGTTTGTTTCAAGAAAAGAGGTTTTCAAGAATTCGTTTCTGGAAAGCGATTTCTTGAAAATCACTTTCTCGGAAAACGATTTGTTTTCCTTTGTTTGGTAATATGTTACCGAAAATATTTTTCGGTATTTGGTTCTCATTTGAAAACGATTTCAATCTCATCAAATGGACTGTCATTGATACTGAGGAGAGGCAGATGGTCGAGAGAGCTGACGTGAACTGACCCGGCTAAGCCCCGGTCCCCGCCCGACTCACCCTTGCCCCGGCCCCGACCCCGACCCCGGTCCCCCCCCCCCGACTCGCCCTTGCCCCGGCCCCCGCCACGGGTCCCCGGTCTCCGGCCCCTCGGCCTCTGTCCTCGGCCCCGATCCCCGCCCGGGTCCCCGGCCCGGACCCGATCCCGGCCCCAGCCCCGGCGCTGGCCCGGGGATCGGGTCCCCTGTCTCCGATCCCGGCCCCGGCCCAAGTCCCATCCCGGCTAGCCTCGATCCTGGCCTCGATCTAGGCCCGGCCCATCCCCGGTCCCCGGCCTCGGTCCTTGCCCCAGCCCCGACCCCGGTCCTCGGCCTTAGTCCCAGCCCGGCCCCTGTCCTGGCCCGACCCTGGCCCCGGCCCGGTCCCAGCCCGGTCTCGGTCCTGGCCCCGGCTCGGACCCGGTCCCGGCCCCAGTCTCGGCCCCTGCCCCGGTCCCGACCTCGGCCCAAGTCCCGGCCCGGCCCAGCCCCGATCCCCAGCCTCGGTGCCGGCCCCGACCCGGGTCCCCAACCCGAACCTGGTCCCGGCCCCGGGATCGGGTCCCCGGTCCCGGCCTCGGCCTAGTTCTTAGCCCGGCTCGCCTCGACCCCGATCTCAGCCCGGCCCAGCCCCGGTCCTCGTTCTCGACCTCGGTCCCGGTCCCGGTCCCTGCCCTGCCCAAACTCGGGTCACCGGCCTAGGCCTCGAGATCGATCCCCGGGATCGGCCTCAGTCTCGTTTTCAAAGAAAGTGAGAGACTCAAATTTGGGAAAGTTTTTTCACCTTTTTATTTTGGGGAATTCATTTTCCTATTTTAATGAAAAAAATCTTTGTTGACTAGAAAGTACTTTCCGTTGACCAAATCATTTTCCGCGAACCAAACAGACGAAAATCCAGAAAACACTTTTCCCAAAACAAACGCACCCTTAGGCTCCGTTTGTTTCGCGAAAAATGAAGTGAATCTAAAAAATGCTTTCCAAGAAGTGATTTTCTAGGAAAATAGTTTTATTTTTCGGTGTTTGGCTCAAATCTGAAAAAGAATTGAAAATATTTTCTGCCGTTTGGTAAGGAAAACGCGACGTGAAGTCCTACGTTCGACATTTCTGACCGACAGTTGCTCATCCCCCAGTGAGAACAATGGGTTGGCTCCTACTAGGGTTGACAATTGCTCATACCAGTCGGTCAAAAGCTACCATTCCCTCCATCGGGACCACTCGCTAAATCCCCAACACCCTCACATCAGCTCCATGAAACCCCCCACCTCGAGACCTTCCCCCAGCGACCGATGAGCATTCATATTCAATTCCCTCTTCACTTGCACATTCCGTCGAACACTTCTCGTGGGCAAGGGACTGGACGTCGCCTGGTACGACTTCGTTTGCTTCGGCATTGTGGGCGTCTCGTTGAAGACCTGGAAAAGTCCGGAGCCGACGAGATCCGACTCCGCCGATGAGCGGAGACAGCCGCCTCGAGAGGGAGAGCCTCGGCTCGGCGGAAACTCCGAATGACCCGAAGGCGACGATGTTCGACGCGGAAGCGGCCATTAGAGATCCAGCGAGTCTCCAGAGGGCGAGAATGGAAGAGGAAGGAGGAGGACGCACGGCGAAAAGCGAAGCCAGAAATGCGAAAAGCGCTGAGCAATGCTATAGGAAGAGATTGCGCTGGCTTTGGGAGTTTCTGGCGTACTGTTCGTTAGTGAGGGCGACGGAAACGAAGAGCGCGTTTGCTGTGAGTCATATTTATGCTGGAGGGGGGGGGGGGGCGGGGGGAAAGGGGATAGAGAGAGACATGATGTGGAGGGATTTCAACATGAAGAAGGAGAGAGAGCGGAAAATGATCTCCACTTTTTAGAAACGGAAATCATTTTCTCTAGTTTTAGAAGGTTTTTTTTGTTGACCGGACAACATTTTTCGTTGACTATTTATTTTTCGCTCCCCAAACACCGAAAATTAGGGAAAATATTTTCTGGAAAAATATTTTTCGTGAAACAAACGGAGCCTTAGTTGAAGTTGGAGTTGAGAGAATATGCATTCTGGTTCTCCCTACGTGGCGCATCACCACTTCGCATTTGCCACGTGGAATGACATGTGGCCCAATTTCGCCCAACCCAATTATTGAGTTATTCGCTTAAGTTTCTACCTCTTATTGGATTGGAAAATTTAAAGGCATGTTAAGACAAACTGTATAAATATCTTATTTCTTATTGTGTCTAAAATTGAAGAAAAAGATAGATTATGGAAAGCATTTTCAATGATAAGAGTGTTGGCACTCAAAATAATTTGCCTGTCAAGTGTCGTGCACGTGAGAAGTCAGCACACGTGCTTAGAAGTTGAGAAATCGATAGGCGTGATAAACACCTGAGGGGCAAGCCCGACAGAATACGAAGTAATCATTAAGGGTGCGTTTGTTTTGGGGAAAGTATTTTCAGGGAAAATATTTTATGGACTTTCGTCTGTTTGGTTCTCGGAAAATGATTTGGTCAACGAAAAGTACTTTCCAGTCAACAAAAATTTTATTCATTAAAATAGGAAAGTGAATTCCCCAAAATAAAAAAGGTGAAAACACTTTCCCAAATTTGAGTCTCTCACTTTCTTTGAAAACGGGACTGAGGCCGATCTCGGGGACCAATCCTTGGGCCGGGGCCGGGACCAAGGCTGGGATCGGGGCCGGGGATCGGGACCGAGACCGGGGCGGGGGCCGGGGACCTGGGTTGGGGCCCGGGCCGGGGCTCGGGGCCAGGCCAGACCGGGACCGGGGCCAGGATCGGGGTCGGGGATGGGGCCTAGACCGGGGCCGGGGACCCAGGGAGGGACCGGGGCCGGGTCCCGGGTCGAGGCCCTGGCCGGTGTCGGGGACGGATAACGGGACCGAGGCCGGGGTCCCTGGCCGGGACCGGGGCCGAGGACCGAGACCGGGGCCGGCGTCGAGGACCCAGATCGGGGTCGGGACAGGGGCCGAGGTCCTGGGTCGGGGCCCGGGCTAGGACCGGGGACCGGGGCCTGGCCGGGTCAGTTCACGTCAACTTTCTCGACCATCTGCCTCTCCTCAGTATCAAGGACAGTCCCTTTGATGAGATTGAAATAGTTTTCCAAATGAGAACCAAACACCGAAAAATATTTTCGGTAACATATTACCAAACAAAGGAAAATAAATCGTTTTCCGAGAAAGTGATTTTCAGGAAACCACTTTTCAAAAAACGAATTCCTGAAAATCACTTTCCTTGAAACAAACACACCCTAAGATTCTTGTAGGTATCAATCAATAAGCCACGTTAGGGAAGTTATCAATACCATCAAGGAGTAGTGCCACCTGTGAACTGTCCAAGTAGCAAGGATAATGCCACATATCCAAAGTAGAGGAGCATATCAAAGGTGGATGAAGTAAGTGGGAAATTACCAAAAAAGTCCTAAACATATTGTAATTATGCCAATTCAATCCTAAACCTTTTGCGATTGTGTCATTTCAATCCATCTAGCGAATCTTAGCCGACCGGCACTGACGTGGACGCCGACCGGCTTGTGACTCAATATTTTAATATTTTTTGAGTTTTTTTTTTATGATTTTTTCTTCTTCTTTTTTTCCTTCCCCCCTCCCCTATAGTCGGTTGCCATAATCCGGCAACCGGCCAGAGGGGCAGCCGACTCACCCCGACTGTGGAGGGGGTTGACCTCGCTGTCGGGCGAGGTAGCGACAAAGAGGTCAAGCCCCACCACGGCCAAGTGAGACTCAACCTCACAAGCCCAGATTTGAGCCGGCAAGGTCGACCCCCTCCACGTGCGGGGGAGTCAGCCTCTCGGCCACCTGTCTGCCCAGTCGCCGGATTATGGCAATCGACTGGAGGTTGGGAGGGGAGAGGAGGGAATGGACGAAAATAAAATAAAATAAACATAACAAATCATAAAAAAGAAAAAGTATTAAAATATTGGGTCGACGGTCGGCTGGAATCCATGTCAGCGCCGATCAGTCAAAATTTGTCAGATGGAATGAATTGTCATAATTACAAAAGGTTTAGGACTTAATCAGTAAAAAAAAGGTTTAGGACTGAATTGACATAATTACAATAAATTTAAGACTTTTCTGGTAATTTTTCTCATGAAGTAAGCTGTAAACATGGGTGCCCATGAGAAGTAGTCTCGCCAACGATCCAAGAACTTTTTCAAGGAGTGCCAAAGAAGATTGAATTACTTTGGGGGAGAACTCTCGGTAGCTAATTTGAAGGCTATTGATAGTTACTAAGATCTTGAATCGGAAGTCTTGAAGGTCGAGAACGTGGAAACGACTGGCCCAGGTAAACTGGTTGGGCTGAGGCTAAGATATTGGCGGTTATTTGAGGCTAAATAACTGCTTGTTGACCTGGTCAAAAGAGTTCGTGGGAGAAGGCAAATGTGGCTACTAGTGGCATGCTAAGGGCTTGCATGATAACACTTTGGTTTCACTATTTTTCTATTCTTTTGTATCGGAGATTAGGTTTGGAATAGAAATGCGTTTGATAACGCAACTTAATTTTTCTATTGTCAGGCAAGATTTTTGGCTCAGAAATAGATTTGGGAGAGAAATGAGAAGTAAAAAAAAGTTATTTTTTTCTTTTTGAAATAGAAAATAGAAATAAATTATGGCGTCGCTCGTTAGGGCTTAGACCGACCACCGCCCGTTGCCCCTAGCCTCATCGTCGATCGTCACTGCCATCGCCGGCCGTCGCCCTACCACTGGCCACCACCCGCCGACGACCTCCGCCGGTTGTCTCTTCCACCAGCCGGCAACCTCTGCTGCTCGCCGTCGCCCCCCGCCTCATCGCTGGCCGCCAGCAGCGACCTCCGCCGCCCACCGTCGCACGTTGCCTCACTGTCGGCTGTTGCCACCGTTGCCCACCGCAAGTCACCACCCGCCAGCAACCTTCGTCAGTCGCCGCCTCCACCCGCCAGTGACCTCCACCGCCCGCTATAACCCCTCGCCTCATCGTCGCCCCACCACTGGCCACCACCCGCCGACGGCCTCTGCCGCTCGCCGTCGCCCCCCGCCTCACCGTTGGCCGCCAACGGCGACCTCCGCCGCCCACCGTCGCGCCTCGCCTCACTGTCGGCTGCTGCCACCGTCGCCCACCGCAGGTCGCCACCCGCCAGCAACCTTCGTCGGTCGCCTTCTCCACCCGCCAGCGACCTTCGTTGCCCACTGTCGCCCTTCACCCCATCGCCGACCACCGCGGCGATTGCTACCCGCCAGTAACCTTCGCTAGCTATCGCCTCCACTTGCTGGCGACCTTTACTGCCCACTTTTGGCCGCCACTGTCGCTGAAGTAAAATATAAATAATAATTTCTTATTTTTAAATAGTGAAATAGTATAAATTTTATGTTGTTATCAAAAAAATTTCTATTCCGAAAAAAGAAATTTTATGTCGTTATCAAACACGTTTCTTGACTCAGAAACTCGTTCAGGGAATAAAAAAAAATATTTCTGGTCAGAAATAGAGCTAGGAAAGAGAATGGCTGTTATGCGCGCCCTAAAAGTCCGCTGAAGGACAACTACCTTCTCAACCATTATAAATATCACCATACCTCTTCAGGAGGCCTCCCGAACAAATCAACAAACTTATCTTATATTTACTTATCGTTATCGCATCACACTTTATTTTTCCTTAGATGTAGCTTTCAGATTCTCGTCGTTGAGTTAAATTTCGGCATTAATCTTTAACTCGATACCGTACCATCGAGTCAAACTCCGGTATGTTATCGAAGCGTATTCAAAGCTCTGTCATTGAGTAGAACTGCGACACAGTTTCAGGTGCGTTGGTTCGTTATCCTTTGAGAGAAATTGTGCTCACTATGCCATTCTATCGAGTCAAACTCTGATTTGGTCTACGTTTGTATATTTTCTTTCAATTTCATGTGTATCGATTCCCTTTGAGTCGTATTTACCGAGTCTCTCCATTGAATCAACCACGTAATTCCATTAGGATCTTTACAAATCTCGCGTGTTGATTTTCTAACTGATATCCCCTTTCCAAGATCTCCACAAGACCTTTATCACATTTAAAATAAAGCCGAAGAACGAATTTTGGTGAAAGATATTTTGTCGCGGAGAAATTTCGGCGAAACAAAGATGTTATCTCTTATTGAGTTTAAACTTACAAAAATGATGAATTAGAGAAAAAGGATTTCCATTGCAATCTCTCAATATCTATATTCTAATTTTACTGTGTTTAGAAGTTAGAAAATGAATAAAAAGAAAGTATGTGAAGATTGAATTTCTTATTAAATTATACATGTAAACAGCGCGAAAATTTACTGGATATAAAATCTTGAGATGCAATTTTTATTTTTTAAATAATTCTCATCGGCAATATTGGCAAGTGTAATTGTCCAATTAAATAATGAGTGTATCCGTGGCAGAACGATTAAACCTGAGCTGAGATATTGACGAACTAACTTAAATTAGTATTTATAATTTTATATGGATCAAAGGCAAAATGGATTCGATATATGCTCAAATCAAAGAAAATATCAGTCAAAATTCCAATAATCAATATGCGGTCTTAAATTCACCGATGCAATTAGACATATTTTAACACTTTTATCGGTGCTTTTTAAAGCATTTTTAATTCGGAAAAGTTTATCGAAACTCATTTCAAAACAATAAATAGCATAATAAAGATGGGGATGAAAAAGGGATCCGGATCGCTTAACTTTCCCTCAGAAGGTTAGGCACCTAACCTTGCAATCCAGGCCGTCCATTTTTGGATGGACTACCCAGATCTCCTTTTTTAGGGGGTAATTTTTTAAATTATATATATATATATATATATATATATATTATTAATAATGATGTGGGCTGTCTATTCATAACATAAAGAATGAAAAATAAAAACTAACTTCATGAACCATGCTGTTAGTGCGTTTTTCCAGTCATTTGTCCCATTGCATTCAATTCAAGAAGGCAAATCTTCCGATAACGCAATTAAATTTGTTTTGGCCAAATTTGTTTTGATTGTGCATAACTTTTCGGGAATAATGCCATGGGAATAACGAAGTTTCTCGAAAATAGTAGAAACCATGATGTTGGAGCGTTTCTTCGATCATTTATCTTGTTGCATTCAATTTGAGAGGGCAAATCTTCTCGACAACGTAACTCATCTTTCCGTTGAGGTTTTTGTTGGAACCGTAAACACAATACGGGTGACCTTTCGAAAATAAGAACGAGGCACGAAATGGATGGAGAAGAATATGTATATTGGAGAACTTGATTTTTGGCTTCTCACACTCTTGCATTTTTACAATACAACACTCAAGTATTTATAGTAAAACTTCTAACACACTTATAAAGACAACAATCAAACTTGCTTCTCCTAGGACAACAATCAATTCTTGCTAAAACCAAGACAACAATTAATTCTTGCTAAAACGAAGACAACAATCAATTCAGACAACAATCAATTCTTGCTAAAACCAAGACAACAATTAATTCTTGCTAAAACCAAGACAACAATCAATTTTATTATTATTTTAATAGCCTCCCTTAAAATTGATTTCCATACCAAGCATCTTCTTCAATTTTTCGAACGAATCCGCCTTCAAGGGTTTCGTCAAAATATCTGCAAGCTGATCTTCTGATCTGCAGAAATTAAGATCGATTTCACCATCTTTGACTCGCTCACGAATATAATGATACTTGATGTCGATGTGCTTCCTCCTGCCATGAAATACAGGATTCTTGGCTAATGCAATAGCCGACTTATTGTCACACATCATTTTAATAGGACCCGTTTGTTCATGCATCAATTCATGCAGCATCCTGCGAAGCCATATCGCCTGACAAGCCGCTGAAGCTAATGCCATGTATTCTGCTTCAGCTGTCGAGAGAGCAACAACTTGTTGCTTTTTGGAAGACCAAGAGAATACTCCTGATCCAAGAAAGAAAGCATACCCAGATGTACTATTTCGAGTCTCGGTATCACCTGCCCAATCACTGTCTGTGTACCCCACTAGACCAAAGTTGTCAGTATAAGAATATAAAATTCCATGATCACGAGTTCCACTGACGTACCGTAAAATTCTCTTTGCTGCTTGTAAATGTGACTGGTAGGGTTTTTCCATGAACCTGCTAATAATACTCACTCCATAGGTAATATCTGGTCTTGTAGAAACCAAATATCTCAAGCTGCCAACAATGCCTTTAAAATAAGTGGGATTTACCAGCTCACCGGTTCCTTCTTTCTTCAGCTCCAATCGTTCTACTACGGGAGTTCGAATTGGCTTCAGCGATTCCATTTTAAATCGCTTCAAAATATCATTAGCATATTTCTGCTGAGAAATAAATATGCCATCATCTGTTTGCTTCACTTCAAGACCAAGAAAATAGGACATCAGTCCCAAATCAGTCATCTCAAACTGGCTAGTCATAGCCTCCCTGAATTCAGCAAACATTTTTTCACAGCTCCTTGTAAATATCAAGTCATCAACATAAATGCACACAATTAAGATGTCACCGTTAGCATTTGACTTGATATACAGTGTATGCTCATAAGGACACTTTTGAAAATCATGCTCCAACAGGTATGTGTCGATACGTGTGTACCAAGCACGTGGTGCCTGTTTTAATCCATACAGAGCCTTCTTCAGTCTGTAAAACTGATTTTCATGCCATTTCTTCTCATAACCCTGTGGTTGCTCCACATATACTTCCTCTTCAAGGACACCATTGAGGAATGCTGATTTCACATCCATTTGATGGATCTGCCAATGGTTTTGAGCTGCAAGTGCTAAGACCATCCGAATAGTATCCATCCGGGCAACTGGTGCAAATACTTCAAAATAATCAATACCTGGCTTTTGCTTGTAGCCCTTTACAACCAGTCTAGCCTTGTAACGGTCCACCTGACCGTCGGGTTTGTACTTTGTCTTGTACACCCACTTGACACCAATAGGCTTCTTACCGGGTGGTAAAGAAGTCAACACCCATGTGTCGTTTTTCTCAATGGAGTGAATTTCTTCATCCATTGCTTCAATCCACTTTTCATCTACAGCTGCTTCATCATAGGTTACAGGGTCACAATCAGCAAATAAACAAAAGTTTACTAGTGTTTCATCAGGGATTTCGCTATCACTGTTTCTATTTCTTGTGACCACATAATCTCTGAATTTTGCTGGCGTCTCCTTCAGTCGTTGTGAATGACGTAGTTGTGGTTCTGAAACTGCTGTTGGTGAAGATGTACCTCCAGTTGAAGATTATGAGGAAGATGGATCACTCGTTGAAAATAATGGAGGTGTTTCTGTCTCACCCGCCAGTGGTTCATCTTCGATGGTGATGTTTTTCTGGTCACCCTTCTGATTCCAGTCCCAGGCTTCATCTTCTAAAAACTGGACATCCCTGCTAATAATGACTTTCTCAGTGATCGGGTTATACAGCTTATAACCTTTAGTTGTATCACTGTAGCCGATGAAGATGCACTTCTCGCTTTTGTCATCCAGCTTTTTTCTTCGCTCGTCTGGTATATGGGGATATGCCACGCACCCAAATACTCATATGAACGAAACATCTGGTTTTTTTTCTACTCCAAGCTTCTTCTTGAGTTCTTCCAAGAACACTCACTGTTGGACACCTGTTTAGTACAAATACAGCACAAGCAACAGCTTCTGCCCAAAATTTCTTGGGCAAATCTTTAGCTTTCAGCATACTTCTTGCCATTTCAAAAATTGTCCTGTTTTTTCTTTCTGCTATACCGTTTTGCTGAGGAGTATAGCTGGTAGTCAACTGACGTTTGATTCCATGAATTTTACAATATTTGTGAAATTCATTTGAGGTAAATTCTCCACCTCTATCCGATCTCAACACCTTCAATTTAAAGCCACTTTGTTTTTCAACATAGACTTTAAATTCTTTAAACTTGCCAAAAGCTTCAGATTTTTCCCTCAAGAAGTGTACCCATATTTTTCTACTAAAATCGTCGACAAAAATTAGCATGTACCTTTTTTGTCCAAACGATTCCACCTCAACAGGGCCACATATGTCGGTATGTACCAACTCCAGTGGTTGGTTTGCTCTTCTGGCTTTTCCAACTGGAAAAAAGTCTCGGTGCTGCTTTCCAACGAGACATCCTTCGCAAGGACGCCCTGGATCGTTAATCAACGGCATGCCGGTCACCATCCTTTTCTGGACCAATTGCTTCATTCCACGAAAATTTAGATGCCCAAATCGAAGATGCCACAGCCAGCTGCTGTCTTTCGTCATCGCTTGAAAGCTCAAGAGATTCTTCGTCTGAAGAGTCAGGGGAAACATCCGGTTCTTCGTCATTTGTACCGTCGTGATCAACTTGTTGTTTACACCTCTGATTGTGCAAACTCCATTTTCAATGTGAACTTTGTGGCCTTTTTCGGAAAGTTGCCCAACACTTAGCAAATTCCAAAAAAGTCCTGGCACAAAGTAAACATCTGCAATAGCAACATTAGTACCATCTTTGGATTTGATATTAATGTTACCTTTGCCCATCACGGGAATTTTTGATTTATTCCCAAAGTTGACTTCGCCACGGCTTGTCTCATCCAGCTGTGAGAATAACTCCTTTCTTCCGGTCATATGGTTGCTACACCCAGTATCTAGATACCATGTGTTGGTATCCACGATAGTTGAATCATCCTTCGCACATGCTAGTACCATGTACTCTTCAGCATCTGTGGCATGTGCATGTTCCGCCGGCACGTACGTCACCTTTGCATGGCACTCGGATTTATAATGTCCGAATTTATTACACTTAAAACACTTGACTTTTGATTTGTCAGGTGTTCTAAATTTTCTGGTGAAATTTGAATTCTCACCTCTACCTCGGGCTCCTCCACGACCTCGACCGCCTTGATAGCCTCCTCGGTTTGGTTGAGCGACCCGACTTTGCAATGCTTGCTCGGGAACGGAACCCGTAGACTTCTGGTTCATTCTTTGCTCATGGGAGCATAATGAACCCATCAACCGCTCCAACGTGAGAGTTGATACGTCTTGTCCTTCCTCGATCGCTGCGACGACGTAGTCAAATCTTTCGGTCAAAGACCTCAAGATTTTTTCTACAACACGAACATCTTGAAGTTCTTCACCATTAACCCTTAATTGGTTAACGATGGCCTGCACACGATCAAAATATGCCGATATTGTTTCCGAGTCATTCATGCGTAAAGACTCGAAATCACCTCGAAGAGTCTGAAGCCGCACCCGCCGGACACGATCATCGCCTTTGTAGGATTTCTGCAAGATATCCCAGGCAGCTTTCGCGGTCTCGGCACTCGATATTTTTTCAAATATCGTTTCCTCCACGGCTTGAAAAATCGCATATAATGCTTTCTGATCTTTCTTCCGGGACTCCACCAGAGATTCTTTCTCCTCCTTTCTCAAAGCCTCGAATGCTTCGGCATCGGCTACTTCGTTGTAGCCACTTTCAACTAGATTCCACAAATCTTGCGATTTGAACAGAACCTTCATCTGGACAGCCCAGTTGTTGAAATTCTTTCCGTTCAACTTTGGAAGCTGCATTTGAACGGAACTAGTAGATGCCATACTAGCTCTGATACCAAATGTTGGAACCGTAAAAACAATACGGGTGACCTTTCGAAAATAAGAACGAGGTACGAAATGGATGGAGAAGAATATGTATATTGGAGAACTTGATTTTTGGCTTCTCACACTCTTGCATTTTTACAATACAACACTCAAGTATTTATAGTAAAACTTCTAACACATTTATGACGACAACAATCAAACTTGCTGCTCCTAGGACAACAATTAATTCTTGCTAAAACCAAGACAACAATTAATTCTTGCTAAAACCAAGACAACAATCAATTCAGACAACAATCAATTCTTGCTAAAACCAAGACAACAATTAGTTCTTGCTAAAACCAAGACAACAATCAATTTTATTATTATTTTAATAGTTTTCTGGCGAAACTTGTTTTGATCATGCGTAACTTTTCCGAGTGTAATACGCAACCAAGGGCTTCACAATACATCACTAGCAACTGCAAAGAGGATCTAATTGAAGCTCTTAATCAGGATTTATGCACATTTGTTTAACAAATTTTATTACATTAACCATATGATTTCGTATTATATTGGGTGCCAGCTACGGTGGGGAGCAGCAGCAGGTGCAGGTGTTCACTAATCATGATTAGTCAGATCGACTGAGGACGGAAAACAAACCCTAATCCCACGTTTAAGCCAAAACCATCGAGATTAACATATTTAATCACTTTTCATTAGCTTCCTTGTTTTTTTTATTCTTTTGGTGTGTTCTCTCTTCTCTCTCTCGCGCGCTCTCTCGCTCGCTCAATTTCGTTCGTACTCCCTGTCTCCTTCGAGGAAGCAATCGCATGAAGCCCGACCGATCCATCGTTTTTCGGTCTCTCGAGCACGCGGTTCGCTGGGATTTGAGCTCTGCGGCGGAGCGGCTTCGAGCTCGTGCCGACGCTTGCGCAGAGTACGAGCGGCTTCACCGATGTGATTGGATCGGGGAAGATGGCGCAGGTTCGATGCTGTTTGCGGTTTTATTTTTTGGTGTGAGATGTAGCTCGCGATCTCGCTTTGGGATTCTGTTTGATATGTCCGCGAGAAAATTGCTCGAAGTTGAAAATGTGGAATATGGCTTGAAGTCTACCTCGGTTAGGGTTTTTTTTTTTTTTTGGCCGTTCTTTGATGATCTCGTGGGACTAAGATATGCCGTGCTCAAGTGATCCTGATATTTTAGTGCGGCGCGTAGTTACCTGGATCATCTTAGCTGTGGTTCGCATATTGAGAACAAGAACTGAATACTTCGCTTGTTCGCCATACTGAAGGGATATCCTCCTGCTCTCCACTTTAGATTGCCATCCGTTTCGAAGCAGTATGTTTGGGGTCTTTTACTTCTAGCGGCAGGTGTATGGTGCTTCTTTGTATAGGCTTTGTCTTGAAACTACATAGGGAGTAGAATATTGGCTCCAATTAGAATTACTCAATTTTTTTTTTTTTGGTGGTTTCTTGTTCTTTTAGGAATCCACAAGGCTAGATTAGGTTAGGAATGTGCAATAGATAAAGAATGAGCCAGCACCAAAAGATTTCTTTAAATTCCTTTTCTGGTGAATAGTATTGTCTAAACTGCTTTATGGGAATCATCTGTTCGCTGTATTTGGGCAACTCAAAGAATATGCCTAGGAGTATATATTTGTTACACTTTAGAGTTGCTTGGCACCACTTACGTCCTCCTCGAGGGCATTTGTGTCGCCATTCTATGTTGGCTGTTGGAAGTTAGAGAATGATCTTGAATTCGCAGCTTTTGCTAAAGGAAATACTAAAAGTGTGAGTTAGTTGGTGGGATTGCTTAATTCACACTCAAGTGTCAATCTTAACACATTATTTCCTTCAGTTCTTGCCAAAGATGGGGGCCGAATGACTGGAAGTTCTCGCAGCTTATGCATTTTGATATTTGATTGGTTACTTAATATGGATTCTAACAGGAGAATTCATGACAAATGCTTTGGTCAATATTCAACTTGTATACAACAAATTTATTTGCAAATTCCCCAGTTGACAGTAGCATGTGGTGATTGTTCACTGCATGTATCTCTCATCTTTGTACCATCAATGTCATTTCTTTTGTGTCCTAAGATCCTCCATTATAAATACGGCCAATGTTTTGTAATAATGAAGGACATCAATTCTTGGTCAGTAAAAAAAAATCCTCTTAAATAGGAAAAAAAATATTATTGACCTTAAATTAATCTGTCTTATGCGGATAGCTTATAAACAACGACCATGTATGATGTTCGAAAGTAGATACTCAAGTAGTTGTGAAGAGAGTGTTTTTTATCAAGAATTCAGGAGCAGGTTAAAAGATATGTGAAAGCTAAAGATTTCAGCAGAGAAACAAAACCCCATAGTCACTTCTGTAGTACTTTATGGAAACCCTAGGTTGAAGGGAGAACAAACGTAAATGGTGCATGATGAGAAGCACATGAATAAACTTTTCACCTGGGAAATATGTTTTGACTCTATTGATTCTTAGCCTTTTTTATTTATCTCTTTTCCCTCGATCGGTCTTGCTTTTATTTTATGTATCTTTGGGGTTCATCGACCGCCGACCCCAACTAGTTTGGGATAAAGGTGTTGACGTTGATGATATGATGTAATGTTTGGACTATGTAGTGTTATTTGTTTGCTTTTGCTACTTATTTCACTTCTTCATTTGGCTGGTGATTCGTTTGTGGACTGAAGCAAAGAACCCTTGATTTGTGTTGCAAAGACTTGAGCATGCAAATGGACAAAGATTTCAAATAGACCATAAAGGCTGAAGTCATTCATGGCTATGTGGCCTCACGAAGGAACGAGGGGTAAAGGACTGGCACTGTAGAGAGATTGGACTGTGACTCTGGTGGCATTCACAATAGTTTGTTACCCTCTCAGGTTTATTAAAATGGAGGTAGCAGATGGCTTGACATGGTTAAACACTTCATACTACTTTTCTGTCTTCATTTGATTTTCACAACCACTCTAGGGGATTTTTTTTATTCCTATATGGCTCTTCTCCTGCATTGTTTTTTTTCAAAAACCCAAGGAGATGATCTCAAGCAATATAACTATAAATGGCCTCTAGAAGGCCCTATGGACTACCATTTACTTCAGTGGGAAGACCCTAGTACAATTAAGTCATTTTCACCAATCATGGGAAAAGGCGTTTTATAACGTACTTGTATCATGTGTACTTTATTTTAATCCTTGATCCCCGTACAAAGATTCCTCCATGAAAGTATCCGCCATGTGAAGAAATATAATGTAAAAGATGCCAAGATGAAGGATCCTCATGATGTTTACTTTTTGTCTCAATCCCTCGTTTTGTGTTGCAAAGACTTGAGCACGCTAATGGACAAAGATTTCAAATAGACTGTAAAGGTCGAAGTCATTCATGACTATGTGGCCTCACGAAGGAAAAAGGGTTCAAGGATTGGCACTATAGAGAGATTGGACTGTGACTCTGGTGGCATTTGCAATAGTTTGTCACCGTTCTCACGTTTTGTACCTGTATCATGTGTACTTCATTTAAATCCTTGATCCACGTGCAAAGATTCCTCCATGAAAGTATCCGCCGCGTGAAGAAATATAATGTAAAATATGCTAAGATAAAGAATCCTCATGCTTGTATACTTTTTGTCTCAATCCCCATTTAGAGTCACTCTCGAGTCATATCTTATAGCTGAAGCATCTGAAATTTTCCATTTCGATGTGGCTAAGTGCCCTAATATAAATTCAGTACTTCTGATTTTACACTTAAGTGGTGCAATATTGACTTCTTCTGCAGTGTATTTGTCTAATCTTCTGTAATTTATGTATCCTTATCATGATGAGTTTTATTTTTGATGTCTCTGCGTATTCGACTATTTTGAAGGTGGTGACAAAATGCAATCGAATTGGAACAGGTAGCATTAGTTAATGCCTGCAACTTTATGTTGTGGAGTTAGACATATATATTCTCTTCAAATGGATTAATCTGGAAGCTGATGCTTTTTTTAATTATTGCATCCCCATGTACGTTTTATTGGAATGGAGCTCTTGCTCTGCGCAACTTAGGTCTTTTGTCCCCTGAAAAAATCTTAATGTGCAGCCTATATATGCAGTGCGGAGTGCATGAGGTTTATAATGAGAGAACCAGAGCACTTCTTAACGGCGATCAAATTTTATTGTCTTATTAGCAGCTTTACCTACTAAAGGTCCCAACATTAGCTATCTTGATTCGACATCATTCATCCACTAGAGAAGTTAAAGTTCCTTACGAGGGCATGATGTAGGATGACCTTGAAAACCCTCCAGTTGGTTCCCTGAATTCTCTCTGTTGGATCCCACTCTGTATTGAATTTCTATACCTCAGAGTATCTTTGCCATAATATTCTATGGCTTTGATTTCTCTAGGGCTTAGACGCTTGAGTAGTGTTTTTGTATCTATTTGTAAAGGTTGAACCTCGTGATCGAGTACATTTTGGGGATGCTTATACCCATTTTACCATAGCACTTGAATGGTCCATGAAGACTAATTTAAACATGAGAGGACTATTTAATTATAAGACTATGATAGTTTATCTCAGGGCATGGCTTAAGCCAAATAAATCTATTTTGGGCTATTAGATGGATCGGTTTGTTTTCTATCGTGATCCTTTTGGGCTAGCAGTATCAAGGTAGGATTTTATTTTTGGGTATAGATGAGAATATGTTGAGAATGCTTTCTTGTGGAGGGTTATATTAATTGAAGAATCTTATTCTTTGCAATAGCTTCCTGCATGAACATTGAATAGCTTCACCTCAATGCTCCTGAGTCTAGTACCTGAACAGTGCTTTTTCAGCAAAGTCTGCCAAATTTGTGGCTCTAGATGGGTTCTTTTCGACTGCTTTGCTCGCATGCTTAAAATGCGGCATGCTGATGTTGGATAGGGAGGACTGCATTACCAAGTTCGAAACTCAGTGCATGATGGATCCTGGTATGTTTTCAAGAAATCACCGGATCCTTTTCTACATCATATGTTGATGAAAGATGATAATAACTAATCATTCAGTTAAGTGAAAAACAATGCCATGAAGGACATCAAATTACCGATATCTTGTGATTCAAATTGTAAAATGAAGCTTCAGCTTGTTCTTGTTGGTTATCGCAGAAGTTGCAGTGTATCAGCTTCAACATTATTAGCAGATTCTATTATATGCTAAACATGACTTTACTAGGTGGCAAATCTTAATGGTAGATGGGGCTTTTGGTTTCTAAATGCATAATACCAAAATTTCTTGTCGCCACTCTATATTCTCTATGTTCGCTGTTTCTGGCAAAACTTGTTTTCGTTCTTAAGGGAATTAATAAAATGGTTTAGCAAGTGCAATCAATTTATATTCAAGATTCGTTTTGTCGTCCACTTAGTGTGTAACGCACTTTCATAAGTCACTGTAATGAGGCTCTATGGGCTAAAGAAGCCATGATATGCACAAGTCATATTGTCTATGAATTCTATAGAAGTCTAGATAGTCCTTTGAACGTAAAAACTTTTTGGCTTATTCTCAATCAAAAAAATTCACGAGCATGAATATGCTCAATACTGGTGTAGATTGTTGATTTCATTCTGTTTCTGAGATCGAGATTTAATATTCAACCCAGAAACGTCCACTAGACCTGTTACATACATCAACTTGAAAGTTGGGTTATTAGCTACTTTAGTTGAGGCATGTGCTTCATCTCCAGTTGCATAGTTTGCTCAGAGTCTGAGTCTCTAGTATCTTCCCTGTTGTCCCTGCCTGCATAAGGAAGAACTTATGTTGAAGTCCTAATATACAAGGTAACTTCCGTTCTTATAAGGAAAGGGGAGGACTGTCTGCTGTTGGAACAGAGATTAAGCAGAATTATGTGAGTATAATTCTTTGTTTTCATGAGCTTCGGATCATTAAATTATTCTGTGAAACATTATTGTTGCCCCTGGCTTGGAAAATCTGAGTATGTTGCCTTTTGCATTCCCCGAGAGCAATTTGTCTCTCTGGTGGTCTAAAAAGCTATATTTAATAGTTCTTGTGAGGCTAAGTTTTATTGGAAAGAGGGATCTGAACATGTCATTAAAGGCACTTCGCATATTTCATGATGTTGGCCATGTTGTATGAAAGAAATAAAAATTTTAGACAGACGATTTGAGATTTTTCTATTTCCTTCCATGATAAAATGACGGGAAGAATGCTATTGATCTGACTTAGATGAGTTCTTTTTTAAGAGAAACTTTGTCATTCATTCTGCCGGTTCTGTGTAGAGAAAAGCAGCATCTCTAATTTTCTCATAGACTCTCTTAGTTCATTAGACACTTGAGTCTGCCATTCGCAGTTAACACGTGTATTCATGTTCTTCACCTAGCAAAAATGATATTACATCATCACCAATGTTGAAAACAGCAGAAGCTTTAAAATCATCTGTGGGCATTGTTGCATCAGATGATTGTGCAAATGTAAAGCTGAAAGAAATCTCAGTGTATGTACATTTTCCAGGTGCTTGAATCGCCTTAAAGTTTTTGTCTGGTGCGATGCTTAAATTTCCGAGGAGTATGGTGGATCAGATACATGGGCCTGTATTTCCTCCCTGGTTTCACTAAGCATTGCATAATGATATTTCGGATTTGGAACTCATGTTATTTGTGACTGTTAATGAGATTCTCGTGGGCTTGTATCATTATAAGATTAATGCTCAAATCTAGTCGACCATTTTGAACATGTCTGGCTGAATAAGGTTTGGCTCTTATACAATATCTCAGTCAAAGAAGCATTACTTTGTTTGCACGGTCCCTCAATGGAGACACAATAATGTCCTTCTGCAGTTGCTGCACCCGGTTTGCTAACGCAGCTGCAATCTGCGTCAACATTGGTAAAATGGTGGTAAAAAATTTCATAAGCATGCTGACCTTGAAAGATTGGAATATATGTTGAAAGAAGATATGTACCCTAAGTTTGTAGTTCTAGATGACGTCTCACAGTTCTGATGATGTGGCTGGCTTAGTTGGAGATGGACAGGTACTTGAGCATCCTCATCAATGTTTGGTCCATTTGGTATAAGACCCGTGTGTGCTCCCTTTACGTTATTTGCATCCCTTGTGCCATAGGCCTGGGATATGGAATGCTTTTGCTCAGACCGAGTATAGAATCTGAGGTAAATAACTAGGACAGAACTTTATAGTGTTAAGATTAATACCTTCTTGAACAATTCCACATTCTCTTGTTTAAATAGATTTTCTTTCTTATGCAATTCTAAATTTTCCTGGTGAAGAAGGCTTCCCTGCACGGATTTGTGGTTGGAATTTAGCAGCCTGAATGAGGAAAATAGTAAAGTTAGCAGTGTGACTGAGTTAAATACTTTACCTTTCTGTTCAGCTCTCGTATTTCTTCCGTTAAAACTTGGTCCTGCAAAAGTATGAAGCCTGTTTGTCATGCAAGATACTTGGAAGCAAGTTGGATCGATTCTATATTTCTATGAATCAGCATGTAAGAAGTTAACCTTTTTTGTGCGGACACCACGGAGACTTATTTCCAATTGGTTCTCCAAATTCCGCAAATCTTTGATGCCCAAGCCTGAAAGTTCCTCTCCCATCATTTGCCTGTCAGCGTCGTGCGTAAGTATAGTTTAGCTAGCAAGTTTATTGTCTGACTGTGTCTTAGAATTTTGTGGAGTGGAATACGAAATGAAATCAAAGACTCACAGATGCAAATCTGTAACATAGAGGTTTCTCAGGGTTTGTGAGACAAAGCTCTTGATTTTTCAACCCTTTTGAGTTCAATCTGTCTTGACACTAATTGCTTATCTTTATGCAACATGGTGTTCATATAGCAACAGACTCATTTTCTTTCCAGGTTGCGGATGACAACTGGCATGTCTTCAACTTTTACAGGTCTCATATCCTATGTCCTGCCTGTCTTTCCATTTACCTTTCTTATGTACATGTGATGTGGAGCCATGCCATAACTTAAATTTCGTGGGGGAGTTGTGTGCTTTTAGAAATGCTCCATGTTTTAGATGAAGTCGTGAGGCCTTTAGCTGAACTGGATCCTTCTGACTAGAGTTGGAATTCCAGGATCTGAAGATCTACCTTGGCATGGCAAAGGAAATTATATCATGGTGCCTTTAGGGAAAAAAAAATGGACCTCCTTTAGTGGCATGAATGAGTTTTCTCTTAGGCCTTTACTCCCTTGAGTTCCCTGTAAATAAGATTTTGTTATTTAAAAATGGCGTGCGCAAATTTATGCTAAAAGTCGCACCATCTGCATTTTGGTCAGTTGGAACTGTCATTTTCTTTTTAAAATGCCCAGACAGCAGTAGGATGGAAATACAGAACAGTGAGTTGTTTCCAAGTACTCTTTCTTGTCTCTGGACATGGAGATGCATAAGGGGTCAGAATCTCGAATGCCCTTTTCTTTGGAAAATCCAATGAATCCAATGAGGATGAACCTAGAACCGAAACAGCAACAGCAAGAAAGCTGGACGAAGATAAACAGCAGCAACACAAAAGCAAAACAGAGACCTCAGTAGTAAGGAAATTCTTCGATCTATAGCAATGAATGCCCAGTGAAGCCTCCTTCCTCGGAATGACACGACACTAATCTGGTCACAAGGCTTGGGCAAAGACGAGGCAAAGGAGTAAGGGCAGACAGTTACTTATCTTAGCACTGACCCTCTCGGTAATTAACAGCTATAAATGGTATTGACTCGTCAGATTGGCTGATGGTCTAACTTATAAGTTCAAAGTCCAGAAAGAAGTTGGTGGTTGTGAGACGAATTGGCTTGTCAACTGCAGGCGCCATGGAAGAAACATTGCTATAAGAAATGAAACGAACAGGCTCGAGAAGAGAAGATGTACCGATGATTTTCTTGTAGTTGCTGCAATTGTTGCCTTATTATTGCTGCTTCCCTCTGCCAATACTGTCGAATAAACTGTATAATTTAGTGATATGACGGAATTTGGGCGGTCTGACAATGTCCGTGTACTGGAAGCAAATAGTGTACAAGAAAATGCATGGTCATCATGATATAAAGTTTGCGTCATCTAAGACCGACATGCCCTGTTGGCGCGAGAAACTACTTTGCCAGCCTGGGGCAAACTTAGTCTTTTTTTTTTTTTTTCCCTAGAAGTTCCCCAGCTTTCTACTAAGTTGAAATTGTGGGGCAAACCTAGTTTTTTCACTTAGATTTGTCATATTCCTCTATTTATAGATATTTTTCTTTGCCTATCGTCTATTTGAACTCAGGGCAAAAGGACATGACCCACGAGTCTCTGGAAAATTGCACTTCGCACCCTCGAAACTCAAAAGTCATGCATGGCACATGCCATTAGAAAAAAAAAAAATTAACGTGATCAAATGCTTGTAACTAGATAGGAAATCTTCAAAGTTTGGTGTATACTTACTCGAATCTACGGGATAAAATTAAGATTCTCGTTTTTTGAATGAAAGACAAAATTTCATCAGGGTGTCAAAGAAGCACTGCCCCTTTACGAAAAGGCTTCCACTCGCCCACACAATAAATTATGCACAAAAGATATTTTACCGTATAGAAAATAACGAGGAGCTTTACTGTGGTGAAGTATTGTTCACGGAAGGCCCACGTTAAATTCACTCCCATGTAGCCTTAGACACACCTTAAAATTTAAATGGTCCAAAATAACGCTCGCTAAAACCTCGTAATGGGTAAGATTGATGGAAGAGGGAAAATGTGCTTTTCGTTAAGATCAAATTAATCTAACTATTGCCAATGAGGCGTTGGCTGAGTTGGTGGAATCCATGAGCCTTAAACAGTTAAACTGATAAGGTCCCAGGTTTGAATCTCCCCGGCCGCGTCTTAGGGGACTTAACCGGTGGTATTGACGCTCATACCCCCACCACCACGAGAAATAGTCCATTGCACGTGGAAAATCTCGATTACCAAAAAAAAAAAAATTAATCTAACAATTTTTATCAACCTTTCTTAAATGTCGTTTCTTCGTCCTTTATGTTCAAATCGAAGAAGTTACATGTTCATTGCTTTTTCTAAGAGCCATCCAAGATTCAAGTATTTTCATAAATTTTCGTGGTCTAGATTCTAATATAAAGGAATATCTACTTGTTAACAGTGCTTTTCTAAAGTTCAATATGGAATAACTCATTGCACCGTACAATCTTTAGTTCAAGTTTTTCTTAGGGGAATTCTTTTGTTAAAGTTATGAACTCTTTATGATTATATTTTACATTTAAAACATGTTAATATACAAAGATTATCAACAACTCAAACTCATTACAGCAACAGCAGCAAAAAAACTTTATCGAAATCAGCTTGAGCACATTTAACAAATTGAAGATAGGAAATGAGTCTGTACCAAAATGAATAGAAAATAACATAAGAAGATATAATGAAATGTCATTGTTTTTATTAATACTAACAGTCTTGTGTTTTTCATGACCATGCATGTTTTTTTTTATTTATTGAAATGACCAAAAAAATCATAAATTTATTGTACATGTGTCACCAGTCATAAACATTTCATTTGGTCAATTTAGTCTTAAACTTTTGATAATTTTTCAATTTACTTCTAAACCTTTCAATTGTGTCAATTAAGTCTTAAATATTTCGGTGATTTGCCAACTTAAAATCTTTTGATGATTCATCAATTTAGTATTTTCGAAAAACTTAAGTAGAAAATTGTTAACATGGTGGACGTGGACATGTTTCAATTTTTTTATTTTTATGAAATTTTTTCCTTTTTTTCTTTGGTTTTTTATTTTTTTCTCCAACCTTGGGCCGGCGAGGTGGCTAACCGACCTTCGTCAATTGCTAGCGAGGGTTGTAGCCCTCGCCCAAGCCCTCGTTGGCCATGGGCAAGACAACCCTCCCTAGATAGACGAGGGTAGCCAACCCAAGGTTGGAAAAAAGAAGAAGAAAGAAAAAAAAATGACAATAAAAAATAATAAAAAATTATAAACATTTTTTATGTTAGCACCAGCTGTATCACGTAAGTCAACCAACGCTGACTAGACTGTCATGTCAGTGATTTCTGATCAAAATTGGTTGGGACGATAAATTGGCAAGTTGCCAGAAGGTTCAACATTAAATTGACAAATCGTCAAAAAGTTTAGTTCCAAATTGTCATAACTTAGAACTGAGTTGACAAATTGTCAAAAGATTTTGGACTAAATTGGCCAAACTAAAAGGTTTGAAATTGAATCTACACAAGCAATAAAATAAGGACTTTTTTGGTATTTCCCCCCATGGTTTTGGATTTTCAACGGATATCAATCTTCACTCTTTTCATTTGTGATTTTGATGAATTAATTCTCTTTAAGTTATTTTCGTCACCTCAGTAAGTTAAGGAGTAATATAACCATTTGGTGGGCGAAAATAGGGTGGGCCTATTTTGTCAATACGGATCTATAATTTATGGAGAAGAAATTTGTTTTGAAACGTATTTCAATCGTTCTTTGCATTAAAGTTCCTTCGTAGGTTAGCGCATGGGACTTACTTGGAAGTTGGATTGATGGAACAGTTCATCGTTAGTTTTGTTAAAAGTGTACTGATAAACCCCAAATAACTCGATAAGTGTATTTAATTTAATTAGATGCAATTGAATAGGAACATATGGAGTGGTGGAAGTAGAGCAGTAATAAACACGAAAAGGTGGGCATGTCGTTCTTTAGGAGTGCTTGTACTGTTCCTTATTGAATGATAATACAGAATAGCAACAAGAACAAGAACAAACCCTATTTCAATAGGTTGGGTTGGTCACGGTTAACTCTTTTTCACATCGGCTTCTTTTTCCCAATCTAGTACCATATCCTCCATTATATTCAAGACCTCAGAGAGTTCATTCATAGCCTCCCATTGCCCCCTTCACCCTACATCTCTGTCAGACTGTCGGTAGTGTCTCAGGTTCTAGATCATTAGAGCCTCTAACGTATATCCTTTAGCAATTCTCAAACCATCTTAGAGAGTTTTTCTCATCTTATTTTCAAGGAAGTTATCTCATCTTATTCTGGATGGCAGTCGTATGGACTGTATATTCATCAACAGAACATTCTCATCTTTACTCCAAGCATTTTGTGTCTTGGTGGCTGACCATCCAACATTCTGTGCCGTCTATATCGTCAGGCTTATTGTTGTCTGACTGACTTTATGCTTAAGCTTACGTAGCTGTATGATGCGAGATGCACTCTTCATTCATCCCTGCTTGTATCTGATACTTTTGCCAATTTCAAGACTCTAGAAACTAACACTCTTTGATAACAGATAAGGAACTAGGTAGCTGCAGTCAGTTTTCAGAAAGATAGCTTTCCTCACCATTTTTTCTTGATACCGACACATCCTATTTTGGAGATGTCGAATTCCAGGAAGTTCAGAAAGAGAGCTAAACGGTGCTCATGAAGATGACTACACATCCTATTGCTACTAGGTCTTATGAGTAAGGTGTTTCCCAAAAGATGCTAACTTCTCATTTGCAGAACTTCAAATCTCAAGCATCGAACCTTTATAAAGGGACAAATATAGCGTCGAACAAGATATGTATCTATTTACAGTAGCAACATTTGGTATTTGCAAAGATAGACAGTTCAAAATCAAGATAACTTTGATGCAAATGAATCCCATTACTAGTCAATTTGACCACACGAATTTATTACTTCTTGCTTACTAATCTTTAATGTTGCTTGCTTCAGAATAGGAAAAGTTTTATAGTTTCTTGTTGCTTACCAATATTGTCTTATAATTCTTGCTTTATCTCTCAATATAAATTGTCTTCATTTCGAGGTAAGTTGCACATAGTTAAAGGAAAAGTTTTATCAATTGACGCTTTTTGTTCTAATGAATCATATTTTCAAACTAAAACTTCTGGAGATAGGCCATACAATAAAGTTACGCATGAAAAGGTCATGAGATATTGCACAAGAAATTTAAAGATTGGCGAAGTGGACAGTAGTACCTTAAGTTCAGCCAGCGGGTTGCCAGGTTGATCGATCTCTTCTTTTAATTTGCCATACCGCTCAATTACCTTGTTCATGCTGGTTAAAGAAAATGTATTGAAAGTATTAAATTTGACACTTTGAGTAAGCATATTATTAATTACTGCCACTATTGAACAATTTGTCAATAAATCCATGTTAGAGGTGACATAACCACCCATCAGGCCGTCCATTTCCCATCGGACGGTCAACAATCGATCGCGTCAATAAAAAAAAAATTCTTGCCCAAAATTTTTCCCCTCTCAAAATTTGACTTGATTAATTGTTGATCGTCCGATGAGAAATGAACGGCCCGATATGGGGTTATGTCATCCCTAACATGGATCCCCAATGTTAGGGGATACATTTCCCAGAAATAGATGCTTAAAAGGTTTTTTATGTTCCTCATAACATGCTCACGGTTGATAATGCTTTCACTGCACCAAAACTTGCTTAGTCTCAAAATGAAGCTCTTTGGCCAAAAGTTTCAAAATCCTATTAGATGAGCCTTCGATGTGCATATGGCAACACATGCTCAAAGCTAGGTACTGTTTCTTTGGTTTCAAGATTGAGAGACATCAGATGTTGGTTCCATATACTTTTTCTCTCCATTTCTGTGAGCATGCTTGAGGCCGACTCCAGCTTGCCTATTTCCATGGGTTTGTATATAGTAGTAGTTCATTTTCGTTTACTGGAATCATGTCTAGTTCTAGCTATGATGCAGCATTTCCTAGTCCATGTTACTCTATAGTTTCATAGTTCCTAAATTAAACAGCATACCCAAAGCTGGAAATCATTACTCTGTTTATCCTTGACCTAATAGAAGATAATCAATATGTTACAAGCCACTAATCATTTTTATCTGTGGATGTCCCAAATCTTGAGGTGATTGATTGGATTTCAATACCAACCACGATGGGGTCTTCGACTGGGGTGAAGTCGTAACAAGGTAGCACAAATTTTGCTACTTATGCATTTTCAGCTCTTTGGTCAAATGGTTTAAGGAAATAGGGACATAATTCTTCTCATGTATTTTAGCTTATTCTTTTTTATGGGCTGTTAGATCAAGTTGTTCTGCGGAAATAGAAATCAGATCTCATATATATGTAAGGTTTGATGCTACAATAGTTGACAATTATTGAGAATTGTTATTTCAAAATAGTTTGATTTACATAAACTGTTTGGGTTTGAAATTCCATGAGAATGATCAAGGTTCGTTTTTTTTTTAAAAGTAGATCAAATATGTTTGAATTCAGATTCTTTCACAGTACGCATCTAAGACATTTGTATAAACCAAACTACAGAAAAAATAAATACATTCGCAATAAAAATTTCTAAAAAACAATAATGAAGATTACATTGTGCATTCGAAGTTAGTTATGTAATAGCATTCTTCCGCGTTACAACATATGAGAATAACCATCTAAACAGTTTTTTACACACTTTTTTGGGTGAAGTGAAGATTACTTCTGAAGGAAAGATCTCCCCTTTGAAAAGAGACTTGCTTCCTTGAAAGAGCGAACATATGTTTCGAATCCTTGACACGATCTAGAGAAGCCAAAAAGTTTGTCCACGACAAGGTTTAATTCCTAACGAAGACTCCAGCTAAGTCCGTAAAGAAATTTCCCGAGTTGCATGGTTATCTAGTGAAGGAGAATTACGAAACTACACTGAGAAAAAAAGGAGACAAAATTTACTCTTTTCCATGTGAGATGAGGTTCTGCTTGATTTAGACTATTGCGAGATTCTTAATTTCTTTTGAACTACAAATGACTTTAGGATATCTTCATATAACTCGCATGAAACAGGCCAAATGAATCTTTAATTATCTAAAAGGTACGCAAAATGATTTATTGTTTTATTCCTCATCCAAGAATTCTAAGCTTTCACTAAGATAATAGTAAAGCACAACCACTTTAGCATAAACGTTAGTTTGCAATTTCGTAACCGTAGCACCTTCTACAATGTTATATACTTGGACGTTTTAAGAACGGTATGAATTAATTAACGTAAAACACCAATGTAAACAGAAAGTTTCACAAGCGGCTTAGTCCGCCATTGTCTTGGTGGTCAATATGATAATGGATAGTTACAATAAACTAATCTACGGTGGATTGAGCCGTATGTGGAACCTCATTGTTACACCAGCGGTGGATGCTATATAACTCCGATGGACACTGCTATGCGGAGAGCCAAGTAGCTTCTTCTCTAGCTACTCTATAACCTTCATTTCCTAAAGTTGAATGGCACGTAACAGTTTGGTTTTAACCAAATATCCCAAGACAAAGTCTTATATGGCTTGCTTTTCTAGATTGGCTATATCTCTGAAAGATGGATTCATCAAATTTGGGGGATTCCATCCATAAATCGATTATTCGGGAAAAATCGATATACTTTTAATATCGAATCGGGATCAACTAGGATAGTTTAGCTCAATGCTTTGTGCATCTTTCGGAAGCATGATGCTGAAACTGGATCTCATACTCATCTATGAAATTCGAGTTATATCATTTCTCAGAGAACTTGGAATCGTTGGATGCTTGCTAGTCATAGGATTGAGTTGTGGCTGGGAATTCGTGTCTAGCAAGAAGAAAGAATTTTCTTTCTACTTTTCATCAGGCTTGTTGCAAAATCTTCTCTCTACTCTATTTGAAATCTGGAGAATAAGAAATGACATCAGAATTTTCGTTCTTCATTAGGCTTGTTCTAAATTTTTTTCTCTAAGCAGTTTTTAGTACGAAGAGATGATCTATTTGTTAGAAAGTCCAACCCAAAAGCTTAAGCTAATAGGTGGAGAGAGACCACATGAGTATAAAGAGTATTTAGATTCCGTTGTCAAGCAATGTGGGACATACTTCAACACCCCTACTCACGTGCTAGCGGATTACGAGCACCACGCACATTCGCGAAAGGGATAAAACTGGCTCTGATACCATGTTAGAAAGCCCATCCCAAAAACTGAAGCTAATAGGTGGAGAGAGACCACATGAGTATAAAAAGTATTTAGAACCCGTTGTCAAGCAATGTGGGACATACTTCAACACTATTGTTAGGAGAATAGTAAAAAACAATGAATGATTGTTGTGGAATGTACCTTACATTGATGTACAACTTAGGAGAGTTTGTGATCATTTGCATGTCTTCTCCTATTCAATGTTTATCAGCCTATTTGAAATATTTCAGTTGTAAAAAAATTATGTCCGGACCCGACCAGCTTTAGAATGGATACTTACATGTTCAACTTCGCTACCGCAATATGCAGTATATTCTCCGGGGTAAATTTTTTGGCACATTCATTGTTGGATGGCCACCTTACCTAGACACCTCATCTTCCTAATTATTCCTATATGTAATTCATCCCTTTTTGAATCACCTGAGACTACGACATTGATGACATCTTTGAACATAAACTTGATACCTATTTTGTACACAAAATCCGTTTTATGTTCTCTCATTTTTCGTCTGCAGCATAACTTCCACCCCCTCTATTTCATTTACATCATTTTAATGTCGAAGCAAAAGCCAAAACTTCTAAAACAAGAATGGGGCCACGCCATGCATTTCAACTCATATCTGATTAATCTCTTTGATCTTCCAAACATCTTAGCAAACAGACAGAGATCTTATTCAAAACATATATGTCCAGAACTTTTTTCCTCAAAGTCACCATTTATAGTCCTACTATTTATTCTACATGAAACTCGGACATATTTTTCCAGATAGCTTGGAGACTAGGAGAAGAGTTTACAAGCATGAAACTTCAAGGGTTCATCAAAACGTAAGTTGTTCTTCTGTTCTAGTTATGGGTAAAAGATTAGTTTAGTGATGATGACACTTTCTCGAATGTCCTCTTGGATGAAAGCTTTGTATGTTTGTCCATACAATATGATTTAAGCAATGTCTCATGACACATGTACTGGTATTATCTTCAAATCCTATATCATGCTTGTGTCCTCTTGGAGTAGGATCTACTTCAGTAAGTGTGTTTTTCAATGACGAACCCAGCGGACACTAGCGGACTTATACTGACTTGTCCCATTGAGGGAATGGAGAGTACACGAGGCCCGGATAATAGGGGTGGCTCCTAGCACGTTTTAATGTACTAAGGGGATAAGAATGAACGAAAATCACACCATATCTAGAGAATGTTGCGGAACATATTAGATAATTTGATACGTGATTGTCTTTATGGAACAACCGATGTGGCATTGAGGTGCTCATTACAAATGGGTGGATATTGGATGATGGGAAGTGTACAAAGTAACATCTATGTATCATGGAAAAAGATTTGGTGTTGTATAGGGGTGACACCGGTTCAGTTTGACCTAGGAACCGACCGGAATCGACCATGCTGAGTACGGTTCCCATTTCAAGAACCTAAAACCAGCCTAGCAATGATTTGTTTCCCTGCTCAAAGGCACTGGTTCAATTCCAATTCCGGGAACCTAGAACCTACCTAGACTGATTTGTTTCCCTGTTCAAAGGTCGGAACCAATCCAACCAAGCCAGTTCTTGAGTTGAACTTGTTTTGAAGCCACTGTTGGTGAAAAAGGAATACTTTTCCAACCTTCAAAATTTGAACCGTGGTCTTCGATATGATTAACTAACCATTTGACTAACCAATTTTTCTAAAATGAAATTGTGCAACTTTCATATTTTATGATAGTAATTTTGATATTCACCCAAAACATAAGAATGGGTAGTTCCTAGGTAGAAGTAGGAAAAGGTGGGTCTAGAACCGATTGGTTCCGTTTCTGGTTCCAATCTATTGGAACCGAGTGTCACAGGGTCAGTTATCGCTTCTAGATCAGGAACCAGCCCTCCTTGAAATCAATCACACTAATATTATACTACTTTACTATATGTGATTTCCAATTGTGGTGACAAACAACTTATTGAGTCGGTGAATCACTCACTTAGTGTAGAGGCTGAGTTTAGTAAAAACTTGTTTGGATTAGGGAAGAATTGACGTGAACAAGCTCCTAGAACAATACAAGAGCTAGAGTAGATCTCCTTATTTTGAGATAAGACATTGTGCTAAAAGTAGGAAATCACAGCATATATTGCTAGTATAAAGAAAGCTTTACACGAAACATCTCATGTACTCTTGATTTAAGGGTTTTAAACACTCAGTCTCTCATTATCCATAATACTAACTACCAAGAGTAGATATGGACATTTGTTGAATTTTTTTTCGTATTGTCTGTAATTACTATTGAAAATACTCGGTATATCATTTGAGGTTTAAATATTTGGATATGGTGACAAAAAGATTCACTAACACGGAGGATAAAATCTATTTAATTACTGTCTTCCACGAACTTAGATTAGCAAAGCTAGACTCAGGGGCACCATCTTAAAAGTGTTTCCAAAACCCAAATGCTGGTTTTGCAGCAAAGTACATGAGATTGTCATGTGGATTATTATCCTAATGGCGGCCGGTACGGAAAGAAAACAAGAGAGCACATGGTGCACATGAAGAGGAACGCGTGAACAGAAGATTCATTTCACGTGGGAGAGTGCCGTAAATATAATACAAAAGTGCAAGATAGAGGTTCTAAACAGATAATAGGAGTTCAAATTGAGGGAGGATTAGGACTTTTAAGATCTTTTAAACATCTTAAGCATTCTGAGGCACTAGAATGACGTTGCATTCATGGACTCAAAAGAGATAAATACTAGGTCCATCCAATCGGAAACGATAATGGAGTCACCCTTAGATAAAAGTGAAGGCCTCTTCCACTGAAGTAAAATCTCAGTAAAGTCCCAAACCACGTCTGTGTTTCAAACTTATTGGTTACTCATCTACGTTGCATCCTACTTGATCCACAAGGTTAAAGATTGTATAGTAGGCCCGGGATTTAGGGTTGATGGTTACATGGTTTAATCGGGTTCTCCCTTTTCAAAACTAGTATTGGCGAACAACCCAGTATTTTCTCCTCCAACCAAATCTGGCTCAATACCGCTGAATCCTCCAGGCAGGTTGATTTAGAAATTAGCTTTGTGACTCTATATAGTGTCAACATCACCATAAAAAATTAGCATATCAGAGAAGGCATAGGGAAGATAATCCTAACTGAGTCAAGTGCAGCAACCAAGCAAAATCAAAATCATCAATCTTTTTCTCACCTCACTCCAACTGAGCCTCTATGCACCTGGACATCTGTTAATGTCTCTAACAGCTAGAAAAAGGCTACGGCCATCTCCGGCGATACCGACACACAGCGAATAACCAGGGCAGGCAGCTGTTAACGGCCGCAGCATACCTAATTGTTAAAATCCCCCGCGCGGATCGCTTACGCTTTTCACTTTAAGTACTAGAGCTTGGTAAAGTGAAATGGTACAGAAAACTTACCTCTCTCATTCTTCTTTCAATAGAACTATCTTAATTATTTGTGCGAAACAGCAGAAAAAAATAATTAACCGAACGTACGGATCAATCGAATGCACAAAAAAGTTGATATATTAATCAGGAGAGGAAGCGAGGGAGAAGAACTGACCTGGAGCTGGCGAAGTCGTAGAGCTTGCCGGTGCTGGAGAAGATGACGACCCCGACCTCGGCGTCGCACAAGATGGAGAGCTCCTTCGCCTTCTTCAACAATCCATTCCTCCGCTTCGAGAACGTCACTTGCCTGCTCGTCGTGTTGTCGATCCTCCTTATCACTATCTTCCCCCTCCCCATTCCTGTCCAGCTCGCACACTGCGCCTCTGTGTACAACAATCGCAACCGAGCTTCAGCTCACAGAGAGATAGAGAGAGATTAAAGAGCGTAACATCGATCGGAACGAAGAGAGAGGATGGGAACTTTGACGAAGAACTAAGGAAAGTAAAATCGGAACCTAAACTTGAACTGGAAACGAAAATAGAAGAAGAGATGGAGATAAGACTTCCCGATCAACGCGAGAGTTTCATGAGAGAGGAGGAGAGAGAGAGATTTTAGCCGCGAGACTCGCAATCGGATGCGATAAAAAAGGGAGGGAAATTCATTTCGGCGAAGAAGCAGCAGCAGCAGCGGCGGCGTGACAGGAGTTGAAAGCGAGAGAAGGACTTACAGGCCCGGCGGCGGAGCTTTAACGGCTGTTTCGCGGCCGTCGTTCTTGGCCGTACTCGGACGCGGAGATGAGATGCTATATAAGGAAAGTCCTATGCGAGGGATCTGTGAAACCGCTCCACCTCTCTCTCCTTCTCTCCACCCACCGGCGGTTTTGGATTTGGTTTTGGTTTTTCGGTGACGCGTGGCCCAATCAGATGCTCGAGTCATATATAAAACCAGGGGGTTTTGGGGTATTGGGCGGAGACGTATAGATCGTCGACACGTGGAAGCTGCATTCGAATGCTTTAGGTACTACTGAGCAACGGAAGTAAGGAATGAGGGGAAGAAAAATGATTGGCTTGGCCCCAACAAATTCGGAAATGCCCAAATTATCCCTCTGCTCCAAACCTTTGGCTTCGTTAGGTCTCCTACTGTCTTCCAATAAAATAACAGCCAATTAAAAATGTTTTAATCGTCCGCAACACTTTATGTGTAAAATATTTTCATGGACAGTGAAAATATTTTTCATTCGTTCATTTTTATAAGCGATAACTATTTTCTGAAAAATATTTTTTAATCCATTTTTCGTGAAATAAAAGGAGTGTGAACGTAATGACTTTTACCTTAATGAATTCATTATCCATGCTACCAAATATGCTTTAAACCATTCCCTCTCTCTCTCTCTCTCTCTCTCTCTCTCTCTCTCTCTCTCTCTCTGAAAGATCCGACCTCCTACGTGAGGTCAGCCTCGGCTGACCCTAGATTCTCTCACTTTGGCTGACTTCAGATTCTCTCTCTCTATCTCTAAAAGATCTGACCTCAGATCTGAGGTCGTCGGCCTCAGCTGATCTTCGATCCAGGGTCACCTGAGGTCAAGTGGCTAGTTGTGTGATGCTTGTGATAACAACTTTCTCTTTGTCTTTCGTACAAAGAGAGAGGGGAGGAGGGGAAACTACAGAGTGGAGAGAGGTGAGAAAGAGGACCGACGACGATGATGTCGTGTGGCGGAAAAGGAGGTCAGTAATAACTTTTGCATCCGTAAATATTTTCTTATTTCAACATCTATTGTCTTTAATGCGATGTTATGTTGATGAACTTCTCAAGATAAAAAGGTCTTTAAATATGATTATCATAGGCCTTAAAACAACGTCTAATTCTATCACGTCATACCAAACGACGCATTAACTCGTCTAACTTAATGTGCCAATTCCTATCTAAATGGATTCAGCGGGTCACCCATGTACCGTCTATGCCGAACTCAAACTTATATAAATGCGTAACTTGTCGTACCGGGAAAATCTTGAGCGAGAGAACCAGTTATATTCGAGCCTTTTGATAAAGGCGCTGCCTAGATAAAAAAATCTTTTTCCTTGTGCCAAAAAGTAGTTGGAGAAAAGGAAAGTGGGGTCGGTTAGAAAAAGACCTGCCCTTTTTTTTTGCACTTTTTTAAGGTTGTCTTTAGGAGGGAGTGGAAAAGCGCGACCAAACAAGAAAATGGAAAGTCCCATGTTTGGTGACAGAACTATGACGTTGTCCATTTTGAGGTTACGGACATGCACTGACGGAGCAAGCCCCCCGAATCAAACTTTATTACCAGGATTCTTCGTTCGATGTGACCGGATAAATCTCAAGTTGCATTAAGATAAATTGAGCAAGTGGGAGAGAGATCGATTGGTGGATAGAAGAGGTGGCAAATGGGGGGTCGAGTCGGATTTCGGTCGGGTCGAATATGGTTCGACCCATATTGACCCATCTGACCCATATTTAATGACCCAAATCCGACTCGACTCGCGACTGACCCATACCCGACCCAACCTGTTTTGACTCATATTACCAAAACACAATAATTTTTTTAAAAAATAATATTACTAAAATAGTTCCCAACCTTGGTCCCGGTCCCGGTCCCGATCACGACCCCGGCCCCGGTCACGGCCCCGGGACCCCGCCCAGGCCCAAGGACCCGGCCCCGGGACCCGGACAAGGCCCCGGCCTCAGCCTCGGCCCCGGTCCCGAGACCCGATCCCGGCCCCGACCCCGACCCCGGCACTCTGCCCCGACCTCGGCCAGGGTCCTGGTCATGGCCCCGGCCCCCGGCCGCGGACACGGGACCCGGGACCCGGCCCCTCCCCCCCGCCCCTTGCCTTGGCCTCGGGACCCGGCCCCCCTGCACCGGGACCCGGGTCCCGGCCCCGGACCCAGACTCGGGACCCGGCCCTGGCCCCGGGACTCAGCCCTGGCCCCCTGCCCTGGACCCGGCCCCGGCCCCGAGACCCGGCTCCGGCCCCGGCCCCGGCCTTGGGACCCGACCTCGGGCCCCGGACCCGAACCCGGCCCCAGCCTCGGGATCCGGCCTCCAGCCCCAGACCCGGCCCTGGGACCCGGCCTCGGCCCCGGACCCAGCCCCGGTCACGGCCCCGGACTCGGCCCCGGTCACGGCCCCGGGACCCGGCTCCCGGCCCCCGGCCCCGGACTCGGGACCCGGCCCTTCCCCCCGGACCCGGACCCAGCCCCGGCCTTGGGACCCGGCCCTGGCCCCGGACCCTGCCCCCGGCCCCGGACTCGGACCCTGGACCCGACCCTGGCCCCGGACCCGGGACCCGGCCCCTGCCCCGGACCCGGGACTCGACCCCGGCCCCCTGCCTCGGGACCAGGCACGTGTCACGGCCCCAGGACCCGGCTCTGGCCCCGGCCTCTGACCCAGCCCCAGGACCCGGCCCCGATCCCGGTCCCGGTCCCGATCACAGCCCCAGGACCCGGCCCCGGTCCCGGGCCCGTTGCCGAGTCCCGGGACCCGGTCCCGACCCCAGGACCTGGCCTCGGCTCCGGTCCCGAGAACCGGCCCCGACCCCGGGACCCGGCCGCACTCACGGCCCCGGACCCGGCCCTGGCTCCGGCACCAGGTCCCGGGACCCGCCCTGGCCCTTGAACCCGACCTCTGGACCACGCCCCGGGACCGGGTTCCAGTCTCGAGACCATTTGTAACTTGTGGAATGATATTGTCCTTAGAGTCGAAAGTTGGTCAATATGGGTCGAAAGTGGGTCAATGTGGGTCGAAAATTGATTTAAATGTGACCCATTGTTAACCCATTTTTAGTGAACCTTTTAAAAGTTAATTACCCATATTGCCACCTCTAAGTGGATAGGACTGTTGATGACCGGCCAAAAAGCTTGTCCCGAATTAAACGTTGCGATTGTTTTTTTCCTAAATTCTGCTTTCTAGTTGAGAGAATAATTAGTTGAGAAACGTACCCACATTATTATGTATGTCCTGCAAAAGGGAAGAAATATCAACAGCGTTGATCTCGGATCTGCTACAATTCCTCCATAATTTGGTCATCCAATCAAATCATTTCATTCTAGAAATCCACCTCTGATTACTCTCGATTGATTTATCTCTTCTTGATTGATTCACCTTCTCTGTAAATCTTTTTATTTTAAGAATTAGAATGTTGTGTATTAGTCCTTTTCATGTATTCTTTCTTTAATTTGCTAGCCTTCTTCATTACAAATAGGATTGTATACATACGACTTGAAAAGCAGAGAAAGTAATATACTTCTTTCTATTTCTCATAACTTCCTTATTTTCTCCTCTCTATTATTTTTCACATGGTATCAGAGCTATTCACTGCGAAAGCAAACATAGCCTCTTAACATTTTTTTTCCTTGAAATCTCCATGGAAAAATTACCAACCTCAACCCCTCAACCAGTTGCAATTTCTGAATCGAATGGTGCATCCTTGCCAATCACGGCAATTCAACAATCTCAACATTCATATGCTCCGGGAAATCAATCCCACACCATTACTCTCCCAGCCATTGGAGTGAAGCTTAATGGTGATAACTATGTTGTATGGAAAGCAAGGCTGCTTCCACTTCTCCGGGCAAATAAACTTTTGCCCATTGTTGAAGATATCTCTCCTTGTCCTCCAACTCATATCACACAAACAAGTGCAAATGGAATTGCTACAGTTGTTCCAAATTCTGCTTATGAAGAATGGTCAGTACGTGATGAAGTGGCACTGGCATGGATTCTCAATACCTCAACTGAAGCAATTGTCAGACAGCTCTCAACATTCACCTCTTCAGCAGATGCATGGCGATTCATAGCGATTCATAGCCACATCCTATGCAGCAAGAAATCATGCTCGAGCGGCTCAACTACGGATGCAACTACAAACTCTTCGTAAAGGTAACCAAACGGTTACCCAATTTTTTCAACAAGCAACAACCATTGTGGATCAGCTTTCCTCTATCAGCGAAATTATCTCTCCCTAAGAATATCAAACCCACGTATTTCGTGGATTGAGTCCAGAATATCAGAATCTTGCAGTCTCTATTTCAGTTCAATGTCAGTACCAAGAAATGACCCGTGAGACACTTCACGGTTTACTTTTATCTCATGATGCTCGACTTGAGCTCATGGAGCCCTCGCTGCAAGCTCCGGCTGCATTTATAGGGAAGACTGAAAATATCTTTCCTTCAAACTCCTCTCGATCTCCACAAACTGGTACGAATCGTTTCTATAGATCCAATCCTCATCAATTCTCTAGGTCTGTACGTGAGAATAGCACGCATGGTACTGGGCCACAAAATGCAAGCAGATTTTCAAACATTCGCAATCCTACGCGTGGCAATGGCGGCAATAGATGTCAAATTTGCAATAAATTTGGCCACAGAGCTAATGTTTGCAAGGAAAGATATATGCAGCAGCAATTTGAGCAATCTCCTACATCACCGCAACTCAATTTTGCGAAAATTCCTCCTTCGCCATCTGTTTTCTCCTTAGAGTCATGGTACCCAGATTCGGGTGCCACCCATCACATGACAAACAATACCTCTCAGCTGTCTAATGTTCAGCCTTATCATGGTAATACTCATGTGATCATAGGTAACGGATCTAGCTTACCAATCACTCATACATGTAACTATATTACCCCAACCTTTCGCATGTCTGATGTCTTAGTTGTTCCTTCTATCAAAAAGAATCTCTTGTCAGTTCATCAATTCTCTGAAGAGAACAATTGTGATTTCATATTCTCACCTACTTCTTTTCTTGTGAAGTGTCGCCATTCGGGGAGGATCATACTTCGAGGAGATCTTGATCATGGCCTCTACTCTACTTTCACGTCTTCAACCTTGTCTCCTTCATCGCCCCTTGCTTTTCCAGCATACAAGATAGATTCCATCCACAAATGGCACTTTCGTCTGGGTCATGCCTCCTACGATACAGTTAGTCAAGTACTAAACAAGTCTAGAGTCTCTGTTTCTCCTTGTCATGCATGTCTCTCTAGCAAGAGTCATAGTCATGTTCATCCACTCTCCACAAATAAGTCTTCAGCCCCCTACAATTAGTCCATTTTGATGTATGGGAACCGGCTCATGTAACGCCTTTTTTGAACAATCGTTATTATGTATGTTTCACCGATGATTTCTCTCGGTTTTCTTGGATATATCTTTTTCAATCACGTGATCAACTCCTTTCTATCTTCACTGCATTTTTAAATTTGGCGGAGAATCAACTTAACACTATGGTCAAAGCCGTTCAATGTGATAATGCGGGGGAGTTTCAATCTGCTCCTTTTCACAAGCTCTTGCAGGATCAATGAATCCATCACTGTACATCTTGTCCAAGGACTCATCACCAAAATGGCACTGCTAAAAGAAAGCATCGACATATTGTACAGATGGGATTGTCGATGCTCTATCATGCCTCAGTTCCGACTCACTTTTGGGATTTTGCATTCGAAAGTGCTGTTCATATCATTAACAAGATACCTTCGGCAGTGCTCAACCATAGATCACCTTGGGAGGTTCTCTATCATGTTAAACCTTCAATTCATCACTTACGAGTTTTTGGCTGCGGGGTTTATCCAAATCTTCGGCCTTATGTAAAGAACAAGCTAGAACAACGATCTCATTGTTGCATTTTTCTGGGTTATCCTCCTGGCTTCCGTGGTTATCGATGCTACTCTCTCAAAGATAATCGGTTCTATATTACCACTGATGTTACTTTTGATGAAGATTTATTTCCTTTTATTAATGCCACATCATCAGTTAATGCTGGCCCCTTTTGTAGTTCATCAACAGATCCATAATTTTTTACCTAACCAGATGGCATTTCTACTCCCGCCAGTCCACTCATTACCTCTACAAATCAAAATCATTCTGTCTCCATTTTGCAGGACTCCTCTACTGCATCAACAATAGCACATGTTGTGTCACCATCAACAAAGAATTTTTTACCTAATTTCGTAAGTCCTACTACATGCTTTATAGATCAATCTAATTCCTCTGTTGATCAAACAATCAGCTCCTCGGCTCAGTTAGAGCCATCTCCTGATCCGTCCATGGCTCCTACACATCCGATGGTTACAAGGTTTCGAGACGGTACATTGGCCCGACGTCATCTCACTAAAGATCACACATAAGCTCTTCATTCTGTGTTGCATCCGATACTTACTCCAACTTGCTTCAGTCAAGCAGCTAAGGATCCTGCATGGAGGACTGCTATAGCTGAAGAATACATAGCCCTTATGAAGAATCAAACTTGGGTTATTGTCCCGTGTCCGCCAAAATTTAAAGCGATTGGATCCAAATGGGTATTTCGCATCAAATATCGTTCAGATGGTTCGCTTGAAAGGTACAAAGCGAGATTGGTGGCCAAGGGATATAATCAACAAGAAGGTGTTGATTTCCATGAGACTTTTAGTCCCGTTGTGAAGCATGTAACTGTCCGCACGGTGATTTCGCTTGCTTACAATCAAGGTTGGATACTTCGACAACTTGATGTTAAGAACGTATTCCTTCACAGCCATCTCACTGAGGAGATTTATATGCAACAACCACCAGGTTTTGTTGATGCTAATCACCCTGATTACGTTTGTAAACTTCAACGGTCTCTTTACGGATTAAAGCAGGCACCGCGAGCTTGGCATCAAAGACTCAGTTCTTTTCTCTTATCTATTGGTTTTCATGTCTCTCGTGCTTATTCTTCCTTATTCGTTCTACATACATCATAATACATTGTATTTCTCCTTGTATATGTGGATGACATCATCCTTACAAGATCCCCCCAGGCACCACTATCCACTTTAATTGCATCTCTACAACGGGAGTTCGCTCTCAAAGATCTTGGCGACCTCTACTATTTTTTGGGGATAGAATTACAGCACGCTGTTTCTGGCCTTCTTTTTCATCAAGGGAAATATGCTGCTGAAATTCTTAAGAAGGCTAACATGGACAAAGCTCGGGCTGCAACTACACCATGCCTGACTAGTTCGGATCCTCCTTCTCTTCATCAAGGTGTCCCTTTTCATGATCCTACACTATATCGAAGCACAGTGGGTGCACTACAATATCTCACCATTACCCGACCAGACCTTGCTTATGCTGTGAATACTGCTTGTCAGTTTATGCATGCCCCTACAGACACCCATAGGCAGTATGTCAAGAGGATTCTACGCTTCGTCTCTAGCACTCTGAGTCACGGCATCCTCTTCACTAAAGGATCTCAGGATTTTCTTCATGCTTTTTCCGATGCAGGATGGGTTGGTGACCATGATACTAGAGGCTCAGTGGGTGGTTATGCTATCTTTCTTGGGTCTAATATAATCTCATGGAGTTCACGCAAGCAAAGAACGGTTGCTCATTCAAGTACCGAGGCGGAATTTAAATGTCTTGCTGACACCACTACTAAGATCATATAGATTCAAGCTTTACTTTCTGATTTAAGGATCGCACTTCAAAAGTCGCCGGTACTGTGGTGTGATAATATTTCAACTATATATCTCAGTGGTAATCCAGTTTTTCATGCTCGGACAAAACACGTGGAGATTGATTATCATTTTGTCCGTGAGCGAATTCATCAGTGCCAATTACATGTTCAATATATCTTTTCGACGGACCAACCGGCGGACATGTTCACCAAAGCCCTTTCAGGGTCTCGGTTCTGCCTCCTGTAAGACAAGCTTGCTGTGACTGCCGCCCCATCAACATGCGAGGGGGTGTCAAAGGAAAGAAATATCAACAGCGTTGACTCAGATCTGCTACAATTCCTCCACAATTTGATCATCCAATCAAATCATTTCATTCTGGAAATCCACATCTGATTTCTCTCGATTGATATATCGCTTCTTGATTGATTCGCCTTCTATGTAAATCTTTTTATTTTAAGAATTAGAATATTGTGTATTAGGAAATCACTCTTTTCCTTTTCATGCATTCTTTCCTTAATTTGCTAGCCTTCTTCATTATAAATAGGATTGTATACATACGACTTGAAAAGCAGAGAAAGTAATATACTTCTTTCTATTTCTCATAGCTTCTTTACTTTCTCCTCTCTATTATTTTTCACATGTCCAACTTCGATGATCGAATATCGATTACTGTTCCATCACGGGTAGTGTTAATATGTAATCAATGTGTATTACGAGGTCATTCTATAATCTGACCGTAGTCAATCGATCCTATAAATGCAAATTACGCAATCCTAACCAGGGTCGATTCACCATAAACACCTTGTCCATATTTTTACAGCCAGAATAGAGATATGTATTCATAGAAAGACCCATAATACACATGGATTGCATATATAAAAACGGGAACTCTAGTGTAGGTTAAAACTGTACTCAGATGTTTCCCTCTGCAGGATAGTATCCAATCCAAGCCTATTATACTTTAGCTGGCCAATTTCGCCGCGTGTATTAATGTCGATGAGGAGGGTCAATTTCTTGTTCCTCTTTTGTTTTTTTTTTTTTTCCTAAATCACTCTAAGTTTCAATATGTAATTGTGCTATAGATGGCAGGATCCGGATCCCCTGCCTTACTTTTTGTAAGGTAGGGGATCCCCACCCTCCATTCCCCCTTTTTATAGGGGGAAATATTTATGGAGGGTGGGGATGGGGGTATGGCAGGTGCGTTTAAGGCAGCTGATCCATACCCTAGATGGCATGGCCACACAGATAACAAATTAGATTATTTAGGTTCAAGTAGGCACTACGGTACCACGAAAGACAAGATCACATGGGTCCATGACTCATCCGACAGATTCAATGCAGGAATCCACTGGTTCCTCGGAGACATCGAAAGAGCCCATCTCGGCGCACCCACGTGTCGGTCAACACGTCAATAAATGGGCAAGATTGCCCTTGGTTTTCTGACTTTTGAGGTTTCCATATAAGGTAACGAGCTCAGCGTGCCCGCACGTTAGCCCTCTCATTTTTGGTAGGAGACCACAAAACGAGGCCTTGTCCCTCCCTTCAGCTAAACCTTTTGCACACTCAATCACGCGCGATGCACTTCTCAAACCCTAATTTCTTCATTTGACGAGCAATTTGCTAGGAAAAAATAAAAATAGGTTGGGTTACCTGGAGAAAGGCTCATTTCGAGTGCGGAGAATGACTCGCCTCTGGCGCTCTGTCGACGGATGATGATGTCGTGCATTAGGTCAGGTAGGCTGTCTTATCCCACTCTGTGAACACCGATGAGCGTGATGGTTTAGCTAACGTGGCACGAGATATTCAGAGGAGCACCGCAAGTTATTTTAAATTATCTAGCACGCATCTTATGCCTAATATCCCACTCGGCTCCGAATCAATTCACTGGCCCCCTCATCAGAAAATGGTTTGGTTTGAGAAGAAAGGATATGTTTTTTTAAGTATTCGAGCTGTCATCACAGAAAATATTTAGTAAGATGACGTCAGAAAGACATGTGACAGATGACCCGTCACGGCTGCTCATTGTTAGTGCCATCGAGTGTGTGGCTCCATATTATTGAACAAGTCTTGAATATGATCCTGTTTTTTTTTTTAAAGCCCCCTCGTGATTTAGACTATATAATTCCTTCCTATCCTTTGTCTTGAATATTGTTAGATATATTTAGATCATTATCCAGAATATTATGAATATTCAGAATATCATAAATAATCTAAATATTTCTTTAAAAAAAATGACCTAAAGAGGCTCATTCAACTGACATGTCCAGGATAAGCAATTGGATTGTTGAACATATCCATTCACCTCAGCGCATGTACAAGGAAAAAGTGTCGAAATATGTTATGTTTTACTAAATAAGACTGTGATACAACGGCATATATAGTGTACTTGTCGGTCCGATCCGAATTGCAAGCAATCGGTTTTGCTCAATTGAGCTTACTAATTGAAATGAGAGATCCATTGTTCGTTCTAAGCAATCACAAGGCGCGCTCATTAAGCTGCGAATATTGTGCTATACTATCTTCTAGATTTGGCCTTGGCATGTGGCGTTCATAAAAGGATGACAGGAAAAACTTGATCGTCTTCTTTATTTCCGCATCGATCGACCTATCGGGATCCACAGTAAACACGTCGCCAAGCAAGAATTTTTTTCACAAACTTCTCCTTTTAATTATGTATTAACACACCTAAAGAGGTCCTCCATGACATCAAAAGGAAAAGTGTCAAAAAAGTCCTAAACATATTGTATGAATGTCAATTCAGTCCTAAACATTTTATATTGGTGTCAATTCAGTCCTAAATCATTTATTGGTGCTAATTCAGTCCTAAACCTTTTGCATTAGTGCCAATTAAGTCCTAAATCTTTTGTATTTATGCCAATTGAGTTAATCCGATCAATTTTGACCGAAAATCGCTGACATGGACGTTGATTTTCCTATGTGTCAACATAGGACAATGTCCGCGTTAGAGCCGACCGTGCCACGTAGGAAAATTGACGTCCACACCAGCGATTTTCGATCAAAATTGATCGAATTGACTCAATTGGCATAAATACAAAAGATGTAGGACTAAATTAGTACTAATGCAAAAGATTTATTAAGAAATGAATTAACATCAATGAAAAGTTTCAAACTGAATTGACATCATTGCAAAAGGTTTAAAATTGAATTGGCGTAAAAAAAAATTTAAGATTGAAATGGCACTAACGCAATAAATTTAGGACCCCCTTTTTTTTTTACACTTTTCCTGACATCAACCATGTTGCTCCTCTCGCTCCGTTTAGTTAAGTGTGGCAAATGAAGTCATTTGCGTATGGATAGAACTCCCATATTTTGGTCAGATAGGCGCGAGACGCAAACCTAGGACTCTGCTAAAGATGGCTTTGGAAATGGTGGTTTCTGTACTACTTTTTCTCCTGCTTCCTCGAGAAAGCTGTCAATCTAGGGTTAGCTAGTGCCCTGCACGAATTCTCTGTTTTGGACCCCCCCACAAACACGGGAGAAAGAAAACAAATAAAAAAGACCTTTTTCTTAATAAGGGCATCAAACTCTTTCTATTTGGAACAGACCGAAGAGGCCAATTCAATCAGTGGCACGCACCTACACCTTCGAGAATATAATTAATACGTGTTTATCTCATCCGCATCTTATGCCGCTGAATGGAGGAGTGTGATGGGTTGACCAAAGAAGCTGTGGGAGTTGTAGTTTGTGGCATGACTCACTCATGTCGCTTCCATGTTATGCTAATAGGGATATAAGGACACCATAAATATATAATTTTTCGTGCGCCGCTTATTTGAGTATCGTGATTTTTGTTTCAACTACTTGAATGTCATAACTTATATATGACGCTTAATTGAGTGACATAACTTTTTTTTTCCCGACCACTTGAATGACATATAACTTTTCAATCGATTGCTTGAATACCATGGATTTTTTTTTTTTAAATGTTCACCACAAATGTCATGGCACGTCGGATTTCCAACACTTAAGTGAACGTTTTTTTTTAAATATATAGCACTCGAGTGATCATTGAAAGTTATAGCACTCAAATGAATAAGAGCGCTATACAAAAAAAGTTATGGCATTCGTCAATTCTTATTGTGCGGGAATGAGAAAGGGTTGATGAGTACTGGACGTTGTAAGCCTTCATTGCCTTCCGCGTGTTTCGAACTTGGGTCATACTCGTGTAAGGGCTAGTGCTGTGGAACCCGCGGTCCCCGTCGGGTGTAAGCATATGGATTGGAGAATGCAAAGCTATCTGGGAATTAGGCTCCATTGCTATGGCGAGGTGTTATGCATCACAAAGCTAAATCGTTTATCGAGGTACGTCTGATGCTCGATGGAGAGATGAGCTAAAACAAAGGCATCGTATGATTAGGTTAGGTCGCTTGTAGATGTGACCACATTGGTCACCATACTTGGCATAAACGATCTTGATACCTGCATTACCTGTTTTGTTTTACATTTAAACCATAGTCGACCTTAAAAAACTAGGGATAATACCACGAAAAACCCTAAACTGGTACACTTGTGACAAATTTACCCCAAATTATTTTTTTGATCATGAAAAACCTTAAACTGGTACGCTTGTAACAAATTTATCCCAAACTAGTACATCTATGACAAATTTACCCTCCTCCGTTAGTTTTCGTTAAATCTATCAGTCAAATTGCTGAATCAAATGACACGTGTAGTTCACAAATGTATCAATTTGGAGTTTTAACCCTATATTTGTCACATGTGTTTTAATTTGAGATTTTTCGTGACATTAATGCAATTTAACTGAGGGTAAATTTGTCACGAGTGTACCAGTTTATGATTTTTCATGATTAAAATAATTTATTTATTTTTTTGGTGGTCAAAAAAATTTGTCACATATGTAACCTTTAACTGTTTATCATAAAAATGCAATAGTAAACTTAGAATATATATTCTTAATAATACCGATAAGATTATGTTAGTGGACAAAAAACACAAGGAGCTACGAGACGGGAACTAAAAGATTTTTAACATCATTATGCCACGTTAAATCAGAATTACATTACAATAGAGGACACTCATGAAATCATATTTAGGAGGGGGGAAAGAAAAAGGGATTCGGATCCCCTAACATTGAGGATCAATGTTAGCCGTCCATTTCCCATCGGACGGTCCGCATTAATTTTTGTGGGGTGGGGGGGGGATTTTGGGCCAGAAATTTTGAGGGGGGAAAATTTTTGGGTCACGTCAAATCTTGACCGTCAGATGGGAAACGGATGGTTCGATGGACGTTTATATCACCCCTAATATGAATCTCCAATATTAGGGAATCCATTTCCAAGAAAAAGAGATTCATAAATTATTTGCTGAGGGACAAATCATAACACATTATTACAATGCCATTAATCGATTTTTCCATCATATCTTTATCTGATTATGCATAAAATTCCTATGCAAATAAAGCAAATAACAGGCGAATGCGGCTGCATGTTCTATTCTAATTCGATTCAACTTCACTTGAGAGCTCAGCTATTAGTCGAGAAAAATTCCTGTTGATTTCTCTAGCTTAATCGATACAAAATGAAAAAAACTTACAACCAATATGCATGCATTTTTGAAATTAATACCGCAAAAAAAATTATTTAAAAAAATACTTGTCTCGCTTACATAAATGAATGAACTAAAATATTTTCATCTTGCATGAAAATATTTTGACATAATTGTTATCAATAATAATAATAAAATTTCATTGGATAATTATTTTAAGCAGTCATTTTTAAATAATTATTTACCAAATAATTATTGATTTCCTCAGAAATAGTTATTTCTCGGGAAATGAATGATTTGGTAAATATTTTGCAAGAAATGATCGCTCATATCGCTTAAAATCACGAGTCAATAGAAAAATATTTTTATTATCGATAACAAATTATGTCTGAATGCTTTTATGGGCGATGAAAGTCCTTTTTGTTACTTTGTTTTTGTAAACGATGCAAAAAATCGATTTTAGGAAAATATTTACCGAATCATTCACTTTCTGCAAAACAAACGCAGCTGTCGGATATATCTCATTTTACCCTCTATTGAACACTCCAAATTGCTATTCCTTCTTATTCCCATTGTGATGTAATGCAATTATTTAGCCATAATTCTCGGATATAGCTAGAGAAATGGCAAAAAGGGAGATGACATGGCCGTATAGATGATAAACTGTAGTATATGTTCAAGTTGGTACTACCACGAAAAACAAAATCACATGGGTCAAGACTTCATCCATCCAAATTCCAATGGGATTCAACACGGGAATCCATCGGTTTCCTCGGAGTCCCCGAAAGAGCCCATCTCGGTGCATCCACGTGTCGGTCCACACGTCAATAATGGGGAAAGATTGCCCTTGATTCTCGGATTCATGAGGTTTCCATATAAGGCAACGAGCTCAGCAGGCACCCACGTCACCCCTCATTTTCGTAGGAAAACCCACAAATCGAAGCCTTGTCCCTCCCTTCAGCTAGCGTTCGGCACACTGAATCATGCGTGTTGTCCTTCTCAAAACCCTAATTTCTTCATTTAACGAGCAACTTGTTAGAAAGAAAAGCTAGGTTGGCCGACCAGAGAAAGGTTCAGTCTTGAGTATGAAAAATCACTCGCCTCTGGCGCTCCGTCGACAGATGATGATGTCGCGTGTTCGGTCGAGTCGGGTTTGTCTGATCCCATGTCGTGAACACCGATGAGCACTTGCGTGTTTAGCTAAAGTGGCACAGAGAATTCTTAGTGCCGCGATTATTTTAAATTATCTCATCCGCATCTTATGCCTAGTCTTCCACTCGGCTCCGAATCAGTTCGTCGACCTCCTCTTATTCGGTTTGACTAGAAACGATAAGATTGTTTTATGTATTCGTACTGCAACCACAAAATATTGTGTGAGCTGGCGTCAGGAAGACAGGTGACAGATGATCTGTTCGTAACAGCTGTTCGTCTCCACATCATCACATAAGTTACGAATATGTTCAAATAGGGTCCACCTTGTTTATTTTGAAACTCCCACAACACCAACCCCCCCCCCCCCCCCCCCCCCCCCTCATGATTTAGGACATAGAGTTCGCTCCTCTCATTTGGTCTTCAACGTGAGTTTTAACCTGGAAAGAATGTTCAACTCTATAGTCCAGTCGCCTAATAAGCAATTGGATTTGTTCAACATCCAATGACGTTAGCGTATGTACAAAGAGAAGGCGTCAAATTTTGTTATGTCTTACTAAATAGGAACATGATATAATGTCGTATAGTGTACCTATCGGTCCGGTTCGAATTGCAGGCGAACGGTTTTAGTCGATCAAACTCGCTAAAATGAATCGAGAGAGTTGCATCGCCCGTTAAGCGGTTACAATATTCGTTGTTAACAGAACTCTTTTACGAACGTCCCCCTTTAATCACGTGTTAACGCACCTAAAATAGATCCTTAATGACATCAATCGTGTCCCCCACGAGCTCCTTTATTTTTATTTTTATTTTTCAATCCTCTTTCCGGGCCTCAGCTCACTCTTTTTGCTGGTGTTGCTGACAAAAGTCATGTGTGTGGAAAAGTATATTTTGGTCAGATAGACACGAGACACAAACCTAGGACTCTGCTAAAGACCACTTTGGAAATGGTGGTTTATATACTCTTTTTTCTTTTTCTTTTTTTGGCCTGCTTCCTCGAGAAAGTTGTTAGCTAGGGTTAAGTGGTCCTATATTTGAAATCTCTGTTTCGGACCACCCGCAAACATGGGAAAGTAAACAATAAGTTTATTTTAACCCCCCCACCCCCCGAAAGGGCATCAAACTCTTTCTATTAGGAAAAGATTTGAAGGGTTAATTCGTAACTGGCACGCACCTGCATCATCGAGAATAGGGTACGAGCTGTATTTTATGGGATGACTTCGCTCAAACTCGCTCCCATTGCAATGGGAAAAGAGAAGGAGGGCTCTTCCCCTCCAATTCTATGAATCAATCCAGTTCGGAAACTATCTTCCTTGCGATAATTGGCTACATACATGTAATTTTTTCAGTGTGTGCTGTGTGTCCTACTGCAATATATAATTTCGAGATGGTGGACTCGGAGCCATTGTTTTCCACATAGTTTCCCTACCTTGCGTGTCCGTCATCCACATGTATAGGATAAAGCTTTACTCCGAGAGCCACACGTCATGTGTTGTTGGGAGCAGCCCAACATGTTCGGGATTTAATTTGAGAAATCCTGAATATTGCTCATCAAGAATACCTAATAGGAAAGATTCCTATTATGAAGGAACGCTAAAAAGGAAGAGTACCAGGATAGAATATTATGGTGATTATTCAATTTAGATATTTCCAATCAAAGAGATTTCCAATCAAGAGGGGATTGCGAAATCAGTTAGGGAATATTCTAATTTGGATGGAGACATGCCACTATAAAAGAGCAATTGAAGGGAGGATTTTCAGAGTGCACCAGAAAATTACTCTAGAGAAATCACAAAATTCTCAACAATGAGTAAACACAAGAGTTCTTGAGAGTTCGTCAAGTGAGATTGTGTTTTGTGACAATTGTGAGGATTTATTGTGAGAGAGACACCATTAGAGTGTCAGTTGTAATCCTTTGATTATAGTGGAACGTTCCTGGACTAGCGTCCCGTGGTTTTTCCCGCATTGAATTTCCCACGTAAAAATTTTTGGTGTATTGCTCTTCTCATCTTCTTTTATTTTGTTGCGTCGATTACGTTTTTCTCGAAAGAGAAAACGAGCATCATATTGTGCGAATCTGACAGTTAGAATTCCGCTGCGATCGATTGCAATCCGACTTTCTACAACAAAGTGGTATCAGAGCAAAGTTGTAGAAGATGTCAGACGACAAGGATAATATGATCAAGCTCACGGCTACGAATTACGCAATATGGAAGTGCAAGATGGAGGATCATCTCTACATCAAGGGCTTGCAAAGGCCAATCAAGACAAGAGTGCCTCCAAAAAGCATGATAAAGACTTCGGCACCAGCTTCTAAATCAGCAAAAATCGAAAAAGAAGACGTCGACGACAAAAAGGAGGAAGAAGAAGAAGAAGACGAAGAGGAGGATGAGTGGACCATCCTCAATAGAAGATGTGTTGTTACTATCAGAAAGTGGCTTGATCAAAGCATCTTTGAAAATTTCACCCAAGAAGACAACGATTATGATTTGTGGAGAAATCTGGAGCAGACATACGCGAGGAATACTTCTCAAAACATAGCAAGCCTGATAAAGAAGGTGTCGCATATGGAGTACAAAGATGGAACGAATGTCTCTAAACATATAGGCACTATGGGTGGTTTGGTGAATCAAATCAATGCAATAGAGAAGATGATCTCTCCGAAATTGCATGCACACTTCCTGACTGGTTCTATGCCAAAAAACTGGGACACCTTAGTTGTGTCGATTCATAATTCCACGCCTGATGGAGCATTGACCGTGGAGTTAGTGAAGGATAGATTGTTGAGTGAAGAGCAAAGGCGCAAAGATGAGGGGTACTACAACCATGGTGAAAGAACTCTTGTTATCAATGAGCAAGAGAAGAAAGTAGATCGTGGAAGGAGCAAAAGCCTTGGACCTAGAGGTCGTTCAACCTCAAGGCCAAGGACTGAGAAGAGAGCTTGTTTTCATTGTGGGAAAACCGGACATCTTATTAGAGATTGTCGATTGAAGGCAGCAAAAAGGCAAGTTGAAGCACCAGCTGCAAATGTCACTACAGTTTATGAAGACATGATGGTTGTCCGCACTGATGATAGTATCAACTTAACATGCCAGGACACTACTTGGCTAGTTGATTCTGGAGCCTCCTTTCACGTTGTCCCCAAGAGAGAGTTTTTCTCTTCATATACAGCTGGAGACTTCGGTCTCGTGAGGATGGGTAATGATGGCTCATCGCAGGTTATTGGCATGGGAAGTGTTGAGATCGAGACCAACAATGGATGCAAGCTTATCTTGAAAGAGGTAAGGCATGTTCCCGATATTCGTCTTAATTTAATCTCCACAGGAAAATTAGACGATGATGGTTATGTGAGTCACTTCGGCGAAGGGAAGTGGAGGTTAACCAAGGGTAACTTGGTGGTAGCAAGAGGAGTAAAAGATAAATCTCTTTATACCATACAAGTAAAGTTATGCCGAGGAGATGTCAATGCAGTGAGAGATGTATCTACCGAGCTTTGGCATAAAAGGCTCGAACATATGGGTGAGAATGGAATGAAAGTTCTCACATCGAAGAAGTTACTCCCAAATATAAAAGGTATCTCTATAAACCCTTGCGAAGATTGCATTGTAGGAAAAAATAATAGAGTTGCCTTTAAATCTATTTCGCCATTGAAAAAGACAAATCGACTAGATTTGTTACATACTGATGTTTGTGCTATGACTTCAAGAAGTGCTGGTGGTGCTTTATATTATGTTACCTTTATAGATGACTTTTCTAGAAAGGTGTGGGCAATTACGTTAAAGACGAAGGATCAAGTTCTTGATTCATTTAAAGACTTGCATGTGAAACTAGAAAGGGAGACCAGCAGAAAATTGAAGTGTGTGAGGGCTGACAACCGCGGGGAATACCGAGGGCCATTTGAGGATTACTGCAGAGTTCATGACATAAGGCTCGAGAAAACAGTGCCTAAGACACCACAACACAACGGTGCTGCCAAGAGGATGAATCGAACAATATGCGAGAGGATAAGATGTATGCTTTCTCATGCGAAGTTGCCAAACTCCCTTTGGGGGGAGGCAATGAGGACGGCGGTAGATTTGATAAATCTGTCACCTTCGATTCCACTTAAAGGCGAGACTCCACAAAGTGTATGGAATGGTAAGAATTCATCTTACAGTCACTTGAAAGTGTTTGGTTGTAGGGCATTCGCACATATACAGAGAGACGAACGAGCTAAGCTAGATGGAAAGGCCAAGGAGTGCATATTTTTGGGATATGCTCACGAAGACTATGGCTATAGATTGTGGGATCCCGAAAGCAAGAAGGTGTTTCGAAGCTGAGATGTAGTGTTCTTTGAGGATCAAACAATTAAAGATCTCAAGAAGCACGAAGAGCCTCAAAGTGTAGAGGAAGATTTAGTCGACTTGGAACCCTCAGACTTACCAGAAAATTCTGCTCATGGGGGAGCACAAGAAGAGGCTAAGGATGACTCGACTGAGCAAGCACAAACTGAGACAACTTCCAATGATGATGCTCCTGAAGAAGTTGAGGTCGAGACTAATAATGAAGATGGTGAAGATGATGGAGCGGATGCTCAAGAAGAAAGAGAAGCAGAAACTGATGATGCGGTTGAGGAGGAAATAATTGATGCTGATGATATTCCTCAAGAGCAACCAAGGAGATCAACGAGAGAAAGGCAACCTAGCAGAAAATACTCTCCAAATGAGTATGTATTTCTCACTGACGAGGGAGAACTTGAGAATTTTCAAGAAGTGGAAATTAATGCCCATAAGAAGGAATGGATGAAAGCAATGCAAGAAGAGATGCAATCCTTGCATGATAATCACACATATGATTTGGTAAGCTACCAAAGGGCCGAAAGCACTCAAGAACAAATGGGTGTTTAGGTTGAAGACCGAAGAAAATAATCCTAAACCACGTTACAAAGCAAGATTGGTGGTGAAGGGTTTCAGTCAGCAGAAGGGAGTTGATTATGAGGAGATTTTTTCTCCTGTTGTAAAGATGTCATCCATTCGAGTAGTTCTTGGTTTGGCAGCAACCTTGAACTTGGAGGTCGAGCAACTCGACGTAAAGACAGCATTCTTACATGGAGATCTTGATGTGGAGATATTTATGGAGCAACCCGAAGGTTTTGTGACCAAAGGGAAGGAAAATCTTGTATGCAAGTTGAAGAAGAGTCTCTATGGGCTCAAATAAAGCTCCAAGACAATGGTACAAGAAGTTCGATTCATTTATGGAGAGGAATGAATACAAAAAGACGACGGGAGATCATTGCGTGTTCATCAAGAAGTTTAATGACGGTGATTTTCTGATTCTTTTATTATATGTTGACGATATGTTAATTGTAGGGAATGATGTCAGAAAAATCACGAAACTCAAGGAGGAGTTGAGCAAGGAATTCTCCTTGAAGGACCTTGGACCGGCAAGGTAGATACTTGGGATGAGGATATCACGCGATAGAGCTTGTGGAAAGCTGTGGTTATCCCAAGAGAGATATGTAGAAAAAGTTGTGCAAAGATTCAATATGAGCAATGCCAAAGCAATCAATTCACCTTTGGCCAGTCATTTTCAGCTTAGCACGAGGCAGTGTCCCTCAAGTGAAAGGGAGAAGGAAGAAATGCTGAAGATTCCTTACGCATCTGCTGTCGGAAGTCTCATGTATGCGATGGTGTGCACACAACCGGATATTGGGTATACTGTTGGGATTGTCAGCCGGTATATGTCAAATCCTGGCAAACAACATTGGGAGGCTGTCAAGTGGATACTCCGGTATCTTAAAGACATGGCAGGAGATGTGAATTCTAAACGATCTACGTTTGGTTATTTAATAACATTTGCAGGTGGAGCTGTCTCTTGGCAATCAAGATTGCAAAAATGCGTTGCATTATCCACAACGGAGGCTGAATATATAGCCGCCACTGAAGCTAGCAAAGAGATGTTGTGGATGAAGAGGTTTTTGCAAGAGTTAGGGCACAAGCAAGATGAATATGTTGTGCATTGTGACAATCAAAGTGCCATTCATCTCAGTAAAAATTCCACGTTTCATTCGAGAACAAAGCATATTGATATTAGATATCACTAGATAAGGAAAATGCTGGAAGAGAAGCAGTTGAAGATCAAGAAGATCCACACAGAGAGAAATGGTGCTGATATGTTTACAAAGTCTCTACCTACGGAGAAACTAAAATTCTGTAGGAAAGAGACTGATTTATCGAGCTGATGAAAAGGTTTGAGATCCTCCATGATGGGCTGGGGGGAGATTTGTTGGGAGCAGCCCAACATGTTCGGGATTTAATTTGAGAAATCCTGAAGATTGCTCATCAAGAATACCTAATAGGAAAGATTCCTATTATGAAGGAACGCTGAAAAGGAAGAATACCATGATAGAATATTCTGGTGATTATTCAATTTAGATATTTCCAATCAAAGAGATTTCCAATCAAGATGGGATTGCGAAATCAGTTAGGGAATATTCTAATTTGGATGGAGACATGCCACTATAAAAGAACGATTGAAGGGAGGATTTTCAGAGAGCACCAGAAAATTACTCCAGAGAAATCACAAAATTCTCAACAATGAGTAAACACGAGAGTTCTTGAGAGTTCATCAAGTGAAATTGTGTTTTGTGACAATTGTGAGGATTTATTGTGAGAGAGACACCATTAGAATGTCAGTTGTAATCCTTTGATTATAGTGGAGCGTTCCTGAACTAGCGTCCCGTGGTTTTTCCAGCATCGGGTTTTTCACGTAAAAATTTCTGGTGTATTGCTCTTCTTATCTTCTTTTATTTTGTTGCGTCGATTACGTTTTTCTCGAAAGAGAAAATAAGCATCATATTGTGTGAATCTGACAGTTAGAATTCCGCTACGATCGATTGCGATCCGACTTTCTACAACATGTGTGATCCTTCAAATTACTTCGACCGAAACATGATGTGATTTGAGTACGAAAACTCACGCATTCAAATCAAGCTCTTAATCAGTCAACCAACTCCTTAGAAATTAAATAGATCTTTTTCACTCACGTGTAAGTAATTTTAGGAGCAAGTGTATCAAATGTTTTCAGATAGTATGGTGGAATCCTCAAATTTATGGAGTTGGTGCAATGAAATCCCTCCGTTAGCTCCATCTAATTTGGCTAACAAAAACTACTGACTTGACCTTTTTAAAGTTTTCCTAATATACGTGGCGTCAATGTGCCTTATCAAGCGGCCCGTTAGGAAAAAGCTTGAAAAATTAAAAGGGAAGAAGAGAAAAGGGTCAAAATTAAAAGAAACAGGTTATGATTAAAAAAAAGAAAGAGAGGTAAAAAATTGAAAAAAAAATAGAGAGAAAATGATGGTGTTGAAGTGGTGGTGGCAGCGGCGGCTGCGACTGCCATGGACCTGCACAGTTCCTCAATTGTTCATGGAGGGGGCAGCGAGCAAGGGTTGCTAGCCCTTGTTGGCAACGCCAAGGGCCGCAAGCCTCCCCCGAGCCCAAATCGGGTGCTTTCACTATTCATGCTTGTATTCTAGCGTCCAATTTAGTTAAGGTATGGTTACTCTTTTATGAAATTTAATTATGGTTTGGAGAAGACTGATTATTTTGGGCATTGTTGCACGCTTTAGTTAACATTCATAGTTATATAGAGAGAGAAAGTAATTAATAAAAATGCCAGATCAACATTTTCACTAGTCATATCTGACGGGCTTATTGGGCGGATTTGATTGCAAAGCATATAACAACAACAAAAATATCGAGATTTTGCTAAGTTATTGCAAATTGGAAAAAAAACATGAGGAATTTTTTGGTTTCTCTGTCAGTTTTCTCGGTGAGTTTTTGTGGATTTTGCTGGAAGGTGTAGGCTGCGCATGAAATCTTGCCCGGCCCAAGTATGACTTCTGGCAAGGAAGTTGAATTTTCAGCTTTTACTTTGAAGTAGAAGTTGAATTTTCAGCTTCTGCTTCATAAGTTGATTTCTGATAGAGAAATGCATTTGATAACGATTAAAAAAGACGATGTTCGAAACATTATGAAAAAAATATTCGATGGCGGCAGTGGCGGCGGCCGGGGGCGGCCGGCGATTGGGCAGCGGCGGCGGCCGGTGATTGGGCGGGGGCGGGCGACCGGCTGCAGCCGCCAGCGACTGGTGGGGGCAGCGGCCAACGACCGGCGGCGACGGGCGACCGACGGCGGCGGCGGCGGGCGACCGGCGGCGGTCGCTGGTCGGGCGGCGAGCGACAGGTGGCGGCGGCGGCCGGGCACGATGGCCGGTCCCGCGAGAATGACTTCTCAAAATCGCCCAAAAATCTTGCCAGAAGTAAAAAAATCTTACCATAAGTCAATTTTTTTACCAAACGAATTTCTACTTCGGCAGTGTTTTTATCAAAAGAATTTCCCTGCCAGATCGACTTCTGGCAGGGAAATTAAGAAGTTGGCAAGATTTCATGCGCACCCGTAATCTAAGACTGGAAAACACTCGAGTGATTAGAATTCTATATAATTGGCTCTTCTCATGAAGTAGGTATCGTCACTCCTAGATCACGTAAATTTCTCGTATCTTCTGTAGTTTTTCACTTATTCCTCTAGTAATTTCGTCTTCTTAAGTTAAACTTAAGTCGCAAGATCCAGTAGTTTTCGCATCATTTGGCGACAGAAAAAGCCTATATGAGATTAACTTTAAACATGTTTTTAAGTGTAAGACCACTATATTAATTCTGATATAATCATTGACCCCGCCAAAAAAAAAAATCATTCTTGCCTCTAAACTACCCTTTTTGAGTGCCGAATTCCGTCTGCTTCTTCTCCAGTGTCTTCTGTAGCTTATATACTCCCTTGGTGCTCTGAGCTTTAAGCTCCATATTATCAACTTTAAAAAAGAGGAAAACGTATACAGGCGCAGTAAGGGGTTGGTTTATTTCGCGAAAATCAAGGATTTAAAAATTATTTTCCTTAAATAATCGCTTGTGTCATTAAAAATAACTAGTCAATAAAAACTTTTTTCATTATCGACAACAATTTATGTCTTAAATTTTGATGAACGAATAAAAATTTTTCGTTCATCATTTTTATAAGAGTTACAAGTGTTCATTTTTTTTAAAAAAAATGATTTATGAGTCGTTCATTTTTCAGGAAATAAACAGGCCCTAAATTATTAAGAAGATCTGATCAAAATGCTTTGGGCCGATTTTAGGGGTTGGTTTTTCCTTGGTCATTAAGCCCAAGAGCCTGGTTTAAGCAATGACAAGCTCGAAACAAATGAATCCAATGGACGTGTTTCAGCCCAAGAGTATCTCATGCAGTGTCAGTTTAGTCTGTGAAGCCCAACTTCAACGCCCATCAATTCAGGAAAAAAAAAATTGAGTAGTGTTGTAAATAAAACGGCGATCTTTGGAATCAACTCAGAGAATTCTACCGAGAATATAATGAGAGAAAGAAGAGACAAGAGAAAAGTGGGAGCATAATGTCAACTCGTATATCATTGTCCTCAACAAGTTATACAAGCATCTATTTATAGGCAAGAGAGTACAAATGTTCATGAAATATAAAAGGCTAAACATCAATCATCATCAATCCTCCTTAATGTACGTAATCAATCCTCATTAGAAGAGGAAAAATGGTAGAAGGTGAAACATCCACTTATTAATATATTTACAACACTCCCCCTTGGATGTTCACCCTTTTATATACGCTATTATATTGCCTCATTAAAAACCTTGCTAAGAAAAATCCAGTGGGACAAAAATTTAGCGAAGGAAAAAAAGAGTACAATGCGTATAATATTCCCCCTCATTTTAATAGTCATTGCACGTAGGCTGCCTCATTAAAAACCTTTGGTAAGTAAAAACCCAGTGGGAAAAAAAAACTTACAAAGGAAAAAAGAGTACAGCTATAAACCTTCTGGGTTGCATCCTTCAGGGATGATTAATTCGCTCCCCCTGATTGAAGTAGTCGTCCAAGCCGACGCATCCCTATTCTATATACAAATTTTTCAAATGTGGAAGTAGGAAGAGATTTAGTGAACAAATCTGCAATATGGTCACTAGAGCGAATTTGATGGATATCTATTTCATCATTATTTTGGAGTTTATGCGGGTAAAATAACTTAGGTGAAATATGTTTAGTTCTATCACTCTTGACAAATCCATCATGTATTTGTGCAATGCAAGCCGCATTATCCTCAAAAAATATAGTAGGGGTATCATGATTTGAGGATAAGCCACATGAACCTTGAATATGATATATTAAAGTTCTCAACCAAACACATTCTTTGGCAGTTTCAAATAATGCAATAATCTCATAATGATTTGAGGAAGTAGCAACTACACTTTGTTTTACCGACTTCCATGAAACTGTCGTGTCTCCACAAAGGAATACATAACCAGTCTGTGACTTGGCATTATGAGGATTAGACATATAGCCAGCATCATAATATCCCACCAATGTTAAATCTTTGTTTTTCTAGTAAAATAAATCAAGATCAACAGTTCCTTGAAGGTAACGTAAGATATGTTTAATGCCATTCCAATATCTTCGGGTTGGATTGGCACTGTGTCTAGCTAAAATATTTACTGCAAATGCAATATCAGGCCTTGTGCAATTTGCAAGATATAACAGTGCTCCAATGATGCTAAGATAAGGAATTTCAGGTCCTAATCTATTCTCATTTTCCTCTTTAGACCTAAATTGGTCTTTGTCCACTTCGAGTGAACGGACCACCATTGGTGTGCTGAGAGGATGAGATTTATCCATATAACATGTCTCCAATATCTTCTTTGTATAACTAGACTAGTGCAATAAAACTCCTTCTGGAATGTGCTCGATCTGCAGGCCGAGGCAGTACTTGGTCTGACCCAAGTCTTTCATTTCAAATTCTTTTTCAGGCAGGAACGAGCTTCTTCGAGCTCTTTTGGAGTTCCAATGATATTCAGGTCATCAACATATACAGATATAATGGCAAAGCCATTTGGTGACCTTTTTATGAATACACAAGGATATATTATATTATTTACATATCCCTGCTTCAGGAGGTATTCACTTAACTGGTTGTACCACATGCGACCGGATTGTTTAAGACCATATAATGATCTTTGCAACTTAATACTGTACTTGTTGCGATTTTCATTCTTTCTCATCTTGGGCATTGGAAATCCTTCAGGGACTTTCATATATATATAGTGACCCATATAAATATGCAGTCACAACATCCATTAGGCGCATATCAAGATTCATACTTACTGCTATACTAATCAAATAACGAAACGTAATATTGTCCATTACGAAAAAATAAGTGACATCAAAGTTTATACCGGGTCTCTGCGAAAATCCTTAAGCAACTGGTCTCGATTTATATCTTACCACATCATTCTTTTCATTGTGTTTTCTTACAAACACCCATTTATATCCAACAGGGATAGCATCTTTGGGTGTTTGGACAACAGGTCCAAAAACACAACGTTTATTAAGCGAATCTAGTTCTGTCTTAATTGCCTTCTTCCATTTAATCCAATCTGAACGCTTCTAGCATTCAAGAATGGATTTTGGTTCTGCATCCAGACTATCTTTTGAGACAGTGAGCGCTACTGAAGAGGCAAAGGAGTCGTCGACGACAGTTGTAATTCTATCATATTTCATTCCCGTATTCATTTAATTTACTGCAACTTCGATATTGACATCAACCAAATCCTCATCGTTTCCCAGATCAATAGGCTTTTGTCGTTCCGTATTCCCGGGATTGTCATTTGGGGCAGCTGCACTAATTTCATCGAAATTGCTTTCCTCTGCAAGAGGCGCATTGGGTGACTGAATGTTTTTTCTTTTTCACGAATTTATGTCTTTGGCCCCTGTGGGTCGTCCACACTTCCGGCGTTGACTAGGCTCATCCGACATTTTTTGTCCCAATGGGATCTCCACTCTAAGTGGTGCGTTTTCTGCAGGAATATGGGACTTAGTCACCCCTTTGTGATCAATAAATGCATCTAGCAGTTTACTTGCTAAATGTTGCAAGTTAATAATTTTCTGAACTTCAAATTCAGTCATGCTTGTACGTGGATCAAGATAATTCAATTGATCTTCCTTCCAGGAAATTTCTCAGCATTCTTTAAGCTTCAGGCTTTCTCCCCCTAATGCCGGAAATAGTGTCTCATCAAATATACAGTCAGCGAACCGGGCAATAAACAAGTCTTCTGTTTGGGGCTCCAAATATTTTAGAATAGATGGAGATTCGTATCCCACATAAATACCAAGTCGACGTTGAGGCCCCATTTTAGAACACTGTGGAGGTGGTATAGGAACATAAATGGCACAACCAAAAATTCGCAGAAACATCAGGTTCACATCCACGTACAAGTTGAATCGGAGAGTATTCATGATATGCAGTGGGTCGAATTCTAATCAACGATGCAGCGTGCAATATCGTATGTTCCCATAAACTAAAAGGTAATTTGGCCCTTGATAGCAACCGTCTAGCAATCATTTTCAGCCATTTAATTAAAGATTCTGCCAGGCCGTTCTGTGTATGAGTATGTGGCACATGATGCTCCACGTCTACCCCAATGGCCATACAATAGTCATCAAAAGCCTTAGACGTAAACTCACCAGCATTATCTAACCGGATCTTCTGGATTGGATAATTAGGAAATTGTGCACATAATTTAGTGAGCTGAGTGAGTAATTTTGCAAAGGCCATATTACATGTTGACAACAGGTCAACGTATGTCCATTGCGCTGAAGCATCAATCATGGCCATAAAGTACCTGAAAGGTCCACATACAGGGTGGATAGGCCCACAGATATCTCCTTGAATTCTATGCAAAAATATAGGAGATTCCACCCTTACTTTAGTATGAGACGGCCGTACAATTAATTTACCCCCAGCGCACGCATCGCATACATAATTAGTGGGTGAAGGGAGCCCACGATTTGTTAATGAATGCCTAACTGAATGCGTTAATATTCGGCGCATCATATTCGACCTTGGGTGACCCAAACGATCATGCCATAATTGAAAACCTTCTGGGTTTGTGAACTTCAAGTTCATCGCAACATATTTATTACTTATATGTATGTAAGTATAATATAACCCGGAGGAAAATGATGGTAACTTTTCCATAATTTATTTTCTGTATCCACTCATCTGGGTTAGATACAAGTATTCTTTGCTACCTTCTGTCTTGGTTTCAACGTGAAACCCATTGGAACGAATATATTTAAAACTGAGCAGGTTCCTTTTAGACCGTGGGCAAAATAAAGCATCATCAATAAAAAAAATTTGTACCCATTGGTAGTATTACATGAGCTCTTGCGGAGCCTGTAATTATGTTACTATCGCCTGAAATAGTGGTAATATTTCCTTTGCATTGTAATGTCACAAAAAACTTCCTCTGCTGGAGGATAGTATGGTACTGTCTACAAGACAAAGAATACCATTGTTCTCCTCGAGGTAATTACTTAGCATCATTGATGACTAACAAAAAAAAATAAGAAATGAAATTACAATAAAGAAATGGAATTACAATATCAAAAATAATATTCAAAAACTGTAGAATACACGAAAATAAGAATTAATCTAAATCTAGAAAATGATCAATATCAAAAGGTGTATTGTCAAGAGATGGTTCTTTATTCTCCATTGAGGGCTTGGTTGCAACATTGGCTTCCCTTTTTCTCTCGTCTTGTTCTCTTTGATAGAGATCAACCAGGTGTTTTGGGGTGCGACAAGTACGAGACCAATGGCCGGTAGAACCACATCTATGGTAAACATTGGCACCAATCCGGTTAGGTACTTCCGGACCTTCTTTTCTTTGTGAACCTCGTTTAGGCCCTTGTGAACCTCTATCTCAACTTTTATAAGGCTTATTTTTCAAGTTATGCCATTTGCCTTTCCAACGCCCGTGGCTCTTGTTGCTATGACGTGCGCCATGTGCTTCAAGCACAGGTGCCGATCCAGTAGGACGAGAATTGTGATTTTGCAGCAACAATTGGTTGTGCTTTTCAGCTACACGTAGTGTTGAGATTAACTCTGAATGCTTGGAGTAATTCTTTGCCCTATACTGCTGCTGGAGTACAAGGTTATTGGCATGAAAAGTAGATAATATTTTTTCCAGCATTTCAGTCTTTGTGATCTGATGGCCACAGAGTCTTAATTGTGATACAATTCGATGAATGGAAGAATTATATTATGCTACGGATTTAAAATCCTGAAAGCGTAAATTGATCCATTGAAACCTCGCATGAGGAAGGACAACTTCTTGTTGATGATCAAAGCGATCCTTCAGGGATTTCCATAAAACTGCAGGGTCCTCCTCAGTCAGGTACTCAGCCTTTAAATCTTCATGTAAATGGTGGCGAATGAAGATAAGAGCCTTAGCCTTCTAGGCTGGAGTATAATTAGATCCTGGGAGAATAGATCGACTGAGATCTAACGATGTTAAGTGTATCTTGACATCAAAAATCCATGTTAGAGAATTACTTTCGGTAATATCTAACGTCGCAAACTCTCTCTTGGTAATGTTTGACATATTCAAAAGAAATTGTAGAGATATTAGAAGGAGAAGGGATGCGGTACCTTGAGCGATATCCAAGATTCTAACCGATTCGTGCTGATAACGTGTTGTAAATAAAACGGCGATCTTTGGAATCAACTCGGAGAATTCTACCGAGAATATAATGAGAGAAAGAAGAAACAAGAGAAAAGTGAGAGCAGAATGTCAACTCGTATATCATTGTCCTCATCAAGTTATACAAGCCTCTATTTATAGGCAAGAGAGTACAAATGTTCATGAAATATAAAAGGCTAAACATCAATCATCATCAATCCTCCTTAATGTACGTAATCAATCCTCGTAACCAATCCTCTTTAATGTACGTAATCAATCTTCATCAATCCTCCTTAATGTACGTAATCAATCCTCATTAGAAGAGGAAGAATGGTAGAAGGTGAAACATCCACTTATTAATATATTTACAACAAGTAGGGCTTTTGCACGTTTTTGTTTCAATTCAAATTTCCAAGAGCAGGAGCATTTAGGTCTCTTACTGTTATGTATGAAAATAAAATTTAAAAAGAAAAATAAAGAAACATGCGATAAGGGAGAGAGCGTAATATGCATTTGAAGTCGTACGCAAACCGCTAGAAGTCTTTGATAGTGAGAAAACATTCCGATTAAGCTCCGTTTGTTTCGCGAAAAAATAAATAATTTGATCTAAAAAAATGATTGCTTGTTGCCGGTAATGAAAGCATTCTTCATTGACTTACTATGTCAAATGATACAAGCAATTATTTTTTAGAAAAAAAAAATATTTTTTAAATTAATCATTTTTTGCAAAACAAGCGGAGTTTTGAAATTCTTACCAAGGCCATTGTCACCAATGCATAACTTTGTACTTAATATGTCGACCTCATGACACGTGGAATAAGAAAAATATTGCGGTTGAATATTTGCAGGTATCATGAAGGGATCAACGATAGCTTAGAATGCTTTGTTTCGCGAAAAATAATTAATTTGGAAAATATTTTCCTCAAATTATACATTTTTAAAAGAGAACATTTTTAGAAAAATATTTTTCAGAACATTCATTTTTCATGAAACAAACACAGCCTTATATGTTAAAAAATTAAGTGTTCCCCATCGAGGGTGCATATCTACAAATAATTCTTATATATAATTCTCATGAAACCAACATGTTAATTCCCACCTTAAATGGCTACATACCATCCCTTCCTCAAAAAAGGAAGAGGAGGTACATTAATGATTTGCTACTAAATTGGCGGTTTTGTTTTAGATTCTTCAAATTCACATTAAAAAAAATCCATTTTTTTATCTAGATTTTAATTGAAATTTGAAAAATCATCCTAAGAATTCCATGATCTCTTCCCCAAAGTCTAACATTGCTTTTGGTCCTTCATAATGCACATAATTAGTGGGTCTTTACAGTTTGTGCAACTATCGAGTTCGGTCTAATTCCCCTTCCTTTTTACTATCTAAGTGTAAGGTTTCTGAATTATCCCTATAGTTCATCTAATTCATTAGGTTTAGTAATCCTTACTTATTACAAGCGTTTCTTAAATGTTGTTCAAACGGGTTAGGTTTTTTTTTTTTTAAATGAATTAGATGGGAGACCATCGACGTTCTCCTTTTGGGCAGGTGAGATAGAATTCTTGGATCAAAATTGAGGAGAGGAGGTAAATTCCCCTTTTGATTGCTTAGAAAAAACGACGCCGTGAAGGCGCAAAATTGATGACGAAGAAGCAATCGAAAGATGAAGACACGTACACATGGTGACGTCATTTCTGAAATATGTTTTCACATTCTCTAATTTTTTTTTTTTTGGTGGCTTTTAACAATCTTAGGTACTGAGAGTAGAGGAAAACACAGTTCACAAATGCTAATGTGGTATAACAATTGGGCTTTTAAAAATTAGTAACTCCCAAGGCCCAATGTCTCACCTAAGCCCATAAGACCATTTTCTAAGCCCTTTTGGTTTTGCTTCCGCTGGTTGCAAGGGGAAAAAAAAGAGGAAAAAGGGATAAGGGAGAAAGGCTCACGCACGTTTCAAAGGCCTGGACAACTAGGAGTAATTATGCTTGGGGTAAGAATTCAACTTTTCGATTTTGCCATTGTACGCAATCCCTTAACTTTTCAATTTTTCCATTATAGGCATAAACCTTTGCGTGAAATTTCAATTTGATCTCTTTGGGCCATCTTCGTCGTAAATCGCTCATGTAGTGGTGTGCCACGTAGGCAAGGTTCGTGATGACTGGGTCGTTATGCCAATGATTTTCAGGAAGAATTAACCGGAATGACTACATTAGGATTTCGCACAAAAGTGTAGAACTCAGTTGGCGAAAATTGAAAAATTTAAGACTAAATTGACATATAGACGATGGGTTTAGATAGGGCTGTCAAATGGACCTGCACCGGCCCAACCCGACCCAGCCCGGCCCAATTTCTAAAATTGAGAAATTTTCGAGTCGGATCCGGTACTGTTTCAGTACAGTATCGATATTGTTCCGTAGTGGGCCGGCCGACCCACTTCTCACCTCAACCCTCATTCCTTCCCTGTTTCTTGGTGGAGGCGATTGATCGGGGATCCCTCTATCTTCTTCTTGGTTTTCTTCTTCGTCTCCTTCTACTTCTTCTTCTTGGTGTCTATTGTTCTTCAGCCACCCCATAGGGCCATACCTAGACATGGGCGGTTCGACGGAACCGCCGGTTTCGATTCAGGAACCCACCCTTGAAGAGCCGGTTCCGGTTCCGGTTCCGGGCCGGTTCAAGGAATCGCCAGTTTCGTCGGTTCAATTTGTCCATACCTTTTTTATATAATTTATTTACAATGTTAACAATCAAATTAAATGTAGTTAAGTGGTTTATGCCACTTGCTTCAACCAAAAGATCAAGGGTTCAAATCTCATTTCAAGCAATTACTTTTTTCTCAATTTTTTTATTTTTTTAAATGGTGGTTCGGAACCGGCCCGGAACCGCGGTTTCGAAAAATGTGGAACCGTGGGCCCGATTCCGAGCCAGTCAACGGGCCGGTTCCGGGCCCACGGTTCAATTTGGCCATGTCTGGCCCATACCTGACGCCAACACGAGCTTTGGCCACCTTCGACTACCACCATCCCCTTCGTCTTCGTCGTCCAACTACCCTTGAGCCTTGTCGCCCAAGTCGAGCCGGTCGTGACCCTCGAACTCGAGACCTGAGAGTGTCAAATCGGCGACCTCCCCCTTTCATCTCCGCCTTCGATCCACACCCGACAATGCCAGCTGACGAGTCGCCCGATCAGCCACCGCCACCAGCCCGGCCTGAGTCTCGAGCAAGCCGCTATCATCCAGCCGTGCCGATCTGCCAAAGCCGTGCCTCGCGAGCTCAAGCCCAGCTCAAGGCTCACGCACCCATAGCCTTTCGTCAAGCTCGCCACTGCCCGACGCCTCTCACTCAATCGCCGATTCCACCTCTAATGCTCCTTTTATTTCACGAAAAATATTTTCCCCAATTCTGGTGTTTGGGGTAGAAAATGTGTGGTGGAGGAAAAGGTTTTACGTTCAATAAAAAATATCCTTCTAAATTTGAGGGACATGATTTCCTTTTTTGAGAAAGGGAAATCATTTTCCTCTCTCTCTGAGGAAGGAAAATTAAATTCTGAAATAAGAAAATCTTTCTGACCAAAAATAATAATAATAAGAAAATCTCTCTCTCTCTCCCTCTTCCTTGCTCACTGTTGTCTTTCCTCGGAGCCTCTGCGATTGTTCTCTCTTTTCGAGCCCGAAACCCAGATACATGAAGCACTTGAGCTCCTCGAACTCGAGCTCCGATAGGCTCTTGCTACTCTTATAAAGAGCGTTAAATCTGCAAGCCCGGAGCCTCCCGATTTTGAACACGTGTTAGTCGCAGCTCTCAACCGAGCTTCTAGCTAGCCGCGCCGTCGTCGCCAAGCCACTCCAGCCGTCCTCTCCTCCGAAAACAAAAGGCAACGGCTCGGGCACACTCGGGCCATCCTAGGTGTTGTTTGTTTTGGGCCGTCTCGGGCCGGGCCGAGACCCGGCCCATTGACACCCCTAGGTTTAGAGAGTGATTGGGTGACCTTCCTATAAAGTTAAATGTGACAACGTGACTTTGGGTGTTTCCTCTCTTTGTTAAACATCATAAACTTTTAATAGTCACCTAGTCAAGTCTGGATGTTTCGACCAAAAAAAAAAGTCTGGATGAATAATTGAAAACGTCACCCATATGCAACACTAGACTGAAATTCACATTTTCCTGTAGAATAAAGAGATCATTGGCTTGGTTTGGACGTTGCAATCAATAAGTGTAGGGAAAAGTGTCCAAAAAGTCCTAAACCTATTGCCCTAGTGCCAATTTAGTCCCAAACCTTTTTTTGGTACCAATTCAGTCCTAAACATTTTGCATTAGTGCTAATTTAGTCCTAAACCTTTTTTTGGTGCCAATTCAGTCCTAAACCTTTTGTATTAGTGCCAATTTAGTCCTAAATATTTTGTATTTATGTAAATTGAGTCAATTCGATCAATTTTGAACGAAAATCATTGGCACAAATATCAATTGTCCTACGTGACTCGCTTTGCACTAACGTGAATATTTTTTAAATATTTTTTTATATTTTAAATAATTTTTAAAAAAACAAAAGAAAATGCTTAAAAGTTATTTAAAATTATAGAATATTATTAAAAAAATATCCAAATTAGCGTTTGTCATGTCACGTAGGATAATCGATGTCCACATCAGTCATTTTCGATCAAAATTAGTTGGATTAACTCAATTAGTATAAATTATCAAAGATTTAGGAATAATTTGGCACTAATACAAAAGATTTAGGACTGAATTGGCACCAAAAAAAGGTTTAGGACTAAATTGACACCAATGCAAAAGGTTTAGGACTGAATTGGCGCCAAAAAAAGATTTAGGACTAAATTGACACTAGTGCAATAGGTTTAGGACTTTTTTGACACTTCTCCCATAAGTGTATCTCTAATTTAAATTTGTCCTTCATTTTGTACCAATAATGTTCAATCCACCGTAAGCTCTTTGGTTTTGCATGTCATTGATTGTGTTTTATAGAAAAGGAAGAGGAAAAGTACAAAAAAAAAGTCCTAAACATGTTAGATTCGTGTTGATTCAGTCCTAAACATTTTAATTATGTTAATTGAGTCATACACCTTTTAATGATTTGCAAATGTAGTCCATCCGAGGGATCACGAGAGATCCTCTTGCATGTTTGAATCACTTCAATCTACGGGGAACCTTGAGCATGACTTCTAAAAGGGTGGGTGGATCAACTTGGTGGTCTACGTCGTCTCTTCGCTTGCTTCTACCTTCACATCCTTTGTCGTTTCTTTCAACCTCACCGTTTGAATTAGCACCATCATTCACATTTTCATAAGAAAATGTTTATTAGGGAGAACAAGGGCTTCGTTTATTCTTTAATCTGCTGTATTCTTTTGTTTAATTTGCTTTACATCAACAAATGATGTTTCATGTGCCGAGGAGGTGGAATTTTATTTAATAATAACAATGATCACAATAAATAATTATGACAACAATAACAATAATCACAATAACAATAATCAACAATGTGGTAAATGCTTCATTCAGATTTTGTTTCGAAGTTTTTGCTTCGACAACGAGGTTTTTTTTTTTTTCTAACTGTTCAATGTCATTTTTAAAATTTTCTCTTTATAGATAGTATATGAGAAGCAAGTGCAATCCCATTGGAAAATAAAAAATTTAGAGACAAACAAATGAATTTTTTGGCATGATCCATGATTTCTTTTGTTTTGAATGTACAATTTGTTGACACCAAAATAATCTATGCTTAGTGCGTGAAGAGGAGTCGATATAAATATTAGGACGTGAATAATTGAGATATCTTCTAGATATGTTTATGATATTTTCTATATCTATGTTGATCATGTATGTTTAATTTGATTTCATGAGATAGTACTGTAATAAAGCCTATGAATATACTTTCCATGTACTCTTTCCTATACATTGAACTATACTCAAGAGGCCCCGCATGAAAACACTTCATCTTTTCCATTTCCCTGCCAGAAGCCATTCTGGCAGGGAAATGCGTTTGATAAAACCCTGCCAGAAGTAGAAAGCCGTTTGGTAAAAAATTGACTTCTGGTAGGATTTTCTACTTCTGGCAAGATTGTTTATTTCTGGTAAGATTTTTGGTTGATTTTGAGAAGTAAAAAAAACTAGCTTCTCCATTCGAGAAGTCATTCTCGCGGGCCCGGCCGCCGGTCGCCGCCCGCCGCCTCCGCCACCGTCGGTCGCCGCCGCCACCGCAGCCGGTCGTCGTCGCCGGTTGCCGCCGGCCGCCGCCGCCGCCATCGAACATTCTTTTAATAATGTTTCGAACATTGTCTTTTTGAATCATCATCAAACGCATTTCTCTATCAAAAATCAACTTCTGAAACTGAAGCTGAAAATTCAACTTCTACTTCAAAGCAAAAGTTGAAAAAACCATTTTCCTGCCAGAAGCCATTCTTGGGCAAGAATTGTTTTCATGCATGCCCTTAGTCTTCCACATTCTTCTCAAGTAAATCAATCCAACAAAGAAAAAATATGAAATGATCACAAGTTATTCCTATATTCTATTTCTTTTCCTCCGTGACAACTCACTGTTTTTTTCCATACAGTAGTTGTGATTAATTGCATCCAAACTCTCTTTGTTATATCTAGAATCAACGTGCGCTTCGTAAATGAAGATTAAGAATTTTTGTTCTTTTTTTTAGGTAGTGAATAGTTTCTGATTTTTTTTTTAAAAAAAAAACTAGTGGGAAGTTTTCTGCTTTTGATGGTTTTACAATTTTAAATTTTTAAAAAATGTCAAGGAGGACAATAAATCAAAGTGGAGAACTCAAAGGAAATATTTCATCGTCTCACTGATAGAAGTTTTTGAAGGGTTGTATCGCACACCGAATCAGAATGATCACACAGAAATTAAAAAAAAAAAAAAATAGACGACGCACAAGTTTACCCAGGTTCACCTAAGAATGGGGCTACGTCCTGCAAAGAGATTTCACTATGATTCTGGTTTACAGCCGCACAACTCGTTACATTTATCAGTTGAAAACGAACATAATATATACACTAAATGGACCCAAAACCTATACCTACCCGAAATCCCTTTGATCCCACAACAAACGGACCAACTTAAACAAAAGCCTAAATCCGTTGTTATTTCAGGGGCGCTGCCCTCGAACCTCCGCCCGCTCACCGGCGAGAGGGGCAGCCGTCCGCTCATCGGGGAGGGGAACCCCCGCCCACTGACTGGTCAGCGGGACCCTCGTATCGGGGGCGCTGCCCCCGAACCCCCCATTCCATGCGCATGAGTCACATGTCGTTGGATCATACTTCAATTTTCCTAAACTCATGTGGATATGCCCGATGTGATAAACAAGTGTCCCTAAAGTATTTGCCAACTCCAACAGTTTTGGAACACGGTGCCCGGTGGTATCGAAAAAGATGAGATGTTACAACGTGAATGGTTCCAATTATGTTCCTCCAGAACATGTTTAGAGTTGAAACAAGAATAAAAAAAAATAGATTGATTCTTTGTTCCAAAATTGCTTTTGAGAAACATGGGAAAAAATTACAAAAAAAGTCCTGAATATATTGCCATTACGCCAATTGAATCATAAATCTTTTACACATTCCTAAAGTAATTTTTTTTGCCAAAAAGGATGATAATAGAGTAGAATTATTTTAGTTGGAGCTTTTGGTTCCGCTCGAAAGATCACCACTTCTTAGTGTAAATGAATATGAATAATGAAATTATTTCTCTTCACCAAAAAAAAATAATGAAATTATTTTTAAATTGGTCCAAACAAAATTATTTCTTAGAAAGTTTTGTTTTTTGTTTTTTCCTTCCTTTAGTGATATCAATTCTCAGTACTAGAAAGAGGAGAGAGAGTGGATAAGATTAACAAATCTATAAGTTAAATTTAAAGTGTGAAGAAAAAGGAAAAAGATACGTCATTAAAGCGAATGTTCAGATAATTAAGAGAATATTCCATGGACTCGCATCTACTTTTCTTTTGTGGGGCCCGCCGGTCGGGCGGACATCTGACCACACCCACATATTCGCATCTTCGAAGTCCTGGGACTCGCTTTCCATGGTTTTTTTTTTTTTGTGCCTTAATATTGTTTTTTCCTTTTTTCTCTTTTTTCCCGACATTATTTTTGTAAGAAATCGACCCAAAATAGTTTGCACGAAATCAGTAGAAATGGCGCACTTCGATTCTCATGTTCTCGTCACTTATGTGTCAAGCCTTGGGTAGAAGATAGTTGAGATTTGAATGAAACTGAGTATCGCTAATTATTCATATTCGAAACGAGATTTCGTTATCGACCGTCTATTTTATGTCTAAAATGACTGTAGTAGTCTGATTGACTATGTCCTTGTTGTTTGCGTTTACTTGACAACACAAAAAAACAAACATAGACGGAAATTTCGCAATGAGTGGACCCTTGTGTAGCTATGGCTGAACGTTGATATTTCGCAAAATACATGGGAATCTTGAGGTAACCCACCAAGACCAAGAGGAGGTAATTGTACCAACACTCTTCTTTTTTTTTTTTACCCGAAATTATAAGTCAATTTATAGTAACTTCCTGCAACATTAGGGAAAATTACGATAATTTATAATCTATAACTCCGAAATTATAGTAGAAATCTTGTACTTTAATTGCTTCAAAATTATTTAATTTCGTAGAAATCAGAGCAAGCGTGGGAAAGACGATTGTCCTCAAACTTTTTCCTAGATTTTTTCCCAAAGCCTCCCGTGACTTTTTCCAAAGCAAAGGTTTTTTTTTTTTTTTTATGACAGAGGTGTCCGGGCCAGCTTGCACGCACCTCGACTATTCCTCGGGAGGGCTAGCACGACAACCACCAGCCGCGACCCCCACTTAAGTCACGGAGCGCGAGTTGGGAGATTTGAACCAAGGACTTGACAAGATATAGTCCATTTCCAAAGCAAATGTTCATCCCCGTATTAAATGATAAACCATAGAGAAGCGGTAAAATCATCCAACTTTTGTCAAATGATTCAAAAAAGTTCTAAACTTATTGTACTTGTATCAATTCAACTATAAAGCGTTTTAATCTGGCGAATTTAGCTTTAGATCAATTGCATTTGTGTCGACTCAGTCATAAATGTTTCAATTTGACCCGTTTGTCCTAAACTCATTGCATTTGTGCCAATGTAATCCTAAATCCTTCAATTGTGCCGATTGACTCTTATATCTTTCATTTTTTTAACTATATTAAACCTTTTGACGATTTGCTAATTTATTAATTCAAGCTAACTTTAGTTGAAATTATTAAAACGACGGTCCGTTGATGGTTTGGCCAGTGGCTAGCAACCCTAATCGACCATAGGCGAGAGCCTTCCGAACCTCCCCTAGATTGAGAGAGGGTTGTTGACCCTCGTCTAGGGCCCGACAACCCCAACGGACCCCCCTCGTTGCACCATTATCGGCCCTTTCCAGCAATGTTGGGTGACAAGGGCGAGGGTCTGCCCTTTTTTCTTTAATTTTAGTTTATTTTTAATTTAAGTCGTGTGATATTTAAATTAAAAATTAAATTTGGACCAAAACGACAACATTTTCGACATGTTCTTCATGCTTTAACCCATCATCGCTCCGTAGGAAAAAAGAATATAATAACAAAAAAGGATACCCTTGTTTTTCCATTAGCTAAAGTTGGACGGAGTTAATAACAGGACTTGATTTTACAAATTCAAGAAGCTTTAAAATTTGATTACGCTTTTTAAAAAATTTGGGATTTTCAATGCACTTATTCTTAAAAAAAAATGGAAAGTGACAGATTCTTGGACTAACTGATAATTATCTTTTTTTTGTCCGTTGTGTATTTTAGATGCGTGCATTGTGAAGATATTGTGAGAAAACCTAGCCTCAAAGTTACTTTGAAGTTGCTTTATTAGTATCTAGCCAAAGAGTACACGTATAAAAAAAAAGTACACGTAAGCTAAAGAGTAAACTTTGCAACAAAAAAAAAACTTAAAGAACAAACATATTAAGAAAAATTAAGGTTCATTTTGGATTAGCGATTAGACGGTATCGGATCAGTTTGCACACTTCGACAAGTCCACATTCCCTGCCTTTTTCACATCGGCTTGTGGTTTTGGGAATCAAGATTTGAAATGTGAGGGATTCAGTTCACTTTTAAAAGGATAATGTCACTTTTGAATCTGCTTTATCAAATCAAAAGACTAGCTACATTAAGAAAATCAAGCTCTGTCACCACAGTTTTTCTTTCCCAAATGTTTTATAGGGCAAAACATCGATAGCGAATTTTACTGAAAAAAAAAATATTGTACAACAAATTACATGAAAATCGAACAATTAGAATCTCCCGTCGTTTTGCTTCTAAGGAGTTTTATAGGGCAAAAACATCGAAGGGAAATCTTTTAAGCCATTTTTTATATTTTATTTTTTCATGACTTTTCGTGAACGATCGTATTTTTTTAAGCTACAAATAATGTTTTAGTAACTAAAATAGTATGAAATGATTTTACAAGCTTTGCCCCACGCAGATATTGCCAATAAAAAATTACAAATGACAGAATGATATTTTCAAAATCACAATAAAAGTAAATAGGCGGAAAAGATTTCATGATAAAATCACCTTACCGCGAAATATTTAGATCATTAACATCCTCATATACTTAGAAATATATATATATATATATATATAGCTGTGAAAATAGAAAGAAAAAATACTAACATTATTAGGAAGTCGGCGGCCCCAATAGCACGATGACTGCTTGTTCCCCTACATGAGATTCTCCAATACCACCGCCATGCAGGGGTGAACAGAAAAATCACGATCCAACCAAACCAAACCGGACCGGACCGTACCCAACCAGTTGATTTTGGATGGTTTTTGACGGGTACGGTTCGGTTCTCGGTTTCAATTTTCCAGAATCGGTTTTATCGGTTCAGTTTACGGATTTGAATGCGAACCATCCAACCAGCCCATGAACTGGCCCCCTTATATAATCTGAATGCATATTATTTTATCGGTTCGGTTTTTATTATTCTGCAGGTGCTACATACCATGTTTTACTGAGTTCCTTTATTTTTTTCTTTTATTTTGTCCTTATGCTTCCTTGGAGCATAATCCTATGGCTACTTGCGATGGAACAAGGCGAATTTGTTTCCTCACCTATTTCCTTTTTGTCATTTTTTGCTTGGTAGAAACGTAACTGAAATCCAACCAAAAATCGGATCGGATCGATGGTTCGGTTGGTTCACGGTTCATAGAAGAAGCGGTTGGTTCACGGTTCGTATTTTGCGGAACAGGTTCCTAGCGGATGGTTCTCGGTTCTAGGGTAAAACCACCCATCCTGTGAACCGATCACCCCTACCGCCATGTGCACCAGCGTCGGCCAACTCTCGTCAATGGCCGGCGAGGGTCAACGGCGTTCGCCGGCGAAGTTGGGACAGTAGCCGCTCCCCTTAAACACTCCTGATCATTTGCAATCTCTCTCTGTTTCTAATTTTGTTTTTTTTTTCCCTTTTGTGGTGGCTTTTTTTTCCTTAGTTTTTCCCTTTTTCTTTTTAATCTTTACTATGTAGTATCACATGACTACAATCAGCTACTTGTTCTAAAAAAATATTAACGGTGCCACGTTAGCTTTTTCTGTCAATCAAGTTCGTCAGAGTTAACAGATATACTTAATTGCACTAATGGTGCATTTGTTTCTTAGAAGGCGAATGATTGAAAAAATATTTTCGAAAAATTAATCGCTTGAATCACTTACAATAATGAATTTACAAAAAATAGAAATTTCATCGCTCACGAAATTGTTTAGACATAAACTATCGTTGTCAATGAAAAATTTTCATTGGCTAATTATTTCGATTGATACGGGCGATCGTTTTCAGATAAATATTTTTCAAATCATCCATTTTTTTCCGTTACAAACGGGGCTTTACTGAACAAGTTTTAGGACTCTATTACACTATTTAAAAATTCTAGGCCTTGTGATGCACTTATTTCAATAAATAATATGTAGAGACGCCTTGAATGATTTTCATAATTTTTGTAATGTAGACTATGGTTGTTTATTTTGATGTCGACTTCATAAGCAATTGCGTGATGGAACGGCCACCAAAACGAAATTTTTAGGTAAATCCGGATTTGGTCAAAAGGGGTTGTCGTGACTCGTGAACTTGCAAACACAGACGTCTCATAGATGGAATGATAGCAAAGGCATGAAATAATAGAATGAAATGGGATTAAAAAAGAAAGAAAGAAAAATACTCTTAACGCAATTACACATGGATTGGAATCTGTATCAACTTTTAAACTCAATGTTAATTTCATTTATATAATAAACTTTCCTTAATCTAATCGAAGGTTGTAAAAGGAAATTACGCTCTTCCTTCACTGCTCCTCGCGCATTTTTTTTCACCGCTCCACCAAAAATTCTCGTCGGCTCTGCCGTACTCCAGCTTGGCAGTTTCCACAATATGAAAATGTCCGCAACCCCCAATTCTCTCCCGTTCACTAGCTCGTTCACTCGATCACGAATTCGTTTCCTCTTCCTCTCTATAGTTTCATATTCCAGTCACTCGCGCGAGCATTTCCTTCGAAACTAAAAACACTCTAATTCAAAGAAAGATATAGAAAAGAGGAAAAAGTTGGAAAAGAGCAAGAAAAAAATGAGAAAAGAGAAAAAGGGGAATAAAGTGAATCTTCTTACTTGGCCGAGAAAGTGCAAAAGGGCATTGGAAAGTAGACCTTCTCGAGGAGGTTGCCAAGCACTACCAGCAAGTCGTCACAAGAACTTCTTAAGGAAGTTATGAAGCCACCCCACTAGGAAAAGTTGTGGATTCCAACCAGACATCAAACATTTTTCTTCGGCTACTCGAAAAGATGGTCCATCTAATGTTGTCACTGCTCAATTTTGATCCTCATGCTTTATTTTCGCGGCTGAATTTTATTCTTAAGCTAATCCTCGAACGCTACCACATGACGCGTTCCATGTTCTGTCCAAATGTCCACGGAAAATAGCCGGCTAAGCACCAGAGATGAACGAACGTGTGGTGTGGCCCAACGTGCTTCGGTTCAATTTGAGTCTCTTGAACTAATCTTCAATTGTGATTTTTGGACATTTTTTTTTTCCTATCCAAATGCAAAAAAAAAGTTGATGTTTATTAAGTGCCAAAGAATGATACATGGCGTCGAAAACATTATCATTAGTGCAAATTTTGAAGCGGCTCTTCCTAAATGATCACCACATGAGCATTGCTTTCGAGAGATTTGGTCCATCAGACTGGGCGAAGTGTTGCGACGCAAGGCTAAGGGTGCGTATGGTAACATTTCTGTTCCCGGAACAACTTTTAGAACAGAAACACTTTTTTTCTGTTTCTGTTCCCAGTTACGATTTTTGGGAACAGAAACGCGTTTGATAACTGCAAAAAAATTCTGTTCCCGGAACAAAAAAAGAACAGAAACGCGTATGGTAAATGCACAAAAAATCTGTTCCAAATTTTTTCGTTTAATTAAGGCGACTATATATATATATTAAAATTAAAGTACATCTCATTCAATTTAGTAAATCAAATTTTATGTGAATGCAATAACCCCAGTAGCCCGACACACAGAAGTAAGAAGAGCCGCGAACGCAATACCCATCCATGTAATAAAGCCACACAAGTTTCATCTATCAACATTGCACACATTTATAGCTGAAGATAAAAAAACAATTAGGTCGAAAAATTTGTTCCAATTCCTGATACTTGGCATTTCCGACAAATATTTATTCAGCAATTCTCCCCGACCCCACTGTGTTCTTACTTCCATTATAATAGCAGAACGATCACAAACGCAAGCGTTGGAAGTTCAAATCTTTCGTAGATTATGAAGTTTCAGAGATCTTTTGCAACTTCCACGAACAAGACACTACAAATCAACAAGAAAAGGGCAAAACAAGAAAATTGTCACGCCAAAGATGCAATCTTCACAATCTGCACATCAACTCAGCCCGAAACAAAACAACCCACGTCTAGCAACAACACAAACGAACGAATCACAAAATTATAAGCATTATGTCGAGATTGAAAGAGGGATAGAGGGGATGGCGCAAGGCCAACTCGTGCCATCGCTAGCCGAGGTCGAAGCTGGGCCAGCGATGGCGGGCATCGGCTCGCGCGGCGAGGTCGAGTTCCGAGCGAAACTAACTCGTGCTATCGCCGCCTGAGGTTGAAGATCGGTCGGAGATGGCACAGGTCAGCCTCGCGCTCGCCACGCGAGCCCGAGCCTCGCCCAGATCTAAGGAGGCTTGTGCGAGCTCCCCCTGTACCAAGAAGATGAAGAAGAAGAGGATGAAGCGGCGGAGACTCACCGGAGGAGCGACGGCTTCAGCTGGTGGACGATCGACGTCGGCTGTCGATGAACATGGAGGAGCGCTCATGTCTTCAAAAGAGAGTGTGGGGCAGCAAAAGGTTTTGGAACAGAGGTGTGAGGAGCGCTTGTGTCTTCAAAAGTGTTCCAAAACATTTTCTAAAAAGTGTTCTGGAAACATAGAAAGAAGTATTTATTGTTCCTCATTTATGCTCCAAAAGTGTTCTTTTTTCTAAAAAGTGCTTCCGAAACATTTTGAGAACATTTTTTTACCGTACGCGTTTCTGTTTCCAAAATGCCTCCAGAACACTTAGGAAACAGAAACACTTTTTTTTAGAGTGTTACCATACGCACCCTAAATTGCCCTCCAATATGGCTCGTTTGTCATAGAAAGGCAACAGTTAAGGACAAGTGCTGGTCGAAACCACAAATTTAAGTTTCCTTGCATGTGCTCGTAAATAACAAATCGTTCATATGTTCGTGAATTAGCTGACCTACACTTGCTCAATAATTTATTTATTTTTTGCACATGTGATCACAAAAATTCTTGAAATAAAGATAAAAATACAAAAGATAAATGCATTAAAAGTTCTAAAACTTGTTACGAAAGTGTGATTGAGTTGTAAAACATTCAAACAAGGCAGTGGTTCAACATTTGGCCAATGAACTTTGAGTAAATGTAAATACCTTTGGGCTAAAGGTCTTTTTCAAAATGCAAGTAGTATTTGATAAAGTGTTTTTTAAAAGTACATTGGAATGCAAATTTGATGTAAATGTCGTTTGGTGAAAAATACACTTTGTAAAGTATTTTTACCTTTTTTTTTTAAGTGGCGGTCGACGGGCGGCGGTCGACGAGCGACGGCGGAGGTCGTCGATGATCGGCGACTACGGTGGCGGCGGGCGACGATGGTTGGTGACAGCGACGGCAGCAGTTGCCGAAGGTCATCGGCGATCGACGGGCGGTGACAATGGTCGGCTATGGTGGCGATCAGCGGGCGACAGTCAGCGGCGATCGTCGGTGGTGGTTGGTGATTGGCGGCGGTGATCGGCGGGCGGCAATGGTCAGCGATCGGCGACGGTGATCGACAGGCGGCGACGGTCGGCAAGCGGCGACGGTCGGTGGGCTGGTGGCGGCAGGTGGAGGTGACAAAGCTAAAAGAAAAAAATTATTTGCATTTAAGATGTAATTTCCCAAAGTACCTCCAGGGCTAAAGGCCTTTGGAGAGTATTTGAGATGCAATTGCATCTCCCCAAAGCGAGCCAAAAAAATGAATCAAACACTATTTGCATTTAGCCAAGACACTTTATAGCGCCAATGCTCATCCCCAGCAATGTAGAATTTGTTTAATTGGTGCAATCAAGTACTTTCATGAGCTCCTTCAAATTTGATTAGAAAATGCAGGGCTTGGCATTGTTAATGTCGTTTGAGGATAAATGGCGTCGCATCGGGAGCACCAGAGGGCCACATCAGAAAAATAAAATAAAATAAATAACAACAAAAGGTCAAAAAAGCCACACAAAAAAAAAAAAAAACAAAACAAAACTTGCATCCAGGGGGAGAGAGGCATTGTCGATGGTTTGGGGTGTTGAAGGGTCACCATCGCCTTTCCGACTTTAACAGCGAGGGCCGGGTGGGTTGATCGGCCCTTACGTGGATACCATTAACATTCGAAACGTACCAAATTAAATTGAACATAAATGCCCAAATCTGAGTGTGGCTCGGACGTCGGCGCCGCCGCCGCCGCCGCCGCCGGAACTTCAACACACGAACACCTTGCCTCTCACCACAGCCGCGCGAGTGTCTGTCGGCCCTCACGACCTCCGTGTGAGGATATCTCTTGTCTAGATTTTGAATCGAAGGGTCGAACAGCAGGATCGTCCTTGCGACCCTTTTTTTTTTTTTTTTTTGCTTTTGGCTTTCATGTTGTTCCTTTTTATTTTAATTTTTCTTGGTGCCGACACATCAACATCACTTGTCCTAAAGAAACATCAACAGTGCCACATCGATCTTTTCTATCAATCAAATTTGACGAATCTAATAGAAGTACTTAAATTAAATTTATTGAATAAATTTTAAACTTTTGGTGCACTTATTCCAGATAAAAATTAACATGGAAGTAATATGTGAAACTTAATCAGCAATTTTGACTAGCGGTGCTGTCTCTTACTTATTTATTTTAGTCAACTTTATAAAAATAACCTTGCACTATATAATGAAAAGATTAAAAAAAAAGACAGTTATTAACATCTCTCGAGGCCAGGAACTTCTAATTTCGGCTACCTCCTGATATAATTATTCGTTTTCTTTACAAAAAAAGAAATTACACATTCATTCATACACTTATTGTACAGATGCTAAATCACTTATCAACTTTCTAATTTTACCAATGTAGTCCTAAATTTTCGCGCAAAAACTTAAGGCCTGTTTGGTAAGGATTCTGATTTTCTGATTCTGTTCCGCGGAACAGAAAAAAATGAGAACATTTTTTAGTAACGTAAACGATTATGATTCTCAAATCCTATGATTCTATTTTTGAGAATTGATTTGGAACAGAGACAAGAATATTAAAAAAAAATGTTGATTCTTTGTTTCAGAATCAATTTTGAGAAACATGACCAACAAAGTGAGGAGGCTCAAGAAGACTGTCACATTGGATTTTAAAGATATTCCTATAGTGACTCTTTTATTTGTGTGGTGGTATGGGCGCAATAGATTATGTGGGGTTTTTATATTTGGTTTGTTTTCACTCTGTGACTTATTTCTTCTTCTTTCATATATCTATATTAATGTTATCGTACTTGTGTAATGGCATAGGTACTATGAGTTTGATATTGACATAATAATAACATGGATGTGCACCGTTGACGTGAACATGTCCGTGCATATAAAAAAACCTATTAGAGGCAGTCAATTGTTATGATCCGAATAGGAAAGGGAGATTCTTTGTGGGCATTCAGATAGAATGTATGAAGTCTTCAGATTGGAGAGACATGTTTTTATGAGCCTATGTGATTTAATGTGAGCAATAGGTTGGTTGAAAGATAGTCGATATGTTAGGGCAGATGAACAAGTTGAGGCTCTTATCTTTGGTTGGTCATGATAACTCTAGTAGAGATTTATGTGAGAGATTTCAACGTTCGAAATAATCATCAAGTATTTGACTATGATGTTGAATTCATTTCTCAAATTGTCAAAAAAGCTTATTATATCACCTTCCTCCAATGATGTCTCATGAGAGATTCTTAAGGATTATAACCATAAACGCTACTTCAAAGTATGTTTTCATTTTCAACCAAAAAAAAGTATGTTTTCATAATAATGTTACACCATCAAATACATGTAGTTGATAATCTTATATAACACTAGACTTTCGTGAAATCATAAGGCTGCATAGGTGTTATTGATGACACCCACATTAATGTTTTCATCCCTATGTCGAGCAAACCCTATATAGAGGTAGGAAAGGGACTATCACCCATAATGTGATGTGTGTTTGTTCTTTTGATATGAAATTTACTTTCAGTCGAGACTCCTCAATTGCAATTTCCTCAACCACCGCTAGGTATTTGTTTTGTCTATGAGGAGTAATTTTTTGTATTGCGGTTGCATATCATGACAAATTTATATATACATTGTTATAGGCCAACACTATGTCGTAGATTCTAGTTATGCAGTACTTCTGGGATTCTTAGCTCCATTTAAAGGTGAACTGTATCAGCTGAATGATTATAGGGGTAAAGAGAGACAATCCAAAACAGTAAGAGAAATTTTCAATCAAATGTACTATTCACTAAGGAATGTCATTGAGAAGTCATTAGGGGCATTAAAGAATCGCTTCTTCATTTTGAGACGCATGCCTCCATTTGTAGTTCAAAATCAAGCATTTATTGCAATTGCATGTTATGCTATTTATAATTACATTCGTGACCAACATGTGATGGACACAAACTTTTCCTATATGGAGATCCATAGTACCTGTTTGGACCTATACGAGAAGAGGTTGCATATGATATGTCGTATGAGGAGGCAGCTGAGATAAAAATCCTTAGGAAAAGTATTGTAAATAAAATGGCAAGAGATCACAATATGCCTAAAATTCCATGACTTTGTGTTTTCAACTTTTGTAATCTTATTTTTTTTAAGTACTTTGCAACATTTATGTTTATCGTAGTAAGCAATTTAAGGACAAACTTTGTGAAGCAATACCATTGAGCTTATATTTCATCCGTCTTTACATGATTAGTACCATCATGGAGTAATTTAGGGTCATTCAAACTTCTTTCATAAGCTAATCTAAGTATAAATTCGCAGCAAAAATTTAAGTGCAAATTGCCTATTAAGCTTATGTTCTTTCTTAAGGATTTACATATGTCTTCATGAAATAAATAGACTAATTATGGATTATGCATGATCTGTATCCATGTTATTAGCGATGCTAGATAGGTTGACTTTATAGTGACAAGACAAAATTATTTGACTCAAATGCAAAAAGGAGAAGATAAATTGTTCTCGGGAACAGAAATTTTGTACAGTTACCAAACGCATTTTTGTTAAGGGAATAAAAATTTTGTGCAATTACAAACGAGTTCTAATTCTCTAAAACTAGTCCAGGGAACAGAATTAGAAAAAATCATTTCTATCGTGATCAAAATCATTGCCAAACGCACCCCATGACCAATGCCCCAGTTGGTCATATACATCGATGAATTCATTTTAGCTAGTTATCATCATATAATGCTGATATGGCGCGAGTATACTTGTCCACACCGGGGAATCAAGTAAGACGGTCGGCGATGACAGGACGCGATGTCGGCGATTTCTTGCAGTAATTGGCCGGAAGATAATATTAGAATGTCGTGCAAGGGTTTAGGATTACATTGGTAAAATTCAAAAAGTTTATGACAGAATCGAAATCCGTTCAATATATTTAAGATTGTTTGAGTAATTATCACCGTTTTCTTTCAATGACACAATCATTAAGCTAGGCACATGGGAGTAGCGCGTGCCAGAATACCAATTAATAAAATAATAGAGATGATGAAATCTAAAAACAATGTTGATAGGCGTGACACTTCTAATCCAATTTATTTTACAAAAATCTAGAAGATGAAAGGCTGGGGCGAGCATTTGGGTGGGCCCTCAAATTGCGTGGTTGGTACAATCTCATATTGACATTTAGGTCTAGCTACGGGTGATTGGTGCCGGATTGGGTCGGAAATCAAACCGGGTCTGTCTCGTCCGGTTCTTGGGCTAGGTCAATCCGGTTTAGGATTTTGACAATTTTTTCTTTACTCTTTAAGAGAGATTAAAAAATAAAATAAAAAAAAACATTTGGTCCAGTCCAGTTCCGCACATAAAACCAAACCAATTATTCGCGGAACAGAGAAATACCCAGAATCGACAGGTTTAATCCAGGCCTAGGTCGATTGGATTCCTCACCTAGCCTTGGAATCACGAGAATCGGATGAAATATGTGAATTTTCATTGCTTTTGATATTATGCCTCCTTAAACATGCCTCGTTGCAATTTTTTGTTTTCTTTTTCGTTTTAGGATTAAGTAGTCGGGTGATGTCCGGATTAGCTTTCGCGTATTTTGATTTATTCACATCTCTGGCGATATTAAGAGAGCACTTCTTCACATTGACCTAGTGAAATTGAAGATTCATTCAGTGTTCCCAACGAGAATAACAAAGCTATAATTTTATCTTTCTCAAAATTCAATTTTAAAGCTTGAACCTTTGGTTAGTAAGTCCAAATTTGAATCTTTGGCAATAGCGATAGCAAAATAGTTAAACTAGATTCATTTAAAATTCCGTTTTTTTTTTCTTCCTATTTTCAAATGTCAATTTACCCAATTTTGGAAGTAATCGTCTTATCTATATTTATGCTGAAATCACCTTTTAAACTCATGGTGTGGGTAAAGGACCATCCACTCCCTCCATTTTAAACTTTTCTCCATATAAAACTTTGTTATTCTTGTTCCTAAAAACCATATTACGTTTCTCAATAATCCATTTTGTTTGCATCATATTCCAAAAAGAGCAACTTTTTTTTTGGGTCAGTTATGAATATAGATGTGGGATCGCTATTGCGCTACCAAGCAACGGGAACTATAACGATCGTCGTAACGCGACGAAGTCGCGCGTAACATGAATCGAGTACCAATTTAAAAAATATCTGGAAGTCGTTGGATTATCATTCTATCTTATTAGCTGATTAGCGGGCGTATGCCATTTCGCGCCATAAGGGACATTCTCCGACGGAGTTATAAGTCGAGGAGAGGCGGTCGAGAGTAACTAATAAGTACGTGTTGCTGTGTTGGCGTAATTTAGTAAATAAATCTCTGCATTATCCTCCACATGGAGCAATTCCCTATCATGAAAATAGGGAAATTTTAATGGAGAAGGGGGGCAAAAAAAAAAGGTCCAAAATAAAAAGAGAAAGGAAAAGACCGACTTCCTATTGAAACCGACTTGCTTGTTCTTTTCGTGAGGAAGGAGGTGGAGGTGTTGTGGCGAAGATGGATCGGGGATAGAGATCCGACCCGACCCGACACGACAGGGCCTCCCTGCTTCATTTTTAACCCTTTCGAAATTGAGAGGAATCACTCGCACGAACGGCGACGACGACTCCCCCCTCCTCACACTCGACCCAAAACGCAACCTCAAGACACACTCTCTCTTCGCTTTGGGGTTTCGCCTCTCTCTCTCTCTCTCTCTCTCTCTCTCTCCGCCTGCTGTGTACAGTCGAAGCTTCGGATGTGTGCGCATCCGCCTTCTCTCTCCTCTCTCAGGTCTCTCTCTCTCTCTCTCTCTATAGAGTCGTATCGTATGCGCCTCTAGACGTGTTGTGATCTGTGTGGTGGGCGGCGTCGATTAGGGATTCGATTCTGGTACCCGTTCCTGATCGACGGTGTTTTGGGATTTTTGCGGTTGTTGGCGCTTACTTTTTCTGTTTTGTTTTTGTTTTTGTTTTTTTTTTTTTGGGTTGTTTTCGGGTTGCAGCTAGCTGCGAGTAGAGACTCGTCGAGGCGAGATGGCGTCCCTAAGATCGAGCTTGCCTTCGAGGCTTCGCCAACTCTTGTCTGGCGAGACTGCCATCGGTCCCTCCGTTAGGATGGATTCCGAGACCGTAAGTCGCTCTTTCCGAATATATATATTTTTTTGGGTTTGCCCTATGCGAGCGTGAGTGAAGACGAGGTTGTTTGCTTGCTTGCGTGCGTTTGTATCCACCCTTGGAATTTGTTCGTGTTGTTCGGGTTTTGGGGGGGTTGTTTCTGCTGAGTTCCTCGCATTATGTATCGGTGATTAGGGAAATAGGGTGTTCTCTGATTGTCCCATATCCGGCAGCTTGGGTTGCCTTGCCACCTGAAGTGGGCTTCATGGGTCATTTTCTTTTGGCTGGGTTTATGCTGGTAGGAGTATTGTTGGTGCTTCATTTTGTCTGTTTGAGGTTCTTTGTAGGGTTCTGGTTCTGTGGCCATGTCGTCATTTTTCCTAACTGCACGTCATACGAATGAAACATTTCTTGGTGTGGAGAAGGCCCTCAGAAAGTCAATAAAAGAAGGAGTTATTTTTCTGTTTGGCGCCTTATTGACAAAACCAGCATCACTCGTGCAAGAAAGCTCATTTTCGACTATTTTTGTGTTTCTGATCCTACAATATTCTGCAAAGCTTCAAAACAAATAAATTCTGTTTGGATAGAAACTACTGGGTGTCGAGATGGGTTTTTAAAATTTCTTCTCTCCGACTCCAACTAAATGAGAGCTAAAATTATTGTCAAATATGATTATGAAGTAAATGTAACGCAGAAAAATTTAACAGAAAATGATTGAAATTTTCTGTTGAACTGAACTTGTCCTTAACATTGTTTGAAAAGATTTCTTGAGATTTAGGGCATGAAATCTTGTAATTTGTACATTCCTGTATATGTGTTCAAAGGGCCTTTTGGCTTCAATATAGTTTTGGTGTTTCGCTGTGTTTTATGGTTGAGCCACAGCTGCATCTGAAGTTATTTCATCCATGCGGTGCTTAGTTTGGCTCTGTGAAGCAATAGGCAGATTATGTGTACAGTGAAATAAAGACTTTGTAATGATTTATTTTGCCTAAACTAGAAGTCATTTCTATATAAAGATTTTTGAGGTTGATAAATAAGGCCTGTGAGCAATTTTCAAGAAGCAGGCCCTCACGGACTAACCCTTGCTACCTGTCCATATGTTCTTTTCTAATGAGTGCTGTATCATTGGGCTTTATCTGGGTGTGTCTATGTGATTTATATGCTTTTCATCCATGCTATACCAAAGAGAAGATGCTTGTGTAACCCAAGAACGGAACTTCAGTGGGATTTTATGGACCGGTTTCTTCATTATTTTTATTACTGCTGGTAATTAAAGCCGGTTGCACGTAGAATAGTGTAATTGTTATTATATTTGCTCATTTGTGGCGTATGGGCATAAGATTAAGGGTCTTTTCTGTGAGCATAGGTACATGTTCTGTGCCTGCTTGTAAGCTGGTCATTGTCATCAATTTATGTAGCCCTTAATAGTGTATCATATAGTTGGTGATTATATGCACCAAAGAAATATCTGAAATGAGTAAGAGAAAGTAGTGGATAGCCAGACATCTTAAAATTGGCTCATGTCCAGCAAGTTACACTGGCACATTCACACTCTGTAAAGCACCGACAAGAACCCATTGAGGAGTCCTGGACTTAATTTCATCTTATTGAATGTTAATCTATCATCTCTGTTGAAATCCATTGAAAGACGCTTCTTTTTGGACATTTATTTTGCTGTAGGTCTATAGTAATTCAAGGCCATATAGTATTGTTTCTTTCATATGTTTTACGTCATATTCTAGTTCATCTTGCACCATAGTTCATTGACCTACATTGGTTTAGATGTGCTAGATCTCTTGTTATATATGTGATCGATGCATTTATCGCTTTGTCTCCTCTCCTACTCTGGATATACTGCATTAGTGCCTTTTGAAATATTTTTCCATGTAGATAACTCAGCATCTTTCATGGGCTGTGAATTGTGTTAGCAAGAATAATGAATTTCTTGCTAACCCTCTGTGAAGCACTGACAAGAACGCATTCAGGAGTCCAGGACTTAATTTCAGCTTATTGAATGTTGATCTATCAACTCTAGTGAAAATCCATTAAAAGGCACTTCTGTCGGTCTATAGTAATTCAAGGCCATATAGTATGGTCTCTTTCATATGTTTTAGGTCATATTCTAGTGCACCATAGTTGATTGATCTACATTGGTTTAGATGTGCTAGATCTCTTGTTATATATGTGATCAATGCATTTATTGCTTTGTCTCCTCTACTACTCTGGACATACTGCATTAGTGCCTTTTTCAGTATTTTTCCTTGTAGATAGCTCAGCATCTTTCATGGGCTATGAATTGTGTTACCAAGAATAAGAAATTTCTTCATTCTCATGTGATTTCCAGTTTGCACTGCTGACCGGTGATGGACTACTGCCCTACTTACCACACTAATGACTTGAAATTTTTATCGACTTCAAAAGAGTTTATATTATGAGTTAATTGAACTCGATACTAGAAAGAGTTTACATTATCAATATATGCCTTTTGAGAAACAAAATTTAGAAGAAAAATAATGCCAAATATGTGGATTTGGCGCTGTTTGATGCGTGCCTGAGAACATTTATTTTATTGTCAATTATTTCTCTACCCGGGCTCTGTAAACGTGCACCGTTTTCCACTCAACATATAATGCAATACTTAGTTTATTGTCTTGCTAGCCTGAACTTCTAGTTAGGGTCACCTTTTCTATGGTTGCTTTCTACTGAATAGATAGTACAACAGATAGCTTGGTTGTCCTTCTGGCGTCTATTTCGAGCGATGGAAAGCAGTATTATTTATCTTTTCCTATGCAATTTGTTGAATTGCATTAGTAGGTTCCTTGTGGGGTTAATACTCCTGTTCAATAGTTCTATCATTAATTTTTAGATGCAATTAGACCTTGACGACTCTCTTCTGTTTGTAGGAATTCTATTTTAGAATTGTTGGAGAGAACATTTCCTCTAAACGAAAAAGTTAATTTCCTCAATCTGTTTCGCAATAATGGTTGTTAGGATCGCGTTGTTGAAATGTAGGATCGTTGATCCTAAGAAAAATGTTGTCTGCTGGGATCATGGTGGGGTCATAATCCATATCGTAAGAATCAAGTAGGATCACGATCTCACCTACAATTTCACCGATCCAGCTTTATAAGGCAATTCTGCCTTTTCAGCAGGAGCAAACATGAAATTGGGCCTCCTTTCCCCAAGCCCATAGGCCATTTTCTGCCTGAATAATGTTTACAGGCCCCATTTGGAGAACATATGGCTTGAAGAACTAAGTAAAAGGTGTGGGATGAATGAACTGTAGAAAAAAAAAAAGCAGAGGGGGCAAAGACGTCATCTTCTTCTTCTTCAGTCTTGAGTCAAAGATGAGATGGGTCATTGACCACCGCTCCGGCTTGTCTGAACTGTGCTGCCCATTGGAGGGGAGAGAGAAGAAGCTTCTGTCCTTATGCAACTAGATGAGAGCCATTACATCTGGAACATCCTTAAGAAATTGTCACCAGATTTGACTTGGCCAAGTAGCGTAGGTTCTTTGTACTGATTAGAACGTCAGCTAAACTCTAAAAGAGCTGAAAACACGATAATGGCGAGTGAAAGTGAGGTTTGTTACTATGGGAGAGCTAATCAGAGGGTGAGAATCCGACGTTGTAAATAATATTTTATCCTGTGGAATAAGAAAGAGAAGATATTTGTCTCACAAGAGAGGAGGAGAAATAAAATGATTTGAAATTAGGTAAAGCTAGGACTAGGAGATTTATGCTGTTACATTTTATTGTTTGTCTGGACCAAGTGCTTTACCTGTCTGTTAGTTGAAAATTGGCATCTAATTGCAGTTGTTTAAGTAAGAATTCCATATTTTAGGGTTCAATTCCACAAATTTGTAGGATCATATGATCCGCGATCCGATCATATGATACGATCTCCAAATAATCGTACATAGGATCCCAATCCTGACAACGGTGTTCGCAAGTTCCTTTGTGATTACTGGCAGAAGTAATTCAATGAATCCTACATCAAGTAATGGATGAGTTAGAACTTGGCCTGTATAGAAGAGGCAAGTGGGGAAAGGAAGGGATTAGATATGTTGGAATTGATGACTTGAATTTGCTGAAAGTTGTCTTTTCAAATTTATGGCTCACTGCTTGTGTGGGTGGCATTATCAATTTAGGCTCCTATTATGCTATTTTTTTCTTGCTACCTTGCCCTTTTTCCTCTTCAATTTCGTGATTTTCCCACAGAATGTTTGTCCAATGGAGAGGAAAGTAGGGCTTTTATCCTTCTTGTGATTGTATATGTAATGGTGTTTCTTTTATGGCTTGCAGCCTCCCAAGGTCAAATCATTCATTGACAAAGTCATCCAAAGTCCACTACAAGATATAGCAATTCCCCTTTCTGGTTTTAATTGGGAGTATGATAAGGTGATACATGGTTTTTCTTCTTGCGGTAATCAATACAGGTTTTTCTGCTCGTAGAATGATCTTTCTGTGCTAACTATTTGGCTTTGCATTGATTTGTTTGTAATATCAGGGAAATTTCCATCATTGGAGGCCGCTGTTTCTTCATTTTGACACATATTTCAAGACTTACCTGTCCTGTAGTAATGATCTCCTTTTGTCGGATAAGGTTGGAGAAGAAGAAAGTCCTTTTCCAAAACTTGCAGTTTTAAAGATTTTGCGAGTGATGCAAATAATACTAGAGAACTGTCACAACAAAAATTCGTTTGAGGGATTAGAGGTAAGCAATCCTGAAATTTGATTATATGACATGGTTTTTGTCTCGAGTTGTGATAATGTAGCATGAATGCTGCTGTTTTTCGGCAACATAACATGAGTCGTATTCATGCAGCACTTCAAGCTCCTACTCTCATCAACTGATCCTGAAATCCTGATAGCCACATTAGAGACTTTATCTGCACTTGTAAAAATAAATCCATCTAAGCTCCATGGCAGTGGGAAGTCAGTTGGATGCGGCTCAGTAAATGGCTATCTCCTATCTCTGGCACAGGGGTGGGGCAGCAAAGAAGAAGGCTTGGGTTTATATTCTTGTGTTGTAGCAAATGAGAGATTGCAAGAGGAAGGACTTTGTTTATTTCCGTCAGAAGCGGACAATGAATATGACAAGTCTCAATATCGGCTGGGCTCCACCCTCTATTTTGAGCTAAATGGTGTCTATTCCCAAAGTGAAGGATCTAGTGGTCACACACCCAATTCTAGTTCCAGAGTTGTACATATTCCAGATCTTCATTTGAGAAAGGAGGATGATCTTGTCCTTATGAAACAATGCATTCAGCAGTACGATGTACCTCCCGATCTCCGATTTGCATTGCTTACTAGAATCAGATATGCTCATGCCTTTCGCTCTGCCAGAACATGCAGGCTATATAGTAGAATTTGCCTTCTAGCTTTCATTGTGTTAGTTCAATCTAATGATGCACACGACGAGCTTGCGTCATTCTTTGCTAATGAGCCAGAGTATACAAATGAGCTTATTAGGATTGTGCGTTCTGAAGAGTCTATTCCTGGAACTATTAGAACGCTTGCAATGCTTGCTTTGGGAGCTCAGTTAGCTGCATATATATCATCTCATGAACGTGCTCGGATTTTGAGTGGATCAAGTCTCAGTTTTACAGCCACCCACCGTACAATTCTCCTTAATGTGCTCCAGAAGGCTGTTTTATCTCTAAATAGCTCCAGTGATCCATCATCTCTTGCCTTTGTTGAAGCACTTCTTCAGTTTTATATGCTCAACATAGTTTCATCTTCAACTCAAGGCAATAATATCAGAGGCTGGGGGATGCTTCCGACATTCTTACCACTTTTGGAAGATTCATATCCTAGCCATATGCATCTTGTTTGCTTAGCTGTGAAGACTATTCAAAAGCTCATGGACTATAGTAGTTCAGCGGTATCTCATTTCAGGGAACTAGGGGGAGTTGAGCTATTAGTGCAGAGATTACAACTGGAAGTTACTAGAGCAGTTGGCTTAACGGGAGAAAATGATGAGTCCGCGGTCATTGGTGAATGCTCAAGAAACAGCGATGACCTGTTGAGCACACAGAAGAGGCTCATTAAGGTTTTATTGAAGGCCCTTGGATCTGCTACATACTCACCTACAAACCCCAGTAGATCCCAGAACACACAGGACAATTCTCTTGCTGCCACACTTTCACATATATTTGGAAATGTAGAAAAATTTGGTGGTGACATTTATCACTCGGCTGTGACATTGATGAGTGAGATTATCCACAAAGATCCTACTTGCTTGTCCACTTTATTTGAAATGGGTCTTCCGGATTCGTTTATATCTTCAGTTGTTTCTGGAGTTATACCATCTTCTAAGGCTCTCACATGTATCCCTAATGGTCTTGGCGCAATCTGTCTTAATACCAAAGGTGTTGATGCAGTCAAAGAAACTTCCGCACTACGCTTCCTGGTTGACATCTTTACCAGTAAGAAATATGTTGTTGCTATGAATGAAGCCATCGTTCCTTTGGCAAATGCAGTGGAAGAGCTTTTGCGCCATGTATCATCATTGAGAAGTGAAGGTGTTGATATAATCATTGAAATTGTTGATAAAATTTCCTCTTCAAGGGAGAGTTCTTGCTTGGGAGCTTCAGGAAAACTAAGTGGGACTGCTGCAATGGATATGGATGCTGAGTACAAGGAAAATGACAGTGCTTGCTGTCTGGTTGGTTCGGTCGATCTGGCTGCTGAAGGCATCAGTGATGAGCAGTTCGTCCAATTATGTGTCTTTCACTTGATGGTCTTGGTTCATAGAACGATGGAAAATTCTGAAACATGCCGGTTATTTGTGGAGAAGTCTGGCATAGATGCGCTGTTGAAGCTTTTGTTACAGCCTAGCATTGCTCAGTCATCTGAGGGGATGTCCATTGCGTTGCATAGCACCATGGTTTTCAAGGGTTTTACTCAACATCATTCTGCTCCACTTGCTCGAGCCTTCTGTTCTGCGCTGAGGGAACATCTGAAGAAAGCTTTGGCTGGTTTTACTGCCTTCTCTGGATCATTTTTGCTTGATCCCAGGATGAGCCGAGATGAGGGCGTATTTTCATCGCTTTCCCTTGTTGAGTTCCTTTTATTTCTCGCTGCCTCTAAAGACAACCGTTGGGTTAGTGCATTGCTGACAGAGTTTGCCAACGGTAGCAGAGATGTTCTGGAAGACATTGGACGCGTACACCGTGAAGTTATGTGGCAGATTTCTCTGCTTGAAGATGCCAAACTAGAAATGGAGGAAACTGCAGGAACTTCCACTGAGTTGCCTCAACCGGAAGGCAATTCGAATGAAACTGAAGAGCAGCGGTTTAATTCCTTTAGGCAGTTCCTTGATCCGTTGTTCAGGCGGAGGTCTTCAGGATGGAGCATGGAATCTCAGTTTTTTGACCTCATAAACTTGTATCGGGATCTAGGTCGTGCTACTAGTTTTCATCAAAGAATCAGCAGTGATGGGCCTACGAGCCTCCGTTCTGGATCTACCAGTCAGACACATCATTCTGATTCTTCAGAAGCTGCTGGTAAAAAGGAGCTTGATAAACAAAGGTCCTACTATGCTTCTTGCTGTGACATGGTGAGGTCACTCTCCTTTCACATAACTCATCTGGTTCAGGAGTTGGGGAAAGTGATGTTACTTCCTTCTCGGCGACGGGAGGATACGGTGAATATAACCCCATCATCGAAGGTAGTGGCATCAACCTTTGCGTCAATTTCGTTGGATCATATGAACTTTGGGAGTCGTGTAAATCCCTCTGGATCAGAGTCTTCTGTGCCAACGAAATGCCGCTACTTCGGTAAGGTCATTGATTTCATTGATGCGATTCTGATGGACAGGCAAGATTCTTGTAATCCAGTCCTCCTAAACTGCTTGTATGGACATGGGGTGATTCAATCAGTCTTGACCACATTTGAGGCTACCAGCCAATTGCTCTTTGCTGTTAATAAGGCTCCCGCTTCTCCCATGGAGACCGATGACGGAAATGTAAAACAGGAAAAGGAAGACACAGAGAACTTATGGATCTATGGTCCTCTAGCTAGCTATGGTAAACTTATGGACCACCTAGTGACCTCATCGTCTATATTGTCTCCTTTTACCAAACACTTGCTCACTCAACCTTTGACAAGTGGCGAAGTTACTTTTCCACGGGACGCTGAGACTTTTGTAAAGGTGCTTCATTCTATGGTTCTGAAGGCAGTTCTTCCAGTATGGACTCACCCTCAGTTTACTGATTGCAGTAATGATTTTTTGGCAACTGTCATTTCCATCATTAGACACATTTTTTCGGGGGTTGAAGTGAAAAATGTAAATAGCAGTGCCAGTTCTCGTATTAGTGGTCCACCACCTAGTGAAAGCACTATCTCAACCATTGTGGAGATGGGATTTTCTCGGCCAAGGGCGGAAGAAGCTTTGAGGCAAGTGGGATCAAATAGTGTAGAGCTGGCAATGGAGTGGTTATTTTCTCATCCAGAGGAAGCACAGGAAGATGATGAGCTTGCTCGTGCACTTGCCATGTCCCTGGGAAACTCTGAATCAGACAAGAAGGAAGATGCGTTGAGTGATAGTGCGCGTCAGCTTGAAGCAGAGACGGTTCATCTTCCTGCTGTGGAGGAGTTGCTATCAACTTGTGTGAAGCTTCTTCAGATGAAAGAATCACTTGCTTTTCCAGTTCATGACTTGTTTATGACGATTTCTTCCCAGAATGAGGGGCAATTCAGGTCTAGCATCGTCTCTTTTGTCATTGACCAGCTGAAGAATTGTGGTTCAGTCTCTGACAGCAGACATAATACCCTCCTTTCCGCACTTTTCCATGTTCTTGCTTTAATTCTTCATGAGGATGCTGCAGCCAGGGAAATTGCTTTAACAAATGGGTTGGTAGAACTTGCATCAAATCTACTTGACAGCTGGTGTTCTATTCCAGAAGACAAGGAGAAACGTCAGGTTCCTAAGTGGGTAACAGCAGCTTTTCTTGCTGTTGATAGGCTGTTGCAGGTGGATAACAAGTTAAATACAGAAATTTTGGATCAGTTAAAGAAGGATGATGTGAGCTTCCAGCAGGCATCTATATCTATTGATGATGATAAGAAAAGCAAATTGCCACCTGCTCTGGGATCATCAGCGAAGCACGTAGATATCCATGACCAGAAAAGGCTGATTGAAATTGCTTGCAGTTACATTAGAAATCAGCTACCATCCGAAACTACACATGCTGTTCTGCAGCTATGTGCCACTCTTACCAGAACCCATTCAGTTGCAGTGAGCTTTCTGGATGCGGGTGGTTTGAATTTGCTCTTTTCTTTGCCTACACATAGCCTCTTCCCAGGCTTTGACAATGTTGCCGCTACAATCATCTGTCATGTGCTCGAAGATCCTCAAACGCTGCAGCAAGCAATGGAATCTGAGATAAGACACAGCCTTATGGCCGCTGCTAACAGACATTCCAATGGAAGGGTCACTGCCCGCAACTTCCTACTAAATTTGACTTCTGTCATTTCACGGGATCCAGTTGTTTTCATGCAGGCAGTTCAAGCTGTGTGCCAAGTTGAGATGGTAGGTGAAAGGCCATATGTTGTCTTGCTGAAGGATCGTGACAAAGACAAGAGCAAAGAAAAAGAAAGGGAGAAGGAGAAAGAGAAGCCCCAAGCTAATGATGGGAAGCTCTCCTTGGGCAAACTTCCTGATTCAAACTCTAAGAGTGCAAAGGCTCATCGCAGATATCCTCAGAGCTTCGTGAGCGTGATTGAACTTCTTTTGGAGTTGATTTGTACATTTGAACCTCCCTCGCAAGATGAAGGGACCCAGAGTGCCCCATCATCAACTGACATGGATATCGATGTTGCGGCTGTCAAGGGTAAAGGAAAAGCTGTTGTCAATGCAGTGGATGAGTCTGAGGCTTCTAATGTCGAAGCATCAGTGTCAATTGCTAAAGTTGTATTCGTTTTGAAGCTTATGACGGAGATTCTTTTGATGTATCCTACTTCTGTTCAAGTTCTGCTCCGAAAAGATGCTGATTTAAGCAGCTGCAGGGGTCCTCATCAGAAAGTTTGTGGTGGAGGAATATATAGTCACGTTCTCCGCAAGTTTCTTCCATGTGCTAAAGCCTCTAAGAAAGATAAGAAGATCGATGGAGATTGGAGGCATAAACTGTCATCAAGGGCCAGCCAGTTTTTGGTGGCGTCTTGTGTTCGGTCTGCGGAGGCAAGGAGGAGGGTCTTTACAGAAATCACTTACATCTTCAATGATTTTGTCGATACATCTAAAGATTGTAGATCAACAGGCAGTGAGATGCAGGTTTTCGTCGATCTTCTTAATGATGTCCTGGCTGCGCGTTCACCCACTGGCTCTTATATTTCAGCAGAGGCCTCTGCTACTTTTGTTGATGTTGGTCTCGTCAAATCACTGACACAATTTCTCAAGGTTTTGGACCTAGATCATACTGACTCCCCTAAAGTTGTCACAGGGCTTATAAAAGCTCTTGAGCTTGTCAGCAAGGAGCATGTTCATTCTGTTGATCCTACCACAGGGAAGGGTGACAGTTCACCCAAAGCTTCTGATCCCAATCAATCTGGTCAAACAGATAACAATGGTGTGGCATCTGAGTCCATGGATGCAGCATTTCAATCAAATCATGAGTCTCTGGCTGCAGATAATGCTGATCATAGCAATACTCTCCAGACTTTTGGGGGTTCTGAGGCTGTGACAGATGATATGGAGCATGATCAGGATCTTGATGAAGGTTCTGCTCCTGGTAGCGAGGATGACTACATGCATGAATCTTCTGAAGAAGCTAGGGGTCTTGAAAATGGTATCGATACGGTTGGCATACGATTTGAAATCCAGCCTCATGTGCAAGAAAATATTGATGAAGATGACGACGATGACGATGAGGAGATGTCGGGCGATGATGGGGATGAAGTTGATGAAGATGACGATGAGGACGATGAGGATCATAATGACCTGGAGGAAGATGAAGTACATCATCTTCCACACCCTGATACCGATCAAGATGAACATGATATGGATGATGATGATGATTTTGATGAGGAGGTACTGGAGGAAGATGATGAAGATGACGAGGATGACGAAGATGGTGTTATTCTGAGGCTTGAGGAAGGGATTAATGGAATTAACGTATTTGACCATATTGAGGTTCTTGGAAGAAATCATACTTTTCCCAATGAAACTCTGCACTTAATGCCAGTGGAACTTTTCGGCTCGAGACGTCATGGGCGTACCACATCTATTTATAATCTTTTGGGTAGGGGTGGTAGCACTGCAGCTCCCTCCAGGCATCCTCTTTTAACTAGACCAACTTCCTCACTTCACTTATCCTCTCAGAGACATTCAGGTGGGCTTTATTACAACTTCTCAATTTACTTGAAATTCTCTATATCTTGTTTTGATAAAGCAACTAGAGACTTCATTCCAGCTGTTGTTTGTGCTTTCACTACAGTATCGTATTGTAAGTCTACAGTATATGTCTCTGACAATTAGCTATTGTTCCTCAGAAAGTGTGGCCGATATAGTTTTCTCTGATAGGAACACTGAGGGTGCCTCGACGCGGCTGGATTCTGTTTTCCGGTCACTGAGAAGCGGACGTCATGGACACCGTTTGAACCTCTGGGTAGATGAGAACCAGCAAACAAGCGGTTCAGGTGCAGCTATGATTCCACAAGGTCTAGAAGAGTTGCTTGTTTCCCAGTTGAGAAGGCCAACGGCTGAAAATCCCTCTGAACAGAACATGGTTGCGGAGCTTCAACATGGAGGTGATGTTACTGGGCAGCAGGAATCTGAAGGTAGGCCAGACATTGCTGTTGAAAGCCATGCTAATGATGAACACGGGGACGTACCCCCAACAGAGATGACTGAAGGATCTGAAAATGCTGATATGGGAAATTCACGTGGTGAATCGATGCAAGAGCCCAATGCTTCTGCCACTCGGGCTCAGCCTGTTGAGATGCAGTTTGAACACAATGATGCCGTTGTACGGGATGTTGAAGCAGTAAGCCAGGAAAGTGGTGGAAGTGGTGCAACTCTTGGGGAAAGTCTTCGGAGCTTGGATGTTGAAATTGGAAGTGCAGATGGCCAGGACGATGGTGGTGAGAGGCAAGGTGGTGCCGATAGGATTGCTTTGGGTGATCCACAGGCTGCTCGTTCTAGAAGAACCAATGTGTCCCTTGGAAATTCTGCGACTGCATCAGCTAGAGAGACATCACTTGATCGTGTGACAGAAGTTCCGGAAAATAGCCAAGAGGCAGATCATGATGGTCCATCGACCGAGCAACAAATTAATAGCGATGCTGTTTCTGGTTCTATAGATCCTGCATTTTTGGATGCTCTTCCTGAGGAGTTGCGGACTGAAGTTCTTTCAGCTCAGCAAGGCCAAGTTGCTCAACCTGCAAGTGCTGAGCCACAGAATACGGGAGATATTGACCCAGAGTTTCTGGCAGCCCTTCCCCCTGACATTAGAGCAGAAGTTTTAGCACAACAGCAAGCGCAAAGGCTTCATCAATCTCAAGAACTGGAGGGTCAACCTGTTGAAATGGACACGGTATCAATCATTGCAACATTTCCATCAGAATTGCGGGAAGAGGTGAGTACAATCTGCGTGAGGGAACTTGTCCTGTTATATTTCATTTCAATTAATCTAATTGTTCTCTGCAGGTACTTCTTACATCATCTGATGCTATTCTTGCCAATCTCACCCCCGCGCTAGTTGCTGAAGCAAACATGTTGCGTGAGAGATTTGCCAATCGATACCATAATCGTACCCTCTTTGGTATGTATCCTAGAAGCCGTAGAGGTGAGTCATCTAGACGAACTGAAGGTTCGGGATCCAGCATTGAGAGAATTGGTGGAGGCATTGGTTCCCGTAGGCCTTTGGGAGCAAAGCTTGTTGAAGCAGATGGAGCTCCTTTGGTTGATACTGAAGCTCTACAGTCAATGATTCGCTTGCTTCGTGTTGTCCAGGTATGTTGTTTTCAATGTAACTTTTGCTTGATATTGCCTAATATATGTTAATCTTCTGTGTTTCTTTTGTAGCCTCTCTATAAGGGACAGCTCCAGCGGCTTCTCTTAAATCTATGTGCTCATAGTGATACCAGAACTGCGCTGGTGAAAATTCTCATGGGCATGCTGATGCTTGATACCAGGAAGCCCATCGATGGTCTAAATGCTGCTGAGGCGTCATTTCGTCTCTATGCTTGTCAAAATAATGTGATGTATTCTCGTCCCCAGTCTTTAGATGGTAATAATTTTATGTTGAGTTTCTATGAGCCGGTCTTAGTCGTATCCTTTTTGGTGCTGTTAATTGATGATCCTGATGATAAAGATTTGTTTCTCTTTTTTCCGGACAATTTATTTATTAGCCGATATTGTTCTCTATTGGGGCTCATTTCCTTACTTTTTTGAATTGATTGGAAGGTGCAACTGCTGTTGCTCCTTTACCCATAGTGATCCCTCAAATGTACTTTAGATTCATTCATGTGTGCCTTCATTGTTGTAGGAGTCCCTCCTTTGGTGTCCCGGCGGGTTCTTGAAACCATGACTTACTTGGCTCGCAATCATCCCTTTGTAGCGAAGATTTTACTAAAGCTTAAATTGTCTCGCCAAGTCCATCCTGAATGTTCTGATCGGTCACGTGGGAAAGCTGTAATGGTTATGGAAGAGGAGAGCCAGAATCAGGATGAGTGTTTGCCAATTGAGTTGCTATTGAGGCTTTTGAATCAACCTCTGTATCTGAGGAGCATAGCACATCTTGAACAGGTAGTCCATCTTATAGTTAAAAATAGAAAACACTATCCCTTCTTACGTTTTCAGTTGCAACTTAAAAGATCTGACAATGTTCATTCTAATCCTGCACAGCTGTTAAGCTTATTGGAGGTCATCGTTGATAATGCTGAGAGAAAACAAAGTTCACTCGAGAAGTCTGCAGTATCTGGCACAGTTCCATCCGTGCCTGAGGTTCCTACTTTGGATACCACACACACGGAATCTGTTGCCATGTCACCTGGAGTCGGTGTCGCATCTGTGAAAATCGACAGTGAGAAGCCTTCAACTTCTGTGGAAAAAGATGAAGACGATGCTCACTTTATACTTGCTAATTTGCCACAGGCAGAACTTCGTCTTCTCTGCTCATTGCTCGCGAAAGAAGGGTATGGTTGAAGTTGCACGTTTTTACATTTATTTACTTTGCTATCTGCTTTAATCTTTACTTAAATGAATGACCATGTATGATGCTGTGGATGTTGTCTTATCAACTCTCTCATTTGTATCCTTCTTCCCAAGTAGCTCATGTGGGATTTAGAACTTTTTAGTTTTTGTTTTTCATTTTTATCTTCTCTGTTTTTTGTCTGCCTGCATTCTTTTCCCCAGTGGAGGTCTGAAGGAGGGGGTCCGTCGGCATGTTGCCCTATTTTCAGCTTTGGAGTCCATATAGGTTGTTTAGATTTGTTTTTGAAAGTTAGTTTAACCGTCAAAGCCAAAGGCACATTCTATGACGGAGTCTACGATTTACTATTATCTTTTCAGGCATATGCTTGATGAGTTAAAATCTCGTTTCAACTATCTTTTTATACTGCTAGAATGCAACAATTTCTGTTTTTTGAATGCAGGTTATCAGATAATGCGTACGGTCTTGTAGCAGAGGTTGTGAAGAAGTTAGTTGTTGCTGCTCCAACTCATTGTCATCTGTTTATAACTGAGTTGGCTAATGCTGTTCAAAGTTTGACCAAATCGGCAATGAATGAGCTACATGTGTTTGGTGAAGCAATAAAAGCACTCCTCAGCATAACTTCTTCTGAAGGAGCTGCAATCTTAAGGGTTCTGCAGGCCTTAAGCTCCCTTGTGGCCACACTGAGAGACAAAGAGAAGGATCAACAGACTAAGGCTCCTCCCGAGGAGTATGCCACTGCTCTTTCTCAAGTTTCAGACATCAATTCTGCTTTAGAGCCTTTGTGGCTAGAGTTAAGTGCTTGTATAAGCAAGATTGAGACTTACTCTGAATCTTCACTGGATTCGCACGCTCCTGGAAAAATTTCGAAATCTGTACAATCAAGCATGATGACTCCTCTTCCTGCTGGGACTCAAAATATCTTGCCGTACATAGAATCTTTTTTCGTGGTGGCTGAAAAGCTGCATCCTGGACAAACAGGTCCTGGTCCTGACTTAGGGATGGCTGCTGCTTCTGAGGTTGATGATGTTGGCACAAGTACTGGTCAGCATAAAGCTCTCTATACTTCTGGAAGAACTGATGAAAAGCATGTTGCTTTTGTTAAGTTCTCAGAGAGGCATAGAAAGCTGTTAAATGCTTTCATTCGACAAAACCCTGGGTTGCTTGAGAAGTCCTTTTCTCTCTTATTGAAAGTTCCTCGCTTCATTGATTTTGACAACAAACGCGCTCATTTCAGATCAAAGATAAAGCATCAGCACGACCATCATCATAGTCCTCTAAGAATTTCGGTTAGAAGAGCATACATTCTTGAGGATTCATATAATCAATTGCGCTTGAGATCAACTCAGGATTTGAAGGGGAGATTGACTGTTCACTTCCAAGGAGAGGAAGGTATTGATGCAGGTGGACTCACGAGAGAGTGGTATCAATTGCTGTCCAGGGTCATTTTTGACAAGGGGGCACTGCTGTTTACAACAGTTGGAAATGAATCGACGTTTCAGCCAAATCCTAATTCTGTTTACCAAACTGAGCATCTCTCATACTTCAAATTTGTTGGCCGAGTTGTGAGTATCTAATGCACTCCGTGTGTTCATTTGTGATTTAGCAAATGTTTAATTTTCTTCTTTTCTTTTGCTTTTAGGTTGGCAAAGCACTCTTTGATGGGCAGCTCTTGGATGTCCATTTTACTCGATCCTTCTATAAGCATATCTTGGGGGCTAAGGTTACCTATCATGACATTGAGGCAATTGATCCTGCTTACTTTAAAAACCTGAAGTGGATGCTTGAGGTTGGGCACACTCTTCTTATCTTTTTTTTTGCGTCAATTATCAGGCTTTGATGTCTTTCTCCCACTTTTTTCTTATGTGATCATCCTTGTATTGCAGAATGACATAACTGATGTACTGGACCTTACATTTAGCATTGATGCTGACGAGGAGAAGTTGATATTATATGAGAGAACAGAAGTAATGTCTCTTTCAGTCAATCGTTCATTAGTTTATGACTTTATGTGCATCTCAATTCATGTTCTATTAAATGCAGGTGACTGATCATGAATTGATTCCAAATGGACGGAATACTAAAGTCACGGAGGAGAACAAGCACCAGTATGTTGATTTGGTTGCTGAGCATCGGTTAACGACTGCTATTCGTCCTCAAATTAATGCTTTTATGGAAGGCTTCAATGAACTGATTCCTCGGGATCTAATCTCTATTTTTAACGATAAGGAATTGGAGTTACTAATAAGTGGGCTCCCTGATATTGACTGTATGTTTCCTCCAGAATTGGCTTCTTTTCATCTTTCCTTTCTTACTGGCATCAAGTTTAACAAAATGTAAAAGATTATAAATTAAATCTTCCATCAAGCGTTTTAACAGTTTGAATCGATTGTTACAGTGGATGACTTGAGGGCAAATACTGAGTACTCGGGTTATAGTGCTGCATCTCCTGTGATTCAGTGGTTCTGGGAGGTTGTGCATGGTTTTAGCAAGGAAGATAAGGCCCGACTCTTGCAATTTGTTACTGGCACTTCAAAGGTACCAGTGGTCCTCTTATTTTACGAAGTTAGATGTTATTTTTCTTGGTGAGCATTATGGACGTTAATTCTTCTTAGTCTGAATGGTTTGTTGTTATATCTCCGTAGTGTTGGCTTCAAATGTCACAGCTTTGGTACATGTAGGATTATCATTCTAGCCTATGTCATCAGTGGCTTTAATTTTTCATGCTGTGAACAAAGTGTTCTTGCAGTCAAAAGCTGGTTTCTAAGTGTATCTTGATGTATAAAGTGTTATATGTGATAAGTCTTGAAACAAATATAGAATCAGCAGGAATTTACTTATTTCCATTGAAAAAGCCTTACGACTGTTGAGGAATGAGCACAAACCAGCAAACCATGGCTGTTCTTCCTGTGGAGCCTGGGGTTTGCCCGAGGCTTTCTTTGAGTGGATATGATATGTGCCATGGAGGCAACAATGCTGACGCTAGCAAATCTGCAGAAACAAAGTTCCTTTTTGTAAGTTCAACTGACTGTAGGTATCCATTTTCACAATTGCAGGTACCTTTGGAGGGATTTAGTGCTCTACAAGGAATTTCTGGCTCTCAAAAGTTTCAGATCCACAAGGCTTATGGAAGCCCTGATCACTTGCCTTCAGCTCATACTTGGTAATCTCTCTCTCCTTCGTGTTCACATTTGAATGCCTTGCTTCAGATTTGTGGGAGCACTCAGGTGACTTTTTCTTGGTAGCTAAAGCTTATAACATTTCTTGATATTTTACAGCTTCAATCAGTTGGATTTACCAGAATATCCATCCAAAGAGCACCTGGAGGAGAGGCTGCTGCTTGCAATTCATGAAGCGAATGAAGGTTTTGGGTTCGGTTAAGACCCGGTCGGGGTACCATTAGTCATGTAGATAAATGCAGCAGATCGAAAAACGATTGAAGGGAGAGGATTGAGCGGGTTGGAATTTGGGATGTTTGGTCATACATGTTTATATCACTGTACAGTTGTATAATTGCTTCTCAAAAGCATATGGCAATTTTTTTTTGCTTTGCCATCTCTTTCCTTGACATTTGCACTCCACAATTTGATTACATTTGAATTGTCAATTTTCTCTTATTCTTTTTTCTTCTTTTTTCCCTTTTGCTTGATGATCATGCAGTTACAGTCGTGGCGCTTTTCCCAAAATTGGGTGAAGGCACCGCTAGACTCTTATTTTTGAATATTTAATATAGCTTGTGATTTTGTTTTTGGACCAATTGGATCCTTGAATTGTATTTTCGTTAAGCAAATGGACACCATAGATTACAACATCGGCATCCCGTTTCTGGTGTTGAATGATGACATTTAGTTATAATCAAAGCATAGGAATTGAAATAGTATGATCGTAATACTTTTCTGTAAGGAAAGATACAAAATTTATGATTAATTTGTCTTGGACATTTGCAGCGCATGATGATAATTTTGTTTTCTTGTTTTTTTTTTTCCAAGGAACAGATTTGAAAGAAAAATTCATTTGGTAAAGTAATTTCAATTTTCTATGTTTGGGATAAATTTTTGGACAAGAAATAGGTTTGGACAAAAATAAAGTAAAATATAATTTTTTTCTCATTGGTCACTTCTTCTCTCGCATCCTTACCGCCGGACATTGGCCCTTTAGTCTTCGGTCCTCAGCCATCGGTCATCATCCGTCGGTCGTCAGCCACTCTTGGTCGCCATTCGCCGATCATCGTTAGTCCCCATTAGCTTGTGTTCGTCCTCTAGTCACCATTCGCCGGTGTCCGTTCGATAGTCACCGTTCGCGGGCTGCCATCCGCCTATCGCCGTTCTCGCGTTCTTACTGTTGATTGTCGTCCGTTGGTTGCTAGATAGTAGTTTCCATTTGCCCGTCGCCATTCACCAGTCTCCATCCTTGCTTCCCTACTGTTGATTGCCGACAACAAGTTGCCAGTCTCCGTCCCTCGCTCCCCTCATGTCGGCTATCGATAGTCGTGTGTGCCCTGCATTAGTCGTAGGTCATCAATCATCGCTCGTCGGTCGACATTGCCATTTGGCAGCTGCCGATTACCGTTCCCCATCCACCAATTGTCGTCCTCTATTTGCAGGCCACCAATCTCCGTCCGCCTGTTGCCGTCCATTTGTATCCAGTCTCCGTTCGACCGTAGAAATTTTATGCTAGCAAATGATTCTCTGTTTCTAAAATAGAAATTTTGTGTAATCGTCAAATGCGTGTCTTTTACTCAGAAACTCGTTCAAGGAATATAAATAAATTTGGATAAAAATAAAGCTTGGGAAAAAATGATTCATTCGCGCCCTTAGTAATTCATATAAAGAGATGCTTGACATCTGAAATATCGGTGAGGATGCAATGATAAGCTTGTCAACCTTTTAACTTTCGGCTTGCCACTTGAGTGGATGGTTGAGTCTTGCACATTTTCTTTTTGGTCATACAAAAAGTACCTGAAACGCTGGTGAGGCTGCAACGATAAGCTTGTCAGAACTCTTGGGAGTAGGGGTGTGCATGGTCCGGGCCGGTCCGGTCCCGGCATGAACCCGAGGACCGGACCAATAGTCCGGTCCCCATACTTTCGGGACCATGGACCGGACCGAGATCGAATAGGACCAGGACCGTCGGTCCGGTCTGGTCCGATCCCGGCCCAACAGCTACTAAGCATACTACTACATTTTTATTCTTTCTCCAGCTGACCGCCAAGCCCAGCAACCAACCAGAGGTGGGGGCGAGCTTCATTGGCCCTCATCTTGCTTGTTCTGTGTTCTTTTAATTCTCTAGCAAAATAAAAGGACATCATCTTTTTCACTACATCTTACCATTTGATACTCCAAGTTAGCCCTCTCTAAACGGAGTATTGAAGAGTTTTTGCCTAGAGCATAAAGAAAGAGAAGGGTACCCAAAATTTTCATTTTTGGCCAATCTAATGTCTGTAAAACCACTTGGATATCAGTAACTAACGTCTTACTGTAGTAGCATAATGATGTAATAGCTTTGAAGCAAAAAGATGATGCACAGTTTAGTGAAGAGTCTCAACATCTTTGCTTCAGAACGCGGAGGATTGGCCCATTGTTGATCCGTTACCATCATATGGCCGAGGTAGGGAGTTGCTGGGCCGGTCCGGGATTCTTCTTACTCTTGAGAGCGAAAGGGATTCTGTTTTGTTTTCAATTTCTTTTGTAATTATATATATATATATATTTATATATATAAATAATTATTTATTATTGGCGGTCCGATCCGGGCCGGGCCGGTCCCAATACAAAAACCCGAGGACCGGACCGCCCAGTCACCGGGCCCATTTATTGGGACCGGGGACCAACCCATCCACCTTAAGGACCGGACCAACCCGTTCGGTCCGGTCCGGTTTGCACACCCCTGCTTGGGAGTCATCAACCTTTTATCCCCGGCGTACCTTTGATTCATTGAGCGAGAGCCCTTCCACACGGGACTCCCCGATCACTATGGCCGACTTTTGTCTAACCTTCGCACACCTCTGTTACCCTTTAGGAGGCATTCGCCTCAGATAATTCTAACTTTCGGATTGCCACTTGAGTGGATGGTTAAGGTTTTGCACCTTACATTGTGTAAATGTAGATCGTCCCTCTTCCTTTTAACTTTCGCTTTCTCATACTCACTAATGCAATAAAGCTGAATTCTGTAAGATATTTTCTATAATGAATTTGAACCCTGTTGGTAATATATGTTAATTAACATATCTCAAATCTAAATTATAAGTTGGGGAAAATTCAAATAACTTGATGTGCCCTACATTATTTTATAAAGAAATGTTTGTCAAATGGTATTTTGGTCATTTATATATTTTTTTTTCTTCTTTTCCCTTCCTTTTCAGAAGCGGTTAGTCTCAGGCGTTGGCCAGCCATCGGTGAGGGACGACTTGTGGCTGGCGCAGTCATCTGGCCCTCACCGGTGGCCGGCCATCGCCTGAGATCAGTTGTAACAAAAAATGAAGGAAAAAAAACAAAATGATGAAAATACCCTTGATTAGGCCTTTTTTCGAGACAATAAATGCACTTCAGGTCCTTATTTGAAAGAATATCCACTTCAGGATTTATTTTAAGAAAATGATGACATTTTATACCCTTATTGAAAATTTTTCCTTGTAATCTCGTAGAGTTTTACGATTTTAATCCACCCAAAATAGACGGAATTGTACATGACAAGGAGTTATTAGAGATTGAGGTTCCATTTGTTTCGCTAAAAAAACTTTTAGGAAAATATTTTTTGGATTTTTTGCCATTCGTTTCATGGAAAAGATGAGCCAAGGAAGACATTTTTCACACATGAAAAAAAAAACGTTTTTAATATTTTCCTTTTATTTTTTTATTTTTTCCTTCTTGTCGGATTGGGCACTGACAAAGGCGACTGTCGATGAACTCAAGCTTCCCTATTTCGACGAGCTCGAGCTAGCGACAGGCAGAAGAAGAAGAAGAAGAAGAAGAAGAAGAAGGGAAAAAAAATAAAAGAAGAAAGAAAAATAAATAATCAAATTTATGTAAATCGAAAGGAGACAATAAAAAATAAAAAAATGAGTACACAGAGGAAAATTAAATTTAATTTTTCTATCTCCTAATTCATTTTTAGATTTCAACCTGACATAAAAAAACATAGTTATTTTTTAGAAAATAATTTTCAAAAATTCTCATTTTCCGCGAAACGAACAGAGCCTAAACTTTAGAAAGAGATTGTGGATAAATATTCCACATATTACTTCAGTAATTTTTTTTTTTAAGACAGAATCCCAAATCATCAAATTTACAAAGTGCCTGAATTTTAGAGGATTCTTGTGAAAGAGTAACTACAGAAGAAATAACAATGGTCAAGTTAATGTTGTCAAATCCGTCGTCTCTCTTTCCTCTCCTTCCTTCTCCACCATCGATGGGATTCTCGTATTCGGCGCCGTTGCCGTTCCCATCGTCTCCCTGTCATCTCCTCCATGGCTCGAGCCACCATTCTCTCCTCGCGATGTCGTCGATTCCTCTCCCTCTCAACCTCCGCCCCTCCTCCAATCTCCTTCCCAAGCTCCCGCCGCTGCAAACCCACCGCGACGTCGCTCGCCTTCCAGGAGCTTCGGCCGCGAAGTTCCAGGTCCGCGCCTCAGGCGGCGATGCCCCTCCGGCGCCTTCCGACGGTAAGCTGGCGATCTTTGGCTCCGCGGCGGTCACCGTCGCGTTCGCCGTCGCCAATCGCGTGCTCTACAAGCTCGCTCTCGTCCCCATGAAGCAGTATCCTTTCTTTCTCGCGCAGGTCACCACCTTCGGGTGAGTTTTTTGCCCTGCGCCAGTTCTGAAATGGAGAATCTTTTATCAATATATCGCATTTTTTTTTTCATTTTGCTATCACTTTTATCATTACATGGCCACGTTATCCATCAAACGCTGCATCGCCACTTCCAGCTCATAGAGCTTCTGTGCTGATTATAACTTCTTGTTCGCGTCATTCTTGCTTTCCTCAACCAATTTGTAAAACCTACCCTTCAATAATGTACGTGCCTATTGGTAAATCACAGGTATGTGGCAATTTATTTTTCGATTCTTTGCATCCGCAATCGAGTTGGGATAGTTACTGGCGAGATGTTAGCACTTCCCAAGTCGCGGTTTGCGGCCATTGGGATGCTTGAAGCACTGGGAGTAGTTTCTGGAATGTCTGCTGGAGGTACTATACATTTCGTACGACTGTAACTATTTAGGGGAATTGCGCTGCTCTCTTAGTTTTTAAAAGGTTGCGAGTTTATCGGTAGTCTGCAAAAAGCGGTATGGATGTTATCGTGGTCTACCATGCAGAGGAAGAATTGTCTAATTCATGCTTGCTAGCAAGGGAAAAAATTTAGTCTTATTCAATAAGTTCTCGTCAAAAACCACGCCCGCTGACCAACTCAGCATTGCCAAAGAATTAGGGTAAATTCCAAAGGCTCTTATTCTACTCTTGGGTCTAATTTTGTTCAAGCACTGTAATTTCAAAATATTTCATATGAAACAGTATTGATTGAGGTTGCTCCATTTTTCAGTTGAGAACCTAACAGGAAGCTGACATGACACATGACTGAGGCTTAATGTGGTACTTTTATTCATGTGCCATGCCGTGCAATGACAGTGGACTTGATGTGCTTGCTACAAAACCAAAAAGAAAGCTTTAGAAGATAGGTTACTTTTTTTTTTTCTTTTTGAAAAGTGAAAAAAGGCTGTGCAGCTACACAAAGTGAAGTATAAGAAAATTGAAAGCGATTGTCGAGGGGAAAGAGTATATTATGAAGCTTTTAATAACTAACAAATTACAATTCTGAAACTTCATATCTTATGCAGCAATGCTCCCTGGACCCGCCATACCCATATTGAGCCAGGTAATTTTGATTTTGCGAAGATATTTAAGCTGAAATTCCTGTCTGAAGACATGCTTGTTTTTTTTTTTGGGTAAGGGTTTACAATTGCCCATATTGTGAGATTGTTAATAAACTATGTTGCAAGATAGAAATGAATGAGCGTGCTGTCAAGATTTTTAGACATATGCAAGGCTAAACCATGAAAAAGCAATTGCAAATAAGACTCTATTGACTTGTCCTATTTTAATTACTCAGAAAATGCAAATTCTCTCTTAGAAAACCAAAATTTCACTGGAATAGTTTGCATGTCATCAGGTAACAATGGCTTTCATTTTTACCTCTGTGTTGCAGACATTTTTGGTGTGGCAACTGACTTTCTCGACTGTTCTTCTGGGTAGGAAGTATTCATTTAATCAAATCACTGGCTGCTTACTTGTAGCTGCTGGCGTAGTAGTGGCTGTAGCAAGGTATCATAATCTCTTTATGTTGGCTATGGCTCACGCCAGTTATCAAATCGTCTTGTTGATATGAAGTATTGGGTTGTTCTTGTCGCAACATTGCCCCTATATATGCACCGACTATTATCCTATTAGATTGGACCTTCAATTTTTCATTCAAATAAATTTGCTGCAAATATTTCCTTTCAATAGTAAAAGATCTAACAATGTGTCCCCTGTCAAGGTTTTAACTTTTAATAGATAATGTGCCTTGTTTTAAGATACTGTTGTTTATAGACTCGTTCTTAACATCAGTACACTCCAATGCGATAGTCCTAGTTGCATTTATCACGCTCATGTTGCCACGCCCAATCCATCTTCATATGCATCCTCAACGCCAACTTGAAGAAAGCTATTTCAAATGTATCTTGAAGCTTCTATCTAATTTTGTCATCTTTCTACATTGTGCTTCTAGAGTTTTGGATGTTAAATAGGTAGGAAAGATGCTTCAAGAAATTTTAAATTCAATTCATTTAGATCTAGCTTAAAACATTGAAACTGCTTGTAAATAGCTCCTAGGAGCTCCTAAGTCACATATAAATCAATCCACATAACATGACGTTATATCATATATTGCATTGAGATAATTATTATGCGTATTACATTCTATTGATGCAGCAAGGGTAATTCCAGTGGACTTTTGTTTCAATTTTTTTTTTTTTTTTTTTGGGATAGCTACCAGTAATAGCTGCATTGTAACTTGATGATCTCTCTACTCATGAATTTTCCAGTTGTTTAATTTGCTTTGAACAATATTCACTTTTCATCACATTGCTTCAACTCTCTGCTGGGCTAATCTAATAGCTAATAGCGAATTGGGAGGAAGAAAAACATTTGCTCATTAATGTTCCTCCATCATTCTCATTTGGGATCTTAACAATTACGTGTGGTTGCTATATAATTCACTTCTGGATTGACTGGTCATGATTTGTTGATGCTCAATACACCATAATTTCATTTAAGAAGGGAAAGCAATATGTTCTATGCAACATTTCAAAGATGATCCAATTTTGTGTTTAGGCAAGAAAGACATGGGCAATGAATTATTGTGGGATCACTGCCAACTTATTCAATAGCTTAAACAGGTGGGTAAAGACATGGTTCAATAGTCAAATACTCTTAACTTCCTCTCATGCGTCATTTGTAGACTCATGAAGATGGAGCTTAACATTTAAGTACTCTTAACAGTGAGTGCTTCCGTTGATATGAGAACTAGCCATCAGCTGATATAGCTTTATTGATTGTTTGATTTTACTTGTAATGCCCTGGTTGTAATGGTATAATTACCACTTGAGCCTGGGAAGTCTTGAGTTGTGGAACCTGCCTCTTTGTCAAAAAGCAAGAGAAGGCTGTGTTTGTTAGATGACCCTTTCCCGACCCTGCATTGTGGGAAGGGAGCCTTGTTGACTGGGAACACGCAGTTTTATTTTGTTACATGCAATAGACAATAAGTTACCAGCATTTTCCTGTTATATTTTTCAGTGGGTCTAATTTTGGTCAGAATTTATCCGGAATTGATTTTGCATGGCCATTGGTGATGATTGCTTCCAGTGCTTTTCAAGCTGGTGCTTCTATTATAAAGGTTAGAAAAGGAAAACCTCTCAAGTCTTAACAGATTGTATGCTATGCCAGCAAAATGGTAAATGTCGAATTTTCTTCAATGGACAGGAATCTGTTTTTATTGATGCTGCAAAGCGCTTTAAGGTTGATGGTCCGCTGAATCCCAGTATCCGGTTTAGGTGAAATTGACTAATTACTTATTGAATGTCTCTAACTTATATCCTTTCAGGGGAAATCACTTGACATTTTTGTCGTGAATTCTTTTGGATCTGGGTTTCAGGTAATTCTCATTGTCTGCTTTGGACTTTCAGTGGAACTTTGTCATCATAACACGTCATGATGGTAACTACTACGAGAAAACTGTGTTTGGAGTTGAGTCCAACAGTCTCATATAAATTTTCAGTAAAGTGATGGAGACAGCTCTCTCTCTCTTTAAAGAAGAGTGACAGTGGAATGAATCTACACCTTAGAAACTGAAGATGACCATGATATATAAGCGTAGAAATGTTATCATGCAATATGGGTGTGTATATTATCTATCTTCTGGTGACAACTAAGTATTTCGCTTTCCTGGATACAGTAGACAATAGCTAAGCCTGTGCCAAATTTATGTCGTAAATAGAAACCCATCGGAGACAAAGTAGCCAACGAAGACTTAATTTGGGGAGCTCTAATATGTTGACTCTTTACAACCTCGATTATTTAAGTGTTCGATTGCTTCTTTCTTTCAGCTTTTCCACTAATTTTTTCAGACCTAGAGGGCAGTGTGTGAGAAAATATACTGTTGAAGGGTAAATCACAACCATTTCCTGTTAATTTTCATGTTGCGAAAATATTGTCACTGAAGGTAGGTACATGTATGGGGCAAAACAAAAAAGACAGTTTGTACATGTTGCCATCCCCACTTAAGGGGGAAGGTGAATACTTTTATTTTTTCCATATCAAGAATTCTCATAGTGGATGAAAGATATTCAAAGATTTTACAGTGAGAGATATAGTTGTCCTGATGATGCATCACTCACTGTTCGTTTTGATGTCCTTCATTTTCAGGCTCTTTTTGTGTTTCTTTTTCTGCCTTTTCTGTCAAATTTGAAAGGCATACCATTTGCCCAGCTTCCTCTGTATCTGAAAGAAGGAGCTGGTTGCTTTCTAAACATTGGAGCCAACACCACAGGTAAGCTCTCATATCTTTAGGTAGTCCTAACTCTGTTTCTTGATATTTATTTCTATGAACCATGTTACATTCTTTACCATTACATCTCTGCAACAACTGACAGAATTCCTCATCCATTACATGATGGTCACTACTTTTTAACTGTGGACAATCCACATGTCAAATGGTGGTCATGTCCATTCATCTTGATGCACTTAGAGTTGGCGAGCTCGGAATGGGCTGAAATTTGGTCGGTTGCATGGAAACGGGCCGTTGATCAAAACTTACTGCTTCGCCATGATCGACGTCGTTTCTTCGCGTTTCGGAATCGTTTTGATGGGTTTTTAGGCATCTTTTGTAATTTCAGTGGCGTTTTCATAATTTTTTGTTTCTTATTTTAATTAGGGTTAATGCTGTATAAAAAGGGTGTTTAAGACTCCTAGTAAAGAGGCTTTTGACATTCTATTAATTTTAATATTCGTAATCGAGAGAGCAAATTGTTCCTCTTATCTATTCCAACTTTTTGTTTAGCCAATTTCTGTTGCGTTTCGGCATTACATCTCATCTTCACCAAAGTTTTGATCTCTTTCTTTGAAATGGGCAAGGTTTAGGGACAATCATCATTCTCTTGATTCCATTAATTTTTAAAATTTTCAACCTCTCTCTAGTAAAAATTAAAAAAAAAAAAAAAGATCATTTTCTCATTTTTCACATTAGCTTCAGCTACATCTACACTCATCTTTGAGAACTAGAAATTAGTTCCTTATTTCTGAATTTGGAACCCATTGGGCACCTTATCATTTTTTGTGGTTTTGGCTTAAGTACATCCCAAGTGCCATAAGTTGTGTACGGCGCTCACTTTAGTGCCAAAACTTTCAAATCGATCACTTTAGTGCTAAGTTTTTATAACTTCGATCATTTAAGTGCCAACTTTTTTTAAAAAACGATTACTTAAGTGCCAACTTTTTTTAAAAAACGATCACTTTAGTGCCAACTCCGATGTAAGCTGACATGGCTCGCCGAAAATCCGATACGTGTATTTTTTTATTATTATTTGAGCTGACGTGGCTTATCGGACTTGGCAATTAAGTAATCGTTTTTTAAAAAAAGTTGGAATTTAAGTGAGCGAAGTTACAAAAACTTAGCACTAAAGTGATCGATTTGAAAGTTGTGGCACTAAAATGAGCGTCGTACACAACTTATGGCACTTGAGGTGTACTTAACCTATTTTTTGTGCATAGTATGCGCAATTATAGGTAGGATTCAGTTATCAGGAAAAATACTGTTAACTCTTAAAACCTATGAAAATCTTTGGATTAGCTTTCCTACGCGAATGAAAAGCTTTGGATTAGCTTTCCTACACGAACCATTTCGCTAGGTATGTCTCGAGGCGAAAAGGAAAAAATCTTTTGCTAAGATTATTATGCATGCTAGTTTAGTATATTCCTTGTGAATTTATGTGTAATTGTGTTTTACTAAAAAATACTTTTGACTTTGTACAGCCTATGTGCCTCATTTGATGTGTTCCCTTTTCAATTACCTTCCTTCGTCTTGCTTATATTTAATTCTTTTCACCTGTGCAATTTGTTCAAGGTTGTGATGGTGCACCATGGCTTCCATTATTTTTTTTAACTACCAACATTATCTTCAATATATCGTTGCTCAATCTGGTGAAGATGTCTTCTGCTGTTGTTGCTTCTCTTGCCGTAATATTGTCAGGTCATCTCTCTCTCTCTCTCTCTCTCTCTCTATGTATCTGCACATGGTGTAGATATCTGACTGTCTCTCTCTGTTTTGGCAGTTCCCATTTCAATTTATGTCCTTTCTCGTCCATTGCCATATCTCCCTGAAGGTGCGAGCTTAAGCCCCTTTTTTGTGATCGGCGGAATCATTCTTGTACTAGGTCTTTTTCTTTACAATGTACCACATAGGCAGGCTGCAAAAAGTGATTAGAATGGACTCATTGCCCGTGAGAAATTGATAGACCCTGGACTAGTCCACCAGTATTGTTTTGTTCAATCAATCCGACTCTTTTCAAGTGTAAATGTGGCGAGATAGGATTACTCTTTAGGTAGATTTACTCAAATGAAAGCTACTGAGCCTTACATATTGCGTATCAAGTTTTTTTTTTTTTTTTGGTAAGGTAAGTATGTATAGACTTTCCAAAAAGATAGGTACATATGGAGAACCGGACACAAAAACCATGAACCAATATTGGCAAAGAGCCAAGATGGGTTCAACGGTGACCGATTGCAAGAGGAAACCACGCAAGAAACGTGTCTACCTAATGGGTGAAGAGAGGCAGGAGAGAACGCAAAAACGGCCAAACAGGCGGCCGAAAAGATCCCAAACCGGGAGGAAAAGAAAAAGAAAATGAAAAGGAAAAAAATCAAAGAAAGAGAAAAGAGGCCAAATCAAGTGGCCAAGGTGAACAAGGGGTTGCTAAGCCCCTTCCAAGCACCAAGGCAGCAGCGGCAGTATCCACCTGTTTTGTCCACATGAAGACATGCTTAGGGGAAAGCCCAAGTGTGTGAGCCAAAAGAAGATGGCCATCGGTTGGCCATATCAGTGAAGAGGGCGGGCAAACAACAAGCCAGCCAGGAGGGAAAATAAAAGAAAAAGGCCAAAAACATCAGCCTAAGAACCATAAAACCAAGGCACAGACGCCAACAAAGAGAGAAGAAGAATGGGACAGTAAACAAAGGAAGAACAAATTATAACTTCTAATTTTTAGTCCATATCATTGTGCACATTGTTCATGAAGTGATGATGGTTAGTCTAGAATCGAATGGCTTTACTGTGTTGACCTGATGTTCACGTCCTACTCCCAGGTCCTCAAGTTTATGGTTGACAAGATTTTATTTGACAACCAATTATAACTATGGTTATTACTATCATGAATCAAGTTTTAAAATCCTGTGGTCAGTCTGCTTATATCACGTGTTCATTGATTCATTTTTCCATATTGATTGGACATGTCTGAAACCTAAGTTACCTGGAGCATGCATCGCTCCAGTATGTGAAACGAAAACGGGAATTCGGAACATCCCTTGTCAAAAAAATATGGTTCGGCAGGTGTAGGCTTCTTTTGAGCATGAAGTTAGAATAAGACTTGATTTCTTAGCTACGGTAAGATAATATAGATAGTAAAATGTGCTTCAGACACATCTAAAGTCACTAAGTTTCACGTTCAAAAATTAATTTCAAATGATGAAGGCGCTCCTTGCTCCATGTCCGTGAATTGAATGGTCTCCTCTTTTCTTGACCCGTGTCTTCCTCTGATCTGGGCCTGATCAAGGATCCCGGAACGCAAATTCCTAGTGTTCTTTATTTGACTCTTTCATGAGTATTCAGAACGGAAATCACGTATTAAAACGCATATACGCAGATCGTGAACCAAATAGCGCATGCGGGTGAGACTGGTTTAAACTTAAAAATTTTCACGATCTGAGACATTGCCATTATAACTTAATTAGATGCCATATAGGTCTTTGAAGGTCCACTTATTTGAAGTTCTAGTCAAATTTCACATAACTTATTACTGAAAGTTTTGATCTCATACCATCGAGATACACTGACAAGCACGCCATTTGGCGTCGCTGGAAGATAGGAAAATCTACGGAGGAAATAAATAGATGCACACAATTTTTGGGAAAAAAATTGCGAGAGGATCTAAATATTACAAACTCATATCTTTTCCCCCCTAAACGTACTCATGGCAAATCCGTCAGCAGTGATTGTGCAGTGAAACATTGCTTCTAATGGACAACATAGATCAGAAGATGCGGGAAACGTTAATCACAAAATTGCAGCAGATGGACAGAAAATGTAGAGCTCTAGCACGGAAAAATGATCCCACCAAAAAAAAAAAAAATTCGGAAAAACGTTAACCACAACATTTGCAACCTAGTCTTGACGATGTCATGTTCCTGAGTTCCAACAATAGTTTGATTACCCGCACATAATATGATCATATTGCGAAAATACTAAGTACTATCAACCAAAAGAGTCACCGCAATCGGAGCACAGGGTTAACATCAATATTTTCTAGAAAATGCGTCAATATGGTACTTTGGCCGTGCTTTAGGAGTAAGTTTTACAGGTGCTTAAACTCAGAATCCAAAAAGCTTACAGTGGCTCAAAGTAGAATAAAATCTGAAAGCCAAAAAGGAGAATATCATTGGTTTAATGAAGTCGCAATCTCACATGAAGCATTTGCGAGTTATACGTAATATTTGACATAATAATAAACTAGCCTTACCATCAAATTACAAAACCTACGACTCTTCTGCTAAAACAAAACCGCACCGTTGATGAAATGCTATTTACTCCCTCTGCCTTACTATTGCTCAAACAGCAGCCACGCACCATAAGATATTCTTGCAACGAAAAGCTCACTCCTTCAATTCTTTCTCTGAAAATAGGCCCCAAGAAATTGTCATGAGTGAGACGATATTAGCAAAAATAACATATGCTCTCATTCCAAACGTTCTTTCAGACGAAAAGATAAAAACAAGAAACAAAGTAAGAGAGTGGGAATTGTATGCTGTATGAAAAATATGATATAATTGACATATAAGAAACGAAAAAGGAATCTCCTGCACAATAAACATGACAAGTGGCTAACAAATGTAATATCAACTTTCTGTGTCCTAAAAAGTCTCATGTACTCGAAAAAAAAAAAAGTCTCATGCATAAATTGGCTCAGCGGCAAAGGAAGTTGGTCATGGTGTATGCAAACTAAAAATGAAAGCAAATACAAAAACAAGAGCACATATTCAAAAGTACCTTGCGCTTCTTAAATTTTCGCTTCCCACTGCTATCACCACCAAAGCCAGATGTCTTGTCACCAACATCACCCTCTAGAGGCAAGGTTTTGATTTCGTCATAAAAGCTGTCAGTAAGCCCAAGCAACCTGGCAAGGACAGGAGAAGAAAGGTCAAAAGCATTGAAAACATAAATACAATGACAATTCCAAAATGAATTCCACCCCAGGATGTAGAAAAACATGGTGTAAGTCACAAAGAAAATCTATTAATTTAGCTTTTCATAAGCATACCCATTTCTTGACTTCAACAAGTGCTTTTCCTTCTTTTTCTCCAACTTCGTAACAGGAGCTCGAGTGAAAAGCTCCTCTTCTCGCCTTGCACGGTCTTCCCATTTTGCCTTATATGTAGTAAGCTCCCTACTTTCGGTCCCAATAACTTCACGAATCTGCATATATCATCATCAGCCACATCAGAATCATAAAGTGACTAAAGAAACATCCAAAGAATCCCCTACTTTACAGGCTGATATTACACAAGTAGATAATGTAATCATGCTTTTACGATATAAAAAGATACTCAATGCAAGTAGAATAGCTCAATATAGCTACATAAAATACCACAAAAGGAATGAGGAAAATATTGTGTAAAATAAAAAAGAGTGGGTCAATTATAAGCATCCCGAAAAACCAACCTATGCAGTATGTTGCAAACACTTCATCTTTAATATGTTCAAAGATATACCATTTCAAATTAGATGAAATACCCATCCTACCAAAAGGCTTAAAAAAGCACTTCAACTGTCAGTCTTACACATAAATTAAAAAATAACCCTAATAGGCTGAAAATAATAAAATATTTAAATGCCCTGTCCAATTCATTAAAAAAGCATTGCTCATTTTTCTAACCAAAAAATAAGATTGGTTTTGAAGACTAACTATTTATCTAGCAACAGTTCCGAATCTCAATTCTTTCTTTGGTTGTGGGGAGGGACATAATCAACCAAAGTTTTATGTGATATTCAATGCAAAGATCATATATTAGCTGATTAATACAAATCAAAAGATAGTAAATAAAGCTATTCAACAAAGTAAACGACACATTACATATCTTGGAGCTCACATCCATCTTTATGTGAAATCGGGGAATTCTTTTACTAAGGGGATTAAGAAAATGTCCAAAATAATTGTGTGTCTATTTACAGCAATTTGAAAGGTAATGCATTTATTAGCAAAAGATTTCAAAAACATATATCCGGCAAAAGAGAATTTCATCCTCCTGTATCATGAGATGAGGATGTGCTGCTCCATCAACCCAGGAAAAGCACTACTGAGGACGATAAACAATCACATCATTAGAAGATTCACTCTTACCTCTTCAGGCCTCCCCTGCAAATCATCCATCAATTCTCTCACATAGTCACTCTGCCTAGCTTGTCGTAGAGTCTCTTTCTCCTTTCTTAAAGCATTTCTTTCTTGCCTTGACATCTTATCCTCCCCCATTGAAGCTGGGGCAAACTTGGGAGGCTTATAAACACCGCCACCACCCTACACCATATGGCAGTTGATTTAGAAGTGGGACATCGTATTCTCTTCTTCAATTGGGTTGCCAGAAAGAAATATATCAGAGCTCAAGTATAATATTTGGGTAGAAAAATTCACCTCGGCAGTCATATCTGATTTGCTGACAAGCATGTCGGGGTTTGGACGATATTTCAACAAATCGTCAGTTTTCCGAGGAGAATCTGTTTCCTTTTCATTTAAGCCATTGCTCTCTGCCGCACCTCTACCAACTGTTGTGAGTTTCTGAATTTGGTATTGGAGTTTCTTGTCAATGGGTCGGATCTGATTCAGCAAGAAGATATGGATTCCATCAAAACCACATTTTAGGCGGTAGAAACCCAAACAAGAATCAATAGGGAATGCCAACCTTTTCCAAAAATAATCTTATCTCTACAAGGCTCTGAACAACAGGATGACCTTCAATAGAAAGTCCTTTAGCCTTACGTAGCAAATAATACACAAGTGACTGGCAATAGCTTAAAAGAAGTAGGTGTTTTGCTTCAAGGTAGCTTATCCCTTCAGCTGTTGGAAATTGACGCGCTTTTACCTGGCATATGGTACAACTCCAAATCAATTAAAGCATCAAATCAAGGAGAGATGTATTACTTCGGCAATCAATGTTTCAAAGGAGAAGACATAATCACGTGATGACAACCTGATGATAACTTCATGTCCAAATAAAATAGCAGAGATAATAAAATGACACACACAAAGATGACAACTGATTAAGAGCTCCTTTTTCAACTATTTGTGCCCTGAAAGAGATCATATAACACCCCCCAAGAGGGCTCCTAAATCTCGCATACCTTTGCAGTTAAAGCTTGCACCTTAGCTTTCACCGTATCTAGCCCTTCTTTCATTTCCTTCAACACTGCAGCCAACTGAGGGGCTTCTCTGAACAAAAACGAGAAACATCATCACAAATTGTTGCTAAACTTCACAAGACCCAACAACTATCTCAAAGGGAAACATCATTTTTTTTTTTACTCAATCGTCCTAGCTAACTCTATAAACATGAATTCTCATCAAGTTTTGTTTCAGACACCTCCTGGAGAGAAACAAAGGCTACACAAAACAAACTCACTTGTCCACGGTTTCTTTGTCGGGTGAACTGCTTGTCTCCATGGTCGGTCTCGCAAAACCTGGTCCTGTCATAAGTTCCCCAAAAAAAACAACAAACAAAAGCAAACGACATTAATCACCTAACCGAGGACTCATCTTGATCGGACAAAAGAGGACATGGTTCCACCACATATAGAAACTGAAATTCTCAGCCACAAACCCTTATAACCCCTTGGAAGGTAGGAGTGAACAGTTCCTGAGTGGGCGGTTCCCACTCTAAAACCATCAACTGCCTGCTAAGGGCTGGTTCCACAGAATGGGAACCTGGGAACCATGAAGCACCCGCTCATTCCATAGACCCACCAAGGAACTTGACATTATTGGTTACGAGCTCCAGATTCACGCTCAATGACTAAAATTAACAACAGGCAAACCACATCAACAGGTCTCTAGATTGAACAATCGCAGCAACTACTTTGCATGCATTGGGCTGTGGAATGAAGCGGGGCATAGACAGATTCATACAAACTTAGTCTGGGATGTTTCCAATCAACGAAATGATGTTGAACACCATGGAAGATAATGAACTGAAGTCTGCAATGTTTAGCACCAAAACTCCGAACCAGAGCTTGGTGCGGTCAGTGACTCGGTTGACAACTTAACATCATCAAACTAAGTTTACAAAACAGCGCACTCAAAATCCTTCATCCTTCTGAGTCCCGCGGCCACCAGTGGATTAAGCGGAACGAATTGCAATTGTGTTTACCGTGACCCCAACAGCAATCGAAGTCAACAACATAATTTGAGGTCGCAGGAGTGTGGAGAGCTATGTAGCACCGATACGACACGGGACGCGGGACACGATACGACACGACACGACACGCCGATATGGCAGTTCTCAAAAATAGAAAATTCCGACACGCCGGGACACGGCATATATATACCTTCCTAAAAAAATATAGCTACTTACCTTCCTATCACACTCTATTTGCAGCCTAGTGTCCGGGAGAACCTCTCCACGAAGCAAAATGTTGCAAGCCTATAGCAGCAAGCACTTAAAGTAAAGGCCTGCAGCTGTGAAGACAAAATCTTCAAGTGCTTTGGGTGAACCGAAGCACAAACATCTTACAGAGTTACAGTAACAGAGGAATGTTAAAGCTGCCTCAATGTCCCAAAATAACTCATAATGCAGCGGATCATCTGCCAGGTTTTTAGGCATTAGTGGAATGGAATTACACACCTCAGATCTTACCCAAAAAAAAATTACACACCTCAGAATAGAATAGAAGTTCAAGATCATTTATATTGAAAAAAAAAGAAAAGAAATGCGGACCAAGGGTGAAACAAAAGATGCATAAACTGAATCTACGAATCCTAAACGAGATTTATTCAGTATCCATCCAGATTCTGTATAACATTGCATGAAGGAAAAGAAGTGTGAACCCACAAGAATTTAGACCATGCCCATGACTAACAGGTAAACGAACAGGAAATCAAGATTTCATGCCCATTTTGGACATCCTATTTCATGAATGAGTCGAAACTTGCAAAACCGGTTTCATTCACAGCAATCCCCAGCCCCACAAGATTGTCCTTAAGCAGAAGGAAATGGAAGAAAATAATACGATTGACGAGAAGTAGCTTAGTTCGACAAATGTCACCGTCTCGACCATAAAATTCCCTTCAGAAGCACCACCATAGCAAGGCTTGAGGAAATTAAGAGAGTGATTTTCTATATTATCTCTAAAATCCATATTTCATATTTAGCTGAGCTTCTTCCATATCAACAGAAGGGTGATAACAATTCAGCCCAAGACAAAAAAAAAAAAGACACCAGGAAGTAATGAAGTCTCTAGCACTACACATGGATCACAAAATGCTCAAAACACTGCGGTCAGATTGCAATGAAGAACACAGTGCATCGCAGAAACCCGCCAGTGATCAAACATGAAACCTTCAGAAGCAGAGGAAGGATGAAAACTAATAACGCGAGCTGAGGTCCCGGCCTCACCAGTCCAGTGGCGATCTGAGGAGTGACGAGACGACGCAAGTCGAGGACCTGAGGCGAGGCCGGCGAGCCGCGACCCCGAGGCGTCGAAGAGAGACGAGAGAGGCTGCCTGAGAGAGAACGCGAGATGCAGATTGCAGACGAGAGGCGTTCTATGACAGAAGCCGTGAGAATAACTGAGAAGGGGAACGATTAGGCTTAGCCGCTTAGGTCAGATTTTTCTCCTTTTCACTCGGACACGGGTGTTTTTTTTTTTTTTACCATCCGGACACGTGGCCGGCCGTGTCCGTACGTGTCCGGGATTGTCGGACACGGTGAAAAATTGTCCCTCCCGGCGTGTCCAAGCTACATAGGTGGAGAGTGAGGACTTACACAGGAGAGGGAGGCGAGGCCGACGGCAAGAGGGCCAAAGGTGAGAGGACCGCGGACCGAGAGGTAAGAGGCAGCTCAGCCGGCGCTAGAGGAAGAGGCGACCGCGGACTAGCCTTCGAGCGGGGAGAGATGAGAGACGTGAGTACGTCAGTACGAGAGCAGAGGAGACGGTGTGGGAGTGGAGGCGGAACGATGAGAGGGAGAGGCTCCGCGTGCTGGTCTTTCGTCTTGATTTGGGGACTGATCGAGCGGATTAAATTTGGTTTGGGCCTTCTTAAAAATGATAGGCCCGGCCCAACAGTAGTTCTTAAAACAATTAGGGAAAAAATGTGCAGAGCGGGGCAGTTGGGGCTTCTGAGGCAAAGTGTGCAGAGCTAGACATGGGCGGTTCCGGTTCCACCAAAAGGGAAATCGGCGGTTCCGGGCTGGTTCGCGGTTCCGATTCCAAACTTTTAATTTTATTTTTAAAATAAATAAATAAATAAATTATTAATTATAAATTATAATCATTAATCAAATTGTACATTGTAATAAAATTTGAAAAAAAAAAGAGATGATGAATGGACTTGAACTTAATGAATTATCATTAAGCGCCTACATATCTTCTTGAGGATAGAAGAATCAAAGCCCATGTAGTTCTATTACCTTCGGTAACCCCAACTTACCTCATCGTCAATCGTCGCTGCCCGTTGTTGTGGTGGCGATAGTATCTCCACAGTCATCACTGAAGAATTCGTGTTCTCGATCCAGCTCTTGTTGTCGAAATTTAGCTTTTGTCCAATCATCGACACAAGCTTGAATCTCCACACTTTCCGGACTTAATCTTGAATGGCGGGGGTCCAAAATTAATCATCCAGTGCTAAATGTTTGTTCAACTGCCACTGTTGAAGAATGAGTCGCTAATATTTATTTCGCAATGAGGGAGAGAACTGAAAATTGAGTTGAATGGTTCTTTCACCACTCAAGAATCTTGAAATTTGCGCTGTGTTCGAAATCACTAAACTCAAAAGTAATTATTAAATAATTTTCTGATTCGAAAATACTACCTATTGATATCCATTTATGTTTTTTTTTTTGCTTACTCATGAGCATTTTATAACCTCTACTAAGTGAAATACCTACATCGCTTTGTGAAACACTATGTTGGGCAGATCCACATCCACTGTCACTTAAACCATATCTATTAGAAAATTCTTTATATAATGTTTCTATAGTTTGTTTAACCTCTGCTTGTATAATTGAAGTATTTATTGCTTCATTCAAATGTAAACAATCATAATAATAAGCATTCAGATAATCTAATAAATCATCTAATTTTGTACGTGGATCGAAAATAATACCAACTAAATAGACAAGAGGAATGTTCAAATAATAATGCAACCATTTTTCTCGCATTACTAAAATACTCGAAGCTAATTCAGTATCTTTTTCATATTCATTAAAAATACTAGCAATATTAACACACTCTATTAAAAATAAATGCGTATCGGGATAATAAATACCAGATAAAGTATTAGTAGCATCATTAAAAACTTTCAAAAAATCTAAAAAAAAAATTGCAAACATCCCAATGTTGCGGGAGTAAAGCAACATCAGGAACAATATTCGAAATAAAAGAACATAATAAATCTTTGTAATCAAAAGTTTGTAGAAGCATCTCGTAAGTAGAATTCCAACTAGTCGGAATATCTTTTGGAAACCTTTTTACCGTTCTCCCATTTTGTTTACAAAATTTTCCCAACTCTTTCATAAGATGAGGACGGCTCCATAAAAATCTAATTGCACTATTGATTGGATGGAGATAAGTCACAAGAGATCATAAACCATCTTGTATACATAAATTCAAAACATGGCGAGCACATCTAATGTGAAAAAATTGTCTGTCAAAAGAGGGTTTACAATTTTTTTCTAACTCGGGAATGGAAGCAGTATTTGCAGTGGCATTATCAAAACCAATTGAAAAAACTTTATTAATCAAATCATATTCTTCTAAAACTTTCGTAATTAGTCTATAAATATTATGGGCCGTATGCCTTTTAGGAAAAACTCGAAATGCAAGAAGTCTTTTTTGAATAACCCAATCATCACCTATCCAATGGCATGTGACACTCATATAAGAATTAATATTCCAAGCAGCACTCTAAATATCACTACTTATATGTACACGTCCATTGAATTCTCCAAAAAAACTGATCAAATCAAATTTTCATTTTTTATAAACTTGTTTAAGTTCGCGCCTAAGAGTAGTTTTCGGAACAGATGGTGTTTGCGGAGCCAGCGCAGTGTTTACCAAATATCTAAAATTAAAATTTTTACCAGTATTAAATAGAGCATGCTCAAGGGCAACGTAGTCAGTTAATGTTTGTTTATAAAGTGCATTAGTGAAACGGAATAAATGATGAGGGTTAGGATTGGCGAACCCGGAAATTTGTTGTTGGCTAGTGTCGATCCTCGCTTACGTTGGATGTTTTTTCGTCAGATGCCGACGAAATGTTCCGTAGCCATCTCATTTACCAAGTTTGTATGTTTGCGGACAATATTTACAGCTTAAATCAAACTTGCCTTCATTTTCATTCCATACTTTGTTGAAGTGTAGCCATAAGTCGGATTCTCGGCTCTTCTATCCCGGCTCCTTTGCTATCGATGATTCTTTGACACCAGTGGGAGGATAGAGATTTTCTTGCGTTGGGACGTGCTCGACATTGGGATTGTGAACATCGTCGTCTTCTCAATATGTATATTCATGAGGATCATATTCACGAACAGGATAATCGGATTCTCCAATCGGGCTCTTTCCCTTTCTAATATTTCTGCTTCCACTTGCCATCTTTTGAAAGAATTGATTGGAAAGTTGATTCAAAGAATTAAGACGGAATTGAAAAAGAATAACAGATTGAGAGAATTTGAGAGAATTTGAGAGATTGAGACTTGAGAGTTGAGAGTATTGAAGAGAATTGAGAGAAACTGTGAGAAAAACGAAGAAGAATTGAGAGATTTTTATAGACTTCCTTTATTTTTTTAAGGAAATTGCAATGGCCGTTGCAATTTCCAAAGGCCTTCGGACCGTTGCATCCGAAGGCCCGTTAGGCTGTGTGCGAAGAGCCGTTTGGCTCTTCCCGAGGGGCGGGCCAGCGGGGCCCACACCTCTTTTTTTTTAGTGGCGGTTCGGAACAGCGGGTCCGGTCAACGGGCCGGTTCCGGGCCCACGGTTCCAAATGGCCATGTCTATGTAGAGCAATTGGTAGCTGAAGTTGAAGGTGGAGGTAGAGATGGACATGGAGACGGCACCGTGGAGGAAGAGGAGGAGTTTGTGATTTCGAGGTCCACGTGGATGCCAGCGGCGAGGAGGATGAATCCGTCGGAGGTCGAGGAGTAATGGGCAGTGAAGCAAAAGTGCAGAGGAATTTGGCCAATCGGTTGAAGATGAACGCCATGGGCAATGCTTGGCGTAGTACCACATAAAAGACGATGAACAGTTCCTTTTTTTTTTTTGCTTATATCCACGTCAGCATTTTAATGGTGCTTTTGATAGAGTTGGACGTAGGGCAAATCTGTCACAGTATGGATAGTTGTGGGTTTTTTATGTCACAAAAAAAAAGTTTGGGGTAAATGTGTCACGGTGGGCATAGTTTGGGGGTTTTGGTGGTTTTTTCCCAAACAATTATATCAACCACGCATATTTTTCTTTGGAAATTCCAAATGAAGTGCCCTCTAAGAATTTGAAGTGGCTATTACCATTTTAAATAAGGGCCTGAAGTGGCTATAACTATTTCAAATAAGGACATGAAGTGGCTATAACTATTTCAGATAAGGGCCAACATCGCCGGCTGACTGGCCGGCCGGTCAATGGCATTAAACAAAGAAAAAAAGTAAATGACGAAGATGCCCCAAACCAACGAGTAAGTTAGGCTCTCTTTTTTAGAATGATATGGTCATTTCAGGCTTTTATTTGAAATAAGGTCCACTTCAAACTCTTATTTGAGAAAATAAGAGTACTTCGGGCCCTTTTTTGAAATTTTGCATTTTCCTTTGGGTCCGACATACATATTCACCATTATATAAAATATAAAATACTCATACATATATATATTTATGTGCGCGCGCGCGTACACTTTTAACAGCATAAATAATGAAATAGTCGTGCAGTAACTTCAACATGCAAAAATAGAAAAAGAACTCATCAAAGAAACCAAGGAAAGATTACTACTGGGGAATTTTTCCTTTATATGATAATATTGGGTAATACAATTGTATAATCCCATTAAATCTGTCTTTGGTTATTTCTTAAGTTAACGTTAATTACTGATTTTTCCAGCCGAAATGAAAAATACGTCACTTGACTCTGATGAACTATGAGAGAAAATCATACTAGAACTTAAATGGCCTTATTCATACACACGTTTTAAAAATCTCACGTTTTCACTCATAGTTTATCAGAGGTAAGTGGCCTTATCCCATTCTGTCCCACTGGGTTTCAAAAATAGGCAGCCGGGGCGGGTCGAAAATCGAAGACCTCCCCTTTCCTTGTTGTGAGTCGATTGGGGAATCGAGACAAATCGGGTACTGAGGTGAGACGTGAAAACGTCTGATCTCATTCCTTGAACCGGCCCGGAACCTGAGCCGGCCTCTTCATGGGCCGGTTTCGGTTCCAGCTTTTTTAGGAACCGGTACCGCCGGTTCCTGAACTGAAACCGGCCACATCTATTCCGACCTTTCGAATAGGTGGAATGTTTTCTCGCGCCCTTTGCGGCGAGGTTGTTCGGGGAGACGTGATCTCACCCGTTTTGTAGTGGGCTTTAGGCTATTGCGGATTTCGGCTAGGACAAGGACTCATTACGATGATCGCCACTAAGAACATTGGTGCTTCTTGCACTGTTTCTCTTTTTCTTTGTTTTTCAGTCGGGCCCTCTCGCTTTTAGTTTTATTTCAGTTGTTCCTCGTACCTGCAAATCTTCATCGCGTCGGTTCCCGGAAGGTAGAGTTGATCCGGGGTCCGGCGGCTCGCTAAAGTCCACACATGCTCCAAAGTGCAATTCCGCGCGCCTCTAGGAAAAAATAATAATAATTATTATTATTATAATTATAATCTAGGATTGATGCTACCCAATTGTGCTCAGCCAAACTCAAATCTTTCGCTGAGAATATTCGATGCTTGTTCAATCCGGGACGAATCTGACCCGGAGTCTCTAAGCTTGATGATCCAATTCAGCCCATCCTTCGCTATCAAAATGATCACTTCTATTATTCTACAGATGACTGAAGTAGGGATGTATATTAGATTAAGCTTCATGGGTACACGTTTAGACTGACGAGGCTGGCCACAGAAACACTGTGAAATAGTTCTAAGATAAAGTTGTTTTTTTCTGTCGACGTTTTCAGTACACCGTCCTTGTTAATATCACGGAAAATATTAAACTGATATACCTATGATAAATTTATCCCAAATTATTTATTTGATCATAAAAAAAAATCCAAATTAATACGCTTGTAACAAATTCACTCCAAACTGGTACACATGTGACAAATTTACCCTCCATTAATTTTCGCTAAATTTAACCGTCAAATTGCTGAGATAGACAGCATGCGTTCATAGGTATACCAGTTTACAGGTATATCAATTTGAGATTTTTCGTGATATTAACCCAATTTAACGAATGGTAAATTAATCACATGTATACCCGTTTGAGATTTTTTGCGGTAAAAAAAAATTAGTTTAAGGTAAATTTATCACAGGCATATCATTTTATTGTTTTTTATGGTAAAAATAATAATTTATGGTAAATTTGTCACAAATGTATCAATTTGAGATTTTTCGTGGTCAAAAAAATAATTTGGGATAAATTTATCATAAGATTTTTTTAAAAGCTCTAGTTATCTATATGAAAGCTCTTTCTTTGCCGGTACAAAGCATTTACAATTAAAATAAAGAAAATAAAGATACGTGGATGTCAAAGACATTGTGGGGTGGTAACAGGTTCAAAATAGAAAATCAACAAATTCAGCAATTAGAATAAGACTCATGTGGAGACTAGGTTGTGTCAGACTGATTAGGCATATTTTTCTTTCGTAAGCAGCAATACTGCCGTTTGCCGCAACCGTGTAAAACCCATTGGTCCAAGACTCTTAGGTTAAACTATACAACAAGACTGCGTTTGGTTGTCCGAATTTCTAGTCAGAATAATACTGGATAGGATAGGATATGATATGATAAGAAATCACTGGATATCACCATATCTTATCTTGTGTTTGGTGACTATGGATTTAAAGTCGGATATTTTGATATCCAGTCCTATTCATTGTTTAACAAAAATCAGATATCACTTGAAATGACAGATTGTGCCCATGAAATAATAATTTTTTTTTTCTGTTTTCAAAGATGCAATTCCATTTGTCGATGGGTTTACGAGTGCGCACTAATTTTTCCTGTTTTCAAACTTGAGTTAGAAACAAATAAAAAGCCGAAAATGCACACGAGGACAAAAGCGACCCTAGACAGCACCACGCCACCCATAGCGATGCAAGGGAAGTACTCTGATTTTCTGCCAATGCAATGGCCAAAGCTAGGAGTACCCAAGCGCACGTATCGTTAATAAGAGCGGACGACATCGCAACCCGTCCTAATTCTGTGTTAATTAGTTTGAGCTCGGCAAGAATCCGAGCGAGCACTGGAAACGCAGCCACAACGTAATCACCCAAATCGAACACGCCGACCCATCATCTCTCGGCTAGAAATCGTGGGTCACCTCACCCACACTCCATTCGCACACGCATTCCGTCTTTTCCTCTGTTTCAGTCTCTCCACCGCAATCGACTCAAACTCGACTATCATTCAACCCCGGGCCCGACATCCATTACACGATTTAGTAGGAGGATTAAAACTTAACTTACCTTGGGAAGTGGAAGCGGCTGCGTTGCGCGTGGACTGGGTGGACAGCGCGAAGGGAGTCGGGGTCGACTGGACGGCGACGATTGAACAAGAAAAAAAAACATGCTGAGTTGCAGGGCGTTCTTCGTGAAGAAGAAGAAGAAGTCGTCGAGCTCTTTGATAAAAAGGAGATGCAAATCTTTTGTTCGAGCGGTGCCGCGAAGGAAACGTAGGAGTCTATTCAGGAGAGGGTAGGGTTTTACATTTTGGATAATAGAAATTCTATCCGGGTTTATTCCACCCCCTCCCTATGATATTTTTATCCGGGCTATATCTCTTCTATATCCGACTATATCCTATCTTGAATGGCTGCCAAACACAGGATATGATAAAACATATCCTATCCTGAGTTTTATCCGGACCGCCAAACGCAACCCAAGTGTCAAAACTTATGTACGGCGCTCATTACCAAAACTTTCAAAACGATCACTTAAGTGCTAACTTTAAAAAAAAAAAATTACTTAAGTACCAATTTAAGTGATAAAAAATGATCTGATTCCGATTTGAGCTGACGTAGCTCACTGAAAATCCGACATGACCTATTTTTTTTATTAATATTTAAACTTAAATGATTATTTTCAAAAAAATTGACACTTAAATGATGACTTTAAAAAAAAATTGACACTTAAATGATCGTTTTGAAAATTTTAGCACTGAAGTGATCATTTTTAAAAAACGTTAGCACTTAAATGATCATTTTAAAAGTTTTGGCATTAAAAAAAGCGTCGTACATAAATTTTGACATTTATAGTGTACTAAAACCAATCGTTTTAAAAGTTTTGACATTAAAATGAACACCGTACATAAATTTTGACACTTGGAGTCTAATCCTCGTCCTTTGGGGTCAGCCATGTCTTTGCCGCCCACATTTAAGAACTTCGTGGGATATGAGGATATGCTTATCGATTGATATATCGCTGCCTAGCACATTTAGTTGTATATGGGACATTTTTTCCTCAATTGTCAGGGGAGCAAACAATGGCCTAGCATCTAGTTTCCCAATACACATGTTTTACACAATTTCGGAGACAAGACAATTTCTATATGAATAGCCAATTCCACGCACCGAAACATGCGTCCCGAGAAGTAACCCTAGAAAGATGCCTCAAACAAATCATGACCCATGACCACCAACCAAGCAGCCGAACTAGATGATCAGCCCTTTTCTACTGCCAAGGGAAGCAATAATAGTCCGAGCTCTTGACATTGGTCAGTCCAATTGCTTCAAGTGGTTTTCAAAACAAACTTGGCTTAAAGAGACTTGAAAGCAAAAGACTCCGAAGAAACATGCTAATCCCAAGACTAAGACAAACTCTTAAATATCTTTTCATTGTCAAGCCGATGGGGGACCTAAAAATGTGTTTTGGATCTGGGGCAACTAGAGGAGCTGATTTGTAAGGTACCCCTAATTAGTACATCCAAAGAGCAAATAGCAAAGGAATAACAGTGAAATGCTTTGTATTCTGCAAGCAGTTCGATAACTGTACATTTAATAGCACAAGCAGAAAAAAATTACTGGACACGTCCCCACCTGACCGACCCCTGAAGCAAGTAGTGTCCACTATAACTTGCAAACCAAACTTGGTTCAGCGTTCAGCTGTCAAAGCTCCAGAGTCAGCTTTCGAGAAAATAACGAGACTGCTGTTTGGATGAATGCCAGTTCCAGAATCTGAGTTGTTTACCTCGCCTTCACACTGATTCAGAAAATACATCACTTTAAAATCGTTACAATCACAAGATAACAGTCATAAAACTTGTTCGAACAAAAACATGCCTGTTCAACTGAGGTAAGAGAATGATCCTGGGTTCTCTTGGAAAGATCCCTCAAGGTCCCCTGGAAAGTCCATCAGGAAACTTAGGCCCAAAAATAAGTCAATTATGAAAAATACTGCGACAGCTAATCGATGGGTATGCAATGGGAAGAACACTAGTCATTCAGAATAAAAAAGACCATACTTCAGAATAACTTCAGGAGTCAGAAGAAGACCTATTTAAAGTTTAACCCACATTTTTTATTGCTTTTTTTCTAATGCCATGACATCTTACTTAAGTCGACCCTATCAACTTTGTCTAGTTTCACCCATCATGTAATCCACAGTGAAAACTAGTAGAGGCAACAAATCCCAGAGCAATATCAGTATAACACTTGGTGCAGACAATAAAATAGCAGGGCAAAGAACAACTCAAAAACATGGAGTACTGGAAGCCATAAGTGCTCTAGACTGCATGCAGTTTAACCAAGATGTAAAAGTGCTTTCCCTCAACACCGAACTTGCTATAATTTCAATAGCCAGCTCAAGTGAAGAATATGATGACAGAAGATATGGACTTCGAAATCTAATAATGAAATGGCATCAGTTAGATGATCGGCAAGAACCACTCTCCATTTGCTCTACAGCCTTCACTGTAATCAGCATCAAACTACCATAAGAACATCTACTCAGAATGATAGCGCCAGTCTGGACTCTTGCTTAGAATTCACTGAGCTGTGAGAGTGTTCCCTTCGGATAGATATGTACATATCTCAAATAATTGAAATCTGGACGCCATGCATATGTTAGGTATCTACTATACATGCACTAACTTGTAATGAAACCGAAATCCAAATTTCTTTGCATCTCCTTGATATGATGACCCATTGGGAGTTACACTGACACACGAGTTATTCATCAAAAGTTATCTACCACAATGATCACAAACATTCACTTGGCAAAAAGTTCTTTTTGGAGCACTTCGGAGGATTGAATGAAGGCAAAAACAATCTCTACTTCCAAAAGAAATATGTGCAACAAAACCTTGGGAAGCCATGAAATGACATTTAATCGGCATTGCATGAGCGCCTCATAAAATAGCAGAACCTAAGTACATACTTTTACTGGAGTTTGCATTTAAACTAGACGCACAACAATTTTCTTCTTTTTTCTTACTACTGTGTATTTGAGAGACAGAGCAAAGTTCACAGCAGTCCAAATGCTTGAAGATGCAATCATCTCTCAACTCTCTTAAATATTTAAAACACTAATTTATCAAAAAGGAATAGACATGCATAACACATTCCTCGAAAATAATATTGTACAAAAACTATCGACAACAATATAAAGGCCAAAAGAAAAGCACCCCAAGGATTATATGTTCTCTAAAGGTGAAAACTCCAGTCAATAAAGAGCCTGTCCATAACATCCGGTGCTTGAAGATATGAAAATTGTGATACTATTTCCATAGGATTTTCTTCGCTCAGGAGAAGGAAATGCATTAAATTTAACAGCCCTAGCATCTGCATTCCAGACCTTCAGTGACAGATTTGCGAATTATATTTAAGGATTTTGGGAAATAATAAACAGTGAAACATAGCATCCTTGAGTTGAATCTCGTACGGAGGCACCAAAATCTAAAAGAGAGCTCCAACAAGTAGCACGAAGGGCACTCGACAAAGTATAACCAATTAAACATCCTAAATGACATTAAAATGTCATAAACAGCTCAACAGGCCAAGCAGCTGGTAGCTCAACAAAGCCATCAGTGCAGCTCAAATTCATGGGTAGATATCATGAAATGTTGAAACTCATTGAATGACATCTTCCCATAAACCCTTTTTTTTAATTGTACAATTTCAACAACAAAATCAAGGCATTTCAGACAGTATTCGGCCTCAAGACAGTTCCTATAAGGAAAAAATGAGAACTGATGCAAGAGCATAGCTATGCACACTCTCACAAACGCCATCGTGTCGCACAGGTATACATGCATATGCAGACATAAGGAGAGTTGGCACCACAAGGTAGGAAAGCTACTAGCAAGGCTGCTTCTCCCAAGTCCTAAAAGCCAGATCAATGCAATTCTTGCAATGTGCAAGCCCAAGGCATTTTGTGATGACAAGAAATCAGGTTAACCAAGGCTTGATGAAGTATCATAAATTCAAGCAAGATACAATGGCAAATTTTAACAACAAAATATTTGCAAAGAGAACGCAAGCATGCAATGACATTCTGAACAATGGATAAGATACAGACCCTGTTTGCCCAAAATAGGCCACAAGCATTGCAAAGAGACCTTGGACCTGATGGCCCACGCCGCATCATCGGTGTACATTTTGAGCTTGTGCCACAATGCGTACAACTGATAGAATCACCACACGTATACAATTGTTAGGACAAACGGAATGTAAGAACAAATAGTCGTTACTCGAGGTAGAATCAATAAAAGTCAAATATTAACAGTCCAACTCACGATGTTTCTTGTGGTGCCTCATCTTGTCCAGAATCTTGTGCTGAACCCCAACCCGACTCCCCTTCGGACTTCTTGGATGATGTAAATTGACCCTTGTTTCGCTGCATCCTGATGAATGAGATCATTACAACTATGGCTTGCATGCAACAGCGGCCAGCAGAGTATTACAAAGAACAGTAGAGTTATCACTGAAACAACTTATTCATCGAGATGAGTCTGCTTAGCACGTCAAATCACATTCACAGCATGTTAAACCATATGCTATTACAAGGGCAAAAATTGTGAAAATAGTATACTATTACAAGGGGAAAATTGTGAAAATAGTATCATAACATAAAAAGCTCATGCATGACGGTGCATCCTCTTGAACAAAGGGGACATAAGATACTTTCAAGCATAAGATCACACAGTCATCTCTGACTGACACGGTCTTCAGAAAAAATTCTAGCGGCAAGGGTATAAAATGCATTCCAGTCGTGATTGCATTAGGCTGATGGCAAGTAATGCACCAAAATAGGATATTCTCATAGTTCAACATGAGATAACCTTACATTAACCATATATTGCACAATGAACTACTCTTTCTGGCACAGAAAATATCTTCTTCCACTAAAAGACCACATTCTAAGGTAACCTCAATCAACTTATAACATATTCTATTGATAAGACTTCTGATGCTGATTTGATTTGATTTGATTTGATGGAAGTGAAAAATTGCACGACCAATTGGCTTATGACAAAAACTGACATGTTTATTGGTCGGTACATTGAGAATGCAAATGCAGGACCATGAACCAAATAGATTATTAACCAAAACTAAGAAGTTCCCCAGCTCAAGCACATTGGATCAGTGTTCATACTTCCTTAATAAAGACGCTTTTAAAAATGAATCAAACATCTACATGGAAAATATATCAATAGTTATTTGATAAGCAAAAAAGAATCAGAAAGGTAGAAGTACAACGACCATTCAATTTTTCTAGTACCAAACAGTTGCTGCTTCAGCAATAGAAAAGCAAAGCAGTAAGATTGTTTCGTTCCTGACTAGAAACAAATCTCACCAATATTTTAGCTGCATTAGAGTGTTACTTTCAATTCCTTCGATAAGGCTAAAAAGAGCGGTTGGCGATTCCTTCTAATTATGAGGATGTTGTACCCATGAGCTGTCTAATGTCCAAGAATGAGCGATGCACTCACAACCTTTTCTAAAGATAAGGAGACACCATTTCACCACTTCAAAGCCGCCCAATCAAGATATAACAGGGTACTTTATGCTGCGAAAAGGCCAGTTTCAAGGGAGAGAGGAGAACCATGCTGCATTACGACTCGCCGCTTCCACTGAAAGTATCCTCTCAATTTAGATTCCCCATTTAACTGCCAGTTATCACGTAATAATCTTCGTGTGGAATGCCCAATTCTACTGCAATTAAAATTCCTCCATATTTCTATTTTAACTAAATCAATTCATCCATGCATCTTATCTGGTGTTGTATTCGCAAACAATTATGTGTCTGCAGGATTCAAATAAAATGCAAATCCTGAAAGTGACATGTCATCGCTTAATTTGGAATACAAACTTAATAAGAAATCATAGAACAGTTATTTCATAATGAATTTTATCCTGGGAAAGTCATGTGACTTTCAGCATAATCTCTTTTGACCTTCGAACCCACCATAATAATTTACTAGTAAAATAGTGAGGACCAAATATACGGACTGATTAGCAACATTAGTCGTCAGCATTTCAAACAGACTCGAGAGATGAATTCACTTGCAATTGCATAGAAATTACATTAACAACAACATCAACAACACCTTTATCCCAAACTAGTTGGGGTCGGCAATTGCATAGAAATTAATATAGTTTAATTAGGGATAGAACCAATTCCCGATAGAGCTTGTCTTTTTCTCCATTCGAAGCCCATTTACAAGACAATACTCAGATGCTTTAATGTTTCTTTTGTTGAAGTTTCAGCTGAATACCAATGCAAAGTAAAAAACTCGTTTACTAATAACCTATTGGAAAAAGACCACAGCATTATCACACTGATATTCATCTTCAATGTTACACCCACCCAACGGGCAGGACCCATTCTACACCCAATATTGGTCTTATAGAATTCGAAAGGGCATGTAAAACACACGCTAGCTGTGACTGCAAAGATGAAGTTTATTAGAGTGAAAAAAGGAAAAGCAACAAGCATGTGGAAGTAGGTATTTGATAATATGCCAAAAGAAAGGGCATTTGAATGACAAAGGTAAAATTTCACTGTTAGTCCCTCAATATGCGAACATTTTTCCAATCATATTCTTGAACTATTAATTTTTCTAATCAGATTCTTGAACTTGGGTAACTTTCCTAATCAAGTCCTACCAACTCCAAACCCAGTTTATAGGAGCTAACACGCATGACTAAGCGGACAGGAGTCTCACGTGAAAAGTTCAATTTGCAATTTTTTGTCGATAAATCTCATTGCTAAAGGCCTGGTTGTAGTTTTCATCTTCAGGATGTTCACAAAATAAGGCCAAACCCAAGATTTGCTATAACGGACCCTGAAAATTAGTCGATACCTTCGCTAACATTCTTGCGGAAGCAAGCATAAGTGCATGTGTATACATATAAACATTCCCCTATATGTAACTTGTACCTCAAGACATCCATACCACAACCTTGCACAAAACCAATAAAGCCTTGAAAGGCAACGCATGGGCCCAATCACTGCAAACATATAAATTAAGAGCACTACGTAGGCTCACTAACACGTCACATTGATACTAATATTTATGGCACAGGCAACACATAGGCTTGGAAAGCAAAACAAGCATATACACAAGGGGCGAAACATAGGCTTTAGTCCTACGCACTATCTGATAGTCCACAATGGGAAAAAGTTCTCCCCATGTCCAACTCACAGTGCTTATATTGACATGCAGCTCTAGTAAATTGGATGTGGAGCCGGAAGCACTCGACTAGAAGTGTTGTGCAAGAACAAAAACTTGATTAGACAAATTAAATATTTAGGACATTGATAGGAAAATATTGCAAAAGGAGGGAGAGATTGATGAGGATGTAAGCCATAGAATCAGAGCAGGTTGGATGAAATGGTGCGGTGCATCAGGATTTTTGTATGATCGCAAAATTCCTCTTAGGTTAAAAGGAAAATTTTATAGAACGACAGTAAGACCTACTATGCTATACGGAGCTGAATGTTGGCCAGCACAATGGAAACATGAGCATAAAATGGGAGTAACGGAAATGAGAATGTTAAGGTGGATGTGTGGTTATACAAGGATAGATAAGATAAGGAATGAAGATATTCGACGAAAAGTTGAGGTAGAACCGGTGACAGAAAAGATGAGAGAGCATAGATTGAGATAGCTTGGGCATATTCTCCGAAGGCCCCTAAATGCTCCGGTACAAACAGAAATTTGCTATCGAGAGCATATCACGAAGAAAGAAAGAGGTCGGCTGAAACTTACTTGAGGGAAAGTAGTAAAACAAGATTTAAGAGAGTGAGAAATAGATTGGCGTACGGTTTGTCTTGGGACTGTCTTGGGACGGAGTGAAAGAATGCTATTAGTATTGTGAAGGGGTAGTGTGTGTATATTTTTGTTTATTTATTTTTACATATTGTTCTCTTTTCCCTCGATTGTTTTGCTTTATTTTTATGAATCTTTGAGGTTCATCGACCGTCGACCCCAACTAGTTTGGGATAAAGGTGTTGTTGATGTTGATGTTGACATTGATAGGAAACCAAGCAAGTCAAAGGCAAAACGTGAACTTTTACAGCTAGCAAATATTGCATAGACATTGCAAGGAAGAGCATAGCATTAGAAAATCTGAAGTCTATTTCATAATCTGTGAGAAGGTGACCAAATACGATGGCGGTAGGGCAAGTATTCCCCCATTGTCTAACGGTTAAGGACATTTCTCTTTCAAAAGGGCAGCGGGGAATTGACTTCCCCTTGGTGTAGGGTGCTGAAAAAGGAAGTCTATCATCGATTATTAACAAAGCCTGGCATGAAACTGGATATTATGTATACCGGTAACCATATGACAAAGAGTTTGTCCAAATTATAGCTCGTAGCCTGATACTAATGAGGGAAAGAGCTACAGGTATAATTGCAAACAAGCGTCCTTCCCAAGCAGCAGATCCCAGTTTGATTCTCACTTTCAGATCCCTAACTCACTAGACAGACGAATAGTTTCACTTTCTACTGAATTACAGCTCATTCTTCATGGAAACTTTTATCCCGCCAAATAGTTTACGAGATATACTGAATAAAAATGCAAATCTATCAGATACCAACCTGAGTGCAACTTCTTGACGCACGCTGTATCTAACTTTCTTGTCAAAGCACCTCTCTTTTCTCTTCTGACGAAACCTATTCAAGGAAGCTGCCCTTTGTGGTAGACTACACCGAGGAGGAAACTCAACAACACCCTATGGAACACACAAGCTTATTCAATTGAGCTACTGTGGAAAACACAAAAATTGCCACGACTAACACAAACCACACGCTCAATGGAACTACCCGTTGATTCTGCAAAGCCATGTCCACACCCTGCGTCCCAGATGATAATTCCAATCCCCCCAACAGTAATAGTACAGCATGAACCTGAAAGTTAATGGAACAAGACAATTCTATGTCATTAGAAGAACGAGCATTACAAACCCACCTCTCTTTAATTTCCATGAGAGAGGTGACAAAGAAAGAATTATTTTACTCCTCCCAGTAATATCCTCTAGAGTATGTACAGTAAAACATGAATAAAAAAAGCTAAGAAACTAAAAGGCAAGATAAAACAACCTTCACACTTTTCCCTCCCCGAGCTCAAAACTGAAAAGAATTCGGCTTTCAATTACATATTCCCCATCAAAACTCTCCCAGAAACCAAAAATCACAGAAGAACTAACTACAATAGGCAATCCCAATCACATAACAAGCACTACACATCAAAACAGAACCTTTTTGGGCGTGACCGCATCGAACACGTAGACCTGGCCTCGGAACGACAGCGTGAGCTGGCTGGCCTCCTCCCCGCCGGCCAGCCCCAAATCCGCCCCGGTTCCGGGGACGTAGACGGCGTCCGGCGGGATGTCCTCGATCATCCCGCCCATGCCGGCCCCGGCGGTGGCGCCGTCGTCGAGGGCCTGGGGCTCGTAGCGGATGTGGGAATTGTCCATGGAGTCGCCGGCGGAGTTCCCGGAGCCGTCATCGTCGCCGGCAATCGGCTTGGGCAGGTTCACGTGGTGAGTGTGGGCGTACATTGGGGAGAATCGAATCCGATGGTGGAGGACAGAGCCCGGAGCATCACAGGGGGCCGAGGATTTGGGCTGGTCGGGCGAAACCCTAACCGCAGCGGACGGATTGAAAAGTTGGATTTGTGGGGGGAGGGGGGAGGGAGGAGAAATGGGAATGGCGGAATCTGTGGACGGAGAAGGTGGTGGTGGGGGGAGAGGGATGATTTGAGAAGAGGATTAAGGGTTTGCGAGTGATGATTTTGGAGGTATTGTGAAAAACTGTGAAAAAGAGAGTGGTGCTCTGTGGCAGAGAGATAGAGAGATATGTAGAGAGAGAGAGAGAGAGAGCAATTAATTAAATTAAATTAAAAACAAAAAACAAAAAAACAAAAAAAAAGTTGCTTCCTTTGGTTCGCGAGAGAGAGAGAGAGCGCATTGCGACAGTGCCCGAAAGAGTGCCGATGTTCACGAGTTATTGCCCCCTTCTCAAAGTTCACACAAATTTTCCCCAAATTATCAATTTCGTACTGTACTTATACCATATATAAATATACTATATATAAGCAAGACACAAGGTTACACCCTCTGGAAAAAAAAAAAAATATTGGTCATCAAACGGATGGGTCGGGTTCGGATCTGGATCGGGTCGAATATGGTACGACCCATATTGACCTGTTTAACTCATTTTAATCCATTTTTGTACGATACATATTTAACAACCCGATCCGATCTGTATTATCTAAATACTTTTATATTTAACCAAATCATAAAATATCTATTTTTTTATAATTTATTAAGGAAAATGATATTGCTAAAACAAACTATTTTTATTTTTTAAAAAAAATATTTTTATTAAATTAGTATTTATCTTTATTATTATTATTATTATTAAAATTTTATTATTTATTTTTAGAAAAGTATTTTTTATTTCTATTTTCTTTTCCTTTTTTCTCCGACAACCGGAGACGGTGGCGATAGCCGGGGGAGCGGCGGTTGGTGGCATCGGCGGTCGCCAGTCGATGGTGGGCGGCGACGGCGTTCCAAAATAGTTTTTACATTTTTATTTTATTTTATTTTTTTACTTATAAAAAAATAAAATATTAGTTCATGTTACTTAAGACCCATTACCAGTGGTGGTTGGGAAGTAGGAGGCCATGAGCTGAAAATGGATTGGATCGGAACCGATTAAAACTCATATTTGAACAGGCTTCATAAGCCTAAACCCATATTCGACACATTTTTTTTTAGAAATATACTGAACACATGTATGATCCAAAGCGAATAAAATGGGTCCATTGACTCATTATAATTCGTGGGTCTATCCACCCACAAATTATTAACGAGTCAACTTTTGAGAATTTCCTGCTACCGCTCCTCTAGTTGTTGAGTTACAATTTCATATCCAGTCAACTATACAAGGGGAGGGGGTTAAATGTCTTACGGCTTTTCCCCCACCGATCAAAAGTTGTCACCCTCCCCGAAAATATAGCCCGACAAATTTTGTACGGGGGATGTTATCTTGTGCACATTGTTTTACTGATCGATATCGTGTCAATCGATCACTCAAGTTTCATTAATTTGGTGAGCTGATCGCAAAGGATGAAGATTTGTTGTGACGGGCTCATACCAAGTGTGGCATGATGGAGATTTGCCTTCATGGATCATGTAGCAATGTGGTGGCGCATGTCATTGTCTCGTGTCTGTCGGTTTCTCCATTTCCCCACTGACACTGTAGCCGTGGTCCATCCCCAGCGGTCCATTGCCGCCTTTAACTCCATCCATCTTCGTTTCGAGCCTATCTCGTCGTTTGTCTCCATCTCCTTTGCTGTTACTTGAATGTCGGCCGCCTTGGTGCCCCCGACATCCGGCGACTCCTCTGTGTCGGTCCTCGATCTTTGACATCTCCGGCGTCGATACGCCGAGGTTGCCGCTAGAGGGAGAGGGAGTTGGGAGAGTTTGATGCACTTAGGGTTTCCTTTGTAAATGAGTCCTCGGGGATGATCGGCAATTCAGGTTTAATTTGAGAACCAGCTAGGATCGGCCTGACTCGTTCGATCCGAAGGACCGACTCCTTAGGGAACCGAGCAGGTTCATCGGTTGCAAACTTGGGAACCAGCCAGGTCCAACCCGATTCTTGATTTGAGCCTTGATCTCGTAGGAACAGAATCCATTATGCCGCTCCTTTAATAGAATCGATTTTCTAGTTTGCTCTAAACTGATTATCTCGATTCTTTGTAAAGTAGAATTTTAGCCTGTTTAATGGTAAGTTACCTACTAAAGTCCAAAACCTCAAAGTAAGCAAGGGTCAAGCTTAAACTCACGCGACACCCACGCTTAAATATGTTGTCGCGGAATCAGTCGATTCAAATCTAGGGTCGACCATTTTGGTTGTTAATATAATCTGGTCCATGCTCTCTCTTACGGGTCCTTTCTAACATGTGTTGGTGAACGTTCTTCTTGTCATCAGGCATGCGGCCTTGCTGATAAATGAATTGGGCGGTGAAGACGATAGTATCATAGGTTCGAGCGCGCTCTGCACAAAGGTGAGATAAAAGTTAAAAAAGAGGAGAGTTGAAAGATATGACAACCGAAAAAATGCACGTTCTTACATCGATATTATTTGGTAAGGACAGCAAGTTCACTTCCCCCGGCTCAAATACTGGTCACAAGCCTAAGTAAGCGATTTTTACAGCTCTGTTTTTAAAAATAGCTTCACATCATCAATTCATCACGATTTTTGTTCTTATCTCGATCCTAACACTTGAAAGTTGCGGCAAACTACATATTGCATCCCAACTTCTCATGGCAGTTGCAAATCACTCCCGACATTTTAATTTTCGCACTTCGCCTCCTGGATTTTCAAAAATTGGTCGCAATGTGTCTCAAGCATTAAATTTTGCTTCGAGCTCCGAGCACGTGAAAGCACACAATGATTATGGAGGGCGAATTCGTCATTAAAAGCGAACATTGCAAAGTGGCATAGCAATTTCAAATAAGGGCCTGAAGTGGTCATGGAGTCTCAAAAAAGAGAATTGCCCTAAACGGTGTTTTCTTCATTTTTCCCGCTTTAATTTTTTTTTCACTTTTTTCTTGTTTTTTTTTCCTTTTTTTAATTACAAAAATTGAAAAAAAGATAAACAAACACAAGTCTATGGCGACGATCACCGCTATCCATCAGGACACCTTGAGATCGCACATCTCGACGAGGCTCGACGGACCCCGCCCTCGCCTCCGCCACCTCCTAGCTCCACTCCCTCTCCTCGCAGCGCGACCTCTGGGCCCTTGCCCCTTATTCTCCGACTCCTACTCCCTTATCACCGTCGTTGGGTCCTCGCCAATGACTGCGAGCCCTCACCAGTCGCAACTGATCTCCACCATCGACATCCGCTACCGTGGCAACCTCATCTTCAGCAGAGCTGTGAAGACCGACGGCGACTTCGCGTGGTTTCAGTGCTCCCCATTTCGGATTGACGTCATGGACCCGAAAGACGCTGTCCGGATGACCATACGTTTCTCGGATGCCGAGGAGGCGTGACACGAGCTCAAGGACGAGCTTCGGCTGAGTTGGGTCATGATCGACCTCGCGGGTCGCCTGGTTCGCGACGGTGGTGGAGGCTAGGGAGGGAGGGCCGACGATGGAGGTGGTGCAGTGCGGGGTGGTGGAGAGGCGTCAAATGGGTGGATCGGGTCGGGGTCAAATAAGGTCTGACCCATATTGACTCCTCTAACATGTTTTGACCCATATTCAATAACACATACCCGACCCGCAGCCGACCCACACCCGACCCGACCCGTTGTGACCCATATTATCAAATTATACTTATATAATCCATTTAACATATTTTAAGCACTTCACATGCATATGTTATAAAATAAAAACTTCACATCACATTAAAAAATTTAAAATATTAAATATTAAATAAAATAAAAATAATATTATTGAAATACTTTCATGCAATAAAAAAACAAGTGAATTTGTTTCCTTTTTTAAATTTTTTATGATTTTTTAAATTTTTTAAATTTTTTAAATATTAATCAAGTAAATGTTTTCCTTTTTTTTTTAATTCTGATAATAAAAATATTTTTAATTTATTTTTAAATATTTTTATTTTATTTCTTCTCCGACGGCGGCAACCAGCGGCGGACGACAGCAGGTGGCGGCAGCCTGCAGGCGGCGATGATCGGCGGTGGCCGTGGCGGCGGCATCCGGCGGTCACTAGTTTTTATTTTTTATTATATTTTCCTTTTCTGATTTTCTTTCATTAATTTATAAAAATAAAAAAATAAAAATAACAAAGCCTTTTAAGGCCCTTGGCTCATGTGCAATTTGTGGGGTTGGCTTTCATGGGTTCAATATGGGTAAAAATGGGTTTAAGTGTGTGGCCCATTTAAGACCAATCTGATTTAACTTAAATATTTCAGATCCATTTTTATTGAATCCTTAAAATCTTAAAAGCCATATGCAACCGATTTAGATGGAAATATAGGTAAAAAATGGGTCATTAACCCATATTGAAGGCTCTAGTGGTGGTGACGTGTGGGGGTTGGGTGGAGGAGGAGGCGGAAGGGGGGATGTGGGTGAGGGAAGTGAGCCTGCATGTGGAGTACGGGGACAGAATGTACCTGAGCCTATGTATTTTTTTTAAAAAATTGTTTAATTCTTAAAAAAAAGGGAAAAAAAAGGAAAAAATCAAAATGAAAGAATGGCAAAAATGCCCTTGAGGCTAGGCCCTTTTTGAGACTTCATGGCAATTTTAGACCCTTTTCAGAAATAAAACTCACTTCAAGCCCTTATTTGAGAAAATAATGACACTTCAAACTCTTATTTAATTTTTTTTTCAACTTTTGATGATAATTTAGCCAGAGTCACTGCCAAATGCACATGAATATATAGTTCTGAAATATGTCTAAACTATCCCTATGTTCTTTTCCTGCATCTATAGATGACTGTCTTCCATGACTAATCACGTGCGGTCACGTGGCCACGTTTGCATGAAAGATTTGACCAGTCAACGCTAGGAGTCACCACTCCAGAAAACGTTCGGGGCTAGATGTAATTCAATCAAACCAGGCTCTTTCACCTCCTAAGTCAACAAATGACTTCTGCCAAAAAAAAAAGGTCAACAAATTACTGGATGACACGAAAATACAGTCATGAGAGGCGGCTTGTCTTTTTATTCCCGAGTTCACCAAATCCCGCAGACCAGAACCGGATCGCATTTGATTTTGTTAGCTCCGTCGCCGCCATGGCAGAGACGGAGACGAAGAACGAGGGGACAACGTCGCTGCACGTGGCGATGTTCCCGTGGCTTGCCGTCGGCCACTTCATCCCCTTCCTCCGCCTCGCCAACCTCCTCGCTCGGAGGGGCCACAAGATATCCTTCCTCTCCACCCCCCACAACCTCTCCAGACTCCCCAAAATACCCCCGCACCTGTCCTCCCTAATCACCCTCGTGCCCCTCCCCTTCCCCGAAACCCCCGCCCTGCCCCCGCTCGCCCAGTCCTCCTCCGACGTCCCCAACCGCCACCAGCAGCTCCTCAAGCCCGCCTTCGACGCCCTCCTCCCCTCGCTCCGCTCCTTCCTCGTGTCCTCCCGCCCCGACTGGGTCCTCTACGACTATGCCTCCCACTGGCTCCCCGCCCTCGCCGCCGACCTCCGCGTCCCCCACGCCTTCCTCAGCGTCTTCGCCGCCGCCGTCCTCTCCTTCTTAGGCCCTCCGCCGGAGCTGGTCTCCGGCGGGAGGTTCCAGTCGGACGGCGGCGAGGACTTCACCGCGGTCCCGCCGTGGGCCCCCGCCGGGTCTGACCTGGCTTTCCGCCCGCACGAGGTCGCGAGGGTCGCGGAGCGGTCGGAGGTGAGCGTGGAGACCACGCCGGACACGGTGCGGTTCGGCGTCTCGATCGGGGAGAGCGAGGCGGTAGTGGTTCGGACCAGCGAGGAGTTCGAGCCGGAGTGGCTCCGCCTGCTGCGCGAGCTGTACGGCGACAAACCGGTTTTGCCGCTCGGGTTCTTGCCTCCAACGGACGAAGAGGATGAGAGTGATGACGTGGAAAGCAAAGAGAGATGGGATTTTATGAAAAGCTGGTTGGAGGGGCAGGAGGCGAACTCGGTGGTCTACGTGGCATTCGGCACGGAGGTCACACTGACCCGGGCCGAGCTCGTCGAGTTGGCTCGTGGGTTGGAGCTGTCCGGGTTGCCCTTCTTTTGGGTGCTTCGAAGATCACCCGGGTCGGATCGGGATGATGGGCTGGAGAATCTGCCGTACGGGTTCTTAGAGAGAGTGAGGGGCCGAGGGTTCGTGCACTCCGGGTGGGCTCCGCAGGTGAAGATCCTCGGGCATGAGTCGATCGGGGGATTCTTGACCCATTGCGGGTACAATTCGATCATCGAAGGCCTCTCGTTCGGGCGGGTCTTGGTTGTGTTCCCTGTTATGAATGAGCAAGGGCTCAATGCGAGATTGCTGCTCGCAAAGGGGGTCGCGGTCGAGGTGCCTAGGGACGAGATGGACGGGTCTTTCACAGGAGAGTCGGTGGCCGGGTCAGCTCGATTGGCCATGGTGGATGAGGCGGGCGAGCCGGTGAGGGCGGCGGTGAGGGAAATGAAGGGCGTGTTTGGAAACAGGGAGAAAAATGATGGGTACGTGGATGAATTTGTTCGTTACTTGGAAGAGCATAGGAAGCCAAAGTCCATGATGAAATAGAGCTCTTTGACGAAAACGGAAAATGTAATAGCCAATTACAAAAGTTGAAAGATCTATTGGATTCTTTTGCTAATGCTCTCTAACTTACCCAAGTTTATGATTGTCGGACTGTACATTATTTACTGTTTGCAAGATTCATACCAACTTTCAACCCAAAAAAAAAAAAAATCATGTCAATTGACATCTGTAAGTCGTGACGTTGTTATCTTTTCATGAATTTATTAATGAAAAGGAAAAAAAATATTATAACTTTTAACGCACTTTACCCTTAAAATCCTGGCCTGAATCTATCTATCTAGCTAATCACAAGGAGTCCCGCTTCATGGAATAATTACATTGAGCTGATTTTAAAAAAATTACATCGAAAAACAAGGGTCAATTTGAAAAATTAACAAATCTTCAGGGACCTTTTGGAATCCTGTGTCACTAAATCTTCTTAGTGGAAAGTATAGCCCAAGCTGCTCTTTCCTTTCGATCAAAGACTGCATTTGACCTTTTTTTTTTTTTGGTTGCTAAATGGATGATGAGGAAATTCCATTGTGGGTAACTTTAATTTTAATTGAATATTTGTCCTTAAATTTGGTTGATCTTCCTCTTATCTTATGGTGTTAAGCAATGATTGCAGTGAAGGGATCGTCTGCCCTTTTCTCAAAAGGGCAAGTCCTGCTCTTGGAATCCGGGCCGTCCGTGTTTTGAATGGACGGCCCAGATTAAAAATAAAAAAATAAAAAATCCAAAAAGTTGCCTCTTAAAAATAGGAGATCTGGGTCGTTCGTCTAAAAACGGACGACCCGAATCCTAAGGGCAGGTGCCTGCTCTTCTAAAGGAAGGGCGGACGATCCTGATCCTTAATTGCACAATCCCAAAACTTAAAAGATTATCTAAATTAAGAGTTTGAGCGTCATTTCCAAAATGTCGTACAATTTAAAGGGGCCGATTGTGTTAATTTCAGACTATCCACCAATTAAATTAGGTGCTTAATTACACATTTACTATTATCTACGCAAATTTCTTGCTCGGGAGCTCTTGATATTATCTAAAGAAAGGTCTTGCAATAAGATCTAATATGCATTTGATAAATTTGGGGAAAAAAGAAATTTTCAAAGAATTACAGGATGTTTTGCAGGATGAATACTAGAAATGAGAGAGAGCTGTTTTCAAGTCACATCATACATACTTATATGCAAAAATAAATAAATACATACACACATGTTAAAAAAGGATCCAAATATTTTGCATTAACAAGCTATATTTTAAAGTGCATGCCTCATTCGACCAAATAAAAAGAGAAAAGTGCATGCCTCACAAGATTTCAGAAAGAGAAATCATTCCAGACAGATCTAGATGGTTATATTTCGTTTTTTTTTTATAAAAAATTTTAGTATAATTTTTTTTTACCAAAATAGATTAAAAAAATGTAATTACCATTTTAGGTGTCGCTCGACATGTGAATGCCGAGCTACACCCGCTCTGCCCTTCGAGTGCCAAGCAGTGGATGCTCAACATTTCAAATGCCGAGCAATTGTAACCAACATTCTATTTTTTTAATTTTTTTTATCGTTTTCTTTTAATCATTTTTTAATTTCTTTTTCTTGTTCTCTTTTAATTATTTTTTGTTATTCAATTTGTTTTCGGGAATTGACAAAACATTAATGAAATTCGTCTCGTTCGTTCGTTCGTTCGTGCACCACGATGACGCGCCTCGACTCTGCGGCCCCGTCGCCTTGCTCGTTTATTCGCTCGCTCCTACACCACGATGACGCGCCTTGACTCCGACGTTGTCACTTCTTTCTCATTTCAATAAATAATCTGTTAGAGCGAGGCGACGGGGCTGCGGAGCGAGGCAACTGGGCCGCGGAGTCGAGGCGCGTCATCGTGGTGCACGAGCGAGCAAACGAATGAGCGAGGCGACAGGGCAACGTCGAACGCCGACTAGAGGTAGGAGAAGGAGCCGACGTAGTGTAGTAGGAGGCAGAGCGGCGTCGACAACATTCATCCTGTGCCGATCTCTACTTTTTTGCAGTTTGAGTTTTTAGAATATCATCTGCAGATAAATTCTCGATATAGAAATGTTTCACCCATTGTTAATTCGCGTGGAACAAGATATGATATGCGAATTCATTAATATTTTGTCCATTCCAGAAAACAAATTGAATAATAAAAAAAAATGATTTAAAGAAAACAAGAAAAAAAACTAAAAAAATGATTAAAAGAAAACAATAAAAAAAACTAAAAAAAAAAAGAATGTTCGTTGCTCGGCACTCAAAGGGCCGAGCGACACCTAAAATGGTAATTAATTTTTTTAAACCTATTTTGGTAATTTTTTTATTATACTAAATCGGAAAAAAAAAAACCCTTATAATTTCTCCCTTCCATTCAAAGCTGAATAGGAATTACGACTGAAGAAAGAGGGGAAAGCGAGCTTCGATATCCCCAAGTTGTTGATCCAGCAAAGAAGCCCATCAAGTGAGAGTTGACTACGTGCTAGGCAAGACTCAAATTCTCCATTATCTTAATTTGAATGTCACAAGTCACGACAACCGGTGGGGTCAACTTGCTCCCCAAGTACAATTTTCTGCAGATTATTTGTAGCTCTCAAAACAAGCTTCGAAATACAACCAAACATTAACTAAATTCAAGGCCAGTTTTGACCCAAAAGGGCCTAATACAAAAAAAAGAAAAGAAAAGAAAAACACTTTAACTTTAACATTTGTGTCAATTATATCCAACACTTTCTTTTGTCTCATAACAAACCCCAAACTTTTACTTTTGTCCCAATTCTACCAAAATTTTTTACTTTTGTCCTAATTTTACCGACCTAGTATAAAAAAAACCCTCAACTTTTAATTTTGTCCAATTTTACTGGCCTAGTACCCAAAAAACTTCAAATTTTACTTTTATCCCAATTCTACTACCGTCAACCTTTTGTTCCAGTTCAGGAATCCCTTTGGATGATGAAGATATTGAGTTTGTCTTCTCTGTTGAAGATGAGCCTTCACCCGACACACTGTTTGCCCTCCAAACATATTCCTCAGACTCTGATGAATCCCCAGGTGATATCTTTGCATTCTTCCCCGATAATATCCCCGACTCCTTCCATGTCCAACCCGTTTTTCACTCTCCATATATCCCCATCCAAATTCATACCCTAGAAAATGACAAACATGTCCAAGTCATTGCTCTCATTGATACCGGCGCAGCAGCATCACTTATGGATATAAAAGTACTCCCAGAAGAATTCTGGACGCCTTACACAAGGTATTTCCATTCTGCCTCTAGTGATACTTTTACCACAAAATTCCGCAGCAAAACCATCACCCTCCAAATATTTCCAGACTGTTCCATATCCACAAAAATCCTTGGTTGTAATTCCCCAGATAAAGACCTCATCATTGGTTGGGATGTTCTAGCCCAGCTTTCCCAGCTAAGAATCAAACCCACTGGTTTACATTTTGGTGACCAGTTTCGTGAATATGTGGATATCCAGAGACTTTTTATCATTCAGCCAGAAATCCTTGATCCAATTACTCAAAGCCTCTTATCCTGCTGTTCTGAATCACATTCCCAGTTTATCCAAACCTGTTCAAATCCTGTTTGGAAAAATCCTGACTTCTTTGTCAAACTCCCATTTAAGAAAAGTGAAGATATTAATCCCACAAAAGCCAGTCACTCTGGTATGAATCCTGAACATCTTGCTTTGGCCCAGAAGGAATGTGCTGACCTGCTCTCTCAAGGCCTCATTGAACTCTCTGATTCACAATGGGCTTGCGAAGCCTTTTATGTGAACAAGCGAGCAGAACAGAATCGTGGTAAGCTCAGATTGGTGATCAATTACCAGCCCTTGAACAAATTCCTCCAAGATGATAAATTCCTTTTGCCTCACAAAAACTCTTTGTTTGGTAGCCTAGCCCAGGCTAAGATCTATTCAAAGTTCGACTTGAAAGCAGGTTTTTGGCAAATTGGCATTCATCCTGATGACCGTCCTAAAATTGATTTTTGCATTCCAAACCAGCATTTCCAATGGACAGTTGTCCCATTTGGTCTTAAAACAGCTCCGTCCATTTTTCAGAAAGCCATGTGTAGAATTTTCCAGCTCATTCTCCCACATGCCCAAATTTACATTGATGACATTCTCCTCTACAGTCCTGATAAGGAATCTCATTGTAAATTACTCTCCCAGTTCGTTGAAATTGTTCAGAAACATAGAATCATGCTTTCCCAAAAGAAAATGATCCTTGCTCAAAAGGAAATTGAGTTCCTTGGTATGCATTTGAAAGAAGGCACCTACTGTCCAGGTCCTCACATTGTAGAAGAACTCCAAAAATTTCCCTCTGAGAATTTGACAGTTAGCCAAATCCAGGCTTTTCTTGGAATTGTCAATTATCTCCGAGACTTTGTGCCAAAAATCTCTAAAGCACTCTATCCTCTTCAAAGGGTGTTGAAAAAAGATGCTCCCCCATGGGAACCAAAGCAGACACAGGCTGTAGCCCATCTCAAAGAAATTTTGCAGCATCTTCATCCTTTGCAAATTCCTTCCACTGGTCAAAGAATTTTGCAAACAGATGCAAGTGATAAGTATTGGGCAGCCATTCTCCTTGAAGAAATCAAAGGTAAGCGCTTCATCTGTGCTTACAAAAGTGGACGATTCACTCCCGCAGAGATGCATTATCATTTCACTTTTAAGGAGATTCTCGCAGTTAAATATGGCATCAAGAAGTTTGAATACCACCTTATTGGGCATCACTTTTTGGTCGAAATGGATATGTCTTTATTTCCTCAAATGCTCAATTTCAAGCAGAAGCAAATTCCCCATCCGCAATTGTTTAGGTGGGCCGAATGGTTCTCAAAATATTCTTTTGATGCTAAACACATAGCAGGCAAAAAGAATGTCCTTGCAGATTTCCTGTCCAGACCCAAGCAGCCAGTTGAATCCATCAACATGTATGTCCGCAGAAATCCATTGGATGCAAGAAGATTTCGTACCACACTAATACGAGATACACCATGGAATACTCTCACTTATCCTCCAGAAGTCCCAGGACAAGTTGCAGAAAATAATTTCTGTGAGAATTTGAAGTATTACATGAATGAGTACCAAAACCGCATATTCAGCACTTATGGTGGATTAATGTTAGGACCACATGGTCTTAATCCTGATTATCCATTTATCCATGTTTTGCGGTGGTCTCCTGATCAAGACTTCCCTGAAGACCTCAAATGGTTCTTTTGGTATTTTCTCAATGTATATGCTGTTGCCATTGAATTTCCCACAGACAAGATTGTCCGAGTCCTGTCCAGAGCACTCATGGGCGATTTCTCAAACCAAAAAGCTTTGACAGAAATGCTCACTTGGTTCCAGCCTATAGCAGCATGGAAGCAGCACTTCATTTTTCAGCGAAATTATGGAATTGCTGACCCAGAAAGACACACCACAGTCCTTTTTCACAGACCTTGGGTTTTCTTTAGCCCAACCGGAGATATTCGAGAAAAGCCATTGTATTATGGCACCACTACATTCAAGCCCAATCTCCATCGACAAGTTTCTCGGATCTACACAACACTTCCCAAGTCCATCACACTGATGCAGTATGAGTATAGAGAACTCTAGCGAGTCCTATGTCAAGAAAATCATGAAATCACTCCTGAAATTTGGCCATACCATCACATGAACCACTCGTGGGATAGGCCGAAAGTACACCCTCAGGTACTTCAAGCTCTTGAAGATTATAGAAGCAACCAACCAAGTTCGTCTATGGACACTGACACTCCTGACACTCAAGACCCTTGGGGAGGACATTTGTCACAAAATCCATACCCTACACCAGACATTGCATCCAGCACCCAGGACCAGCCATCCAGCTCGTACACGTGGCCTCAGCTCCAATTATGGCCCCCCCCCAGCCTCAGATGCCATCCAGTTCTAATCAAGGCGCGCGACAAGATCCACCAGACCCGGTCACTATGGAAGATATTTTGTCCGGCGAAAGACACGCGGCAGAACAAAAAGATAGTCCCTCACTCACCGAAGACGAAGACCCAGACGTTGGACTGTCCCAGCTCGAAGAACAGTGGTACTGGAATAAATTCAAAAAGGACAAAGACGGCCCAGACAACTCTAACTCTGACGATGCCAATTATCACCCAGATCCAGATCGTCGTCGGCTTTGAACTACCCAGTTTCACGTGCATGTAATAAAAGTCTGAGATGACTTTGACGTCGTTTGTCAGAATGTTGTAAAAATCCTCGTGCATTATTGTTAGTAGGTGTGCTAAAAGTCCTAAGAAGTAAGTATGCATGTCAGAATAATGATCTGTAGGTCAGAAGACTTTTTGCGAAAATTACTGTTCACGGTACGGTAGCAAAATCACTGTAGCAGACACTGTTTGGCACTGTAGCAGTAGGTAATCCTACATGGCTCGAATTTTCTTGCCGAATTTATCAATGAATTTTCAAAATTTAGAAACAGTAGGTTTCAGAAACGGCGAGATTTTAAAAAGTTCGCCAGAATATCTCCATGTCTAGCCATTCTTTGAGTTGTTGAGTGTCGAAAAGAATATGAAATGCGCCGTATTTAGTGACTATATATCTCTCAGCAATATATAGGGGTAGCAAAAAACAAAAGAGAATTTCAAAATTTTTTCATATCAGCTTTGCCAATGTGTAATTCATTTGTCACGTAAGATTAATTAACAATGATTATAGACGGAAGGCTAACGGTGATAAAATTGGGACAAAGAAAAAATTGAGATTTTTTTTATACTAGGCCTGTAAAATTGAGATAAAAGTAAAAGTTTTGAGTGGAATTAGGACAAAAGTAAAAGGGACGGTAAAATTGGGACAAAAGTAAAAGTTTTGGATAAAATTGAGATATAAGTAAAAGTTGAGGATTTTTTTAGTACTAGGCCAGCAAAATTGCGACAAAAGTAAAAGTTTAAGGTTTTTTATGAGACAAATTTTTTTTTGAATATAATTGTCACATATACTAAAATTGGAGGGTTTTTTTTTTTTTAATTGGACCGACCCAAAAGCATCAGCATCGTCTATAAATATGGGTCTCTCATGGGGATCTTGATGGAGCAGGGAACTGTGTGGGTTGGCTTATAATCTCCATCCTTTGGCTGTTCGAGAACAGTTAAAACCAGCAAAAGAGAGAGGGACCAGTCCTCTGAGATCTGACGATGGGTCTGAATTTCAACAAGAGGTGGATTGACAGTCACCACTCTCTGCGCCCTCTCAGGTATATACTTGTGGGTGGTCTGATCAGCTCATGCTTAAATGGGTCTCAACAGAACATGGAGAAGAAAGAGGCTGAAGGCCACATGGGACTTGCAGAGCACTTCGGTACGGCCACTGAACATGATAACTATTGTGTGATCCTATCAATTTGGTCCTTCAGAGTGTTGAATTCCGTTTTTATTTTTGCAGTTAACTCGCTTGGAGTAGTTCAGAAGAGCATGAGCGATGGTCTCTTCACTCTGGGAATCAAGTCTCTCCATTTCTTTGTTGCACGGTCATTGCAGTTCAGATTCGTGCCGTCTCTGCAACAAGAAAGCTCGACGATGCCAATCGTGTTCTGGGTCGTGCTTAGCAGATCGATTTCTTCCATGCCTATGGACTACCTTTAGTGGGAAGAGATCAGAAATAAATCACAAGAACCTCGAGGCAGTCGATAGCGTAAAGAGTGCGGTCTTGCCCATGGGAAGAAGAAAATATATGTCCTACCCGAAAAGGAAAGAAGAAAAGAGAAACATTTACGCTCTTGTATTATGCGGTCCGTGTACTATGATGTGTCATCTCTTTGCTTTCGACCTTGAGGCTTGAACAACAAGATAGCTTCAAGATCACAGGAGCTTCAAGGGTGCATTTTAAGAATATTGCCTTGTACTTCTAAATCTTTCAGGAGAAGAAATAAACCAGAATCATCTAGTCCACAGACGCAATCCAGATGCCGTAAGAAAATTCAACATAATGAGATTGCTTCCATTTAGAATAACTAGTTTGGGATAAAGTTGATGTTGATCAAGAGCAAGCGTTCACAATCAAATCAATAGCACCCATATGGCTCCAGAGCAAGTCTGCTAATAATAACTTAATCGATCTGTTAACGACGACGATAGCTCTATCCTAAAAAGAATCAAAAGGTAAGCTTCCATTATATAATTATCCAGTTTCTAATAATAATCAGCAATGTTTCAGACACTTCCTTCAGATTAATCAAACCCAACAATACCGCTCGAGTTCTCCATGTTAGCACAGCCAGAGCAATTGTTTGTAGCTGAGGCCCCTTCGTTGACTCCAGAAATCTTATTAGTCTCCCTCAACAAAGCACTAGCATCTCCACAAGGGACCAGGAGCGTACCTTGAGTGCCGAGGTTGCCTTGATTGAAATTGGAAGGTAGGCACTGTAAATTCTGAAAATTAATTGAATTCACATGAGCAATGTCCACACATCTTTCGTTTTCATTTCCATTTGGATTGAGCCCCAAGTCCCTTGCCAACGGTCCAGATGCATCTTCTGAGACTCCAGATGGAACAGAGTCGTTGATCCTAAGATTTGAGTTTCCCATATTCTGAATTTGATTATTGCCCAACTTATCTGCAGAGAGCTTCCTTTTCGATGACTTCTTCTTGAAGCGTGGTTTCTTTGCGTTTGGAGGATTTCCAGAGTCATCAGCATTAGCAGCCGTCTCCGTCCCTCTCTTCTTGCATGGAACGACCGTCAGCTGAGAGTCAGTAATCAGTTTTTCGCATGAATTGGGTGTAATCGACTGTATGGCAAGAAGAGCCGTTCGAGCAGCTTTAATCTCTGCTTCTTTCTTGGTTCTTGCGGAGGCACCAATGTAACGAATTCCTCCAATCTCAACAGTGCATGAAAAGTGAGGCCCTCTCGCCTCATGCTTTCGGCATTCATACAGGGGAATCGCATAATTCATCTTCTGTGCATATTCCTGAAGAAGGTTTTTGCATAACCCTGTCTCATGCTGCAAAGAACAACCATTGAAACAAGTCCAACTCATATAGGCACAGAAATGGTCACAATTAACATAAATGCAAAGAACCATCCGGCCCAAAAAAGAAGAAGATGCAAAACGGGGAAAAAAACAACAACAACAGCCACAAGGGATACAGAGAAACAGATTCAATTTCGCAGCCGCAGACGAAGGAAAGATACAAGGATCAGAAACTTCCCTAAGAGACTTCACATCTGTACCGACATGATTATCTGTTATGTAAAAGGTCGAAGACAGATGAGAAAATTCTGACTAGACTAGATGTACTGACATCAGTCTTGTTAATTGCCAAGGGTCAATGCCAACAACTAGAGAAGAAAACCATGGAACTGGGGAGGAACTTGTAATGAAGTCCCATTATTACTTATTAAGCATGTATACAGCAGTACAGTAGACCCTACATCATTCAATTATATATTGTACTTGGAACAATGAATTTTGAATATAAAGGAATGCAAGGCTTAATAAGGCCTAGCGGAATTAAGTATCTTTCTCCTGCTAACCAAGATTAATCATAGAGCAACCACCAAAAAATGAAATTATCTCCTTGATATCAATTATGCACATATACAGAAGAATTTGTGCATGACACATAGAAAACTAATATGATTGCGGTAGGCTGACTAATACTTTAATTGCTTAATGAGGTCTTGCAGGAGCTTTAGCACACTTGTAATATTCAAGTATTCAGCAATCATAATATTCAATCAGCTACTCAATTCCAAACTATAAGCAATAAATCTGCAAAATTATTGTTCCATTAAAACAATAAGGAAAACACCTATGTTATCATGGGTATGCTATAGAACATATGTACAATTTAATCTTATCTAGTAGTGCCTGTTGAACTTACAACTGGTTGAGAAATGCTGTCACTAATTTCACCGGACTTCGCTAACTCCAGCAGTGCAACTTCAGCAGCTGACTGCTCGGCTGCTTTCCGATTGAAGAACCCAGGTAAAGAATCATATCTGACATTATTAACAATCACCGTTGATCTGAATGAAGGTTCATGCGAAGGACCTTCTTTTATGGTCTCATAGACTGGGGTTGGTCGTCCCACTTTTTGTGCATACTCTTGCAACCGACTCTTGAAGACGTAGCAATTTGAGACACCTGCTTTTTATCCAAAAACATATTATCAATGACAAGATGAAGTTGGAAATTTCGAAATATCAAGCAGGCAATTAAAAGTGGTCCTCAACGGAAGAAACATGGAAAAGTGGATCTACTAGCAGTAATATACATGATGAAAAGTTGAGGGATGCTCAATAATGGTGAAGTGTCCACCACAGCAGATATGGGCACCAAGAGAGAGAGAGAGAGAGAGAGAGAGTTCTGAGCACTGCACTCAATGGAAGGGGAGAAGATTGATCTCCATCTTTAGTGCTTTGAGTAAAACAAGAAAAGAAGGATTCCTTCCAGGTTACCACACTTCAAGAAACAAGCAAGCACAGAAATCTCAATGAAAGATCACAACCAAAAAAATACTACACCAGGGTTAAATTAGTAGGCACTATTTATGCCAAACTTCTTAGTAGGAATCACTGATGTTCCTCAAGAAAAATCTTGTATTTCCAGGTTCACAAAGAATATGGGGAGAAGATAAGCAATTTCTCAAGCAGAGGGAAATCTTCACTTGCGAAGTTTTGCAATTTGCACAAAAGGGTATCAACCATTAGTTCATCACGATCATATCCTTCAGAAGGACACAAAAATGACGAATAATGTGATCATTCTGTTCTGTTAATGCCGAAATGACAAGGGCGCCAGAGAGATTAAATCCCCTTTCACGCACATTGGAAATCAAAAGAAATCATGACAGCAGTTCTCCTCGAGAACAAAGAAAAGGAAGCGGCAACAGAGACCGCTTGAACAGCTATGCATTACACACTTGAGCACATAACATCTCAGCCGTGCCAGAAATCATCTGGGGTTACTCAGCTAACAGTCATTCCTCGCAAAAAGAGGGAGGCTCAAGAAGGAAAGACTCCATTTCTGACATTTTAGACGATCAGATTTTCCGAAAAAGAAGCAGTGGTCCATCTGGGTCATCTGGGTTCTTGCAATATGATGCTAACTACCAAGCAAAATGAAAGATAAAGAACATGGAACACTTTGGAATTATTCACAGAAACACTCCAACGTCGGCTACATATTCAAGATGAACACATGTGAAGCAGAAGAAATCAGACGTAAAAAGCAAAAACCTTTGATACCTGAGAAGCCGTCGTTCGCGGGCATCGTTTGCTCAGAATGATGATGATCAAAACGCGGCGAACAGAAGAGAAGAATTTCTGCTTTCTCCGGTTCTTCTCGCGGATTCTGGGTACAGAACGAAAGCCAAGAGGATATGAATCTCGCGATCGGAATAGGAATTCCTCTGCAACCGAGCGCTGTGAGATTTCGATTCGGAAAAAGAAAAAAGAGAGGTAAAAAAAAAAAATCCAAGAGAAGAGAAAGAAAAAGAGGCGAGATAAGGCCTGCTCCTTGCACTCTCAGACAGTGCTCGATTCTGCTTCGAAAGGCTAAAACCCCAAGAGGGTTTTTTTGGTTTTCTTTATTTGCCAATAAAATAATTCTGATTTTTATCTTCTTCTTTTTTTCCCCTCTATTCAAGTCATGTTTATTCGACCAAAAAAAAAAAAGGTCATGTTTATTAGAGATTTTTCCTTTTTGTGCTTCCTTTTTTAGGGATGTTGTAATTTGCCCCCAGTTCCAAAAAGTTTGCAATTTAGCCCAATTATTTTATGAATCCATTGCGATGTGTTCTCCATCAATGGCTATGACTAAATTTTGCTTGTAAAACTGATGACGTGATTACATGTGACTGATTTTTGTGGATAAAAATTTATCATAGTGATATCACGAAAAATATCAAATTGATACATCTATAAAAAAAATTCAAAATTAATTTTTTAATCACAAAAAACCTCAAACTAATTTTTTAACACAAAAAACTCAAACTAATACACCTATGAAAAATTTATTCCTAACCTATCTTTTATAAAAATGCAATCTAACCAAAATATTTGCAGGGGATTCCGCAGTCTTCTTTTGATGAGCAAGTTCTCAACTTTACTTTATTGTGCTGGAGCTGCTGCAATGGAAACTCTCTCCTGCAAAAGGTTGAAACAAACAGAAGTGAATATATAGAACTGTGTCCGCATTTCACAAGTGAATCCGTGAGCCATAAAATTATCATAAAACTTGGAGAATTTAAGATTAAGAAATTTTATTGTGATCTCAACCAAACAGTCAAGAATAATAACATAAGAAAAATAAACTTTCTTCAAAACCCAAATGAACTATTTCATTAACAATCACCACGAGTTCATCAGGTGGTCATTGGGTACTTGACTCGGGATGTTCTTGTCATGTGACTTCTCATAGATATTGGTTTATTATCTATCAGTGCATGGAGGGTGGTAAGGTTTTGATAACTTTTTGCAGGTGAGATAAGATTAGTAAACGTTTTTTTTTTTTTGTCGTATACAATTCTCGAAATTTTTCTTCGCGATACGTGAACTCTGAAATTTGTAAGTGAACATATCCTCAAGAGGAAAATGAAGAAAATAAATCAAATTCAAATTGAAGCTACCTTGACCATTGTAATTTGATATTCAACTACCTTCCATTTGCAAATTGGTAACGTTCGGCTCCCCCGTTGCCTCAAGGACACAGGAAACTCCTTACATGCCTTGGGCATATTATTAAATCATGGGAAATTTTCAAAAAAGTGCCCAAAGTGTCTTTATTTTCTCAAATAAGGGCATGGAGATGACATTGTTTCAAATAAGAGTCTGAAATGCCCTCATTGTTTCAAATAAGAGTCTGAAATGAATGTTATTTCATATAAGGGCCTAAAGTGATTTATTAATTTCAAAAAAGGGCCTCACTCACCTGTTACTAGGGGTATATTGGTCATTTAGTATTTTTATATTATCTATTATTTTATTTAATTTTTCAATTTTTCAAAAAATTTAAAAAGTAAAAGTAAAAAGAAGAAGAAGGAAAACACAAGAAAACCGTTGGCCTGGATCGGCCGAGGGCCGACGACCCTGGCCCAGATCTGGGAGAGGGTCGGGGCCCCGTCCTTGGCCCTCGCCTCTATGCGGTGGCATTGCCGGTACCTGGGCGAGGCGTCGACGACCTCGCCGGACCGAGCCGCCACCCCATCGGTGTTGGGGCGGCGGCCATAGGTGGGAGGGCAGCCCCCTCCCGCCTGTGTTTTCTTGTGTTTATTATTATTTTTTAACTTTTGACATTTTCCCTTAAATCATTTGACTGACGGGAAGAGAGCGATTAGGTTTTTTTTTTTTTTTTTGGCATGACTCATTTTAAGTTGTGAAATTCCCAAAATCTTCCACTTGCTTCCCAAACGGAAGAATGTGCCTAATCACTTCCCATTTCCTTCTACAATAAAGCATTGTTTTTGTATGAACCAGAGTATTGTACGCAAAGTTATCCATGTACACAGACATGTACAGTAATCTCTTATTAACAAAAGAAAATTACCGCAGTCACTCGATTTTCATATAAATTTCTGGGTATGATCATCAATCATTATTCACGGTCACCGAATGTACCAGATAACTTTATTCTCAGCACATTTCGAGCGTGATCAATTAAGTAATCCATTAGCCAGAAAAAACGATTTTTAGGTCGCGACAGTCCCTACCCTTCTTGGGCCAAAGAAGGATGGATCGTGGCGTTTGTGCATTGATAGTTGAGCGCTGTGTAAGATCACCATCAAGTATCATTTTCCCATTCCTTGACTTCATGATCTTCTTGACCGACTCCATGGTTCTACCTTTTTTTTTTTTTTTTTCTTTTCAAGATTGATCTTTGGAAGAGATATCATCAGCTACGAATGAAAGCTGGAGATGAGTGGAAAACTGCATTCAAAACAAGAGATGGCCTTTATGAATAGATGGTCATGCCTTTCGGCCTCTCTTATGCTCCTAGTACGTTTCTGCGCCTTATAAATCATATCTTTAAACCAGTTTTTGGTTGCTTTGTTGTTGTCTATTCTGATGACATTCTTGTGTATAGTTCTACTTACAGCACTTGGAGCATCTTCCCCGAGTTTTTAGGGTACTATGGGAGCAAAAGTTGTATGCCAACGTAAAGAAGTGCTTACCGATGGCCATGTCTTCCTAGGCTGTGTTGTCCTCGAATACAGCATAAAGAAAAGTTTAGGGTCGGAGAGCTTCAGATATTTCTAGTGACCACATTATAATTTAGTGTCTTTTTGTTACTTAAAAGTAAACAGCTATATTACAATGACATACTTTATGTGACAATTAAAGTAACATGAGACAAGTTATTGATTATCTACGGAGTTTGTCGAGTTGCAGTGGTCTAGTGTGAAACAGATATGGAATGAGACCGGCTCATTAATAGGTGATATTTGATCATTAACAAAGAGAAGTATTAGCAGACTGTATAATGACGTATGAAGGAAACATAAATTTTTAGAGTTTGAGATCACCAGTGACATGCCTGTACACATTACGTGATAACTGTTTGGAAACCAATTTTTAAGACATGTAAATTAAGACATCTATTTGCCACATTACGTGAAAGCAGAATAAAACACATTTTCTGCATGAGATATTTGTTGAAAAATATGGATATTTTGATGGATGAGTGAATGAGAAATTGTTGCTCAAAGAACACCCTCAAACTGTTATGAATTATTCTTCGTAACAGCTACTGGATTAATTGAGTAACAATAGGTTAATGGTATTAAAATCGGCTGTTACATAATTAATACTGTAACGGCAGAGTCATTAATACTGTAATGGCAAAGCCACTTCTATTTTGCTGTTACAAAATTAATGTTATAACGGCATATTTAATCAGCCGTTACTATTTGTATTTCCGCAATACCCCCACTTACCTTATAAATAGGTGGCCTTCCATTCTATTTTCACAAGAACTAGAACAAGAGATGGAACAAGTTAGAGAGCACCGAAAAACTCTTCTCCCTCTCTTTTACTCTCTGCATGTTCATTGTGTTTTGATGGTGTTCAAGTTTGTTCAAGTTCGTCGAAAGCTTTGGAGTGCTGTTCTTACCTCTATCGTTGCCAACCATTGTATTCTGGGAGACATACGTCTACGAAACCTCAAAGCCCATACGAGAGGGGACGAATCTGTCTTAAGAAAATTGTGTCAAACACATGCCTCAGGGTTATTTCTATCGGTTCTATTTCCTTTTCGATTCTGTTCTAATTGTGGTTCTATTATAATTATGGTTCCGTTATCACAATTTCATTTCCTTTCAATACTGTTGTGGTTCTGTTCATAGTATTTATACTAATGTCATTTTGAATTTCTCCAACAATCTCAAAGCACGGTCAATATTTAAGACTATTTTGCCAATAATCTTAAAACTAAACAAGAAGATTGCTAAGCCAAAGTTGAGACCAAAATAAGGAGTTTCCAAGAACTAGTTTCAAGGAAAATGTTTCAACTGTGGCAAGATGAGTCATATATCTATGGATTGCAGATTTGCGAAGAAGAAGGATTATGAGACATATATGGTGAATGACGTCATTCGAGACATGTTAGACATAAACGCCTTTGCCATTTCAGCGTTTATGCCTCTGTCATTTCAGTATTTTTGCCTCTGCCATTTGAATATATTATATTTCGTCTAACAATCTTAAGACAAATTAATCACATACATAACGGATTTAGTGAAGGAGAGAAGTCTTCTCTTCCTTCTTCAGCACATTCGGTAGATTTGAGGAGAGTACTGACGATATAAAAAAAATCATGAGGAGGAGTTTCGGGGGAATCCCCTCGGGATTGAAGATGGTGATGGAGAGATGATATCTGAATTTTTCTTCATAAGTGCAGTTTGATTACTTTCTGGAATCAAACGTCTTTTGCAGGAGAATAGAAGAAAAGGACGAAAAGCAAGAAGCCTCGTAGCACGTTCATGAAGTCTTCTGGTCGGGATTTGATTGTCAAACGGTTCAATAAACCCTTGGGTAAAATTGGCAATCTTTTGATATTTTTATTCGCAGGCTTTCTAGGTGAAATCTCAGTGCACGTAGCATTCTTCTTCATATCGTTCATGGCTTGTCATTAGTCAATAACACCAATAGGTCATGCAAATCTCATCTTTTGTTTGTTAGGTGTCTTTTGCAGATTCTTTGGTGGACTCCTTACCACGACCAGCCCTGCTTGTGGCATACCAAGTAGTATCAATGTGCCTATTTCCATACGACCTATCTCACTAAGAGCCACAAACCAATCGAGAGCCTATGAGTCATCGCAAGTCTGAAACGCTGTCATCGATTCATAATGAACTTTCGTTCGTGACCCTAATGACCTAATCTGTGGATAACGCCAAGTTGTATTATTCATGGCTTTGACGTGATGCTTTGCCCTATCATCGAATCTAACTCAACGCAGTCTAATAGTAGATTTGCTTTCTTATGGATTTTGTCCAGATTCACCATTGTGGTTCTCGTACTATCAATTCATGTAGATAAAGAGAATACATATTTAGTATTCAGATTGTTACTGGAAACGAAGTTGTTGATGTGGCTGCTGACGACATCACCAAAGGCTCTGCTTCTGCTGCCCAACTGCCTCTGCCTGGATCTGTCTCTGCCTCTGCTGTCTAACTAGCTTTGCTCGGATCATCCTCTGCCTTTACTGCGATTTCTGTTCACCATGGTGAGAAACCTGAAAAGTTCAAACGGATAGAACTTTAAAAGGTGGCAGAAAAAAAATATCGTTTTTAACAACTTTGAATCTTGCGAGATTCTTGAGTGAGGATATTCCAAAATGGCTACGCCATTTCTTAGAGGATATTCCAAAATGGCAAAAATCTGTACCACTAATCCGTATACATTGTGCGATTGGAAGAGCACAAAGTAACATATATAATGGTAAGTCTAGACATATACGTCATAGACATAATACCATTAGACAACTACTCTCAATTGGAATTATCGCTATTGACTACGTAAATTCAGAGGATAATATTATGGATCTGCTAACCGAAGGGTTAAACAGATAGTTAGTTGAAAAATCGACAATATGAATGAGACTGAAACCCGTTACAGGAAAGTTTATATAAAGAAAAACCTAACCTAGCTGACTGGAGATCCCAAGATCTAGGTTTAAATGGACAATATAATTTTATGAACTTAGTGATATCACTGTGGGGGTTTATCCCTCAAACCATTCTTATAAAATATCAATGATATGGTGGGGGAAAATGATATCAATCTTTGCTTTAATGATTCTTAAGGGGAGTAAATAAATTACTCAAAATTAAGTAATCACTTATGTGAGAGAGAAATGGGCCGCTTCAAAAGAGAATTATTGTGGCTAAATTCTTTAGAAACTCACGTAGAACCAGGTTATGTTCATGGCCAAAACAAACATAATCATGAGAACTAAACAAACATTTAGATGATTCCTGTGTGAAGTGTATGAGTCATTTACATAAGAAAGCAGGACAGTTCAAGGACATCATTTCTACTAGACAGCTAGTAAATTAATATACTTTCACAAGGGAAGGTTCAAAGGGTGACACCTACCTATCTTTTGCAAGTTTCATTTGATGAACACTATCACATAATCAAAACTAAAACAATTTTCATTCATGTGGGGGATTGTTGGAAAATATGGATATGTTGATGGGTGAGTGAATGAGAAATTGTTACTCAAAGAGCACCATCAAACTGTTAGGAATTATTCTTCGTAACAGCTACTAGATCAATTGAGTAACAACGGGTTAATGGCATTAAAATCGACTGTTACAGAATTAGTACTGTAACGGCGGAGCCACTACTATTTTGCTGTTACAAAATTAATGCTATAACGGCAGATTTAATCAGCCGTTACTATTTGTATTTCCGCAATACCCCCACTTACCTTATAAATAGGTGGTCTCACCATTCTATTTTCACAAGAATTAGAACGAGAGGTAGAACAAGATAGAGAGCACCGAAAAACTCCTCCCTCTCTTTTACTCTCTGCATGCGCATTATGTTTTGATGGTGTTCAAGTTTGTTCAAGTTCGTCGAAAGTTTTGGAGTGTTGTGCTTGCCTCTATCGCTGCCAACCATTGTATCTTGGGAGATAGATGTCTACGGAACCTCAAAGCACATACGGGAGGGGACGAATCTGTCTTAAAGAAACTGTATCAAACACAGGTCTCGGTGTTATTTCTATGGGTTCTATTTCCTTTTCGGTTCTGTTCTAATTGTGGTTCTGTTATAATTATGGTTTCATTATCGCAATTTCATTTCCTTTCAATACTATTGTGGCTCTGTTCATAGTGTTTATACTAATGTCATTTTGAATTTCTCCAACAATCTCAAAGCACAGTCGATATTTAAGACTGTTTTGCCAACAATCTTAAAATAGAACAAGAAGATTGCTAAGCCAAAGTTGGGACCAAAAAAAGGAGTTTCCAAGAACAAGTTTTAAGGAAAATGCTTTAACTGTGGCAAGATGGGTTATAGATTTGTGGAGTGCAGATTTACGAAGAAGAAGGATTATGAGATATATATGGTGAATGACATCGCTCGAGACGTGTTAGACATAAACGCATCTGTCATTTCAGCGTTTATGCCTATGCCATTTTAGTGTTTCTGCCTCTGCCATTTGAATATATTATATTTCGTCTAACAATATTTTGTCAAATGATAGGTCTATATAAATTGGTGTTTAGATGAACCATAATATAGAATAATCCTTTATGAATATAAGTTATGGATAAATAATTAGTAACGATTTATGCGCAATCAACATTATTAAAGGCATCAGCTAGTGAGGAATATTGTTGAAGATATTAAAATAACATACCGGAGTGTACACAGGTGGGCGTCTAACTTTCACACGTGTGAAAGGATTACCTACCTAACATGTTTCACTTCTATGATGTTTGAGCATATCTTGTCGACTTATAGGTGATGCCGCATAAACCTTTATCATATTTGCGCTTTGACAAATATAATAGTTGCAATGTAATTTATTCACATTTAAGATCCCACTGCTCACTGTAAAAATAAGTCTATAGGTTATCCTCCCCCATATACGGACTAACAAGTTCCACGGTAATATTGTTTTCACTGGTTATTGATATTAACGACTCATGCACCAAAAAGGTTTGTCGTTTTCACCTTTCTAAAAGGATTATACTTGGACTTGACAAAAGATGGAGGCTGAATTAAAGCATGCTCTGCTGCAGTGCAAGAAGCAATGTGGTTGAAACGTTTCTTGGAAAATTTAACTATTGTCACTGATGTTCCAAGACCACTGACATTTTATTGTGATTGTCAAGCAGACATTGCCTATATGTCAAAGATTCTAAGTGTCATGGTGCGACGAAGTGCGTTGACATAATGGATAACTTCATTGGAGATATAATGAGACTAGCACAAACACACGTATATTATTGAAAGGTATGTCATTAGGCAATGATTGGCTTGCTTACATGAACGATTGCCTCAAGCGCTGTAGTAAGCGAATTGAGATGAGATGGTATGTACAAAGGATGCTAGACGAGCAAATTCAATACATAGTGTATTTACGTCACGTTGATTTTAATCAAGATGAGGTTTGTCATCAATATGTGATAAGACCAAACATGGCAGTCCCATAATCACGGTTGCCTGATGAAAGCCGGATGCAAGTGCTTAACTGGGCTTTGTTGAGGGTGAGCTAATATAGCACTCGAGCTAAACATATGAACATGATAAGCATGTGACTATGTTTAAGCTAAGATCCGTATAATGGATGTGTTTGATGAATGACATATGCTCTTATGGAAAGAGAAATCCACTATAGCATGTAATATGTACTAAATGTGCTATATTCGACTAATAAGGGAGATGAATATGATCATCCCCGTTTGCTCATGATGTGAGTCCTTGATGTAATTTATAAATTGATTACCTCATTTTGTACCCAATGTTACTTCTGACTATGTTCTCAAAGTGATGAATCAATGTTGCTGCTTTAACACGTTACCAACGGCCATGAAATTAACAAGGCTTTATCATACGTGTCTAGCAAAATAATGTTTTTGAAACAAAGAGAGACATGAGTGCCAAAGAAGACTATTGTTATTTTGTATCTACCACATGTATTTACCAGTAAACCAATTATATTTCCTTTTGTGCGTATGTATATAATTGTGAGTACATGGTGAGTAAAGAATAGTCAAGTGTAGTCTTTAAGTGATATGTATACTTAAATTGGTGTAACAAAATATATCTGGGTATAGTGAGATATTATTTTACTTTTTGGGGTTGTAGCTGTCATGTATTCAGATCAATGAGTGTGACTTGAAACTTAGATTACGTATAAGTCAACATCCACCAATGTGCCAGAATCCACAGCTTAATTATAATTCATTGACCTAAAATTGACATAATAAAATCATTAGATGACCATCGAATTCGACATACAAAGATCAATTGCTTACAATCTACAGTTGACTTTCTTGGCCATCGTCCATACATGATCCAAGATCATTCGAATCCATTCTCGTTGTATCATCCATATCACACAGTTATTCAAGCTTATTGAGAAAATCGATATCTAATACCTCAATATACCACAAATATTCATTCATATACTATATAATCATTACTCACTTCATCTCAAGTCCAAAACCACCACCAATTATACTCAACTTGTTGGGAAAATCTTCCTCTGAATATTTTTATTATGATAAAACTATCCTTCTTTAGAAAGAATCTAGTTAATACCTATAAACATTTTATTGCAGGATTGAACATGTGAATATAAGCTTATATTGTTCCAAATCTGGCATTTAGACTCAAGGTGTAATCATCACACATTTGCTTCAGAGATAGTTAAAGTCTCTTGTACAGATGTAGAAAGATGTTGTCTCTGAAGACTTAATCTCGAGAAGACTTATGTAACACATCAACAAGGACTTTACTAAAGCTCATAATCATTGCTCTACTCTGTTCAGATTCAAAGAGTCTCTCCTTCTAAAGACTACTTCTGAATTATGTTCATATTATGCAATATCTTTTTGTCAAATTTTGAAGTCGGTTTGACTGTGTTATTTATGGAAGCATGTAATCTTTGATTGACAGGCTTATTTTCCAATCAAATCAGGAGAATATCGACGATTGGATGTTACCTTTTAAGAATGAGATTTGTTGGAGATTTGAATTAACTCTACTTGTGGAGATTCAGTTGTATGGGCAAATGGATCTGAATGATTCTTTGACAGCTACTAAATGTTTGTAGATATAGTCTCTTTCAATCACGATTGATGGCGTCCGATCAACGACCGAAGAGCGATCCTTTGAAGACCTATCCAACGGCCAATTTGAGAGTGAATGAGTATAAAAAGGGAGATCCATGGTGACCAGTGTAATAGAGATAAGAACTTACAATTCCAAAGTGATTGAGTTATTCAGATTTACATACTTTGTTCTCAAAAGCTATAAGTTCTATCTTTGAGAGATCTTGTAAGAGTAATTTAGAGATGAGAATCATTCTTGTTCTCTAATTCTGTTTCCTGGAACAAAAAAAAGCTGAGAACCCTATTTGGTAACGTAAATGATTTTGATTTTATTTTCAGAATCAATTTTAGAGAATCAAAATCAGTTTTAGAGCAAAATCCAGAACAAAAAAAAAGTTGGTTCTGAAAAAAGAATCACTTTTGAGAATTACAAAACAAAATGAAGTTTCACATCTCCCACTTTTCCCTTTCAGTTCTCTCGTTACTTTTCCTTCAACCTAATAAAAATAAAAATAAAAATAAAAAATTTCAAAAAAATTGAAATTTAAAAAAAAACCCATTTTTTTTAGAAAATCCCTAAAAATAGAAGAAGCTTAGATTAGACTAGTTTGACATCATTTTCATAAATTTGGGCCTACATTTCCTTGATTTGCATTCCCTTCTGATGTTGCATACTGATATGAACAACATCTATCGAATTCCTCCATCCATGCTTGAAGGTGTTGGTAACATCAATGATTCATTTGCCCCAGTTGGGCAACGCCTATTCTAGCCAAATGTTTTAGCATTTTTTTTTGTCCTTTGACGGCTTTCGATCCAATTTGAAGGTGTCCATGTACTGTTTTGCTATTTGAATGCACGGCTTTTTAGGAGCCTTGTCTCTGTTCATCACTTGAGAGGAAAAAGAGAGAAAACATTATCCATGCATCTGATTACAAATCATTTAGGAACGATACGTTCTTTTTACCAAATGAGTGGCTCCGCGGCCAAATGCATTTTGCATTGAAGGGATGGATCCCATTATGTTCTGCGGGTGATAACCGTCGCTTGGGGGACTTGCCCCATAGATTAAATGACGAATCTGACGCCTTCAACTTCGACATGCTTTCCGCATGTAGGAATGGTTTGCCCCCATTTTCAGTGGGGATGGGCTTTGTCGAGTGGGTAAGATCAGAAACTCTTCCTAGATTTGGCTTTAGTCAAATGTTAAAATCTCGACCTTGGATAAGCGAATCATCATTCATCTCCCTCTGTTTCGGATTTTTCGTTTGCACGCTATGTGTTTTCATTTCAACAACTTTGATATTTGGTGAGCAATGAATTTACAGCCGTCCAAAATTGTAAGATTGCCCCTGATTTTGTAGTCATTGTTTTTGAGGCAGCTGAAGATCTCCCCATTTATCCACAAAAGGACTTCTATTCTCTACCTGTTTTTCACCTGTTTCAAATGAAAAGGAAGAATAAGAAGAAATAATCTTGAAAAAGAAAGCATAAATCATTTCAATTTTATGCTTACTCGTGATTAATAAGGATAAGAACTTTTACAAGAGTTTTACTCTTATGCGAAAAGTTTTTATCAATATTTTTCTGGGAAAGCATATCATTGAAAGGAATGTAATTCACGATAATTGCTTTTGATCAATTCCAAGACAATCAATGGAATATTCAAAAGTGCAAAATGCAATTCTGATGTGTTCTAAATTCAGTTGAAGATACGGTATCCAAATTAAAGCTGCTCGCTAAGAACGAGAGTAATTTAGATATCTATCTTTTAAATAAATTTGAAAAACACGAATAATCTTGGCCAATTATCGTGAATTACCAAATATGCAAAACATGTATGAACCAATTCAAGCTTATAGTTCCTTTTGGCGAAATTAGGATTGGGTTCCCCTATATGGCCAAAAGGTCACATGAGACTTTCAATCTCAATTTCCTCCAAAGGAATTATAAAATTGATTTGGGAATATCCTGGTGATTGGAAGAAATGCCACTATTACATTCCTATGATAGATCAAAAGAAATACAGCCAATTTCAATCCAGATGCATATAATACAAATAGATCCCTAATACAATCAATTTAAGGGATGAGATAGAGAGGATCTTAGAAAAATAAATCCTATACAAGAAGACTAGAAATGCCAAACAAATCAAGGGAATGTGGTCCGAGCACTTAGAGATGCCCCAGCTCTGGTTTTCGGGATATGACTTCAGGATCACCTATTCCAAATCGTCCTCTTCATTGGACGAGACTTCAACAACCTCAATGGATGATTCTTCTCGACCATATCGTACTTGTAACGGAATAGCACAATTTTTGTCATCCATCAAGAATATTGGGAGAAAATATCTCTATCCACCCTTAAAATGACATTTAGTCCAATCACCAGAATTATGCGATGAATGTAATGATTATGAGCTGTAACAAGTTTGAGAGATAGAAGAGTCTTACCAACCACATTTAAGAGAAAGTCAAATTTCTCTATGTCTTTGGCAACCACATTTAAGAGAAAGTCAAATTTCTCTATGTCTTTGGTAGTTTTAGGTATACTAACCATCCATAGACAAGCGCATGAGAAGTGAGGATAAAATTCTAAAAATCAAAAGATATGGTTTGGAATCTAAGGCTAAGGTTCCCACCTCGAGTTCTAGAAAGGGCCGATTCCATTGCACAACTATCGTTGCATTGGGACCCGATCCATAGTTCGATATGAGCAAAATTGGAAAGTGGATTACCCCATATTTTTCCTCACAGAGATTCCATTTTCAATTCCTTCTATTGTTTTCCTAAAGAGGGCGCCCGGGGTTTTAGGCGTGGTTGTGTGTGTTCATTGTGTCGTGCTAAAATAATAAACATGCATTTTATTTAACAACCACCGCTTCAATATAAACATCCACACAATCATACATCATAAACTCTTACCTGCATAAAACAAAGTCAACAGGCACTTCACCCCTTATTTCTCCCGTCTGCAAAAACATCTAACACATTCGTTAGCATACGCACCTCACCTTCGAGAGCATATGCATAAAATCAGGTTAGAAGAATCAATGAACTTTTTAATCGGCTCAAGTCCACTAAATGATTAAGAACTATTCCCTAGCGGAGTCGCTAGTCTGTCGCGACCCTCTCGAGGTTGCGAGGGTATGATTGGATCACCCTATAGAATAGTTGGGAGTTTCTATTCAATTCTACGAAAATCAGATAAATGGGTTCGGGGACTTAGTTACGCCAACTGTAAGAATTGACGTCCTTTCGGTACCTAAGTTGACTAAATTTTCTAATCTGAGATTTCATGCGGATGAGTGAGGTACAAATCCTAAATCTAGAAATTCATACAGATAGGAGTGACTACCCTAACACTCACAATCCATAATAGCGCAAATCAAGAAAATCAGACATGCCAATAAATCATATCAAATCAACATGGCATTTCTAGTAATGCCCTATTGGCCTAGAGAAGTATCAATAACAGCTCAAGAATGATTTAGACATGATTCTACCCATCATGTGTAAAGTCGTAATTTTAAGATGATTCGGGACGATTTGCCTGAAAAGGGTAAAATCGTCATTTCGAATGAATCCGGAGTATAATGGTATCAAAAATAGGTTTGGCCATTCAATTGACTCATTCCCTATTTTTGACAATTTTTCGAATTTTCTGAAATTTTAGAAAGCGATTTACCATTTGAAGGGTAAAATCGTCATTTTCTAAAAATAACAATGAAATGTGGAAATCTTAGACATAAGGTTTGGTCACTCACTTGACCCATCGCCAAGTACTAAGCAATTTCCACAAGTTATCGGAATATCAAAGACGATTTATCCTTTGAGGGGTAAAATCGTCATTTTGGATTAAACGAGGGAAAATCCCAAAAATGACAACAAATCAATTATTCTTGGTCAATTTCAACCTTGGAAATTTTCTAGAATTTTTCAGGAATTTTCTGTAATTCTTTTAATTAATTTTTTTGAGTTTTTCTTTAATTTTCCATTTTTTTTACAATGATATAATAAACACTTAACTAAGCAAATATGCTGAGCATTGGACTGAAATAAATACATGCAAATCAAATATATAATGGCGATATTAAAAAAATAACTCTGATACACGGATCGGATGCGCAAAAATAGACCTGATTGGACATCGGTCTTCAATCGCCAAATCCCGGTGTGCCACCATCTCCATGCGCGTCACCTGTCGATCACCACATCAGAATGTCAACAATCAATTCTACAAGTAAAAATAAATAAATAAATAAATATAGGACATTGCTAGACACGCCCAGATACGGACCAACACGGCCTGACACGGGCCGGTTCACTCGGACATGCCCACGACACGAGCCGGTTCACCCGGACATGGCCCGGACACGAGGGCAGAGCAGGGCACGGCCGAGGCGGCTGAATCAACGGCTGGCGGGCTGTGGCCGGCTCTGGGATTGATGGTGGGGGTTTGAGGGAATGTCAGGGGAGCTGAGGGTGGCGACGGCCGTGGCGGCGGATGGCCGGAGGTGGCGCAAGGCGAGCGGAGAAGCAGTTCGGCCAAAATAGGGGACCGAACAGGAGAGGAAGATCCGGGGTTGTTCGCGGCTCCACGGGCGACAGCCAACTTCCTGCAGCTCTGGCGGACGGCGAGGAGTCGAGGGGGCTCGCTGGGGTCGGTCGGCGAGCGGCGAGAGGCGGCGCAAGGCGAGCGAAGGAGGTCGAAGCGGTTGCGGCTCTAAAACAGAGCATCGAATAGATCTGGTTTTCGCGGGGCTCCCGCGGCGGCTCGAAGGCTCGGCAGCGGCTGTCGACGGTCAGAGGGGAAGCTGAGGGATGGAGGAACGACGGCGACGCGGAGGACGGTGGTCGGGAGAGGCCGCAAGCGCTGGCTCGGCTCGAGCAATCCTCCGACGCGAAACAGGGAAGGGGATGTCGGGGTCTGATTCGCGGCTGTTCGACGATCTATGGCGGCAACGACGCGACAGCAGGGGAGGCTGGAGGTCGGAGGTCGGAGGTCGGAGGGAGGATGGTGAAGTGGCTGGCGAAGGCCGAAGATGGCGCCGAGGGCTGGTGAGGTGCAAGCGACCCATAGATGCTAAACAAAGCAGGCTGGCGTGGGGACTTTTTTCACTGCTGTCCGGCGATGCGGGCGGTTAGAATGAGGGCCGCGGAATGGCAACGAGGCGATGAGATGGTAGCGGCATCTCTCGGGGGATGGCGTCTCCGTGAGAACGACGAACGGAGGAGGAGTTCGCTTCTGAGGGGTTGTCCACGGGAGGAAAAAGAAGGAGGAGAAAGACCGTCCGGAGAGAGAGAGAGAGTGTGTGTTATTTTATTTTATTTTTTATTTTTTTATTTTATTACTTTCCATCATTAGTCAAACTTTCCTTTTCTCTTTCACTTTTCTTTTGAATGATGATATTTCCACTCATTTTCCCTTTTATTATCACTAATAATTTTGCTAAATTCAACCTTACGATAATCAAAGAACACATAACATTGAGCCTGGATTTTACTATTTACGAGATCAAAATGAAGATGGAATTACAATAAAAATACCGACTATTTTTGTGACCTCAAAAGCTATTTTTCTTGATTTTTCATTCATTTTTCTATTTTTTGAAAATATTTAAAAATGTGAAAAATATAAAAAAAATTATTTTTTTTTGTAAAAAATGGTTCATTTAGCTTGGCCAAGGCTACCAAAGTCGATTTTTTAATTTTTCAACTTTTTATTAATTTTCTATGAATTCTTTTCAAAATAAAAGAAAAAGGATGATAAAAAATCAGGTGTCAACAACCGCCATGAGGTTTATCTGGCGATGCCCCGTGGGAGCCGGATGGAAATCAGGTGTCACTCGACGCTTTTCGTAGGTCGGGGATGCTTCCGCTATATATTTTGGAAAGGAGATGCCTCTGGACTGGAGATGCCGGGTGAGGTTTATTCCTGAGGACGGCACGCCCGAATGAAGTTTATCTACGAAGGAGCTAGAGACATTGCATAAAATTCACAAATTTTTGGAAAGGAAGTGCCTATGCCTGAGATGCTTACATCGAATTTACAAATTATTGAGATGGCACTTTGATTTCAATGCTTGCATTCCATTATGTTAGACGTTCATTCGTGGGGCGAAAGCTCACTATTGTTGAATTGTGGTTTTTTTTTTCCAGATAGTAAGAATGCCACAGGTTAGTGCGGCTTCACGAGTGCTATGTGTTGAGAAAACCTTCCCTCTGAACATTTTGATTCTGACAAAACTATCTTTGTTCAGATATGATATGTATAACATTTTCTAATGTGTTATTGCGGAATGAACAAAGTGAACAAAAGCCTATATTGATCCATCTTTGATATTTAGACTCAAGTTGAATTAGTCATATATTGGCTTCTGCAGTTGTTCAGATGAATTATGTTATTAGGTCTGAAGGCTTGTTCATCTGAAGGTTTATATGACATATCAAAAGGACTTCATCAAGGCTCAGTGTCATGGTTCAGATGATCTGTTCAGATTCAGTTGATCTCTACGTCAGAAGATTGCTTTTGAATATTATTTAGATTCTGCAATATATTTCTAACTGATTCTAAAGACCCACGTTTGGCAGGTGTCCAATAATGGCGGTATCTTTTATGGAAGTATGTATTATTTGATTGACAAAGATTTTCTTCAATCAATCAGGAGAAAATCTTCAATTGGATATTACCTTCCAGAAATAAGAAATGTGGTTTATTTGGATTGACTCTAGTTTTGGAAACTGAAGATTTAGTTGTATGAGCGACTGAATCTAAAATATTCAGACTCTACTTCAACGGCTACCATATCTTCTCAGATACAGTCTCGTTCAATCATAATTGATGACGTCCAATCAAAGATTGAAAAGCGATCCTTTGAAGGTCTGTCCAACGGCTAGTTTGGAAGCAAATGAGTATAAAAGAAGAACTACAGTGGCCAGTAGAGGGTGTCGAGAACATAAAATTCCAAAGTGCCTGAGTTGTTCAGATTCACATACTTGTTTCATAAAGTTCTTAAGTTCTTATTGACGTGTTGTAAGAGCGACTGAGGGTATCATATCTTGTAACCTCCATTGATTCATTCTAATGGAATCCAGTCAATCGGCTGTCATCGTGGGAGAGTGAACGTAGGCCTGACAAGCCGAACCACTATAAATTCAGCGAACAATTCTCTCATCTCTAAACCCTTTCTGTTGTGTTTAGATTACTTGCACGTTGCTTCTCTATTCTCGTTCTAATTATGAATTGAAACCGTTTAATTCCTCATTTAGTTTCGCTTTTGATCAGAAATACCTATTCACCACTTTCTAGGTGATATTGCTAGAAACAACACTATGTTATGGGGTTCCCATGAATTTCATCCCGGTAGGACTATGTGCAGAAGGATCACCCTGATGTGAAGTTTAAGAAGTTGATGTTGGAAAATAATGTTAAATAAATAACAAAACTGTTTAAAGAATATGGAGGATACCTACAATTCGACTGGCAATAATAAATGTAAGCAAAACTGCCTCAAATATGAAAACACTAAGTTGACAGAAGCACAAAATTTGAGCCTTCAGAAGCAGTGTTCAAAATTCGTCAGATGCAAAAATTCGTCAGATGCAACTGCATCTGAACCAGTCAGATGCAACTCAGATGCACCCGTCAGATACAGTCCTTCTGGACCCGTCAGAAGCAGTCCTTCTGAGCCCGTCAGATGCAGTCCTTCTGGACCCGTCAGAAGCAGTCCTTCTGAGCCTCCTTCTGAACTTCCTTCTGAGGCTTCCTTTTGACCTTCCTTCTGAGCTTCTTTCTGAGCCTCCTTCTGACCTTCCTTCTGAGGCTCCTTCTGAGCCTCCTTCTGAGGTTCCTTCTGACCTTTCTTCTGAGTAACAAAATCCGAATGGAAATATAACAATATAAATAAATTGAATTTAGAAGGAATACCGAGGCCTGTGTCAAACACAGTTTCCTTAAAACAGATTCGTCCCCTCCAGTACGTGCTTTGAGGTTTCGTGGACGTCTGTCTCCCAGGATATAACGGTTTAGCAGCGATAGATGCTAGCACAGTACTCCAACTCTTCCGGCGAACTTGAACAACACGAGAACACTATCGAAAACAATGCAAATGCAGATAATTCAAAGGGGGAGAAGTCCGTAGTTTTTGTCCTGTACTGTATGTCTGAAACAGAATGGGAAGCCACCTATTTATAGGCTAAATGGTGCATTACGAAAATAAATAATAACGGCTAAATAAAGCCTGCCGTTATGTATTTAATTCTGTAACCACAGAATTATAACAACCGTTACTTAGTTAATACCATTAACACACCGGTAATTAACTTAAGAACGGTTAACGGCTTGAGTTGGAAAAAAATTAAAACAGAAGGCAAAAATGGGCTTGTCGCGAGGCCCACTTTTCGGTCCTGCATTCGCGTACGCAGGTCGTGCGCTCGCGCCCAAGTCTCAACTTGTCGGGCCTCCGTCGGGGTCCGGGGTTTGCACCCCCCTGCGCGTGCGCGCGAGGCATAATACTTGTTACAATAGTTACCACTCAAAAGGAGTGTAACCACATATAAAGTACTTCAAGGCCTTCTTCCTTTCCTATGTGGGACTAGTGCTTTGTCACTTCCCACTTCCAACTCAATGGGTGTTATTTGAGAAATAATTTCTCATTCACTCACCCATCAAAATAACTCATATTTTCCAATAATCCCCCACATGAATGAAAATTATTTTGATTTTGACTCTGTGATAGTGTTCAACAAATGAAACATGCATAGGATAGGTAGGTGTCACCCTTTGAACCTTCCCTTGTGAAAGTATATTTAATTTACCAGCTGTCCAGTAGACATGATGTCCTTGAACTGTCCTGCTTTCTTAGTAAATGACCCATACACTTCACACAAGAATCATCAACGTTTGTTCAGTTCTCATGAGTATGTTCGTTTTGGCCATGAACATCGTCCTAGTTCTGCGAGAGTTTCTGAAGAATTCAGCCCTCAATAATTCTCCTTTGAAGCGGCCTTACTTCTCTCTCACATAGGTGATTACTTAATCTTGAGTAATTGATTTACTCCACTTAAGAATCATTAAAGCATAATTGCTATCATTTTCCTGATAAATCCCCACAATAATTAGTTTTTCTCCACATATGTGAGGGATATCAAATCACTGTTTCTTTTATAGGAATGGTTTGAGGGATAAACCCCCACAGTGATATCATTCAGTTTATATAATTAGGTTGTCCCTTTGAACCTAGATCTTGGGATCTCCAGTCAGCTAGGTTGGGTTTTCCTTTATATCAACTTTTCTGTAATGGGCTTCAGTCCCATTCCTATTGTTGACTTTTCAACTAACTCTCTGTTTAACCCTTTGGTTAGCGGATCCGCAATATTATCCTTTGACTTTACGTAGTCAATAGAGATAATTCCAGTTGAGAGTAGTTGTCTAATGGTATTGTGTCTACGACGTATATGTCTAGACTTACCATTATACATGTTACTCTGTGCTCTTCCAATCGCAGATTGACTATCGCAATGTATACAGATTGATGGCATATGTTTTTGCCATTTTGGAATATCCTCTAAGAAATGGCGTAGCCATTCAGCCTCTTCACCACATTTATCCAAAGCTATAAACTCGGATTCCATTGTGGATCTGGCTATAACAGTTTGTTTACAGGATTTCCAAGATACAGCCGCACCTGCCAGTGTGAATACATATCCACTAGTAGATTTTGAGTCTTTTATATTAGATATCCAGTTTGCATCATTGTATCCTTCTAATACAGATGGATACCTGGTATAATGCAGGCCATGATTCCGAGTATACCGTAGGTACTTGAGTACTCACACTATTGCTTTCCAATGGTCATTACTCAGATTGTTCGTATATCTACTCAATCTACTAACCGTATAGGCAATATCTGGTCTAGTACAACTCATTAAGTACATTAGACTTCCAATAATTCTGGAGTATTCTACTTGAGAAATACCATCTCCTCTATTCTTGGATAGATGAAGACTATTGTCTAATGTGTTCTAGCAATACCAGAATCATTCTTGCTGAATTTTTCAAGAATCTTGTCCACGTAGTGTGACTGGTTTAAAACTAAACCTTCTGACGTTCTTGTGATTTTAATCCCTAAAATCACATCAGCAAATCTCATATCTTTCATGTCAAATCTTGAATTCAACATATTCTTGGTAGATTTGATCATTTTGTCATCACTACCAACAATGGGTATGTCATCCACATACAGACATAGAATGACATATCCATTCTCTGTCTCTTTAATGTAGACACATTTATCACATTCATTGATTTTAAAACCATTGGTAATCATTGCATTATCAAACTTTTCATGCCACTGCTTTGGCGCTTGTTTTAGACCATACAATGATTTTACCAATTTACAGACTTTCCTTTCTTGTCTTGGAACTACAAAACCTTCAGGTTGTTTCATATAGATTTCTTCATCCAAATCACCATTTAGGAAAGTTGTTTTTACATTCATTTGATGTACTTCTAGATTTCGCAATGCTGCAATTGCAAGTATCATCCTAATGGAGTTTATTCTCGTCACGGGAGAATAAGTATCAAAGTAATCTAAGCCTTCTCGTTGCCTGTATCCTTTGATTACAAGTCTGGCTTTATACTTATAAATGGAGCCATTTGCTTTCATCTTCCTTTTAAAGATCCATTTGGACCCTAAAGATTTACAACCAGGAGGAAGATCCACTAGCTCCCAAGTATGATTCTGCAAAATAGAATCAACTTCACTTTTTATTGCCTCTTTCCATAGAGGTCCCTCAGAAGAACTCACAGCTTCTGTATACGTTAGTGGTTCTTTTTCTAACAAATAAGTTAGAAAATCATCTCTAAATGATTTTCCACTCTTGCTCTTTTGCTACGTCTTAGTTCATGATCCGAACCATGACTTTCATCATTCATAGTTTCATTCGTTCGTTTAGACGAATTTGAACCATCATTGGATTTATAACGAAATACATCTTCAAAGAATGAAGCATTCCTAGACTCCATGATCGTATTCTTGTGTATATCTAGAATCTTAGATTCATGCACAAGAAATCGATATGCACTACTGTTATGTGCATAACCTATAAAGATACAGTCCACCGTTTTAGGACCTATCTTAGTTTTCTTTGGTGTTGGAACAATTACTTTAGCAAGGCAACCCCACACTCGTAAGCAATTGTAGGATGGTCTCCTACCTTTCCATAGCTCATAAGGGGTTTTATCCTCTTTCTTTCGAGGTACCTTATTTAAAAAATAATTGCTTGACAAAATAGCTTCACCCCACATATTTTGAGCTAAGCTTGAACTAAGTAACATCGTATTCATCATTTCTTTCAATATGCGATTTTTACATTCAGCAACACCATTTGATTGAGGTGAATAGGGCACAATTACCTCATGTATAATTTCGTGTTGTGCACAGAATTCACCAATTGGTACTTCATACTCACCGCCTCTATCACTTCTCAATCTCTTGATTTTCTTATCAAGTTGATTTTCAACTTCATTCTTATAGAGAATAAATTTCTCTAAAGCTTCATCTTTGCTTTTAAGCAAATACACATAGCAGTATTTAGTGCTATCATCGATAAAGGTAATAAAATATTTATTACCACCTCTTGTTTGTATGAATTTCAAATCACACACATCACTATGAATCAATTCAAGAGGTACGGTACTTCTGTCAATTGATTGAAACGGTGATTTCGTTAATTTCGTCTCAACACAAATCTCACATTTGTGTTTTGAATTAATTTGGAATGAGGGTATATGTTCCAAGTTAATTAATCTACGCAATGTATCATAATTAACATGTCCGAGTCTACTATGCCATAAATTGGAGGACTCATGCAAATAAACAGAAGACTTATTATCTTTATTGATAATTGTCATGATATTGAGCTTAAAAAGCCCATCAGATACATATCCCTTCCCCACATACATTCCATATTTAGACAGAATAACTTTATCTGACTCGAACACCATGCGAAATCCATGATTGTTCAACATTGATCCGGAGACCAGATTCTTTCGAATTTCCGGCACATACAAGACATTGTTCAGAGTCAGCTCTTTCCCAGAAGTCATCTTCAGAAGCACCTTCCCTTGGCCTTCAACCGCAGAAGAGGCAGAGTTTCCCATGAACACTTCCTCCCCATCAATTGGTTCGTAAGTTGTGAACAATTCCTTATTGGAACACACGTGCCTAGTAGCACCAGTGTCAATCCACCATTCCTTTGGATTGGACCCAACCAAGTTCACTTCAGAAATCATTGCAGAGAGGTCTCATTCTGAGTCTCCTTCTGAGCCTCCTTCTGAGCTTCCTTCTGAACCTCCTTTTGAGTTTCCTTCTGGATAACAAAATTCGAATGAAAATATAACAATATAAATAAATTGATTAAAAGAATACCGAGGCCTGTGTTCGACACAGTTTCCTTAAAACAGATTCGTCCCCTCCAGTACGGTGCTTTGACTGTGACAAGATAGATCACAGCTTTGTGGATTGCAGATCTTCAAAAAAGAAGAAGATTAGTGAGACTTATGGTGAATGACATAGTCCATGATATGTCTGTTATAAACCTATCTTTCATTTCATTGCTTATGATTTGGTTCTGTCATTGTATAGATTAATATACATATTGTACGATTTTTCTAACAGTTGAGTAGTACCTTGTCTATTGAAGTAGGACTGATGTCTACCCTAGCTTTGTATCATTTCATAGCAGTGTACATGGTTGGTGAGGACAATGTACTTTTAGGTCCTCTCCCGTTTGTTGAGCACGATGATGGTCCTAATGCATATAGCGAGATGGTTTGCTCGTGTATATAACGGAGTTGTGGTTGTGAGCAGCTAACCATTTTTGGTTGTTGATAGTCGTTGACGGCCCTGGATAGGTGTCTTTTGATCCCGCTTCTTAGATGTTGTTGACTGTGGTTGTAACTAAATCTAACCCCTTGTATATAAGTTTGATGAAATAAAGGGTTGATGATTGTTGTGTGAATTCTGGTTAGTGAATCATATAAGGCCATGCCCTTGGTTAGGCGTACGTACCGCTTGTGTTTGAAGCTTTATCATGCATTTGTTAAGTATGGCTGACTATTGATTTGAATAGTGCTTCCACATGCGACAAATTTATAATGAAAGGCTAAAACAGAGTATGTAAGTTTCAAGGCTGTGGCGCGTCTAGGACGTTGCATTGACCCTGTACAAGAATTCACCATCCGACCTAATCTATCGGGTACGATGTGATTAAAGTTCCCCATCCAATCAAACAAACGGGTATGAGGCGAATTAAATCGGAAATTCGAAAAAAAAAGTATATTATGTATAATATTTGTTATTTGTTAGTGTGAATTATTTGTTTACCTAGCTTAAATCTTTTTTGAAAAAAATAAAAATAACAAAGAAAGAGCATTAGACGTTGCTTAGGTTTGAAGGCATTTTCATTAGAATTGCATGTTAAGATAACACTTTCGTATAAGGTTAGACTTTGAGAAATCAATTTCTTAGCTGATAGTAATTGTTATCTTTCTTAGAACAGATTTTTATTTTGGTAATTAATTAATTTCCAAAATCATGAAAAAATACAAAAAAAATCATCATGTCATATGCATCATCATACTTAGTTCATATAGCTTATGTTGCATATCTATATTCAAATCATGTGCCATGAATGTCATGTCATATAGTTTGCATTTTTTTTATTTTTTATTTTATTTTGCATGCCATTATAGTCAATACATTTAGAATAAATATCTTGCATTTAATTCTGTTGCATCTCATATAGTTTAGTTTTGCATTCATTAAAACCGAAAAATCTAAAAAAAAAGAATTGTTTGATGTAATGTTAATTATAAATCATAATAGGACTCTCCGCATGATTTTCTATCTAACATTATAGGTGCTTACGCTTGCTTAAGGTAAGCACGTTTCCATCCCTCACTTGCGATTTGTTTATGCTTTGATCATTGATTGTTCAATAATGATTGAGCACCCGCATGATCACCTTTGCACGTTAGGACTTCAGTCTAAAGGCAATCCATGTTGCCTAATAAATGATTTTTCAGGGATAAGTACATTAGAAGTGCCTTAACTTTTGTACAGCGTTCACTTAATTGCCTTAACTTTCAAAACGTTCACTTGAGTGCCATATTGGAGCACAAACGTTCAGATGAGTGTCAATTCCGGCCAAAATCGTTCAACTAAGTGCTATTGTTCTCGAAAAAGCTGTCGTGGACTTTTTTACTATTACTTAAATAATTTTTGAGTGCCACGTGGATTTTATTTATATTTTTTAATAGTTTCTGATTTTTTTATTCATTTAGATGTTTTTATTTTTATTTTAGTTATTGAATTTTTTTTTTAAAAAGGGAGAAACACTTGGGTTTCTCGATGGTGGCCGGCGGCGACCCTGGCCGGCCACCACCGAGAAACCTAACTTTTTCTCCTTTTTTTTTTAAATTTTCAATAATTAAACAAATCTGAAAATAAAATCTGAAAAATAAAATCTGAAAAATAAAATAAAAAAGTTAATGAAAATTTCCACGTGTACATTAAATATTAAAAAAAAATCCGTTTGCCTACGACACGTCATTATTTCCGGCGGCCACATCACCATTTCCGGCAGCCACGTCAGCCTTGGCACTCAAGTGAACGGTTTTTAAAAATTAAGGCACTAAAGTGAATGCCGTACAAAAGTTAAGGCAACTTTAGTGTACTTTTCCCTGATTTTTCATGAAAGAATGATACCAGAAGAGCGTTAGAATAATCTAGCATAAACAAATCCCCGAACTCATAATCTCTGGTTCATAGAGGTAAAATAGTTTCTCCCACTATTTTATCTAGGTATCTAATTAACCTACTGCAAATAATTAGTGGGGACTCCAAACCGAAAATCTTTTGCATGTTAATTACTTAAATCTAAGTTGCGAATTGGTAGAGATTGGAAGAACTCGAACTAGGCTAGTTAATTTAATTAACTTAGTAATCCATTAGCATGAAATCGATTTTTAGGTCGTGACATTGGGGAGGAAATGCATTGGCATGAACAAGCTGTAACCAATATTGGACCAACAATGGGGACAGAAGTACAAAGTCCTTTCTCCACAGAATACTGCACGGAAGAGCCCGAAACAAAATTATGAAATTAAAGATTGCAAGAAGAGGTGGCTTGAGAAGGAGGAGGATATTCTTTGGGATCTTTGAGACCATCATAAGTCTGATGGTGGTGACATATTGCAGAATTTGGAAGGCCTAATTGAGTGGAAAGTAACTGAGCAAATGAATGAGGATCTTGTGAAAGATGCAGAACCTGAGGAAGTTAAAAAAAGAAAAAAAGATAAGTGTTCTAGTTGTGCAGTCTGGAGACTTCGGATCCTGGCGGCTTCTTCGCGATCTTTTACCAAAGACAATGGGATGGGGTTGTGGAATTGATTACAAACGCTGTCATCACCTTCTTCAACTCAGGTCAGCTTCCTATATCTTTGAATCACACCTTGGTTTTTTTAATTCCCAAACTTAAGCACCATGAAGAGCTATTTCAACTTCGTCCAATTAGCAACTGTAATTTCTGGTGCAAAGTTATCTTTAATAGTATTGTAAATAGACTTACACCTTACTTTGATTCTCTCATTTCTCAAAATCAAAGTGCTTTTATCTCTGGTAGGATGATCCAAGATGACATTGTGATTGCCCATGAGGTCTTCCACCAACTTAGACTAGAAAGAAAGGTAAGAGAGGAATGAGTGCTGTCATAAATTATATGAGCAAGGCATACAATGGAGTATATACTTTGGTTAAGCGGGGTTTTGAAACGAAATGGATAAATTGGGTGATGTCTTGTGTCCAAACTATATCTTATGACCTGCATGTAAATAATGAGATTGCTGGAAGTGTTTATCCTCCAGGAGGAATTAGACAAGGAGTCTCTTCGTATATTTTCCTTTATTTGTTGATGTACTTTCTTTTAGCATTCACAAAGCCGCCGAGCTGGATAGTATTAAAAAAAAATAAGCTGAGAAAGTCTTGTCGTATGTTGTCTCATCTATTTTTGTGGACAATTCTTTATTTTGTGTTCAAACTAATAAGGCTAGCTGTAAAAAGCTCAAAGAAGTGTTAGAGAGTTACGGTTTTGCTTCAGGGCAGCAGATGAATTTTCAGAAGTCGAAGTACTTCCTCCAGTTCAAATGTTCCAAAGGAAGACATTGCAAGATGGAATTTCAGGAGCCAATACCCTTGGAAAGTACTTAGGAGTCCCTACTATCTAGCGTCGATTCGACAGAGAAGCATTGGGATTTGTTCGAGAGAGAGTTGCTCAGGAGATGTAGGTTCGGAATGGGAAAATAATTATCATGAGCCAGCGGGGAAGAACTCATCGAGACTGGCTACTGCTGTTCCGCTTTGGGATTTGTTCGAGAGAGCGTTGCTCGGAAGGTGCAGGTTCGGAATGGGAAGATAATTATTCGAAAGTGCTTAAATTTCCTAAGGGTTGGTACAAGGAGATTAATAGTATGATAGAAAGGTTATTGGTGGGTGCTTAAATTCACTCCATTGGCATAAATGATCTGACCTTTCTAAATCTAAAGGTGATGGGGCGTTGGGTTTTCTCAGAGATTTGGAGGGTTTTAACATTGCACTTCTAGGAAAGATAGCATGGAGATTATATACAAAAATCCTCAGGCTGTCTCTCTAATGGTTTACATCTTGAAACATCTTTTTCTTGGAAGCAAAGAAGGTGGGATAGCAGGGTGGGTTTGGCGTAGTACTTTAGTCCTCCTCAGATATAACTCAATTTACAGATCTTAAATAACAACTATTGCAGCAACTTTAATTATTAAATGAGCAACTCCCAATTCTTCTCCATTCTTATTCCTTCAACTGGATGAAGAATGTTACCCCTGGTCCCAGGAATCCATTTATCCTTCCATACCTTGATTAACTTGCCATCCTCTACTCGCCATAGACATTATAGGAGAAGAAGGAAATGCAGGGAAATGCAGATTTGGGCTATAGAAAGACAAAGACAATTCAAAGTAAGGTCTACTTCAAGTTCCTGGAATGGAGTTGCTGGAGGGAGCTAGCTATTCCATGTCGCGGGAATCTGTATAAAGAAAGGGTTGTTAATCACAGTCAGGGCTTTCTGGTGTCATGACGAGATTGAAGAGCTCATGGTCCTCGGATGTGAGCTGGTTAAAGAGATCTGGTTTGGCATGTTGGGACTTTGAGTTGAAGAGGTGACCATCAGTTCTTTGGCTCAACGGTCCCGCCCAAGAAAGAGACCCAAGTCTTAGTAGCCCTGAATTTGCTTGCTGATGTTGCTTTTGCATATTGGAACGTATGGAAGGGAAGGAATGAAGCTATGCTTCAGATAAAGCAGCCAAACTTGAAGATACTTGAAGGAGATGTACGCATGCTTTACTGGAGTTTCATCAGCTGATAAACAGGGGAGATGGAGGAAATGGAGGGAATGAAGCTGTTAAGGTGAATTGGGTGATATAGGGGCAGTCAAAATAGGTTGCAACCGACCATTCTCGCTTGAAGACGGTGGGGCAGCTCCAAGGGTGATTTCCAGAGACGTTTATTGGGAAGATGACCGTTGGATCTGCTGGAAAAATCAAGGTAGAGTGTGCTGAATTGGCTGAAGGTTTTGCTGTGAAGAGTGTTTTCTTTTTGCTATGGAGTCAAACGTGAGCACTGATTCTCAAGTAGTACATGAAGCTAGTAAGCGTTCGGACAGAGGAATTCCTCGGAGGGTTTGGTCCGGTTGTCCGGTTCTCGACGACATCGGACAAATCTGTTGAAGCATGAAGAATGTGCGGTTCAAACTAATGAGACAAAATTTGCAAACGTTGCTGCAAATTGAGCTAGTCACTCAGCTCAGGAAGAGTCGTTTTCGTCCCTCTTGATTGTATGGCTGTTCTCGAGCTTCTTTGTTAAGACAAGGACTCGGGAGATGCTCGGTCTAGTGGATTCTGCAGATGTACCACTGGTTTGGTTTTTAATAAGGTGAAAGAGGCTGTGTCGGACGGAAAACATAAATAAGAGATTTGAAAGGTCCTAAATGCAATAAAAAAAAAAATTCCTTTTCGAACCCATATGCGTTGATTCATATCTCGTCGGATATGTTCCATTTCATGTCAGAATGGATTACACATCCATGTACTTTTTTGTCAATTGTCATATAGCCGTAGAGTTCGTAGTATAAGAATACCATCATTCGACACTCTGGTTAGTAATCCACCTTTAGAGATGGTAAATTAACTCGAGTTGTCTTAATTATGGTTCCTATCCTTGAGAAATAATAAGCAACGCAAATTTATTGTCATTTTCTTTTTCTGTATAAACGTTAATGTGTTACTCAATTACATTTCTTTCTTTCTTTTTTTAAAATTAATCTGAAGGATAGGATTTTTTTGTCTTTAAATCCAACGGCCCAGCAAATTTCACCCTATTGACTGAAAACTTTTCAAATTCTCCGGTTCAGCTCTGAAAACATCACAAGTGAAATATTTTTTCGACTTGACCAAAAAAAAAATATAGATAAGCGAGAAAATGAGATAAGTGGTCCATGAACTTTTGTCTCATATACAATGTCATTCATGAATTTTTAATTTATTCAATATGATCCATGAATTTTTAGTAAATGTTTAATCTAGCCCCTAGAGTATATGAAAATGTTAAATACCGTGTTTTCGTTAATTATGTTGGAGTTGGCGAATACTTCGGGGACCCTTGTTTCTCACACCGGGTACGCCCACGTGAGCTTAGGGAAACCAAAGTGTAATCCGACGACATGTGACCTATGCGCGTGAGATGCGGGGGTTCGGTGGCAGCGCCCCCGACACGGGTGTCCCGCTGACTGGTCAGCGGGCGCTCGTCGGTGAACGGGCAGGGGTTCGGGGGCAGCGCCCTCGAAACCTCAATGGGTTTGGACTTTTATTTAAGTTAACCCGTATGTTATTAGCTTAATAGAGGGTTCGCTAGGTTTAGGTTTTGGGCCCGTTTATGGTATATATATTTTGCTCGTTTATGCTGATCATTGTAACGAGTTGAGTGGTTGTAAACCGAATATCATAGTAAAATCTCTTGCAGGACGTAGCCCTATTCTGGGATGAACCTGGGTAATCTCGTGTGTCATTTAATTTTTCTTGATTTCTGTGTGATCGTTCTGATTCGGTGTGTGATAAAACCCATCAATTGGTATCAGAGCCTCATGTTCGAGGAATTAGGGTTTATCTTAGATGTCAGGAGGGTCATGGATTGAGATCGAAAAATTCGATGGGACGCGGTTCGATCTGTAGAAGATGAAGATGGAGGATCTACTTTGTGATCGAGATCTTTGATCGGCAATCGTAACGGAAAGGCCTGATGCTGCGATGCCTGGTATCGTGATAAAGGAACCGAGGAAGAATGACGATTCATCCTCCAAAAAGGCATATCCAAAGGAGATTGAAGACTGTGGCCGGATTGATCGGAAAGCAAAGGGTTTGATCCGGCTTTGTCTCACAGACTCGATTCAGACAAACGTGATGAGCGAACCTACAGCCAGGGATTTATGGCAGAAACTGGAGTCGCTTTATCAAAGTAAGTCGTTGGTTAATAAGCTATTTTTGAGGAAAAGGCTGTATAATCTTCGGATGCATGAGGGCGACTCGTTTTCTGCACATTTATATAACTTTAACACGTTGATTAGTCAACTCGTATCAATCGGTGTTAAGTTTCAAGATGATGACAAGGCGATAACACTACTTTGTTCACTGCCGGATTCATGGGATAACCTGATTGTGGTGATCGGTGGTGGGGATAAGGAATTATCGTATAAGAGTGTGTGTTCGGCCTTGTTATCAGAGGAGACACGAAGAAAGGGGTCAGGAAATTTCGGTAAAGAGGCATTAACTGCTAGGGGTAGGCCAGCAGAGAAGACTCTAAATCGGAGAGGGTCCAGATCCAAATCTCGTGAGCGATCGAAGAGTAGGGAGAGGAGGGTACAGTGCTGGAGATGTGAAGAGGGGGGCCATGTGAAGCGGGACTGTAAAAACAAACCAGTTTTTAAGAAAGAAGCTAAATCATCCTCGGGAAAGAAGGAGGTCGATGCAGGAGATATGTATTTGGCTGCTGCTTGTATGGCGCAGTCAGACAATGATATTTGGTTGATCGACACCGGTGCTTCATACCACATGACGCCTCATAGACACTGGTTTTGTGAATATGAGAAATATAATGGTGGAGATGTCATGCTCGGAGATGATACTGCAGTTCAAATTGTCGGGCGTGGCAAGGTGAAGCTGAGGATGAGTAATGGCACGGTGAAAACTCTTCCAGACGTGATGCACATACCTTTGATGAGCAGGAACCTATTATCAGTCGGTACGATGGCTGATTCAGGGGTTACTTTCAGCTGTGATAAGAATTCGTGCAAGATGACTCGAGGTTCCATTGTGATTGCACGAGGAGTCCGTTATGGGACATTGTATAAGCTGCTCGGGGAAACGGTGGCTGTTGGTAGTGGTTTCGTCTCTGAAAAGACCATGGAAGATGGATATGATACGTCCATGTTGTGGCATCAGAGGCTAGGGCATATCGGTGAAAAGGGACTGTCTACCTTAGCTTCAAGTCAAATGGTAGAAGGAGTACCAGATTGTTCTATCGGCTTCGGGTTCTGTGAACACTGTCTTCATGGAAAACAGAATCGAGTTAGCTTCCAACACACCGGTACGAGAGCAACAGAGATTCTTGAGCTGATTCACAGTGATGTCTTCGGGCCTACTCCAACTCCATCTATAGGAGGATCCAGGTACTATGTATCGTTCATAGATGATTTTTCGAGATATAGTTGGATTTATTTTATTAAAAGTAAATCAGATGTATTCAAAAAATTTCGAGAATTTAAGGTTTTGGTTGAAAAACCAATTGGGGAGGAAAATCAAGATACTTCGTACAGATAATGGAGGTGAATTCTGTTCGGATAAGTTCGAGCAGTTCTGTGTGGACAATGGTATTGCAAGGCAGAAGACGACCCCATATACGCCTCAGCAGAATGGTGTGGCTAAAATATTAAACCGGTCACTCATAGAAAGGGCAAGATGCATGCTGAGTTGGGCAGGTTTGAGGCATGAATTTTGGGCAGAAGCTGTAGCCACGGCCAGTTATTTGAAGAATCGGTCACCGACCTCATCAGTGAAGGATCGTACACCATATGAGGCAGCGTTTGGGAAGAAGCCGAATCTGTCACATGTTCGGGTGTTTGGGTGTGATGCATATGTTCATATACCCATGGAGAAACGAGGCAAGCTTGACAATAAGTCTGAAAAGAACATATTTGTCGGGTACAAGGAAGGGGTCAAGGGCTATAAGCTGTAGAATCCAGAATCAAAGACCATTGTATACAGCAGGGATGTTGTCTTTTGTGAATCACAATCTCAGATTGGCACACAGAAAGGTGATGAGCCCGAGAAAGTGGTAGTGCTTGAAGAAAGTCCTAAAGCTGAAACGGTGGAGATGGCTCCACAAGGTATGCCAGTAGAGTCTGATTCAGAATCGGAGCAAGGGGACTTGGTTAATGAAGTCGAGGATGCAGATTCGGATGAAGACTCGGATACAGATAGCATGCCGGCTCTTAGGAGATCGACGCGGGAAAGAAAGGTACCTCTTCGATACTCACTTAGTGCATTGAGTACGTTTCATGCTTTGAGCATTACCGGAGATGATCCTAGTTCTGTAAAAGAGGCGAGATCCATGGATGATGCGAATCAGTGGGAGCTCGCAATGATAGATGAGATGCAGTCGCTTGATCATAATGAGACATGGAGTTTGTGTAAGTTGCCTAAGGATAGAAAGGCAATTAGGTGCAAATGGGTGTTCAAGCGAAAACTAAAACCGGATGGGACTATAGAGAAGTACAAGGCTAGGCTTGTAGCCAAGGGGTATTCTCAGATCGAGGGAGTTGACTATGACGAGATCTTCTCTCCCGTGGCAAAATTGACCTTGATACGGTTTGTTTTGTCCGTAGCAGCTGCATACGATCTTGAGGTGGAACAGATGGATGTAAAGACGGCTTTCCTTCATGGGGACTTGGAGGAGGAGATATATATGAGGCAACCAGAAGGCTTTGAAGTAAAGGGAAAGAAGAATTTGGTGTGCAAATTGAAAAAATCTTTATATGGGCTGAAGCAGTCACCGAGGATGTGGTACCAGAAGTTTGACACGTACATGCTCCAGCTTGATTTTGTGCGTTCAAATTCTGACCATTGTGTTTATGTGAAGAGGATGGGCGATCAGTTTGTCATTCTCACGCTATATGTGGATGATATGCTGTTGATCGGGAATAGCGTGAAGATGGTGAGATCTGTGAAGAGTTTGTTGGCCAAGAAGTTCGAAATGAAAGACTTGGGGCCTGCAAATTTTATTTTGGGCATGCAGATTAGGAGGGACCGTGAGAAACGGAAGCTGTGGTTAGGGCAGGAGAAATACATAAAAGAAATATTGAAGAAATTCAATATGATAGACTGCAAGCCTGTTGGTACCCCTATACCTTTAGGGACCAAGCTATCTGCGGAACAATGTCCTAAAACGGGTGAAGAAGCTGAAGAGATGGCCCGAGTTCCATATGTGAGTGCAGTGGGTAGCTTGATGTATGCTATGGTGTGCACACGTCCGGATATAGCCCAAGCAGTGGGAGTCTTGAGCCGATATATGTCTAACCCAGTGTCGCGACCCTCTCGAGGTTGTCGGGCTCTCGAGGGCTAATGGGCCGTCCAGTCTGGTCGGACGCGGGCCTCTCCCAAGGCTCATTACCCAAATCGCAACGGAGGTATGCGTAGTCGACCTTCAGTGTGGTCTAGTGACATGTGCTAAGTGTGCATGCCGAGGAGTCGCCACTAATCATTTTTTGGAGGGTATGATTGGACCACCCTATTGAATAGTCGGGAGTTTCTATTCAATTCTGCGATAACCAGAGAACTGGGTTCGGGGACTTAGTTACGTCAACTGTCAGAGTTGACGCCCTTTCGGTACCTAAGTTGACTGAATTTTCTGACCAAAGATTTCATGCAGATGAGTGGGGTACGAGTTCTAAATCTAGGAGTTCATGCAGATAGGAATGACTATCATAGCAATCACAATCAATAATAAAGTGCACAAATCGATGAATTCAAGTGTACAAATAAATCACATGGCATTCCTAATAAGGCCATATTGGCCTAGAGAAGCATCAATCAGGCTTAGGAATGATTTAGACATGATTTTGCCCATCAGGGGCAAAATCGTAATTTTGAGACAAAGGGGACAATTTGCCCAAAAAGGACAAAATCATCATTTCGGAATGAATCCGGAGTCAAAACAGGTTTGGTCACTCAATTGACCCATTTCCTATTTTTTGGCAATTTTCGTGATTTTCGGGAATTTTAGAAACCGATTTACCATTCGAAGGGTAAAATCGTCATTTTCTAAAAATGGAAATGAAATGTGGAAATCTTAGACATAAGGTTTAACCACCCATCTGGCCCATCACCAAATTCTAAGCAATTTCCACAATTCATCAGAATATCAAAGACGATTCACCCTTTGAGGGGTGAAATCGCCATTTTGGATTAAATGGGAGAAAATCCCAAAAATGAAAACAAATCAATTTTTTGTCATTTTCAGCCTTGGACAATTTTTAGAATTTTTCTGCAATTTTTCTCAATTTTTTTGTTTTTCTTTAATTTTTCCATTTTTTGGCATTTTTGATTTATTAATATTTTTTTATATTTTCAGAAAATATTTTAACAAAAAGCATGTCTTTGACAATAGATAACACTCAACCAGATAAATAAGCTAACCACTAGACTGAAACAAATACATACAAATCAAGTCTATAAATGCAATATTTTAGAAAAATAATCCTGATATACGGATCGGGTACGTAAAACATACCGGATTGGACACCAGCCTTCAATCACCCAGCCCCAGCCTGCGACCATCCCCATGCCCGTTACCTGTCGATCACCATTAGAATGTGGATAGTCAATTTCACAAATTAAGACTAAAAAATTAAAAAAATTAAAAAATTAAAAAATTGACACTGTTCATGCACTGTTCCGACACTGCTCGGACACGGCTCCGACACGGTCCGACACGCCCGGACACGTTCGGACACGCTCCGACACGTCCGACACGTCCGGACACGCTCCGACACGTCCGACACGCCCGGACACGCTCCGACACGCCCGACACGCCCGGACTCGTCCGGACACGCTCCGACACGCCCGACACGCCCGGACACGTCCGGACACGCTCCGACGATGGGGTGGTGACCCGAGGCTGTTTCTGGGCTCCACCAGCGGCGCGTAGACTCCATAAGCTCCGAGGGAGGAGGTAGGACTCCGGGGTTGTCGCCGGAGGCGATAGCGCGCTTTGGCGATGACGGATTTGGCCCGATCCGAAATAATCCCGAACCAAACTTCGAAACGGGTGGAGGCCGCGGGTCTTGGGTTATTCACGGCGGCTTTGAGGTACGACGGCTAGCGACGACGGCGGAAGGGTCGAAGGCGAAGGCAAATAGTGCACGAAGGTGATGATTCCATTTTTTTTTTTTAAGAAGAAGAAGAAGAAAAGAAGAAGAAGAAGAGGAGGAAGAAGAGGAAGCACCGTCCGTCCAGAAGAAAAGAAAAAGAAGAGGAAGAAGGAGGGGAGACGGATGATGGGAGGGGGGAGGTGAATAAAAAAATAATAAATATAAAATAATAATATAATAAAATATTAGAAAGTAATAATAATAATAAAGTAATCAAAAGCGAAGACAAAATGATTATTCATCTTTTCCTTTTAAATGATGATGTTTTCAATCCTTTTCATTCAATGGCCTCGACTCCAAAGCGAACCCCCCTTGAAAACCAATAACCAAGCCAACATTACGGTCCCGTGGAAGACCTCCCGACCGATCAAAGTGTATGCGCTGCGAATGAGCTTAAAACCTAGGCACATGTTAGTAGGGAATTGAGTGCGTCCCCTATAAAAACCTCTATTTCAAAATAGGTGAGAAGACCTCCTTGTCGAGAAATATTCCAATTGATGTTTTGAACAAACTCTTTTTGGAATTTTCAAACTGTTGATCCGGATTTTCCATGCAAGGAATTTGTGATCATATTTGCATGTCGCAAGAATGTTTTGGATAGCCTCCGGCATCAAAATGCACATTTCATGATTAAAACTTAAGTCATACGGTTTTGTCAAATGGACAGCCGTGGTCTTCCCAAAGATTACTAACGTTTTCTTGGTGAGGAAAAATCTTTCAGACTCAAACTTCTGCAGGACACCTGGAGAACCCGCGTCCCAGGACCCCTTTTCAAAATCGAGCAGTCTCATCGGACGTGGAGAACCCTCATCATGAGACTCCTTTTCAAAGCAATCAAAGGTAGAAACCGCCTGAAGGGTCAAAATCAAGGTAAAAACCGCCTGAAGGGTCAATCCAAAGGTAGATACCGCCATAAGGATCAATCCCAGGGTCCGATCCACCATACGGATCAAAACTTTGACTAATTCTAAATGTCGGAGAAGTTATTTTCCTAGGTAAGCCTTACTGTAGGTGAACCGCTTATGGTCTGATCCACCATACGGATCAAAATCCTTGGCAAATCCCAAAGCGTGGGATACACCTTCCTTAGGTTCCTACCAGTTAGGAATCCCATAATGGTATGACCTACCATACAGGTCAGAGCTTAATCTCCCTAGGATAAATGAGTCCTAGGTATCTTCTTGAAACTCGTCGCCACCGGCAGCATCCGACAAGTGAGCTTCAGGTAAGCCTCTCTCGCTCCGGCCCATGTTCAAACTGTTAAAGCAAACCGTGGATTAATTTGAGCTTTCAAAAGGGCCTTAAGGATTCAATGTTATAGCATTTCTTCTCTCATTTTCCCAGTCGAGTCGGTTAGGGATCAGGTGTCACCTTGTCTTTGAGAGAAACCTCTAACGAGATTCCTCTCAAAGAGGGGCAGCTGTTGACACCTGATTTTTAACCATCTATTATTACGATTTTTATTCTTTAAAATTAATTAAAAAACATAAAAAAAAGAGTCATAAAACCACAAAATCAACTTTGGAAGCCTTGGCTTAGCCTTAGGAACCGATTTTGAACAAAATATATATATATATATATATATATATATATATATATATATATATATATATTTGGTATTTTTTGTATTTTTAGAATTTATTTGATTATAAAAATACACATATGTCTAGGAATCTGGTTTTGGAATTAATTCCATGATCAGTGCTCATTCGGACGTCCAATTCTAAAAAAAAAAAAAAAATCGAATTGGTCAACCGGGCCGGGTTGACCGACCCAGTCAGCCCATTGGCCATTTTCCTAAACAGACAGAGGTCTTTCTCGGCGGGAGCATATTGAATAAAAAGGAAGATAGCAGACCGAGCATAAAGAGGGCCAGTAGAGAGAGTGGACGAAGGATGGTCGGCCAAAAACGCAGCACAAAAGGATAAAAAAAAAAGGAGGGGATCTAACGCTTTTGATGGGGGGCTTCTCAAGTAGCAGGGGTTATCTCCTCCTAGACGGGAGAGATGCCATGGGGGGTTCACTACATCAGCCTTCATTTTTTCACTAGCCATGTACGACCCATGCAACATGCCTAGTCGCTGCCGCCTTCATCTAGTCACATGCGCCACCACCATTCCCCCAGCCATGGCATTACTTCCGGCCATCATCCCGACCGCCTTGCGCTGCCCGTAAGCCACGAACAGGCCCGGCGTCCCCATGCTCTGTTTTCGGGTTCAGTGGGCGTTTCACGGTCTGCAATCCCTTGCGACCGCCTTCGTCCCCTCCGAACACCACCGGGCGACTCCTCTGATCTTCACCAACTCCTCGACTCCAGCTCGAACGCCGCACGTCGCCGAGAAGGTCCAAGACCCGTCGGCCTCCATGCCCTGTTTTAGGAACGAAAGGGTCGCTCGAGCTTCGTCAGTCCTTGTCGTCGCTCTTAATGGCCAGTCGCCCTTGTCTCATCGCCTGCTCCCCCATAGTCTCGAGTCTCCCGACGTCAGACCCGAATCTGTCGCGGCCCCAACGAGCTCTGCTCAGCCGCGCAAACCTATTCCCAACTACTGCGAGCTGCAGTCGCCATCAGCGAGGCATTTCCGTGAGCTTTTTGGTTCTTCTTCGCCTGTCTCCCACCGATCCAGGGGGTGGTTCAACTACCGGCTAATCCTTACATGCACGCACGCTCTCTCTCTCTCTCTCTCTCTCTCTCTCTCTCTCTCTCTCTCTCTCTCTCTCTCTCTCTCTTTCGTCTTCTGGATTGACGATTGACTCCCTTTTGCTTTCCTCCATTTTTATACTGTTTCCTTCAGTTCGTATCCCTGTGCGTTAGAGCATTCCCCGTCTTATATATTACTATATTGCTCCGTTTCCTTGCATTCTGGTGGAGGTTGTTCTTCGATTTCGGCTCTTTTCAGTCGACCATGGAAGATAAAAACATGGTGCTGGTTCCGCGTCGCTTCTCCAACCTCGCTTGAGACCGCTCGCCATGGATCCGGAAACCGGAGCTTATCAGAATCTGGCCAAGAAAGCTTCGTGGAGGACGGTGCCGCTTCTCGCGTACCAGAGCCTCGGCGTCGTGTACAGGGACCTGAGCACGTCGCCGCTCTACGTGTACAAGCACGTTCGCGGAAGACATCCACCACTCGGAGACGAACGTGTACATATCACGTTGCTGTCCAACCATTCGCGGTTGCTGTTTGGTGCCGGCGTTCACTGTCCAAGTTTCCTCAGCCCACTCGAAGTCATTTGCGGTTTGACGAGTGAGTCCCGAGTGGAGCATGGTGGTCGTCGACGGATGACGAATTGCTTCAAGCCGCATGAGGAGGAGGAGCCGCGTCACGAGTGACGGAAGCCAAAGCACTCGAGCTCGGTTCCGTGTTCATAGGGGAAGCGAACATCCCACGTTGAAGACAATGAATAGCGAGGTAAGAGTTATTTATGTGTTGGGTTGGATGTGTGGATTGTTTGGGCTTGTAGGCTAGAGTTGGGTTCGTTGTGTGAATTGGGCCTGATTCAAGTCTTCCTTCCTAGTTCGGATCGGGCCCAGCAGTCTGATCCAGGCTCGGGCCCAAGAGTCATATCTGGATCCGATCGTTTTTTATTATTATTATTATTAGGTAATAGTTAAATAAAAAAAAATATTTTCCAAGATAAAAAAATAATAATAAAAAATTTCAAAAAAAAAAATCAATAAAAAAATAGAAAATCATAAAAAATTTCGGAAAAATTCTAAATTTTTTTTCCAAAAAGTAGGAAATGGCCACATTCAACTGGCCATGGATTATTTTGGGTAATTCGATATTCAAGTCTTCCAAAAATTGACGATTTTGCCCTTCGGACCAATAGTCTCCAGTCTTCCCGTTTTACCTTAGTCTGAAATCATACCTTCTCTAAGCCCTTATGGCTATACTAGGAAGCCGTTGATTTGAATTGGTGTGTATTGATGTGATTTAGTTACGTATTTGATTGCTCTTTCACTTAAATTGATTGTGATTGATAGAAATAGTCTTCCAATTTGCATGAAACCCCGAGTCAAACCCATCTCACCTAAAATCGCGCCTGCATGAACTCTTAGCTAGGAAAATCACTCGCGTTAGGTACCGAAAGGGCGTTGGTAATGACACCGACGTAACCAAGTCCCCGAACCCAAAATCTCTGGTCCCGCAGAATTGATCGACCTCTCCCAATCGGTCAATAAGGTTTCCGGTCTACCCTCCAAGAAAGACCGGTGGCGACTCCAAATGCATGCACAATTTGCACACACCACCACGACCATACTAAGGTCGAAAGCGATCGACTCTTATCGTCGAATCATTCTAAAAAAATACTCCCGCCGCGATTTGGTAGGGGCCTGGGAGGGCTCGCGCCGATCCAAGACCCGTGATCGGTAATCCATTAGCCGCGTCCGCTTCCGGACGGGTCGCGACAGCTGGCGACTCCACTGGGGACTCTCTTGCTCTAGAACATATGATTCTAGACCTCAAGTGGACTTAGGCCATAATTAAAACGCTGAGTGATTTTTCTAACCTTGCAGGCGCTCTCGAGGGTGAGGTAAGTCCGCTTATGGTAGGTGTTATATGTTTTTGGCAGATTAGAGAAATAAGGGGTGTAGTCCTTGATTAACATTGTCTTATGCAGGTTGGGCGTAGGAATGTATGTTGTGTGGATGATTTGAAGTGCTGATTGATAAACTGTTGTGCATGAATTGCATCATGATGATCACAACACGTGGACACACACAACCGCGCCTAAAACCCCGGGCGCCGCCTTTAGGAACACAATAGAAGGAATTGAGAATGGAATCTCCGTGAGGAAAAACGCGGGGTAATCCACTTTTCAATTCCGCTCGCTTCAAACTATGGATCGAGTCCCAATGCAACGATAGCTGTGCAATGGAATCGGCTCTTTCTAGAACTCGAAGTGGGAACCTTGACCTTAGGTGCCAAACCCTCTGATTTTTAGAAGTTCACCATCACTTGTCTGATGCGCATGTCTTTGGGCGGTTGGTACACCTAAAACCGCACATAAGTCGATGAGTTTGGTTGGTAAGACTCTCTATCCCTCAGATCTATTACAGTTCATATAAATATAGGCATTTCATTGCATTCTGGTGATTAGATTAAATGCCATTTCAAGGATAGATGTGTGTGTTTTTCCCAAACGTCCTTGATAGAAGACGAAGAGGATGATATCCCATGACAAGCACCGAGTGAGCAACAAAGGAGCCTACTATGGACATTATTGAGATATCGTCCAATGAAGATGACGAGTTGGGGCAAGTGATCCGGAAGTCACAGATCGAACTTGGGGCACCCTTAAACGTTAGGATCACATTCCTTTGTTTCATTTTCCATTACTAGTCCTCTTGTATAGGGTTTATTTTTATCGAGGCTTTCTCTATCTCACCCCTTAGAGTGATTGTATTAGGAATCTATTGGTGTATACATTTGGATGGAGCTTGGTTGCATTTCTTTTGACAGGTTATGAGAATGTGATAATGGCATTTTCTCTAATCATCCGAATACTCCCAAGTCAAGTTTATAATTCCTTTAGAGGAAATTAAAATTGGAAATCTTGCACGACCTTTTTGGTCGTATAGGGTAATCCAACCCCAATTTCACTAGAAGGAATTATACACTTGAATTGGTCCATGCATGTTTTACGTCACTGGTAATCCACGATAATTGATCGAGAATATCGACGTTGTTTTGAATTTAATGACGAGATAGATGTCCAAATTACTCTCGTTCTTAACAAAACGGCCTTGATTTGGATGCTGTATCTTCAATTAAATTTAAAAACACGTTATTATGCCTCGCACTTTTGAGTAATTCGTTCCTCTCAAAATTGATCAAAAGCGATTATTGTGAATTACATTCCTTTCAATAGTATGCTTTCTTTCGAGGAATATTGATAAAAACGTTTTCGCGCAAGATTAAAACCCTTGTAAAAGTTCTTGTCCTTATTAATCATGGGCAAGCATGGGATTGAAAGGGGTTTTTGATTTCTTTTTCAAATTATTCCTTCTGACTCTGTCTTGTTATTTGCAGGTAAAAGAATAGGTAATAGAGAGAAATCTTTTCTTGGACAAGTCTATAGCTATTATCTCATCTGATCATGAGCGAGTTATAAAATCAGGACATATTTGCTCGGCTTATTGATATTATGGTTCGGCTCACCCAAGTTGAAGATGTTCGGATGCTCGAAGAAATGAACCATACAGAAGTTAAAACACACGCACAAGAGTTCTCATTTATTTTGCTCAATGGAGGGTTTTCAGAAGCAGGTCATACAAGTCGAGGTGGAAAAGTAAAGCCAAAGTGAGCCCTAATTAACGACACAAAGGATCCCAACTGACCCTCCATGTTATTAATGCTCTGCTCATACTCCCAGCTCCGCATGTTGTGGTCGGCAAGCCTGTGGAGAAGACTTCTGCATTCTCCCTTAACTTCGGCAACCTTGGCCTCGTGTTCTTCGGTGACTATTTCCAGGTCCCGAACCAGTCCATTCCCGCGAGCTATGTCCGCGGTTATCTTATCGAGCCGTTCTTCCTGCCAGTCGCTTTGAAGCCTCAACAGGACATTGCGGCGGTCATGCTCGCCGGTGGTCAGGGATATGGCCAATTGATCCACCAGATTTCTCCTCTCGCGAAGCAACGTCGCGACCCGCTTATTAGCAAACTCGACGGCCTTTCTGTAACTATCAACCAGATAGTTGGTCAGCACCAAATGATCAGATCGATCCTCATAACGGGCTCGTAAGACACGAGCCACGAGAACTTCCCGGTGAGCAACACGGTAAGCCTCTAGAAAGTTTGCAAAGAGGGCTGGGAAGGTTTTATACTCCTTCTCCAACTCAGTACCCTCGATGGAAGTGGCGTCTGTGGCCTCGAATAGAACGCGGATTTCAGCCTCGATCTCCAGATGATCGGCTATATAAGCATAACCCCGACCCAAGAGATTATAGAGTTTTTCCCATCGGGCCGGGACTGCGATTGAAAAGACGCAAGCATGGGAAGAGTCAGAGGAAGAAGCAGAAGATGAAGCCATTTCTCGTTGGAAGATGGAGGGGAAGACGAGTGCGATGGAATGAATGAAAGTGAAAGCTGGGCAAAGGAGAGCACTAACCTTCTCCCCGTTTCATAGTAGCTCAAAGATGGAGAAAAGTTACAGCAATAATGCTTGTGGAGCCGGGGTAATCAAGTAAAGCAGAGGCCGCTCCTCCCGTGAATCACGACGCCCGCCTTGATCCGCGATTTCAGGCCTGTCGGACAAAAGTTGTAAATAAAAAAAATATAAAATAAAATAAAAAAAAAATAAAAAAAAAAACAAAAATCGTCGGTTTCATCATATTAAGTCTGAGCGGGAGACGCGCGTAGTTACGCTTTCTTGAAAACGAAGTGGGAGATAGACGTAGACATCGAGAAATGAAATCGATTCGGCGCCTTTCCGTGTTGAAAAGAGAAAAGAGGACGACAAAGCAGGAAACACGGAATCTTGGGAGAGACGTTCACTTGATGATCTTCGTCCATATTTAGAGAACGTTCCCTGGGCAGGTAGAATCACTCAAAAGAAAGTTTGGAGAGAGTAAGCGTACCAGAGAATTACAAAACCCAGAATAAGTAAAAAAAGATATCGAGCGACCTCTCCCTGATCCGATATGTTTGGGAGCTGCCGTCAGTTGTTAGAAGTGATCGGCCCAAACATCTTAGATATCGTCCAATTCGAAGACCTCGAAGGTTATGGGATCCAACTTGATACCGAAGTCAGGGAATCCTACCCTTTCGGCAGCAAAGCGCGGAAACCCGATGGTGACGACAGTGGTAAGAGGTGTTTCTCACGTTACACCCCAGATCAGGTTCGAGAGCTTGAAGCGGCCTTCAGCGAGAACCCTCTCCCGAGCAGGGAACAGAGAGGGAAGCTAAGCCAGAAAGTGGGACTGAAACCCCAGAAGATTAAAGCTTGGTTTGAATATAGGCGAGTCAAATTGAGGGCCCGAAACAGACAACAAGAAATTGCCATTCTAAAGGAGGAAAACGAAAGGCTTCGAGTGGAGAACATAAGGTATAAAGAAGCTCTCGACACTATTCTTCGTCCTAACCGTGACGGTCCTATCGCCCTTGGTGAAATATCCTTAGACGAGTCATGTTCAGGGACCGATAACGCTCCTTCATCGTCTCGCCCCCCTGCACAATTTTCGAGACAATCAGATCTTGTTCCCGACCGTGAAAGGATAAGCCGGCGTTGGATGCCTGAAATTGAAGATAAATTTATTGACGCGGTTCGGCGGATAGGGATCGACGCAGCGCGTCCACAACAAATACTCAAGATCATGAATGTACCTGGGCTAGCTAAGACAAGCGTTAGGAACCGCCTTAGGTACCATAGGAAGTTGCTGAAAGAAGGCAAGGTAACACTAAAGCTGAAAAGAGCCGGTCTGAATGTAGACGACTGGTATGCCTACAACTGCGACACTTCTCCACTCGAACAGCAGCCGGTCACCAGTGTTCTTCCCATTAGCGATCAACCTATTGCGTCCAGTACTCAGATACCTGCCCAACTCAAAGAACCTGGCGACTTCCTTGATGAAGACCTTCATCCACGGGTCGATCAGCTGAATCCCCCTTTGAGTCGTCTCAGTACCCTACAAGATTATTTGCCACAATCCCCGCGAATAGGAACTCCCCAATTTGAGTACCAATCTGTTGCTAGTGCTCTTCCCATGGCAAATCCAACATTTACATGGGACATGTCTACATATTTGCCGGTCAACAAGGGAGGTTCCAGCTTGAGGAATCAAATCATCCAAGGCGAGAGTGATCTATCGCCAGCGGTCGGTGATACTCGGCTTGAGCACCAATGGCTCGGAGATTCGAGCGATTTCCTTGGAGAGGAACTCAATTTCTGGCTCGATCAGTCTGAAGCTGGCGGACTCTTGCAATAGTGATACAAAGCTGTCGATCAGGTGTTTGATTCAAGGCGCGATTGTAAAAAAATGTTCGGAGAAAAGAGGTTGAATAGCCTGAATGAATGTATTGGCAATCCCATTGTAAGGTTCCCATGGGAGCATTTCTCATTTACGCTTAAAGCTAGTCGTACGAGGATCCGCCTTACCTTTTGAGCATCTTTAAGCTCAGGGGCGAGCTCCCCAAGCAACGATCATCGTTCACAGAGCATAATGGAATCCATCCCTGCAATGCAAAATGCATCTAGCCGCGAAGCCACCCATTTGGTAAAACGACGTATCGTTCCTAAACGATCTCCAATCGGATACCGAAATAATGTCTTCTTTCTTTTCTTTCTCAGATAACAAACATGGATAAATCACTTAAGGAGTAACGCGTTCAAATAGCAGAACAGACGCTGCCCAGCTGGGGGCAGATGAACCATTGATGTTACAAACACTCCAAGCAGGGAGGGGCGGATTTGATAGATGTTGTTCATATCGATACGCAACATCAGAACGGGATGAAAATCAAGAGTAAAGTTGTATCGTCCCAATTTGTCTTGAATTTGGGAATATGAATTGACACTTATTGTTTATCCTTGACAGGGGAGCCGCCTTGCAGACGAACAGGTTTTTACATCCCATGTACTACTCGTTAGAGTACATGACTAAGGGTAGGATGTATCGTTTCGATTTTTGAAAAATTCGTGAACATGCAATGATATGCTTCTTTTACATTTTCAGGGGTCTGCAGCCACAACAAGTAGGTAAGTATCCATTTCCCAGTTAGCTGGAGATAAAAAATGTTAAAATACTTTCAGCCGTCATGAAAATTATCCAATGCATCGATGTTCATGATTTAAATCGGGAGGTTGCCCAAAGCATGAATAAGACATGCACGATACATCACAAAATCCCCTCGATAGATAAATTTTGGGAAAGAAAGAAATGAATTTTTCCAAATATGATTATTTGTCAAATCATTCAAAAGGAAGTTTACTCAAAAGAGAGGCAAGCCTAGTCAAAACACGTCCTATACACATTTAAGAGAGAAGTGGAGCGAATCAGACAGCAAAATCTGTACCTACGGAGGTAGGGACCATTCGCAGCAATTACGTGGATTGGGACGACGGAGGCGTTCGTTTCATATTCCCAAATACTACAGGTGACCATTGATAACCCCTTTGAACGGAGGTTCTCATTTCAGCCCTGTCGAGAACCACCCCACATTGGGGCAAAACGGGAATAAGTCCAGCAGCATCAGGATAAAATGGTTAGAAATTTTCTTGCTCGGACTAACATTAATCTTTGTGTGTTGTTTATATGGTAATCCAAGTGCCATAGGATGATGAGAAGCATTCATTTCTCTATCCCACACACCGAATCCTTTGCATAGCCAAGTTGAGCCTGCAAATTCGTTTCATGAACCCGTTGGTGATCATTGCATATTTCAAGATGGATGCAGCATCACTTCAGAAACGGAAGAGCTCAAGACTAAGGGATTTCAAAAAAAAAAAAAAAAGATGAAAATGAGAAAAGAATCCACGACATCGAGAAAAAGCAAAGTGCCTGGTAAAAGCAAGGCCGATGCTCGTGTAAGTTGTTTGATTGATCCACAATGAAGCCGGATGGGAAAAGAGAAAATCCTGAAGGAGCCAAATCTGAAAGGGCTGCTCCCCAAAATGCTATCAAGCGCAGAACAAAGACATAGAGAGAGTCAGTCTCTGAATGCAACAAGAGACGCTCTTTAAAGAGCTGGTGCACACCGTAAGATAGGCTGCGCGCCTCAAAGGCTAAAGATGCGGAAAAGAAAGGACAAGTGGCAAATCAGCAATGATCACCAATGTCAAACCCGTCACGAATTCTGGGCCAAAAACAAGCCTTTTTCGGTCCCCAATCCTACCAATGTTACAACCCTGAAACAGTCTTCTCTGACTAAGACACTTGGGCTAACATATAGCTTAGCTCGAAGAGGTACGAGCAAGACTATTTCTTTCTCATTTTGCAGGGCTCTTGACTTGTAAACCCGGAGCAAATGGTGAAGACTTTCATTCAATGGCCTCGACTCCAAAGCGAACCCCCCTTGAAAACCAATAACCAAGCCAACATTACGGTCCCGTGGAAGACCTCCCGACCGATCAAAGTGTATGCGCTGCGAATGAGCCTAAAACCTAGGCACATGTTAGTAGGGAATTGAGTGCGTCCCCTATAAAAACCTCTATTTCAAAATAGGTGAGAAGACCTCCTTGTCGAGAAATATTCCAATTGATGTTTTGAACAAACTCTTTTTGGAATTTTCAAACTGTTGATCCGGATTTTCCATGCAAGGAATTTGTGATCATATTTGCATGTCGCAAGAATGTTTTGGATAGCCTCCGGCATCAAAATGCACATTTCATGATTAAAACTTAAGTCATACGGTTTTGTCAAATGGACAGCCGTGGTCTTCCCAAAGATTACTAACGTTTTCTTGGTGAGGAAAAATCTTTCAGACTCAAACTTCTGCAGGACACCTGGAGAACCCGCGTCCCAGGACCCCTTTTCAAAATCGAGCAGTCTCATCGGACGTGGAGAACCCTCATCATGAGACTCCTTTTCAAAGCAATCAAAGGTAGAAACCGCCTGAAGGGTCAAAATCAAGGTAAAAACCGCCTGAAGGGTCAATCCAAAGGTAGATACCGCCATAAGGATCAATCCCAGGGTCCGATCCACCATACGGATCAAAACTTTGACTAATTCTAAATGTCGGAGAAGTTATTTTCCTAGGTAAGCCTTACTGTAGGTGAACCGCTTATGGTCTGATCCACCATACGGATCAAAATCCTTGGCAAATCCCAAAGCGTGGGATACACCTTCCTTAGGTTCCTACCAGTTAGGAATCCCATAATGGTATGACCTACCATACAGGTCAGAGCTTAATCTCCCTAGGATAAATGAGTCCTAGGTATCTTCTTGAAACTCGTCGCCACCGGCAGCATCCGACAAGTGAGCTTCAGGTAAGCCTCTCTCGCTCCGGCCCATGTTCAAACTGTTAAAGCAAACCGTGGATTAATTTGAGCTTTCAAAAGGGCCTTAAGGATTCAATGTTATAGCATTTCTTCTCTCATTTTCCCAGTCGAGTCGGTTAGGGATCAGGTGTCACCTTGTCTTTGAGAGAAACCTCTAACGAGATTCCTCTCAAAGAGGGGCAGCTGTTGACACCTGATTTTTAACGATCTATTATTACGATTTTTATTCTTTAAAATTAATTAAAAAACATAAAAAAAAAAGAGTCATAAAACCACAAAATCAACTTTGGAAGCCTTGGCTTAGCCTTAGGAACCGATTTTGAACAATATATATATATATATATATATATATATATATATATTTGGTATTTTTTGTATTTTTCGAATTTATTTGATTATAAAAATACACATATGTCTAGGAATCTGGTTTTGGAATTAATTCCATGATCAGTGCTCATTTGGACGTCCAATTCTAAAAAAAAAAAAAAAAAATCGAATTGGTCAACCGGGCCGGGTTGACCGACCCAGTCAGCCCATTGGCCATTTTCCTAAACAGACAGAGGTCCTTCTCGGCGGGAGCATATTGAATAAAAAGGAAGATAGCAGACCGAGCATAAAGAGGGCCAGTAGAGAGAGTGGACGAAGGATGGTCGGCCAAAAACGCAGCACAAAAGGATAAAAAAAAAGGAGGGGATCTAACGCTTTTGATGGGGGGCTTCTCAAGTAGCAGGGGTTATCTCCTCCTAGACGGGAGAGATGCCATGGGGGGTTCACTACATCAGCCTTCATTTTTTTCACTAGCCATGTACGACCCATGCAACATGCCTAGTCGCTGCCGCCTTCATCTAGTCACATGCGCCACCACCATTCCCCCAGCCATGGCATTACTTCCGGCCATCATCCCGACCGCCTTGCGCTGCCCGTAAGCCACGAACAGGCCCGGCGTCCCCATGCTCTGTTTTCGGGTTCAGTGGGCGTTTCACGGTCTGCAATCCCTTGCGACCGCCTTCGTCCCCTCCGAACACCACCGGGCGACTCCTCTGATCTTCACCAACTCCTCGACTCCAGCTCGAACGCCGCACGTCGCCGAGAAGGTCCAAGACCCGTCGGCCTCCATGCCCTGTTTTAGGAACGAAAGGGTCGCTCGAGCTTCGTCAGTCCTTGTCGTCGCTCTTAATGGCCAGTCGCCCTTGTCTCATCGCCTGCTCCCCCATAGTCTCGAGTCTCCCGACGTCAGACCCGAATCTGTCGCGGCCCCAACGAGCTCTGCTCAGCCGCGCAAACCTATTCCCAACTGCTGCGAGCTGCAGTCGCCATCAGCGAGGCATTTCCGTGAGCTTTTTGGTTCTTTTTCGCCTGTCTCCCACCGATCCAGGGGGTGGTTCAACTACCGGCTAATCCTTACATGCACGCACGCTCTCTCTCTCTCTCTCTCTCTCTCTCTCTCTCTCTCTCTCTCTCTCTCTCTCTCTCTCTCTCTCTCTCTCTCTCTCTCTCTCTCTCTCTCTCTCTCTCTCTCTCTCTTTCGTCTTCTGGATTGACGATCGACTCCCTTTTGCTTTCCTCCATTTTTATACTGTTTCCTTCAGTTCGTATCCCTGTGCGTTAGAGCATTCCCCGTCTTATATATTACTATATTGCTCCGTTTCCTTGCATTCTGGTGGAGGTTGTTCTTCGATTTCGGCTCTTTTCAGTCGACCATGGAAGATAAAAACATGGTGCTGGTTCCGCGTCGCTTCTCCAACCTCGCTTGAGACCGCTCGCCATGGATCCGGAAACCGGAGCTTATCAGAATCTGGCCAAGAAAGCTTCGTGGAGGACGGTGCCGCTTCTCGCGTACCAGAGCCTCGGCGTCGTGTACAGGGACCTGAGCACGTCGCCGCTCTACGTGTACAAGCACGTTCGCGGAAGACATCCACCACTCGGAGACGAACGTGTACATATCACGTTGCTGTCCAACCATTCGCGGTTGCTGTTTGGTGCCGGCGTGCACTGTCCAAGTTTCCTCAGCCCACTCGAAGTCATTTGCGGTTTGACGAGTGAGTCCCGAGTGGAGCATGGTGGTCGTCGACGGATGACGAATTGCTTCAAGCCGCATGAGGAGGAGGAGCCGCGTCACGAGTGACGGAAGCCAAAGCACTCGAGCTCGGTTCCGTGTTCATAGGGGAAGCGAACATCCCACGTTGAAGACAATGAATAGCGAGGTAAGAGTTATTTATGTGTTGGGTTGGATGTGTGGATTGTTTGGGCTTGTAGGCTAGAGTTGGGTTCGTTGTGTGAATTGGGCCTGATTCAAGTCTTCCTTCCTAGTTCGGATCGGGCCCAGCAGTCTGATCCAGGCTCGGGCCCAAGAGTCATATCTGGATCCGATCGTTTTTTATTATTATTATTATTAGGTAATAGTTAAATAATAAAAAAAAATATTTTCCAAGATAAAAAAATAATAATAAAAAATTTCAAAAAAAATCAATAAAAAAAAATAGAAAATCATAAAAATTTTCGGAAAAATTCTAATTTTTTTTTCCAAAAAGTAGGAAATGGCCACATTCAACTGGCCATGGATTATTTTGGGTAATTCGATATTCAAGTCTTCCAAAAATTGACGATTTTGCCCTTCGGACCAATCGTCTCCAGTCTTCCCGTTTTACCTTAGTCTGAAATCATACCTTCTCTAAGCCCTTATGGCTATACTAGGAAGCCGTTGATTTGAATTGGTGTGTATTGATGTGATTTAGTTACGTATTTGATTGCTCTTTCACTTAAATTGATTGTGATTGATAGAAATAGTCTTCCAATTTGCATGAAACCCCGAGTCAAACCCATCTCACCTAAAATCGCGCCTGCATGAACTCTTAGCTAGGAAAATCACTCGCGTTAGGTACCGAAAGGGCGTTGGTAATGACACCGACGTAACCAAGTCCCCGAACCCAAAATCTCTGGTCCCGCAGAATTGATCGACCTCTCCCAATCGGTCAATAAGGTTTCCGGTCTACCCTCCAAGAAAGACCGGTGGCGACTCCAAATGCATGCACAATTTGCACACACCACCACGACCATACTAAGGTCGAAAGCGATCGACTCTTATCGTCGAATCATTCTAAAAAAATACTCCCGCCGCGATTTGGTAGGGGCCTGGGAGGGCTCGCGCCGATCCAAGACCCGTGATCGGTAATCCATTAGCCGCGTCCGCTTCCGGACGGGTCGCGACATCCCCTCAGAGGTTTCTCTCAAAGACAAGGTGACACCTGAGTCCTGATCGACTCGACTCGTGAAAAGAAATGCTATGATATCGGACCCTTAAGTCTTTTGATGGATGCTCAAATTAATCACCGGTTTACTCTTGCGATTCGAACATGAGCCGGAGTGAGAGAGGCTTACCTGAAGCTCACCTGTCAGATGCTGCCGGTTGCGACGACTTTCAAGAAGATACCTAGGACTCGTTCAGAATATCCTAGGGAGATTAAGCTCTGACCTGTATGGTAGGTCATACCATTATGGGGTTCCCGACTGGTAGGAACCTAAGGAAGGTGCATCCCACGCTTTGGAATTTGCCAAGGATTTTGATCCGTATGGTGGATCAGACCATAAGCGGTTCACCTACAGTAAGGCTTACCTAGGAAAATAACTTCTCCAACATTTAGAATTAGTCAAAGTTTTGATCCGTATGGTGGATCGGACCATGGGATTGATCCTTATGGCGGTATCTACCTTTGGATTGACCCTTCAGGCGGTTTCTACCTTTGGTTGACCCTTCAGGCGGTGTCTACCTTGAGTTGACCCTTCAGGCGGTATCTACCTTTGTGTTGACCCTTCAGGCGGTTTCTACCTTGATTTGACCCTTCAGGCGGTATCTACCTTGAGTTGACCCTTCAGGCGGTATCTACCTTTGTGTTGACCCTTTAGGCGGTTTCTACCTTGGTTTGACCCTTCAGGCGGTATCTACCTTGTGTTGATTCTTCAGGCGGTATCTACCTTTGTTTGCTTTGAAAAGGGGTCTCATGACGAGGGTTCTCCACGTCCGATGAGACTGTTTGATATTTTTGAAAAGGGGATCTCATGACAAGGGTTCTCCACGTCCGATGAGACTGTTTGATATTTTGAAAAGGATTTTTTTTTAAGGGTTTCTCTTCCCCAAGAAAATATTGGTAATCTTTGAGAAGACAGCAATTGTCCAATTGACAAAATTTTATGACTTAAGCTTTAGTCATGAGATGTGCATTTTGATGCTGGAGGTTATCCAAAACATTTTTGCAACGTGCAAATGTGATCACGAATCCCTTGCATGGAAAATCTGGATCCACAGTTTGAAAATTCCCAAAAAGAGTTTGCTCAAAACGTCAATTGGAATATTTCTCGACAAGGAGGCCATCTCACCTGTTTTGAGGTGATGATTTTTAGGGGATGCACTCAATTCCCTACTGACTTGTGCCTAGGTTTTAGGCTCATTCGCAGCGCATACATTTTGATCGGTCGGGAGGTCTTCCACGGGACCTTAATGTTGGGCTTGGATATTGGTTTTCAAGGGGGACCCGCTTTGGAGTCGGGGCCATCGAATGAAAATCTTCACCATCTGCTCCGGGTTTACAAGTCAAGAACCCTGCAAAATGAGAAAGAAAGAGTCTTGCTCGTACTTCTTCGAGCTAAGCTATATGTTAACCCAAGTGTCTTAGTCAGAGAAGACTGTTTCAGGGTTGTAACATTGGTAGGATTGGGGACCGAAAAAGGCTTGTTTTTGGCCCAGAAATCACGAAGGATTCGACATTGGTGATCATTGCAAATTTGTCACATGTCTTTTCCATTCTGCATCTTCCATTTTTGAGGTGTGCAACCGCTTTTGAGGTGTGCACAAATCCTTTAGAGAACGTCTCTTGTGGTATTAAGAGATTGACAATTCTGTCCGTGTTTTTGCACCACGGCTGACATCGTTTGGGGAGCAGTCTTCTTGATCTGACTCCTTTATGGGTTTTTCTCTCTTCCCAACTAGGCTTTATTGGGGATCAATCAAACAGTTTTCACGAGCATCGGCCTTGCTTTTACCAGGCACTTTGCTTTTTCTTGATGCTGGGGATTTTTTGTTGAAATCCCGCCTTTTCTTTTCCTTTGGAACTACGATGTTCAGAAAATTGTGCTAGATATACAACTTGAATCATAGCACACTTAAACGCCGATATGAGATTTTTCTATAAATCCCATCTCTTGATTTCTTCCGTTCTTGGAGTGATACAGTTTCTATCTTGAAACATCCCATGATCACCAACAGGGGTTTATGAAATGAATTCGCAGGCTCAACTTGGCTGTGCAAAGGATATGGTGTGTGGGATAGAGAATGAATGCTTCTCGTCATCCTATGGCACTTGGATTACCATATAAACAACACACAAAGATTAATGTTAGTCCGAGCAAGAAAATTTCTAACCATTTTCTCCTGATGCTGCTGGACTTACTTCCTTTTTGCCCCGGTGTGGGGTGGTTCTTGACAGGGTTAAGAATGAAAACCGCCGTTCAAGTGGGTTGTCAACGGTCACCTGTAGTGTTTATGATATGAAACGAACGCCTCCGTCGTCCCAATCCATGTAATCGCTGCGAATGGTCCCTACCTCCGTAGGTCCAGATTTTACTATTTGATTCGCTCCACTCATCTCTCAAGTGTATGTAGGATGTGTTTGGATTTGAGCTTGCCTCTCTTTTGAGGAAACATCCTTTTGAGAGTTTTGAACAACTTTTGATTGGAAAAATCTCTTTCGTTTTCCCAAAAATTTTACCCGTCAAGGGGATTTTATGGTGCACAATGCGTGTTCAGACAACCTCATGTTTCAAAACATGAATGCCAATGAAGTTAGAATTCCATGTCTTTTCTAGACATCGGATTTTGAAAGCTTTTTCTTTTCTCTCTGTGTTTTTTTTTGTTTAACATCTTCAATGGATTGGGGGAAAGGGATACCTACCTGTCCACCGTGGCTGGAGATCCCTGAAAATGTAAAAGAAGCATATCATTGTATGTTCACGAATTTTTCGAAAATCGAAACGATACATCCTACCCTCATGTACCCTAACAGGTAGTATGTGGGATGTAAAAACTTATTCGTCTCCAAGGCGATTCCCCTGTCAAGGATAAAAAATAAGTGTTAATTCATATTCCCAAATTCAAGACAAATTGGGACGATACAACTTTACTCTTGATTTTCATCACATTCTGATGTTGCGTATTGATATGAACAACCTCTATCAAATCCGCATATCCATGCTTGGAGTGTTTGTAACATCAATGGTTCATCTGCCCCCCAGCTGGGCAACGTTTGTTTAGCCATTTGAATGCATGGCCTTTTAGGGCCTTGTCTCTTTTTATCACCTGAGAGGAAGAAGAGAGGAAACATTATCCCCTGATCTGATTGAAGATCAACTAGGAACGATACGTCCTTTTACCAAACGGGTGGCTCCGCGGCCGAATGTATCTTGTATTGAAGGAATGGATTCCATTATGCTCTGCGGGTGATAATTATGGTTCATGGAACTTGCTCTACGGATTAAGTGATTAATCCACGGCCTTCGGCTTGAAGATGCTCAAAGGGTGATGTTGACACTCACGCGCAATTAGTTCTAGATATTAATGAAAGATGTTCCCGTGGGAACCTTACAGTGCGATCAACAACATATGTAATAGGAGTATTCAACCCCTTTTCTCGAAGCATTTTTCATCGAGTAGCCATGCCTTGCATCAGACGTTTGATCACCGGCCTCGCGTCACCACTGCGATGGTCCTCCGGCTCCAAATTGATCGAGCCAAAGATTGAACTCATCGCCAAGGAAATTGCTCGGGTCTTCGAGCCATTGATGTTCAAGTTGGGTATCAACGATTGTTGGGGGCAGATTTCTTTCATTGCCTTCGTTGTGAGGGATTGGAGTCTTTGAGCTGGAACCTTCATCATTGCCCTGTTGGGGTTGAGACATACATTCCCGAAGAGTATTGATCCAAGTGTCCAGCTCCTCATCAAGGAAATCACCTGTTCTTTCTAGCCCTTGGTGCCCAGATTGGGTGTCGTCGACTGCAGGCGAGGGATTCCTCTCTTTGCTCTCGCCGTGAGCAATTTGACCCCTCGAATTGGAACTTCCTCCGATGACCGGCAGGTTCATATGTGCACTCTCTACCAATGCCAGATCCGCTTCAGGGACAGCATTAATGACTGATTCGCGCTCAAACTGAGGAATTTCTATGTGCTGGAACTGTGGCATATACTCCTGAGGAGTATTGAGATAGCTCGGTGGAGCATTCTGATTTGAGTTAGAGGAGTCGCTGACACGACTGCTAGTCCCGTCATTGCTGAAACACGGTTGGGTGCTCTTGGCTCTCCAATCATCATGGTTGTAACTCTGCCCAGCACTTGAGCTCCAACTGGCTTTATGATGGTTTAACGCTATCCTTCCATCCCTTAGCAATCTCCTATAGTACTTGAGGTGAAACTCAACGTTAATTCTAGAGAGCCCCGGCACATTCATAATCTCGAGTATGCGCAGTGGGCTAGCCGAATCAACTCCCAGTTCTCGAATTGCATCAACAAATTTGGTGTGAAGCTCATAGGTCCAGTAAAACCTTGTTCTCTTATCACCCAAAATATCGTCAATACTTCGGTAGCTATTCTCTACGGGATCTAGTCGTTTCAAAAGTTGTCCAGGGAGGGACTCACCGACTTTGGATTGGCTGGCTGCGACAGCGAGTTCGTCATTGAGAGAATTCCCCCTGTGATGATTCATATCCCATTTCTCAGAGGATGTTGGTGTTGATTCTATGGTGTTGACTTGCTCATGCAGATCTCCGGCGGTATCTGGCTGTGTCGGAAAATGCTGTGGAGAATACGGTAACAGCTGAGCGTTATTCGTCAACAGGGATGGTTCATCGAGGAACACCTCGCCGAGGACAACAGGATTACCACAATTAAGGCAGGTGGCCTTGGTCAGAGCTTCCTTATATCTCGCGCTTTCAGCTTGAAGCTTCTCATTCTCCTCCTTCAGGACCAGTAACTCATGGTCTGCGTATTGCTGTTTCACCCGGGTTCGTTTGTTGGCGAACCAAAACTTGACCTTCGAAAGCTCCAATCCTATTTTTCGGCTCAACTCCATTTTCTGTCGTTTGCTTGGAGTGGGGCATTCATTGAAGAAAGCTTCGAGCTCTCGGATTTGGCCTGGAGTGTGGCGTTGTAGTTGCTTCCTTTTCCGACTCCGGTCATCATTGTATACTCCTTCTTCGTAGCTGAAACCTAGAATTTCATCGCTGGAGGAGTCAGTCTCTATGGCCTTCGAGCAGGATTCAGCTCCAGGATCTTCAAAGTCTCCCAGCAGTTCGTGCTCAGAAATGTCCAGGTCGGGCGTTTCTAGCAGATGGGAATAACTTTTAAACATGATGGATCGGGGTATCTCGGGCTGATCTAGTTCACTCAGCTTTCTCAATTCGCTCTTACGTGTTTGCTCACTCTAGAAATTTTCTCAAGTGATTGTGCGTGTCCTGGAACCATCCTTCAGGCTGCATATGAAGACCAGCAAGCAAGCGCTCCTCCCGAGATCCTGCAATTACTCATCGTCTGTATTCCCCTTTCTTTTTCCTCGTGATAGGATCACAAACTCTCTTGCATTGATTCGGTTTCATCGAGTATTGCGCTCGTCCCCTAGTTCAGTCTTCAAAGTGGTGGGTCTACAATCTTTCGGCGCCTTTTATGATTTGCTAGGCCCGAGAACGTGGGGAGCAGCGGTGGACCCGCAATTAATGACTCTGTTTAATTCATTTAGCTCCATGGGAATTAACGCTATGATCTTCTCTCAACCCCTTTTCATCGTTCAAACGAAAGTGGCATTTTCCCTGTGCATGCTGTTACTCTTCATTTCAGCATCCCGGGCGCTTGGTGAGGAATGAGTTTGTGGCCACTCAAAATTTTAAAGACCGTCTCTGGTTTCAGACTTAATCTAACAAGGGATCATCACAACTGAGCATGATGATGTTCGTCGATAGCGTTGGTTTTAATATAGAATTAACTATAGTCATTAAAGAAAAATGTTCCCGTAGGAACTTTACAACGGATAAAATGAGTGATCTACTCGTGAACATGTTCTTCTTTCTATGGGTGTTCGTAGTGACCGACCCATCATGCCCCGAGTCAGGTGCTAGATCATGGCTGTCCAAGCATGCCAGCTTCCCACTGATTGAACAAGGCATCGAGCCCCTCATCGAAGAAATCGTCTGTCGTGGGTTGACCAGCGGCAGGCAGAGCACCAGCCGACTGCTGCTCGAATGGAGGAGTGCGCACTCGATGTACTTGTGACACGCGCTCTTGAGAAGTGTTGAAATGGCCTGGGAGGACATTCTGATCAGCTTTCAGTTTGCCGGTGGTCGGGTTGCTAGCTTGATTGATGCTTAGATTTGGCCGGGTATCTCTTGATACCTGAGCATTACAATGGCGGTCGCCCCTAGCTTTTGAGCTCGAGACGGATTCCTCCCGATTTAGCTCCGCTCGACGTTGTCTTAATAGCTTTCTGTAGGCAGCAAGGTGATTCCTGACCAGCTCCTTACTAAGCCCCGGTACATTCATGGCCTTAAATATGCGCGTCGGAGTTGCTGAGTCGATCCCCATTTGGTGAACCACATCTAGGAATTTGGAATGCAGTTCAGGGGGCCAAGCGAACCTCCTCTTATCGTAGCCCAAAATTGCATCGATGGCTTGACGACTGATTAACTCATCTCCAGCAGGACCCGACCCTATCGAAAATTGTTGTGCATGAGGCTGATATGCTTTGAGCTGGTCGGCGGTAACATCCAGCTCCTTGAAACTGTAACTCCAATCAAAGCGATGCAAATCCCATCCCCCAGGAGGCATTTGTATCATCTTCGTAGGATCATCCTGCTCATGCGTGACTCCGGCAAAATCTGGTTGAGCAGGAGATGCCCCGAGGGAGTAGGGTGGTAAATGAACGTCTTCAATCATCGCGTGAGGCTTATCGGGGAATATCTTACCGAGGGCGACGAGGTTATCGCAATGAGGGCAAACGGTGATATTGAGAGCTTTTTCATACCTCATGTTTTCTGTTCGCAGCTTTTGGTTTTCTTCCTTTAAAATCTCGACCACCTGATGTTTGCGTTGAGCCCTCGATTTGGATCTCCTATTTTGAAACCAAAACTGGATCCTCGACTGATTAATCCCCAACTCCCGGCTCAATTCAATTCTCCACTTCTTTTTCATGTAATGGCTTTTACTGAAAAGGGTTTCCAGCATTTGGGTTTCCTCCTGAGAGTATTGGTGAGGACGTCTTCTTTTCCCGAGTTGAGCATTGTGGATGTCGTTGTCGTCGTCGCCGTGATCTTGATTTCCGTTGCCAGAAGTGTTGGGCTCCATGGTTTTGGCGTTAGACTTGATCTTGGAATCTTCGAGATCCCTCTGTGGTTCAATTTCTGAGATTTTTGAGTCAGTCGCCTCTAGCAGCTGACAGTAACCTCTTAAATATGTTGGATTGAGAAATGTTTGATTGGTTCTTGCCCACTCAGAGTTCTCCACTCTCTCATGTATGCTCACTCCCTATAAAGTTTTCTTCGAGTGACTTTGCATGTTCAGGAGACGCTCTTCAAGCATCATTAGGCAAACGTTCCCCCTCGAGACCTTGAATTTCTCGCTTAGCTTTTCAACGTGATGGGACTGCCAAATCCTGTTAGGGCTCTCTTCGATAGTTGCGCTTACCTCCCACCTAACTCTAATAATGGTGATCCCGACAAATCTTTTACATCTTTTAATTGATGAGCCGGAAATCGCGGATCGAAACGAATCCATTGGTTCTCGTGAGGGGACCTCCTGCTTTACCCCCTAACTGGGCTCCACCAGCATTATTATTGAGACCCTTCATCATCCTCGAGTTGCTATAAAATGAGGAATTAATGTATGGAAGGTTAACGTTCTCGCATAATCAGCCTCTTCCTTCTAATCTCTCTGTTAAACTCGTCTTATTCTCAAGCCAACCCAACGCAAATGGCCTCCTCTCCCGTACGCACTTTTTCAACTGATGTCTTGGCCCAGTGGGAAAAGCTTTATAACCTACTGGGTCGCGGTTACGCGCACATAACCGATCATTCTGCAACCGAGGATGCAATCTGTGTCCTGCTCGAGGACCTTGATACCACTTCTCTCGAAGGTACTACACTGGGGAGGGAATATAGAACTTTCCCGACTCTCTTTGCACACTCCTTAGAGGCCTATCGTGTTGCTAATCGGGAGATTCTGGTGGCTCGCGTCTTGCGGGCTCGTTATGAGGATCGATCTGATCATTTGGTGCTGACCAACTATCTGGTTGATAGTTACAAAAAGGCCGTCGAGTTTGCTAATGAACAGGTCGCGACGTTGCTTCGCGAGAGGAGAAATCTGGTGGATCAATTGGCCATATCCCTGACCACCGGCGAGCATGACCGCCGCAACGTCCTGTTGAGGCTTCAGAGCGACTGGCAGGAAGAACGGCTCGACAAGATAACCGAGGACATAGCTCGCGGGAATGGACTGGTTCGGGACCTGGAAGTAGTCACCGAAGAACACGAGGCCAAGGTCGCCGAAGTTAAGGGAGAATGCAGAAGTCTTCTCCTCAGGCTTGCCGACCACAACATGCGGAGCTGGGAGTATGAGCAGAGCATTAATAACATGGAGGGTCAGTTGGGATCCTTTGTGTCGTTAATTAGGGCTCACTTTGGCTTTACTTTTCCACCCCGACTTGTATGACCTGCTTCTGAAAACCCTCCGCCGAGCAAAATAAATGAAAGTTCTCGTGTGTGTGTTTTAACTTCTGTATGGTTCATTTCTTCGAGCATCCAAACATCTTCAACTTGGGTGAGCCGAACCATAATATCAATAAGCCGAGCAAATACGTCCTGATTTTATAACTCGCTCATGATCAAATGGAAGAATAGTTGCAGATTTGTCCAAGAGAAGATTTCTCTATACTACTTGTTTTTCACCTGCAAATGAAAAGACCGAGTCAGAAGGAATAATCTGAAAAAGAAAGCATAGACCCCTTTCAATCTTATGCTTGCTCGTGATTAATAAGGACAAGAACTTTTACAAGGGTTTTAATCTTGCGCGAAAAGTTTTTATCAATATTCCTCGAAAGAAAGCATACTATTGAAAGGAATGTAATTCACAATAATCGCTTTTGATCAATTTCGAGAGGAACGAATTACTCAAAAGTGCGAGGCATAATAACGTGTTTTAAATTTAATTGAAGATACGGCATCCAAATCAAGGCCGTTTTGTTAAGAACGAGAGTAATTTGGACATCTATCTCGTCATTAAATTCAAAACAACGTCGATATTCTCGATCAATTATCGTGGATTACCAGCAACGTAAAACATGCACGAAACAATTCAAGTGTATAATTCCTTCTAGAGAAATTGAGATTGGACTACTCTATACGACCAAAAGGTCGTGTAAGACTTCCAATTTTAATTTCCTCTAAAGGAATTATAAACTTGACTTGGGAGTATTCGGATGATTAGAGAAAATGCCACTATCACATTCCCATGACCCGTCAAAAGAAATACAACCAAGTTCCATCTGAATGTATACACCAATAGATCCCTAATACAATCACTCTAAGGGGTGGGATAGAAAAAGCCTCGATAAAAATAAACCCTATACAAGAGGACTAGTAATGGAAAATGAAACAAAGGAATGTGATCCTAACGTTTAAGGATGCCCCAAGTTCGATCTGTGGCTTCCGGATCACTTGCCCCAACTCGTCATCTTCATTGGACGATATCTCAATAAGGTCCATAGTAGGCTCTTTTGTTGCTCACTCGGTGTTCGCCATGGGATATCATCCTCCTCGTCTTCTATCAAGGACGTTTGGGAAAAACACACACATCTATCCTTGAAATGGCATTTAATCTAATCACCAGAATGCAATGAATGAAATGCCTATATTTATATGAACTGTAATAGATTTGAGGGATAGAGAGTCTTACCAACCAAACTCGTCGACTTATGTGCGGTTTTAGGTGTACCAACCGCCCAAAGACATGCGCATGAAACAAGTGATGGTAAACTTCTAAAAATCAGAGGATTTGGCACCTAAGGTTAAGGTTCCCACCTCGAGTTCTGGAAAGAGCAGATTCCATTGCACAACTATCGTTGCATTGGGGCTCGATCCATATTTCGAAATGAGCGGAATTGAAAAGTGGATTACCCCGTGTTTTTCCTCACGGAGATTCCATTTTCAATCCCTTCTATTGTTTTCCTATAGGCGGCGCCCGGGGTTTTAGGCGCGGTTGTGTGTATTTTCGGTGTCGTGCTAAAGCGATAAACATGCATCTCATTTAGCAAACACCGCTTCAATATAAACATCCACACAATCATACATCCTAAACTCCTACCTGCATAAGACAGAGTTAACAAACACTTCACCCCTTATTTCTCCAATCTGCAAAAACATTTAACACCTCAAGAGTTAAAGTACGTACCTCACCTTGAAGAGTATCTGCATAAAACATGTTAGAAAAATCAATCAACTTTTTAATCGGCTCAAGTTCTCTAAGTCCCCAGCGGAGTCGCCAGTCTGTCGCGACCCTCTCGAGGTTGTCGGGCTCTCGAGGGCTAATGGGCCGTCCAGTCTGGTCGGACGCGGGCCTCTCCCAAGGCCCATTACCCAAATCGCAACGGAGGTATGCGTAGTCGACCTTCAGTGTGGTCTAGTGACATGTGCTAAGTGTGCATGCCGAGGAGTCGCCACCAATCATTTTTTGGAGGATATGATTGGACCACCCTATTGAATAGTCGGGAGTTTCTATTCAATTCTGCGATAACCAGAGAACTGGGTTCGGGGACTTAGTTACGTCAACTGTCAGAGTTGACGCCCTTTCGGTACCTAAGTTGACTGAATTTTCTGACCAAAGATGTCATGCAGATGAGTGGGGTACGAGTTCTAAATCTAGGAGTTCATGCAGATAGGAATGACTATCATAGCAATCACAATCAATAATAAAGTGCACAAATCGATGAATTCAAGTGTACAAATAAATCACATGGCATTCCTAATAAGGCCATATTGGCCTAGAGAAGCATCAATCAGGCTTAGGAATGATTTAGACATGATTTTGCCCATTAGGGGCAAAATCATAATTTTGAGACAAAGGGGACAATTTGCCCAAAAAGGACAAAATCATCATTTCGGAATGAATCCGGAGTCAAAACAGGTTTGGTCACTCAATTGACCCATTTCCTATTTTTTGGCAATTTTCGTGATTTTCGGGAATTTTAGAAACCGATTTACCATTCGAAGGGTAAAATCGTCATTTTCTAAAAATGGAAATGAAATGTGGAAATCTTAGACATAAGGTTTAACCACCCATCTGGCCCATCACCAAATTCTAAGCAATTTCCACAATTCATCAGAATATCAAAGACGATTCACCCTTTGAGGGGTGAAATCGCCATTTTGGATTAAATGGGAGAAAATCCCAAAAATGAAAACAAATCAATTTTTTGTCATTTTCAGCCTTGGACAATTTTTAGAATTTTTCTGCAATTTTTCTCAATTTTTTTTGTTTTTCTTTAATTTTTCCATTTTTTTGGCATTTTTGATTTATTAATATTTTTTTATATTTTCAGAAAATATTTTAACAAAAAGCATGTCTTTGACAATAGATAACACTCAACTAGATAAATAAGCTAACCACTTGACTGAAACAAATACATACAAATCAAGTCTATAAATGCAATATTTTAGAAAAATAATCCTGATATACGGATCGGGTACGTAAAACATACCGGATTGGACACCAGCCTTCAATCGCCCAGCCCCAGCCTGCGACCATCCCCATGCCCGTTACCTGTCGATCACCATTAGAATGTGGATAGTCAATTTCACAAATTAAGACTAAAAAATTAAAAAAAAATTAAAAAATTGACACTGTTCATGCACTGTTCCGACACTGTTCATGCACTGTTCCGACACTGTTCCGACACTGCTCGGACACGGCTCCGACACGCTCCGACACGGTCCGACACGCCCGGACACGTCCGGACACGCTCCGACACGCCCGACACGCCCGGACTCGTCCGGACACGCTCCGATACGCCCGACACGCCCGGACACGTCCGGACACGCTCCGACGATGGGGTGGTGACCCGAGGCTGTTTCTGGGCTCCACCAGCGGCGCGTAGGCTCCATAAGCTCCGAGGGAGGAGGTAGGACTCCGGGGTTGTCGCCGGAGGCGATAGCGCGCTTTGGCGATGACGGATTTGGCCCGATCCGAAATAATCCCGAACCAAACTTCGAAACGGGTGGAGGCCGCGGGTCTTGGGTTATTCACGGCGGCTTTGAGGTACGACGGCTAGCGACGACGGCGGAAGGGTCGAAGGCGAAGGCAAATAGTGCACGAAGGTGAGGATTCCATTTTTTTTTTTTTTAAGAAGAAGAAGAAGAAAAGAAGAAGAAGAAGAGGAGGAGGAAGAAGAGGAAGCACCGTCCGTCCAGAAGAAAAGAAAAAGAAGAGGAAGAAGGAGGGGAGACGGATGATGGGAGGGGGAGGTGAATAAAAAAATAATAAATATAAAATAATAATATAATAAAATATTAGAAAGTAATAATAATAATAAAGTAATCAAAAGCGAAGACAAAATGATTATTCATCTTTTCCTTTTAAATGATGATGTTTTCAATCCTTTTCCTTTTAATTATTACTAATATTTTTGCCAAATTCAATTTTATGGTGATCAGAGAATACCTAAAATCGAACCTGAATTTTACTGTTTTATGAGGTCAGAAAATATATAAAATAAAAATAAAAATAACGACTATTCTTATATAATTTTTGTGACCTCAAATATTATTTTTCTTGATTTTCTTCTTTTCTTTTCTTTTTTTATTTTTCGAAAATATTAAAAAAAATGAAAATTATGAAAATTATTTTTTTTGGTCAAAATGGTTCCTAAGGCCAAGCCAAGGCTTCCAAAGTTGATTTTGTGATTTTATGATATTTTTTTGATATTTTTATGAATTGTTTTTAAAATATAAAAATAAAAATAAATAAATAAAAGTTTGATCAAAATTTAGGTGTCAACACCCAGGTAGAGAACATTGGAATGCGATCAAAAGAGTTTTCAGGTATCTTCGTGGAACTTCGAATTTTTCTTTATGTTTTGAAGGCACAGGGAATGGAAACATGCTTGACATCGTAGGCCATATAGATGCTGATTGGGGTGGAGATATTGATAGTAAACGGTTCACTAGCGGGTATGTTTTCACATTGTTTGGGGCTGCATTGAGTTGGATGAGTAGAAGGCAAAGCGTGGTAGCGTTCTCTTCTACGGAGGCTGAGTACATGGCTCTTACTCATGCTGAAAAGAGGCCGTATGGTTACGGCGGTTGTGCTTGGAGCTTGGTTTTGAGCAAGGTGCTGTAGAGGTGAAATGTGATAATCAAGTGGCTATTTATTTAACTAAGAATCCAGCATTTTACTCACGCACAAAGCACATTGATATACAATATCATTTCATCCGAGAAAAAGTGGAGAAGAAAGAGGTTCGGCTTGTAAAGGTCGACACACTGAAAAATAGTTCAGACTTCCTTACTAAAGCCGTCACATGTGCGAAGTTTGAATGGTGCTCTACTGCGATTGGATTGAAGAAGAATGATATCGGAAAGGCTCTCATTTGCGCAAAGTATCCACCAAGTGGGAGAATGTTGGAGTTGGCGAACACTTCGGGACCATTGTTTCTCACACCGGGTACGCCCACGTGAGCTTAGGGAAACCAAAGTGTAATCCGACGACATGTGACCTATGCGCGCGGGATGCTGGGGTTCGGGGGCAGCGCCCCCGACACGGGTGTCCCGCTGACCGGTCAGCGGGCGGGGCTTCCGTTGCCCGATCAGCGGACGGCTGCCCCGCTCGCCGGTGAGCGGGCAGGGGTTCGATGGCAACGCACCCGAAACCTCAACGGGTTTGGACTTTTATTTAAGTTAACCCGTATGTTATTGGTTTAATAGATGGTTCGCTAGGTTTAGGTTTTGGGCCCGTTTATGGCATATATATTTTGCTCGTTTAACGAGTTGAGTGGCTGTAAACCGAATATCATAGTGAAATCTCTTGCAGGACGTAGCCCTATTCTGGGGTGAACCTGGGTAATCTCGTGTGTCATTTAATTTTTCTTGATTTCTGTGTGATCGTTCTGATTCGGTGTGTGATAAAACCCATCAAATTCAAGATAACGAAATTTGCTGATGTGGGTTCCAATCCGTTAAACTTTGAACGGTGGACAGCATAAAGAAGTTAGATGAGAATTATCCAAGTATGATATTCACTTCATATCAGGATATGATCATCTATATTATCAAATAATGATGGGAAACTCATTTCTTTTTCTTTTTCAAAAGAAGGATAAAAAAATGGACATGATGAAATTTACACCATCACATAATGCCTGATTTGTCGTTTGAGTAAACAAAATGACTACAACTAATTGTTTAAGGACCGTATTGGATAAATTAAAAATCTAGAGACGATATTGCACATTGGACCAAAATCTAGAAATCATTTAGATTATTTTTCTCAAGTAAAATTAAAACACACAATTTGTATAGTGGAATCGATAGGTCTCTCCTAAAATAATTAACAAAATGTGATGATCATTAAGTATGACATTGTCGTCCGATTAGATTGCGATTAGAATAAACCTCGATCTGATTTTTTGACGGAAACATATGATAAATCGCAGCCTACGATGGACCTTAATGAATTTCCTTTCAGGTATCTGGGGCTAAATGTGCCGAAAGGGTAAAAGTTTGTGATGTTACAAGGACAAAACTTCTCTTGTATTTCAATTTACTTCTCTCCAGCAAAATTATATTGGCCTAATACCCAAAAGAATCTCTAACTTTAGCATTTGTGACAATTATATCCAAAACTTTTTTTTCTCATAAAAAACCTCAAACTTTTACATTTGTCTAAATTTTACCCCAAATTTTTACTTTTGTCTCATTTTTACCAGTCTAATATTAAAAAAAAAAACCCTTAACTTTAACATATACCCAATTATATCCAGAATTTTTTATGTCTCATAAAAAACCTCAAAATTTTTATTTTTATTTTTATCTCAATTCTACCACCGTTAGTCTTCCGTCCATAATCAATGTTAATTAATCCTGGCTTGAGCTTTCTCGTCGAACTTACCAATCAATCTTCGAAATTTAGAAACAGTAGGTTTCGAGGACGACGAAATTTTATATCGTTAGTCTAAATATCTCCATGTCTAGCAGTTTTTTAGGCTGTTAAGTGCAAAAAAGAATACGAAACGTGCCGTCTTGAGTGACTCTGTATCTCCCGGCAATATGTAGGGGAAGCAAACAACAAAAGAGAAGTTCGGGGATTTTTTTCATGTCAGCTTTGCTAAGATGTAATTTATTAACAACATGAAAATTCCACGTAGGTTTAACTAATGATGATTATGGACGGAAAGCTAACAGTAGTAGAATTGAGACAAAAGTAATGGTTGGAGGTTTTTTATGAGATAAAAAAATATTTTGGATATAATTGGGACATTTGTTAAAGTTAAGGATTTTTTTTATACTAGATTGGTAAAATTGGGACAAACGTAAAAGTTTTGGGTAGAATTGAAATAAATGTAAAAGTTTGAGGTTTTTTATGAGACAAATAAAGTTGTGGATATAATTGTCACAAATGCTAAAGTTGAAGGTTTTTTTGGTTATTGGGCCAAATTATATTATAGAAACTTCTCAACTTTTAAGAATTATATGACATTGTCCGAGTTAAAAGTTGTAGGTTTTCGAAAGGGTGCCAGCGTTTAATGTCAAGAGGAACTATAGAACGTGAGTCGCAAAATTTGACAAAAATCCAAAATTAAGAAGGAATTCTAATTAGGATTGTAATTTTGACTTGTGAGCACTTGATTTGAGGGAAATTGATCGCCTAACCTTTCCTCAGAAGGTTAGGTGATGCCGGGCCGTATTACTAATAAAAATATATAAAAAATTCAAAAAATTACCTTCTAAAAATAGAAAATCTGGGGGTTCGGATCCCAAAGACAGGTGCCTCGCCTTTGAGGAAAGGTCAGGCTGATTTGAGAAGTGTGGAGAGAGGTCATATTGATAGAGGCTGACGTACTTTAAAAAGTTGGGGCAATATTGTGAAAAAGTGAAAGTTTGGGGTACAAATTGAGAAAACCCAAAAATCCACAAAACAAAGTGAGATTCTGTGCGTCTACTTTCTTTCTTGCCTTCCCAGAACGAACAACCCGCCCGAACGAGCCGTCCCTCCCGCTCCGTCATAGGTTGTCGAGGACCGAAAACCCCCCCAAATCTCCAATTCTCTCGCTCGCTCTCTCTCTCTCTCTCTCTCTCTCTCTCTCTCTCTCGACACTGCTTGTTGCTGGTAAAAAAATCTGATTTTTTTGGTTCTCTTGCTGGTTCGATTCTCGGCCTCGCGACCACTGATTCCGCCAGTTTCGCACTCATACGATGCTCGTTCGCCATGAACGAAGCAGTCGTTGAATCGAAACCCCAGAAAAGGAAGGGCTCCATAAGCGAGGAAGACATCTCCACTCTCTTCCAGAGGTTTGCCTTCCTCTCTCACTCTCGCTCGGCCTCAAATTGAGTCGCTCTCATGGCCTTTTGATTTTTTTTTTTTTGGGGTACGCGGATGAGTTTGGGTAGGTATCGGTTTTGTGGAGGAAATTATTTTAGGTGCTTCTGTTGATGTGAGAGTGGGCCTTGCGTTTCGGGCAGGTATACAGCAAACACAGTGTTGTGTTTGCTTAAAGAAGTGGCACAGTTTCAGGGTGTGAAGGTAGATTGGAATGAGTTGGTGACGAAGACGTCGACCGGGATAACTAATGCGAGGGAGTACCAGACGCTGTGGAGGCACTTGGCTTATCGAGGCTCGCTGCCAGAGAAATTGGAGGATGGGGATGAGCCTCTGGTGAGTTTTGGTCTTCGCTCTCTCTCTCTCTCTCTCGGCTTCACAATTGGACGAATGGGTGCATTTGTATTTTCGCTTTTGGATGGATTAAAAGCTGTCGGACTGATTTGGTACATTTGTATCGCGATATTCTCGTGCTATAATTGGTTTAATGAGTAGGTTATTTGGGTGTAGTTAGGAGCACCTGATTGTAGAGTAAAGATTGATATGTATCTATGACTTTTGATTTGGTAGCGTAATAAAATCGCGGATTCTTTGCACGTGTATACTAACTGGTCGAGTGGAGATATGTACCAACTAATATGCCATGATTAGGTTAACCTTCTATGTTGAAAAAATTGAGGGGCATTAAATGATCATCCTATTACACGACATGTAATTTGGAGAAAATTTCTAGAGTAGCAAAAGTGGTTCGTTTTCCACCAAAGCGTACCCTCAAAGTTGACCTCTCTAAGTTAAAAATACTGCCTTTGAAACCAGGGTTATTGGACCATTCTCGGAGAAGATTGTGCCTGTTTATGTTTTAGTCTTCGAGGGTCCTTTTATGCACGGACATGAAAAGAAGTGGTAATTTATTCATGAAGAAGGTTTTCTAGATTTTGGAGTAGTTTGTCTCGGCACAATATGAGGAACTGACATTGCTGGTCTTAGGCAGTGGCGGCAGTCAGCTCAGAATTCCTTACCATGGCTTGGCTCATCAAAGCATCCCTAGCTCCTACATATCTAAAAAGCTTGAGGTTGGGTTGAGGAATTGGGCGGTTCAAGGCTCAGAGAAAAATATGCCTCTTAAGCCGGACAGTCCTTATGAGCTACAGAGTTTTGAGTTATATCTTTTTCTTGACGAAAATCAACATTGTGCTGGCACAACTGATTCCTTGAACTGGTGTAGCCTTCTAAAGCCCTGGGAAACTAGTAGATACAGACGATAGCATCTATTATACTATTTTGTTCTTTACAATTGACCAATCTTCTCTATTTCCCTTCCACCCAACATAGTCATGAGTTAGAGCAGTAGTTCCCTCATGAAGAAGGATGGTTGGATGTTGGCAACCGTTTCTTATTTTATGTGATGCAAGGCCAAATAAACTTGTCAGTCATTGGTGGTTCACTTTGCCGAGAATTCTACTTTCTTTGTGATGTGGAGTTTCTTTATTGCAACTTCAACACTGTTGGAATCTTTACCTATGCATGCGGAAGTTGAAGCTTTCACACAAAGTAGTTCGCATATGCCTTGTGTAATTTATGGTTTCAGATGATGTGGATTTTTTTTTTGTTGACATTTAATGGGTGGGAGCAGAAGTAATGCAACTGTGGACTTTTACCCTTTCTGCAGAAATAAAAACAAAAGGAAGGGATGGATGGTTTCGCGAATTGATGAAATGCTGTAATTTCTAGCTGGATGCGGTAAATTTCCATTAGGTTGCTAAAGGTTTGGTTGGCATTGAACAATTTGCGAAATAAACCAGTAATACTCTTTGATGCTGATCAATGGAAAGATACTTTTAAATTCTTAAACATATGAAAGAGCAATGGCAATGATTTTCTTCAGCCATATTCTCTTGAATGTCACTTTGATACACCTTTTTTTTTTTGTCAAACACTGGGATACACTTGAGTAGTACATTATTCTACAGGTAAAATACTATAAAGAACTCCGTAGTAAAGAATCATCTCTTTACTGGTTCTCAATTAGGTACTTTCTCATTCATCTTTTGTTTCATACAGCCAGAATTATAATTATTTTTACTACTGCTGTTTATATGCCTTTGGGGTGAGATTGTAAGATTTATTGGTGGCAGAATCTATTCTTCATTTTCTTCATCTCCTCATCCTCCTCTTGCCGGCGGCTTATTAACAAAAGATTTGTCATTCTGTTGAGCACTTTGTGTTTCCTCCTCCTGTGTCATATAGGTCTAAAGGTCTGCCTATCTAGTGTACATATTGTATTTGATCTAATGTGTCACGAACTGTTATTCACAACAACTCTCAAGTATGATCATGTTGTGCGCTACTTTTACTGAGACCTGGTTTTTTCCTGTATAGTTAGTTATGAGGATCTGTTTTTCAGGATGATGATAGTGACCTAGAATATGAGCTGGAAGCATTTCCTGCAGTGAGCACTGAAGCTTCGACAGAGGCTGCAGCCTGTGTGAAGGTAGTTTTTGTCACAATTTATGCTCCAATTGATTTACGCCACAGATGCAAGAGGAACCTTAGTTCATAATTACTTCTGGGCAATTTGAGATTATCACGATGTGCATATGGAATTGAAATTACTTTAGTTATTCGGAAATGGTATGCCACTTGATAATAATACAGCTGAAGTTTCCAAACTGCATGCGGTTGGAGCTACACAATTTCCAGTATTTTGTAGGGAAGGGGAGTGGGGGTTATCTTATAGATAGAGGAGACTTTCTTGAAAGTCCATCCTAAAAGCTTAAACCAATAGGTGGAGGGAGATAGCATGAATATAAGACCTATATAAACCTCATGGGCAAGCTGCATAGGATATTTTAACATGCCCTCTAACTTGCAAATTGTACTTATTATGGCATGCAGAATTGACGAATGGGAGCCTCCTTACAAAATAAATCTAGGAGGAAGCCTAGGTTTGATACCATGTTACAATGTCCAACTCAAAAAGCTTACACTAATAGATAGAGGGATACAACGTGAATATAAGGCCCGAAAACCCTCTAGACAAGTGATGTTGAATATTTTGAGAAGCACTTAAACTATAGAACAGGATGAAACATGTGACTCCTTTTATATGGATTGCAGATGTGATATATCTATATAAAAGGCCTTATTTGCTAAGTATGGGGAATTATATATATATATATATCCCTAAGTCTGAAGATATGCCATTTTGTGTTTGTTTAAAATAGAAGATTGGGTTGAGTCTTGAGGATGTGGTATCGACATAGGTATGTTTCCTTATGAATAATATTTTTTATGATTTGTGGTGGTCCTCACGTCACTGTTGCTCTTGTTTACATGATGGGGATGTGAAATCCATGGTAGGCAGATTCTCCTAATATCATTTCATGCATGGCAAGTTGTAATATGTTAGAGAAGCAGGAACTTTTCTTTTGCAAGCTCTGTGGGCTGGACTATCATATTCCTGTTATTGATGACATACAAATGAGCTCATATCACATTCTGAAAAAGATGTCACTGCAGTTTTATTTGATTCTTTCGGCTCATTTTCTGAAGCCTAGGCAGTAGGCACAGTAGCCTGCACGCTATATTCATCTAAATGACATTTAAGTCACAAAGCCAGTTGTCCAACGGTGGCTCGGTCATCATGCAGATTCTGTACTGTTAGGAAGCTACTCTTAGAAGATTGATTCATTGGACAAACGTGTGTGCGCGAAGCGGAAAATCCTTTGTGAATTTCAGGTTTGCATCAGAGCTTTGTTCTGGTTTATTTTAAAAAAAGATCTTCTGTTTTCATGCAGGTACTAATAGGTTCTGGTATAACAAGTGACTCCAGCCTCCAGAATAACTCAACTGTTGAGGCCCCGTTGACTATAAATATACCAAATGGTCAATCATCTAGAGCTTCCGAAAGTTCCCAACCACCTTGTCATACGCAGGGCATGAATATTACTGTACCAGTTTCTGTCCAGAAACAGCCTCTGCCTGCAATAACATCTACTGAAGGCTTGGATGCAAGTGGACTAGCAAGTGGCAACAATGCTTCTCGAAAGAGAAGGAAACCATGGTCTGAGGCAGAGGACTTGGAACTCATTGCTGCTGTACAGAAATGTGGTGAAGGGAACTGGGCAAACATATTAAAAGCAGATTTTAAGGGAGATAGGACTGCTTCACAGCTTTCTCAGGTTTGAGTTCTCTCTCTCTCTCTCTCTCTCACATGCGCGCGCGCGCGTACACAGACGTGTATTTTCTCCTCGGTAGATGGGTTGAGGTTTTGTTGTGAAAATAGAGTCATGAACTACAGTTTTCCTGGTTCATTTTCTTAGCTGATGAGTAGCAGCCATAACCTGTTACAATGGTAGATTAGAAAAAGTTTTTCTGAGGAAAATTCTTGGTTTAGGATTCCTTTTTTTTTATTTATAATACGTTACCCTTATGTGGTTAGGTTGCGCTGGTCTAATCAGTTGTCTTGCTTTGCTCTTGCTGTTTATCATGCGATTTCTTTTTCATGTGCAGAGGTGGGCCATTATACGGAAACGGCATGGAAACATGCATGCGGGAATTGCGCATTCAATGGGGCCACAGCTTTCTGAGGCACAACTGGCTGCTCGTCATGCAATGTCTCTAGCCCTCGATATGCCTGTGAAAAATTTAAGAACAGGTTTTCTCTATCTGCTTGCAAAGAACTTCTTCCTAAATGATTTGCAGAATGATGATTCAATGGTTATTGATTAATTGGTTAACTTTCATGTACTTTTGCCTCGTGATTCATTCTGTCTCACTTTATAACTACTCTACGGTATAAATCTGTAGTATCTGGTGAAGTGAATCTTGTAGTAGATTCACTTGTTTGGAAGAGGCGTGGTGGTTGTTGGATGAATCTAAGAACTATTATGCTAGCCGTGAAAAATGTAATTTGTAAACAGTACATCTAGATTTCTCTGCCTGTAACAAACAATTTTGAGCTACCTGGCTTTGACTTTTCTACACCAACTTCCGTAGTCTGTTTTCTTTCTATACGTCTGCAGATTGAACATGGTTTTTTTTTTTTTTTACCTTAAGCAGGAACAGCAGCAAATGGTACCTTTGGTAACTCTACACAGTCTGCTGCCGCTGCTGAATCTCCTTTCCCGGGGAACATTGCTGGGCTGGCCCACCATCAACCTCAGCAAATTTCACAGCAAAGATCTTCCCCAGCGCACTCTTTAAGTAGCGCACCAAAGTCGAGGGTTCTCCCCAAAAAAGCGTCACCGAAGTCTGATATGAGTCCCGATTCTATGGGAATAAAAGCTGCAGCAGTCGCTGCAGGGGCTCGCATTGCAACCCCTTCAGACGCCGCTTCGCTTCTGAAGGCTGCTCAGGCAAAAAATGCTGTACACATAATTCCTCCCGGTTCTCTATTAAAGACTTCTTCTATTCCTGGAGGCAGTACCACCCATTCCAGGCCCCATCCTGGTGTAAACTTTAGAAGTACTGGGGTCGCTGTTACATCCAGCCATGCAGGCTCTGCTACTGAGAAAGAATCGACTTCTGCTGCCGCCAGCATTCCATCTGCTCCTGCTAAAGCCCCAACTATCTCTTTACAGAAGGGTAATATTTCCTCGGTTGTGGCTACCGAGCTTCCATTGAATCGAGAAGCCAAGGATGAAGAGAAGATGGTTGATGCTGTACTGAACAATATGACGAAAGAGCCAAACAAAGAAGATGGAACTTGTGCTTTGGACGATGCTGCAAGGCAAGTTACTGAAGATTACAAGGTTCTGGTAAAACCAGAAGTAGAGCAAGGAAATGAAACACCCGTTGAGAAGTCCAATATGGTGTTGAATGCACCAGCGGCTGTAAGTGACCAAGTGTCGAATGCACAAGCGGCTGTAAATGATCGAAGTGCTGCGGTGAGTATTGGGGCTGAGGGCGGAAATGAAATTTGTGACAAGAACGGTGACGACAGAAGTCTGAATATTCCGCAGGTCGATGCTCCAGGCTTGGTATCTGTCAAACATAGTGACGAAGTAGATGGCACAAGCTAGTTTGGATGGATTTAGATAATCGAGTAGATTAGAGATTGTTTTGCAGGTTGAAAGAAAGAAATCTTTAGGTAACCTTTTTGCCTCCAACTTATTTTAAACTCCCAGCATTTGGTGCTCAGACGAGCTTTGTAATATTTCTCAGAACATAGCAATGAAAAAGCAAATGATATTTGTTCGTCGGTGTTGTTTTTATTTTATTTTATTACGTGTGTATGTTTCTTAAATTTGTGCATGATTCATCCAAAATAAGATCACAGAATTACTAGCCCTGTAATCTCGTCAACGCTAGGCTTGGATATACGGATCCGGATCCCCCATAATGGTAGGGGATCATTATTTTTTGGGCCATGGGGGCTAGGATTTCCTACCATAAACAGAAGCTGCCTAGTTTTATTCTAGGAAATTGTGCTTTGTAATTGTAGGAAAACGCATGAACACTTAGCGTCCATGCAATGACGTCTCTGCAGGATATCAGCAACTTGCATCAGCAGAAATTGAAACTGCGGTCATTCATTCTGCACAGAGATTCTATACTATCACAATCCAACATTAAGAAGTCAGAAAACAGAATCATGTACATGTACAATTCAAACAAGTACGAAGACTCGAGGAAGTAAAGCTAAGAAGGCAATACGCCGCCTCCGAGGTCGCTATACTTCCTCTGCATCGCAGGATTCACACACGCAAAGATCGATGGCTGCTTCTGCTTCTTCAGCCTTACCCCAAACAGGAAGGACCTCAAGGGTATTCTCGACCTGTGGGATTGATGGCTTTTCGATGTTGAAATTCCGAGATACTCGTCTAGTCTCGCAATGGTCTTCTCAATTTCGGCCTTCAGCTTCTTTACACGGTCCAGACCAGCATTGAGCTCGTCGGCGACCTTGTTGTTCTCTTGCTTCATGTTCAGGACCTCGCCCTGGAACTTTGCGGCCTGATACTGGCTGAGAGAGGGGTCTCTAGCAGCAGACCCCGGGTCAGAAACTCTCGTTATCTCATCCTGTAGCCGGCACAAGGCGGAACATCGACTCTCCAATTCGTCCTTTAATAGCACGTTCTGTTCCAACCACAACTTGAGTTCGGTCTGTATCTCTCTCAAGTGTCTGTATATCGGCCGACCTTCGGACTTCAAAGATTGGTGATTAGCACTTGAATCTTGTTTCTTGTCGTCAGACAACTTTGATAACTCAACTTGCAGATCGCGGAAACTTGTTTGGAAAGTCTGCACCTGATGGATCGACGTGCTGAATCTCAACCAGAATTCGATGTTTTCCTCTAGGAGCTCGTCAATCTCCACTCGGAACTTCTCTTCCATGGTTGAAACAGCTGGAGCTTTACTTGCTCTTGTTTCTGCCTCTCTAGTAGAAGGATTCTTCATGAAACCTTGGAAATTATGTTGAAGCAGCAATTTGTAGAGCGGCTGCTTCTTCTTCTGCAGTGACGATGGGCTCGATTCTTGCGAGCTAGATCCACCAGGGATGCTTTCTTGGGGATTTTCTTTATTCGAAGCCTTATCTTCTGATGCAGCAACGTCTTCAGCACCATCTGGCTTTCCATTTAGCATGCCTAACTTCTTACGAAGAGCCGTGATCTCCTCATCCTTTGAAACGTTGTCGTTTCGCAAATCCCTGATCTGCATTGCCAATTCGAAGAGGCCATCCCTGTTATCCTTCTCGACTTCACTTAGCTTCTTCCTCACGTCCTTGTAGCTCCTGAGAACCGAAGTGTACTCCCCTAGTAAAAACTTCTCCCTGTCCTCTACGCCAGTCAAGAACATCTGCCTCCAGTCGGGATGATCTTCACTGCCATCTTGCGAGTCCTGAGGCTCGGTAAACAGATCTTGGTTCTCTTCCTTTTCGTGCTGCACTGATTCCTGGGGTCTCTCCGACATGACATCAAACTCACTAGCTGGTCCAGAGCACACATACATTTCTTCCTCCACAGCTTTGTTGGGATCATGGAGAGTAGGAACATTGTCCTTAGTCTCCCGTCGCTTAGCCTCCGCATCTCTTTTGTCATCAGAGACCTGCTGCGCTTCGTCGTCTTCGATCTCCTTTCCTTGTTTATCATTCGTACCAGCTGTTCTCATTTCATGGAATAACGTTCCGTCGTTCTCATCCTCCTCATCCATCTTAACATTCTGCAGCTTCTCCGAGAGATGGTTGATGTTCGAGTTGGCTTCTGTAAAATGAGAGAGGAGGTTCTGGTTTTGGTCATTGACATTCTGCCTCAGGGTCTTGATTCGGCGCATCTCCTTCTCCAACTCAGTAATCCTGCTGTTCATATTCTCCGAACCTTCCATCAGAGTTTCCTTTTCATCTTCCAGGGTCCGGATGTGTGTGTGCAGGCCATCCGTCTCCGACTTCAATCTCCGCACCAGAGAGGTCTGGGAAGAAACCGCGGATTCCAAATTGATAACCTTTTCGACTAGTTCATCGATTCTCTCTGCCAATTCTGACATAGTGATCGGCCCTTTCAAATCAGAATCTAGAACTTCCTTCAGTTTCTGACCATCCAAGCTCGATTCATCGTCTTGTTGGACCGAGCTCCTTGATTTTGGACTGGCACAGGCTGAATTTTCTTCCTCTAGGTTGTCCTTAGTGATTCTCTCCTCAGAAAGAAATTCGCCTCTGAGAGATTTGAGCCTTTCATAAACTTTCCTTATTCTTTCCTGTTCCTCTCTCGCCTCTTCGGCTGATAGTTCCTGTTGCTCCTGCATTTTGTACAAGGCCTCCTTGCAAGACTTCAAAGCCATCGTGGCCATTAGAGTCCGAGCCTCGTTGTCCTCGATGATGGTACCGATTCCAAATTCATCCTGGAGGCTGCATACTTTGCCTTGCATTTCCATTACCTGGTTTTCTATTTCCCAGTACCTCTCACGCCCGCGCTCGAACGAGCTCTTCACGAACTCCTTCTCAGTCTGCAGCGCCAAGATTCCTTTCTGAAGCTTGTCAATCTCCTCTAGCGCCTCAGCTTTGGTCAAACCGGAAGCAGGAGCTAAAGTCTTGCCCGCGGCCAAGTTCTTCAGCTGTGCTTTCCTCGAGGTCATTGTTGACGGGCTCCTGAACTCTTTCGCAGGGAGCTTCGGCACTTTAGGAATGCGCCGTTTTGCGGCATCGGAAAGATCGCTGCCGGATGGCTTCTCGGAGAAGCTGCTGGCAAAGCTTTGCTCATCGTCGTAGTCATCGACATCGAACTGGACTTCTTCAGGAAAAGCCGTGGCTATTTTCCGGTTGGCGCTCTGAAGCTCTCTGGATAATAGGTCATATCTCTCGGCTAGAGCTCGGTATGCCCGGTAGGTATCTTCCACTAAGGTTTTGAGCTCCGGCCTCTGCTTGTAATACATTTCAGCTCGCTTCGCGAAAGAGTCACCATCCCCATCGATAATCCTCAGCGTGCTCTGGATCTTGTCTTCAATATCTGCAGTTGAACCTCTCTGCACATTAGTACTTCTGGGTTTTCGCGACACACAAATACATCGACTCGACCATGTCGCAACCATAAGATTCACAACTACGACATCCGTTAGATTGGCGCTCTTTGATTCATTTGCACTAAACTTCCATATACCGTTATCATACTACATCCATATCTTATTTAGCAGACCCTGTTACATTAGCCCACAAAGATTATTCATTTTGCAGACTTTGTTCATGATGATGTACTTCAACTTTTTTTTCGCCAATCTTACACATATGTATGCAGAAAACATCACAACATTGAAAGTAACTAAGCAAGATACAATTTTTCTATATGCAGACATGTTGACTTAGCTTTTGAAATGGCTTCTTTTGCAAACTTGCGCATCGCCCAGGTACGAAGGCTAGGATTACATAAATGTCTGCAGGTTTCATGCCGATTTCAATTCGAGACTGGTTTATGTCTTATGAACCTTAATCTCGGTCTCCTTCGTCGATATCATGTCATTTGAAATTCAAGGAATTTCTCTCACCCCCCTGTATAAAGATCGTTCATGTACTGATAAAAAAAAATATTCAGAGACTATGGTAGGAATGGATAAAATCTCTAATTCAATTAGCCAAATCGCGAAATAGCTCTTTCATGCAATCCCTTCATCTATTCGAATCCTATCATAGCACTATCGATTCCCGCTCGGCCTCTGAAAAAAACCTGGAATTGCAAAACAGGAACAGTTCTCGGAGATCTTTTTTCCTTTTGGAAGACAAAGGCGTGAAACAATCGGCCTATTGGTATTGGAAGACCCAAAAGATTCTTCCAATGTATCATTTCTGGAGCCAATGGCTTCGGCTCTATCCTAGAATCAATCAATCAAATTATACTCCTCTCTAAACCACCGCATTCATTCACTTTTGTTTCAGGTCCAGTATTTATCTTCCACATGAACCAGAAGATCAACAAAACCATGATTGCAGTAAAACACAAATTTCGAAAAGATGAGCAAAATGGAGGAGGAATTTGAGTTGGATGCATCACCTTGGAGGCTCTGTTCAAGCCATTTTGATTGCTTGGTCCTGATGTGGCTTGCCCACCACCATGAATATGCGTTGCTTGCTGCTCTTTGCAACATCCTCTCCAGCCCTCTCCTCTACCAAGGCTTAAAGTTTCAAAAGATCAAGGCAAAGCAAAACTAAAGTTGCAAAGTTTAACCCATTGCAGAGAAGCCAGGAAGATGATGGGCAGAGACAGGTCTCATGCAAGGGAGAGGACAATGGAATGAACTCTCAGATCTTAATTTAGACATTTGCTTGCCCACGATGCAATGCTGAGATCTGCCAGTTTTGGACAGAGAATGAAGATAACAGTAAACAGATAAAGAACAAAATGTGTCAAGTTCTTAATTTAGACATTTGCCTGCAAAAGCATACCTGGATCTTTTACCCTGATGTCTATCCTTGTCAACTTTAGGATTTTTATTGGAAAATATTGATCTTGCTACTGAGAAAAATCTCGAAGAAAATAGATCGCGAGCATTCGCACACTGGCTTGTTTTATTTCAATGAAATTAGACCCGATATCCGAACCGAGTAACGAATATTGTTCGTATGTTACTTTCCAATCATTCATTCTAGATTGAAATAAAATTTTATAATCCACATCACGACCAGCATGACAAAAAGAGTTGGTTTTAGCGATAATTGGGGATCACGTCGTCAAAAAGACTTGGTTTTTCCATTGGATGAATACTACTACAGTAATGGAAGGACCCAAAAAAAAAAAGAGGTCGTCTTGGGTTGGTTAGTGACAAAGCAGAATGCAACAGGCGCCAACTTTCCATGCTATAATTGGACATGCCAAAGATGGAATTTAGAATTCTAGAATAACTTGCAAAGTATTCCAAAGCTATAATTGGAATTGAAAGATCACAGCAGTGTATATCGAAAATGGATAGTCTGCTAAAATTAGAATTTACGTTTCTAGAATAACTTGCCGAAATATTCCATATTCATGTGTACGTGGATTGCCTCCTTCCTCTAAGGGTGCTTTTGATTCGACATTTTCCAATTTGAAATATACGTTCAATTCATACCGTTTATGCTCAGATTATTATTGATTTCGCTCGTGCTTTGGGATAAGATGAATATGCTTGGATTACTATTGGTTTCACTAATGCCAGGGCCATAATCTTCACTAAACATAGTATAGAGGAAGATATGATAGTGTAGAATTTGGTTTCCCAAATTTGGGAAACTCATCAAGGAGAAGTATGAAGTTTGGCCAGTAAATATCAACATCAACAACATCTTTATCCCAAACTAGTTGGGGTCGGCGGTCGATGAACCCTTAAATATACATAAAATAAAGCAAAACCGATCGAGAGAAAATAGATAAATATGTAAAAATAAATAAATAAAGATAAAAAATAGATAAATATATATGGGGAAATGACTAAAAAAGACGGTCAGGAACAGGAGAATTACGCCCCTCCATAATAGGGGCGAGGAAATCGGACCACCCAAACCGGGATCGGATTGGACCGGACTGGACCGTCGGTCCAGTTCCCAGTTCTATATAGATTTGGTCTGGTTCCCGATTCCTAATATTGGAACCAGTAGTCAGGCAGTCCGGTTCCCGATCCTAGGGCCGTAGGACCGAACCAGTCAAATTTCTTTTTTTTCTTTTTTAAAGTAACTTATTGATTACTAGATGAATGTAAGTGAATGAAGTGCGGCTCAGATGTCTGTGTTTTGCTGATAAAATTTGGAGGAGGAGATGGGTTTCAATAGAAGGAGATGGGTTCGATTTCTCATGCTTCTGATGGTTCTGCTAAGAAGAAATGGGATGAAGGGAAATAAAAATGTGACTCTTGCTCTAGTAGTGGTTGTTATGGTTCTCATATCATGTCTTTAGTGGAGATTGCCTAAGTCGTTTTGATGAATATTTTTCTGGAAAAGGAATTTGTGTTTCTTTAAAGCTGAGATTTGTTAATCATCTATGTTGCAGTACTTGAAATATTCTTTGTTTTGCATTTAAAGGAAAGGAAGGACCTTAGGAGGATCCTGCTTTCTTGTTTTGATTGTGCAGAACTTATCAAGAATAATACAACTAATGGTTTTAAGTCTTTATCATGAGATGTCAATTCGATCTTTGCCCATTTTGAGTCTTTATCTTGACTTGACCGGGGCCCTCCCCATAATGGTTTTATTGTTTCGGCTAGAAATTTAATCATGCTATCGGTTCCTTGGAATCGACCCGAAACCGGACCGGACGGACGGTCCGGTCCGGTTCTCGGTCCTCGGGGTGGCCAGTTCGATTGCCAGTTCCGAAAAATGGGAACAGGGACCACTGGTCCGGTTCCCAGTTCTTGAGGGGAACCGAACCGGGAACCGATCACCCCTATGCGCCACAATACTAATGACATTCCTCCACTCCGTCCTAAGACAAATTGTACGCCAATCTATTTCTCACTCCATTAAATCTTGTTTTACTACTTCCCCCCAAGTAAGTTTCGGCCGACCTCTTCCTTTTTTCGGATTATGCTCGTGGTAGCAAACTTCTGTTCTTATCGAAGCATCTAGGGATCTTTGAATAATATGTCCAAACCATCTCAGTCTATTTTCTCTCATCTTTTCTACCACCGGTTCTACTCCAACTTTTTGTCTAATATCTTCATTCCTTATCTTATTTATCCCTATATGACCAAACATCCACATTAACATCCTTATTTTTGTTACTCCCATTTTATGCTCGTGTTATCTCTGTGCTGGCCAACATTTAGCTCCGTATAGTATGACAGGTCTTACTGCTGTTCTATAAAATATTTCTTTTAATCTAAGAATGGCCTACAAAATTGTTAATAGGAAAAAGTACAAAAAGACCAAATGGGACATGAACTTTCATCAAATAACATGTTAATAAGACAAAAATGCAAAGACAAAAGCTCTAAAAAAAAACTTCATCATTAAATTATAGAAAGAGATACAATTAGTCATAGAGGAAAATAAAACAAAGACAACCATCAAATTTATAAGAGGAGATCTTAGATGAGTCAATATCAATCCTATTACATGTTCCTCGATGCTGAGGACATCTCTCAAGAGCAGGGGATTTCATGACATTTCTGATTGGCTATCTCATATTAGTACTTGGAAGTCATTAGGTCCAATAAAAAGATCTACATCATTAGAAGCACAAAAGTTGTTCAAAACTGTCCTGACATTCAAACAAATGTCTTCTGGTAAATGGTAAAATGAATTCAACATCAATATTACTTTCTAAAATTAATTATCATTCCTAATCAAAAGAAGTAGAACATATTTGTGTTCACCTAATATAAAAAATAATCTTCAATAGTTATTGAAATAAACTTTACTAATGATGAGCAAGCATACTTACTTACTTAGTATAGATAATCCTCGGGCCTATGAAAAAAATGTACGGAGTAAGATGCGAGATTAAGCTCGGGTGCGGGATCCAAGATGGATTTTTTTTTTTGTTGCACCAGTTAATGTGGGGATTCGAACTTATGTTGGTCGCTTAATCTACAGACAGAAATCAGACCCTTACCTACTAAGCCGACAAACTTATGTCTAAGGTATGGACCGAAACCTAGTTATATGTAAGGACTAAGGAGTAATGTTGTAACTTTTATGACCATAGACTTGTACATTATGTAATACTTAAGAACAAAGATATTTCAGTAATTTATTATACATACATGACCTTAATTTGTCTTTCCTATTGAACCGCTTCCTAAGAAAATAAACATACGTTTATACATTATCTTAATTTAAAATTATTGAGTGGTAATTTCTTTCTTAATAAATAGATTGCACTAGTACTTTGACATTTCATCAACATTTAATGTCGGATAAGAAACGTCACCAACAGTGTGATTGTCTCCATAGTTACTAGGCTCCATTTGTTTCTCGGAAAATAAATAATTCGGAAAATATTTTCCTACGAATTATCGCTTGTATCGCTCAAGATAATTAGTCAATTTAAAATGTTTCCACTATCGACAACAACTTATGTCTAAACGTTTTGGTAGATGATGAAAATCTTTTTCGTTTGCTTCATTTTTGTAAGCGATAGATATGATCATTTTTGGAAAAAAAAAATTCAATTTTTTTACGAAAACAAATAGAGCCTAAAAGAAGCTGGCTCTAAGTTTCGTACATAAATTAGCTGTAGCTGGCTGTCGCCCGCTGACGTTCATTGTTTATTTCCATGCGCACCCGGATCCCCCAGCATATCCCCACTCTGTTCTTTCCTTCATTCGCTCATGTTGCCGTTATTCATCACCACCTGAGGCGGTCCACCGGCCCACCACCAACTACGGTTCCTCCCCGCCCTCTCAGTGTCACGGAAGGTGGAGCAACACCTCAGCCGTCGAGTTGGAAGTCGTCCACATCGTCGACGACCACTGAACACCTTGAATTTGAGGTCGTCGATGTCATTAGTGGCTTGCACGACCCTAGATCCGAGGATAGAGTAGAGGGAGATGAAGGTCTTGTCTGTAGTGGCGATCTCGGTGGTGAGAGGCGGATGGTGGTGGATTCAAAGCCGCGGCTACGGTCGTGGGCGGTGGTTTCAGAGCCCCGTCATGGTCGTGCGCGGTGGATGGGCGGACGTGGTGAGCATGAGTTACGATAGGGTGTGCACATCCATAGGTATTTCCACGATTCAGCAATTAAAATTTAGGCAACAGCCAATTTTTGCACATAAGATTATGGATGAAACTAAATTACAAGACAAAACAAACTCATGTGTGATAGCATTTTAATCAGGTCGTGGGGTGGGGGTTCAGTATTGAATATTGGTATCATATGTGTTGACCGACACAAATATTAACTATATTAGTCGCTTTATGATATGGAAGGAAACCAATATGACGTAATCTATTGAGAGGGAGAAATTGTCCAATCTGCCCTAAATTTATTGTACATACGTCAATTTAGTCATAAACTTTTCAATTTTATCAATTTAGGCTTAACCCTTTACACGAAATTCTAATGTAGTCCTTCCGGTTAATTTTTGTTGGAAATCGCTGACATGAAGCCATGTCGCATAGACAGTCATTGATGACCGAATCGTCATGTCAGCGGCAAAAATTGGCCGGGAGTAGTACATGGTAATTTTATGCAAAGTTTATGCCTAAATTAACATCCATAAAATCGGTTTAGAACCGATTGATTTTCATATAGTTGCGATGCTCATTAAGGTATTTTTCCATGTGCCTCGGATATCAACGAAAGATGGGTAAATTGATGCTGGTATCTCAACACAGCAATGGTAATGGGTACGTTGAACCTAGACGCGCACCGCAAGTCGTTGCAAGTGAAGTGGGAAATCTTGGCGTATGCTTATAACTTAATATAATCTGATGATCGGACGCCGAACTTGCCGCTGGTTCCCGATCAAAACCCCTTTCCGGTCGAGGATATATTTGCGGTGACAGATCCAGTCTCGAAGGACGAGAGTGCGCCTTTAGTTAGAGATTGCGTTTTGTTATTCCTGGCTTTTGTTTGTTGTTATTTGAGATTTGCTATGCTTGAAAGTCATCTATCTACCTCTTGACCTCGTCAAGTTTTATTCTACTGTATGAATGTCATCTTTAAAAAAAAAAAACAACTTATAAGTTTATTTTTGTTTGAAAACATCTTATAAGTTACATCGAATGAAATTGCTGTGCTTTACTAACTTTCGATACCATCCAGTCCACGCTCGAGATTTTGCTATCTGTAACGTTCAATACTTATTAAATGACCAAAAAAACAAACGTTCAATACTTATTAAATGACCAAAATCTAACTGAGCAAAAAAATTTAAGTCCCCAAGACTGGTTGTTATCAAACTTGATTTTCATGTGTCCTGGAAATTTCGTAGCATCTTCTGAAACCGGGCATGATTTTTGCACACGAGGCCCAAGAAGTGACAAATTACCAAATTTCCACGAAGCTTTGTCCCAGTTTCTGACTGAATGCGATTGAAGCTCTGACCGATTCTTCTTCCCTGAAGGTTGTGCAGGAGCAGGTAAGAAAAACAAACAACATAATCAAGAACTTGAATGGACAGGCAAAATCGAATAAAGCTCACAACTTTCCAGGAAACTATGACGGGGTCTTGCTCGATGCGCGTCCTTCAAACCCCCCGCCTACATTTTTCTCTTTCTCCTTTTATTGACTTTTCTGTCCGAAACCGCAAACGAATGCGCTTTTGAGTGGTGGAAAAAACAAGAACATGGAAGGACAAATGGTGGACGAATTTTCGAATCTCTACTGTTTTTAGAGATTTGAGACAAAACTGAAGTAGGTCTTGTCAAACCGCGTCAGTAATTCGATCGATCAATCCATCCATCACTCTCGCTTCCATATTTACGTCAAGGGTCACTGTCGGAACCTATTTTCCATCGATCCATTTACTCTTGATCCGATGTTTACGTCAAGGGTCATTGTCTGAACCTGTTTCCCGAGTCGCGCACGCGCAGTTCTGTATCTTTCAAGACGCACAAGCACCGACGCGAGGGTCCGCCAATCTGAAAATCCCCGGAACAATCTCTCAAGTCTCCACAATCGGGTAAAGTTCAGACACTGTGAATGTGCAAGCGGTCCTAACAATTGATGAGATCGAAAGAGTGAGCGTGAACCCTTGCCCTCAATCGAAATTCCTTGGCAGTCTAACCGAATGTGCCAAATGTAGTCGCAAGAAGATATTGTGGGCACACACCAAATGACAACAGAGCGGGTGCAGGACTGTTAGGCAAACAAGAAGGATCCACATTTTACTTCCATCTTGTACTATGCCGTTTTCTCTTCCGAGTGAGCTTCTCTACATCGTTAAAACTTTTAACTATAAATGGACTACCAATACCACACTTCCAATCAGCTGAACAAACTGAGTTTGAACCAGCAGTGTGTTATCACATGCACGCCCTAGAGAGAGAGAGAGAGAGAGAGTACTAGTAACAAGATATTCACATTATTTACATACTATTCACAGGAGGAGGAACATAGGCCTCTCTCAAGCATGTTTGGCAATGTTTACACCAAAGAATTTCAAGCGTGTACCCACGCACTCTCACACACCACCTCCCTCTTATCCTTCTCATTCACCTCCCTAGCGCCCCTTCCATAGAAACACATTAGCAATTCTGAGTACTAATACTACTCATGATGCAATCGGTTCACTTTGAATAAGCCGACTTCTTAGTAGTAGTAGTAGTAGTAGTAATAGAACAGAACGGTATCTTTATACTGTTTTGACAGACCTTCCATGTACTGATCACTGCAATCCAATGAAGCAGGGTTCCCCAGATTTGTACCCGCGTCACATGGAGATCATAGTCACTTGGAACTTCTCAATGCATATCAACTGCTTTGGAGGATACACAGCCACCGTTCCATATATTTCTCGCTCTCTAATGACGAAGAAGAAGAAGAAGTGGGGTAAGAAGAATTATCACTCAGCACCATAAATATTATATATATGTATGTTGAGGACTCTCTGAATGAAAGATGACAAAGTGTTGCTTGTAGTACTCTACCGTGTAGACATTTACCGTACCTCAAATTAGTAGTCATATTACACAAACTAATTGGCAAATCATTGCATATGAAATGCTCAGCTTGAAGTATCTTAAAACAGAATTGTTGAAATGGTAAGAGGGGTGGCTTAAGAATTTGCATAAAAAAATTGTTCAAGGGGGCAAGGAATGGAAATTATGGCACAACTATTGGAAACATCATCAAAGAAACTCTCTCTCACACCATCTTTCTTGCAGTAGAACAGCAAACTCAATGACATGGGATGAAGACCATTGAATCAGCATAAAAAATGAAATAACACGAAACATCACTACTGCAGAACATTGTAAACCAACAGCTACCAATAACGTGGATAGTGATGTGGTAGCGTCTCTCACGTTGCAAACTTTCTAGACAATGTATATAAAGTACAGTTGCGAGAAATGATTAATTAACAATTGGCTTATAATCAATACTCTGTCACTACACAGAAAAGTACCCATCTCTTATGTATTTAAGGATCTACATCATAAGTTGTTCCGCTAATGCTGAAAAAAGCTCTATCTGAAACTTTTTTAACCCACAGATAGAATATAACAGCTTGCCAGTTCCATTTCTCCTAAAATGAGTACACTTAGTACCTTTGCCGGGAACTGAACAATTCAAGCATTTGCCAAAAACAAGAAATGCATGAAAGATGGTTGAAGGACCAGCATAACAGACCAAACAGAATAATTAACAGAAGTCTAAGGCTACTACAGTAGTGGCCATATCATAGTATGGCGAGTCACTACAGATTTCGACACTTCAAGAACTTCAGAAGGTGAGATTGTTATTGCTTTGGAGGAACTCCTCACATATATATTCTTCTTAAGAATTATGTTTAAACAAACAAAACTATGTCTACAACACACCTGTCCCAACCATCACCACGACAAACATATGAATGATATCAAAGAGCTTCTCTAGAGACAGCTTCTATATCCTCCTGGAAAATAGAATCACATCTGACTGAATTACTTTAGGCAGGATGAAAACATATCAACCGGACAAGATACACTGAACTAGACAAGTTTTTTTCAAAACTAGAAGTTCTATCTCGTTCTAACAAGTAGTTATCAACACTTGTGCAAAAAATCTTGAGATTCAACAGAGAGGAGATCCAAAAGAATATAATGAAGGGCAAGATCTAACTATTAGCGCAAAACAACCATCATAACAAGAGAGAGCATTTCATCTGCCTATCTACCGAGTCGACTATTCATAAAAAAATTGTGGAGTTGGAGAGAACATACCAGCAGGAGAAATCTCAGCAATATGTGCAACAGCACCCGCAATCTTGCTATCTGAATCCTCTATCAGATAGTCATGAACCTTCCCATAGCACGGAACCAACACCGCAAAACTGTCATCAGAGTCATCATCACTCTGGAATCCAGGCCCATGAGGCTCCAGCCATCCAATTGACCATTCTAGGTCATCAGATTCAGAACCCGAAATGCACCCCCCATCGGGAGGCACCAGAACAATATCATACTCTCTGTCGATCTTCCGTTCCTCCCGACTGCGCCATTTTCGCCTGACATTTCTCGATGAGGAGACGGCCCTACTCTTTGCTAAAGGAAATTTAAGATTATCAGATTCCATGCCCGCATCGGGCACGGAATTCACGGGAGACCCATTGGAGATCCTTGGCTCCTTGTGCATCCCACTCCGCAACCACGACGACAGATTGGTGAATGTCAAAGCCATATATCCAAAAAGATTGCTCTACAAACAATTGTTATGGACTCCGAGCCCGGCAAATAGTCAGTATTTCTTACCTGCCGCAGGAGCAAAATTGTCAGAACAGATGACAAAGAAATCAAATAAGCAACTTCGAAACCTCGAAACAAGGTTCTATCCTAATATTCATCTGGATTAAAAAAAAAAAAAAGGGTACTTTCGCCAGCATAATTGATGATTGCTCTTTCTTTCCGTTCAATCCCGATAAACTATACAATCATATCCTTAAAATCTTGCAAGAATCTTCAGGGAACATGCCAGGTTCTCTTCATGATCAACAAATTGAAACAGAAACAGGAAAGAAGAAAAAGAGGACCCAAATCTTTTTTTTTTTTTTTGTAAGGAGAAAAAGCAATCACAGGGAACAAAAATTCCAGCACACGATGCGATGCAGTTTTATTGTAATATACAACGCAGATAGACGCTAAAACGAAGCAGACATAAACTACAAAATACTAATCCGGCCAGCAAGCACACATATTCCCCGAATGTCTTTCCTTAATCTTCATAAGTCACTGGGGTCAAGCTAAATATAGCAAAGTTCAAAAAAAGCAACCCCGTATGATGATAAAATCTCCAGCTACTCCACAAGCTAGCAAAAACCATAACGCGCACGTCTCCTGTTAAACCAACTTCACGGGAAAAAAATCCGCCATAAAAGCCATCCACGCAACATTTAATTTAGTTCAAATTAAGCAGGAAGAAATCGAACTTTTTCTCCTTTTCCCCACTTTTCAGCTCAAGACACGCTTTTTTTTTTGGGGGTCCTCAAACCGGAGCTCACCCTCTCAATAAAAATCACGCCTTTGTCGCTCGAACTTCGAATCTCGAGCGGAGATTCAAAATCGAGAATCGCCATGACGAAAGAAGAAAGAAAAACCGAAAAGCCGAAAGCAACTTTTACAACAGAGATACCTCAAAGCAGACAAAAAAGGGGGGTTTGATATTTATTGCATCCTCTGCAAAATCGAAGCGATTAACGAATTCGATCCCTCTCTCTCTCTCTCTCTCTCTCTCGCTCTCGCGCGCCCGTATGCTTGAGCAGCAGAGGAGAAGAGGAGGAGCAAATCGTTTGGGCTCGAGGCGAAAGAAAGGGGAAGCCGAAATGGCTTTTATCTCCTACTTGTTCTTTGGTTGTGAATTTCATATATATATATATATATAGAACAAACAGTTTAAAAAAAAAGGAATTAAAAAAATTGAATTTTTAATTGTTGCGGTTCTGGAAGTTTCTATCGTCTGCGGTCCGGCACACCGAGGGGGTGTGATTGCTGCGGAAAATGCTAAGACCACCTCTCGGCTCTCAGCACTTTTTAAAAAATAAAAGTTCCAGGTTTCGAAATAAGATCAATATCGCGAAAAACCTCAAATTAATACAATAGATATACTTCAAATTATTTTTTGTCCATAAAAATCCCAACCTATTACACATGTGACAAATTTACCCTTAAACTAATTTTTTTACAACCAAAAACCTTAAACTAGTACAAATGTAATAAATTTATCATCCATTAATTTTCGTTAAATTGGATTAATACCTCAAAAAAATCTCAAATAAGTGAAAATTTCAAACTGATACACTCGTCAATTATCACTTACTATCCAAATCAGTAATTTAATGGGGAAAATTTAACGAAAATTACCGGAGGGTAGTTTATCACATGTGTATCAATTTAGGGTAAATTTTATCACATTTGTATTAGTTTGGGGTTTCTCGTGGTCAAAAAATAATTTGGGACATATTTGTCACAGTATTATTAATTTGAGATTTTTTGTGGTATTATCCCTTCGAAATATTTAATATTTTAATTTAAGATAAGTGATTCTTTTTAGGAATAAGTGCACTGAAAGTGTACATTCAAATAAGTGCAATCAAATATTAAAACTTGTTCGGTGCAACTGAGTCATAAAACATTCAAAAAGTATAATTAAGTATTAAAATTTGTCACGAAAGTTTTAATACATTCAAAAAGTGCAATTTAGCTAATTTTATGATTTCATTGTATTTTTTTGAAAGTTTTAAGACTTAATTACATTTTCCTAGTAAATTTTAAGATTTTTAACGCACTTATCTATTTTTTAAATGATTAATTGGTAGCTCAGTTGGTTATGGCGTACTTTGGATTGTGTGGTTAGGCACACTGGTCCCAGGTTCAATTCCCTAGATGAGCACCTATGATTTAAGTGGGGGGCCATGGCGGTGGGTTGCTGTGCTAGTCTTCCCTGAGGAATAGTCGAGGTGCGCGCAAGAAGGCCCAGACACCTTGGTTATAAATATATATATATATATCACAAAAAATCATAAACTGGTACACTTGTGACAAATTTATTCAAAACTAATTTTTTTACCATAAAATATCCCAAACGGATACACTTGTGACAAATTTACTCAAAACTATTTTTTTACCACAAAAAATCCCAAACTGATACACCTCCCACTGTTAATTTTCGTTAAATTTAACCGTCAAATTGCTGAGTTATGCGGCACATGACAGTTTATGGGCGTATCATTTTATTATTTTTACCATGTGTTTGTCATAGGTTATATGAATTTGAGATTTTTCGTGGTATTAATCCAATCTTACAAAGGGTAAGTTTGTCATAGATGTACCATTTTGAGATTTTTCGTGGTAAAAAATTAATTTATGGTAAATTTATTACATATGTATCAGTTTATGATTTTTGATAGACACAAAAATAGTTTGAGGTAAATTTGTTATATATATATATATCAGTTTTGGATATTTCTGTGGTCAAAAAAATTATTTAGAGTAAATTTATCACAAATGTATCAGTTTTGGGGTTTTCATATTATTAACCCATTTTTAAATGCGTTATTATTATTATTTTTACATTGTACCGATAGGCGATATGCATATTTATTAGTTTAAGTGATCTTAATCTGGGTCATTTCTCATTTGGCACTCGAATTTCTTTTGGGGGGTCGAGATTTGGTACTGGGAGACGTAGTTCCCAAAGCCCAATTGATTATTACTCGTGTGGATGATCGGCAGGGGTATTTTGGGGTTTTTGTGCGAATCAGATTGCTTTTTGGTCCAATGGGGGTGCGCGGGAGGACAATGGGGTGGAGCGCAAGGGAGCGAGGCTCCGGTTGCCACGTCAGACCTTGCGGGAGGTTTGGGGGTGACGTGTGCGAGCAGGGACCAGCCATTTGCGTGTGTGGACGGCTCAAGTAAGTCCCGGCCACCACCGGCCGATGCGAGACACGAGGACATGAGATTAGACACGAAATACATAGAATTTTTTTTAATTATATATGGAATTATTGATTAACGCGTGTTCATCATTATAAATACAAAATTATATTATAAAAAAAATAAACTAAATAATAATTTGCTACAACTGAAAAGATAGCCTATCTTTTAGGCTCAACAAATCAACACATAATTTCTCATTCCTTTTCCTTCTTCCATCCCTCCATCCGCTTTTTCTTCGTTCTTTTAATGCGAAGTTCGAACGTGGAACGCAGATCAGGAAAAAAGGGTATTGGTTTTCGCATGTGCTCCTAATTTTCCGAGGTCACGTCGTCCCAAACCTCATTCGCGATGGCGGGCGACCACCCTAGCGCCTCGCGCCGCGCGACAGCTCGATTCCCCCCCGGTACGGCCCCGGTCCCGAATCAACGAGCCACGAGCGCTCATCGCGCAACCCGGGACTTCAAAAGTTCGAAATACTCATGAAAAAAAAAAAATCCTTGCTCTTGGGGGGAATTGGATAGTGTCGGGAGTGAAGTCACATCCATGTTCCACCACATACGTTGTGTTTTCTCAAACTGGTCACTGAAAGCGAAGAGCCAAAAAAAAGCAAACAAAAGAACACAATGGAGGGAGGGAAAGAGACGAGACCAGGGCAGGACCGCCTGGCAAGTGGCGACAATGATTACCGGCGAGGCGATCTAGTGGTCACCTGCTCTTGAATTTGTTTTTTTTTTTTTTGGGGGCGTGGATCCCCTGCCTATGTTTTTCCTAGGCAGGGTGATCCCCACCCTTCATTGGGGTGGGCCCCATAGTGTGTGGGGTGGGGATCACCCTGCCCAGCCGAAATCCGGGCAGGGGATCCGGATCCTCCACGATGTCCATCTGATAAGGACAAAAGGGCGTGAGCGACAAGGCCCGCCCCTCTCTTGAGCCTCATCTGCTTTAAGACAAGGACGACCCACCGATTTCCTTCTTTGGTTCTCTCTCTCTAGTTTTTCTGCCCAATCATTCATCACAATGATGAAGATTGCCGTCATGTCAACCAATGGTTAATGTCCGTCCAAAAAAAAAAAAAAAACCAATGGTTAATGGTGTCTGAGCTCGTGGGGTGTCCTAGGATGTGATGATTCAACATCAATCTCTCGCTTTGATCATGTGATGAGCATCTATCTATCTTTTAGCCCCCCCCCCCCCCCCCCCCCAAAAAAAAAAAAAAAAAACTTGAGCGCTTTTAACAGATTAAATTACCCAAAAGTAAAGTCGCGCAACATGTTTCATTTGAAAATACGGGCGCCCGGCATCCATGCCGTTATGTTTTCGAGCGGGGAGATGGGAGGTTCGATCCCGATTTTCGGGATTAGAAGGGTTTCTGTAATTAGAAACTCGTTCTTGTACCAAAAAGAAAAAATAAAGTACTAATGACATTTCAATGGACGCGTGTCCATAAAGTAGTGGTTATAGACTAGGGCGACTAGCATTCCCTCTCCCATGGCACGTGCCAATTGGAGCTATTTGGTCAAAGAAGGCGAAAACAAAAAACGTGACCCTCATGACTCATCATACTTCCTCTGGCTTGGTAGTAGGTATAAATATAATAAGAGTGGAAAACGAATATTGATATGCTCAAAGCACATGACTAACGTGTCAATAATTTCGAAAATGGCTAAAAGGAGATATTTTGGAAAGAGGGCTTCTTCTCACGCCACTTTGTATTTTCATGTAAATGTGACATGCTTATCAAAAAAAAAAAAATTAATGAATCAATATGTAAATAAATCCGAAAAAATATTTTGGACTCACCAAAATCACTAGTGAAAGATATTGGATGCAAGGGAAAAATCTTAACCTAAAACTTGAAAATCATCGAATATGCAACTCGGAGCATATCAGTCCATTTCTATAACTAATATGCCCGATTCAATTACTGTCACTATACACCATCAACGTACGCCCCGACATTTATTCATTTAATCTCGATATATCGCATTCCGAGTGGCTGCGGTCACGAAAGATCATCCTAAGCACCGTATTGAATATTGAGGATCTTTTGATGTCACATATGTAGATGAGGATGATTCCAGCCAAGGAGAGTCGCAATGTGCACCTCTCGAGGCAAGAACCTCGTATGATCCAGCCGTCGATTTCATCATGTCGGATCGGGTTATGCAAAAACTACATTGTGGGCCGAAACGAGAGTATTTGACCCGATGGAAATGTCTACGGAGGAGTGAAGTAAGTTGGGAACCCATGGATGCTCTTCGGCAATTCAAGAAGCAAATTGATGCCTTCCATGCCGAAGATACGGCCGGGGCAATGCTAGAATAGGTGGGAGAGAATGTCGCGGGCCAAAAAAAATCTAAGCCCAATAAACCAAAGAAATAGCCCAAGAGCCCAAATTAAAGCCTTTAAACTTATGGAGGTCCAGAACTTTAGATATTGCCAAAGATAATGTCAGTGCACAAGTCTAGTTATTTTTAAGGATAATGTCTCGATATTTTTGGATCATACTATTTGTAGGAATATGAAGAAACGTGTATTTTAAATACTTCTTAGGATTAGATCTCCACTGTTAAATCCATGGGAGATTCAACAGAGGGTGCATGTATAAATATATTTAAAACACAAAGGACTCGTGAGTTGCTACTCTCGGCTCTTCGAGGAAGATCATGCTCCGCGCGGCGTTCCGCGCGTCCCGGAACGCCATCACCGTGAGCGCCGCCGCTCGAAACCCAAATCCGAAGGAGGCAAAGCTGTGGGGCGGCCAGTTTGAAGAGAGCGTCATGCACGGAGACGGTTTACCGAGTCCATCTCGGTCGATACGGAGCTGCATAGAATGACATCATGGGAAGCAAAGCTCATGCCTCTATGCTGGCCAAAAAGATTATCGTTCTTGTGATAGGATTTTTTGTTTTGTTGTATAGGTATCACATGACTGGTAATGCTCTGTCCCTTTCTTATCATAATTGGCTGAGCGAAACCAGAGTACTGAACCTTTCCATTGGTTTAATCAGATCACGAACGTCAAGTCCTTTCAATGAACAGTACTTAAATTACCTGCATTTCACTTATGACATCCTTAAATTTCACTTTTTCAACATAAACTAATTACATTCTAAAGATAAAATTTAGGATTTAAGTGAACCGATTGTAATTTTAGGATTTTCTATCCAAATTTTTTCTGATATTAAAATAAAAATACATGATTGCTTCATTAAAGAGTAATTACCGAAATCAATTATCATGTTATTGTCGCGGCCCACCTCAATTCCTACATATCGAGTAGTGGGCTAATGGATTACTCAGCCTCCAGGACGGCCTTATCTACGGCCCTCCCAGACCCATACCAAATCACAATAGGTGCAATCGAATTCGATCTTTATATGATCGGTGTTATGTGTATGTATACATGCATTGGAGTTGCCCCCCGTATCTGGGGAAGGTAGATTGAAAATCTTATCGAATGGTTGAAAGAAATCGTTCGATTCTACGCAACCAGATATTTTGGGTTTGGGGACTTGTTTGCGCTAATTAGATAATTAATGCTCTTTCAGTACTTAGCCAGTTAATGCTCCTGAAGTGATCATGCATTTTGATTATCATTTAAAGCCTAAATGTATCTAAACAGTGCTAGATGATCATGCATAATGATTCTCTGTCATCCTCGTGCAATTACATATTTAATTCTTACCCTAATTCTAGGAAAGCGATTTAACATGCAAGTTTTATTGAAATACAAAGCTGTAATTAAAAACTCAATTATTTAAAAGAGCTACCGACTGATAGAAAAGTAAACAATACAAGCCAATCAATATATGTTATAATCCCAAATAATCAAACCCGAAGCATGACCGATGTACAACAAATCGGATCGAAATTGACATGGCAGGTCCGATTTGTTCTCGTAAGAAAACTGAGTTGAAAACCCACCCTTTGAAGCATTTTTCACGGCCCCTCATCTCGCGCCTCGAGCGCAACCGACAGCAAACCTGTACATAGACGTGTACCAATACATATTGGGAATAACATCAACTAAGAAGGAACAACTAAAACGAACAAAATCATAGCAAAAATCCGGCTTATAGTCGCAGGTCTGAGCTGTCTTTTAGAGTTAAGCTTGAATCCAAGTTAGGTTAACTTTTTACCTGCCTTGATTCAAGCCTCGGTACTTCACACACGTACGCCATAAAAGAAAAATCACTCAAATAAAATCAAAGTAGGTAACAAAAGGTTTCAAAAACATTCAACGGTTCCGGAAATGGTTAAATGCACGCATAAAAAATGCATCATGAAGTAGCCTACATGCAAGACCCATACTGAGAAAACATAAGACTTGGCTGCTCGCGAAGGGTCAAAAACCCACCTATTCGAAGCTCGTGAGGATGAACAATGGTGGGATACGGTACAGGGGTTTCTCCCTCGAGGTCTGTCAAACTCTCTTTCGCTCTAAAATTTTCCTTCGCCACCACCTTTTTCTAGGTTTTCTCACTTGGTTTTTTGTCTGTTTTTTTGAGCACCAACCTCCTTGGCTCTCTGTCTGGGGTTTGTTCTTGAACCCAGACGGGATTTTTGGGAGTGGTGTCCTTGTTGAGGGGCTATCCTAGGGTTAATAGGCTAATTAGGGCACCCTATGTTTTCGTGGAGGTCCTAAGATTGATCTAATGGCCTAGATTCACTCTTGCTAACCATGAAGGGTCTTGGTCAACTCATGATTTATATTGTGTCATTGTGGACCGTGTTATTATTTTTTTTTTTGTGGCTCAATTAGGTCATGAATTCCTATAATTTTGGGAAAAATTATTATCCTAATCAAATTTTTTTAAAACAAAAGTGGCCAAAAATGAAATTTAAAATAAAATAAAATTATTGACTTTTTCTCAGATTTTTCTGACCTCATGTTGTATTTTTCCTCAAATTTTGACAATTTTCAAGTGAAAAGAAAATTGGAAAATATCGAAAAAAAAAATATGAAGAACGCAGAGATACCTCAAAGCTCGAGACACGCATTTTTGGGCCCTCAACCGTAGCTCACCCTCAAAACGAACTCGTGCTTTTGTCGCTCAAACTTTGATTCTCAAGTGGAAATTCAAAATCGAGAATCGTCATGACAAAAGAAAAAAGAAAAATCGAAAGGTGGAAAGTAACTTTTCCAATATATATTGTTGTTCCTGGCTAGGCTGTACACCTAGAGGGGGTGAATAGGTATATCAATCGAATTTTGACAAATAATGCGGAATTGATAAAATAATTGAAATCGAGATAACACAAGTGATAGCAAAGTGTTGCAGTGCTTCTGCCATATAGTTAATAGATACAGTTGATAGAGGCAGAAGAAGTAGGAAAGCGATGCACACGAGATTATAGTGGTTCGGCTTTTCAGGGCCTACGTCCACTCTCACACACTAACAACCTACTGGCTGGATTTCACTAAGTACCCGAATAAGGGATTACAGGAATAAGAGTGATTGCTTGAACTTCTAGCGCTTCAACAGAAGCGAGCTATGCCTCTACCGAGATCTTTCACTCAACACTCTTTTTCTGCTTCACTATCTCATACAGGATTCACGGAAGTGCTTTCAGACAGTAATGAAGCTCTCTTTGAATAAGGTCGATTATCTCTTGGTCGTCCTCCGTTCTTTGAACTTCGTGCTTTTTATAGTCCTCGTCCTCCAAGCTCTCCGCTGGATAGATCCACTCCGAGGATCAGTCACCAATACTAGCCGTTGGTTGATTGATAGAAGATCACTAGTCGTTTACGGTAAGATTCACCAGAAATTTGGAAAGATATATTCGCCCATACAAACATATCGTGAGACCTTTAGATAAAGAATGTAAATAAGGAATTTGTCTAACATTATGAAGACAATCAAGATATCCTTTAAAAAAGGAAAACCCTCAGGAAATCATTTTGATTGACATAATGATAATATGACTTAGCATCGAAATCTTTTTCAGATCATTGACCGTTAGCGGGGAAGTTTGATCTGCTAAAAGATAGGAAATAAGATTAGTCGCAGTAGATAGAATTTACATTCAATGTGTACGAATGTCAAATCAGTGTACCTCTGTCATATGGTTTGCCTGCCTCTATCAAGATGGATGTGTTAGAGATCAAAAACAGTGAAGTGCAAATCCTTTAAATTCAACCAAATTCTTTTCACTAAAGCATGAATGATTTTGTATACTTCAAAATGAACTACAATATTCATAACAATCTCCCCCTATTTTGATGGAGACAAAACCATTTCCTTAGAGGATGAAAGAATTTTGTAAAGTGAACTTACGAGATGAACTTTCCTGTGGCGTAGCCTCTCTCCCCCTTTTTGTCGGCATCAAAATATAAGAGACAGATATAATTCAAGGGAAATAGCAATTGATTTAAGCATGCAATTTATAGTACGGTAGTACATTGCATGAGTCTAGCAAGCATAACCATGAGAGCAAACGAAAATGCAACATAACATGATGGCTCGAGAATCATTTAGGAGGTTGTGAAGAAGAGGATGGTTTGGATGTGGCAAGGTCAAAAGGGACACGAACAAGGTTGAAAGTTGTCAAGTCACGTAGCCTCATGTCGAACACCTCTGTCAGATTCTTAATTTCTTTGGCCAACAATACTTGATTCTGTGCAAACATGACGAGATCTCCTGACACTTGGTCATGTGCCTTCTTGACCTCTACTTGAAGACAGTCTTCGATTGATTTCATTCGCAGGTGAAGAGCTTCAGTCTGCTTGAAGAGTTCGGCCTGGAGAATATTAACCTGCTGCTGCATCTTCTCTTGTCCCTGCTGAAGATTTGAGAGATGTTGTATGAAGGTTTCAAGTACTTTGGTCAATTTCTCCCCCTGAACACCAGCTTCCTCTGCAAGTCCTGCAAGATCAAGTTCATCAACGAGAACAATGTTGTCTACGGTACGTTTAGCTCTATCACTTCGAAGAGCCTCAAAGTATTCCTCTCGAAGTTTTTGCTTTTCCTCTTCTTTCTTTGTTCTCTGTTCCTCTTCTGCAGCTAGTTCTGCAGCTTTCCTTGTCTTTTCGTCTTCAATTATTTTCATAACAGCTGCGATGGCTGCTAGTTGTGCTTGAGCGATGCTTTCCTTCTCAGATAAGGTGTTGCTTCTGCCTTTGCCTTTGCAACAGCTTCTGCTTTAGCTTTTGCCTCTTCAAGTAATCTTGCATGAGTCGCATCTTCCAACTGAGCCTTTGCTTCTGCTTCTGCTTTAGCCTTCTCACGAGCCTGAGCATCCAATGCTCGGATTTGATTCTCAGTTCTCTGAATGGCCTTTTCCTGGTCCTCTGACAATTGTGAGGCGTTCTCTCCCAATTTTGCACTTTGTTCCATTAAAGTGATTATTCCTTTGCTCATTTCTTTTTCAACTCGTGCCTCTATCTCAACCTGATCGAACTGCTTGCTGAGAGGTGATTGATCTCCAAACATGGTGTTTTCAGAATTTGATGAGACAGAGTCTTTCTTGACCCTCTTTCCTTTCTTCTGAGACGCACTTGCTTTGAGCAGTGCCTTCCTTTTAGGCTTGCTTTGTAACTTCATCAAGGTTTCACGAATGATTTTTCGTGCAGAGTCATCAAGACCACAACCAATCTTAACAACTAACCCATCCTTATCTACCCATCCATCAGGTATAATAGAAAAATGCATCTTAAACAGAGTGTCAGCCCCAACTGTCATACCTGCCAAAATCTCATTCTTCATTTTTGAAGGAGACTTAACGTCCAATGCACGAAACAACTTAGTGATGAGTGCTCCATATGGAAGTTGCCCAGCTTTCTTTGTGACAGTGCGATACATTTGAAAGATTATGATATGTGCTAAGGAAAAAGGTTTACCCTTGACAATTGCAGCCAATAGTCGAGCTTCATATCTCGATACATCTGTAGTGGAGGTGGCCTTTGGACGAATACATCCAATGAGAATTTTATGCACAATCCTATATAGCAGAGGCATTGCAGCATAATTGATGTATGTCCCGACGCCTCTTCTAAAGTCAGTATCCTCTGTAATTAACTTGTAAGCTTCATTAGATGATATCTCAATTTTTATAAAGTCAAAAGCTTTCACTCCAACAAGCGATGCCATTAATTCAGCAGACACTACATACCAGAAATCACCAACTGTAAAAGTCATTCTGTTTGGATTTTTGGTGAAATGTAGGTTTGAATAGAACAGGGCCACCAACTCAAGATACACCACTTCAGAGTCAGTACAAAAATTTTTCAAGTTGAGCTTTTCAAACAAGTTAGAAACTAGAATGCCATGACTATCAAGAAACTCAAAGTCAACTGTCTTATGTGGCATGACTTTCCTTTGCAGAAAACTATTGAATGAGTCATGATGCTGTTGACTCTTGAAAAGTTTTGGCCTAAATTTTGTATCCTTGGCAAAACCACCAACTGCTTTAAAATTATCAAATAGCAAGTCATCATCATCTGTAGCTCTCACTCTAGATTCAGTGTCTTCACCTTCTTCCGTAGAAACGCAAGTGTCCTCTATCTCTTCAATCATCTTATCTTTGCCTTTCGAACTCCTAACTTTCTCTTTTGCAAAATTAACAAACTTGGGGGTTCTTGCAAACTTCTTCACTTCAGAATCAACATCCGACTCAGAATCAAACCCAAAATTCTTCAGAAATTTCTCTACAGAGGAGTCATCTATTCCAGACTCACGCATCAAAGTTATCGACTTTTGAATTCCCTCGAGAGTTTGCAAGGATGATGAGATTGAAATTTCCGAACCTGGACTTGGATGAGTGTTAGAAGTAGGAGACACCTGCAAAGTTCCCTCCTTTGGCGGTAAGTTTGCAGAACCACTTGAACCGTGCTCCTCAGAGGATAGCGACATGCTTTCTTCGTCCACCAAGTTGGTCTGTGAAGGTCCTTGCTTTGAAAAATGAGCAGCTTGGATGGAGGTTCGTGGAGATCGCCTAACAAGGATGGGGTTTTCTGCGGTTTGTCGGAGAAGGGTTTGCGAGGCATTATGGAGAAGATGAACGGTTTCTTTAAGGAAAGTTTGAATTTTTTAGAAGATACGAGAAGGTTTAATGCCTTTTCGAAGAGTGGTTGTGATTTGGGAGTGAGAAACTGTTCCTTTTTAAAGGGAGTGTAAAGAGCGGTTTATTAAAGACAACTGACTGAGAGGTTGTTCCAAGATCCAAAAAATTTGGGATTTTTTGAAAAAAAATGGCAACGAGTAGTTTTTCTTGGAAAGTGGATATCATGATAATATTCAGTCAATCAATCACAACATAATCGAATAAACTCAAAAAGGATTTGAGATCATACCTTCGCTTCTTAACCTTTTTGGAAAGGATTTTATTTCCTTTCTTTCAACCCCTATTTTCTGCATCTGCTTAAGACTTTATAGGGAAGTTAGTATTTTCAAGCCTCTCTTTAATGAAATTGAAACTACTTTTTTCAAGAGACTTCGTAAAGATGTCAGCCAATTGATTTTTAGAATCAACAAATTGAATATGAACATCGTTGTTTTGCACATGATCTCTTATGAAATGATGCTTGATCTCTATGTGCTTGGCTCTTGAGTGAAGAACATGATTTTTTGTCAAGCTGATTGCGCTTGTGTTGTCACACTTAATCTCAACGTTGGATTCCTCAATATCAAAATCTTGAAGTTGTTGCTTCATCCACAAGATTTGTGCGCAACAGCTTCCCAGAGCAACATATTCTGCCTCTGCCGTTGATAGAGCCATTGTACTCTATTTCTTAGAGAACCACGATACCAACATGCTGCCTATTAGTTGGCATGTTCCTGATGTGCTCTTTCTATCAATACGGCAGCCAGCATAGTCAGCATTAGAATATCCAATAAGGGTAAAAGATGAGTTACTAGAATACCATAATCCAAGGGAAGGGTAAATGCTAACATATCTAATGATCCTTTTCACAACAGAGAGATGCGATTCTTTTAGATCAGATTGAAAACGAGCACACATACACACACTTAAAAGAATATCCGGTCTAGAAGCAGTAAGATAAAGTAAGGATCCAATCATGCTTCTATAGAGTTTCTGATCAATCTTTTTACCAGACTCGTCTTTGTCAAGCTTTGAAGAATGAGACATTGGTGTATCGGTCTTTTTGCATTTTTCAAGCCTAAACCTTTTTACGAGTTCCTTTGTATATTTTTCTTGATAGATGAATGTACCTTCATTTCTTTGCTTGATTTGAAGTCCAAGAAAGAAGTTTAACTCATCCATCATACTTATCTCAAACTCATCTGTCATGATCTGTGAAAAATTTTTGCACAAGGTTTCATCAGTAGATCCAAAAATGATAACATATATATTTAGAGAAGAAGAATATTCTGACCATCCCTTTGAATGAACAGAGTAGTGTCTACTTTACCTTTTTCGAAACCATTTGAAAGGAGAAAAGTACTTAGCCTCTCATACCAAGCACGTGGTGCTTGTTTTAGACCATATAAGGCTTTGTTCAGCTTGTAAACATAATTAGATCTGTTCGGGTCTTCGAAACCTGGTGGTTGATCTACATATACCTCTTCTTTGATATAGTCGTTCAAGAACGCGCTTTTGACATCCATCTGAAAAAACTTGAAGCCATAATAACATGCATATGCTAATAATAATCTTATAACTTCTAACCTGGCTACTGTCGCATAGGTCTCATCGTAGTCAATTCATTCCTCTTGTGAGTATCCTTTTGCAACTAACCTTACTTTGTTTCTTGTGACTTTTCCTTTGTCATCAAGTTTATTTCGGAATACCCATTTTGCACCGATGACTGGTCGATCTTTTGGTTTTGGAACCAAATCCCAGACTTGATTCACTTTGAATTGTAGTAGTTCTTCTTGCATTGCCTCTATCCAACTTTCATTCGAGAGTGCTTCTGTCAAATCTTTTGGTTCAATTTCAGAAATAAGAGCAAAAGTACCTGTCACTTTCTTGATAGAGGCTTGAGTTTTGATTCCATCTCGTACATCTCCAATAACAAGTTGTAGTGGATGACTAGACTTATGCTTCCAGTTGTGGTCAAGCTTCTCTTTCTGCATTTCATCTATAGAGGTGGACTGATCTTCTATAGATCCAGATTGAGTAGAGTCTCCGTGCAAATTGGTCTGTTCCCCTTTTTGAAACGAATGCTCTATATCTTCTTCCACTTGAGTGACATAGAGAGTGCTCTTCTCATCAAACTTCACGTTCATTGATTCTTCCACAATGCGCGAGTTTTTATTGAAGATCCTGTAGGCTTTGCTTGTTGTGGAGTAACCAAGAAAGATTGCTTCATCGGACTTCTCATCAAACTTACCAACTCTGTCATTTGCATTTTTAAGCACGAAACATTTGCAACGAAACACTTTGAAGTAGGAGATATTTGGTTTTCTACCACCAAGGTTTTGACTTCGGGTAGGTCCAAATATATCCATATGTAGAACCTGTCATATGTCTTGAGCAACCACTATCAATGTACCACATGTTCTTCTTCTTTGGTACCTACAATCAATAGACATGTTCACGGTTTCTTTGGTACCCAAATCTTTTCGTGTCCTTTTGTGTTAGTAGACTCCATCAATTTGATAAAAGGTCCTTTGATAGGTTTCCAGATTTTAGAGTACTCATTTTTCAAATGAGTTTTATCTCCACAGTTGGAATAGAAAAATTCGTGACCAACAGGTTTTGTAAAATGTCTTTGAAAATGTTCTTTGTAAGCTTTTTTCGAAGGTCTCTGTTTTTGTCTTTCTTCATATCTTGGAAATGTATTTTGTAAAATTGTTTTCTTTTCCATTCCAAGACCATTTTTGTCATAATAAGGAATCTGAATAGAGAGAATATGCTCCAAGGTTTTTGAACCTGTTGAAAAATTATTTTTTATGTGTGAAATATCTTGTTTGTTGAAAACATTCTCTTTTGAGAGAAAATCGTATCTTTCTTGTAAATATGAGAGATCCTTTTTGAGAAAATCATTTTTTTTCGGATAAGCTAATATTTTCCTTTTTGAGAAGATCACGATCTTGAAGCATCACAGAATATTCCTTTTGAAGAAAATCAATCTTTTCATTTTTGGAAAGATCCTGTTTCCTTAACTTTGAATTTTCCTTTTTCAAATTAGAGATCCTTTTAAGAGCCTTTTTCAGATCAGAACATAACTCATTAATGTAATCAGATACTTCATCAGGGATATCAAAAGAACTTACCTCTTTTTCATCCTCTGAATCCGAAGTTACCATAAGACAAATATTTGCGCAATTTTCATCACCACTTTCTTCACACTCGGTATCGCTCCATGTCTCAGCCTTTAGCGCTTTCTTTTTCTTTTCAAATTTTCCTCGAATCTTCTTCAGAGAAGGACAGTTTGGCTTAATGTGTCCACGTTTACCACATTCAAAGCAAGTTACCTCCTTGCTTTCATCTCTTTCGGCAGAAGATTTTTTAGATTGTCTGAAGGGGAGTCTTCCTTTGAAGTTTCTCCCTCTTCTAGCCATCTTTATAAATTTTTTAACCATCAGTGCCAATTCTTCATCGTCATCATCTGCCTCTGATTCGGAATCGCTCGAATTGATCATCTTTGATCTCAGGGGAATTTCCTTTCTTCATTTTGTTTCATCTTCATCATTCTGACGCTCAGATTCATAGGATATTAATGTACCTACAAGTTCATCAATAGTCAAAGGTGAGATTCTCGAAGTTTCACGAATGGTGGTTTTGATGTTGTTCCACTCCTTTGTCAATCCTCTCAGAATTTTGTTGACCCTTTCTGATTGAGAGATCTGCTTGCCATAATAGGTTAATCCATTTACAATATCTGTAAACCTATTGATCATATCAGAAACAGATTCGTCAGGTTTCATCTTAAAAGATTCATACTTTCCAAGCAGAATATTCGTCTTTATTTCCTTGACTCTATCAGTCCCTTCATGGGTAAGTTGCAGACTTTTCTAGATTTCCTTTGCTGTTTCACAAGAGCATATACGGTTATATTGAGATGGAGATAGAGCACAATAGAAAGAATAAATTGCTTTTGAATCCAAAGTTTCTGTTTTGGAGATTTCTGTAATACTAAGCTTTGATTCTTCTTTACTATTTTCTTTTGACGAAGAGATTGTTGGATTTGCTCCTTTTTGTACGACATCCCACATCATTGGATCTGTAGATTTAATGAATGCTTTCATCTTGTTCTTCCAGATGTTGTAGTCTCTTCAATCAAAGTATGTAGGTCGTGTGTTGCTTTGGCCTCCACAATACCTGCTCCAAGGATGTTAGCCATTAAAGATCGTTAGCTTAGAAGCATACACTTCTAAAAACAAGCATTAGGCTCTGATACCAATTGTTGTTCCTGGCTAGGTTATACACCTAGAGGGGGTGAATAGGTGTATCAATCGAATTTCGACAGATAATGTGGAATTGATAAAATAATCGAAATCGAGATAACACAAGTGATAGCAAAGTGTTGCAGTGCTTCTGCCAGATAGTTAATAGATGCAGTTGATAGAGGCAGAAGAAGTAGGAAAGCGATGCACACGAGATTATAGTGATTCGGCTTTTGAGGGCCTACGTCCACTCTCCCACACTAATAGCATACTGGCTGGATTTCACTAAGTACCCGAATAAGGGATTACAAGAATAAGAGTGATTGCTTGAACTTCTAGCGCTTCAACAGAAGCGAGCTATGCCTCTACCAAGATCTTTCACTCAACACTCTTTTTCTGCTTCACTCTCTCATACATGATTCATGGAAGTGCTTTTAGACAGTAATGAAGCTCTCTTTGAATAAGGTCGATTATCTCTTGGTCGTCCTCCGTTCTTTGAACTTCGTGCTCTTTATAGTCCTCGTCCTCCAAGCTCCCCGCTGGATAGATCCATTCTGAGGATCAATCACCAATACTAGCCATTGGTTGATTGATAGAAGATCACTAGTCGTTTACGGTAAGATTCACCATAAATTTGGAAAGATATATTCGCCCATACAAACATATCGTGAGACATTTAGACAAAGAATGTAAATAAGGAATTTGTCTAACATTATGAAGACAATCAAGATATCCTTTAAAAAAGGAAAACCCTTAGGAAATCATTTTGATTGACATAATGATAATATGACTTAGCATCGAAATCTTTTTCAGATCATTGACCGTTAGTGGGGAAGTTTGATCTGCTAAAAGATAGGAAATAAGATTAGCCGCTGTAGATAGAATTTACATTCAATGTGTACGAATGTCAAACCAGTGTGCCTCTGCCATATGGTTTGCCTGCCTCTATCAAGATGGATGTGTTAGAGATCAAAAACAGAAAAGTGCAAATTCTTTAAATTCAACCAAATTCTTTTCACCAAAGCATGAATGATTTTGTGTACTTCAAAATTAACTACAATATTCCTAACATAGATATCTCAAAGATGACACATTTATTGCATCCTCTGCCAAATCAAAGCGATTAACGAATTCAATCTCTCTCTCGGGTGCACGTATGTCTTGAGCAGCAGAGGATAAGAGGGGTGGCAATCGGCCGGGGGCTTGAGGTTGAAGAAAGGGAAGTGTAAATGGCTTTATTTTCTCTTTCCTTTTTGTTCTTAAACAATAATTATTTAACAGGGGATGGATCTGACAAAAACAAAAACAAAAACAAAAACAGGGGAAGGAAAAATAGGAATTTTAATTGCGATCATGGAAGTTTCTATCGCCTGCACACCGATGAGATGTGATTGCTGCCGAAAACTGCTAAGAGCGAGCTCTTAGCACTTTTTAAAGAATAAAAGTTGAAGTTTTGTTAAATACAAAATATTTTAATTTAAGATAAGTGATTTTTCTTTGGGATAACTGCATGTTCTAAAATTTATTACGAAAGCGCAATTGATAACTAAAGCTTTCAGAAAATGCAATCAAATCCAAAAATTTATCACGAAAATGCAATCGATTCTTAAAACTTTCAAAAGTTGAAATCAATGAAAGGATTTGACTTTAGTAACTAAACTAGCTTAACGATTTGTGCACTTTTTGAAAATTTTAAGCCTAACTTGCACTTTCTATAAATTTTGGGACTTAATTACACTCTTCGCAATTTTTAAGATTTAATTGCACTTTCGTTATAAATATTGGGATTTCTAACGGGCAATTGTTCCTTCTTTTTAAATGTACCATCATTATTATTATAGAAATATGCATATTTATTAGTTTTTTTTTGTCAGAGCATATTTATTAGTTTAAGTAATCTAAATCTGGGACGTTTGGAGGTCGATTTTTTTCCGTACATATATGGCACTCGTAGTTCCCAAACCCAGTTGACTGTTTTCTTGCAATTGATCAGCAGGGGCATATAGGGATTTTCAGTTAGATTGATTTTTTTTTGGTAAAATGACACAAATAATCCATGAACTTTGATTCGATGTGCAATGTAGTCCCTAAACTTTTAATTTGACCCATATGATCCCTAAGTTTTAACCCAATATATAATGTGATCTATTGCATTAGTGCTAATTTAATCCTAAATATTTTTTATGCCAATTCGGTTATAAATCTTTTGCATTGGTGCCAATTCAGTCTCAAACCTTTTGCATTATTGCTAATTTAGTTCTAAATATTTTACATTTATGTCAATTGAGTCAATTCGGCCAATTTTGGCCGAAAATCATTGGCGCGAACATTAATTGTCCTACGTGGCGCGGCTTGCGTTAACGTGGATATTTTTTGATATTTTAAATAATTTTTATTTTTTTTTTAAAATTCTTAAAATTATTTAAAATTAGAGAATAATATTTAAAAATATCCAAGTCAGCGCTTGTCGCGCCACGTAGGACAATCAATGTTCACGTCAGCCATTTTCGATCAAAATTAGTCGGATTAACTCAATTAGCATAAATAAAAAAGATTTATGACTGAATTGACACCAATACAAAATGTTTAGGACTGAATTAACACCAATAAAAGGTTTATGACTTAATTGGCATCAATGCAAAAAGTTTAGGACTGGATTGGCACAAAAAAAAGATTTAGGACTAAATTAGCACTAGTGCAATAGATTTAAGACTTTTTTGACATTTCTCCCCTTAAAAGGGAATTACCAAAACTGAATGCAGCTTCAACTCCTTTCTAATGTTAAAATTATCTTAATGTTGGCTTATATTAATTGAGGTTGTAATTATTGTTCTATAGGGTTGGTCTAATAGAGGATGGATATAAGGATTTCTAATGGGCCGAATATGTGTCTGACTAATGTGGGTCGAGTTCGGCCGGACCCGTGATGAGAGGGTCCAGCTGAAAACTCTATAAATAGGGTTAAGACGCCCCCGTCTAACACTCATAACTTCATAAATAGGGTTAAGACGCCCCCAAGCGAGGGGCTGTTTCATCGACGCTAGGCATACGGAGGGAGGTGCCTCAGCATTGGATCATCAGAATTTTGTATCAAGAATGACAAATACTAAATCATGTGCACAAATTTTTTTAAACCATTACTATATTTCTAGATTCTAGTTATGTTGGTCATGAGATTGCTGTATTAAGATTATAGCGGGTTACATCTAAATCCCCAAACAATTCTAGAATCGTTCATGAAAAATGCATACGGCTCCAAAAATCAAATTGTTCCCATAGCAAGTTGTCAGAATAGACCCCCCCACTCTGGAAAATTTGCACAAGAGAAAATCAGTACCTGATCCTCTTCGTGTTTTGCAAAAAGAGCGTCGAAACCACTGAACAACTTCTCGTAGTTCTTACTATACCCTCGACTGAGCTGACATCTGGAAAAATCAGAACCTAAAGGTACGTTTGTTGTGGGGAAAGTATTTTCAGGGAAAGTGTTTTCTGGACTTTCGTCTGTTTGGTTCGCGGAAAATGATTTGGTCGACGGAAAGTACTTTCCAGTCAACAAAGATTTTATTCATTAAAATAGGAAAGTGAATTCCCCAAAATAAAAAGATGAAAATATTTTCCCAAATTTGAGTCTCTCACTTTCTTTGAAAACGGGACTGAGGCCGATCCGGTGCCAAGGCTGGCGATCGGGACCGGGGACCAAGAGCGGGGCCAGGGCCGGCGATCAGGGCTTGGGTTGGGGATCACGACCAGGGCTAGAGATCGGGACCGAGGCTGGTGACCGAGGATTAGGGCCGGGACGGGGATCGGGGCCGACAATCTGGATCAGGACTGGGGCCGGGGATCGGGATCGAGGCCGAGACCGGGGCCGGGGATCGGGACCTGGGCCGGGGCCGGGGCAGGGAACCGTGATCGGGGTCAAGGCCGGGACCGGGGACGGAGCCAGGAAGAGACCGGGGACCGGGGCTGGGATTGGGCCGGGGACGGAGACTGGGGACCGAGGCAGGGGGCCGGGGATCGGGATCGGGACCGGGATCGAGAACCGGGGACCGAGGGCGGGGTAGGGGGCTGACGGCCGGAGATCGGGACTGGGGATCGGTAGGGGTGAGTAAATCGGACCACCCGGACCAGGACCGCCCGGACGGGACTGGCGGTCCGGTTCTCGGTTCTAGGGATGATGGTCCGGTTCCCGGTTCTAGGGGCATAAAAATCGGACCGGATCGGTTGATTTTATGTTTTTAAATTATCCCTAAACAAATTAATGTCATCAAAATCAATTGATTCTAAAGAGAGCGAGATGGATTCTTTCTCATTGGATTTCTTGAGTGAAGCATCTAATGGGAATAATTTTGAGAAGAAGCTAGATACATTCTACATAGTTCAAGCATTGGCGTCCAAATCTAGTAGAATTTGTTCTTTTGCATCAACTGCTTCAAGTGAATATGATATGCACCTTCTGCCGTGGGCATCAGTTGCAGCCTGCATATCACCATCTGATGTAACTTGCAATTTTCTCTCTCAACTGAAGACTACTTATTTGCAGCTCTACATCTCTTTGGGGAGTGTTATATGGGACTACGGGATGTACTTATTTTAAGAGGAGCTCTTGTGTCAGGACTTGCATTCATTTTGTGCAATTTGTTGAACGTTTTCAAGGGGATAATGTTATCAGATTCCAAGCTGATCCAAAGATAATGTTGGCATGATTTTGTAACTAATCTATGGTTTTAGAATTTAGTCTGCGAGGGGATATTTTGCCGTAACTTATTTACACTTGTTATCTGAACTGTAAATGACACTAAAATCCTTATCTACAGAATGTATTGACAAAAAATATTAGAGTAGATGAGTTCTACACATTAGATGCTGTTGGGAGCGCGCAGCGGAAGTCCGATACTTTCACTCGGGGAGATCGCCAAGAGGGAGCCCAAGTCCGAGCCCGTCAATATATCCAGTTGGACCCACCTTTACTCAAAAGCTTAACCGATGTGGGACAACCTCAACAATCTCCCCCTCACACATCGGGCCATGGGTCGGAGGGAGCGACAACCCGCATCTCTCCCGTGTGATTGTTGGGTCCAGACTTGTTGGTAACCTAAGCTTTGATACCAGTTGTTGTAATACTAACGTGGAAATAACCAGGATCTTGCAAATACGTCAATGAGAAAACCTAGAGAAAATAACAAGGAACGATAAATGACACCAGATATAACGCGGTTCGGTCCGAATATCGGTACCTACATTCACGGGGAGAGCCAGCAAGAACAATCCACTATAATCGGATAATCGAATTTACAATCGCTCAATACGCTCGTGTTTCCCGCACCTAGATTATACCCAAACCCAAATGTTTACAATAAAACAACTCTATTGGATAAACAAAATAAACAATAAACTCCCCGAAGCTCTCTCTCCCCGAAGCCGAGCCATGCCGCACAGAGAAAAGAGAGAGTTCACTGTAGCCGTCAGTGATTCCTTGGTGCTTCTTCTGTTCATACGAAGACGATCGAAAAGGAAGCCGTAGGCGCACATTAATATTCGGGAAGAGAATGAAGACGCACGACGTCCTCTCGGTTGCGAAGTCCGAGTGCAAGAAGATTTGTGCTTCGTGAGTTTATTGTTTATTTTGTTTATCCAATAGAGTTGTTTTATTGTAAACACTTGAGTTTGGGTATAATCTAGGTGCGGGAAACACGAGCGTATTGAGCGATTGTAAATCCGATTCTCCGATTATAGTGGATTGTTCTTACTGGCTCTCCCCGTGGATGTAGGTACCGATATTTAGACCGAACCACGTTATATTCGGTGTCCTTTATCGTTCCTTGTTATTTTCTTTGGGTTTTCACATTGACGTATTTGCAAGATCCTGGTTATTTTCGCGTTAGTATTATAACAGATGCAAGCATAAATCATGATTCGTATACCGGCCTCAATGATGGTTCCATTAAAATAATGAAAACTAGAAAGCTGCTCAAATTTAGTTCATTATTGAAAATCATCGTTCACGTCCTTACTTATAACAAGTGGTTGCTCAAATTAAGTTCATTATTGAAATGTGTATAATTTATTGGAATTAGCTAGGAACCGGACCGGACAGGACTAACGGTCCGATCCGCGGTTCCGAAAAATTGAGAATCGAAACCACCGGTCTGGTTCTCGATTCTTGAAAGGAACCGGACCGGACCAGGAACCGATTACCCTTAGGGACTGGGACCGGGACCGGCGGGGACCAGGGCCAGGGCTGTGATCGAGGCCGGGCCGGGACCGGGATCGGGACCAGGATCGAGACCGGGGCCGAGGGCCGAGGACCCGGGGTCGAGGGCCGGGGACCGGGACCGGGGCCAAGGACCTGGACCAGGACCAACGGGGACCGGGGCCGGGACTAGGATCGGGGCCGGGACTAGGACCGAGACCGGGGCCGGGGCAGGGGCCGGGCCGGGGTCGGGGACCGGGGCCGGGGCCTAGGCTGGGACCAGCGGGGACCGACATGGGGACGGGAAAGGGACCGGGGCCGAGAACCGGGATCGGGATCGGGATTGGGATCAAGACCCAGATCGAGACCGGGGCCGGGGCCGGGGACCGGGGCCGGGGACCCGGGACCGGGGACCGGGGCTAGGGACCGGGGCCTGGAACAGAGGACCGGGGTCGGGACTGGGATCGGGGCCTGACCGGGTCAGTTCACGTCAGCTCTCTCGACCTTCTGTCTCTCCTCAGTATCAAAGACAGTCCCTTTGATGAAATTGAAATCGTTTTCCAAATGTGAACCAAACACCGAAAAATATTATCGTTAATATATTACCAAACAAAGGAAAACAAATCGTTTTCCGAAAAAAGTGATTTTCAGGAAACCACTTTCCAGAAACGAATTTCTGAAAACCACTTTCCTTGAAACAAGCACACCCTAAGAATGAAAAGAACCAACTTGAAAATTTGAGAGACGCATCAAAAGAACGAACTTAAAACAACGCCAGTGCATTGAACTAAAGACCCGAAAGCAAAACTGGAACCTTCATGCTAGGTTGCACCGATACCGACACCGACACGACACGTTGACACGTCATTTCTCAAAAATAGAAAAATCCGACACGTCAGGGACACGTCATATTAAATATATATATTTTATATGTACATGATAAATTATTATTTTTATGAATATTTCAATTATATTAATTTAATACAAAAGGAGCTTATGAACAAGTGAAAGGAGAAAACACTGAAACTATCACCTTGATAATAAATTTATCAAACAATCCTCGAGCTATATATTAGCAAGAACACTTGGGCCGTCCGTGCTTCGCCGTTCATGGGCTGGGCTTTTGCATGTCCGACACGCCGACACGCGTGTCCGACACGCCCGACACGTGTCGGATGCACTGACCGGTGTTGGAATTTCGACACGCGTTGACCGCGTGTCGGACGTGTGTCGGTGTCCGACACCCGTCCGACACTAATACGCTGGCTCAATAGAGGTGTCGGTGCTACATAGCTTTCAGGGCGACAAACATTGCAGGAAAATGTGATATGCGGGCGAAAACCATGAGATTTTTGTAGTTTTCGGATAAGAATAAAACAAGAAAAAAGTCGAAAAAAATACAAATATCCATAATATACCTTAATTCCAACTTTTCCGATAAATTCACCTCATACCCAAAAATTAGGGTCATAGGATAATTTTATTCGCAACATACTCTTAGATTCGGGTGGGTAAGCAGACTGAGTATAGAATAACATCATCCCATTCTACAAAGGGCAGATTACGGAATTCTATACTAAATTACCATCATATTCCGTAAGATCATGGCTGGAGTATATAATTTACTTTCTGAAGGCTCTAGGCACATTAGAGAGCATATATTATAGGCATGTTTATTTATAAATGTGCAAATTGAAGATAAGCATGGGATAAACACGATATTAAGGGTAAATGCAAAATAAAATTTCTTACCGATGGATGACGTGCCTAATTTAAAGGTTTAATACCACAAATAACCCAAAATTGGTACATTTATGATAAATTTACCACAAAATATTTTTTTAATCACAAAAATTACAAAGTGGTACACTTGCGATAAATTTACCCTAAACAATTTTTTCGACCATAAAAAATTCCAAACTGGTATATCTATAACAAAATTAGCTTAAACTAATTATTTTGACCAAAAAAAATATAAAACTTGTACAAATATTATCCTCCGTTAGTTTTCGTTAATTGAATTAATACTACGAAAAATCCTAAATTGATACACATGTGATGAATAGAGGGTAAAAACCACATATGTGTACATTTGGCAATTGCCCTTCTTAAGTAAGCACGTGTTGGCAAAATTCGATAATTCTAGTGTGAGGATGGCTTGCTTTACACCAAGATGCAACTACTGTACATGCTCCTTCATGGGAAGTTATGGAAGGAAGTTGTCAGGATGCACGTGTGAGTTGTGTTAGAGAAGTTTCACACTGGTGAATTAATGTGGTGTTGAACAGTTAATATATTCAAGTTGGTCCATAACTCATTGACTTAAGCATTTGAGTAAAGATGGGTCCAACTGTATATATTAACTGGCTCGGACTTGGGCTCCGTCTTGGCGATCTCCCCCGGTAAAAAATATCGGACTTCCGCTGCGCGCTCCCAACAAATGGTATCAGAGCCGATTGTTGATTGGTGGGCTTCCAATCTGTTCTGGTGAATATCTCAAGAAAGAATATGATGACCACATGCCAACGCGATTTCGGGGTCGGTGGACGTTGTCATGTAGCAGCGCGGGCCCAATAGGCGTTGATGGAGATTCAGGTTGAGATGGAGACAACGCGATTTTCGGGCCGGGTGGACGTTGTGGTGTAGCAACGCGGGCTCGATGGGCGTTGATGAAGATTCAAGTTGGTGCGGAAGGATACTTAGATTAAGGGGGAGCAAACCTAACACTGGAGCTCACACGTGAGGGGGAGATTGTTAGTATGCACGTGTGAGTTGTGTTAGAAAAGTCTCACATTGGAGAATTAATGAGGTGTTGAATAGTTAATATGGCCCATAACTCATTGGCTTAAGCTTTTGAGTAAATGTGGGTCCAACTGGATATATTAACGGCCTCGGACTTGGGCTCCCTCTTGACGATCTCCCCCCGGCAAAAAGTATTGGACTTCTGTTACGCGCTCCTGACAGAAGTAATAGGTGAGTGCCCCTATTCCAAGTGGGCAGGTTATCCAGGGATCCACCGCGCAATGGCACCTATAGAGGAATGGTACTTTTGGCCGCACTTGTTTAATGATGTTGAGGCTTATGCGAAGACACGTCTTGTGTGCCGACAAGATAAACTCGAGCAATGATTGGTGGTAAGATTGCTTGAGCCATTTCCCATCCTGGAGCATCCATGGATTGCATTGTGATTGCACTGTGAACTTGCCAAAGTTTGATGGATGTTAGACTCTCATGCTCGTGGTGGATCGGTTGTCCAAGTATACGGCTTTCGTGCAAGCTACAAAAGATTGTTTGGTCGAAGAGGCAACCAGACCATTTTTAAAGCACATACTAGGACATGACAGAAATGATCAGGAGCGATCGAGATCGTCATTTTATTAGGAGATTTCGAACCGAGCTCTTCAAGCCACTAAGTTGGACCTTAACTTCTCCACGAGTCTACATCCCGAAAATGACTGTCGGACAGAGAGGGTGAATGCACTATTACAGTTGTACCTCCGACATTATGTGAGACAACACAGAGAGATGGGGCGAAGTTGACCGATGTTGCTTAGTGCTCTTATGACGTGTAGCGAAGTGGGTCTACGAGCCAAAGTCTTTTTGAGATCGTAACCGGGCAACAACCGCTCACTATGAGCACAAAATAAAATATCGAGGGAGTAGCCCATATGCTTATAAATTCGCTAAGGAATGGCACGAACAAGCGAACTTAGCACATACTTATCAACATAAGACCATGAAACGCATGGCCGACAAGAAGCGCCGACACGTGGAATACCAAGTTGAGGACTCGTGTCGGCCAAGCTACACTCGGTTCTTTGATATATGAACGCGCACAAAGAGTTAATCTGCCGCTCTGATAGCCTCTTTCGAGTGTTGTAGGGAGTTGGGAAGGTGGCATATAAGTTGGAGCTCTCGCCAAAGTTAAAGGAACATCTGGTGTTCCATGTAAGTATATGCTTAAACCATTTTATGTAGATGTGGATGATCCTGACTGAGAAGAGTTGCGGCATTCACCTCTCGAGGCAAAAACCTCGTATGATTAAAATGCTGATTTCATCATGGCGGACCACTCGATCTTGTGCATTGAAATGAGAGTATTTGATTCGATAGAAAGGGGCACCAAAATGTGGCCCAAGTTGGGAACCTGTGAAAGCTCTTTGGCAATTCAAGAAGCAGATGAATGCCTTCCATGCAGAAGATGAGACAAGGATGTCGCCAGATTAGGCAGGGAAAAATGTTACGGATCAAAAAAATTACAAACCAAAGAAATAGCTGAGGAGTCCAAACTAAAGTAGCTAGAAAATTAAAAATGGAATTAGTGCAATTCACAGAATTATAAGCCTTTGTACAATTCGTTTTTGATCTCGATAAAGCTACCCATATTCAATTGGCAAGAGGCCAACCATTATGTGAATTGCTTAAACAATCGAACCACGGTGTCGGGGGTTTGAATCCCTCCTTGCCCACAATCGGCCCAAAAGGGGCAGAACCTTTCCCTGTGAGGGTAAGAAAATCATGATTAGGATAGCGGACCCAAGGCTATGGAACTTGGGATTCTTTTTAAAAAAAAAAATCAATAGAAACATTTTCGTAGATTATGCTCTCATAAAATGGAGATCTTGTAACTAAATAATTATGACTTCAATTTAAAAATAAAGATATAACTAAAAAAAATCTTGAAACTTCTAGAGGCAGCTTAAGTACACCTGGAGTACCATAAGTTGTGTACGGCGATCAGTTTAGTGCCAAAACTTTCAAATCGATCAGTTTAGTGCTAAGTTTTTATAAATTTGATCACTTAAGTGCTAATTTCGGAGAAAATCGTGCACTTCAGTGCCATTTCGATCAAAATCCGGCCAAAGTTCGGTGAAGTGAATTACGTGAATTTTGTAATTGAATTTTATTATCTGATATGGCGATTTTTTTAAGCGATTGCCATGGTGGAATCCGACATGGCTTAAATAAAGGGCGAGAGTGTAAAAACGACGTCGCTGATGTATTGTACAGATAAACGACGTCGCTCTTGTTATCTTCTTCAAAGTCATCGTCGCTCGTGGAGTGAGAGGGACTCGTATGCGTAAATCGAAGTCGCAGTCGCGCTCGCCAAGTCAGAGCTAGTCGGTCGCCATTTAAAGGTCAAATATCGCTGTGATTCTGAATTTCCTCCCATTTTGAGACTGTTGAATGATAAATATTTACCAATGTATTTCAGTTATATCTCGTCGGACCTGATCAATCCTGAGAAGACTAACCAAAAGGGAAAGGCTAACGTAAGATAAGGGACGTGAACCTAGGAAACTCGAAAAAGGAAATGACGCTTTGACCATAAGGTTGCTGAGGGAACATTTAGAGCCAATAAGGCCGATCGAATAACGATTAAGGAATCCGTTGCTAGCGTTATACGATTGGAGCGCGGGTGATGCCGCTTAACCAATGTATAATTTGCGAAATTTTCCTAAATCGATCAAGGACGATCGAGGCCGTCGGAACTAGTAATGAACCCTCGCAATTACATGACAAGCAAAATCGTCTTATCCTGAGTCATCTTAAGTGTGACGAGAGTCACAGAGTCGATACGCGTGACGTCTACAAGAGCCGCACGTTAGTTCGAGATAAACTGAAGATACGATCGACGAGAAATTGACCATGAAATGGAAGCTCGAATTGGCAATTGAAAATGAAGCATTTCAAAATTGGAAAAGGATTTTATGTCGCTTCGCTAATAGTCGTTCAAAATGAGAAAAACGAGGTTTCGGACAAAAACTATCTATTTACCATTTTGCCCCTCAACCTTTTACCCTTGCCTTAAGAAAATTTGAAGGGCAAAAGAGTTATTTAGGACTCCCATAGAAGCTGCAGAAAATTGGAGGGAAAATAAGTCAAAGAAAGTCAAAGCTAAATGGCCAATAATTGGTGACATGCCATGTGTCCATTTTTGGGAGATTATGCATTAATTGCCATTAAATTTCATCTTGTCAAATTTGGCACCAATAATTTGATGGACATCTTCCCCCTAGCTCAGCTCAGCCGTGCACCCTTCTTCCTCTCTTCCATTTCCTTCATTTTCTTCTCCCTCTCCTTTCTCGGCCGAGAAGCCCTCTCGCGGACAGACAAAAATTGCTTCACTGTTCCGGCCATAACTTTTTCGTCCGACATTGGATTGAGTTAAAACCACCGCCATCTAAAAGTTTATCGTCTTTCCGTTCCAACACGGTATTATAAGCTCAATTTGGCCCAGTATTTATTCCCGTAGGTCTGTTTGAATGGGCAAAGGTCAGAATCTGACTCGGTTTTGGAAAGAGTCCATTTTTGGGGGCTTCAGGACTTCAAATGGTTCCAAATTTTTGGTAAGATCTTCTACACTCATAGTACTAAAGTTGGATGAGCTAGGGTTGCAGGTTTATATGAGTTTTGATAGGTTTTCATGGTTAAAATTGGTTGGTTTTGCAAGAATAGATTATGTCCTCTTCGACGGGTAGAGGATCCGTGAGCTTTTGAAGTCCGCCGAGGTGTCGCCTTGGCCCGAAACTTGTTGGTAAGATACCCTAAGACATGATACTACATGTTAGCATAGGATAGGTGAGTTGGATTGAAGTTTTGATGGCCGGTTTGCATGGAATTCCCTAGGAATAGAACCTGCCCTGTATCGGACAGATTAGGATCCGAAGATTGTTGCGATTCTTTGAGGAGTTTGTTGCTTAAATGAACTTGGTAAGTTGATTCTAACCCTTCCCTAGGATGTTGGGTTACTAAAGGGTAGGTCTTTAGTGAAATTGAAAGAGGTTTTAAAGGCTGTTTTGGTGAGAAACACGTGAGAGACCCGAAACCGCCCAAATCTGTTTTTAGCGCGCACCAATTTTGAAATGGCCCGTTTTAATTCATTCGATATCCAAATTGAGTACCGTTTTCGTCCACATGTCCGTAAGATCTTGAAGAATAAGATCTTGGAATTTGTTTTCTCAAATAGATAATGGAAAAATATTAGTTTTCTTGAGAACGAACCTGGTTCTGGGTGGGCAGTTTGTGAATTGAGGTTTTTATGACTTGTCCTTGATTGAGTACCATCTTTTCATCTCTAGGAAGCAATGAATTAAAGCTGTGCATGCTTGGTGATGATATGCCGTGTGTGAATTTGGGCATGTGATGATTAATGGGGTTCAATTGAGGGCTTTAATGCTCGATTTTGCACTCGATGTCGCATGAGGCTTAATGTAATGATATGCATGTGCATGATGGCCGAATGATGTGCTTGAAATGATGAATTGGTTGTGATTGAACCGTGTGCCTTATATGGCGATGAGATGACATGATGGCATGAATTGCCTGTGATTATGATAAAAGGCTTAACGAAAAGAATCACTATTTATTTCTGGCCAATACATTGAGCTAGGGAGGGAGTTACTCCCATTGACCCGACGAGGTCTTGCGGCTAGAGAATCCTATCTTGACCGATCATCTCGAAGGTTGTAAGAATCGAGAGTTAGGTAGTGACCGAATCATCTCTAGGTCCGGACGTGAGAGTCCTATAGTCAATCGAATCATCTCGATGGCGCGGAGTGTCGAGAGCCGCTATAGTGACCGAATCAGCTCGCAGCGAGAGTCATGATGACCGAATCATCTTGCAGCGAGAATCATGATAATCGAATCATCTCGATAAGATGTCGAGAGTCATGTGATTGACCGAATCATCTCGCGGCCTGTTGACACCTGATTTTTGACTATCTTTTATTATAGTTTTAATTTCTAAAATTAATTAAAAATAGCAAAAAAGATCAAAAAATTGCAAAATCAACTTTGGAAGCCTTAGCCTAGCCTTAGGAACCAATTTTGAACAAAAAATATTTTTTGTATTTTTTAATATTTTTTGGAATTTATTTAATTATTAAAAATACCCAAAAAATTAGAAAAATACCATCCGTGGTCAGAAAATTACACAAAAATATTCAGAAATTTTATTTTAATCATCTCTTTAATATTTTCACTTTTTATTAGGGAAATTCGGCTTGGTTCATTGGGTTCCTTCACAAACCTAATCCCGAACCGGGCCTAAAAAATCCTTTTCGAGACTTTTAATTTTCAATTCTCGGTTTTTATAAGCTATGACATTGGACTCCAAAGTATTGAAATGAAATTGGGTCGATTTGCCCTCCAATTTGATCAATTGTAACCAAAAGGGCTTAATTGCATAAAAATCTTTCAATTTAGTCCCCGGTTTCACAATTTTTGAAATTAAATTTCACACGGGCACACCCATTAAAATTAAACACCTCTACCCAACAGTTTTCATCATGCTGAATCCATTGGTGGGCTCAATTTTGGCTAATTCGATCGTTTAGGCCTTCGATTTGGCGAAATTAAATTTCGGATCCTAGGGACAATTTGGGGTTTTCACAGAATTTCAATAAATTGATTCACGAAAATACCCATATTTGATGGAAAACATGTCAAGGAATCCGATTTTGCCATAAATTTCATGAAAAGAGGTCATTTGGGGGGTCAATTTGGCGATTTGGGCGATTTGGCCGAACCGGGTCGGTCGGGTCCGACCCGACCCGACCCGGTCCGACCCGGGTCTGCAGACCATGCACAGAATGTGCAGAATCTGCAGAACGCAGAAGAAAAAACAGAGGAGCAGAGCATGGGGGCGTGCGGCTTTTGGGGAAAAAAAAAGAGAACGGGCGTGGGGGACACTTCTGGCGGAGACCCATGCTCGTTCTGAAAAAAAAAACGGGCGCCGAGGCGGGCGGTTGGCCACGCGAAACCGAGATATTCCCGGATAAAAAACGGAGCCCGGCCTGGGCGTGCGGGGAGGATTTTTTTGGAAAAGGCCGGACGAGAAGAGCTTCGGCGGAGCTTCAAGCATCTTCACGGATCATCACCGGGTACTCAGTGGCCGTCGGCGAGCTCCAAGAAGGTCGGTATTCTCCTCCGATCACCGTTTCTCATACGCACGCCATGTGTTCGAAGAAATGCCAATGGATGTCTCGGCTCGGTTTTGTCTCGGTCGTGTCTTCCCGAGCTTCATTTAGCACGAATATTGCCTTGAGTCTCCACTAGAACTATCCCTAAAGCCCGGCTTGCTATTTATTTTGCATTGAAACGTGCCGGGAAACCATGGCCGGAGCTCCCCGACGCATACCCGAGCCGAGAGCTCGGTCCGGCGAAGCCCACGGCAACCGACCATCAAAGGACCATAGGTAAGCTTCTAAACCCTCCTTAGATGCCATGTGAATGCCTAGAATCGAGTTTAAACAAATAAAATTTTTCCATGAATTCTTCGCCGGAGCCGGTCCGGTTCGCCGGTTTTTAGCGTGTTCATGGTTATTATTTATGTTGTATGTTGATGTGCTTGGTCCAAGGAGTCGAATGCCGCAAGAACGGGCGAAAAATACCAAGTTTCGGGCCCGTTTCGCAATTTTCCGGCGACCTCGCCGGAATTTTTACTATTCCCCGCCAGAATTTTCACTGTTCATCGTCTTCTCCGGCAACTCTCCGGCCGGTCAACGGTCAACGGCCGACGTGGCGTGCCACGTAGGCAGCCACGTCAGCCGGGTGGGGTCCGATCCATGTATTTTCAAATAAAACAAACGGACGGCCACGATCGCGACACGTGTCGCGATCCTGGAATTTTTGGAAAATTAAATAAATGATTTTCGAATAATCGATCCGACGGACGAGGATGTGCCACGTGGCTCACTGAGGGACGTCCGATCTTGTACAAGATCGGACGCACCAGAGGAGGCCACGTGGCACGTTCTAGAGCGTTCGATTTGTAGGTTTTCTAAAAAATGAAAATAATTAATTTTTGATCCGATGGCTATTATTGAGCCACGTGGCTCTCTGTGGGTCGCTCGATCTAGTGAAGATCGGACGCACGAGACGAAGCCACGTGGCACGACGTGGACCGTCGGATCCGGGGAATTTTCGGATAATTAAATAAAATAGATAAAAAATCCAAAAATTGTTTAAAAAATAGGAAAAAATATTTAAAAAATAAAACGGTGTCGTTTTAGGCCGGTGTCGACCCCTAGGGTCGGGCTGGGCGCCCGAGAGGCGCGGGCCGGGTTTGACCCGGCCCGTAAAATATTTTTAAATATAAAAAAAATCAAAAATAATAATAAAATAATAAAAAAATCATTAAAAAATAAAAAATCATAAAAAATTCAAAAAAATTCGGAAAATTCAGAAAAATTATAAAAAATTCCAGAAAATAGGAAATGGCCACATTCAACTGGTCACGACCTGTTTCGGGTCTTTTGACCCCCGGTCTTTCCAAAAATGACGGTTTTGCCCTTTCGGCAAACCGTCTTCCAAAACAAATTCTAAAAAATCCAGGAAAATCCCAAAAATAGGAAATGGCCACAAACAACTGGCCAAGTCTCATCCCGGGTGTTTTAAACCCCGACCCTTCTTAAAATGACGATTGCGCCATTTGGGCGAATCGTCTTCCAAAAATTGAAGAAAAATCAAGAAATTCCAAAAAAATTCTCAAAAATGGGAAATGGCCACAATCAACTGGCCATGGAATATTTTGGGTAATTCGGTATCCAAACCTTCCAAAAATGACAATTCTGCCCTTCGGGCTAATTGTCCCCGAATCTTCCCATTTTACCCCTAGCCCTAAATCACATCTTCCCTAAGCCCTTATGGCTATACTAGGAGGCCAATGATTGAAATTGATGTGCATTGACATGATTTATTTATGCACTTGACTTGCGCTTTCATTTAAATTGATTGTGATTGATAGGAATAGTCTTCCAATCTGCATGAAACCCTGAATCAAACCTATCTCACCCAAAATTGCGCCTGCATGAAATCTTAAATAGGAAAATCACTCGCGTTAGGTACCGAAAGGGCGTTGGTAATGACACCGACGTAACCAAGTCCCCGAACCTAAAATCTCTGGTTCCGCAGAACTGATCGATCTCTCCCAATCGGTCAGTAAGGTTTCCGGTCTACCCTCCAAGAAAGACCGGTGGCGACTCCAAATGCATGCACAAGTTGCACATGCCACCACGACCACGCTAAGGTCGAAATCGATCGGCTCTTATCGCCGAATCCTTTGAAAAATATTCCCGCCGCGATTTGGTATGGGTTTGGGAGGGCCCGCGCCGATCCTAAGGCCCGCGATCCACATTTCAGAGTGGGGGCCACGATCGGTAATCCATTCGCCCGTCACACTAACGAAATTCAATCCCCTCGCACCGTCGGATCGGGGAAAATTTCGGACGGGTCGCGACAGCTGGCGACTCCGCTGGGGAAGTTGTTCTAGAACACTTGGTTCTGGACCTCAAGTGGACTTAGGCCGTAATTAAAACGTTGAGTGATTTTTCTAACCCTGCAGGCGCTCTTGAAGGTGAGGTAAGTCCGCTTACGATAGGTGTTATATGTTTTTGCATATCGGAGTGATAAGGGGTGTAGTCTGTGATTAACATTGTCTTATGCAGGATGGGCGTAGGAATGTATGTTATATGGATGATTTGAAGCGCTGATTGATATATAAATTGTTGCGCATGGTTCACTGCATATTTGAGGATCACGACACTTTGCACAAAGCGCCCAAACCCAGGCCGCGAAATCACCTTTTCAGGTAGCCATAGATTAGGGATCGATATGCAACGCCCTAGTGTGGATTGCGCTGGGGTCGACCATATTCGATCCCACTCACTATCCAAGTCGAGACTTTTATCCATTTGTTGTGGATTGCGCTCATGGACGAATTTATCGACTCGGATAGAGGGAAGCCTCTAGGTTCCTCACCTAAGCCCCTTTAATTTTTAGAGTCAAGCCTCACTTGTCTCATGCGCATGTATATGGATGGTTGGTATACCTAAAACCAAAAAAATCATTGGGTAGCTCTCATGGTAAGGTCCTGCCATTTCTATTTAAATTCACTTGCAGCCTTTCATTTTGCACAATATGCTGCATTCATCAAATCCGATGGTTGAGTCTAATTCCAATATAGAGTACGCATAGAAGAGATGATCTCTCCAAGTCGGTCCCACATCCCGGACGTATTCAAATATGAGCAACGCGTCATCCGCCATCGGACTGTCGGGACATTCAACGGAGTTTACCCTCTTCGAACTGTCCAAGGAATGGTCCAGTAACCATACCAGAAGTTGAAGGACAGGCGATAACAGCAAATTCAAGACACCTACTGGACATTATCAAAAGGGCACCTGATGAAAATGAAGACCCGAAATAGCCGAACCAAAGACACCCAGCGCCGTCCTCTGAAGACCCGACTTGGGGCATCTCTTTAGGTTCATAAGGGCCACGTTCCGATCGTCCCTTTCCTTTTATCAGGATCATCGAGTCTATAAGGAACACCCATCTGTGAGTCTCCCATTTATCTTCTACACCGCGAGATTTCTAATTATTGTCTAAGTGTCTTGACATTGGAATGTGACACTGGAATTTCTCTCAACCATTCGGATTTTTCGGTTCAATTGCATGTCTTACCCAGATGAAATTTTCATTAGAACTCACACTTGGCATGTTTAACCCAAGTACGAGAATCTAACATTCATTTCATAGTGCGCTGGACATGGAATTGAACCGGTCTATAGCATGCATCATTGGTAATCCTTGGTAATTAACTAAAGTCGTCCATGTTTCCTGAATTCAAGAGGAGACATGATATCCAAATTACCTTCGGGAAATCATTTCAATTTGGATGTCCTATCTCTCACCGAATTTAGGACACATTGGAATTGCATTTTTATCTTCTTGGAAATTCCACAGATTTTCTGGGGATTTGCCAAAAGTGATAACCATGGATTACGCTCCTTTTAGTTTTATGTTTTCTCTTGAAAAACATCGGTAAAAACTTTTCACATGAGGTTAAGGCTTGTGTAAAAGTCCTTATCTTCGTTATTCACAAGAAAGCATAAAATTGAAAGGATTTATGCTTTACTACCCTTTCTGACATGTTCCTGTCATTCGAACAGGTAATTTCCAGAATCAAAATCCGAGAACTTGTGTGAAGAATCAGTCATAAGTTAAAATGGACTAGGATGGCATAGAAAAGCGCTTGACCACTCCGGAGAGTCAGTTGGCTTAGGTGTTCGCAATGATGACAGAGATGAAGACACTCATCCTCACCACACATGGGGTACCCCGACTGTCTTAAATTCTAACCCGACTGTCCGACCAGGGAATCATCAAGAAAAATAGTCAACTGATGAGGGCATTTTTGCCATCTTTCAAGACGTTGAACAACATGCGATCAAAGGAGCCGCATTCAGAAGAGAATTAGCTGTAATCTAATATCTTTAAATTTGAAAATTTGTTGATTATGTTTTATTGATCCTCAGGAGTGGTCCTTCAAGAAGATCGAAGATGGTCGACAACTCAAGCCACATGGATGGATATTTGAAGTCAGACAAAGAAATCGGCTTCTCACCAAGACAGCATACCGGGGCAAAAGCCCACCAAGATGAAAAGGAGACATGAAACTCCAAACAGCAGATATCCCCCAAATTGAAAAAAGAACCGTAAAAAAATTGTGAAGTGGATCAAAGTAGTCAATTGGGGCAAATCCTACTCAACTAGGGCAGACGCCACCTGACCGGGGCAGCCGGATCAAGTGTAAAGACGTGTCGTTCCTAATTGATTTTCAATCAGATATTGGCATAATATTTCCTATCTCTTCTTCTCAGGTGAAAAATAGATCGAGAAGAAAAATCCATCTGCGGATAGACAAGAGGGACATGTTTTACATGGCAGACATTTGCCGAAAATGCCCTCATCTGACCACATGCAAGATGATGGTGGAACGATAGATAAGATGGTTGAAGACCAACAAATAGAAACTTGCATTCCCTACAAAAGGAAGAGGAAGATGCCTTCATCAGATGTCACCCCCATTGGGTTGGTAAAAACAGGATGGATCAAATCAGGTTGAACCCCAAACAGACAGCGTGAAGAAGGAGAAACCTGATTAGGATCGACTCTCCCTAAGTCGAAAAAGCTGTATCCGTTCCAAATCGGATTGACTGGTTCATGAGTTGATATGGTTTCTCGTTCTTGCAGGTGATGACGAGAATGAACGGGCCCATTGAAAAATTTCCAGCATCTTGGATGCCAGAAGTGACCAGAGCGGGGATAGTAAATCCGTAGTCGTTTCAATTAAAGCTCCTTATGCAGCAATCGAGTCACTCATTCATTTCATCGTACAGGTGGAGTAAAAGATTGTTAAAGCGTAAGGTGAATGCGACAAGACACAATGAAGAAAATTGTTGCTTGTGAAGTAACACTCCAGGATGTTGAAGTACTCAGCCACAAGTAAACCCGTGCTTGCTGATGTCAAACAACAGAATGATCGAGGGACGTCATAAAATAACGACAAAGCAAAACATGCATGAAGAATTTGGAATGCATGGATGAGACCAAGGAGTGTCGAACGTTGCAGAACATCAAATGCTGAGATCTTCAGAAGATTGAATACACCAACACGGCATGATCAAACTGCCTGCAACTAAATCAGTCAGCCCCAGACAACGCATCCAGTTGCTGGGGGCAAATCACTCTCTACCCAGAAAGGGTACCGAATGTAGGATATGCCGAATTCACCATGTGGATACGTAGGGGAAGTCCCTGAAGCAGTTATCACCCATGAATCATGATGAAGTGGAATAATCAATCAAAGACAAAACACATCAAACCCTTCTAAATGAGAAGGAGAACGATACGGAGCCATCGATTCTGGTAAAAGGACGTATCGTTCCAAAATGATTATTTTCTTGATATGAGAATAATGTTTCATTTCTTTTTCCTTTCAGGTTGGGAACAGAAGCAAAGGGCCCAAGAAGCAATGCCTTCAAATGACAAACAGGGAGTACCCCTTTTCATGGCATCTCAGACATGCACTTTGGCTAAATATTTTTAAGAGCATTCTAATAGCTCAATTTGTGAACGAAACCTTTGAGAAAACTTGAAGAAGTTTATCATCATTTAGAAATCCCTGTGAAAAGAGCGCTTGAAAAGAAAATTTCAAGTTTTCCAGATTGACATATCTGATAAAAATGCTTTCTCTGAATAGAGTGAAAAGCACGAACTCATGTTTCGTTGCTGGCACACATAACATGCATCATGCATATCATGCACATATCCTGCATACAGAGAACCCAAAGGGAGAAATGCCGGTTCCCGCAGGATAAATTTCAAGGGTAAATTGTATCGACTCCAATAGTCAATTATACATGCCCTTTACTCATGAGATTTCTTCTTTTCAATAGGGGAACATCGAACATCTCAAATGGCGACTGTGATCGAGAGAATCACCAAACTGCCACATGACAAATCCCCAGACTGTCAGGCTGTCTAGGGACAGAGAAAAAATAATCGAAGAATCTGGCAATCGAGATAGATGACCAGAATCGACAAAAATTCATGAGAGCGGGCTCCCCTACCTGCTTCGAGGAGCCAAGTCGGGGGCAAATTCTCACGATCCCCCATGAAAGTGCATCGAACCAGGGTTATCAAACCCAGAGATGACAAACACCAAGACAAGCCTCACTGGGGCAAAATACTTGGAAAACACTGCTCCTTCAAATGTTGGAAGGACGAAGTCTCGAAGGGAGTACCTCCTTCCTGAAATTTCAAATGAAGCCAGATAAATCCCCACACCTGTCTCTTCATATGCAGGTGCATGAATGTCTTCAAATCGGATTGAAAATCGTCCAGGAGCATGGGAATGCCAAGGCACGCTGCCAAGATGAACACCGACCAACTGGGGCAAAGCAGTTGTCGACGTGATTGAGGATCGTCTCACGAACAACACCCACAAATACAGACGAGATGAAGCAGCATCCATCATCCACATCAAATGAGAAGCGTCAATAATCGACGAAGGAAAGGAATACGTCAGTAAGGCGTCATCAGGAATCCCAAGAGGGAAGACATCCCCAAAGAGGATGGAGATTATAGCAAAACGCAGGAATGAATTTAGCTGGGGCAGGCATCACCTAGCCATGATGAACCACGTCTAACCAGGGCAAGTGAATCATTTGTGCGCCGGACAAAGGAAGGACATTTCTTCCCTGGCAAAATCCATGGACGCAATGACAGATTCGTCCTCATCGGAAGTAAACCCCAGGATACAAACCTGGGTGAACGGTAACTTTGTATCGTTCCAAATTGATCTCCCAAAGATCCCATGCTTAACATGAGTTTGTCCTCATTTGGCAGAAAATTGGTGGCACCAAAAAGCCACAAAAGAAAGGATCTCGCCCAACGTGGAAGCGAAAAGAAATATCCGTTGTAGGGGGCAAGCTGCCAGGAAATGGAACCCCGCAAAATGGCGTTAGAATACGTCCAAAAGCACAAATTGATCTCATCCGGTTCAAATCCTAGAGAAGGATTCGTTCCCAACCAGACGGGTAGATCATGGCCACGAGCTAGATGGCCGACTTCAACAAGCCTTACATTTGCGTTCAAATGGAGGCGCGAAGCGAGAGTAAAGCAGTATCGTTTCGATTTGTCTTGAATTTTGGAACGCAAACTGACACATAATTCCCGTCTTTGACAGGGGATCGCCATCACGGCAAAACAGGTTTTCACATCCCATGTATTACCCATGGGAACACATGACCAAGGGTAAGATGTATCGTTCTAATTCTTTGAAAAATTCATGAACATACAATAACATGTTTCTTCCGCATTTTCAGGGATCTCCAGCCGCGAGGGACAGGTAAGTATCCCTCTCCCCAATCCATTGAAGATGTTAAATAAAAAAGAGAAGAGGGAGAAAAAGAAAAGCTTTCAGAATCTAATGTCTAGAAAAGACATAGAATTCTAACTTCATTGACATTCATGTTTTAAAACAGGAGGTCTTCTGAGCATGAAAGAACATGCATTGTGCATCATAAAATCCCCTTGACGGGTAAAATTTTTGGAGAAGATGAAAGAGATTTTTTCCAATCAAAAGTTGTTCAAAACTTTCAAAGGGACGTTTTCTTAAAAGACGAGAGGCAAAGCCTAATCCAAACACGTCCTATACACGCTTGAGAGAGAAGTGGAGCGGATCAGATAGTGAAATCTGGACCTACGGAAGTAGGGATTATTCGCGGCAATTACATGGATTGGGACGACGGAGGCATTCCTTTCGTATCCCCAAACACTACAGGTGACCATTGACAACCCCTTTGAACGGCGGTTTTCATTCTCAACCCTGTCAAGAACCACCCCACATCGAGGCAAGAACGAAAGTAATTCCAGCGGCATCAGGAGAAAATGGTTAGAAATTTTCTTGCTCGGACTAACATCAATCTTTGTGTGTTGTTTATATGGTAATCCAAGTGCCATAGGATGACGAGAAGCGTTCATTTCTCTATCCCACACACCGAATCCTTTGCATAGCCAAGTTGAGCCTGCAAAATCATTTCATAAACCCGTTGGTGATCATTGCACATTCCAAGACGGATGCATCATCACTTCAGAAACGGAAGAGTTCAAGACTTAGGGTTTGCGAAGAAATTCCTAAGTTAATGCTTAAAGTTGTTAGACCTTTGGTCACATGTCTAACACGATCTCTCGAAGATGAGAAAAAGCAGGATTTCAAAAAAAATGAAAAGGAAAAGATGATGAGAAAAATCCCTAGTATCAAGAAAGTGCCTGGTAAAAGCAAGGCCGATGCTTGGGTGAACAATTTGTATCAATCCCCCAGTGAAACCTGTTTGAAAGGGGAGAAGAAAAATTCAGAAGGAGTCAGATTCCAAAAACCACTCCTCAAACGGTATCAAGCGCGGAGCAGAGACGCAGATAGAGTTGTTAACCTCTTAATGCAGCCAGAGGCGCTTTCACAAGAATTTGTCCACACCTCAAAAGCGATCGTGCACCTCAAAATTGAAGATGCGAAATGGAAAAGACAGGTGGCAAATTTGCAATGATCACCAATGTCAACCCCTCATAAATTCTGGGCCAAAAACAAGCCTTTTTCGGTCCCCAATCCTACCAAAGTTACGACCCTGAAACAGTCTTCTCTGATTAAGACACTTGGGTTAACATATGGCTTAGCTCGAAGAGGTACGAGCAAGGCTATTTCTTTCTCATTTTGCAGGGTCCTTGACTTGTAAACCCGGAGCAGATGGTGGAATCTTTCATTCAGTGGCTTCGACTCCAAAGCGGGTCCCCCTTGAAAACCAATATCCAAGCCCAACATTATGGTCCCGTGGAAGACCTCCCGACCGATCAAAATGTATGCGCTGCGAATGAGCCTAAAACCTAGGCACAGGTTAGTAGGGAATTGAGTGCATCCCCCATAAGAGACCACTATCGCAAGACAGGTGAGGAGACCTCTTCGGCGAGAAATATTCCAATTGATGTTTTGAGCAAACTCTTTTTGGAATCTTCAAATTATTTGATCCAGATTTTCCGTGCAAGGGATTTGTGATCACATTTGCATGTTGCAAGAATGCTTTGGAAGACCTCCAGCATCAAAATGCACATTTCATGATTAAACTAAAGTCATGCGGCTTCGGCAAGTGGCCAGCCATCGTTTTCCCAAAGATTACTAACATTTTCTTGGTGAAGAAAAATATTTCAGGCTCAAACTTCTGCAGGATACTTGGAGAACCCAGCTCCCAGAATGTCGCCTCAACAAAAACAAAGGTAGAAACCGCCTGAAGGGTCAACTCAAGGTAGATACCGCCTGAAGGGTCAAACCAAGGTAGAAACCGCCTGAAGGGTCAACTTATGGTAGATACCGCCTGAAGGGTCAAACCAATGGTAGAAACCGCCTGAATGGTCAACTTATGGTAGATACCGCCTGAAGGGTCAAACCAATGGTAGATACCGCCTGAAGGGTCAAATCAATGGTAGATACCGCCTGAAGGGTCAAAAGAAGGTAGAAACCGCCTGAAGGGTCAACCAAAGGTAGAAACCGCCTGAAGGGTCAAACCAAGGTAGAAACCGCCTGAAGGGTCAACCAAAGGTAGATACCGCCTAAAGGGTCAACCAATGGTAGATACCGCCTGAAGGGTCAAACCAATGGTAGAAACCGCCTGAAGGGTCAAAATGATGGTAGATACCGCCTGAAGGGTCAACCAAAGGTAGAAACCGCCTGAAGGGTCAAACCAAGGTAGAAACCGCCTGAAGGGTCAACTCAAAGGTAGAAACCGCCTGAAGGGTCAACTTATGGTAGAAACCGCCTGAAGGGTCAAATCATGGTAGAAACCAAGTAGTCCCATCACGTGGAAAACCTCCGACTTGGGAACCTTTTGAAGAACCAGACATTCCCATCGGACGTAGAAAACCTCCGACTTGGGAACCTTTTGAAGAACCAAACATTCCCATCGGACGTAGAAAACCTCCGGCTTGGGAACTTTTTTAAGAAACAAACCATCCCAGAAAAACAGGTAATCTCATCGGACGTGGAGAAACCTCGTCATGGGACCCATTTTCAAAAAAACAGGTAATCTCATTAGGCGTGGAGAAACCTCGTCATGAGACCCCTTCCCAGAAAAACAGGTAATCTCATCAGGCGTGGAGAAACCTCGTCATGGGACACCTTTTCAAAATTCAGGTAATCTCATCAGGCGTAGAGAAACCTCGTCATGAGACCCTTCCCAGAAAAACAGGTAATCTCATCAGGCGTAGAGAAACCTCGTCATGAGACCCATTCCCAGAAAAGCAGGTAATCTCATCGGACGTGGAGAAACCTCGTCATGGGACCCTTTTTCAAAATTCAGGTAATCTCATCAGGCGTGGAGAAACCTCGTCATGAGACCCTTCCCAGAAAAACAGGTAATCTCATCAGGCGTGGAGAAACCTCGTCATGAGACCCCTTCTCAGAAAAACAGGTAATCTCATCAGGCGTGGAGAAGCCTCGTCATGAGACCACTTTTCAAAAGAACAGAAAATCTCATCAGACGTGGAGAAACCTCGTCATGAGACCCATTTTCAAAAATATCAAACAGTCCTAGCATGACGAGGAGAACCCTCGTCCTAGGACCCCCTTTTCAAAATTTAGGCAGTCTCATCAGACGTGGAGAAACCTCGTCATGAGACCCCTTTCAGAAAAACAGGTGATCTCATCAGGCGTGGAGAAACCTCGTCATGGGACCCCTTTTCAAAATACATGTGATCTCATCAGGCGTGGAGAAACCTCGTCATGGGACCCCTTTTCAAAATTAGGTAATCTCATCAGGCGTGGAGAAACCTCGTCATGAGACCCCTTCCCAGAAAAACAGGTAATCTCATCAGGCGTGGAGAAACCTCGTCATGAGACCCCTACCAGAAAAACAGGTAATCTCATCAGGCGTGGAGAAACCTCGTCATGAGACCCCTTCTCAGAAAAACAGGTAATCTCATCGGACGTGGAGAACCCTCGTCCTGAGACCCCTTTCCAAAAATCAAAAAATCCCCTTGGACTTGGAGAACCCTTGTCCCGGGAACCTTTTCAAAAGATCAAATCATCCCAGCGGACGTGGAAAACCTCCGACTCGGGACTCCTTCTCAGAAAAACAGGTAATCCCATCGGACGTGGAAAACCTCCGTTTTGGGAACCCTTTAAAAAAATCAGGAAATCCCATTGGACTTGGAGAACCCCTGTCCTGGGAACCTTTTCAAAAGATCAAACTGTCTCGCCGGATGTAGCAAACCTCCGACTGAGAAATCCCCTCTGGCCCCGCTAGTCAGCGCCATGGGATCCCATTTCAAGCCAAAAATATCCCCTCTGTCACCGCTAGTCAGCGTCATGGGATCCCCAAAGCTTGGGGTGCTCGATAAATCTTTCTGTGAGTGTTTCCTGTCAGTAGCCGGGAAAGGTTTTCGAGGAATAAAGCCTGGGATAGTGTGTCAGAAGCTACGAGGGCCTATATTTAAAAAAAACAAAAAAAAACACAAAAAAAAACAAACAAACAAAAAAAAGAAGAAAAAAAAAAAGGGAACAAGCCCCTCCTTTTTCCGGCATCCTGAGAGCGCAGTGATAAAACCTCAGACTCCGCATGCACAGGACCCAATGGGCAGACTTCAGGTAAGCCGCTCTCCCTCAGGCCCACGTTCGAATTGCAAGAGTAAACCGGTGATTAATTTGAGCATTCATCAAGGACTTAAGGGTTCGATGTCATAGCATTCCTTTTCCCCAGTCGAGTCGGTTAAGATTCAGGTGTCATTTTGTCTTTGAAAGCAACCTCTGACGAGCTCACTCTCAAAGAGGGGCAGCTGTTGACACCTGATTTTTAACTATCTTTTATTATAGTTTTAATTTCTAAAATTAATTAAAAATAGCAAAAAAGATCAAAAAATTACAAAATCAACTTTGGAAGCTTTAGCCTAGCCTTAGGAACCAATTTTGAACAAAAAATATTTTTTGTATTTTTTAATATTTTTTGGAATTTATTTAATTATTAAAAATACCCAAAAAATTAGAAAAATACCATCCGTGGTCAGAAAATTACACAAAAATATTCAGAAATTTTATTTTAATCATCTCTTTAATATTTTCACTTTTTATTAGGGAAATTCGGCTTGGTTCATTGGGTTCCTTCACAAACCTAATCCCGAACCGGGCCTAAAAAATCCTTTTCGAGACTTTTAATTTTCAATTCTCGGTTTTTATAAGCTATGACATTGGACTCCAAAGTATTGAAATGCAATTGGGTCGATTTGCCCTCCAATTTGATCAATTGTAACCAAAAGGGCTTAATTGCATAAAAATCTTTCAATTTAGTCCTCGGTTTCACAATTTTTGAAATTAAATTTCACACGGGCACACCCATTAAAATTAAACACCTCTACCCAACAGTTTTCATCATGCTGAATCCATTGGTGGGCTCAATTTTGGCTAATTCGATCGTTTAGGCCTTCGATTTGGCGAAATTAAATTTCGGATCCTAGGGACAATTTGGGGTTTTCACAGAATTTCAATAAATTGATTCACGAAAATACCCATATTTGATGGAAAACATGTCAAGGAATCCGATTTTGCCATCAATTTCATGAAAAGAGGTCATTTGGGGGGTTAATTTGGCGATTTGGGCGATTTGGCCGAACCGGGTCGGTCGGGTCCGACCCGGTCCGACCCGGGTCTGCAGACCATGCACAGAATGTGCAGAATCTGCAGAACGCAGAAGAAAAAACAGGGGAGCAGAGCATGGGGGCGTGCGGCTTTTGGGGAAAAAAAAAGGGCGCCGAGGCGGGCGGTCGGCCACGCGAAACCGAGATATTCCCGGATAAAAAACGGAGCCCGGCCTGGGCGTGCGGGGAGGATTTTTTTGGAAAAGGCCGGACGATAAGAGCTTCGGCGGAGCTTCAAGCATCTTCACGGATCATCACCGGGTACTCAGTGGCCGTCGGCGAGCTCCAAGAAGGTCGGTATTCTCCTCCGATCACCGTTTCTCATACGCACGCCATGTGTTCGAAGAAATGCCGATGGATGTCTCGGCTCGGTTTTGTCTCGGCCGTGTCTTCCCGAGCTTCATTTAGCACGAATATTGCCTTGAGTCTCCACTAGAACTATCCCTAAAGCCCGGCTTGCTATTTATTTTGCATTGAAACGTGCCGGGAAACCATGGCCGGAGCTCCCCGACGCATACCCGAGCCGAGAGCTCGGTCCGGCGAAGCCCACGGCAACCGACCATCAAAGGACCATAGGTAAGCTTCTAAACCCTCCTTAGATGCCATGTGAATGCCTAGAATCGAGTTTAAACAAATAAAATTTTTCCATGAATTCTTCGCCGGAGCCGGTCCGGTTCGCCGGTTTTTAGCGTGTTCATGGTTATTATTTATGTTGTATGTTGATGTGCTTGGTCCAAGTAGTCGAATGCCGCAAGAACGGGCGAAAAATACCAAGTTTCGGGCCCGTTTCGCAATTTTCCGGCGACCTCGCCGGAATTTTTACTATTCCCGCCAGAATTTTCACTGTTCATCGTCTTCTCCGGCAACTCTCCGGCCGGTCAACGGTCAACGGCCGACGTGGCGTGCCACGTAGGCAGCCACGTCAGCCGGGTGGGGTCCGATCCATGTATTTTCAAATAAAACAAACGGACGGCCACGATCGCGACACGTGTCGCGATCCTGGAATTTTTGGAAAATTAAATAAATGATTTTCGAATAATCGATCCGACGGACGAGGATGTGCCACGTGGCTCACTGAGGGACGTCCGATCTTGTACAAGATCGGACGCACCAGAGGAGGCCACGTGGCACGTTCTAGAGCGTTCGATTTGTAGGTTTTCTAAAAAATGAAAATAATTAATTTTTGATCCGATGGCTATTATTGAGCCACGTGGCTCTCTGTAGGTCGCTCGATCTAGTGAAGATCGGACGCACGAGACGAAGCCACGTGGCACGACGTGGACCGTCGGATCCGGGGAATTTTCGGATAATTAAATAAAATAGATAAAAAAATCCAAAAATTGTTTAAAAAATAGGAAAAAATATTTAAAAAATAAAACGGTGTCGTTTTAGGCCGGTGTCGACCCCTAGGGTCGGGCTGGGCGCCCGAGAGGCGCGGGCCGGGTTTGACCCGGCCCGTAAAATATTTTTAAATATAAAAAAATCAAAAATAATAATAAAATAATAAAATAATCAATAAAAAATAAAAAATCATAAAAAAATTCAAAAAAATTCGGAAAATTCAGAAAAATTCTAAAAAATTCCAGAAAAGAGGAAATGGCCACATTCAACTGGTCACGACCTGTTTCGGGTCTTTTGACCCCCGGTCTTTCCAAAAATGACGGTTTTGCCCTTTCGGCAAACCGTCTTCCAAAACAAATTCTAAAAAATCCAGGAAAATCCCAAAAATAGGAAATGGCCACAAACAACTGGCCAAGTCTCATCCCGGGTGTTTTAAACCCCGACCCTTCTTAAAATGACGATTGCGCCCTTTGGGCGAATCGTCTTCCAAAAATTGAAGAAAAATCAAGAAATTTCAAAAAAATTCTCAAAAATGGGAAATGGCCACAATCAACTGGCCATGGAATATTTTGGGTAATTCGGTATCCAAACCTTCCAAAAATGACAATTCTGCCCTTCGGGCTAATTGTCCCCGAATCTTCCCATTTTACCCCTAGCCCTAAATCACATCTTCCCTAAGCCCTTATGGTTATACTAGGAGGCCAATGATTGAAATTGATGTGCATTGACATGATTTATTTATGCACTTGACTTGCGCTTTCATTTAAATTGATTGTGATTGATAGGAATAGTCTTCCAATCTGCATGAAACCCTGAATCAAACCTATCTCACCCAAAATTGCGCCTGCATGAAATCTTAAATAGGAAAATCACTCGCGTTAGGTACCGAAAGGGCGTTGGTAATGACACCGACGTAACCAAGTCCCCGAACCTAAAATCTCTGGTTCCGCAGAACTGATCGATCTCTCCCAATCGGTCAGTAAGGTTTCCGGTCTACCCTCCAAGAAAGACCGGTGGCGACTCCAAATGCATGCACAAGTTTCACATGCCACCACGACCACGCTAAGGTCGAAATCGATCGGCTCTTATTGCCGAATCCTTTGAAAAATATTCCCGCAGCGATTTGGTATGGGCCTGGGAGGGCCCGCGCCGATCCTAAGGCCCGCGATCCACATTTCAGAGTGGGGGCCGCGATCGGTAATCCATTCGCCCGTCACACTAACGAAATTCAATCCCCTCGCACCGTCGGATCGGGGAAAATTTCGGACGGGTCGCGACACGGCCCAAGGAGGACGACCCTTGATGGGCGTAAAGAAGATAAAAGACTGAAACATGATCTTTGATGTGTTTCCAAGTCTATATGCTTGAATTGGCTGGAATGCCTAAAGTGCATGGAATGTCTATTATGCCTGTATGGCTTGAGAAATTCGGATTAGAAGGTGAAAGTATGAAAGACATGAACTTGATGACCTGATATGTCTGAGTTGCTTTGTTATTCCAATTGCTTGAATGTCATGTGTGAAAAGTAATTTTTCAAAACTTGCATATTTTCAAACGTGCTTGGAGGTACCGATAGTCTAGCTTAGGGTTAGGGTTAACTTACTGAGATTATTATCTCACCCCGTCGTGGGACCAATATTTTCAGGTCTTAGACAATGAAAACCCGAGCTTGCCATGGATTGGCATTTGATGAAGTCACTGGATGAAATGGTTATGAATCTATTCTCGACCTTAGGGTTATGAATATGAAAGTTGGGGATTTAGAGTTGTAACCTCTGAAGTATGATTGACCTTTATGAAAGGTGTACCATTTTAATCCTAAGTCATCTTGTTCATTTTGTATGGGATGTTTTCTCGGTTCCGCATGCGTTTATAATTTAAAAGTTTTATGTTATTGGCCGTTGGATCTTGGGAGTTCATTAAAGGTAACGGCGAAGGTGGGATGCTCGCGTGCCCGCCGGGCATGGGCGTGACAGTTGCCGTCGCCTGCTCGTCATTGTGAGGTATGCGTCTGCGTCCTCTGTCCCTCTCTCAAAGTGAGACCCGAGCCAAAATTAGGGTGAAATGAGGGCTTCGACGAGAAAATTAGGGTTAGGGGCAAAATTAGGGGCAAATATGGTAAAATGAAGGCTCGAATTGATGCATTGAGAACGTATACTGATTTAATCACAACCTCTGTGGTTGATTTGTTGATAAAAGGAAAATAGTGGCCCCCGAGGGCCCTTCTGTCCCTTTCGAATATGAATTTTTTGCTTCCCAAAGGTTCTGTTGTTTAATCAGACCTCTAAGGTCTTTGCAGTGTAAAATTACTTTTTGTTTGCTATGGGGACCTGAAACTGCGGAATCTAAAACAATGTGCATTGGTTGTCATGTTCCTTTGTTGATACTACACAATAAATAATGAGTCTTTAATCAAATAGCAGGCCTGTGGGGACCTCCATGTGCATTTGTTGTTGACTATGGTCCCAAAAGCTGATACCTTTACTAATTTTTGTTTCTTTTCGTGCAGGCATGGACAAGAATCTTGTTGCTGTCATTATTTGTTATGGAGGAAATTTTGTCATTGGCACCGACGAGTATGAATACGAAGGTGGAAATGAAGGAACAATTTCGTGGATGTCAGAACGTTGTCGTATGTTTCTTTCGTGAGGGATATAGTGCACTTATATAACCTCAAAGTAGGTAAATTACTTTATTGTCTTCTTGGGAAGGATTTGAGGGATGGGATGAGAGAGTTGTGGGATGTTAATGGGTTTCAAGATCTTATTAGTCACTATCTCCAAAAGTTTATGTAGACAGTGATAGCGATGATGATGATGATGATGATGCTCGGGATGAAGACAGAACTGAAACAAGAGAAGTTGGCATTGATCCCACTTCTCATAGAGGTTAAACTATTGTAGAAGGGCATGAGGAATGGACAGATAGGGAGGATTAGGTTAATAGGCAAGATCTTGGGGAGGGGGAGGAGGGGAGATAGGACATGTAGGAGGGAAGGGAGGACAAGGAGGAGTGAGGAGTAAGCAATACATATGATGAGACAATTACTGGATTAGAATGGAAAATTGCAGAATCTAGTGATGATGATGACGATGATGAAGCTGTGGAAAATGTCAGCTTCGTAGTAGACGACGACGACGATGAGGAGCTGCAAAGGTCAAGGAAAATCCGCAAGGACTTTGCGAGGAAAAAACATGTAGGCTGGGGAGAATTAGAGAGAGGTGAAGCAGCAACTGGAGAAGAACATACACCTGTTACAACTACTGGTCCTGCTATAGCTACTGCTAACGATGAAGATATTGACAGTGACGATTGGATTGGTACTTATGGTGATGAGTCTGAACAAAAAGGACAAGTTGCAACTGTGTGTAGAAGGAAAAGTAAGTACCCTTCCTATGATCCATATGTAGCTAATCCTGTTTTGAGCCTTGGTATGAAATTTGAGGATTCCAAACAGTTTAAGGATGCCATCCTGAAGAGCTCCATTGCTGAGTAGAGGACTCTAGAATTTCTTCGAAATACAAATGAGTATGTGAGAGCTAGGTGTCCACAACGTAATTGTGGATGGAAGATCTACGCAGCACTAAGCAAGAGGAGTGGGTCATTCCAAATTAGATCATTACAAGAGGAACATACATGTTCATTTATTTTTTACAACAAAAGGATAACAAGTACGTGGTTGTCGAAGCAGTTCTTCAACACGATCAAGGCGATGCCGGAGATTAAGAGTCCTCACTTAAAGCAGCTGGTGAGAGAGCAAGTAGGGATCAATATGTCAGAGAATCAGTGCGAGAGAGCCAAGTATAGAGTTCTGACAAAACTATTGGGTCAGTACATGCGAGAATATGCCCAGGTGTGGGATTATGCCTATGAATGTAGGCTTCAAAACCACTCAAGTAGGATCTATGCTGAGGTTGTGGAGAGGCCATTGCCTGATGAAAGTACCATGTTTGACAAGTTTTACGTGTGCGTTGATGCATGCAAACAAGGCTTTTTATCTGGCTATAGAAGAATAGTAGGATTGGATGGATGCTTTTTGAGAGGGTTATGCAAGGGTGAATTGTTGGCTGCAATTGGTAGGTATGTTAATAACCAAATGTTTCCTATAGCTTGGGCTGTAGTAAGGATAGAAAATAAGGATACTTGGTTGTGGTTCATAAAAAATTTGATGGCTGACTTTGAGATTATCGACGGGAGGGGTTGTGCTTTTATGAGTGATCAACAGAAGGTAAGACTTGGTCATTATGTTGGTCATTGCATTCTTTTGAAATCAGCTCATCATGTTACATTTTCCCTTTTCTTACTATTATTCATTGTTTAATATTGTAGGGACTTGTTCCTGCATTAGCTGACTAGATGCCACATGCCGATCATAGAATGTGTGCGAGGCACATATATGCAAATTGGGTGAAGAAGTACAAAGGGGATAAGCTGCAAAAGCAATTCTGACAAATTGCAAAGAGCACGAACATGGCTGACTTTAGGATAGCAAAACAGGGTCTGCTTGAGTTGACAAAGGATGGTTTCGAAGCGCTATTCCAAACTGAAGCAAAGCATTGGTGTAGGGCTTTCTTCAGCGAAGAATTCAAGTGCGATATCGTCGACAACAACCTTAGCGAAGCTTTCAATGGTAGCATATTAGCCGCAAGGTGCAAGCCAATCGTTTCCATGCTTGAGGATATACGACTTATGGTCATGACTAGGCTGCGCAGTAAAAGAGATGATGTTGCGAAGTGGACTAGAGAATGTGGTCCTCGAATTGCAAAGACATTAGATGCCAATCTGGCTGCTTGTAAGTTCTGTCGTCCAATTTGGAATGGCGATGACGGGTTTGAGATCAAAAAGCATGAAGACACATATGTTGTTCACCTCCAAAGGAGGAAGTGTTCATGTCGGGCATGGCAACTAATTGGAATTCCATGCGAACATGCCATTTCTGCCATCCAGAACCAAGAAGAGAACCCAGAACATTACCTAGCTGATTGCTACTGCAAAAGGTCGTATCTTGATCCGTATAAGTTCATGATGCAACCTATTAGAACTAGCAAATATTGGGAGCCAACCAATCGTGATGCCCCGATACCTTTACCATTAAAGAAGAAAGTAGGAAGGCCAAAGCAGAGACGAAGGCTACAAGAGGGAGAGATTTCAAAACAAAGGATGAGCAAGGCTGATGCAAAGATGAGGTGCAAAGATGATGTGCTCGTACTGCCATAAGTTAGGGCACAATAAAAAAGGCTGTCAAGTGAGGAAGCAACTTGGAGGACAAGTGATTGCTAGAGATTCGACAAAAGAACCAGTAGAAGGCCACACTGTGCAGCTTCCTCAAGGGCCGCCAGAAGAGCAGAATGCGTCGACTGTTCACCAACCGACGAGAAAATATACGGCAAGATGATACATTGTTTGCTTTCTTTGTCTTCCTATAAGGTTTGCAATAGTCTAACCTCATTTGTACCTTTTAGGCGAGAAAAAGAAGGGCGAGAGTTAACCAAACTGCCCAACCGTCACCACCTCAAGTGTCAACACAAGCTGCTGCATCAGGGAATGATGTGCAGCCACCTCAAGGGCCAACGGAAGAACAAGTTGGACAACCAATTCAAGTGCCAATAACTGAAAGAACAGCCCAGCCACCTCCATCAGCGCATACTGAATCTACCGTTGAGCAAACGAGGAGGAAATATCCAGTAAAATGTACATTCTTTGTTTCTATTAGTTTATGGCCCCTGGTGTAACCTTGTAAACATACTTCAGGTGAGAAGAAGACCAACAACAGTCCAGCCACCACCACCACCACCACCTCCGGAGCCAAAAGAAACTGATGCACAGCCACCACTTCCCCGGTGAATGAGGGGGGCTCTTGGAAAGAGGTTGAAGGAATATGGTTATGGCCTATACACAAACGAGCGCACCAGAATGACTATTTTGCATGTATGTTTTGTATGACTTGTCCATTTAAGGACAGTAATGTAAAAAATCCTGAATCATTCATTCTGTTATTGTATTGTAGCCTGGGAGAAGCTCGAAAATGCTTATTTTCAAAGGTAGGCAAACCCAAGAGTCAACGGCTCTACCAAAGAAGAGATTGCAAAAGACGATGACAACAGCTAGAGCTCCAATGCAGCCACCAAAGAAAAAGCCAGCAAGAGCTCTATGTCAACCAGTGCTTGATACGCCACTTGAGGAACCAGAACCTCCACATGCTAGAAAAAGTGCTCGGATCATGAACCAAGTCAAAAAGCCATCGAAGGGAGCTAGGGGGTTGTTAACATTGACTGATATGAATGTAGGACATGAGTGCACCTTTAAATTAGTGTTGTTATATGTTGTTGGACACTCGTACCGGTTTAGTGTTGTTATCTTTTGTTGGGAACCCATACTCTTACTTTTTGTTAATGTAAACGGTTAGCTCAATTGGAGCTTCTTGTTATTGAATTATGCATTTATGCTGTGATTCCACTTCTTATTATGTTGGTTGTTTGTGAATGCTATTGGCGGCTGGTTTATATTTGGTGGTTGTTGACTAGCAACTGTTTATAGGTGGTTGTTGATTGATTGGCTGATATTAATTGTTAGCTTGCGGGTTTTGAGTGCATTGAAACCTGCTCGTGCAATGGTAATGCACGAGCAAGTTGCTGGTGCAAGCTCACTTTTGTGTACCAGCAAGTTGCTGGTGCACCCTGGTGCACAATTTGCACCAGCAACTTGCTGATGCACTGTGAGGATACAGCTTGCATGAATTGGTTATTGCAAATTTCAATGATGCACTTAAGTGATTGCTTTTAGAACAAGTTGGCACTTAAGTGACCATTTTCAAAAAAACTTGGCACTTAAGTGAACACTTTTTAAGCCCGACTGGCACTTGAGTGATCAGAATGTACAACTTATGGCACTTGAGTAATCAGAATGTACAACTTATGACACTTATATTATAACCGATAATCATTTGCAACAAAATCATAAAATTAGCTTGCAAACATGTAAAAATAGTTCCAATGCTTACTACAACAACATGTTTGCAATCTTTAAACAGTTCCAATGCTCATTGCAACAACATGTTTGCAATCTTTAAACAGCTCCAAATAAAAAATGTTGAACAAAAAAAAAACATAAGCCCCCCATATGCAGAGCTGCAACAGCATCAGCAAAGGGAGGGACGAAACAACTGCAGCAAACTACATATTTTGCAGCAAAGCTTCAACTAAAACTAAGCATACACTGACTATATACATAGTTACTCCAAAAAACTGATCAAAATTAAAGCAAAATCATATTGACAATACATAGTTAACTAAAAAAATTGATCAAAATTGAGCATACATTGCATTAATCGTTCATTTCAAACAAAATACTTCTGCAAGCTCCTTCATCCAAAGAAATATCATCCATTACTACATTATACAATACAGATACATATCGAACCCAACTTCATCTACCGAAGACTGAGAAGGTTCCTTTGATCACACACATTACACTTACACATTACATAGATTACACAACATAACAAAACGATAATTATGCCTCGATCACGCGTCCTTTGTCTTCGCATCGTTGACACTTCCTTCTTCAATTGATTCGCCAGAGCAGCCTTCAGCTCAGCTTCCCTTGAATGTATGTAGAGGTTCACGCCGTCTTTCAAGAAGCTCCAATATCACGTCTGTGGCTCGATCCGAGAATTTCTGATAAACTCATTTAAAATATTTGCACTTCGACCTCTCTCTATATCTGCCGCATCCATGAAATCTTCTCCCAGGATTCAAACGAGTCCAAGATGTTCTCGTTGGACTCGGTAACCCACAAAAACATAAAATTTCACCATTACCTTTAGTTGGCCGAACCGAATTTGAACCGCTACTGAAGCTCGTTCCATCCATTTCGACTTAGGGCTTTTAATTTTGGGGCAAAATCAAAGCGTTGGAAGAAGATTCATTCAACCGCTCGTTTACGTTCTGCGTTCGTGTTTCAATTTTGGGAATTAGGGTTTATGAGGCGTAATTTCATTTAAAACAATGTCGTCTTCCTCTTTACAATGCTGAGTCAGCTTCTGGCGAGCCACGTCGGCCTCCGTTTGAATGTAAATAGTCCACGTCGGCGCCACATACACATTCCGGCGGCCATGCAAGCACTTAGCACTGAAGTGATCGAAGTTGCAAAAACTTAGCACTAAACTTATCGATTTGAAAGTTTTGACACTAAACTGATCGCCGTATACAACTTATGGCACTCCAGGTGTATTTTAAGCCTTCTAGAGACCCTTAATTGTAGATATTTTCAAGGACAATATAGAAAATGTTACACTTAAAGATATTTACGAAAATAATACCTAGATTATTTCAGGCATGATATTTAAATATACTGGGGCATACATATTTGTAAAGTTAATATAAGATCCGTATTATGAGATATTTTTTATTATGACTAAATCTCCTACCGTGAAATCTACGGAGATCTAACTACGGTAGTCGAAAGGGTTTAGGCGTAAAGCCCCACCCACGGTTGCTTGACATGTTTGCTTAGAGGTGTCAAATGAGTGGGTTGGGTCGGATTTGAGTCGAATCAAATATGATCCGATCCATATTGACATGTCTAATTTATTTTAATATATATTTAATGACACATACTCGATCCGACTGATAACTAATTTATATCCGACTCATTATTATCAGATCACAGTAGTATCAAGCAAACAGTTTTCCCGACACTAGTATCTGACAAAACCCTCACACTTTAATATAAAGCTCTTCTCTTTGTCATCTCTCTCTCTGGTATTTTCTTTCTGGAGCGTGACGCTTTGAAACAAAGCTCTTCCCTTGTCATCTCTTTCTAGCAGTATTTTTCTTTCCAGTACGTGAGAGTGGCGCGCGGTTGCCTGACAAAATCCTCACATCTTTGAGCTCTTATGGAGTCGACAGCCGCTCCTCGCACCATTCCACTCTACGCCAGACCCACGCACTCCTCACAAAGCCGAATCAACTCGCTTCTGAAGCTGAACGAGTTGCCACTCTCCGCTCTTTCGAGGAAGATCAGGCTCCCTGCGGCGTTGTGCGCCTCCCCGGACGCCGTCGCCATGAGCGCCGCTGCTCAAAACCCTAGTTCCAAGGAGGCGAAGCTGTGGGGAGGCCGGTTCAAGGAGAGCGTCTCGGAGACTGTCGAGAGGTTTACCGAGTCCATCTCGTTCGATAAGGAGTTGTATAGGCAGGACATCATGGGAAGCAAGGCTCATGCCAATATGTTGGCCAAACAGGTGATCGTTCTTTCTTTTGATACGATATTGCGCTTTGTTGTTCCCATCGGTGGCTGGTTGAAGGATGGGTTGATTGTTTTTTGTTGAGTGATTTCGTGGAAGGAGATGAATGTGTCGCGGGGGCGGAGCCGAATGTATTTTGTGGGACTTGTCTCATATGATGACGTGAAATAAACAAGGATAATAGTAGTTTGTGCTTAGTTCTTATGTGAGTTTTCTCGCAGGGACTAATTGATAATATTGACAGAGATAAAATCATTGAAGGATTGAGTAAGATTCAGAGACGGATTGAAAGTGGAGAGTTTGACTGGAGGGCTGATAGAGAAGATGTGCACATGAACATTGAAGCGGCACTAACTGATATGATTGGCGAGCCGGCAAAGAAGCTCCATACAGCTAGAAGCCGGAATGATCAAGTTCAGACCGATCTTCGCCTGTGGTGTCGTGATACTATTGATAGGATTATAACATGTGTCATACATCTTCAGGTGGCTTTGGTGACTTTGGCTTTGAAGAATGAGGATGTAATTATTCCAGGAATCACACATATGCAGGCCCAACCAGTTTTGTTGCGACATCACCTCTTAGCATATATCGAGCAGGTAGTCATATGCTTTAACGGATGCCATTTGGTTATATTTTTAGTTATATTTTTGTTCCTTCTTTTTATAGAAGTAGGTCTCTTAGAGCGGCATTATTGGGCATAGAATTGAAACCACATATTTCCTGAATATGACATGATTTATGTGATACAGTAAGCTGTTTAATCATGCACGTGTATGGTAAATGTTGGCTCTTCATTGTCAGAACGCCAACATCCGTTTAAACCTTTCAAATCTAGTTTCATTTAAACCTTACACTGCTTTGTCTTGTAGCTTGAGCGCGATATTGGTCATTTAGTAGACTGCAGAGACAGGCTCAACTTCTGCCCTCTTGGGGCATGCGCTTTGGCTGGAACTGGCCTTCCAATTGACAGATTTATGACTGCTGAGGAGCTAGGTTTCTCAGCTCCCATGCGTAATAGGTATGACTCAATCATTTATGCAGAGTTAGATGATCTAGCAATGTGCTTCTTTTTGGAGATACACAATTTTTTGGTGCAAATACAGACTTGGTTATTCCTATTGTGCTGTATTATGTTATTTACATATCTCTCGCTGCCTTTGAAAATCTTGTGCAAGATGTCTTCTTATAATGTGAATCAGTCAGCCACGCAGCTAGTGTGAATTGGTACAAGTTTGGAGGTCCTTTTACATGAAAATGAAATGAAAAAGTGACATACAATTGATACTCAACTTTAACCAGACAATTTCCTGAAACAAGAAGGTTTCTATGCTCTTTATCTCCTTTTTTTTTTGGTCGAGTGCTCTTTATCTCCTTCAAACTGACATTTTGGTGCCTGTTTTGGTTTGTCAAATCTTGTGGATTTCAAGATCCCTTAGCAGTTAGACCATCAAGAGGAGAAGATCATTGTTTCTCTTGTGCTTGTACACTGTTAGGATGAAGTACATTTCCAATGCTGTTGTATGTCTGTTTTGCATATCTACCTTTTCATTACTCAGCAAGTGGCTCTGGGAAGAGATTGTTGACCCTTGATGTTTTAACCAGTATTGATGCAGTGTCGGACAGAGATTTTCTTATGGAGTTTTTGTCAGCCAACTTTACAATAGCTGAGCATCTTTCACGGCTTTGTGAAGAGTGGGTTTTGTGGGCATCAGAGGAGATTGGATTTATCACACCAACTGACTCTGTTTCCACTGGAAGTAATATAATGCCTCAAAAGGAAAATCCTGATCCAATGAAACTTGTTGGCGGAAAGTCAGGCAGTCTCATTGGAAAACTTGTTACCCTTCTGACCGTTTGTAAGGGCCTTCCTCTGTCTTACAATCGTGATCTGCAGGTAGATTACATTTGCTAATTTCAATTTATTGATGATTTTATATGCCTGTAACAGGCAATCACACTTGAAGAAAACATTCCCAGCACATTGAAAATCGTCCATTACATCCATGAAGATATCAAGAGGCTCTTGATAGTTCATAGATGGATACAAAGTTTGATCTTAAAAGCTGTTGAATGCTGCTGTGATTGAAATATGTTGGTCGATAGAAAATTGCTTGAGGGATCTATATATTGATTTATAGCTGGAAAATTGAAAGGACTAAAAGGATATTCTCTAGGAGAATCATGAATTAGAAAATAGGCAATTTGTACTAGGAGATTCGTTACCTAGTAAGCTCCGACTAGAGTCTATAGGCTGAACAACGATATCCTTTTCCATGCTTCCTCTCCAGTCTGATCCTCTTATTTTGTTTAATGAGACAGGAGGACAAGGAACCTGTATTTGACAGCATACATATAATTTTGACGATGCTTGACGTCTCAATAGAGTTCGCTCACAATATTAGCTTCAATAAGGAGCGTATATACAAGGCTTTGCTGGCTGGCCATTTTGATACACTTGCTGATTACCTCGTTAAAAAGGTAAGTCATGCATGCAATCAAGTCCTTTCAATAACAGTACTTAAATTACCTACATTTCACTTCAAAATTGTCTACATGACCTCCTTAAATTGCACTTTCTCAACATAAATTTTAGGACCTAATTGCATTCTAAAGGTAAAGTTTAGGACTAGGTTCAGGACTTTCTATGAACTCCAATACTTAAATGAAAGCACATGATGCCTAAAGGCAATGATCATGTTCTTATGATTGTCTCCAAAAGATAAAGCCACCCTCAACGATGAATCGGGCAAGGCCTAATGTTGGTGCTTAGTTCTTATATCACTTTTCTTGCAGGGACAAATGGATAACAGTGACAGAGATAAAACCTTGGAAGGACTGAGTGAGATTAACATACTAATTGAAAATGAACAGTTTAACTGGAGGGTTGGTAGAGAAGATGTGCACATAAAAATTAAAGCAGCAGTAACTGAAATGATTGGTGAGCCAGCAAAGAAGCTCCATACAGCTCGAAGCCGGAATGATCAAGTTCAGATCGATTTTCGCCTGTGGTGTTGTGATGCTATTGATGGGATCGTTCCGCGTATCACAAAATTTCAGGTGGCTTTGATGACCTTGGCTTTGAAGAACAAGGGTGTAATTGTTCCAGGATATACACACATGCAGAGGGCCCAACCAGTTTTGTTGCAACATCACCTCTTAGCATATGTTGAGCAGGTAGGCATAGTTTATGTAATTAACAAGTCTATCTTAAGCTAACATGCTTTACTTTAATTAAATGGGTATGCCATTTAGTTATGTTGTTATTCCTCTCTTTCATAGAAGCAGGTCTCTTGTAGTGGCATTATTGGGCATAGTAATGAAGCCTCGCACTTCTTTAATATGCCATGATTTATGTGATGAATAAGGTGTTTAATGATGCACATGTATGGTAAATGTTGGCTCTTCATTTGTCAGAACACCAATATCCATTTCAGCTCTTTAATGCTAGTTTTATTCAGTTGCCATAAAGATTAACCTTACACTATTTGTCTTGTAGCTTGAGCGTGATATTGGTCGTTTGCTTTGGCCAGAACTGGCCTTCCAATAGATAGATTTATAACTGCTGAGGAGCTAGTGTTCTCAGCTCCCTTGCGTAATAGGTATGATTCAATTGTTTATGCAGAGTTAGATGCTCTAGCAATGTGCTTTCCGTTTGGAGATGCACAATTCTTTTGATGCAAAAAAGGACTTGGTTATTTCTTTCGTTGTATATTGTGATATATACATATATGCTGTTGGCCTTGAAAATGTTGTGCCAGATGTCTTCTGATGAAGTGAATCCGTCAGCCATGCATCTAGTGTCGATTGATACATGTTTCAATGTCCTCCTTTTACATGAAAATGAGAAGGTGACGACAATTGATACTCAACTTTACCCAGACAACATCTTAAAACAAGGAGGTTGTTGAGAGTATTTAGCCGATGAGGGCTTATTTGTCTATTTTCTTTATTATTTTATGAATAAGGGCAATATTGTAATTTGGCTTTTTGGCTTTATTATAAATAGATAGCTTGGGGTCACATTGACCTAACCAAGCATTCAGTTCAGTTTTTTCTCTCAACATGGTATCAGAGCAAGGGCTGAACTGAAATCTTAACCCTAATTTCTTCTACCCCAATCGTTCTTCTCTCTCTCTCTCTCTCTCTCTCTCACTTCCCACCGCAGCTCCTTCTCACCTTCTTCTTTGCTCTCTTTCACAGCATAGGGCGGCACTAATGAGGTGATTCTTTGAATCTAGTGTCTGCCCTAAATCTCACCTCTATGATATAATTTCTTTACAATTTGCGATAGGTGGTTCAACCCCTTCTGCGATTTTTTGGATCTTCTTATTTGAGATTGTTTCTGCCTTGCCGCTGGCCTTTCCTCTCGCGTGTGAAGACCAAAGTACTGCAGTTCGTGGACCACCATATTTATTTTTTTAGATTCTTTGGGAAAAAATCAGAATCGACGGAATTTTTTTTAGGGTTTTCAAAACCCTAAAAAAATTGTTTTTTTGCCTTCCCTTAGATCCGATTTGGCTGCTTTTTGGGGGACAACTTTAGCCAACTATCAGCGGACTTCTACCCAATTTTTTTGGGCTTTTTTCGAGTTGTTTTTTGAGACACAATGTCTGAGGACTCAACTGTGAACTCTGGGCCTACAGGAGATGGCCGTATAGATTATATTAATTTTGCTGCGATCCCTGTGAAGCTTGACGGCACAAATTATTTGATGTGGTCTCGATCGACATTCTTGACCATCGCAGGCCGAGGGCTTACAGGACATATCAACGGCACTTCTGTGAGGCCGGCTACATCAGGTACTACTCAGGAAAAGTGGATCTCGAATGACTCTTTGATAATGTCTTTTTTGCTTAACTCGATGCAGTCACATATTGCAAAAGGATATTTGCTTCTTGATACTGCGGCACAGATTTGGTCAGCTGCAAGGGATACTTATGGTCAAGTTGGGAATGATGCACAGGTGTATGAACTTCGAAAACGAGTTCATGACACCACTCAGAAAGAGATGACTATACCCCAATATTATGTTGAGCTTCGGAGTTTGTGGCAAGAGCTAGATCATTATACCGATTATCACCCAACCAATCATGTGGACATTGCTGCCTACAAGAGACATGTGGACAAGATCAGAGTTTATGATTTCTTGGCGGGATTAAACATTGAATATGATCAGATACGTATTCAAGTCCTTAGCCGGTCTCCATTCCCTTCTCTGGAACAGTCCTATGCCCTAGTTCACTCTGAAGAAAGCCGTAGGACAGCAATGCTTCATCCCTCTACTGTTGATCGATCTGCTTTACAAACCAGTGCTGGTACTATTGCCAAATCCGGTTCGCCCTTTCGGTCTGATACCTCTAAAGAGGTTGTGAAGTGTGAACATTGTCATAGGCCGTATCACACTAAGGCTACCTGTTGGAAGTTACATGGAAAACCTGCAGATTTTGAGGCAAAAAGGGCACAAAAGAAGGGAAAAAACATGGCAAACCATTCTGAAATTGTTCCTGCTGCACCTACTACTGATATCGGTTTATCCCAGGAAGAACTTCAGGCATTTCGACGCCTATTGAAAGCTTTTGCTGTTGCTGCCTCTCCCACGGTTGCCAATTCATCTTCTTTTGCTTCAAACCTAGCCACTTCAGGTATTTTCTTTGGGGGGTTTAATACCTCTGTTGTTTCCAACCCCTGGATCATTGATACAGGGGCTACAGATCACATGACAGGTTCTTCTAATCTCTTTCAGCAATATACCCCTACTTCCGGTAGAGACAAAGTTCGCGTAGCTGATGGAACCCTCTGTTCCGTTGCTGGAAAAGGGTCTATCCATTGCTCTCCTACTCTTCCATTACCTGCAAAGTAACCTTTTTCCCTTCTTATTGTGTTTTCCAGGATCTGGTAACGGAGAAGGAGATTGGACATGGTAGATTGGATGGTGGTCTTTATCTGCTCGAGGGTAGTGGTGTTTCTACTTCAACTTTGTCTTCTACGCCTCATCAAGTTAATTCGGCATTGACAGATCTTCATCAGTGGCATTGCAGATTAGGTCATCCCCCTTTAGGAACTTTAGAAAAAGTTTTTCCTAGTCTCGTTTCAGCTTGTAATAAAGATGATTTTTTTTGTGAAGCCTGTGTTTTGGCTAAACAAACTCGTTCAATTTATTCATCTTCAAATAATAAAAGCCGTTTCCCTTTTCATGTGATTCATATTGATGTGTGGGGTCCTTCACGGCATACTTCTATTTCCGGTCACCGATGGTTTGTTACTTTTATCGATTGTCATTCTCGTACAACATGGGTTTATTTGTTGAAACATAAGAGTGACGTTTTTCACTGTTTTCAAAATTTTCACAAAATGGTCCAAACTCAGTTTAATGCTACTTTGAAAATTCTTCGCAGTGACAATGGCACTGAATACACTGAGTGTCAGTTTCAACGGTATCTCTCTGATCATGGCATTATTCATCAGACCAGTTGTGTTGATACTCCTGCACAAAATGGTGTTGCCGAAAGAAAGAACCGACATTTGTTAGAGGTCGCTAGGTCTCTTGTGTTTGCCCGCCATGTCCCAGCTCAGTATTGGAGTGATGCTATCTTAACTGCTGCCTATTTAATAAATCGGATGCCTACGAGAATTCTTGATTTTCGCACACCTATTGATGCTTTGCAGGGATCCTCGACTTTTATTCTTTCCCCAAAAATTTTTGGTTGTGTTTGTTATGCTCGTAACACCAACTCTAAGAGTAAGCTGGAACCCCGTGGTCTCCGCTGCATTTTTCTTGGGTATTCACCTACTCAAAAGGGTTATAAGTGTTATCATCCTCCTTCTAGGCGCACCATTGTATCTATGGATGTGGTTTTTCACGAGTCTAATTCCTATTATTCAGCTCCACCTCTTCAGGGGGAGTGTCCTAGTGTAGAGGTGTTCCCTACTTTGGATATTACTTGCCCCTTTTCTCCTGTACTCTTTGATGATTCTCCTCATTCCCAAGAGTGTTCTCCTTCTTCTCAAGAGGAGAACACAGGTTCTACTCCTTCCCCAGAGGAGAATAATGCAACACAAGAGAAGGATAATACAGTACCACGAGGAGATAACAAAACAACCACTTCAGGGGGAGTCTACCCCTACTCCTGTTAGGCAAACTGTCGATAGAAGCAAGACAATGAAGACATATTGTCGTAGAGAGCCCACTACCAACAAGCAGGTTAAGACCACTGATACATTGCCTGTTCAATCATCATTTCCGGATCCGGATTCTACTACTCCTGGTATGGTTTCTTCTTCTGATCTTCCTATTGCACTTCGAAAGGGTACTAGAACTTGTACACAACACCCTATGTCCCAGTTTGTCTCATATGACTCTTTGTCCAACTCTTATCGTACTTTTGTGTCTTCTCTATCTTCTGTTTCTATTCCGCAAAATTGGCGGGAAGCTTTTGCAGATGAGAAGTGGAAGGCAGCAATGGTGGAGGAGATGTATGCATTAAAGAAAAATGACACGTGGGATCTTGTTGTTCTTCCTCCTGGGAAACAATCGGTAGGATGTAAGTGGGTGTTTGTAGTCAAACAAAATATGGATGGTACTGTGGATAGATATAAAGCACGGTTAGTGGCAAAGGGATTTACTCAGACTTTTGGGATTGACTATCAAGAAACCTTTGCTCCTGTTGCCAAGTTAAATACTGTTCGAGTATTACTTTCATGTGCTGTTAATCAGGGATGTGATCTTCAACAGTTAGATGTGAAGAATGCCTTTCTTCATGGAGAGTTAAAAGAAGAGGTGTATATGGAGATTCCTCCAGGTTTTTCTTGTGACAAAACTCAAGGTAAAGTGTGCAAGCTGAAACGTGCACTTTATGGTTTAAAGCAGTCACCTCGAGCCTGGTTCGGTAGGTTTCAGAGAGCTATGGTCTCTGTTGGGTATAAACAGAGCAACGCTGATCACACCTTGTTTGTGAAGAAATCAGGTACTAAAATCACTATTCTCATTGTCTATGTAGATGACATCGTTGTCACAGGAAATGATAATGATAAGATTAGCCAGTTGAAGAAATTTCTCGGCCAAGAGTTCGAGATAAAAGATCTTGGAAAGCTTCGGTACTTTCTTGGGATTGAAGTTGCCCGATCTTCAAAGGGTATCTTTCTATCCCAAAGGAAGTATGTCCTTGATCTTTTGACGGAAGTTGGGTTATTGGGATGTCATCCCTTTGATACGCCTATTGAGGCCAATACTCGACTTCGAGAAAAAGATGGTGATCCAGTGGATAAGGGTCGTTATCAACGGTTAGTAGGCAAGTTGATTTATTTGTCCCACACCCGACCTGATATTGCCTTTGCTGTGAGCATAGTGAGTCAATTTATGCATGATCCATACTCTACTCATATGAATGCTGTTCTTCGGATTCTTCGGTATTTGAAATCTACTCCTGGGAAAGGGATTCTTTTATCTCCTCATGATGGCTTGAAGATTGAAGCTTATACAGATGCTGATTGGGCTGGATCTCCAGACCGGAAGTCTATTTCTGGGTATTGTACTTTCTTAGGAGGAAATCTTGTGACTTGGCGTAGCAAAAAGCAGAATGTGGTTGCTCGATCTAGTGCTGAAGCAGAGTTTCGTGCAATGGCACAGGGAGTTTGTGAGCTGTTATGGCTTAAAGGATTACTTGAAGATCTTAATGTATCCATTCATCTTCCTATGATGCTATATTGTGATAATAAGGCTGCCATCAGTATTGCTCACAATCCTGTATAACATGACCGTACAAAACATGTGGAGATTGACAGACACTTTATCAAGCAGAAGTTGGAGAGTGGATTAATTTGTATGCCATTTGTTCAGTCCGGTGATCAACTTGCTGATGTGTTCACTAAAGGATTAGGAAGTAAATCGTTTCATCCTATTTTAGTCAAGTTGGGCATGTGTGATATTTATGCTCCAACTTGAGGGGGAGTGTTGAGAGTATTTAGCCGATGAGGGCTTATTTGTCTATTTTCTTTATTATTTTATGAATAAGGGCAATATTGTAATTTGGCTTTTTGGCTTTATTATAAATAGATAGCTTGGGGTCACATTGACCTAACTAAGCATTCAGTTCAGTTTTTTCTCTCAACAGAGGTTTATGTGCTCTTTATCTCCTTCGAACTGATTTTTTGATGCCTGTTTTGGTTTGTGAAATCTTGTGGATGTCCATGGTCATCTTCTCATGAGATCCTCTAGCAGTTAGACCTTCAAGAGAAGAGTGTCATTATTTCTGTTGCTCGTCTACACTGGTAGGATGAAGTACATTTTGATCCTGTTGTGCGTCTGTTTTGCTATCTGCCTTTTCATTTCTCAACAAGTGGCTGTGGAAAGAGGTTGTTGATGCTTGATATTTTAACCAGTATTGATGCAGTGTCAGACAGAGATTTTCTTGTGGAGTTTTTGTCAGCCAATTCTATAACAGCTGTGCATCTTTCACGGCTCGGTGAAGAGTGGGTTTTGTGGGCATCAGAGGAGTTTGGCTTTATTACACGAAGTGACTCTGTTTCCACTGGAAGTAGTATAATGCCTCAAAAGAAAAATCCTGATCCAATGGAACTTGTCCGTGGAAAGTCAGCAAGATTCATTGGAGGCCTTGTTACTTTCCTGACCTTGTGGAAGGGCCTTTATTCGTCTTATAATCGTGACCTACAGGTAGATTACATTTGTTAGTTTTAATTAATGATGATGTTATATGCCCTGGAGAAAACATTCCCAGCCCATTGAAAATTGTTCATTACATCCATGAAGATATCAAAAGGCTCTTGATAGTTTATAGGTGGATATTAAGTTTGATCGTAAAAATTATTAAATGCTGCTGTGATTGTAATAAGTCAGGCTTCCATATGGTTTTAAGTGGCCAGAGAGTTGTATAGCGGAACTGGATGCATGACGAAATAGGTTCAAAAGAGACTTTCGGAGGAAGATCAAATTGCTATGGTCAACAAGAGCCTGAACACTGAGTATACCAATAGAATAGGTTGACACTTACCCAACTTAAAAAGAAAGGAAGGGGTCCTTGATCCTCGCTGGCCCACATAAAGAACAAAAAAAAAAAAAGGAGCCGAAAGGCATTGATACTGCGCGGATGAGGAAGGTCTTGATGGAGCCTACCTCGGTTTGGGGATAGAACAATGCTTGAGGGGTTTGACTATCAATTTTTAGCTCGAAGATTGGAAGGACTAAAAGCATATTCTCTTGGAGCATCACAAAGTAGAAAATAGACAATTTGTAGTAGGAGAATGGCTATCTAGTTTGATAAGCGCCGACTAGTGTCTATATGCTGAAGAACATTATCCTCTTCCATTCTTCCTCTCCATTCTGATCCTGTTATTTTCTTTAATGAGACAGGAGGACCAGAAACCAGTATTGGATAGTATAAATTCAACTGAGGGGATGCTTAAAATGTCGACAGAATTCGCTCATAATATTAGCTTCAATAAGGAGCGTATATACAAGGCTTTGCCAGCTGGCCACCTTGATGCCACAACGCTTGCTGATTACCTCGTTAAAAAGGTAAGTCATGCATGCCGTCTCACTATGGTTTCTTTTTCCTCTCTTTGGTTCTGATAGCTTAGTTATGCTTAGCACAAATAGCTAGCTGGTGCCACAGACTTAAAACTTCAGCGGTGTTCTGAATTCCCTCTGTTAACTTATATGCCAAAGAAGTGAAAAGCATCTCTCGCATCTATCTGGTGCAATTGCACTGTCTTTATTCGTTTTGCTCTTGAGCTTTCTTATTAGCAAACTGATGTTTAGCTAGCTCTGCTTATCCCCAAGAAGATCGTGATTTACTACCTTAATAGAAGGACTTTGGTACCTATTCCACAATAGTATTCATGTGGCGGAGTTAATCTGTCATATCTTGGAGTGTGTCTGAATTTTGATTCTTGTTTCCCAGGGCATCCCTTTCCGAACCTCTCATGATATTGTCGGGAGATCAGTAGCATTTTGTGTGTCAAGGAATTGCCAGCTTCAGGATGTCAGTCTGGATGATCTATGTAGTATCAGCCCGGTGTTTGATAGGGATGTGTACGAGTACCTCGGTGTTGAGAACGCCATCAAGAATTTCTGTCAATACGGATCGACAGGACCAGCATGCGTCGCAAGTCAGATGGACTACTGGGTGAGGAAGCTCAATATGGAAAGCATCCAATCCGAACTAATTCAATGATGGCGAATCAACTTATATTGATGAAGCTGTTTTCAAGCAATGGTGTTTCTTTGATATCTCATTATTCTCATAGTGGGTGGGGAGGGTGATGGATCGTTCGGACATCTCATAGTGGGCAGTGGGCCTGTTGAGGGTGAGGGATCGTTTTGACATCACATTTGAGCGAGTAGACAGCTATGTAGCACGGCCGCGTCTTCAATGGCATTTTTCATGTGTCGGACAATGGCATTTTTCATGTGTCGGACACGTGAGGACACACTCGGATACGCAGTCAATGCGTGTCGGAGTGTCAACACACGGTCAACGGAATGGACACGCGTGTCTGGGGTATGATGGGAAATTTTTTCAAGTTTTTACGAGCAGAAATGATTTTTGAATGGGCGTAAGGTGGGAGAGTTTTAATAAAAGTTTCTATGCTGCAGCATTCCTGTCTTTTTTTTTTTTTTTTTGGTCCAAAGCATTCCTGCCTTTGACAATGACGTTTCTGTTGCCTCCATGTCCTTTTGCCCACTCTCTCCCATCACGCGCGTGTCCTTCACTCTGTCACGAAGCTACCTTCTTTTATCTTTTTGGTTTGATCATCTCACCTCTTCTCCTCGACATTAATTTCAGCACGTCTCTTTTTTTATTTCCCTGCCGAATTGGGTTTGCATTACTCTGTCAAATGGTGGATCGTTATTTTTTTTTTGGTAAAATTATTCTAGGGATTATTTATTCATTTATAAAATTATAAAAATTTATAATATATCATGTATATATAATATATAACATGTCCCAATGTGTCGATTTTTATTATTTATTTTTTGAGGAATCACGTCTCGGCGTGTCGTGTGGTGTCCCGTATTGTGGTGGTGCTACGTAGGTTGACAGTAACTTAAAAGGGGAATAAATTGATCTGAGCTATGGTGTTTATTTGCTATGTGTTGAAATTGCTTTCCAAAGTTGTGGGCGGATTTCACAAATTATCTGGGCGACTCCACATATATGAGAAAACATGAGTAACTACGTAAATCCCAGTGAAGTCGAATTAAAAAGAAATTCGAGGTATTTAATTATTACAACCGTTATGAAGCTGTGTGTCTACTAAAATGATAGTCACATTTTCTCTGGGCCTGCAACCGAATTCATTATTGGATAATCGGGTCTGCCGTAGCTTGCCGAGTCAGTTTCAACTCCATGACAAGAGGTTGTTGGCATTTTTAATTTTTAGTCAATTTAATTTTTAGAAAATTCATAAAAATTCAAAAAATTGTATAATCAACTTTGGGAGTTTTAGCCAAGCCTAAGGAATGATTTTTTATCCAATTTTTTTTTTCTTATTTTCGCATTTTTTAATATTTTCTGAAAATAGGAAAATATTGGAAAATCAAGAAAAAAGCATTCGTGGCCACAAAATTACAAAAAAAAGAAAAAAAGAATAGCCAATATTTTTATTTTAGTTGCCTTGCCATTTTGGCCACATAAAATTTGAAAAATTCATTTCAGGGTTACAAGTCTCTTCATTGAGCATAAACCCCAGTTGAGCCCAAAAATCACATTTTGAGTCACTTTATTTTCAATTTTTACTTTTTCTAAATCATGACATTTTCCTTTAGTACCCTACATTTCATTTTAGTCCAATGGTTTGAGTAATTGCACGATTTGGACAAAAAGGACGTAAATGAATTTTTATTTTTTAGTTTAGTCCTTGGGTTTCATTCTTAATGCAATTAATCAAAGTTTATGAATGCTCGTGTAAAACCAAGACCCATACCCTATATTTTTCACCATTCTTAATCCATTGGCGAGGTTTAATTGGCTTTCTTCGCCTTTAAGGGTTTGGATTTCTCAATTTTCATTCTCGAGTCAAACCTACAATTTGAGGCTTTTGCATAATTTCAAGCATATTTTCTACGAGAGTCACATTTTAAATGAAATCCATATCCCTAAGTCTAATTTCATGATGTCCTTTGACAAGTTATGAATTTCTGGGAGTCCATTTAACAATTTTGGTTCGACCGAGTCTGCCGGGTCAGGCTGGATCCGACCCAGCGACTCGGGCAGCCATCTTCTTCGCCAAAATTCCCTCTCCCACGCAAGTTCAAATGCCCGAGAAGAGCTGGACTTTGATGACTAAATTGACGATTCTCCTGGCCACGATTGGACATGCCATATGGTGGGTTTCGTGCGGCACCACATTCCGCTTTGAACGTGCCAGCTCTCGCCACCTGGGCCGGCCGAAGCTGTGATTGGCCAGCTTGGTCTTTGCCACGGCAGTGAAAAAGTCAACTCTCCCACAAACAGTCCAAATTAGATATTAATTCGTCCACGCTGGAGACACTTTAGTGAATCCATCCCGACTTCCATATCTCAAACTAACCAAAACCGAGTCAATCGGACTCATGTTTTGCGGTCGATAGGCGTCATAAAAGTTTCGGCCGTCCGTTAGATGTCTTCTCCGTGAAAACAATGTCAACTAGAGTTGACTCGGTTAACGGGCGACGTGGCATTGACAAGGCACCACGTGGCATTATATGTGGTAGCCATGTCAACTGTCCAAACATTTTTCGAAAAATTAAAAATTAAAACAGATCGGACGGCCATGAGTTGACCACATGGCACTATATATTCAAAATTGAATTTCTCATTTAATTCCATGAGGTTGAAGATATATAAATACAAAATTATATTATAAAAAAATAAACTAGATAATAATTTGCTACAACTGAAAAGATAGCCTATCTTTTAGATTCAACGAAGTATATGGAGCTTTCTCTCCGGAGTCCATGCTACCAAATTCTCACAATCCTCAATACATGAAATGAGGTTATCCTCTAGTATTATGATGTCGAGGTATCAACACATAATTTTTTAGTACACTAGACAGTTCGTGCTCTTTCAACATGATCGGGCTTCGTCCCATTCCTTCGATGACGGAAACTAATAATCTACCTGGTACCCCATGGTCGGATATATCAAGCATTCATGCAAGGAGCGTCGGTCTGCAACTTGCTACGATCGGCAACCGATCAGCCCGGCGACACGGACTGTCGTGCAACTGATAGTCATATAGTTCCCTAGTACCCCAGAGACGGACATATCAGGCATCGTCCCCTGGTACCCTCGGGTGATGATAACCATAATGTGATCACACAAACACGCTAGGCAACTAGCCAATTTATGCCTTTACATTAAATTTTAATGCATAAATGGTTATGCTCAAAACTTGGCTGAAGGCCATTTTTCATGCTCATAGTACAATAAAAAATTCACACGTAGTCACATGCATAAACTTTATCCACCAACTTTGCATATGATACAGGGTGATTATTCGTCTCGATTACAAATATCTCAAGAATCAAGACACCCAACAATCATCAGACAATCACTCAATAATAATCACTAAATAATAATTAATTAATCCAACTTAGATTAATTAGAATAACTATAATTAATTAACCTCGTTATAATTAATTAAGTCCAAACCTAGCCTTAATTAGTCAACTCATCTCAGTTAAATTAGGCTACTGCAACTCCTCAAACAGAAAAGGATACAGACTCTTCATAACTTCCTCGCTTTCCCACGTTGTACCCTCTGTTCCATGGTGTTGCCAAACTATTTCAACTAAAGGGATCATCTTCTTCTGAAACACTTGCTCTTTCTTGCCCACAATCTTCACCGGACTTTCTGTGTACGATACCCGTTCATCCACTTCAATCTCTTCAAAACTTAACACATGAGCTCAATCAGGCTCATACTTCCTCAGCATCGACATGTGGAACACATCATGCAGTTGAGCAAATCTTGGCGGCAATGCAAGACGATACGCCATATTTCCAATCCGCTCCAAAATTTCAGACGGTCCGACATATATGAGGCTTAGCTTCCCTTTCTTATCGAAACAAGATGTCCTTTGCATAGGCGACACCTTCAGAAACACATGATCTCCTACCTGAAACTCCAAAGGTATACGCCGCTTGTCAGCATAACTTTTTTAGCGGCTCTGAGCTGTCTTGAGTCTTTCCTTAATGACCTTGACAGCATTCAACGATTGTTGCACCAACTCAGGGCCAGTGATCTTTCTTTCACCAACTTCGTTCCAACACACTGGTGTCCTGTGGGGCCTACCACACAACTCTTCAAAAGGTGACATCTTGACGCTCTTTTGAAACCTATTATTGTAGGCAAACTCGATCAAATGAAGATGTTCCTCCCAACTGCACTAAAAATCCAAAACACAAGCTCGCAACATATCCTTGAGCGTCTGAATCGTCCTTTTAGATTGACCATCCATATACGGATGATAGGTTGTACTGAACTGCAGCTTTATTCCCAATGCAGTCTGCAGATTTTTTCAAAACGTGGCAATGAACTTAGGATTATAATCTGAAGTGATCGTCACCAGCATTCCATATAGACACTTTATATCTTGCACATATAAGTTAGCATATCTGTCCAAAGTAAAGTCCTTTCGTACATCTATAAAATGAACAGATTTCGTCATTGCTTTTCTGACTCCTTGGCAAACCTACCACAAGGTCCATTGTAATATGGTCTCATTTTCACTCTGGAATCTCCAGCAGCTACAGCAGTCCACCAGGCTTACGATGTTGCGTCTTAACTTGCTGGCACATTAAACACTTGTGACATTCTGATTTTTCTGTCATTCCGAGACCTTTGACTGTAAGAAATCTGTCGAAGTATTTCAGTTATATCTCGCTCGGATCTGATCAATCTCGAGTTAATTAACCGAAGAGAAAAGGCTAATGCGGGATGAGATACGTGGACCTAGGGAACTCGATTAGAAAACGACGCTTTGACCATAAGGATCGTCGAGGGAATATTTAGAGCCGAGGCCGATCTAAGAACGATTAAGGAACACATTGCTAGTGTTATACACTGGGATACGGGTGATGCCGCTTAACCAAAGTATGATTAGCGAAATTTTCCTAAATCGATTTTTGACGATCGTTGCCGTCGGGGCTAGCGATAAACCCTTGCGATTACATGACAACCAAAGTTGCCGTAGTTTGAGTTATCCTAAGTGTGATAAGAATCACAGAGTCGATACGCGTGACGTTTGCAAAAGCCGCCCGTTAGTTTGAGACAAACTGGAATTTCGATCGACGAAAGTTTCGATCACGAATTAGGATCTCGGAATTCGAAAATGGAAATGAGAGATTACCACATTTGATATGGATTAGACGCCATTTTATCGAGGACGAAAATATCGAAAAATTGAAATTTCGGACAAAATGTGTGAAAAGACCATTTTGCCCTTGGAGAGTTAACCTTGCCTTAATGATTTGAGAAGGGCATTTTACTCATTTGACATTTCCTTCTTCCCCAAGGAGGCTGTCGAATTTAGGGGGGGTAATTTAGTCATTGGAGCTTTGATATTATGGATATGTGGACAAGTGTCATTACTTGGGTGAGAGTAATTAAATTTTCACTAACCTAATCTTCTAGAACCTTGACCTTGGTGGAATGAAACCTCATTTCAGTTGCCATTTCCCCCAAAATTTCGTGATCCATTGTCGCGACCCTCTCGAGGTTCGCCGTGGGCTCTCGAGGGCTAATGGGCCGTCCAGTCCGGTCAGACGCGGGCCTCTCCCAAGGCCCGTTACCCAAATCGCAACGGAGGTATACGTAGTCGACCTTCAGTGTGGTCTAGTGACATGTGTTAAGTGTGCATGCCATGGAGTCGCCACCAATCATTTTTTGGAGGGTATGATTGGACCACCCTATTGAATAGTCGGGAGTTTCTATTCAATTCTGCGATAACCAGAGAAATGGGTTCGGGGACTTAGTTACGCCAACTGTCAGAGTTGACGCCCTTTCGGTACCTAAATTGACTGAATTTTCTGACCTAAGATTTCATGCAGATGAGTGGAATATGAATCCTAAATCTAGGAATTCATGCAAATAGGAATGACTATCCTGGCAATCACAATCAATAATAAAAGGCGCAAATCAATGAATCCAAGTATGCAAAGTAAACACATCAAATCAACATGACACTCATAAGAAGGCTCTATTAACCTAAATAAGTATCAATCAAGCTTAGGAATGATTTAGACATGATTTTACCCATAAGGGGTAAAGTCGTAATTTTGAGACAAAAGGGACGATTTGCCCAAAAAAGGCAAAATCATCATTTCGGAATGAATTCGGAGTAAAACGATGTCAAAAATAGGTTTGGTCACTCAATTGACCCATTTCCTATTTTTTTTTTTGCAATTTTCATGATTTTTTGGAATTTTAGAAACCGATTTACCATTCGAAGGGTAAAATCGTCATTTTCTAAAAATGAGAATGAAATGTGGAAATCCTAGACATAAGGTTTAGCCACCTATCTGGCTCATCGCCAAATTCTAAGCAATTTCCACAATTCATCGGAATATCAAAGACGATTTACCCTTTGAGGGGTAAAATCGTCGTTTTGGATTAAATGGGAGAAAATCCTAAAAAAACGACAACCAATCAATTTCTTTTGATCATTTTCAGCCTTGGGAATTTTCTAGAATTTTTTTAGTAATTTTCTGCAATTCTTCTCAATTTTTTGTTTTTCTTTAATTTTTCCATTTTTTTGGCATTTTCTGATTTATTAATATTTTTTTATATTTTCAGAAAATATTTTAACAAAAAGCATATCATTGGCAATAGACAACACTCAACCAGATAAATAAGCTAACTACTGAACTGAGATAAATACATGCAAACCAAATCTATAATGGCGACATTTTAGAAAAATAACCCTAATACACGGATCGGGTACGTAAAACATACCGGATTGGACACCGGCCTTCAATCGCCCAGCCCCAGCTTGCGACCATCTCCATGCACATCACCTGTCGATCACCACATCAAAATGTCAACAATCAATTTTACAAGTTTTAAGACCGGTAATAAATAATAATAATTTAAAAAATAAATAAATCCAGGCTCGGAAACGGGCCAATTCACTCAGCCATGGACCGGCTATGGGCTCACGGCCTCGGCCCAAGATCACGGCCTCGGCCCACGGCCTCGGCCATGGGCTCGGCCCACGGCTTTGGCCCACGGGCTCAGCCACGGGCTCGGCCATGGGCTCGGCCTTGGCCCACGGCCTACGGCCTCGGCCCACGGGATCGGCCATGGCCGAGACGCACGGCCACTCGGCCGACGTCCTCGGCCCACGGCCTCGGCCATGGGCTCGGCCATGGCCTTGGCCTACGGCCTCGGCCATGGGCTCGGCCATGGCCTTGGCCTACGGCCTCGGCCCACGGGCTCGGCCATGGCCGAGACGCACGGCCACTCGGCCGACGTCCTCGGCCCACGGCCTCGGCCATGGGCTCGGCCATGGCCGAGGCGCACGGCCACCGACCCACGGCATTGGCTCGCTGACTCGGCTATGGGCTCGGCCATGGCCCAGGATCACGGTGGTAGCTGGCTCGACGAAGGTGGCCGGACGTGTGGTGGCGGGGAGTGATGTACGACGAGATGGGGAGATTCACCAAGAAAAAGAAGAAGAAGAAGAAGCTGCCCCAGAAGAAGAAGGAGAAGGGGAAGAAGAAAAAGGAGGAGAAGAGCTGCGGATGATGAAGGAGAGGGGAGGAGAGTAAAGTAATAAAAAAATATAATAATATAATAATATAATAATAATATAATAAAATACTAAAAAGTAAAAAATAATAATAAAATAATCAAAAGCGAAGACAAAATGATTAGTTCCCTTTTCCTTTTAAATGATGATGTTTTCACTCTTTTTCCTTTTAATCATTACTAATATTTTTGTCAAATTCAATTTTACGGTGATCAGTGAATACCTAAAATGGAACTTGAATTTTACTGTTTTATGAGGTCCTAAAGTAAAGAAAATTAAAAATAAAAATACCTACTATTTGTATATATTTTTGTGACCTCGAATACTACTTTTTTTATTTTATTTTTATTTTTATATTTTTCGAAAATAATAATAATAATAAAATAGGAAAAATATGAAAAAAAATATTTTTATCCAAAATGGTCCCTTTAGCTTGGCCAAGGCTACCAAAGTTGGTTTTTGTAATTTTTTAGCTTTTTATGAATTTTCTATGAATTTTTGAAAAATAAAGGAAGAAAAAGGTTGATCAAAATTTAGGTGTCAACAGCTGCCCCTCTTTGAGAGGAATCCCCTCAGAGGTTTCTCTCAAAGACAAGGTGACACCTGAGTCCTGATCGACTCGACTCGTGAAGCTAAAGGAAAAGGAGTCATGACATCCGTTTTTTTTTATGCTTGTCGATGTATGCTCTTTCTTGAAAGGGGAAACATTTATTTGACATGAGAGAGTGAGATAGTAGAGAGATATACCTGCCACTTACCTATTCGATGTTTGTGCGATTTTCGCAGTGTCTGATGGATTCCAGAGAATTTCTAGGGACTCGTTTCTAGAGTGTCCTAGAGAGGTTAAGCTCTGACCCGTATGGTAGGTCAAACCATAATGAGATTCCTAACTGATAGGAATCTAAGGAAGACGTGCCCCATTTGGGATTTGCCAAGGATTTTGATCCGTATGGTGGATCGGACCATTGAGTTGACCATTTAAGTGATTTTCGCTATTGGATTGACCCTTCAGGCGGTTTCTACCTTTGATTGACCCTTCAGGCGGTTTCTACCATTGTGTTGACCCTTCAAGCGGTTTCTACCTTGGTTTGACCCTTCAGGCGGTTTCTACCTTGAGTTGACCCTTCAGGCGGTTTCTACCTTGGTTTGACCCTTCAGGCGGTTTCTACCTTAAGATGACCCTTCAGGCGGTATCTACCTTGGTTTGACCCTTCAGGCGGTTTCTACCTTGAGTTGACCCTTCAGGCGGTTTCAACCTTGGTTTGACCCTTTAGGCGGTTTCTACCTTTGTTTTGACCCTTCGGGCGGTTTCTACCTTAAAATGACCCTTCAGGCGGTATCTACCTTGGTTTGACCCTTCAGGCGGTTTCTACCTTTGTTTTGACCCTTCGGGCGGTTTCTACCTTAAGATGACCCTTCAGGCGGTATCTACCTTCAATTTGCTTTGAAAAGGGGTCTCATGACGAGGGTTCTCCACGTCCGATGAGACTGCTTGATTTTTGAAAATGGGTCCTGGGACGAGGGTTCTCCACGTCTGCTGGGACTGTTCGATATTTTGAAAATGGGTCCTGGGACGAGGGTTCTCCACGTCTGATAGGACTTTTTCTTTTAAAAGGGTTTTTTTTTCTTTTTTTCAGAGATCCCGAAGTTTGTCGGGAATTCAGTTTTTGAAGCAGTGAAAGATTTTATCTTGACAAATCTTCACTTGAGTCTGTTGAGGCGACATTCTAGGAGCTGGGTTCTCCAGGTATCCTGCAGAAGTTTGAGCCTGAAAGATTCTTCTTCACCAAGAAAACGTTAGTAATCTTTGGGAAGACCACGGCTGTCCATTTGACAAAACCGTATGATTTAAGTTTTAATCATGAAATGTGCATTTTGACGCTGGAGGTTATCCAAAGCATTCTTGCAACAAGCAAATGTGATCACAAATTACTTGCATGGAAAATCTGGATTAATAGTTTGAAAATTCCAAAACGAGTCTGTTCAAAACATCAATTGGAATATTTCTCGACAAGGAGGTCTTCTCACCTGTTTTGCGATAGTGGTTTTTTATAGGGGATGCACTCAATTCCCTACTAACCTGTGCCTAGGTTTTAGGCTCATTCGCAGCGCATACATTTTGATCGGTCGGGAGGTCTTCCACAGGACCGTAATGTTGGGCTTGGATATTGGTTTTCAAAGGGGGACCCGCTTCGGAGTCGAGGCCATTGTATGAAAGTCTTCACCATCTGCTCCGGGTTTACAAGTCAAGAACCCTGCAAAATGAGAAAGAAATAGTCTTGCTCGTACTTCTTCGAGCTAAGCAATATGTTAACCCAAGTGTCTTAGTTAGAGAAGACTGTTTCAGGGTTGTAACATTGGTAGGATTGGGGACCGAAAAAGGCTTGTTTTTGGCCCAGAAATTACAAAGGGTTTGGTATTGGTGATCATTGCAAATTTACCACCTGCCCTTTTTCTCTCTGCACCTTCAGTTTTTGGGATGCGCAACCGATTTTGAGGTGTGCACCAGCTCTTCAGAAAGCGTTTCGTCGTATTAAGAGACTGATGACTCTGTCTGCGTCTCTGCTCCACGCTTGACACCATTTGGGGAGTAGTCTTTTTGATCTGATTCCTTTAGGGATTTCCTCTTTTCCCATCCGGCTTCATTGCGGATCAATCAAACAACTTACACGAGTATCGGCCTTGCTTTTACCAGGCACTTTGCTTTTTCTCGATGTCGTGGATTTTTCTCATTCATTTTTGAAATCCCACTTTTTCTCATCTTCATGGGATCGCGTTAGACCTATGATCAAAGGTCTAACAAGGTTAAACATTAACTTAGGATTTTTTTTGCAAACCCTAAGTCTTGAACTCCTTCGTTTCTGAAGTGATGCTGCATCCGTCTTGGAATGTGCAATGATCACCAACGGGTTTATGAAATGATTCTGCAGGCTCAACTTGGCTATGCAAAGGATTCGGTGTGTGGGATAGAGAAATGAATGCTTCTCATCATCCTATGGCACTTGGATTACCATATAAACAACACACAAAGATTAATGTTAGTCCGAGCAAGAAAATTTCTAACCATTTTCTCCTGATGCTGCTGGACTCACCTCCATTTTGCCCCGATGTGGGGTGGTTCTTGACAGGGTTAAGAATGAAAACCGCCGTTCAAAGGGGTTATCAACGGTCACCTGTAGTGTTTGGGGGATATGAAACGAATGCCTCCGTCGTCCCAACCCATGTAATCGCTGCGAATGGTCCCTACTTCCGTAGGTCCAGATTTTACTATCTGATCCACTCCACTTCTCTCTCAAGTGTGTATAGGACGTGTTTGGATTAGGTTTTGCCTCTCGTCTTTTGAGAAAACGTCCTTTTGAAAGTTTTGAACAATTTTTTATTGGAAAAATCTCTTTCATTTTCTCCATGAATTTTACCCGTCAAAGGGGATTTAATGATGTCCCATGCATGTTCTTATTCATGTTCAGACAACCTCCTGTTTCAAAACATGAATGCCAATGAAATTTGAATTCTATGTCTTTTCTAGACATTAGATTCCGAAAGCTTTTCTTTTCTTCTCTATTTTTTATTCAACATCTTCAAGGGATTTGGGAGAGGAATACTTACCTGTCCCTCGCGGCTGGAGATCCCTGAAAATGCGGAAGAAACATGTTATTGTACGTTCACGAATTTTTCAAAAAATTAGAACGATACCATTTACCCTTGGTCATGTATTCTAACGGGTAATACATGGGATGTGAAAACCTGTTCGTCTGTAAGGCGATTCCCCTGTCAAGGATAAATAACGAGTATCAATTCATATTCTCAAATTCAAGACAAATTGGAACGATGCAACTTTACTCTTGGTTCTCATCCCGTTCTGATATTGCGTATTGATATGAACAACATCTATCAAATCCGCCTATCCATTCTTGGAGTGTTTGCAACATCAATGGTTCATCTGCCCCCAGTTAGGCGACGTCTGTTCTGTTATTCGAACAAATGGCTCCTTGAGTGATTTATCCACGTTTATCACCTGAGAAGGGAAAGAAAGGAGACATTACTTCGGTATTGATTGAAGATCGTTTAGGAACGATACATCGTTTTACCAAATAGGTGGCTTCGCGGCCAAACGTATTTCGTATTGAAGGGGTAGATCCCATTATACTCCGCGGGTGATAGTCATTATTCGGGGAACTTGCTCCACGGATTAAGCGATTAATCCACGGCCCTCGGCTTGAAGATGCTCAAAGGGTGATGTTGACACTCACGCGCAATTAGTTCTAGACATTAATGAAAGATGTTCCCGTGGGAACCTTACAGTGCGATCAACAACATATTCAATAGGAGTGTTCCACCTCTTTCGTCTAAGCATTTTTCATCGAGTAACCATGCCTTGCATCAGACGTTTGGTCACATGCCTTGCGTCACCACTGCGATGGCCCTCCGGCTCCAAATTGATCGAGCCAAAGATTGAACTCATCGCCAAGGAAATTGCTCGGGTCTTCGAGCCATTGATGCTCAAGTTGGGTATCAACAATTGTTGGGGGCAGATTTCCTTCATCGCCTTCATTGTGAGGAACTGGAGTCTTTGAGCTGGAACCTTCATCATTGCCCTGTTGGGGTCGAGACATACATTCCTGAAGAGTATTGATCCAAGTGTCCAGCTCCTCCTCAAGGAAATCGCCTGTTCTTTCTAGCCCTTGGTGCCCAGATTGGCTATCGTCGACTGCAAGCGAGGGATTCCTCTCTTTGCTCTCGCCGTGAGCAACTTGACCCCTCGAATTGGAACTTCCTCCAATGACCGGCAGGTTTATATGTGCACTCTCTACCAATGCCAGATCCGCTTCAGGGACAGCATTAATGACTGATTCGCGCTCAAACTGAGGAATCTCTATGTGCTGGAACTGTGGCATATACTCCTGAGGAGTATTGAGATAGCTCGGCGGAGCATTCTGATTTGGGTTAGAGGAGTCGCTGACACGACTGCTAGTCCCGTCATTGCTGAAACATGGTTGAGTGCTCTTGGCTCTCCAATCATCATGGTTGTAACTCTGCCCAGCACTTGAGCTCCAACTGGCTTTATGATGGTTTAACGCTATCCTTCCATCCCTTAGCAATCTCCTATAGTACTTGAGGTGAGACTCAACGTTAATTCTAGAGAGCCCCGGCACATTCATAATCTCGAGTATGCGTAGTGGGCTAGCCGAATCAACTCCCAGCTCTCGAATTGCATCAACAAATTTGGTGTGAAGTTCATAGGTCCAGTAAAACCTTGTTCTCTTATCACCCAAAATATCGTCAATACTTCGGTAGCTATTCTCTACGGGATCTAGTCGTTTCAAAAGTTGTCCAGGGAGGGACTCACCGACTTTGGATTGGCTGGCTGCGACAGCGAGTTCGTCATTGAGAGAATTCCCCCTGTGATGATTCATATCCCATTTCTCAGAGGATGTTGGTGTTGATCCTATGGTGTTGACTTGCTCATGCAGATCTCCGGCGGTATCTGGCTGTGTCGGAAAATGCTGTGGAGAATACGGTAACAGCTGAGCGTTATTCGTCAACAGGGATGGTTCATCGAGGAACACCTCGCCGAGGACAACAGGATTACCACAATTAAGGCAGGTGGCCTTGGTCAGAGCTTCCTTATATCTCGCGCTTTCAGCTTTCAGCTTTTCATTCTCCTCCTTCAGGACCAGTAACTCATGGTTTGCGTATTGCTGTTTCACCCGGGTTCGTTTGTTGGCGAACCAAAACTTGACCTTCGAAAGCTCCAATCCTATCTTTCGGCTCAACTCCATTTTCTGTTGTCTGCTTGGAGTGGGGCATTCATTGAAGAAAGCTTTGAGCTCTCGGATTTGGCCTGGAGTGTGGCGTTGTAGTTGCTTCCTTTTCCGACTCCGGTCATCATTGTATACTCCTTCTTCGTAGCTGAAACCTAGAATTTCATCGCTGGAGGAGTCAGTCTCTATGGCCTTCGGGCAGGATTCAGCTCCAAGATCTTCAAAGTCTCCCAGCAGTTCGTGCTCAGAAATGTCCAGGTCGGGCGTTTCTAGCAGATGGGAATAACTTTTAAACATGATGGATCGGGGTATCTCGGGCTGATCTAGTTCACTCAGCTTTCTCAATTCGCTCTTACGTGTTTGCTCACTCTAGAAATTTTCTCAAGTGATTGTGCGTGTCCTGGAACCATCCTTCAGGCTGCATATGAAGACCAGCAAGCAAGCGCTCCTCCCGAGATCCTGCAATTACTCATTGTCTGTATTCCCCTTTCTTTTTCCTCGTGATAGGATCACAAACTCTCTTGCATTGATTCGGTTTCATCGAGTAATGCGCTCGTCCCCTAGTTCAGTCTTCAAAGTGGTGGGTCTACAATCTTTCGGCACCTTTTATGATTTGCTAGGCCCGAGAACGTGGGGAGCAGCGGTGGACCCGCAATTAATGACTCCGTTTAATTCATTTAGCTCCATGGGAATTAACGCCATGATCTTCTCTCAACCCCTTTTCATCGTTCAAACGAAAGTGGCATTTTCCCTGTGCATGCTGTTACTCTTCATTTCAGCATCCCGGGCGCTTGGTGAGGAATGAGTTCGTGGCCACTCAAAATTTTAAAGACCGTCTCTGGTTTCAGACTTAATCTAACAAGGGATCATCACAACTGAGCATGACGATGTTCGTCGATAGCGTTGGTTTTCATACATAATTAACTATAGCCATTAAAGAAAAATGTTCCCATAGGAACTTTACAATGGATAAAAAAAGTGATCCACTCGTGAACATGCTCTTCTTTCCATGGGTGATCGTAGCGACCAACCCATCGTGCCCCGAGTCAGGTGCTAGATCATGGCTGTCCAAGCATGCCAGCTTCCCACTGATTGAACAAGGCATCGAGCCCCTCATCGAAGAAATCGTCTGTTGTGGGTTGACTAGCGGCAGGCAGAGCACCAGCCGACTGCTGCTCGAATGGAGGAGTGCGCACTCGCTGTACTTGTGACACGCGCTCTTGAGAAGTGTTGAAATGGCCCGGGAGGACATTCTGATCAGCTTTCAGTTTGCCGGTGGTCGAGTTGCTAGCTTGATTGATGCTTAGATTTGGCCGGGTATCTCTTGATGCCTGAGCATTACAATGGCGGTCGCCCCTAGCTTTTGAGCTCAAGACGGATTCCTCCCGGTTTAGCTCCGCTCGACGTTGTTTTAATAACTTTCTGTAGGCAGCAAGGTGATTCCTGACCAGTTCCTTACTAAGCCCCGGTACATTCATGGCCTTAAATATGCGCGTCGGAGTTGCTGAATCGATCCCCATTTGGTGAACCACGTCTAGGAATCTGGAATGCAGTTCAGGGGGCCAAGCGAACCTCCTCTTATCGTGGCCCAAAATTGCATCGATGGCTTGACGACTGATTAACTCATCTCCAGCAGGACCCGACCCTATCAAAAATTGTTGTGCATGAGGCTAATATGCTTTGAGCTGGTCGGCGGTAACATCCAGCTCCTTGAAACTGTAACTCCAATCAAAGCGATGCAAATCCCATCCCCCAGGAGGCGTTTGTATCGTCTTCGTAGGATCATCCTGCTCATGCATGACTCCGGCAAAATCTGGGTGAGCAGGAGATGCCCCGAGGGAGTAGGGTGGTAAATGAACGTCTTCAATCATTGCGTGAGGCTTATCGGGGAATATCTTACCGCGGGCGATGAGGTTATCGCAATGAGGGCAAACGGTAATATTGAGAGCTTTTTCATACCTCATGTTTTCTGTTCGCAGCTTTTGGTTTTCTTCCTTTAAAATCTCGACCACCTGACGTTTGCGTTGAGCCTTCGATTTGGATCTCCTATTTTGAAACCAAAACTGGATCCTCGACTGATTAATCCCCAACTCCCGGCTCAATTCAATTCTCCACTTCTTTTTCATGTAATGGCTTTTACTGAAAAGGGTTTCCAGCATTTGGGTTTCCTCCTGAGAGTATTGGTGAGGACGTCTTCTTTTCCCGAGTTGAGCATCGTGGATGTCGTTGTCGTCGTCGCCGTGATCTTGATTTTCGTTGCCAGAAGTGTTGGGCTCCATGGTTTTGGCGTTAGACTTGATCTTGGAATCTTCGAGATCCCTCTGTAGTTCAATTTCTGAGATTTTTGAGTCAGTCGCCTCTAGCAGCTGACAATAACCTCTTAAATATGTTGGATTGAGAAATGTTTGATTGGTTCTTGCCCACTCAGAGTTCTCCACTCTCTCCTGTATGCTCACCCCCTATAAAGTTTTCTTCGAGTGACTTCGTATGTTCAGGAGACGCTCTTCAAGCATCATTAGACAAACGTTCCCCCTCAAGACTTTGAATTTCTCGCTTAGCTTTTCAACGTGATGGGACTGCCAAATCCTGTTAGGGCTCTCTTCGATAGTTGCGCTTACCTCCCACCTAACTCCAATAATGATGATCCCAACAAATCTTTTACATCTTTTAATTGATGAGCCGGAAATCGCGGATCGAAACGAATCCATTGGTTCTCGTGAGGGGACCTCCTGCTTTACTCCCTAACTGGGCTCCACCAGCATTATTACTGAGACCCTTCATCATCCTCGAGTTGCTATAAAATGAGGAATTAATGTATGGAAGGTTAACGTTCTCGCATAATCAGCCTCTTCCTTCTAATCTCTCTGTTAAACTCGTCTTATTCTCAAGCCAACCCAACGCAAATGGCCTCCTCTCCCGTACGCACTTTTTCAACTGATGTCTTGGCCCAGTGGGAAAAGTTTTATAACCTACTGGGTCGCGGTTACGCGCACATAACCGATCATTCTGCAACCGAGGATGCAATCTGTGTCCTGCTCGAGGACCTTGATACCACTTCTCTCGAAGGTACTACACTGGGGAGGGAATATAGAACTTTCCCGACTCTCTTTGCACACTCCTTAGAGGCCTATCGTGTTGCTAATCGGGCGATTCTGGTGGCTCGCGTCTTGCGGGCTCGTTATGAGGATCGATCTGATCATTTGGTGCTGACCAACTATCTGGTTGATAGTTACAAAAAGGCCGTCGAGTTTGCTAATGAGCGGGTCGCGACGTTGCTTCGCGAGAGGAGAAATCTGGTGGATCAATTGGCCATATCCCTGACCACCGGCGAGCATGACCGCCGCAACGTCCTGTTGAGGCTTCAGAGCGACTGGCAGGAAGAACGGCTCGACAAGATAACCGAGGACATAGCTCGTGGGAATGGACTGGTTCGGGACCTGGAAGTAGTCACCGAAGAACACGAGGCCAAGGTCGCCGAAGTTAAGGGAGAATGCAGAAGTCTTCTCCTCAGGCTTGCCGACCACAACATGCGGAGCTGGGAGTATGAGCAGAGCATTAATAACATGGAGGGTCAGTTGGGATCCTTTGTGTCGTTAATTAGGGCTCACTTTGGCTTTACTTTTCCACCCCGACTTGTATGACCTGCTTCTGAAAACCCTCCGCCGAGCAAAATAAATGAAAGTTCTCGTGTGTGTGTGTTTTAACTTCTGTATGGTTCATTTCTTCGAGCATCCAAACATCTTCAACTTGGGTGAGCCGAACCATAATATCAATAAGCCGAGCAAATACGTCCTGATTTTATAACTCGCTCATGATCAGATGGAAGAATAGTTGCAGATTTGTCCAAGAGAAGATTTCTCTATACTACTTGTTTTTCACCTGCAAATGAAAAGACCGAGTCAGAAGGAATAATCTGAAAAAGAAAGCATAGACCCCTTTCAATCTTATGCTTGCTCGTGATTAATAAGGACAAGAACTTTTACAAGGGTTTTAATCTTGCGCGAAAAGTTTTTATCAATATTCCTCGAAAGAAAGCATACTATTGAAAGGAATGTAATTCACAATAATCGCTTTTGATCAATTTCGAGAGGAACGAATTACTCAAAAGCGCGAGGCATAATAACGTGTTTTGAATTTAATTGAAGATACGGCATCCAAATCAAGGCCGTTTTGTTAAGAACGAGAGTAATTTGGACATCTATCTCGTCATTAAATTCAAAACAACGTCGATATTCTCGATCAATTATCGTGGATTACCAGCGACGTAAAACATGCACGAAACAATTCAAGTGTATAATTCCTTCTAGAGAAATTGAGATTGGACTACTCTATACGACCAAAAGGTCGTGTAAGACTTCCAATTTTAATTTCCTCTAAAGGAATTATAAACTTGACTTGGGAGTATTCGGATGATTAGAGAAAATGCCACTATCACATTCCCATGACCCGTCAAAAGAAATACAACCAAGTTCCATCTGAATGTATACACCAATAGATCCCTAATACAATCACTCTAAGGGGTGGGATAGAAAAAGCCTCGATAAAAATAAACCCTATACAAGAGGACTAGTAATGGAAAATGAAACAAAGGAATGTGATCCTAACGTTTAAGGATGCCCCAAGTTCGATCTGTGGCTTCCGGATCACTTGCCCCAACTCGTCATCTTCATTGGACGATATCTCAATAAGGTCCATAGTAGGCTCTTTTGTTGCTCACTCAGTGTTCGCCATGGGATATCATCCTTCTCGTCTTCTATCAAGGACGTTTGGGAAAAACACACACATCTATCCTTGAAATGGCATTTAATCTAATCACCAGAATGCAATGAATGAAATGCCTATATTTATATGAACTATAATAGATTTGAGGGATAGAGAGTCTTACCAACCAAACTCGTCGACTTATGTGCGGTTTTAGGTGTACCAACCGCCCAAAGACATGCGCATGAAACAAGTGATGGTAAACTTCTAAAAATCAGAGGATTTGGCACCTAAGGTTAAGGTTCCCACCTCGAGTTCTGGAAAGAGCAGATTCCATTGCACAACTATCGTTGCATTGGGGCTCGATCCATAGTTCGAAATGAGCGGAATTGAAAAGTGGATTACCCCGTGTTTTTCCTCACGGAGATTCCATTTTCAATCCATTCTATTGTTTTCCTATAGGCGGCGCCCGGGGTTTTAGGCGCGGTTGTGTGTATTTTCGGTGTCGTGCTAAAGCGATAAACATGCATCTCATTTAGCAAACACCGCTTCAATATAAACATCCACACAATCATACATCCTAAACTCCTACCTGCATAAGACAGAGTTAACAAACACTTCACCCCTTATTTCTCCAATCTGCAAAAACATTTAACACCTCAAGGGTTAAAGTACGTACCTCACCTTGAAGAGTATCTGCATAAAACATGTTAGAAAAATCAATCAACTTTTTAATCGGCTCAAGTTCTCTAAAGTCCCCAGCGGAGTCGCCAGTCTGTCGCGACCCTCTCGAGGTTCGCCGTGGGCTCTCGAGGGCTAATGGGCCGTCCAGTCCGGTCAGACGCGGGCCTCTCCCAAGGCCCGTTACCCAAATCACAACGGAGGTATACATAGTCGACCTTCAGTGTGGTCTAGTGACATGTGTTAAGTGTGCATGCCATGGAGTCGCCACCAATCATTTTTTGGAGGGTATGATTGGACCACCCTATTGAATAGTCGGGAGTTTCTATTCAATTCTGCGATAACCAGAGAAATGGGTTCGGGGACTTAGTTACGCCAACTGTCAGAGTTGACGCCCTTTCGGTACCTAAATTGACTGAATTTTCTGACCTAAGATTTCATGCAGATGAGTGGAATATGAATCCTAAATCTAGGAATTAATGCAAATAGGAATGACTATCCTGGCAATCACAATCACTAATAAAAGGCGCAAATCAATGAATCCAAGTATGCAAAGTAAACACATCAAATCAACATGACACTCATAAGAAGGCTCTATTAACCTAAATAAGTATCAATCAAGCTTAGGAATGATTTAGACATGATTTTACCCATAAGGGGTAAAGTCGTAATTTTGAGACAAAAGGGACGATTTGCCCAAAAAAGGCAAAATCATCATTTCGGAATGAATTCGGAGTAAAACGATGTCAAAAATAGGTTTGGTCACTCAATTGACCCATTTCCTATTTTTTTTTTGCAATTTTCATGATTTTTTGGAATTTTAGAAACCGATTTACCATTCGAAGGATAAAATCGTCATTTTCTAAAAGTGAGAATGAAATGTGGAAATCCTAGACATAAGGTTTAGCCACCTATCTGGCTCATCGCCAAATTCTAAGCAATTTCCACAATTCATCGGAATATCAAAGACGATTTACCCTTTGAGGGGTAAAATCGTCGTTTTGGATTAAATGGGAGAAAATCCTAAAAAAACGACAACCAATCAATTTCTTTTGATCATTTTCAGCCTTGGGAATTTTCTAGAATTTTTTTAGTAATTTTCTGCAATTCTTCTCAATTTTTTGTTTTTCTTTAATTTTTCCATTTTTTTGGCATTTTCTGATTTATTAATATTTTTTTTATATTTTCAGAAAATATTTTAACAAAAAGCATATCATTGGCAATAGACAACACTCAACCAGATAAATAAGCTAACTATTGAACTGAGATAAATACATGCAAACCAAATCTATAATAGCGACATTTTAGAAAAATAACCCTAATACACGGATCGGGTACGTAAAACATACCGGATTGGATACCGGCCTTCAATCGCCCAGCCTCAGCCTGCGACCATCTCCATGCACATCACATGTCGATCACCACATCAAAATGTCAACAATCAATTTTACAAGTTTTAAGACCGGTAATAAATAATAATAATTTAAAAAATAAATAAATCCAGGCTCGGAAACGGGCCAATTCACTCAGCCATGGACCGGCTATGGGCTCACGGCATCGGCCCAAGATCACGGCCTCGGCCCACGGCTTTGGCCCACGGCCTCGGCCATGGGCTCGGCCCACGGCTTTGGCCCACGGGCTCGGCCTTGGCCCACGGCCTACGGCCTCGGCCCACGGGCTCGGCCATGGCCGAGACGCACGGCCACTCGGCCGACGTCCTCGGCCCACGGCCTCGGCCATGGGCTCGGCCATGGCCTTGGCCTACGGCCCACGGGCTCGGCCATGGCCGAGACGCACGGCCACTCGGCCGACGTCCTCGGCCCACGGCCTCGGCCATGGCCGAGGCGCACGGCCACCGGCCCACGGCCATGGCCGAGGCGCACGGCCACCGACCCACGGCATTGGCTCGCTGACTCGGCTATGGGCTCGGCCATGGCCCAGGATCACGGTGGTAGCTGGCTCGACGAAGGTGGCCGGACGTGTGGTGGCGGGGAGTGATGTACGACGAGATGGGGAGATTCACCAAGAAAAAGAAGAAGAAGAAGAAGCTGCCCCAGAAGAAGAAGGAGAAGGGGAAGAAGAAAAAGGAGGAGAAGAGCTGCGGATGATGAAGGAGAGGGGAGGAGAGTAAAGTAATAAAAAAATATAATAATATAATAATATAATAATAATATAATAAAATACTAAAAAGTAAAAAATAATAATAAAATAATCAAAAGCGAAGACAAAATGATTAGTTCCCTTTTCCTTTTAAATGATGATGTTTTCACTCTTTTTCCTTTTAATCATTACTAATATTTTTGTCAAATTCAATTTTACGGTGATCAGTGAACACCTAAAATGGAACCTGAATTTTACTGTTTTATGAGGTCCTAAAGTAAAGAAAATTAAAAATAAAAATACCTACTATTTGTATATATTTTTGTGACCTCGAATACTACTTTTTTTTATTTTATTTTTATTTTTATATTTTTCGAAAATAATAATAATAATAAAATAGGAAAAATATGAAAAAAATATTTTTATCCAAAATGGTCCCTTTAGCTTGGCCAAGGCTACCAAAGTTGGTTTTTGTAATTTTTTAGCTTTTTATGAATTTTCTATGAATTTTTGAAAAATAAAGGAAGAAAAAGGTTGATCAAAATTTATGTGTCAACAGCTGCCCCTCTTTGAGAGGAATCTCATCAGAGGAATCCCCTCAGAGGTTTCTCTCAAAGACAAGGTGACACCTGAGTCCTGATCGACTCGACTCGTGAAGCTAAAGGAAAAGGAGTCATGACATCCGTTTTTTTTTATGCTTGTCGATGTATGCTCTTTCTTGAAAGGGGAAACATTTATTTGACATGAGAGAGTGAGATAGTAGAGAGATATACCTGCCACTTACCTATTCGATGTTTGTGCGATTTTCGCAGTGTCTGATGGATTCCAGAGAATTTCTAGGGACTCGTTTCTAGAGTGTCCTAGAGAGGTTAAGCTCTGACCCGTATGGTAGGTCAAACCATAATGAGATTCCTAACTGATAGGAATCTAAGGAAGACGCGCCCCATTTGGGATTTGCCAAGGATTTTGATCCGTATGGTGGATCGGACCATTGAGTTGACCATTTAAGTGATTTTCGCTATTGGATTGACCCTTCAGGCGGTTTCTACCTTTGATTGACCCTTCAGGCGGTTTCTACCATTGTGTTGACCCTTCAAGCGGTTTCTACCTTGAGTTGACCCTTCAGGCGGTTTCTACCTTGGTTTGACCCTTCAGGCGGTTTCTACCTTTGTTTTGACCCTTCGGGCGGTTTCTACCTTAAGATGACCCTTCAGGCGGTATCTACCTTGGTTTGACCCTTCAGGCGGTTTCTACCTTGAGTTGACCCTTCAGGCGGTTTCAACCTTGGTTTGACCCTTTAGGCGGTTTCTACCTTTGTTTTGACCCTTCGGGCGGTTTCTACCTTAAAATGACCCTTCAGGCGGTATCTACCTTGGTTTGACCCTTCAGGCGGTTTCTACCTTTGTTTTGACCCTTCGGGCGGTTTCTACCTTAAGATGACCCTTCCGGCGGTATCTACCTTCAATTTGCTTTGAAAAGGGGTCTCATGACGAGGGTTCTCCACGTCCGATGAGACTGCTTGATTTTTGAAAATGGGTCCTGGGACGAGGGTTCTCCACGTCTGCTGGGACTGTTCGATATTTTGAAAATGGGTCCTGGGACGAGGGTTCTCCACGTCTGATAGGACTTTTTCTTTTAAAAGGGTTTTTTTTTCTTTTCTTTTTTTCAGAGATCCCGAAGTTTGTCGGGAATTCAGTTTTTGAAGCAGTGAAAGATTTTATCTTGACAAATCTTCACTTGAGTCTGTTGAGGCGACATTCTAGGAGCTGGGTTCTCCAGGTATCCTGCAGAAGTTTGAGCCTGAAAGATTCTTCTTCACCAAGAAAACGTTAGTAATCTTTGGGAAGACCACGGCTGTCCATTTGACAAAACCGTATGATTTAAGTTTTAATCATGAAATGTGCATTTTGACGCTGGAGGTTATCCAAAGCATTCTTGCAACAAGCAAATGTGATCACAAATTACTTGCATAGAAAATCTGGATTAATAGTTTGAAAATTCCAAAACGAGTCTGTTCAAAACATCAATTGGAATATTTCTCGACAAGGAGGTCTTCTCACCTGTTTTGCGATAGTGGTTTTTTATAGGGGATGCACTCAATTCCCTACTAACCTGTGCCTAGGTTTTAGGCTCATTCGCAGCGCATACATTTTGATCGGTCGGGAGGTCTTCCACAGGACCGTAATGTTGGGCTTGGATATTGGTTTTCAAAGGGGGACCCGCTTCGGAGTCGAGGCCATTGTATGAAAGTCTTCACCATCTGCTCCGGGTTTACAAGTCAAGAACCCTGCAAAATGAGAAAGAAATAGTCTTGCTCGTACTTCTTCGAGCTAAGCAATATGTTAACCCAAGTGTCTTAGTTAGAGAAGACTGTTTCAGGGTTGTAACATTGGTAGGATTGGGGACCGAAAAAGGCTTGTTTTTGGCCCAGAAATTACAAAGGGTTTGGTATTGGTGATCATTGCAAATTTACCACCTGCCCTTTTTCTCTCTGCACCTTCAGTTTTTGGGATGCGCAACCGATTTTGAGGTGTGCACCAGCTCTTCAGAAAGCGTTTCGTCGTATTAAGAGACTGATGACTCTGTCTGCGTCTCTGCTCCACGCTTGACACCATTTGGGGAGTAGTCTTTTTGATCTGATTCCTTTAGGGATTTCCTCTTTTCCCATCCGGCTTCATTGCGGATCAATCAAACAACTTACACGAGTATCGGCCTTGCTTTTACCAGGCACTTTGCTTTTTCTCGATGTCGTGGATTTTTCTCATTCATTTTTGAAATCCCACTTTTTCTCATCTTCATGGGATCGCGTTAGACCTATGATCAAAGGTCTAACAAGGTTAAACATTAACTTAGGATTTTTTTTGCAAACCCTAAGTCTTGAACTCCTTCGTTTCTGAAGTGATGCTGCATCCGTCTTGGAATGTGCAATGATCACCAACGGGTTTATGAAATGATTCTGCAGGCTCAACTTGGCTATGCAAAGGATTCGGTGTGTGGGATAGAGAAATGAATGCTTCTCATCATCCTATGGCACTTGGATTACCATATAAACAACACACAAAGATTAATGTTAGTCCGAGCAAGAAAATTTCTAACCATTTTCTCCTGATGCTGCTGGACTCACCTCCATTTTGCCCCGATGTGGGGTGGTTCTTGACAGGGTTAAGAATGAAAACCGCCGTTCAAAGGGGTTATCAACGGTCACCTGTAGTGTTTGGGGGATATGAAACGAATGCCTCCGTCGTCCCAACCCATGTAATCGCTGCGAATGGTCCCTACTTCCGTAGGTCCAGATTTTACTATCTGATCCACTCCACTTCTCTCTCAAGTGTGTATAGGACGTGTTTGGATTAGGTTTTGCCTCTCGTCTTTTGAGAAAACGTCCTTTTGAAAGTTTTGAACAATTTTTTATTGGAAAAATCTCTTTCATTTTCTCCATGAATTTTACCCGTCAAAGGGGATTTAATGATGTCCCATGCATGTTCTTATTCATGTTCAGACAACCTCCTGTTTCAAAACATGAATGCCAATGAAATTTGAATTCTATGTCTTTTCTAGACATTAGATTCCGAAAGCTTTTCTTTTCTTCTCTATTTTTTATTCAACATCTTCAAGGGATTTGGGAGAGGAATACTTACCTGTCCCTCGCGGCTGGAGATCCCTGAAAATGCGGAAGAAACATGTTATTGTACGTTCACGAATTTTTCAAAAAATTAGAACGATACCATTTACCCTTGGTCATGTATTCTAACGGGTAATACATGGGATGTGAAAACCTGTTCGTCTGTAAGGCGATTCCCCTGTCAAGGATAAATAACGAGTATCAATTCATATTCTCAAATTCAAGACAAATTGGAACGATGCAACTTTACTCTTGGTTCTCATCCCGTTCTGATATTGCGTATTGATATGAACAACATCTATCAAATCCGCCTATCCATTCTTGGAGTGTTTGCAACATCAATGGTTCATCTGCCCCCAGTTAGGCGACGTCTGTTCTGTTATTCGAACAAATGGCTCCTTGAGTGATTTATCCACGTTTATCACCTGAGAAGGGAAAGAAAGGAGACATTACTTCGGTATTGATTGAAGATCGTTTAGGAACGATACATCGTTTTACCAAATAGGTGGCTTCGCGGCCAAACGTATTTCGTATTGAAGGGGTAGATCCCATTATACTCCGCGGGTGATAGTCATTATTCGGGGAACTTGCTCCACGGATTAAGCGATTAATCCACGGCCCTCGGCTTGAAGATAAATTGATGATAAATTGGAGGTCTTAGGAGTGTTATTTAGCTTCGAAATTCATCGTGGGGCTATATAACATGTTAATTGAGGTTTTAGAAAGATGAATTGATGATAAATTGGAGCTTAAAGGGGAATTCATGGACTATTTATGCGAAAAGGAGCAGAATCGATTTTGCCCCGTTTTCATTCTGAGTAATTCGGTTCTGTTGGGGGCTGTTCGTGGTGTCTCTATGCTCTAAATGTGTTGTTAGGACATACTAGAATGTCCCTTGAGTTGTTAATGAGGTCCACAATGAGTGGAATTGGGGCTAGATTGAATAAATTGATTGAAACGTCGGATTGTCGCTAAGTCGTTCTGCTACCCTGTTTTGGATAGCGAAGAAATCGGTCGGGAGCCGAGCTTGACGATTTTGTGGAAACTTGCTAGTCGGATGAAGGTGAGTGACCCCTAAACCTATACTATGACATCTGGACGCGACTGGACGGTTTTCATTGAGAAATCGATGAATTGATTGACTTTTATTGTTTGATGGATTGAAAGCCGAATGGTCTTGATGGGGAATGAGTCGTGAGTGCTAGATTGTCATGGAATTGTGTTCTCGTGACTGAATTGATGATGTGCTTATTGACGTGACTAGTGGGGAAGCTGCCGAGAAAGAAATAAAGAGGAGATGAGTTGTGGTTCGGGTCAGCTCATGGATAGTGGGGTGGTGGCAATGGTCAAACAACGCACAGCGGCTGGCGTAAGGCAGCGACGGAGATGGACAGCCGGTGGTGGCTGGCTGGGGTGGTCAACGTGAGCACAGATGTTGGAGGTGTCTCGGGTGCAGAGAAGGGAGGGGAGACAAAGAGGTAAGGAGAGAGAAGAGTGGAAAAAAGGAAAAAGAAATAGAAATAAAGGAGAGAGAGGGTGAAGTGATGGGGGCCGGCTGATAAGACAAGTGGGGCCCATAAATTTCAAATCAACACTTTGTAATTTTCTTCTTGTAGCGTATAATATCTAGAGGTATTTTGATGATTTGGTAAATGGGTACTGGTTAGTCATTTCGCTCAACCGACTGAGGACAAATTTTAGAATTTTCATAACTAAAGTTCGGTCATGGCTCGGCTCAAGCGCGAGTGGTCTCGGTATTACGAATTGACAGGTCGACTAACCTAGCTCGACTTTATCTGACCGATGTCTCAGAAAAATTCAATTATTATCTCTTAAATCCTCAAAAATCCAATTATATTTCTCAGGCTCAATTCATGATCTAAAATTCATCAAATTCAGTTTCTTACAGACGTCGAAATTTCAAGACATCACATTGCACACCACTAGTTGTAATTAATCTCAAGCTAAAAAATCAATTTAAGAACAACAATGATTAAATTTGTATGCGAAAGTGATCGTCAACAAATCTGACCGTCTTGCAAAATTAAGTATTTTCTTTTACACCTTTTCTTTTGCAAATTTTTCGAACTTAGGGGCATTGGGTTCATATGCTTATAAAATCATAACCTCATCGCGGCATTATTCAAATATGGGCATTTTTTCCTAAATGTATTAAATATTTGGATTAAATGGGATTTAGTGTTGGGATTCTTCTTAATTAGTTGGGAGAATTAATGCATTGATGACCATGTAAGTTTTGTAAGGCTCCATGCATTGGAACGATGCTTGTCATATTCGTAAATCCGCCTTATTAATTGGTGAAGATTCTAGAGCATGAAAAAGATGTCCTTTGGCCTCCTATAAATAGGGGATGAAGAGATGTATTGAGGCATAACAAGAAATCCAGCAAAACATCCCGCAACGAAGACAAATTTCGACAAGAGGTCGATGAAGGTCGACATATTCGGAGATCCTCCGCGAGAGAGAGAGAGAGAGAGAGAGAGAGATCCTCAAAGAGGGAGAGAGCAAGCCACCATTGTGTGAATAGTGAGAGAGTGTTATCCTATTGAACTATAGTATATTCCACCACAAAGGTGAAGGTGATCCACCAAATTCGGTGAGAAAACATTGTTGTAATTCAACTACTATAGTGGAAGATTTTGTGATTTTTTTCTTTCGTTTTCGAGGGGTTTTTCACGTAAAAATCCCTGTGTCTTCTCATCTACATTTCTTTATTATTTTTTTCTTGCCCATCTTGATCACGCAAAGAGGGAGAAAGGGTTTCGCTTTCGCATTATTTTACCCGCCTTTTTCCCAACAATTAGAAAGGGTTTTGGATGGAGGGAAAGAAAGATGATTAAGGGAAAGGGTGGGCAAGATAGATCGATCGAATCAAGAACAACTTGGATTGGATCCACGGGCTTTGTGCGATTCTAGGAGTCACTAGTCTAGTTCCCAACTCCTCAAGATGGAACCGGTGCCTGGAAATTGTGAAATCGGAGCGGTGCTCCTCAGTTCCAAAAATTAAGAAATCGAACCAATCCGGACGATACTCGACCCATATTAGGAGGGGTTGGAGGGAAATTAAGTATTCGCTTTTACATTATTTTCTTTGCAAATTTTTTAAACTAAGGAAAATTGGGTTCATGTGTTTATAAAATCATAACATGATACCCATCCATTGGTAACTCAGTTGGTTAGGGCGCACTTGAAATTGTGTGGTTAGGCGCACTGGTCCCAGGTTCGATTCCCCAGCTGAGCACCGTGATTTAAGTGGGGGGCCATGACGGTGGATTGCTGTGCGAGTCTCCCCCGAGGAATAGTCGAGGTGCGCGCAAGTAGGCCCGAATACCTCGGTTACAAAAAAAAAATCATAACCTGATCGCTGCATTATTTAAAATATGTGTTTTTTCACGCATGAATAGTCGAAGTGCGCGCAAGCTGACCCGGACACCTCAGTTACAAAAAAAAAAAAAATCATAACCAGATCGTTGCATTATTTAAAATATGTGCTTTTTCACGCATGAATAAATTTATTAAATATATAGATCAAATGGGATTGTAGAAATGGTTGACGCCTAAAACCGCAAAAACCTCTCAAACGGTCAATACAGAGAAGAAAGCATCGCGCCTTCTGGCTCTATGGATTCCACTGTCGATCCTCGTACTGTTCCACCATTGGCGGAATCCACGCATTCCTCCTCACAGAGCCGACTCTTATCATATCCGAAAGTGAATCAGTTGCTACTCTCCCCTCCTCAGACGAAGATCAGGCGCACCGCGACGGTGTGTGCGTCCCCGAACGCCATCGCCACGAATGCCTTGGCCCAAAACCCTAATTCGAAGAAATCAAAGCTGTAGAGCGGCCAGTTCGAGGAGAGCGTGACGAAGACAGTCAAGAGTCTGACCGAGTCCATATTAGGAGGGGTTGTGCGGAAATTAAGTGTTTGATTTTACATCATTTCATTTGCAAATTTTTTAAACTTAGGAAAATTGGGTTCATGTGTTTATAAAATCATAACATGATACCCATCCATGGGTAGCTAAGTTGGTTAGGGCGCGCTTGAGATTATGTGGTTATGCGTACTAGTCCCAAGTTCGATTCCGATCATCTGTGATTTAAGTGGGGGGCCATGGCGGCGGGTTGCTGTGCTATTCTCCCCCAAGAAATAGTCGAGGTGCGCGCAAATTGGCCCGGACACCTCGGTTACAAAAAAAAATCATAACCTGATCGCTGCATTATTTATAATATTTGCTTTTTCACGCATGAAAAAATTTATTAAATATATAGATTAAATTGGATTGTAGAAAGGGTCGACGCCTAAAACCGCAAAAACCTCTCAACCGATACAAAGAAGAAAGCCTCGCGCCTTCTGGTTCAATGGATTCCACTGTCGCTCCTCACACCATTCCACACTTCGCGGAATTTACGCACTCTTCCTCATATAGCCGACTCTTATCGTATCCGAAGGTGAATCAGTTGCCACTCTCGCCTCCTCAAACGAAGATTAGGCGCACCGCAACGGTGTGTGCGTCCCCGAACGCCATCGCCATGAACGCCTTCTCCCAAAACCCTAATTCGAAGAAGTCGAAGCTTTGGAGCGGCCGGTTCGAGGAGAGCGTGACGGAGACGGTCGAGCGTCTGATCGAGTCCTTATTAGGAGCAGTTGGGGGGAAATTAAGTATTCGCTTTTACATCATTTCCTTTGCAAATTTTTTAAACTTAGAAAAATTGGGTTCTTGCGTTTATAAATCATAACCTTAAAATCATAAGCTGATACACATCCATGTGTAACTTAGATGGTTATGGCGCATTTGGGATTGTGTGGTTAGACGCACTGGTCTCAGGTTCGAATCCCCAGCCGAGCACCATTGATTTAAGTCGGGGGCCATGGCGGTGGGTTGTTGTACTAGTCTCATCCGAGGAATAATAATGATGCGCGCAAGTTGGCCCGGACACCTCGGTTACTAAAAAAAAATCATAACACGATTGCTGCATTATTTAAAATATGTGATTTTTCACGCATGGATAGTCGAGGTGCGTGCAAGTTGGCTCGGACACCTCGGTTACAAAAAAAAATCATAACATCATCGCTGCATTATTTAAAATATGTGTTTTTCTCGCATGAATAAATTTATTAAATATATAGATTAAATTGAATTGTAGAAAGGGTCGACGCCTAAAGCCGCAAATACCTCTCCACCGAACGATACAGAGAAGAAAGCCTCGCGCCTCTTGTCGCGACCCGTCCGGAAGCGGACGCGGCTAATGGATTACCGATCACGGGTCTTGGATCGGCGCGAGCCCTCCCAGGCCCATACCAAATCGCGGCGGGAGTATTTTTCAGGAGGATTCGACGATAAGAGTCGATCGCTTTCGACCTTAGTGTGGTCGTGGTGGCATGTGCAACTTGTGCATGCATTTGGAGTCGCCACCGGTCTTTCTTGGAGGGTAGACCGGAAACCTTACTGATCGATTGGGAGAGATCGATCAGTTCTACGGAACCAGAGATTTTGGGTTCGGGGACTTGGTTACGCTGGTGTCGTTACCAACGCCCTTTCGGTACCTAACGCGAGTGATTTTCCTAACTAGGATTTCATGCAGGCGCAATTTTGGGTGAGGTAAGTCTGACTTTGCATATTAACCAGTTTAACATGCTCACGTAATCATAACAAATAAATAGATGTCAATCACATAAACATCTATCCTACGTGGTGATCATGGAATTATGATTTAATGGGTCTCGAGCCAATGAGACCACATTTAATCATTTTAATATTTTAATAACGGAAAGCCGCTCTTCGCTTCTTCTTGGTTTCTTGAACTCTTCAAAAATTGGGCCCCAAAGAGCTCGGCGACTTAAAAAGTTCGTCCACGTAATCCTCGTAGCATTTACATTAACAATTGACTATGCTAAAAATAAAGATTACATGAAAAATAAAAGGAGTACGCAGCCTCCATTTAATAATTACAACCCCAAATATATAAATAATCACCATACATTCATATATACATCAATCACATTGATTAGGGATTTTTCCATGATCACCACCCTTCCACGTAAGTAATAAATTCACAATTTAAAACTTAGGAAGGCACAATAAAAATTCTACGTTGAATCATAATCAGAATTTTTACGTAAAATAAGATAGCCATAAATTTTCGATTCAGAATTGATTTAGTCTCAATTTTTGCTACGTTGATTAATTTATCATATAAAATAATCAATCTCCATTAGCCATGTAAGACGAACAATTCGTTAATACATATTGGCCATAGTATTGCAAAAATTGCAAAAAATCAATTAAATGCACGAAAACACCTAAGGATTGGCTCTGATACCACTGTTGGGATCCACGTAACACGTGGCGGAAATAAATAACAACCCATACATGTATCTCCAGAGGCGTACTTCGTGCATTTCAATCGAAAAAAATCACAAAGTCTCAAAGGGAGTAAATAGATTACCTCTCGTAGCGTGCTTGAACGGAGGTATCGGTTCGATGTTCTTCGATCTCAGCCTCCACAAGTGTTAGGCATCTAGTTCGGACGCACCACCAATTGACGAACGGGGAGACGACTAATAACTCCACAACAATTGTGCTAGCAATATGCGTAATCAATATTCCGAACTTAGTATATTTTGCTCACTCAAGATGATGAGAATATAGAGAGTGTTTGTGTTCTTCTCTCTAAGCTCTCAAAAATTTGCACACTCTACAAAATGTCTCTCCCCTTCAACCTCAAAACTCTTGCCATCCTTTTATAACCAAAAATACCTTCCAATAAATTGTATTTAAAAATAGCACTAACAATTATAAATTCTATCTAAAAATAGCACTCACAAATAAATGACATTTAAAAATAGCACTAACAATAGCACTCACAATTTATAATACAAAAATGCTATTTAAAAATAGCACTAACAATAGCACTCACAATTTATAATACAAAAATACTATTTAAAAATAGCACTAACAATTATAAATTCTATCTAATAATAGCACTCACAATTTATGATAAATAAATGCCATTTAAAAATAGCACTAACAATAGCACTCACAATTTATGATAAATAAATGTCATTTAAAAATAGCACTAACAATAGCACTCACAATTTATAATACAAAAATGCTATTTAAAAATAGCACTAGCAATAGCACTCACAATACAAAAATGCTAAAAAAAGGCACTAACAAAGGTGTTAAAAATAATAACCATTATTATTATTACAAGAGTTAAAGAGGTTACCAAATAATACAAATACGCATAACGTATAAATACGTATGACGTATAAATACGTAGAGCATACGTATACATCCGTGAAACCGGGGACTAATTGAAAGAAAAATGTGCAATTAAGCCCTTTTGGTAAAAATTGATTAAATTGGAGGGCAAATTGACCTAATTGCACTTTAAGACTTTAGAATCCAATGTCATAGCTTATAAAAAGTGAGAATTGAAAACTAAAAGACTCGAAAGGGATTTTTTTTTTTTTTTTTAGACTCGGTTCGGGTTTATGTTTGTGAAGGAACATAGTGACCCGAGCCGAATTTTTGAGATTTAAAGTGACACACTTGAAGAGGAAATTAAAACAAAATTATCGAATATTTTTGGGTATTTTTCTGACCACGAATGGTATTTTTCTGATTTTTTGGGTATTTTTATAATTAAATAAACTCGAAAAATATTAAAAATACCGAAAAATATTTTTTGTTCAAAATTGGTTCCTAAGGCTAAACCAAGGCTTCCAAAGTTGATTTTGTGATTTTATGACTTTTTTTGATATTTTTAATTAATTTTAAAGAATAAAAATCACAATAATAAATGGTAAAAAATCAGGTGTCAACAGCTGCCCCTCTTTGAGAGGATTCTCATTAGAGGTTTCTCTCAAAGATAAGGTGGCACCTGATTCCTAACCGACTCAACTGGGAAAATGAGAGAAGAAATGTTATGACATTGGATCCTTAAGGCTATTGATAAAAGCTCAAATCAATCACCGGTTTGCTCTAACAATTTGGACATGGGCCGGAGTGAGAGAGGCTTACCTGAAGCTCACTTGTCGGATGCTGCCGGTTGCGAAGACTTTCAAAAAGATGCCTAGGACTCGTCATTCAGAATATCCTAGGGAGATTAAGCTCTGACCTGTATGGTAAGTCATACCATGATGGGATTCCTAATTGGTAGGAACCAAAGGAAGGCGCATCCCCACGCTTTGGGATTTGCCAGAGATTTTAATCCGTATGGTGGATCAGACCTTCGTGTTGATCCTTATGGCGGTTTCTACCATGAGTTGACCCTTCAGGCGGTTTCTACCATGAGTTGACCCTTCAGGCGGTTTCTACCTTGATTTGACCCTTCAGGCGGTTTCTACCTTAAGTTGACCCTTCAGGCGGTTTCTACCTTGGTTTGACCCTTCATGCAGTTTCTACCTTGATTTGACCCTTCAGGCGGTATCTACCTTTGATTGACCCTTCAGGCGGTATCTACCTTTGATTTGACCCTTCAGGCGGTATCTACCTTTGATTGACCCTTCAGGCGGTATCTACCTTTGATTGACTTTGAAAAGGGATCTCAAGACGAGGGTTCTCCACGTCCGATGAGATTTCCTGAATTTTGAAAAGGGGGTCTCATGACGAGGGTTCTCCACGTCCGATGAGACTGTTTGAATTTTGAAAAGGGGTCTCATGACGAGGGTTCTCCACGTCCGATGAGACTGCCTAAGTTTTGAAAAAGGGGTCTCATGACGAGGGTTCTCCACGTCCGATGAGACTGTTTGATATTTTGAAAATGGGTCCTGGGACGAGGGTTCTCCACGTCTGATAGGACTTTTTCTTTTAAAAGGGTTTTTCTTCCCCCTTTTTTTTGGAGACCCCGAAGTTTGTTGGGAATTCAGTTTTTTGAAGCAGTGAAAGATTTTATTTTGACAAAACTTCACTTGAGTCTGTTGAGGCGACATTCTGGGAGCTGGGTTCTCCAGGTATCCTGCAGAAGTTTGAGCCTGAAAGATTTTTCTTCACCAAGAAAACGTTAGTAATCTTTGGGAAGACCACGGCTGTCCATTTTGACAAAACCGTATGATTTAAGTTTTAATCATGAAATGTGCATTTTGATGCTGGAGGTTATCCAAAGCATTCTTGCAACATGCAAATGTGATCACAAATCCCTTGCACGGAAAATCTGGATCAACAGTTTGAAAATTCCAATAAGAGTTTGTTCAAAACATCAATTGGAATATTTCTCGACAAGGAGGCCATCTCACCTGTTTGGAGGTAATGATTTTTATAAGGGACGCACTCAATTCCCTACTAACCTGTGCCTAGGTTTTAGGCTCATTCGCAGCGCATACATTTTGATCGGTCGGGAGGTCTTCCACGGGACCGTAATGTTAGGCTTGGATATTGGCTTTCAAGGGGGACTCGCTTTGGAGTCGAGGCCATTGAATGAAAGTCTTCACCATCTGCTCCGGGTTTACAAGTCAAGAACCCTGCAAAATGAGAAAGAAATAGTCTTGCTCGTACTTCTTCGAGCTAAGCTATATGTTAACCCAAGTGTCTTAGTCAGAGAAGACTGTTTCGGGGTTGTAACATTGGTAGGATTGGGGACCGAAAAAGGCTTATTTTTGGCCCAGAATTCGTGACGGGTTTGACATTGGTGATCATTGCTGATTTGCCACCTGTCCTTTCTTTTCTGCATCTTTAGCCTTTGAGGCACGCAACCTATTTTGCGGTGTGCACCAGCTCTTTAAAGAGCGTCTCTTGTTGCATTCAGAGACCGACTCTCTCTATGTCTTCGTTCTGTGCTTAATAGCATTCGGGGAGCAGCCTTTTGGATTCGGCTCCTTTAGAGGTTTTTCTCTTTCCCCACGAGGCTTCATTGGAGGTCAATTTAACAATTTTCACGAGCATCGACCTTGCTTTTATCAGGCACTTTGCTTTTTCTTTTCTGATGCTGGGGATTTCTTTAATCCCTTGTCGCAAGTGAGATGCTTTGGCAATTGTGCTAGATATATGATTTGGCTCTTAGCACGCTTGAGTATTGACTTAGTAGCTTTTTCGTAAACCCTAGGTCTTGAACTCCCTCGTTTCTGAAGTGATCTGCCTTTATCTTGGAATTTGCAATGATCACCAACGGGTTTATGAAATGAATTTGCAGGCTCAACTTGGCTGTGCAAATGATAAACGTGTGTGGGATAGAGAAATGAACGCTTCTCGTCATCCTATGGCACTTGGATTACCATATAAACAACACACAAAGATTGATGTTAGTCCTAGCAAGAAAATTTCTAACCATTTCCTCCTGATGCTGCTGGACTTACTCTTGTTTTGCCCCGATGTAGGGTGGTTCTTGACAGGGTTGAGAATGAAAACCGCCGTTCAAAGGGGTTATCAACGGTCACCTGTAGTGTTTGGGGGATATGAAACGAATGCCTCCGTCGTCCCAACCCATGTAATCGCCGCAAATGGTCCCTACCTCCGTAGACCCAGATTTTGTTATCTGCCCACTCCATTCATCTCTCAAGTGTGTGTTGGACATGTTTGGATTAGGCTTCGCCTCTCGTCTGAGAAAACACCCTTTTAAACGGTTTGAACAACTTTTATTGGAAAACTTCTTTTTGTTTTCTCCGAAAAATTTCCTCCCAATGGGGCTTTATGATGCACATGTATGTTTCATTCATGTTCAGACAACCTCCTGTTTCAAAACATGAATGCCAATGAAATTTGAATTCTATGTCTTTTCTAGACATTAGATTCTGAAAGCTTTTCTTTTCTTCTCTATTTTTTTATTCAACATCTTCAATGGATTGGGGAGAGGGATACTTACCTGTCCCCCGCGGTTGGAGATCCCTGAAAATGCGGAAGAAACATGTTATTGTACGTTCATGAATTTTTCAAAAAATTAGAACGATACATCTTACCCTTGGTCGTATACTCCAGCGGGTAATTCATGGGGCGTTGTTGACACCTGATTTTTTTACCATTTATTATTGTGATTTTTATTCTTTAAAATTAATTAAAAATATCAAAAAATGTCATAAAATCACAAAATCAACTTTGGAAGCCTTGGTTTAACCTTAGGAACCAATTTTGAACAAAAAATATTTTTCGGTATTTTTAATATTTTTCGAGTTTATTTAATTATAAAAATACCCAAAAAATCAGAAAAATACCATTCATGGTCAGAAAAATACCCAAAAATATTCGATAATTTTGTTTTAATTTCCTCTTCAAGTGTGTCACTTTAAATCTCAAAAATTCGGCTCGGGTCACTATGTTCCTTCACAAACATAAACCCGAACCGAGCCTAAAAAAAAATCATTTTCGAGTCTTTTAGTTTTCAATTCTCACTTTTTATAAGCTATGACATTGGATTCTAAAGTCTTAAAGTGCAATTAGGTCAATTTGCCCTCCAATTTAATCAATTTTTACCAAAAGGGCTTAATTGCACATTTTTCTTTCAATTAGTCCCCGGTTTCACGGATGTATACGTATGCTCTACGTATTTATACCTCATACATATTTATACGTTATGCATATTTGTACTGTTTGGTAACCTCTTTAACTCTTGTAATAATAATAATGGTTATTATTTTTAACACCTTTGTTAGTGCCTTTTTTTTAGCATTTTTGTATTGTGAGTGCTATTGCTAGTGCTATTTTTAAATAGCATTTTTTGTATTATAAATTGTGAGTGCTATTGTTAGTGCTATTTTTAAATGACATTTATTTATCATAAATTGTGAGTGCTATTGTTAGTGCTATTTTTAAATGGCATTTATTTATCATAAATTGTGAGTGCTATTGTTAGATAGAATTTATAATTGTTAGTGCTATTTTTAAATAGCATTTTTGTATTATAAATTGTGAGTGCTATTGTTAGTGCTATTTTTAAATAGCATTTTTGTATTATAAATTGTGAGTGCTATTGTTAGTGCTATTTTTAAATGTCATTTATTTGTGAGTGCTATTTTTAGATAAAATTTATAATTGTTAGTGCTATTTTTAAATACAATTTATTGGAAGGTATTTTTGGCTATAAAAGGATGGCAAGAGTTTTGAGGTTGAAGGGGAGAGACATTTTGTAGAGTGTGCAAATTTTTGAGAGCTTAGAGAGAAGAACACAAACACTCTCTATATTCTCATCATCTTGAGTGAGCAAAATATACTAAGTTCGGAATATTGATTCCGCATATTGCTAGCACAATTGTTGTGGAGTTATTAGTCGTCTCCCCGTTCGTCAATTGGTGGTGCGTCCGAACTAGATGCCTAACACTTGTGGAGGCTGAGATCGAAGAACATCGAACCGACACCTCCGTTCAAGCACGCTACGAGAGGTAATCTATTTACTCCCTTTGAGGCTTTGTGATTTTTTTCGATTGAAATGCACGAAGTACGCCTCTGGAGATACATGTATGGGTTGTTATTTATTTCCGCCACGTGTTACGTGGATCCCAACAGTGGTATCAGAGCCGATCCTTAGGTGTTTTCGTGCATTTAATTGATTTTTTGCAATTTTTGCAATACTATGGCCAATATGTATTAACGAATTGTTCGTCTTACATGGCTAATGGAGGTTGATTATTTTATATGATAAATTAATCAACGTAGCAAAAATTGAGACTAAATCAATTTTGAATCGAAAATTTATGGCTATCTTATTTTACATAAAAATTCTGAATATGATTCAACGTAGAATTTTTATTGTGCCTTCCTAAGTTTTAAATTGTGAATTTATTACTTACGTGGAAGGGTGGTGATCATGGAAAAATCCCTAATCAATGTGATTGATGTATATATGAATGTATGATGATTATTTATATATTTGGGGTTGTAGTTATTAAATGGAGGCTGCGTACTCCTTTTATTTTTCATGTAATCTTTATTTTTAGCATAGTCAATTGTTGATGTAAATGTTACGAGGATTACGTGGGGGAGCCTTTTAAGTCGGCGAGCTCTTTGGGGCCCAATTCTTGAAGAGTTCAAGAAACCAAGAAGAAGCGAAGAGCGGCTCTCCGTTATTAAAATATTAAAATGATTAAATGTGGTCTCATTGGCTCGAGACCCATTAAATCATAATTCCATGATCACCACGTAGGATAGATGTTTATGTGATTGACATCTATTTATTTATTATGATTACGTGAGCATGTTAAACTGGTTAATGTGCAAAGTCAGACTTACATCACCCAAAATTGCGCCTGCATGAAATCCTAGTTAGGAAAATCACTAGCGTTAGGTACCGAAAGGGCGTTGGTAACGACACCAGCGTAACCAAGTTCCCGAACCCAAAAACTCTGGTTCCGTAGAACTGATCGATCTCTCCCAATCGATCAGTAAGGTTTCCGGTCTACCCTCCAAGAAAGACCGGTGGCGACTCCAAATGCATGCACAAGTTGCACATGCCACCACGACCACACTAAGGTCGAAAGCGATCGACTCTTATCGTCGAATCCTTCTGAAAAATACTCCCGCCGCGATTTGGTATGGGCCTGGGAGGGCTCGCGCCGATCCAAGACCCGCGATCGGTAATCCATTAGCCGCGTCCGCTTTCGGACGGGTCGCGACAGCTGGCGACTCCGCTGGGGACTTTGCTCTAGAACCTATGGTTCTAGACCTCAAGTGGACTTAGGCCGTAATTAAAATGCTGAGTGATTTTTCTAACCCTGCAGGCGCTCTTGAAGGTGAGGTAAGTCCGCTTATGGTAGGTGTTATATGTTTTTGCAGATTGGAGAAATAAGGGGTGTAGTCCGTGATTAACATTGTCTTATGCAGGTTGGGCGTAGGAATGTATGTTGTGTGGATGATTTGAAGTGCTGATTGATAAACTGTTGTGCGTGACTTGCATTGTGATGATCACGACACGTGGACACACACAACCACGCCTAAAACCCCGGGCGCCGCCTTTAGGAACACAATAGAAGGAATTGAAAATGGAATCTCCGTGAGGAAAAACACGGGGTAATCCACTTTTCAATTCCGCTCATTTCGAACTATGGATCGAGTCCCAATGCAACGATAGCTGTGCAATGGAATCGGCTCTTTCTAGAACTCGAGGTGGGAACCTTAACCTTAGGTGCCAAACCCTCTGATTTTTAGAAGTTTACCATCACTTGTTTCATGCGCATGTCTCTGGGCGGTTGGTACACCTAAAACCGCACATAAGTCGACGAGTTGGGTTGGTAAGACTCTCTATCCCCCCAAATCTATCACTGTTCATATAGATATAGGCATTTCATTTATTGCATTCTGGTGATTAGATTAAATGCCATTTCGAGGATAGATATGTGCGTTTGTCCCTAACGTCCTTGATAGAAGACGAGGAGGGTGGTATCCCACGACGAACACCGAGTGTGCGATAAGGAGCATACTATGGACATTATTGAGGTATCATCCAATGAAGATGACGAGTTGGGGCAAGTGATCCTGAAGGCACAGATCAAAACTGGGGCATCCTTAAACGTTAGGATCACATTCCTTTATGTCATTTTCCATTACTGGTCCTCTTGTATAGGGTTTATTTTTACTGAGGTTTTCTCTATCTCACCCCTTGGAGCGATTGTATTAGGGATCTATTGGTGTATACATTCAGATGGAACTTGGTTGTATTTCTTTTAACGGGTCATTGGAATGTGATAGTGGCATTTTTTCTAATCATCCGAATACTCCCAAGTCAAGTTTATAATTCCTTTAGAGGAAATTAAAATTGGAAGTCTTGCACGACCTTTTGGTCGTGTGAGGTAATCCAACCCCAATTTCACTAGAAGGAGTTACACACTTGAATTGGTTCATGCATGTTGTACACCACTGGTAATTCACGATAATTGATCAAGAATATCAGCGTAGTTTCAAATTTAATGACGAGATAGATGTCCAAACTACTTTTGTTCTTAGCGAGCGACCTTAATTTGGATGCCATATCTTCAATTGAATTTAAAACACGTTATTATGTCTTGCACTTTTGAGTAATTCATTCCTCTCGAAATTAATCAAAAGCCATTATCGTGAATTACATTCCTTTCAATAGTATGCTTTCTTTCGAGGAATATTGATAAAAACTTTTCGCACAAGATTAAAACCCTTGTAAAAGTTCTTGTCCTTATTAATCACGAGCAAGCATAAGATTGAAAGGGTCTATGCTTTCTTTTTCAGATTATTCCTTCTGACTCGGTCTTTTCATTTGCAGGTGAAAAACAAGTAGTATAGAGAAATCTTTTCTTGGACAAATCTGCAACTATTCTTCCATCTGATCATGAGCGAGTTATAAAATCAGGACGTATTTGCTCGGCTTATTGATATTATGGTTCGGCTCACCCAAGTTGAAGATGTTTGGATGCTCGAAGAAATGAACCATACAGAAGTTAAAACACACACACGAGAACTTTCATTTATTTGCTCAGCGGAGGGTTTTCAGAAGCAGATCATACAATTCGGGGTGGAAAAGTAAAGCCAAAGTGAGCCCTAATTAACGACACAAAGGATCCCAACTGACCCTCCATGTTATTAATGCTCTGCTCATACTCCCAACTCCGCATGTTGTGGTCGGCAAGCCTGAGGAGAAGACTTCTGCATTCTCCCTTAACTTCGGCGACCTTGGCCTCGTGTTCTTCGGTGACTACTTCCAGGTCCCGAACCAGTCCATTCCCGCGAGCTATGTCCTCGGTTATCTTGTCGAGCCGTTCTTCCTGCCAGTCGCTCTGAAGCCTCAACAGGACGTTGCGGCGGTCATGATCGCCGGTGGTCAGGGATATGGCCAATTGATCCACCAGATTTCTCCTCTCGCGAAGCAACGTCGCGACCCGCTCATTAGCAAACTCGACGGCCTTTTTGTAACTATCAACCAGATAGTTGGTCAGCACAAAATGATCAGATCGATCCTCATAACGAGCTCGCAAGACGCGAGCCACGAGAACCTCCCGATTAGCAACACGATAGGCCTCTAAGGAGTGTGCAAAGAGAGTCGGGAAAGTTCTATATTCCCTCCCCAGTGTAGTACCTTCGAGAGAAGTGGTATCAAGGTCCTCGAGCAGGACACAGATTGCATCCTCGGTTGCAGAATGATCGGTTATGTGCACGTAACCGCGACCCAGTAGGTTATAAAGCTTTTCCCACTGGGCCAAGACATCAGTTGAAAAAGTGCGTACGGGAGAGGAGGCCATTTGCGTTGGGTTGGCTTGAGAATAAGACGAGGCTAATAGAGAGATTAGAAGGAAGAAGCTGATTATGCGAGAACGTTAACCTTCCATACATTAATTCCTCATTTTATAGCAACTCGAGGATGATGAAGAGTCTCAGTAATAATGCTGGTGGACCCCAGTTAGGGGGTAAAGCAGGAGGTCCCCTCACGAGAACCATTGGATTCGTTTCGGTCCGCGATTTCCGGCTCATCAATTAAAAGATGTAAAAGATTTGTCGGGATCACCATTATTAGAGTTAGGTGGGAGGTAAGCGCAACTATCGAAGAGAGCCCTAACAGGATTTGGCAGTCCCATCACGTTGAAAAGCTAAGCGAGAAATTCAAGGTCTTGAGGGGGAACGTTTGCCTAATGATGCTTGAAGAGCGTCTCCTGAACATGCAAAGTCACTCGAAGAAAACTTTATAGGGAGTGAGCATACAGGAGAGAGTGGAGAACTCTGAATGGGCAAGAACCAATCAAACATTTCTCAGTCCAACATATTTAAGAGGTTACTGTCAGCTGCTAGAGGCGACTGACTCAAAAATCTCAGAAATTGAACCACAGAGGGATCTCGAAGATTCCAAGATCAAGTCTAACGCCAAAACCATGGAGCCCAACACTTCTGGCAACGGAAATCAAGATCACGGCGACGACGACAACGACATCCACGATGCTCAACTCGGGAAAAGAAGACGTCCTCACCAATACTCTCAGGAGGAAACCCAAATGCTGGAAACCCTTTTCAGTAAAAGCCATTACATGAAAAAGAAGTGGAGAATTGAATTGAGCCGGGAGTTGGGGATTAATCAGTCGAGGATCCAGTTTTGGTTTCAAAATAGGAGATCCAAATCGAGGGCTCAACGCAAACGTCAAGTGGTCGAGATTTTAAAGGAAGAAAACCAAAAGCTGCGAACAGAAAACATGAGGTATGAAAAAGCTCTCAATATTACCGTTTGCCCTCATTGCGATAACCTCATCGCCCGCGGTAAGATATTCCCCGATAAGCCTCACGCAATGATTGAAGACGTTCACTTACCACCCTACTCCCTCGGGGCATCTCCTGCTCACCCAGATTTTGCCGGAGTTACGCATGGGCAGGATGATCCTACGAAGACGATACAAATGCCTCATGGGGGATGGGATTTGCATCGCTTTGATTGGAGTTACAGTTTCAAGGAGCTGGATGTTACCGCCGACCAGCTCAAAGCATATCAGCCTCATGCAAACCAATTTTCGATAGGGTCGGGTCCCGCTGGAGATGAGTTAATCAGTCGTCAAGCCATCGATGCAATTTTGGGCCACGATAAGAGGAGGTTCGCTTGGCCCCCTGAACTGCATTCCAGATTCCTAGACGTGGTTCACCAAATGGGGATCGATTCAGCAACTCCAACGCGCATATTTAAGGCCATGAATGTACCGGGGCTTAGTAAGGAACTGGTCAGGAATCACCTTGCTGCCTACAGAAAGCTATTAAAACAACGTCGAGCAGAGCTAAACCGGGAGGAATCCGTCTCGAGCTCAAAAGCTAGGGGCGACCGCCATTGTAATGCTCAGGCATCAAGAGATACCCGACCAAATCTAAGCATCAATCAAGCTAGCAGCCCGACCACCGGCAAACTGAAAGCTGATCAGAATGTCCTCCCGGGCCATTTCAACACTTCTCAAGAGCGCGTGTCACAAGTACAGCGAGTGCGCACTCCTCCATTCGAGCAGCAGTCGGCTGGTGCTCTGCCTGCCGCTGGTCAACCCACGACAGACGATTTCTTTGATGAGGGGCTCGATGCCTTGTTCAATCAGTGGGAAGCTGGCATGCTTGGACAGCCATGATCTAGCACTTGACTCGGGGCACGATGGGTCGGTCACCACGAACACCCATAGAAAGAAGAACATGTTCACGAGTAGATCACTCATTTTATCCGTTGTAAAGTTCCTACGGGAACATTTTTCTTTAATGACTATAGTTAATTCTATATTAAAACCAACGCTATCGATGAACATCGTCATGCTCAGTTGTGATGATCCCTTGTTAGATTAAGTCTGAAACCAGAGACGGTCTTTAAAATTTTGAGTGGCCACGAACTCATTCCTCACCAAGCGCCCGGGATGCTGAAATGAAGAGTAACAGCATGCACAGGGAAAATGCCACTTTCGTTTGAACGATGAAAAGGGGTTGAGAGAAGATCATAGCGTTAATTCCCATGGAGCTAAATGAATTAAACGGAGTCATTAATTGCGGGCCCACCGCTGCTCCCCACGTTCTCGGGCCTAGCAAATCATAAAAGGCGCCGAAAGATTGTAGACCCACCACTTTGAAGACTGAACTAGGGGACGAGCGCAATACTCGATGAAACCGAATCAATGCAAGAGAGTTTGTGATCCTATCACGAGGAAAAAGAAAGGGGAATACAGACGATGAGTAATTACAGGGTCTCGGGAGGAGCGCTTGCTTGATGGTCTTCATATGCAGCCTGAAAGATGGTTCTAGGACACGCACAATCACTTGAGAAAATTTCTAGAGTGAGCAAACACGTAAGAGCGAATAGAGAAAGCTGAGTGAACTAGATCAGCCCGAGATACTCCGATCCATCATGTTTAAAAGCTATTCCCATCTGCTAGAAACGCCCGACCTGGACATTTCTGAGCACGAACTGCTGGGAGACTTTGAAGATCCTGGAGCTGAATCCTGCCCGAAGGCCGTGGAGACTGACTCCTCCAGCGATGAAATTCTAGGTTTCAGCTACGAAGAAGGAATATACAATGATGACCGGAGTCGGAAAAGGAAGCAACTACAACGCCACACTCCAGGCCAAATCCGAGAGCTCGAAGCTTTCTTCAATGAATGCCCCACTCCAAGCAGACAACAGAAAATGGAGTTGAGCCGAAAAATAGGATTGGAGCTTTCGAAGGTCAAGTTTTGGTTCGCCAACAAACGAACCCGGGTGAAACAGCAATACGCAGACCATGAGTTACTGGTCCTGAAGGAGGAGAATGAGAAGCTTCAAGCTGAAAGCGCGAGATATAAGGAAGCTCTGACCAAGGCCACCTGCCTTAATTGTGGTAATCCTGTTGTCCTCGGCGAGGTGTTCCTCGATGAACCGTCCCTGTTGACAAATAACGCTCAGCTGTTACCGTATTCTCCACAGCATTTTCCGACACAGCCAGATATCGCCGGAGATCTGCATGAGCAAGTCAACACCATAGGATCAACACCAACATCCTCTGAGAAATGGGATATGAATCATCACAGGGGGAGTTCTCTCAATGACGAACTCGCTGTCGCAGCCAGCCAATCCAAAGTCGGTGAGTCCCTCCCTGGACAACTTTTGAAACGACTAGATCCCGTAGAGAATAGCTACCGAAGTATTGACGATATTTTGGGTGATAAGAGAACAAGGTTTTACTGGACCTATGAACTTCACACCAAATTTGTTGATGCAATTCGAGAGCTGGGAGTTGATTCGGCTAGCCCACTACGCATACTCGAAATTATGAATGTGCCGGGGCTCTCTAGAATTAACGTCGAGTCTCACCTCAAGTACTATAGGAGATTGCTAAGGGATAGAAGGACAGCGTTAAACCATCATAAAGCCAGTTGGAGCTCAAGTGCCGGGCAGAGTTACAACCACGATGATTGGAGAGCCGAGAGCACCTAACCGTGTTTCAGCAATGACGGGACCAGCAGCCGTGTCAGCGACTCCTCTAACCCAAATCAGAATGCTCCGCCGAGCTATCTCAATACTCCTCAAGAGTATATACCGCAGTTCCAGCACATAGGGATTCCTCAGTTTGAGCGCGATTCGGTCATTAATGCTGTCCCTGAAGCGGATCTGGCATTGGTAGAGAGTGCACATATAAACCTGCCGGTCATTGGAGGAAGTTCCAATTCGAGGGGTCAAGTTGCTCACGGCGAGAGCAAAGAGAGGAATCCCTCGCCTGCAGTCGACGACAGCCAATCTGGGTACCAAGGGCTAGAAAGAACAGGCGATTTCCTTGAGGAGGAGCTGGACACTTGGATCAATACTCTTCAGGAATGTATGTCTCGACCCCAACAGGGCAATGATGAAGGTTCCAGCTCAAAGACTCCAGTTCCTCACAATGAAGGCGATGAAGGAAATCTGCCCCCAACAATTGTTGATACCCAACTTGAACATCAATGGCTCGAAGACCCGAGCAATTTCCTTGGCGATGAGTTCAATCTTTGGCTCGATCAATTTGGAGCCGGAGGGCCATCGCAGTGGTGACGCAAGGCAGGTGACCAAACGTCTGATGCAAGGCATGGTTACTCGATGAAAAATTCTTAGACGAAAGGGGTGGAACACTCCTATTGAATATGTTGTTGATCGCACTGTAAGGTTCCCACGGGAACATCTTTCATTAATGTCTAGAACTAATTGCGCGTGAGTGTCAACATCACCCTTTGAGCATCTTCAAGCCAATGGCCGTGGATTAATCGCTTAATCCGTGGAGCAAGTTCCCCGAACAATGACTATCACCCGCGGAGTATAATGGGATCTACCCCTTCCATACGAAATACGTTTGGCCGCGAAGCCACCTATTTGGTAAAACGATGTATCGTTCCTAAACGATCTTCAATCGAATACCGAAGTAATGTCTCATTTCTTTCCCTTCTCAGGTGATAAACGTGGATAAATCACTCAAGGAGCCATTTGTTCGAATAACAGAACAGACGTTGCCTAACTGGGGGCAGATGAACCATTGATGTTGCAAACACTCCAAGAATGGATAGGCGGATTTGATAGATGTTGTTCATATCAATACGCAATATCAGAACGGGATGAGAACCAAGAGTAAAGTTGCATCGTTCCAATTTGTCTTGAATTTGAGAATATGAATTGATACTCGTTATTTATCCTTGACAGGGGAATCGCCTTACAGACGAACAGGTTTTCACATCCCATGTATTACCCGTTAGAATACATGACCAAGGGTAAATTGTATCGTTCTAATTTTTTGAAAAATTCGTGAACGTACAATAACATGTTTCTTCCGCATTTTCAGGATCTCCAGCCGCGGGGGACAGGTAAGTATCCCTTTCCCCAATCCATTGAAGATGTTAAATAAAAAACAGAGAGAAAAAGAAAAGCTTTCAGAATCTAATGTCTAGAAAAGACATAGAATTCAAACTTCATTGGCATTCATGTCTTAAAACATGAGGTTATCTGAACATGAATAAGAACATGCATGGTGCATCATAAAATCCCCTTGACGGGTAAAATTTTTGGAGAAAATGAAAGAGATTTTTTTCCAATCAAAAGTTCAAAACTTTTAAAAGGACGTTTTCTCAAAAGAAAAGAGGCAAAGCCTAGTCCAAACACGTCCTACACACACTGGAGAGAAGTGGAGCGGATCAGATAGCAAAATCTGGACCTACGGAAGTAGGGATTATTCGCAACGATTACATGGGTTGGGATGACGGAGGCATTCGTTTCATATCCCTCAAACACTACAGGTGACCGTTGATAAACCCTTTGAACGACGGTTTTCATTCTTAACCCTGTCAAGAACCACCCCACATCGGGGCAAAATGGAGGTGAGTCCAGCGGTATCAGGAGAAAATGGTTAGAAATTTTCTTGCTCGGACTAACATCAATCTTTATGTGTTGTTTATATGGTAATCCAAGTGCCATAGGATGACGAGAAGCATTCATTTCTCTATCCCACACACCATATCCTTTGTACAGCCAAGTTGAGCCTGCAAATTCATTTCATAAACCCCTGTTGGTGATCATGGGATGTTTCAAGATGGAAACTGCATCACTCCAAGAACAGAAGAAATCAAGAGATGGGATTTATAGAAAAATCTCATATCGGCGTTTAAATGTGCTATGATTCAAGTTGTATATCTAGCACAATTTTCTGAACATCGTAGTTCCAAAGGAAAAGAAAAGGCGGGATTTCAACAAAGAAAAAAATCCCCAGCATCAAGAAAAAGCAAAGTGCCTGGTAAAAGCAAGGCCGATGCTCGTGAAAACTGTTTGATTGATCCCCAATAAAGCCTAGTTGGGAAGAGAGAAAAACCCATAAAGGAGTCAGATCAAGAAGACTGCTCCCCAAATGATGTCAGCCGTGGTGCAAAAACACGGACAGAATTGTCAATCTCTTAATACCACAAGAGACGTTCTCTAAAGGACTTGTGCACACCTCAAAAGCGGTTGCACACCTCAAAAATGGAAGATGCAGAATGGAAAAGACATGTGACAAATTGGCAATGATCACCAATGTCAAATCCTTCGTGATTTCTGGGCCAAAAACAAGCCTTTTTCGGTGCCCAATCCTACCAATGTTACAACCCTGAAACAGTCTTCTCTGACTAAGACACTTGGGTTAACATATAGCTTAGCTCGAAGAAGTACGAGCAAGACTCTTTCTTTCTCATTTTGCAGGGTTCTTGACTTGTAAACCCGGAGCAGATGGTGAAGATTTTCATTCGATGGCCTCGACTCCAAAGCGGGTCCCCCTTGAAAACCAATATCCAAGCCCAACATTACGGTCCCGTGGAAGACCTCCCGACCGATCAAAATGTATGCGCTGCGAATGAGCCTAAAACCTAGGCACAGGTCAGTAGGGAATTGAGTGCATCCCCTAAAAATCATCACCTCAAAACAGGTGAGATGGCCTCCTTGTCGAGAAATATTCCAATTGATGTTTTGAGCAAACTCTTTTTGGAAAATTTCAAACTGTTGATCCAGATTTTCCATGCAAGGGATTTGTGATCACATTTGCATGTTGCAAGAATGTTTTGGATAACCTCCAGCATCAAAATGCACATCTCATGACTAAAGCTTAAGTCATAAAATTTTGTCAATTGGACAATTGCTGTCTTCTCAAAGATTACCAATATTTTCTTGGGGAAGAGAAACCCTTAAAAAAAATCCTTTTCAAAATTTAGGTAGTCTCATCGGACGTGGAGAACCCTCGTCATGAGACCCCTTTTCAAAAATCAAGTAGTCTCATCGGACGTGGAGAACCCTCGTCATGAGACCCCTTTTCAAAATTCAGGTAGTCTCATCGGACGTGGAGAACCCTCGTCATGAGACCCCTTTTCAAATATCAAACAGTCTCATCGGACGTGGAGAACCCTCGTCATGAGACCCCTTTTCAAAAATCAAGCAGTCTCATCGGACGTGGAGAACACTCGTCATGAGACCCCTTTTCAAAATTCAGGTAGTTTCATCGGACGTGGAGAACCCTCGTCATGAGACCTCCTTTTCAAAATTCAGGAAATCTCATCGGATGTGGAGAACCCTCGTCATGAGACCCCTTTTCATTTAGGCAGTCTCATCGGACGTGGAGAACCCTCGTCATGAGACCCCTTTTCAAAGTCAAAACTGATGGTAGACACCGCCTGAAGGGTCAAACAAAGGTAGATACCGCCTGAAGGGTCAAATGAAGGTAGATACCGCCTGAAGGGTCAAATGAAGGTAGATACCGCCTGAAGGGTCAAAATAAGGTAGATACCGCCTGAAGGGTCAACTCAAAGGTAGATATCGCCTAAAGGGTCAAAATATGGTAGATACCGCCTGAAGAGTCAAATCAAAGGTAGATACCGCCTGAAGGGTCAAAATCAAATGTAGATACCGCTTGAAGGGTCAACACAAGGTAGATACCGCCTGAAGGGTCAACACATGGTAGATACCGCCTGAAGGGTCAACACAAGGTAGAAACCGCCTGAAGGGTCAAATCAAAGGTAGAAACCGCCTGAAGGGTCAAACCAAGGTAGAAACCGCCTAAGGGATCACATTAATGGTAGAAACCGCCTGAAGGGTCACATATGGTAGAAACCGCCATAAAGGTCAATTCATTGGTAGAAACCGCCATAAGGGTCAACTCATTGATAAATATCGCAGTAAGGATCAACACAAAGGTCTGATCCACCATACGGATCAAAATCCTTGGCAAATCCCAAAGCGTGGGATGCACCTTCCTTAGGTTCCTACAAGTTAGGAATCCCATCATGGTATGACCTACCATACAGGTCAGAGCTTAATCTCCCTAGGATATTCTGAATGACGAGTCCTAGGCATCTTCTTGAAAGTCGTCGCAACCGGCAGCATCCGACGGGTGAGCTTCAGGTAAGCCTCTCTCACTCCGGCCCATGTTCAAATTGTTAGAGGAAACCGGGGATTGATTTGAGCTTTTATCAATAGGCTTAAGGATCCGATGTCATAACATTTCTTCTCTTATTTTCCCAGTTGAGACGGTTAGGAATTAGGTGCCACCTTATCTTTGAGAGAAACCTCTAACGAGATTCCTCTAAAAGAGGGGCAGCTGTTGACACCTGATTTTTTTACCATTTATTATTGTGATTTTTATTCTTTAAAATTAATTAAAAATATCAAAAAAGGTCATAAAATCACAAAATCAACTTTGGAAGCCTTGGTTTAACCTTAGGAACCAATTTTGAACAAAAAATATTTTTCGGTATTTTTAATATTTTTCGAGTTTATTTAATTATAAAAATACCCAAAAAATCAGAAAAATACCATTCGTGGTCAGAAAAATACCCAAAAATATTCGATAATTTTGTTTTAATTTCCTCTTCAAGTGTGTCACTTTAAATCTCAAAAATTCGGCTCGGGTCACTATGTTCCTTCACAAACATAAACCCGAACCGAGCCTAAAAAAAAATCATTTTCGAGTCTTTTAGTTTTCAATTCTCACTTTTTATAAGCTATGACATTGGATTCTAAAGTCTTAAAGTGCAATTAGGTCAATTTGCCCTCCAATTTAATCAATTTTTACTAAAAGGGCTTAATTGCACATTTTTCTTTCAATTAGTCCTCGGTTTCACGGATGTATACGTATGCTCTACGTATTTATACCTCATACATATTTATACGTTATGCATATTTGTACTGTTTGGTAACCTCTTTAACTCTTGTAATAATAATAATGGTTATTATTTTTAACACCTTTGTTAGTGCCTTTTTTTTAGCATTTTTGTATTGTGAGTGCTATTGCTAGTGCTATTTTTAAATAGCATTTTTTGTATTATAAATTGTGAGTGCTATTGTTAGTGCTATTTTTAAATGACATTTATTTATCATAAATTGTGAGTGCTATTGTTAGTGCTATTTTTAAATGGCATTTATTTATCATAAATTGTGAGTGCTATTATTAGATAGAATTTATAATTGTTAGTGCTATTTTTAAATAGCATTTTTGTATTATAAATTGTGAGTGCTATTGTTAGTGCTATTTTTAAATAGCATTTTTGTATTATAAATTGTGAGTGCTATTGTTAGTGCTATTTTTAAATGTCATTTATTTGTGAGTGCTATTTTTAGATAAAATTTATAATTGTTAGTGCTATTTTTAAATACAATTTATTGGAAGGTATTTTTGGCTATAAAAGGATGGCAAGAGTTTTGAGGTTGAAGGGGAGAGACATTTTGTAGAGTGTGCAAATTTTTGAGAGCTTAGAGAGAAGAACACAAACACTCTCTATATTCTCATCATCTTGAGTGAGCAAAATATACTAAGTTCGGAATATTGATTCTGCATATTGCTAGCACAATTGTTGTGGAGTTATTAGTCGTCTCCCCGTTCGTCAATTGGTGGTGCGTCCGAACTAGATGCCTAACACTTGTGGAGGCTGAGATCGAAGAACATCGAACCGACACCTCCGTTCAAGCACGCTACGAGAGGTAATCTATTTACTCCCTTTGAGGCTTTGTGATTTTTTTCGATTGAAATGCACGAAGTACGCCTCTGGAGATACATGTATGGGTTGTTATTTATTTCCGCCACGTGTTACGTGGATCCCAACAGTGGTATCAGAGCCGATCCTTAGGTGTTTTCGTGCATTTAATTGATTTTTTGCAATTTTTGCAATACTATGGCCAATATGTATTAACGAATTGTTCGTCTTACATGGCTAATGGAGGTTGATTATTTTATATGATAAATTAATCAACGTAGCAAAAATTGAGACTAAATCAATTTTGAATCGAAAATTTATGGCTATCTTATTTTACATAAAAATTCTGAATATGATTCAACGTAGAATTTTTATTGTGCCTTCCTAAGTTTTAAATTGTGAATTTATTACTTACGTGGAAGGGTGGTGATCATGGAAAAATCCCTAATCAATGTGATTGATGTATATATGAATGTATGATGATTATTTATATATTTGGGGTTGTAGTTATTAAATGGAGGCTGCGTACTCCTTTTATTTTTCATGTAATCTTTATTTTTAGCATAGTCAATTGTTGATGTAAATGTTACGAGGATTACGTGGGGGAGCCTTTTAAGTCGGCGAGCTCTTTGGGGCCCAATTCTTGAAGAGTTCAAGAAACCAAGAAGAAGCGAAGAGCGGCTCTCCGTTATTAAAATATTAAAATGATTAAATGTGGTCTCATTGGCTCGAGACCCATTAAATCATAATTCCATGATCACCACGTAGGATAGATGTTTATGTGATTGACATCTATTTATTTATTATGATTACGTGAGCATGTTAAACTGGTTAATGTGCAAAGTCAGACTTACATCACCCAAAATTGCGCCTGCATGAAATCCTAGTTAGGAAAATCACTAGCGTTAGGTACCGAAAGGGCGTTGGTAACGACACCAGCGTAACCAAGTTCCCGAACCCAAAAACTCTGGTTCCGTAGAACTGATCGATCTCTCCCAATCGATCAGTAAGGTTTCCGGTCTACCCTCCAAGAAAGACCGGTGGCGACTCCAAATGCATGCACAAGTTGCACATGCCACCACGACCACACTAAGGTCGAAAGCGATCGACTCTTATCGTCGAATCCTTCTGAAAAATACTCCCGCCGCGATTTGGTATGGGCCTGGGAGGGCTCGCGCCGATCCAAGACCCGCGATCGGTAATCCATTAGCCGCGTCCGCTTTCGGACGGGTCGCGACAGCTGGCGACTCCGCTGGGGACTTTGCATATTAACCAGTTTAACATGCTCACGTAATCATAACAAATAAATAGATGTCAATCACATAAACATCTATCCTACGTGGTGATCATGGAATTATGATTTAATGGGTCTCGAGCCAATGAGACCACATTTAATCATTTTAATATTTTAATAACGGAAAGCCGCTCTTCGCTTCTTCTTGGTCTCTTGAACTCTTCAAGAATTGGGCCCCAAAGAGCTCGGCGACTTAAAAAGCTCGTCCACGTAATCCTCGTAGCATTTACATTAACAATTGACTATGCTAAAAATAAAGATTACATGAAAAATAAAAGGAGTCCGCAGCCTCCATTTAATAATTACAACCCCAAATATATAAATAATCACCATACATTCATATATACATCAATCACATTGATTAGGGATTTTTCCATGATCACCACCCTTCCACGTAAGTAATAAATTCACAATTTAAAACTTAGGAAGGCACAATAAAAATTCTACGTTGAATCATAATCAGAATTTTTACGTAAAATAAGATAGCCATAAATTTTCGATTCAGAATTGATTTAGTCTCAATTTTTGCTACGTTGATTAATTTATCATATAAAATAATCAATCTCCATTAGCCATGTAAGACGAACAATTCGTTAATACATATTGGCCATAGTATTGCAAAAATTGCAAAAAATCAATTAAATGCACGAAAACACCTAAGGATTGGCTCTGATACCACTGTTGGGATCCACGTAACACGTAGCGGAAATAAATAACAACCCATACATGTATCTCCAGAGGCGTACTTCGTGCATTTCAATCGAAAAAAATCACAAAGTCTCAAAGGGAGTAAATAGATTACCTCTCGTAGCGTGCTTGAACGGAGGTATCGGTTCGATGTTCTTCGATCTCAGCCTCCACAAGTGTTAGGCATCTAGTTCGGACGCACCACCAATTGACGAACGGGGAGACGACTAATAACTCCACAACAATTGTGCTAGCAATATGCGGAATCAATATTCCGAACTTAGTATATTTTGCTCACTCAAGATTATGAGAATATAGAGAGTGTTTGTGTTCTTCTCTCTAAGCTCTCAAAAATTTGCACACTCTACAAAATGTCTCTCCCCTTCAACCTCAAAACTCTTGCCATCCTTTTATAGCCAAAAATACCTTCCAATAAATTGTATTTAAAAATAGCACTAACAATTATAAATTCTATCTAAAAATAGCACTCACAAATAAATGACATTTAAAAATAGCACTAACAATAGCACTCACAATTTATAATACAAAAATGCTATTTAAAAATAGCACTAACAATAGCACTCACAATTTATAATACAAAAATACTATTTAAAAATAGCACTAATAATTATAAATTCTATCTAATAATAGCACTCACAATTTATGATAAATAAATGCCATTTAAAAATAGCACTAACAATAGCACTCACAATTTATGATAAATAAATGTCATTTAAAAATAGCACTAACAATAGCACTCACAATTTATAATACAAAAATGCTATTTAAAAATAGCACTAGCAATAGCACTCACAATACAAAAATGCTAAAAAAAGGCACTAACAAAGGTGTTAAAAATAATAACCATTATTATTATTACAAGAGTTAAAGAGGTTACCAAATAATACAAATACGCATAACGTATAAATACGTATGACGTATAAATACGTAGAGCATACGTATACATCCGTGAAATCGGGGACTAATTGAAAGAAAAATGTGCAATTAAGCCCTTTTGGTAAAAATTGATTAAATTGGAGGGTAAATTGACCTAATTGCACTTTAAGACTTTAGAATCCAATGTCATAGCTTATAAAAAGTGAGAATTGAAAACTAAAAGACTCGAAAGGGATTTTTTTTTTTTTTAGACTCGGTTCGGGTTTATGTTTGTGAAGGAACATAGTGACCCGAGCCGAATTTTTGAGATTTAAAGTGACACACTTGAAGAGGAAATTAAAACAAAATTATCGAATATTTTTGGGTATTTTTCTGACCACGAATGGTATTTTTCTGATTTTTTGGGTATTTTTATAATTAAATAAACTCGAAAAATATTAAAAATACCGAAAAATATTTTTTGTTCAAAATTGGTTCCTAAGGCTAAACCAAGGCTTCCAAAGTTGATTTTGTGATTTTATGACTTTTTTTGATATTTTTAATTAATTTTAAAGAATAACAATCACAATAATAAATGGTAAAAAATCAGGTGTCAACACCTCTCAACCGGACGATACAGAGAAGAAAGCTTCGCGCCTTCTGGCTCTATGGGTTCCACTGTCGCTCCTTGTACCGTTCCACTCTTTGCGGAATCCACGCACTCCTCCTCACGGAGCCGACTCTTATCGTATCCGAAGGTGAATCAGTGGCCACTCTCGTCTCCTCATACGAAGATCAGGCACACCGCGACAGTGTGTGAGTCCCCGAACGCCATCGCCATGAACGCCTTCGGCCAAAACCCTAATTCGAAGGAGTCAAAGTTGTAGAGCGACCGATTCGACGAGAGCTTGACGGAGATGGTCGAAAGTCCGACCGAGTCCATATTAGGAGGGGATGGGGAAAAATTATGTATTCGGCTTTATGTCATTTCCTTTGCAAGTTTTTTAAACTTAGGAAAATTGGGTTCATGTGTTTATAAAATCATAAGCTGATACCCATCCATGTGTAGCTTAGTTGGTTAGGGCGTACTCGGGAATATGTGGTTAGACGCGCTGGTCCCAAATTCGATTCCTCAGCCGAGCACCTGTGATTTAAGTGGGGTGACATGGCGGTGTGTTGCTGTGCTAGTCTCCCCCGATGAATAGTTAAGGTGCGCGCAAACTGGCTCGGACACCAATGTTACTAAAAAAAATCATAACCTCATTGCTAAATTATTTAAAATATGTGTTTTTTTTTCATGAATAAATTTAGTAAATATATAGATTAAAAGGGATTTAAGTGAGGGGCCATGGAGGTGTGTTGCTGTGCTAGTCTCCCCCGATGAATAGTCAAGGTGCGCGCAAGCTGGCTCAGACACCTCGGTTACTAAAAAAAAAAAAATCATAACCCGATCACTGCATTACTTAAAATATGTGCTTTTTCAAGCATGAATAGTCGAGGTACGCGCAAGTTGGCCCGAACACCTCGGTTACAAAAAAAAATCATAACCTCATCTCTACATTATTTAAAATATGTGTTTTTTCTCGCATGAATAAATTTATTAAATATATAGATTAAATGGGATTGTAGAAAGGGTCGACGCCTAAAACCGTAAATACCTCTCAGCCGGACGATATAGAGAAGAAAGCCTCGCGCCTCTGAACCAGACGATACAGAGAAAAAAGCTTCGCGCCTTCTGGCTCTATGGATTCCACTGTCGCTCCTCGCACCGATCCACTCTTCACAGTATCCACACACTCCTCCTCACGGAGCTAACTGTTATCGTATTCGAAGGTGAATCAGTGGCCACTCTCGCCTCCTCAGACGAAGATCGGGCGTACCGTGACGGTGTGTGCGTCCCCGAATGCCATCGCCATGAATGCCTTCAACAAAAACCCTAATTCGAAGAAGTCTAGGCTGTGGAGCGGCTAGTTCGAGGATAGCGTGACGGAGACGGTCAAGAGTTTGACCGAGTCCATATTAGAAGGGGTTGAGGGGAAATTAAGTGTTCTCTTTTATATCATTCCCTTTGCAAATTTTTAAAACTTAGGAAAATTGGTTTCATGTGTTTAAAAAATCGTAACCGAATACTCATCCATGGGTAGTTTAGTTGATTAGGGCGCACTTAGAATTGTGTGGTTAAGCGCATTGGTCCCAAGTTCGATACCCCAGCCGATCACCATTGATTTAAGTGGGGGGCCATGGCGATGGGAGGCCCCGATGGATAGTTGAGGTGCGCGCAAGTTGGCCGGGACATCTCGGTTACAAAAAAAAAATCCTAACCTGATCACTGCATTATTTAAAATATGTGTTTTTTCACGCATGAATAGTCGAGGCGCGCGCAAGCTGGCCCAGACACCTTGGTTACAAAAAAAAAATCATAACCTCATCGCTGCATTATTTAAAATATGTGTTCTTTCTCAACCGGACGATATAGAGAAGAAAGCCTCGCGCCTCTCAACTGTGCGATATAGAGAAGAAGGCTTCGCGCCTTCAGGCTCTATGGATTCCACTTCTCGCACCATTCCACTTTTTGCGGAATCCACGCACTCCTCCTCACGGAGCCGACTCTTATCGTATCCGAAGGTGAATCAATTGCCATTCACTCCACCTCAGACGAAGATTAGGCGCATCGTGACGGTGTATGCATCCCCGAACGCCATCGCCATGAACGCCTTCGTCTAAAACCCTAATTCAAAGAAGTCGAAGCTTTGGAGCGGCCGGTTCGAGGAGAGCGTGACGAAGACGGTTGAGCGTCTGATCGAGTCCTTATTAGGAGCAATTGGGGGGAAATTAAGTATTCGCTTTTACATCATTTCCTTTGCAAATTTTTTAAACTTAAGAAAATTGGGTTCTTGCGTTTATAAAATCATAACCTAATACCCATCCATGGTAGCTTAGTTGGTTAGGGTGCACTTGGGATTGTGTGGTTTGGCACACAGGTCTGAGGTTCGATTCCCCAGCCAAGCACCTATGATTTAAGTGGGGGTCATGCCGGTGGGTTACTGTGTTAGTCTCCCCCGAGGAATAATTGAAGTGCGAGCAAGCTATCCGGACACCTCAGTTACCAAAAAAAATAAATCATAACATTATCGCTGCATTATTTAAAATATGTGTTTTTTCACGAATGAATAGTTGAGGTGTGCGCAAGTTGGCCCGGACACTTCGGTTACAAAAAAAAAATCATAACCTCATTGCTACACTATTTAAAATATGTGCTTTTTCACGCATGAATAAGCTTATTAAATATATAGATTAAATGGGATTGTAGAAAGGGTCGATGCCTAAAACGGCAAAAACCTCTCAACCGGACGATACAGAGAAGAAAGCCTCGCGCCTTCTGGCTCTATGGATTCCACCGTCGCTCCTCACACCGTTCCACTCCTCATGGAATCCACGCACTCTTCCTCATAGAGCCAACGCTTGTTGTATCCGAAGGTGAATCGGTTGACACTCTCCTCCTCAGACGAAGTTCAGGCGCACCGCGACGGTGTGTGCGTCCCCGAACGCCATCCCCACGAATGCCTTTGCCCAAAACCCTAATTTGAAGAAGTCGAAGCTGTAGAGTGGCCAGTTCGAGGAGCGCGTGACGGAGACGGTCGAGAGTCTAACCGAATCCATATTAGGAGGGGTTGGTTGGGGGAAATTAAGTATTTGTTTTTACATCATTTCCTTTGCAAATTTTTTAAACTTAGGAAAATTGGGTTAAAATTATAACCTGATACACATCTATGGGTAGCACAGTTGGTTAAGACGCACTTGAGGTTGTGTGGTTAGGCATACTGGTCCCAAATTCGATTCCCCAGCTGAGTACTTGTGATTTAAATGGGGGCCATGGCGATAGGATACTGTGCTAGTCTCCCCCGACGAATAGTCGAGGTGCACGCAAGATTGGTTCTGACACCTCGGTTACAAAAAAAAAAGAACACTACTGTTATTAAAAAAAATAGTTATACTCTTCGCGGAATCCATGCACTCATCCTCGTAGGCCATGGCGGTGGGTTGATGTGCTAGTCTCCCTCGAGAAATAGTCAAGGTGCGCGCAAATTGGTCCGAACACCTCGGTTACAAAAATATATATATATGTTCTACTCTTCGCGGAATCCACGCACTCCTCCGCACAAGTCAAGGTGGTGGGTTGCTGTGCTAGTCTCCCCCGAGGAATAGTCGAGGTGCGCGCAAGTTGGTCCGGACACCTCGATTACAAAAAAAAAATCCGTTCCACTCTTTGCGAAATCAATGCACTCCTCCTCACATTGCCGACTCTTATCGTGTCCAAAGGTGAATCAATTGACACTCTCACCACCGGTTACGAAGATCAGGCGAACCGCGACGGTGTGTGTGTCCCCGAACGCCATTGCCATGAACGCCTTCGCCCAAAACACTAATTCGAAGGAGTCGAAGCTGTTGAGCAACCGATTCGACGAGAGCGTGACGGAGACGGTCGAGAGTCCGACCGAGTCCATATTAGGAGGGGATGAGGGGAAATTATTTATTCTACTTTACGTCATTTCCTTTGCAAATTTTTTAAACTTAGGAAAATTTGGTTCATGTGTTTATAAAATCATAAGTTGATACACATCCATGTGTAGCTTAGTTGGTTAAGGCGTACTTGGGATTATGTGGTTAGACGCACTGGTTCCAGGTTCGATTCCACAGCCGAGCTCCTGTGATTTAAGTGGGGGGCCATGGCGGTAGGTTGCTGTGCTAGTCTCCCCCGAAGAACAGTCAAGGAAAAAAAATCATAACCTCATCGCTGCATTTTTTAAAATATGTGTTTTTTCTCGCATGAATAAATTTAGTAAATATATAAATTAAATGGGATTTAAGTGGGGGGCCATGGCGGTGTGTTGCTGTGCTAGTCTACCCGATGAATAGTCAAGGTGCGCGCAAGCTGACTCGGATACCTCGGTTACTAAAAAAAACATCATAACCCGATCGCTGCATTATTTAAAATGTGTGCTTTTTCACGCATGAATTGTCGAGGTGCGCGCAAGTTGGCCCGGACATCTCGGTTACAAAAAAAAAATCATAACATCATCGTTGCATTATTTAAAACATGTGTTTTTTCTCGCATGAATAAATTTATTAAATATATAGATTAAATGAGATTGTAGAAAGGGTAGACGCCTAAAACCGCAAATACCTCTCAGCCGGACGATATAGAGAAGAAAGCCTCGCGCCTCTCAACCGGACGATACAGAGAAAAAAGCTTCGCGCCTTCTGGCTCTATGGATTCCATTGTCGCTCTTCGCACCGATCCACTCTTCGCGGAATCCACGTACTCCTCCTCACGGAGCCGACTCTTATCGTATCCGAAGGTGAATCAGTGGCCACTCTCGCCTCCTCAGAGGAAGATTAGGCGCATCGCGACGGTTTGTGCGTCCCCGAATGCCATCGCCATGAATGCCTTCACCCAAAACCCTAATTCGAAGAAGTCTAGGCTGTGGAGCGGCCGGATCGGGGAGAGCGTGACGGAGATGGTCGAGAGTTTGACCGTGTCCATATTAGAAGGGGTTGAGGGGAAATTAAGTGTGCTCTTTTATATCATTCCCTTTGCAAATTTTTAAAACTTAGGAAAATTGGGTTCATGTGTTTACAAAATCGTAACCTAATACTCATCTATGGGTAGCTCAGTTGGTTAGGGCGCACTTGAAATTGTGTGGTTAGGCGTATTGGTCCCAGGTTCGATACCCCAGCCGAGCACCATTGATTTAAGTGGAGGGCCATGGCGATGGGAGGCTGTGCTAGTCTCCCTCAATGAATAGTTGAGGTGCACGCAAGTTGGCCGGGACACCTCGGTTACTAAAAAAAATTCCTAACCTGATCACTGCATTATTTAAAATATATGTTTTTTCACGCATGAATAGTCGAGGCGCGCGCAAACTGGCCCAAACACCTTGGTTACCAAAAAAAAACATAACCTCATCGCTACATTATTTAAAATATGTGCTCTTTCTCGCATGAATAAATTTATTAAATATATAGATTAAATGGGATTGTAGAAAGGGTTGACGCCTAAAATCGCAAATACCTCTCAACAGGACGATATAGAGAAGAAAGCATCGCGCCTCTCAACTATACGATACAGAGAAGAAAGCTTCGCGCCTTCTGGCTCTATGCATTCCACTGCTCCTCGCACTGTTCCAATCTTCGCGGAATCCACGCACTCCTTCTCACGGAGCCGACTCTTGTCGTATCCGAAAGTGAATCAATTGTCACTCATGAAAAAATTTATCGCTGCGTTATTTAAAATAAGTCCATTTTCACGCATGAAAAAAATTATTAAATATATAGATTAATTGGGATTGTAGAAAGGGTCGACGCCTAAAACCGCAAAAACCTCTCAATCGGACGATACAGAGAAGAAAGCCTCGCGCCTTCTGGCTCTATGGACTCCACTGTCGCTCCTCGCATCGTTCCACTCTTCACGGAATCCACGCACTCCTCCTCACAGAGCCGACTCTTATCGTATCCGAAGGTGAATGAGTTGCCACTCTCACCTCCTCAAACGAAGATCAGGGGCACCGCGACGGTGTGTACGTCCCCAAACGCCATCCCCACGAATGCCTTCGTCCAAAACCCTAATTCGAAGAAGTTGAGGCTGTGGAGCAGCCGATTCGAGGAGCGCGTGACGTAGACGATCGTGAGTCTGACCGTGTCCATGGTAGGAAGGGTTGGAGGGAAATTAAGTATTCTCTTTTATATCATTTCCTTTGCAAATTTTTTAAACTTAGGAAAATTGGGTTAATAAGTTTATAAAATCATAACCTGATATCCATCACGGGTAGCTCAATTGGTTGGGGCGCACTTGAGCTTGTACGGTTAGGCGCACTTGTCTAAAATTCGATTCCCCAGCCAGCACATGTGATTGAAGTGGGGGCCATGACGGTGGGTTGTTGTGCTAGTCTCATCCGATGAATAGTTGAGGTGCTCGCAAGTTGGCATGGACAACTCGGTTACAAAAAAAAAAATCATAACCTGATCGCTGCATTATTTAAAATACGTGCTTTTTCACGCATAAATAGTCGAGGTGAGTGCAAGTAGGTTGCTGTGCTAGTCTCCCCCGAAGAATAGTTGAGGTGCTCATAAGTTGGCCCGGACACCTCGGTTACCAAAAAAAAAATCATAACCTGATCGCTACATTATTTAAAATATGTGCTTTTTCACGCATGAATGATGGAGGTGCACGTAAGCTGGTCCGGACACGTCGGTTACAAAAAAAAATCCTAACTTGATCGCTGAATTATTTAAAACATGTGCTTTTTCGCAAATGAGATTGTAGAAAGTGTCAACGTCTAAAAACGCAAAAACCTCTCAACCAGACGATACAGAGAAGAAAGCCTCGCGCCTTCTGGCTCTATGAATTCCACTGTCGCTCCTCGCATCGTTCCACTCTTCGCGAAATCCACGCATTCCTCCTCTCAAAGCCGACTCTTATCGTATCCGAAGGAGAATCGGTTGTCACTCTTGCCTCTTAGAATAAGTTCAGGCGCACAGCGACGGTGTGTGCGTCCCCGAACGCCATCATGAACTCCTTCGCCCAAATCCCTAATTCGAACAAATCGAAGCAGTGGAGCGGCCGATTTGAGGAGAGCGTAACGGAGACAATCGAGAGTCTGACTGAGTCCATTTTATGAGGGGTTAGGAGGAAATTAAGTATTCGCTTTTACATCATTTCCTTTGCAAATTTTTTGAACTTAGGAAATTTGGGTTCATGTGTTTATAAAATCATAACCTAATACCCATCCATGGGTAGCTTAGTTGGTTATGGCGCATTTGGGGTTGTGTGGTTACACATACTAATCTCAGGTTCGATTTTCCAGTCGAGCACTTGTGATTTAAGTGGGGGGCTTTGGCGGATGGTTACTGTTCTAGTCTCCCTCGAGGAATAGTCGAGGTGCGTGCAAACTGGCCCGAACACCTCGGTTACCAAAAAAAAAATCATAACCCGATTGCTGCATTATTTAAAATATATACTTTTTCAAGCATGAATAGTCGAGGTGCGCACAAGCTAACCCAGACTCCTCGGTTACAAAAAAAAATCATAACATCACCGATGCATTGTTTAAAATATGTGTTTTTTCACGTATGAATAAATTTATTAAATATATAGATTAAATGGAATTGTAGAAAGGGTCGATGCCTAAAATCGTAAATACCTCTCAATCGGACGATACAGTGAAGAAAGCCTCGCGCCTCTCAACCGGACGATACAGAGAAGAAAGCCTCGTGCCTTCTGGCTCTGTGGATTCTACTGTCGCTCCTCGTACCGTTCCACTCGTCGCGGAATTCACGCACTCCTCCACACGGAGCCGACTCTTATCGTATCCAAAGGTGAATAAGTTTCCACTCTCGCCTCCTCAAATGAAGATCAGGCGCACCGCGACGGTGTGTGCGTCCCCGAACGCCATCACCATGAACGCCTTCGTCCAAAACACTAATTCGAAGAAGTCGAGGCTGTGGAGCGGCAGGTTCGAGGAGAGCGTAACGGAGACGGTCGAGAGTCTGACCCAGTCCATATTAGGAGGGGTTCGGGGGAAATTAAGTATGCTCTTTTATATCATTTCCTTTGCAAATTTTTTAAACTTAGAAAAATTGGGTTCATGTGTTTATAAAATCATAACCTGATACCAATCCATGAGTAGCTTAGTTGGTTAGGACGCACTTGAGATTGTGTGGTTAGAAGCACTGGTCCCAGGTTCGATTCCCCAGCAGAGCATCATTGATTTAAGTGTAGGGCCATGGCTGTGGGTTGCTTTGCTAGTCTCCCTCGAAGAATAGTTGAGGTGCGCGCAAGTTGGCCTGGACACATCGGTTACCAAAAAAAAAATCCTAACCAGATCGCTGCATTATTTAAAATATGTATCATCCAATGGGATACCTGTGGTGGAGGAAATCTTTTGGATCGTGTAACTTCCTTGGCGCTTTGCCAAGGGACAACTTTTTGTAAAGTGCCATTTAGTCGAGATGCACGCAAGCTGGTCCGGACACCTCGGTTACAAAAAAAGATCGTAACCTGATCGCTGCATTATTTAAAATATGTGCCTTTTCAAACATAAATAAATTTATTAAATATATAGATTAAATGGGATTGTAGAAAGGGTCGACGCCTAAAACCGCAAAAACCTCTCAACCGAACGATACAGCGAAGAAAGCCTCGCGCCTTCTGGCTCTATGGATTCCACTGTCGCTCCTCGCACCGTTCCACTCTTCACGGAATCCACGCACTCCTCCTCACAGAGCCGACTCTTATCGTATCCGAAGATGAATCAGTTTCTGCTCTCGCCTCTTCAAACGAAGATCACGCGCACCACAACGGTGTCTGCGTCCACGAACGCCATCGCCATGAACGCCTTCGCCCAAAACCCTAATTCGAAGAAGTCGAGGCTGTGGAGCGGCCGGTTCGAAGAGAGCTTGACGGAGACGGTCGAGAGTCTGATCGAGTCCATATTAAGAGGGGTTGGGGGGAAATTAAATATTCTCTCTTATATCATTTCCTTTGAAAATTTTTTAACTTAGGAAAATTGGGTTCATGTGTTTATAAAATCATAACCTGATACCCATCCATGGGTAGCTTAGTTGGTTATGGCGCATTTGGGATTGTGTGGTTAGGCGCACTGGTCCCATGTTTGATTCCCCAGCTGACCACCATTGATTTAAGTGTGGAGCCATGACAGTGGATTGCTTTGCTAGTCTCCCCCGAGGAATAGTTGAAGTGCGCGCAAGTTGGCCTGGACACCTTAGTTACCAAAAAAATATCATAACCCGATAGCTACAACATTTAAAATATGCATATTTTCAAGCATGAGCAGTCGAGGTGTGCGCAAGCTGGTTCGGGCACCTCGGTTTCCAAAAAAAAATCATAACCTATTTGCTGCATTATTTAAAATATGTGCTTTTTTGGTATCCACGCATCGTTCCACTCTTCACGGAATCCATGTACTCCTCCTCAGAGAGTAGACTCTTATCGTATCCAAAGGTGAATCAGTTGCCACTCTCACCTCCTTAGACGAAGATCAGGCGCACTGCGATGGTGTGTGCGTCCCCGAACGCCATCGCCATGAACGCCTTCGCCCAAAATCGTAATTCGAAGAAGTTGAGGCTGTGGAGCAGCCGGTTCGAGGAGCGTGTGGCGGAGACGGTCGAGACTCTGACCGTGTCCATAGTAGGAGTGGTTGGGGGGAATTTAAGTATTCTCTTTTATATCATTTCCTTTGCAAATTTTTTAAACTTAGGAAAATTGGGTTCGTGTGTTTATAAAACCATAACCTGATACCCATTCACGAGTAGCTCAGTTGACTAGGGCGCACTTGAGGTTGTGCGGTTAGGAGCGCTAGTCACAAGTTAGATTCCCCAGCCAGCACCTGTGATTTAAGTGGGGAGCCATGGCCATAGGTTGCTGTGTTAGTCTCCCCCGATGAATAATTGATTTAAGTGGGGGGCCAAGGCGGTGGGTTGTTGTGCTAGTCTCTCCCGAGTAATAGTTGAGGTGCGCGTAAGTTGGCCTGAACATCTCGTTTACCAAAAATAAAAAAATTATAACCTGATCGTTGCATTATTTAAAATGTGCTTTTTCGCACAAGAATAAGTTTATTAAATGTATAGATTAAATGGGATTGTAGAAAGGGTCGACGTCTAAAAACGCAAAAACCTCTCAACCAGACGATACAGAGAAGAAAGCATCGCGCCTTCTGGCTCTATAGATTCCACTGTCGCTCCTCGCACCGTTCCACTCTTCGAAAAATCCACACACTCCTCCTCACAGAGCTGACTCTTATCGTATCCGAAGGTGAATCAGTTGCCACTCTCGCCCCTTAGAAGAAAGTCAGGCGCACCGCGTCGGTGTGTGCGTCCCCGAACGCTATCATAAACTCCTTTGCCCAAAACCCTAATTCGAACAAGTCGAAGATGTGGAGCGGCTGGCTCGAGGAGAGCGTGACGGAGACAGTCGAGAGTTTGACTGAGTCCATATTAGGAGGGGTTGGGGGGAAATTAAGTATTCGCTTTTAGATTACTTTGCAAATTTTTTGAACTTAGGAAATTTGTGTTCATGTGTTTAAAAAACCATAAGCTGATATCCATCTATGGGTAGCTTAGTTGGTTAGGGCGTACTTAAAATTGTGAGGTTAGACGCATTGGTCTCAGGTTCAATTTTCCAGCCGAGCACTTATGATTTAAGTGTGGGGCCATGGCGGTGGGCTGCTCCACTAGTCTCCCCTAATGAATAGTTGAGGTGTGCATAAGTTTGCCCGGACACTTCGGTTACAAAAAAAAAAATCATAACCCGATCGCTGCCCGGACACCTCGGTTACAAAAAAAAAATCATAACCCGATCGCTGCAATATTTAAAATATGTGCATTTTCAAGCATGAATAGTTGAGGTGCGCGCAAGCTGGTTCGGGCACCTCGGTTACAAAAAAAAAATCGTAACCTCATCGCTGCATTGTTTAAAATATGTGCTTTTTCACGCATGAATAAATTTATTAAATATATAGATTTAAATGGGATTGAAGAAAGGGTCGACGCCTAAAACCGCAAAAACCTCTCAACCGGACAATATAGAGAAGAAAGCTTCATGCCTTCTGGCTCTATGGATTCCACTGTCGCTCATCGCACTGTTCCACTCGACGCGGAATCCACGCACTCCTCCACACTGAGCCGACTCTTTTCGTATCCGAAGGTAAATCACTTGCCACTCTCGCCTCCTCAGACGAAGATCAACCGCACCGCGACAGTGAGTGCGTCCCCGAACGCCATCACCATGAACGCCTCCGTCCAAAACCCTAATTTGAAGAAGTCAAGGCGGTGGAGCGGCCGGTTCGAGGAGAGCGTGACGGAGAAGGTCGAGAGTCTGACCGAGTCCATATTAGGAGGGGTTGGGGGGAAATTAAGTATTCCCTTTTATATCATTTCCTTTGCAATGTTTTAAACTTAGGAAAATTGGGTTCATGTATTTATAAAATCATAACCTGATACCCATCCATGGGTAGCTCAGTTGGCTAGGGCGCACTCGGGATTGTGTGGTTAGGCGCACTAGTCCTAGGTTCGATTCCCTAGCCGAGCACCATTGATTTAAGTGTGGGGCCATGGCGGTGGGTTGATGTGCTAGTCTCTCCAGAGGAATAGTAGAGGAATAGTTGAGGTGCACGCAAGTTGGCCTGAAAACCTCGGTTACCAAAAAAAAAATCATAACCCGATCGCTGCATTATTTAAAATATGTGCATTTTCACGCATGAATAGTCGAGGTGCGCGCAAGATGGTCCAGACATCTCGGATAAAAAAAAAATCCTAACCTGATCGCTGCATTATTTAAAATATGTGCTTTTTCAAGAATAAATAAATTTATTAAATAAATAGATTAAATGGGATTGTAGAAAGGGTCGATGCCTAAAATCGCAAAAACCTCTCAATCGGACGATACTGTGCATTTTCACGCATGAATAGTCGAGGTGCACACAAGCTGGTGCAGACACCTCGGTTACAAAAAAAATCATAACCTGATCGTTGCATTATTTAAAATATGTGCTTTTTCACGCATAAATAAATTTATTAAATATATAGATTAAATGAGATTGTAGAAAGGGTCGACGCCTAAAACCGCAATAACCTCTCAACCGGACGATACAGAGAAGAAAGCCTCACGCCTTCTGGCTCTAGGGATTCCATTGTCGCTCCTCGCACCGTTCCACTCTTCACAGAATCCACGCACTCCTCCTCATAGAGCCGACTCTTATCGTATCCGAAGGCGAATCTGTTGCCACTCTCGCCTCCTCAGACAAAGATCAGGCGCACCGCGACGGTGTGTGCGTCCCCGAACGCCATCACCATGAACGCCTTCGCCCAAAGCCCTAATTCGAAGAAGTCGAGGCTGTGGAGCAGCCGATTCGAGGAGAGCGTGATGGAGACAATCGAGAGTCTAACCGACTCCATATTAGGAGGGATTAGGAGGAAATTAAGTATTCTCTTTTATATCATTTCCTTTGCAAAATTTTAAACTTAGGAAAATTGGGTTCATGTGTTTATAAAATCATAACCTGATACCCATCCATGGGTAGCTTAGTTGGTTAGGGCGCACTTGGGATTGTGTGGTTAGGCGTACTGGTCCTAGGTTCGATTCCCCAACCGAGCATCATTGATTTAAGTGTGGGGCCATGTAGGTGGGTTGCTGTGCTCCTCTCCCCAGATGAATAGTCGAGATGCGCGCAAGTTGGCCCGGACACCTCGGTTACAAAAAAAAAAAAAAAACATAACCTGATCGTTGCATTATTTAAAATATGTGCTTTTTCACGCATGAATAGTCGAGGTGCGCGGCAATCATAACTCGATTGCTGCATTATTTAAAATATGTGCTTTTTCATGCATGAACTCTCCCGAGGAATAGTCGAGGTGCGCGCAAGTTGGTTCGGACACATCGATTGCAAAAAAAAAAAACACAACCTGATCGCTGAATTATTTAAAATATGTGCCTTTTCACGCATGAATAGTCGAGGTGCGCGCAAGCGAGTTGCTGTGCTTGTCTCCTCCGATGAATAGTTGAGGTGCGCTCAAATTGGCCCGGACACCTCGGTTACAAAAAAAAAATCATAACCCGATCGTTGTATTATTTAAAATATGTGCTTTTTCATGCATGAATAATCGAGGTGCGCGCAAGCTGGTCCGGACGCCTAGGTTATAAAAAAAAATCATAACCTAATCACTACATTATTTAAAATATGTGCTTTTTCACGCATGAATAAATTTATTAAATATCTAGATTAAATGGGATTGTAGAAATGGTCGACGCCTAAAACCGCAAATACCTCTCAGCCGGACGATATAGAGAAGAAAGCCTCGCGCCTCTCAACTAGAGGATACAGAGAAAAAAGCTTTGCACCTTATGGCTCTATGGATTCCACTGTCGCTCCTCGCACCGTTCCACTCTTCACGGAATCCACGCACTCCTCCTCATAGAGCCGACTCTTATCGTATCCGAAGGCGAATCAGTTGCCACTCTCGCCTCCTCAGACAAAGATCAGGCGCACCGTGACGGTGTGTGCGTCCCCGAACGCCATCGCCTTGAACTCCGCCGCCCAAAGCCCTAATTCGAAGAAGTCGAGGCTGTGGAGCGGCCGGTTCGAGGCAAGCGTGATGGAGACAGTCGAGAGTCTAACCGAGTCCATATTAGGAGGGATTATGGGGAAATTAAGTATTCTCTTTTATATCATTTCCTTTGCAAATTTTTTAAACTTAGGAAAATTGGGTTCATGTGTTTATAAAATCATAACCTGATACCCATCCATGGGTAGCTCAGTTGGTTATGGCGCATTTGGGATTGTGTGGTTAGCGTACTTTCCTATGTTCGATTCCCTAGCCGAGCATCATTGATTTAAGTGTGGGGCCATGGCGGTGGGTTGCTGTGCGGTGGGTTGCTGTGCTCCTCTCCCCCGAGGAATAGTCGAGGTGCGCGCAAGTTGGCCCGGTCACCTCAGTTACAAAAAAAAAAAAAACATAACCTAATCGCTGCATTATTTAAAATATGTGCCTTTTCACTCATGAATAGTCGAGGTGCGCGCAAACGAGTTGCTGTGCTTGTCTCCCCCGATGAATAGTTGAGGTGCGCTCAAGTTGGCTCGGACACCTCGGTTACAAAAAAAAATCGTAACCCGATCGCTGCATTATTTAAAATATGTACTTTTTCATGCATGAACTCCCCCGAGGAATAGTCGAGGTGCGCGCAAGTTGGTCCGGACACATCGGTTACAAAAAAAAAAAAAAACATAACCTGATCGCTACATTATTTAAAATATGTGCCTTTTCACGCATGAATAGTCGAGGTGCGCGCAAGCGAGTTGCTGTGCTTGTCTCCCCCGATGAATAGTTGAGGTCCGCTCAAGTTGGCCGCATGAATAGTCGAGGTGCGCGCAAGCGAGTTGCTGTGCTTGTCTCCCCCGATGAATAGTTGAGGTGCGCTCAAGTTGGCCCGGACACCTCGGTTACAAAAAAAAAAAATCATAACCCGATCGTTGCATTATTTAAAATATGTGCTTTTTCATGCATGAACTCCCCCGATGAATAGTCGAGGTGTGCGCAAGTTGACCCGGACACATCGGTTACAAAAAAAAAATAACCTGATCGCTACATTATTTAAAATATGTGCTTTTTCAAGCATGAATAGTCGAGGTGCACGCAAGCGAGTTGCTGTGCTTGTCTCCTCCGATGAATAGTTGAGGTGCGCTCAAGTTGGCCCGGAAATCTCGGTTACAAAAAAAAAATCATAACCCGACCGCTGCATTATTTAAAATATGTATTTTTTCATGCATGAATAATCGAGGTGCGTGCAAGCTGGTCCGGACACCTCGGTTACAAAAAAAAAAATCATAACCTTATCACTACATTATTTAAAATATGTGCTTTTTCACGCATGAATAAATTTATTAAATATATAGATTAAATGGGATTGTAGAAATGGTCGACGCCTAAAACCGCAAATACCTCTCAGCCGGACGATATAGAGAAGAAAGCCTCGCGCCTCTCAACCCGAAGATACAGAGAAAAAAGCTTCGCGCCTTCTGGCTCTATGGATTCCACTGTCGGTCCTTGCACCGATCCACTCTTCGCAGAATCCACGCACTCCTCCTCATGGAGCCGACTCTTATCGTATCCGAAGGTGAATCAGTGGCCACTCTCGCCTCCTCAGACGAAGATCAGGCGCACCGCAACGGTGTGTGCGTCCCCGAACGCCATCGCCATGAACGCCTTCGCCCAAAACCCTAATTCGAAGAAGTCGAAGCTATGGAGCGGCCGGTTCGAGGAAAGCGTGATGGAGATGGTCTAGAGTCTGACCGAGTCCATATTAGGAGGGGTTGGGAGGAAATTAAGTATTCACTTTTACAACATTTCCTTTGCAAATTTTTTGAACTTAGGAAAATTGGGTTCATGTGTTTATAAAATCATAACCTTATACACATCCATGGATAACTCAATTGGTTATGGCACACTTGGGATTGTGTGGTTAGGCGTATTGGTCCCAGGTTCGATTCCCCAGCCAAGCACCTGTGCTAGTCACCCCAGGGAAGAGGATTAGAGCACGTGGCTACGAACCTACTCGAACGCCTTTGCCCAAAACCCTAATTCGAAGAAGTCGAAGCTGTGGAGCGGCCGGTTTGAGGAGAGCGTGACGGAGACGGTCGAGAATCTGACCGAGTCCATCCCCGTTCGATAAGGAGCTGTATAGGCATGACATCATGACGAGCAAGGCTCATGCCTCCATGTTGGCCAAACAGGTGATCCTTCTTGTCATACGTTTTTCCCTTTGTTGTTCCCACTGGCGGGCTGGGTTTCGACGTCGGTTTGGTCGAGAGTGATTTTGTGGAAGGAGATGAATGTGCCGCGGGGGGCGGCAAAATGTGTTTTCGATGTCTACCGACTGCAATTTTATGATGACGTGAAATAAAGAAAAAAACAGAGCAGTTTCTTCTTCATGATTGTCTCCGAAAGATAAAAAGGCACGCTCAAAGATAAATAGGCCTTTTGGCACATAGTTCTTACGTCAGTGTTTTTGCAGGGACTGAAGGATAACAGTGACAGAGATAAAATCTCGGAGGGATTTATTGGATTGAGAGATTGATTTCAAATGAAGTGTTTAATGGAGGTCCGCCAAAGAGGACGTCCACATGAACATTGAAGCAGCACTCATTGATATGATTGGCGAATACCCATACATGCGGATGTGCCAACCATTTTTGGTGCAAGCTCACCTCTTAGCATAGGCGAAAAGTGGTCTGAATTTGCTCATCCCGGCTTTGACCTACGTGGAGCGCCAATCATATCAGTGAGTGCTGCTTCAATGTTCATGTGGACGTCCTCTTTGGCGGACCTCCATTTAAACACTCCATTTGAAATCAATCTCTCAATCCGATAAGTCCCTTCAAGGCTCCGTTAAAATGTATATTGGTGTTCTGACAAATGAAGAGCCAACATTCACCATACATATCCCAAATTGCATCTTTCAAGGCTCGGTGAAGACTGGCTTTAGTGGGCATCAGAGGAGTTTGGCTTCATTACACCAAGTGACTATTTCCACCGAAAGTAGCATAATGCCTCGAAAGGAAAAAAAATCCTGATCCAATGGAACTTCTCCGCGGGAAGTCAGCCAAAGTCATTGAAGACCTTGCTACGTTCCTGATCTCGTGTAAGGGCCTTCGTCCATCTTTTCACAACCGTGATCTGCAGGTAGACTACATTTGCTAATATCAACTTTTTTTGATGATTTTATATGTCTATCACTGGCATTCACTCGAAGAAAACATTCCCGGCCCATTGAGAATTGTTCATTACATCCATGAAGAATCAAGAGGCTCTTGATGGTTTATAGATGAATAGTAAGTTTGATCTTAAATAGTTATTAATGGTGCGGTGATTGTAATATGATTTTTGACAGAACAGTGCTTGAGGGGTCTAAATAGCTCTTTACAGCTGGAAGATTGGAAAGACTGAAAGCATATTCTCTCGGCGAATCATGAAGTAGAAAATAGACGATTTGTAGCAGGAGATGGGTTATTTAGTTTGATAAGCTTCAACTAGTGTCTTTATGCTTAAGAACCTTATCCTCTTCGGTCCTTCCTCTTTAGACCGGTCCTTTTTTTTCCCCCTTTAATGGGACAGGAGGGCGAGAAACCTGCATTTGATAGCGTAAAGGCAACTGTGGGGATGCTTGAAATCTCAGCAGTATTCACTCATAATATTAGCTTCAACAAGGAGTGTGTATCCAATGCTTTGCCGGGCCACCTTGATGCCACAACACTTGTTGATTACCTCATTAAAAAGGTAAAGTCATGCATGAAGTCTCACTAGCTTTTATTTCTTTTCCCTTTTTTTCCCCTCATAACGTGGTTTTACTCAGCATAAATAGTTATTTGGTGCCACTGACCCAAAACTTGGGCAGTGTTCTGAATTGCCTTTGTTAACTTTTGTGCCGAAGAAGTGAAAAGCGTCTCTTGCGTCTGTCGGGTGCACTCGCACTCTCTTTGTTGCTTTTGCTGTTGAGCATTCTTACTTGCAAACTAATACCTATCTAGCCTTACTTATCCCCGAGAAGAAGGTGATGTGTAAACTTTATAGCAGGACTTTGGTCCTATGTCACAATATTTTTCATGTTGCGGAGTTATCACATGTTATGTCATACCTTTGGACTGCGTCTGAATTTTAATTCCTTTCTCCCAGGGCGTCCCTTTCCCTCATGATATTCTCACGAGATTAGTAGCATTTTGGGTCTCAAAGAACTGCCGGCTTAAGGATCTCATTCCCAATACCAAGGTGCTCTTATCCACCCACTTTTTGATAAGGACGTGTATGAGCACCTTGGCATTGGGAATGCATAAGGTCAAGAATTTCCGTTCGTACGGATCGACGGGATCAGGAAGCCTTGCAAGTAAGATGGACTACTGGGTTAGGAAGCTCAACGTCGAAAGAATCTGATCTGAACTAATTCGATGATAGTCAATCCCCGACGAATTAATTTTCCGACGAATTGCATGTCTTCTGTGCTGTGTGCCCCCTCTAGGAAGTTCTTTTAGGCAGGTGGATGGAACTCCTAGCAGTTATTACTAGTGGATAATCACGAGGATGAGGCATTCGTCTTATTCTGTAAGAAAGCCAAGGATTTGGTTGTTTCCATACCAGTACTTCAATCTCGCATACAGAAACGGGATACAAGTAAGCATAGATTGACGCCTTCTCACTTTTCGTTCGATCTTGCAGGGATTTCAGGCTGTTCTGCGATTCAATTCCGCTAATTTGGACCCCATTTTTCCTTTTCCTTCTCTGGTTATGTTTTGAAGCAAATGTTTTCATCTGCACATGTATGAGATCTGTTGAGGCCAGGAAAAATTACTCGTACCTGAAGAAAATTAGCAGACTGGGAGGTGCTTCGCTGTGAATGGAGGTGACTACAGGAACTGAAAGAACCGAGGGTTCAAGCTCATTGAGCTCTTAAAGTTGGCATGGGAAATAATGGAGTACAATACCAGTGTGTTGGCAAATATCACATATATAGTGGCATCTTGTTAAGGCCACAGTAATCATTTAACACGGCCGGCTCCATGGGAGGTGCATTCTGAGGTGCGCTTGCATCTTCAGAATCAAGAACGTTGCTCCTCTTTCTTCAGCACTGCCTGAACATTTTAAATTCCCTTCGGTCGCTTCTCTTGGGATAGTTCCATCGAGCTTGACTGCAACTGAGTCCCCATTCACGCTCTGAAAGCGTTGTAGCATCATTAGCATCAAGATCCTTGCCTGAACATTTTGAGTTTTCAGTTCCTTTGGCCGCTCGTGTTGCGATGGCTTGATCCAACTTGACCACAAGTGAGCTCCTGTTGGTGCATTTGGTATGCGAACAACCGCATGATGTCCACTGTCCAGCAGCTGCCCCCAGCCACAGGGCACTGACATTTCATTGTCTTGCACGGAGGTTTCTTACTGCAAGCATTTTTTTCTCCCGAGTTTCAGCTTTATGTGTACTTGTTTTTTTTTTGTTCACTTCTACTACCTGTTGATAGGGAAGATCGACTTGACTCCCCCTAAGAATTCAACCACACATTATGAATTAATTCCACCTTGTACGATGTAAAAGATTTTTGTCAAGGAAAAAAGAAGCGTTACTTCAAATTACCCAGCAGATCTATAAATCTCCATGATGTATATCTATGGTTTCTTGACGATCTTATATGGACACTGAAGCCAAGTCATATAGCTATGCTAACCTGCAACTCTTCCAGACGCTGGAATTTTGCCTGCGGCATTTCTAGTTTGCCTTCAAAAAGTGTCGGGAAAAGAACAACGAGAAATGGCAGCAGGGAGCATTGGTGTTTAATGGCAATACTAATGCTGAGCAATGCCCAAATCAGTCCCGAGGCAACAGAGGATGCAAGACTGAACAATTTCAATGTTAATCAAAAGAGAAAAATGAGTACCAAACAATTTCATCAAGATCCAACATAATGGGAGAACATCCGCTAATCCCTGGTGTAGAGAATCTCGGGCATTATGTTTAGAGAAAGTAAGCTTGAACAAAGATTCTAAAGGAGCCACAGGATACGTACGAGTACCTTGGCGCTGAGAATGCCGTCAAGAATTTCCGTTCGCATGGATCGACAGGGTCGGCATATGGCAAGTCAGATGGACTACTGGGTTGGGAAGCTCAGTATCGAAAGAACCCGATCCGAACTAATTCAACGATGGCCAATCAACTCCTAGCCAGCATCACTGTGATGTGCTGCTAGACTTCACATTCATTGAACAAATTCGTTATTGCCTTTTAAGACAATTTCAGCATCACCAGTCTCAGTAGCTAATTGCAATCCTCAGAACTCTTAACCCTATGTTTATTTTCGTGGAAAATGAATGGTTCGAAAATTATTTTCTTAAAAATGATGACTTGTATTGCTTGAAAATAATTACTATCGACATCAATATATGTTTAGACATTTTCGTGAACGATAAATTTTCCTTCATTCGTTCATTGCTGCAAGCAACACGAGTGGTCATTTTTAAGAAAGTATTCTTCAAATAATTCATTCTTTGGGAAACAAACGCACCCTCAAAGAAAAATTTACAAACGTTGGCACTCAATTGAATATTTATTCTTAAACCGAAAGCATGTCTAATTGCTGCAATTTGTATAGTTAAATGTGTTGGTCCATTCGTCCGACCTGAAATGCGGCTGCCTATGTTAACAACTGCACTTCACGAGAAAATATTACAGTTCGAGTACTTCCATTTAAGCCGGAATGAACATGCTTTGACCCGTTTTGACAAGAGAAAAACTTGTTTTTATGCCAATGCCATGTGAAATTAACATTACTTCACTAACAAAGCATAATAAGAAGAGCTGCCGACACAATCTACCAATACGAACTTGTTTATATGTGTCAACTTCAGACAAGTCAGGTACTTTTTTTTTTTCACTTTCCCCACCAAAATTTATAATAGCATCTATACTTCAAAAAACTTGTATGTGAATAATGTCGATTTGAGACCGGTGTTAAATATTTCCAACCATGTTACATTTCAAAAGAGAGAGAGAGAGAGAGAGAGAGAGAGAGAGAGAGAGTCAAAAATAGATCCTTCACATGATTCGGAAACGTCATTAGTAAAAACCTAAAAGTCGGTTCCGACTTTCACCTTTTGCATGCCTTTGGCACTGCTTCTATTTACTAATGAGAAAGGCCTCCTGTTGCAATGCTTTTCTCGGTTGTAATGCAACAGAATCCAACAAGTGAAAAAGAAACTGAAGCATCCATCTGCGATTCTACATGGTTTATAAACTGGCTTCTACCATTGAGAAAAGAAGAGTAATTAGAAGGCATATTGGAAAGAAGACATATTGGCCGAAAAATAAGTTCATATTTTACGAAATTCTTTTAGGCAGGTGGATAGAACTCCTAGTATTCATGACTAGTGGAAAAATCGCAACAATGAGGCATACTCCTGTTCTGTAAGACAGCCAAGGATGAGGGACTTCCTATGCCAGTAAGTTCAATCTCACATTCAGTAACTGGATAAAGGTAAAGCATAGAGGGATGCCTATTCACTTTCTGTTCAGTCTTCTATTGATTAATCAATGAAAGAATGTGGCATCAGAACCTCTAATGTCAAATCAAACCTCCTCATCAACTTCGAAAAGGCAGCTTCTGTGATAACTTTGATTCTAGTTATCCAAACAATGGTCTACTGTGAGGTTGCTAACAAAAGATAACAAACCGCCAGGATAAAACTGAGTCGGAACTTAAATGAGTTGGTTGGGCTTCTCACTCTCCTCCTTGGAGGATGGGATCCGGTTGAGTTTCATCAGTCCTCGCCAATAGGAGACAGCTATACCACTGTTATAGTCTTCAGAGTCCGGCTTTCCAGGGATTTCAGGCTGTTCCGCCATTCAATTATTCTACTTTGGGACCACAGTTTCGCCTTTTCCTTCTCTGGTTATGCTTTGGAGCAAATGTTTTCATCTGCACAGATACGAAATCTCTTCAGGCCAGGAAAATTTACTCGTACCCGACAAAAATAGCAGACTAGGAGGTGCTTTGCTGTAAATATAGGTGATTACAAGGAAAGTAGGAAACTGAAAATGGTATGGGAAATAATGAGTAAGATACCAGTGTGTTGGCAATATCATAGAGAGGCATCTTCTTAAGGCCACAGTTATCATTAGTCTCGGCGGGCTCCATGACGGGTGCATTCAGAGGTGCGGTTGCATCTTTCGAATCAAGAATGCTGCTCTTCTCCGCTTCAGCACTGCCTGAACATTTCGAATTTCCTTCAGTTGCTTCTCTTGGGATAATTTCATCTGGCTTGACTGCAACTGAGTCCCCGTTCACGCTCTGAAGTGTCGTCACATCGTTAGCGTCAAGGACCTTCTCTGCGTCAGCGCTGCCTGAACATTTCAAGTGTCCATTTCCTTTGTCCGCTGTTGGGATGGTTTCATTCAAGTTGGCCACAAGTGAGCTCCTGTTGGTGCATTTGGTATGCGAACAACCACAAGATGTCCCGCAGCTGCCCCTAGCCACTCGGCACTGACATTTCATTGTCTTGCACAAAGATTTCTTACTGCAAGAGCAGCATATGGCTGATGCATTTTCCCCCTTGGCAGCAACATTCTCACAAGTTTCTGCTTTATGTGTACTTGTATTTGATTGTTCACTGCTACTCCCTATTGATATGGAAGATTGACTCAAGTCCTCCTAATAACCCAACCACACAAATTACGAATTATTGTCACCTTGCATGATGTAATAAAATTAAGTCAAGGAAAAAAAGTGTCGCTCAAATTTCCCAGCAGAGCTATTAATCTCCATGATGTTTATCTAAGTCTTCTTGACGATCTAATGGACACTGAAGTAAAATTGTATAGCTATACTAACCTGCAACTCTTCCAGAGGTGGGAATTTTGCTTTTGGCATTTCTAGTTTGTGAAGCATACAACTCAGTTTGACTACATCTTCTTTCAAGTCTTTCAGCTCTGGATCTTCTCTACACTCGAGTTCTTTGTTCTCCAACAAGAGCCTTCAAAATTGTCAAGAAAAGAACAATGAGAATGTCAGCAGGAAGCATTGAGGTTAATGGCAATACTTAATACCCATATCATTCCCAAGGCCAAACTAATGGAAGAAATTGCATAAAGGAATCATTCCCAATGCCAAAATAAAGCAAAAAATTTGCTCACCTGAGGTTCTCTTGCTTTAGTGACTCAGCTTCTTCCTTTATCTTCATGATCTCATCCGCCATCCTAACAACAAAGAAGGCAAGAGTGAAGAATTTTAATATCAATGGACCACAACAATTACATCAAAATCCAACAAAATGGGAGAACATCCGCCGATCCCGGGTGTAGAGAATCTCGGCCATCATGTCTAGAGAAATTAAGCTTGAGAGAAGATCCTAAAGAAACCACAGGACACGAAGTTATCAGGACCAGACTAGTTATTTCAGCAGCTTGAAACAAAAACTAAGCCTTGTTCTCATATGCTTTCTCCTCCAAACCAGTTACTGTAAACAATTGGTCAAGTTGTTAGGATGATGCATTTTCCCCCTTTAGGCTAGGCATTTATTGAAAGAAGAAATGCATAATTGGCATGGCCGGCAAGTTAAACTTTGAATGTCCACCGTCTGCATACTCTCTCTAAACCATTCTAAATGATTGACCTTTATTCCTATGCTTGCATAATCTTATATTTGGTCTTTAGCTTCATTACAGTATTATACATCAAATTGGCAGTCTAACCAATTGAACGGCAACCCATCAACTTGAGATATTGATACACCGATCTAATCCTGAAATAACTGCCTAGAACCATATCATGTGTATCTCTTGCCTTTGAGACCCGTTTCTGAAATGTATGAAAGACAAGGTTTAGATATGACATGAGTAACTAATTAAGTGAATAATACCCACCACTTTTAAGAGCATCATTCCACCAATACTTGGGGATACCTTGCATGATTGCAAATTACATCATTTCTATGGTTATCCTTGCATCTAGATTAGATTTCATAGGTGACTTTCATTTCACAAATGAAAATTTCTGCTACTTCTAACTTTTTTGAGTATACAAGATTTTGAGCAAGCTGACAATAACTTAAGGTGGAATAAATAGATGTGAGCAATGTTGTTTATTTGCTATGTGTTAAAATTGCTTAACAATAACTGTGGGCAGAGCAAATTGAACAATGTCACAAAACAAACTCGTATAGATAACAGAAAACGTAATTAAGTACATAAAATCCCATTACGTCAAATTAAAGAGCAATTCAAGGTATTCTTATTTAGTTATTACAACCATTATAAAGCTCTTTTTCTGCTAAAATAATAGTGTCAAATTTTCTCTAGAGTTACAACAGGTAATGCCTCATCGCATCATCGTGTCCGTCATAGCTTATTGAATTATGCTAGTCATGCTGGGAGATGGAGTGATGCGCATATGGAGTTTCCAGTCCATGCGACAGAAGGTGCAAATTTAGCTACACCTTGTAATGATCAAAACTTCCAGCTAATGTAAACTAATATAGGATCTCAGCCACATGAAATGGGAAAAAAGAAACAGAAAGAGAAGGCAAGAAGAAACGTAAAAGGCGACCATGCTAAGAGTAGCCGGAAACAGAGCTACAAACATTGGCAAATCCCTAGGTGTTGAATACCATGCAATTGGAGGTAACAAACATGACAAAGCAGTTTTTGACACTAGTCTCTTTCGGAAATCCCTAACCTAGATTTGAATAACCAATAAAATGACAAGCCAATTTCACCAAGAACAAGACGTAAAAAAAAAAAAAAAAAGAGTTTAAGCTCAACTTACATCTCTGCTTGATGTTCATATTCAGAACAAATCTCACTTATATGTGATGTGACTTCAAGCTCATGCTCAATAGCCTGCAGCTGTGCCATCAATTCGAAGTAGAATAAGAGTTTCAAAGCTGAACCATCCTATGTATAATTAACATTAAGATGATTGATAAGTCCAAAATATTATTTGTCCATCTAGCCTGGAATTCATAGTTATGAGTGGAAAGTCTGGAGCAAGGATACTTTGTGATTGCATGCCAAGGGCTCCACTTTCCTAAGTGACAGCCCTTATTCACTTGTGCATTGGAGTTTCCTTCAAGTGAAACCACGGTTTACAGAACACTCCTGACCTTAGTCCAAAAGAAAAAGAAAACTTCGTGCCAAAATGCTATATGGATGAAAGTTCCATGAATAAATTGTGCAAGAAGTTTACTCCATCGTTTTACAAGCTCAACATGGGGAGGAAACTGTATTGGAGAATCATTGCAATTAAAACATGGTTCAAGTCTTCAGAAAGTAGAAACCAAGACACTTGGATAGAAGATGGTTGCTATGAAGATCAACTAGCATCTCCATATTCCACTGGAGTTATGCTTAAAGTGTGTTAGTATCAATCTGGTCAGACTGGATATGCAAATTGTCAAAGTAGAAACCATCGCATAGATGGAGGTGTTATCCATTTAATTCCCCGCCTTAATCAGGTTTTCCATTTTTAAGCATACCTGAATCCCAGAAGTATTTCCCTTCCTGGACCCTACACAAAATTTTTTAGATAACAGAAGGGTCAGGTACAACATTGTACACGTTGGAAGAGCGTATGGAGCAATCAAACCGCTTACCAGCTTTCATGTGCAATAGAGCCTTTCGAGATTCAACTAGTTGTCTTAGGCGATTCGTAGCCACAGAAGATTCTTTCGTCTTTCGTTGCAAGACCTGACACAAAATCCTAGATGGTGAAAATTGTAGTTCCAATAGCGTAACATATGTATCAAGAACATGATCTTACCAACTTTTGCCTCTGGTTTAATGCCAATAGTTTATGCATCTCGTAGTCATTTCTCCTTCCCTCTTTCTTAAGCTAACAGAAGATAGATCAGCATGTAAGAATCTTTTGCACTATGGAAGGCATATTGAGTAACGTATGGAGAACTGTTATTATTAGCTCATGCTGATGAACACCCCTCTTCAGACAAACGGTCTCTTATTTGAGCAACAAATTTGCACGAAAAAAGTCCGGACTATGCAAGCAGTCAAGCTGTAGTAATTAAGGACAGGAAAATGAACTTACCAAGCGTCTAACCGTCTGTATTTACATCAGAAGAAAAGTGAAGGCGGCTTAAGTAGATTCCAAGCATCAAGTAACATCAAATCTACCTTTCTCTCAACCAGGAGCTAAGGACCTTCATACTCTTGCATTATTTAATGTATAAATTGATAGATATTTAACTAGGGGTGGAAAGAGATTCATGGGACCAACTACAACGTGTCACAATCAGATTCCTAATCTGAAGGTCAAGTATGACCTGATGATCTACTTAGACATGCCATGTGTCTCTAGATCTGAAAAATTAAGCAGATACAAATCTGATGAGTAAGACATGAAATAGGTCAAGAACATTAGTTTATGTACCTGAAGGATTTCCTTTTCCAATGAAGCCTTGCACAACCTGTACTGCATGGACTCCAGTTTCATTTTGCACTGGAGTTGAACCTACAGAGTATATAGTGAAGTATGATGTTACTTAAAGGTGAAATCAAAGAGCACAAGCATTGCACAACCCATAAAGTACCTTTTGAGCTTTCAACTTTTGAATCTCATCCTGCAAATGCTTTGTGCTCTCTTCACTTTTTCTTCTATATATAGAAAGTTGGGATTGGACATCTTGCTTCTTCTTCAACTCTTTAACCTAAATGGACCACCACATAACATAATTAAGGCAGGTGCTTTTTTATCATTTGAAATTTATGTTCTGCCAGATAAGCAAATCTAACAGATGAAAATATGACCTGCTCTTCAAGCACATTTAACTTTTGAAGATAGCCTTCCTTCAACTTGCGCATGCTGTCATTAGGAGTGACTGATGCATTATTTTGTTTGCTTCTCAGTTCCTCGATCTCTTTCTGCCACATCACAAGAAAAAGGAGTTTGCGATATTTTATGAAGGACCACATGCAAAAATTTAGTCAAAAAGTCCAAACCAAAAGCTTAAGCTTATAGGTGGAGGCTACGTGAACATATAAGGCCCATTGAAATCCCATAGAAAAGCAATGTGAGTTTCTTTAACAAATTTCATGATTATCCTGGAAACAAGTGTTGAGTCAATTGGCATTCAATGATCCTGGAAACCAATGTTGTGCTCTTTTGGTTACTGATAACAGTAAGTTGCTCCAATGGCAATCGGAGAGGATTTTCCCAACTGGAGCCACAATTACACAACCACAGACCACAATATCTGGAACACAAAAATTGCATTGCATACTGGCTCAGACAAGGATGCATGGAAGAAACATCTATTGGTGCCGTCAAAGCAAATCCGACATGTGCAGTCACAAAAGAGGATTGAACTCAGATTCATCCAAAGGTCTGTCTTCAATTTCAGAAACGGAAGATCCTCGGCAGTAGAAGGCCAACATAATCGATGCCATCACGAGGACATTCACAAACAATTTCTCGATTCTTAAGATAAGGCAACCTCCTAGCAACTGATATAGATCCACATAATCAACTCTGTGCCCGATAATGGAAAATGAGGGGAAATCTTCGGATCCTCGGAAACTCGATCCCGAAGAAATAGGAAATAGGTCGGTGGATGACGAACCTGGTGAGCTCCATTCTGTATCTCCAAATCGCGAGCTCTCTTCTCGGAGTCCGGTCGGTGGTGGTGATGGTGCTGCTGCTGCTGTTCATCGTCGCCAACTGGTGGAGGCGTCCCCGTTGCCGATGGCGACGAGGACGAGGACGAGCTGTGCTCGGCGGTGGTCGCCAGCTTCGCACGCCGATTCGCTCTAGCCATCTCTCTCTCTCTCTCAACGTTAACTGAACCAAAAGGATTTGAAATGGAGAAGTCGGGGGTTGAAGAAGGCCTTTTGTAGGAGAATGCCCTTCGCTTTTAGCTTTTCTCTTTCCCTCTCTCGAGCTGCGTTTGAATTTCGATGCTGTAATTGACACCCCCCAACCTCCCCGGAAAAAAAAAAATCCGATGCCGTTGAGTTTTTTTAAAATACGCATGTGCATCTCCACACGTGCGAATCCCTCCAAAAATCGGTCAATCATATCACCAAATTCCAGTTTGTTTTTAGCCGTTGCAAACCTTTTTTCTTCTTGGAACCTCATGCGCGCATGACAACACTTCTGCTTCAAAAACTTCAAAAGCAGAAGTTGATTTTTCAACTTCTCCTTCAAAAGCAGAAATTGATTTTTTTATTTTTGCTTCAGAAGTTGATTTCTCATCAAATAAAGGCGTTTGATAAACATGACAAAATTTCTGCTTCTGAAATAGAAATTTATTTGATAACTATTGAAAATTTCTACTTCTGAAACATTATTAATACAAACTATTATACAAAAAATTATTAATCCTAACCAAACGAAGGAAAAAAGACTATTTATTGAAAAAAAAAAAGTAAACAAGCAAATCAATCTAAATTAATTGCAAACTCAAATAATCAAACACGGAACATGGTCAAGTATATAACGAACTAGACCGCAATAGACATCGTTCACCATCTATTGTGAAATAAAACAAATGAAAATATTATTTGGTTCTTTCGTAAATTTTTTTTTACTTTTCTTTTTCATGCCCCCTTTCGTTTTATATATATACAAAGAAAATGTGAATCTGATTCTGCATTAATTTTGTTAAAAAAATTGAGGCTGCCTTTTTATTAAAAGAAAGAAAAAAATTGTCGAAAAAGAGGTCTCAATTCGACAAATCATACACGAATTGCCAAATCCTTTGAAGTGTTTCCTTGAACAATCCTGTCTGAAAAAAATGCTAGAAGACAATCTTTCGGAGGTTCCTATTAACCTTTGGTCTTGAGATTTAAGTGCAAAAAAAAGTAACCTCAAACATGGACATATGTGAGATATCATAATTCGTGGTTTTATCATGACATCAACAAATTCCACATTACTTGAGCTGCAATGTCAACTTGACTACGAGTTCGCCGGACCGAGGAAATCAAGGGTCTTGGCCTGGCGAACGCGAGTACTTGAACACAGAAAAGAGAAAAGGAATAAGGGGCAAGCCAAAAACATCCATCGGCTGCAATGTCAACTTGTCAATTTGTGCTTGAGCTGCAATGTCAACTTGTACTTAACCGAACGAGTACTTGGGCTGCAATGTCAACTTGTCATGCCGAACCCGACCACTCTAGACTAGACAACTGCCAGGTACAAGCCAAAAACAGACCTACAACACAACAAATTCAACACCTAACATTACGAACATTGCCATAAAGAGAGGCATTCAGAATGCAACAAATGTTCAGTGTAGGAACAAGATTTCATTGATGTGGTTTGCTTCCAACATCTAGCTTTTCAACTGATTTAAATTTTGTCCTCACCACAAAAACTTAGAGAAACTAGAAGCAAGAACAAGCCAGAAGCTAGTTAACAATTTTTTCCAGAACCTGTGACAACCACTAAGCCTTAAAAGCCAGAATCCGCTCTACAAGTACGAGAAGATCACCGCTATTCCAATGGCAGTGCGAACCTAAGGGACAGGAGAGCACAAATTGACTAAAATTTTACCAGGAGTGGATCTTCGTGAGACTTAACTTTCTCTATTGACGTCCCCTTCATCAATTTCTCTATCGACAACAACTGCGTCCTCCTCATCTTCATCCACTACCATAAGATAACCGATCATTTCAGCCGCAATAAAAGTTGCATCTTGCTGATATATCCCTGTTCTGTTAGTATAATCAGAAACTTGCCCTCTGAAGATGCTAGTGAATTCCTCCTGCGCACCCATTCTCTATTCAGTCAAAAATGGCAAACCTCATCTGATTTCTCGCGTATTCTCATTTGAAATTGGCTGCAAAGCACCAGTCTAAATTCGAATTCGTTTTGATATGGAGCTACGTCTCCCTTTCTAGGTACAAGAGCATCTTCCTACGCTTCATTTCTTGGGGATTTTTGCTTTTGTAGCATCGCATGAACTCCCTCTAGGAACAATCCATTTTCACTTGCCGCGTTACCGGATCCCAATCAGTTCACATGTTGCGTTTATGCGTTCCCAAGCACATCGACCTACTTATGTCATGACAGGAAAGATAATGTATCGTCTATCTCTACATCTGTCATAAATTGTTATTTTGCACTTGTCTCGAAACGCACGGTTTTTTTTTTTTTTGGGGGGTACTAGGTTGAGTGGTAAGATGATCTCCTACTTTGAACTTACAGATTTCATTCACCTAGCTTTGGCTCATTTCTTGTTTTTTTTTCAGACGTGTAGGATCGTCCTCCGGACCTGACAATCGAGGGGACGAGATGATGCTGGTAGCCATCAACCTCTAAGTTGGATGTTTTCTTGGTTGATGTTTATGCTCATTTTTGGTATAGTATGGGAGTGAAGGTGCTAATTGGCCTGTCCCTTTTTTCCATAACTTTGTATTTTGTACTTTGTTTGAACGATGTAGTAAAGTTTTATACTGATGTTTATAAGTATATTAATTATATTTATGCGATTTCTTGTTTGGAATGTTGTGAAAATTTTTGTTGTGCCACCACATGCGTAATTATAACTTATGAGTGTAAACGGAAAGAACATATGTCGTGCATGACATTTTGGAGCGTCACATTGTATTTGATTAATGGGATGAGTATAGGTGATTAATTATCATGTAACTGGAAAAAAAAAAATTACTCTCGCCTTTTCTCGAGAAGAAAATTGCCGAGCTCTTGCTTTACAAAATTTGGTTATCAAAGTTTCTTTTAGTATTTTTTTTTTGCCATCTTTTTTTAGTATTTGAATACTGCAATTTTCAAGAAATTTTATTGGACAGTAGAAATAACGATGTTGAGATACTTAGGAAAAAGCATGAAGAGTTAGTTGATGCGAAAATCTAGGGCATAATATGTATTATTTAATTATTTTACGTTCATATATCAAAATTAATGATCCCTTTGCTAAGCATCTTGAAAAAGAATCGGACTTCGTGAAAAATCCCAAACTGTTACACCTGTGACAAATTTATCAAAAAAATATTTTTTTGATCACGAAAATTTTCAAATTGGTACACTTGTAACAAATTTACGCCAGACTATTTTTTTTTACCACAAAAAATCTCAAACTGGTACATATTAAACAAATTTACCCCAAACCGTTACACTTATTACAAATTTATCTCCTGTTAGTTTTTGGTTAAATTTTACTATCAAATTATTGAGTTGAATGACACATTGCAGTTGACGAGTGTACCAGTTTAGAGCTTTTACCTTTTGTTTGTCACAGATGTATTAGTTTGAATTTTTATGGCATTAATCCGATTTAACGGAAACTACCGAAGGGTAAATTTGTTACGTGTATACCAGTTTGAGTTTTTGGTAATCATTTAGGGTAAATTTATCACATATGTACCAGTTTGAGGTTTTTTATGGTCAAAAAAATGGTTTGAGATAAAAATGTCATATGTGACCAATTTGAAATTTATTGTGGTTTAAAAAAATAATTTAGGGCAAATTTATCATAGATGTATCGATTTGGGGTTTATTGCGATAAAAAAATAGTTTGAGATAATTTTTTCACATGTATCTAGTTTGAGATTTTTCGTGATGTTAATCTTTTATTAAATGGGTAGAAATGGGTTTATAACACACCCACTAAAATCCATATATTTTGAGGTTTTAGCTTTAAAACCTATTCCAACGTTGAAAGTGTGTTTATAATAGACACACTAAAATTCATATATTTTGAGGTTTTAGCTTTAAAACCCATTTTTTGACCCAAAAAAAAAAACATTCCGACCAAAAATAAAAAATAAAACCCATTAGGATCCATTTTTAAGTGAGCTGGCCCATTTAAATAAATGTAAATTAGAATATGAATTTGTGATCCATTTTGACAGCCTTAACGAAATATATAGCTTATTTAATTTATATCTTACTATGTTTGCATAAATAAAATGTATATTATTTTAGTTCGTGGAAAACTATCATTCTGATTAAAGTTGGACTTAATTATTATTTTACAGTGTGCCTAATTCTGCTTTTTATTTGTCAAAATTCATCTATCTCGAATTGGCAGTAAAATCTTCTATTACCCAAGTGCGCGAAAGTCATTTTCTATATACTATTTTCTCTCCTATCAATTTCTGTCTCTTTCCAAACAAACAAATTATTGATCTTCACCTTTATTTTACCTCTAATTTTCACTTTTTGCAAACACACCAGAAAAAAATCATTTTCTTAATCTATGATCTCTTCATCTTAAATTTCTTCAATCTAGGTTTTGGTTCACTTCCTCCTTTTTCTTACCGAAGAACTGTCGGTGCACAAATCCTGTGTTGTGAAATAGGACACCTTGATCGGTGTCGCAGCGGAATCGGATCGACGAGCGTTTGCAAAGTCGACAGAGAAATAAAACGAAATAATAATAAAGGACACGAGATTTACGTGGTTCGGTCCGAATGTCGGAACCTACGTCCACGGGGAGAGCAGCACGGAATCCACTATAGAAACAAGCGATACAACGAGATTACAATCACTCGAGCACTCAAACACACTCTCGGTGTTTCCCAGCCCCCAATTACACCTCAGACTCACACAGTGTTTAACCCCTCACAATTCCTAGTGAAATCTCACTCAAGGAATTATACAAATTCTACTCACGAGAATTTATCTGGCTAAATCACCCAGGTGTAATGACAACAAGCAAAACCCTCACGAGAAGAACTCTCTCTTCTCTCGGCCACCGAATGACTTGGCTTCGGCGCACTTCTTCAATTGCATCTTCTTCTCCTTATATAGCCATATGGAAGGAGGAAGCATGCCAAATTGTGCCCAACTTATGCCTAATTTCCAAGTCAAAAGAAAGAGGTGCCAAACTTGCCAAACTCTTGTCTTTCATACTTGCCAAACTCTTGTCTTTCATACTTGCCAAACTTGCCAAACTCTTAACTCCCGAGTCAATGCCAACTTGTGCCTAACTCCCGAGTCAATGCCAATGTGCCTAACTCCCGAGTCAATGCCAACTTGTGCCTAACTCCCGAGTCAATGCCAATGTGCCTAACTCCCGAGTCAATGCCAACTTGTGCCTAACTCCCGAGTTTCATTCGGGACTCAAATTCGAGACATATTTTCAACAATCTCCACCTTGGCTCGACATTTGAGCCAAGTCACAATCGCTTCAGTGGATTCATTCTTTCCTGCTACTCTCCCACAGCCCTCTTGGGCTCAACCGTCACAGAAATCATCCAAGTCCAAGCCCCGCTTGAACTTCGCCATAACCGAGGACCTCATCAGAACACCAACTGAACATGCACCTTTAACTACTCCACAAGGACTATCTGACACAAGCTCCATAATCACAGATAAAGCAAAACCTTCGTTGCATCCATATCTGTCAGGAGATTGAACACGTACCTTGTCAATATTAGCAGTTACAGCAACTGTTGGCTGTATAGACTCCACCTCGCTACAAGCACCATCTGTGTCGATTACTTCGCTAGTATCCGCTACCTCAGGAGTTTCTGGTTGCAACTCCACCTCAAGCTGAACACCGTCCAGATCCGTATAAACACTGCCACAAACACTCCTAGCTAGAAGTACTGGAGACTCGTCAAAGGTAACTTCTCTGCTGCAAACAGGTGAATCTATCGGGCACCACAACTGATCGCCACACTCACCTTGTGCATAACCATGGAATATGCACCTTGCCTCCACATCGAGCTTACCATCACTTACTCGATAATAACACGGGCAACTAAACATTCTAAAATTAGAATCATCAGCAACATTACCTGACCATACTTCTTTGGGAGTCTGATATCCAATCGCAGTCGATGGGGGATCTATTCACCAGGTAGCTCGCCATACTAAGCGCATCTGCTGGAATTTTCCCAGCCATACCAGCACTAGAGATCTTTTCACGGGCCGTCTCTAGTAACTCTCTGCTCATCAATTCTGCAACCTGCTGTGGTTTACTAGCACTAGTGCGATGTTTCACTATGCCCTTTTCCATGCAGAATTTATTTACCAGCTTCGAGCAGGACTCCATGCCATTGTCAGTTCGCACATGCTTGATCAACTTACCAGTCTCCATTCCGATCAAAGCTCTCGACTGCGTATTCCTGACAACAGCATCAAACATGTGCTTTCGTACAAACACCCAGGCCTTCCTCGAGTAGCCGTTAGACTCTCGAACAGATGTCGACGTCTCATGAGCAAAATTTATCAATGTCTTACCTTGAAGTTCATACAGGCTGCCATGTTTGATTCCCTTCATTATCACCAGAGCACCTCGAACAATTTTTAGGACTCCACCTCGTGAAGAATACCTGCATCCAGCTGAATCTAGAGCACCCAAGGAAATTAAGTTCTTTTTCAATTCTGGAACATGTCTTACCCCAGTCAATGTCCTCACAATACCATCATGCATTCTGATTTTAATATCACCAACACCCACAACATCGCATTCAGCGTTGTTTCCCAACTGCACTTTACTACTATCCATGCATTGATAAGAAGTAAACCAGTTCCTGTTTGGTGTAGCATGAAAAGAACAACCAGAATCCATAATCCAACCGTCAAATGACGAATTCTCAGTGACAGACAAGACACAATCGACATCATCAGAATTTTCAACTACAACTGCAACATCATCTGCAGATTCAACTCCAATTTCCTTAGCTCTTTCATTTGTCAGCTTAAAACAATTTCTTCTAAGATGCCATCTCTTGCCACAATTCCAACAGACATCACCGCCAGTCCTAGACTGACTGCATCTATTCATGTTCATACTACTTCTGCTAACACGTGTACTAGCTCTTCCTCTTTCACCTACTAAAGCAGTAGATACAGATTCGCCAGATTCTCTTCTACGAATATCCTCACTCAGAATTAAATCTCGAATCCCATCAAACGTCAAACTAGTTGACCCAGAAGAATTGCTAACAGCAGTAACAGTAGTATTCCAACTATCAGGCAATGAGGATAATAGAATCAAAGCACGTACCTCATCTTCAAAGTCAATCTCAACTGAACTCAATTGACTAACTATCACATTGAATTCATTGATATGATTAGCAACAGATGTACCTTCGCTCATCTTCAAGTTAAACAGACGTCGCATCAAATAGACCTTGTTGATCGCAGAGGGCTTCTCGTACATGTCCGACAGGGCTTTCATCAAACCCGCAGTGGTCTTCTCCTTGACAATATTAAATGCGACGTTACGAGCCAACGTCAGCCGAATAACACCCATCGCTTGTCTATCCAGCAATTCCCAATCGGGTTGCTTCATCGTTTCTGGCTTTTGCCCAGACAGGGGCTCATGCAGCTTCATCTGATATAAGTAGTCTTCTATCTGCATCTTCCAGAAACCAAAGTCCTTCCCCTCAAATCTGTCAATTTTCACTTTAGCTTCTGTCGCCATCGATTTGCTTCAACTCAAGCAAGCCTAGCTCTGATACCAATTGTTGTGAAATAGGACACCTTGATCGGTGTCGCAGCGGAATCGGATCGACGAGCGTTTGCAAAGTCGACAGAGAAATAAAACGAAATAATAATAAAGGACACGAGATTTACGTGGTTCGGTCCGAATGTCGGAACCTACGTCCACGGGGAGAGCAGCACGGAATCCACTATAGAAACAAGCGATACAACGAGATTACAATCACTCGAGCACTCAAACACACTCTCGGTGTTTCCCAGCCCCCAATTACACCTCAGACTCACACAGTGTTTAACCCCTCACAATTCCTAGTGAAATCTCACTCAAGGAATTATACAAATTCTACTCACGAGAATTTATCTGGCTAAATCACCCAGGTGTAATGACAACAAGCAAAACCCTCACGAGAAGAACTCTCTCTTCTCTCGGCCACCGAATGACTTGGCTTCGGCGCACTTCTTCAATTGCATCTTCTTCTCCTTATATAGCCATATGGAAGGAGGAAGCATGCCAAATTGTGCCCAACTTATGCCTAATTTCCAAGTCAAAAGAAAGAGGTGCCAAACTTGCCAAACTCTTGTCTTTCATACTTGCCAAACTCTTGTCTTTCATACTTGCCAAACTTGCCAAACTCTTAACTCCCGAGTCAATGCCAACTTGTGCCTAACTCCCGAGTCAATGCCAATGTGCCTAACTCCCGAGTCAATGCCAACTTGTGCCTAACTCCCGAGTTTCATTCGGGACTCAAATTCGAGACATATTTTCAACATCCTGAATAGATAGAATAGTGGCTAGAGTTCGATAACTTTGGCAATGAAAATGTATGATCAGTTTTTTTTAGACTTTTCTAACGTTGTTAATTGGTTTTTATTTACGAAAGTTCCATTTCAGCTCAATAGGATCGCCAAATTCCATAAACCACACTTTAATTACCACTCCATTTGCAATTACCAATTCCACTTCCTTTTATTCCTTTGATTTGACTGATTTTAGTTGGCCAAATAAGATCGGAGATTCGATCTCAAGTCATGTTTGTGGCATAACCTTGGCGATACAGTGAAGGGATCGTCTACCCTTCCTCTCAGAAGGGCAGGCCTAACTTTTAAATCCGGACCATCCATGTTATGAATGGACGGCCCAGATTATTACTAAAAAAAACTAAAAACAAAAAATCCAAAAAGTTGCCCCCTAAAAATAGGATATCTGGGCCGTCCGTCTAAAAACGAACGGTCCGGATTCCAAGAACAGGTGCCTGCCCTTTTAAGGAAATGGCAGACGATCCGGATCCGGTGATACAACTTCACCGTCTTATAAGGTCGAGCATTCGAGCTCTTAATGCACGATGCTTCCAATTACTTAGCATGCGATGGTCAAATAATTTTTGACTTAATGATATATTCCAAAATTTATGGGCTTGTTTATTTCCAATTAAATATGAGTAAAAGTTTTTTCCCATTAATATTGAAATATTTATCTAGGCACTTGTCGATGATTTAGGGCATTCAATGATCTTTCAGATAGTGAGGTCCTTACGTCTAGGGACGAATACTAAAGTTTTATCCTTAGGATAGGGACGGGCGGGGGAAATATAATGAAACAGATCACGCGCTCTTACTATGTAAATCATCATATTCAACAAGTGCTATGTTAATATATCCACTTACATGTTAAAAATCTACTCCAAAAAAAAAAAAAGAGTGCTTTTGATCAACGTAAAAGTCTATTCAACTTATGTGTTTACTAAAAAATATTTACTTTCCCAATTATTTAGAGTGTGCATGGTAACATTTCTGTACTTCTTCTCAAAATTAGAAGTTGATTTTTCTACTTCTACTTCAGATTGACTTCTGATCAGAGAAATTCATCTGGTAATGGTTGAAAATTTATACTTTTAAAACATTCTTAACAAAATTTTCGACAGTGGCGATCGGCGGTTGGCGGACGGTGGCGGCGACGGTAATGGTGGGCAAGCGGTGGTGGCGGTCGACGGAGGCGGGTGTGGTCCGAGAAGTGATCTTAGAGCCGAGAATTTAAAATTTGTTACTTCTCAAACTTGGCCAAAAATCATTTCAAAAGTTAAAAATCCTACCATAATTTAAAAATTATACTAGAAGTCAATTTTTTTTACCAAATGGATTTTTTCTTCGAAAGTATTTTACCAAACGGATTTCTTTGTCAGATTGACTTATGGTGCATAAATTAAGAAACAGAAGTGTCCTTATTTACTCATTATTTTTCTTTTGAATGAAATGGCATTTCGAATCTCAATGGGGATGAAGCATGAAATTCGACTTATGGCAGTTCATGTCAATTTTAGCTAAAAATAATTCGAAAAGATGATAATTTATTATTTGACGGTTGACCCCAAAAGTCTTGCCTTGCGTGCCGTCACTTTTGAGAAGCGGAAACTAGAAAAGCGAATATTCCAAACAGAAATAAAAAAATAAGAAAACACAGAAATGGCAAAATCGTAAAATACTCCGCAAGAGAATTCAAACGCGAACCCCGACACGGAAGAGTGCCTATCCGCCACGCAAAACCACGTTTTAATATTGGCAAAAGCCTACGGGCCCCACTTCCCTTGGTTACATCCGGAAAGTCACGATCTCATTGGGCCACGTCGGTTTCTGGGCAATCCGCACCTTGCGCAAGTTAGCAGACTGATTGCTACTGTGCGCCTCCCTCATCTCTCTCGCACAAAATCTCAGCTGTTAGCTTCTATTTGAAGAAAGCAATCCATCGGCGAACCGAAGATATTTCGTCGGTTTCACGACAGACGAGATCGGAGTTGCCGTCAGCTTCTCCAGTCGCGAAGGTAAACGACCTGTTCAGCGTGTTTGGTTGAATTTTCCCAGGAAAGTTCCTCGGGATTTACCGGGAATGTTGTAGGTTTCTCTTCTCTTGCTGCATTTTCGTTGGGTGGATTGGACATGCAATATAGATCAACCTCTTTTGGCTTTAGAGAGATAATTGTGGTCGAAATTTCGTGCTGTTAGAGGTGGAACTGCCGAGCATGTACGTCGAGAAAGCGTATGCCAATTGATTGTCGGTACATCTTGTAGACGAGTTCGCATTTCGAAACCTAGGGTTTCAGCTGGAAAATGAGCTCGCAGTTTTGATTGCATACTTTTGCGAGGCAATGTCCCTGATTTTCTCTTCGATTTAGTTGGGGTCTTAAACGACGGAGACAGTTGAATTTAGGACTCTGGAACAGCTTCTGTTTTCAAAGTTAGGCCGGGTTTGATACTTGGTTTAAGTTTGTATCAATTACCGGAAGGTAAGTACGGCAGAGCTTGGGATTTGACTTTTTGAATTATTCCCATTTCTTTTAGGAGATTGTTATCAGAGAATTGTTGTCGGAGACTATTGGTATTTTCGTTGTGACGCATGTATCTGTCTGATGCGTAAATTACAGATCACAGATCAAGGGACAATATTCTACTGACTATTCATGTAGGATCATAGGCTGCTGAGGCATTATGCAATGTATATGCCGTAGCATTTGCCAGATATCTCAATAGATGTGCGAAAGTCTTCTACCTATACACTCTCTTTGCAGAGCGGTCAAGTATGAGTTCTTTGGATGCATGCTAGCTCATACTAGGATTGAACCTTAGCTTCTTTAAGATGTTGCCAATGCTGTTTGAAGGCATCTCAAAAGGTTTTGAAATCTAATTCATTTGATGGAAGGAATCCGCGCCACAATTTTATCGTCCGGTGTACACCTTTCATGCAACTATTTTTATTGGTGCTTTTAGATTCTTTTGCTAATGCTGAAGAGCGTGCTTCTGTTCTTTTATCATAATAATAGTCTTTGGTTTCTTCTAGTCTCCCTCATATTTAATGGGTTATGGCTTAATTGTGATTGTCAGGTACATCCAGTCTACACGTCATAGTCAGGATGATATTTTTGTTTAGATTTAGATGCACGAATTTGAGACCTTTATTTATTGCTTAGTGCAAAACCCTGAAAGCAAATCAAACCCTGAACATTGTCTATTTTGTTATAATTTTGATTCCTTCCCCTTAATCTTCTTACTTTTTGCAGGCGATTGGGCAGTTTAAAATTTGGAGCGCTGATTGCTTATGAAGGCATGTCTTTTGTGGTTTGAACTTACCTGAGTTGAATCTGTGTCATCTATCATCCTTCTGGCAGCTTCTTCACTCCTCCTGTGATGGCCCATTCTAGTTCCATGCAGTTGTCCCGTGAACTAGGGATTTTCTTTGAACCAAAATGCTGTTACCAAAACAATGTAAGATATTAGTGTTGGGCTATTGCTATTCGAATTATTTTTGCTTTCTTTGTCACTACTGGTTTCATTCTTCTTTCTGCGCATTGCACAGAGTGTTCTGCATAAAGGCCGGCTACTCTCTCTGGGCAACAATCTCTCATCTTATTCTTTGGTATGGATATGCAGGGCTTGATACTTGCAATCTCAAAATCAATGTTTGGCTGTCTTATGTTGTCTTTAATATTCTTTTTGTCACTTATTTTGCATTCTGAAATAAATGATTTTCTGTCCTTTGTAGTCGTGAATATCCATACATTCTTTCCCTTGTTTTTCATTTTCCTTTCCAGATATGAGGCCTGCTTTTGCAGTTCGTTTATGTTGTGCTGGTGCTTGCATATCTATTTTGTATCTCCATATATGATGAAGTTTTGAGGATTTGTTGAACAATAGTTCAATAGACTGAAATTCTATTTGGCATTTACAGCGGCAAGATGCATGGCGTCTCTGTCTTTTAGGCAAGGGACGTGCGCCAGAACGTCCCATATCTTCTAAACATAATATTTTCGTCTGCCGATCCTTTCTTGTGCCTGGTGGCGGAAAAGAAGTCCCAGTTGCAAAATCTGTTGCTTTAGTCTTGAAAAGGTATTCTCTTCTCCAATTCACTACCTGCATTGTCTAGATTGATGTCTTACCCAAGAGGTTTACGTAACAAAGCAAGAGAGTGATAGCTTGGTCAGTTCGATTTGGGTGCCCATTCCAGTTAAGCGGCTGATTGAATCCCCGTCCACGTCACACATTTCTTGTCGTTGCTTATACTTGTCTAGATGTGACCCAAGCAGACCCAACTGCCGTAAGAGCATATTTACCACCTCATATGGCTCCTCAAGGGCCATTAATAAATATAAAGACCTAAATTTGTATTGATATTATTTGCAATGTTCTCTCTACTTAAAGAAAACCCTAATTGGTAATTCAGTTGTTTCTAATTGAGTGAGAAAAACTTATTTCTCCCAAAATGTTGCTAATTCTTTGTCCATTATTATTTTAGTTTCTTTTAGCTGAAACAAAGTGGTGCCAATTGAATATGTTACTTCTTCAGATTTCCTGATAATACGTATCAATGTGATTGTAATGTGCTTCTTGCAGGTCATTCGACTCTCTGGGTGGGAGCCCTTTTGTATTTAAGCTGGTCCCAGCAGTTGGTGTCATTGCATTTGCTGCTTGGGGTCTTGGTCCACTCATGCGTCTCATCAGGGTAGTCTTCCTTCATGTAAACACAATCATTCTCTCATAAGTATTTTCTTTTTTTGGCAGTGATCTGTTCATTAACTAATTTCTTTGAACAATTATCTCCAATTTATGCAGAAAAATGACAACAGTTGGAAGAAGAGCAGTACCCACTATATTATGACATCATATCTCCAACCTTTGATAGTATGGACTGGAGTGACACTCCTTTGCAGGTGCATAAATGATTTTATTAGTCTAGGTATATTTTGGCTTTTTTTTTCCTATTACCAGCAAGTCTATTTGTACTAAACTGAAACTGGTTATGTTACAGAGCTTTGGATCCAGTGGTTTTACCGACTGAAGCTAGTCAAGCCGTTAAGCAACGGCTTCTTATTTTTGTTCGATCATTGTCGACTGTACTGGCTTTTGCATTTTGTTTATCAAGGTGAGTTTGATCTTTAAGAATTGGTGTTGGAATCAAGGGAATATCTATTCCTCTTCAGTTAGTGAGGTGACTTCCGACAAGAGAACTTAAAAATTTGAGAAGATTATTTGAGAGTCTGTCCATGATTCAGAATTCCAATGTTGACCTTTGTTAGACCTTCCTTTGTGGTCGTACAAGATACATTATGCTCATCTGTTCTGTTACTATGTCTGATTAGACCGAGACTTTTCAAGATTTCTACTTTCCTTGTTTTTCTGTAACAATTGCAATTAAGTACTTGGTCTGGTTGTCCCCTTTTCAGCATCATTCAGCAAGCACAGAAGTACTATATGGAAGCAAATGATGGCAGCGATGCAAGGAATGTATGACTTTGTTGCTTTCATGTTTCATATGAATATCCACTGACATTAAGTGTGATGGCCATGCATCTGAGCATATAAGTGCTATTTTTATTGGTTTTAGAGTAGACGAATGGTGTAAATGTTTTGCTTATTAGCTACAACATTGGATTCTTCTGGCATAGGAGCATCATCACAGGATGATACAGTTGTCTTGGAAGCTTCCTTATAAGAAGCAAATCCCTCTTTGATGAATTTCTTCTTGTTTGGCAGATGGGTTTCAATTTTGCTGGAAAAGCTATTTACACTGCAGTGTGGGTTGCCGCAATATCATTGTTCATGGAGTTACTTGGATTCTCCACACAGAGGTGGCTGACAGCTGGGGGTCTTGGTACAGTACTTCTCACCCTTGCTGGTCGCGAGGTGAGCACTGTGTCAGTACATATGATGTTGAGGAACAGGGATTTAATTATCCGTCTCTGAAATCAGCTTTAGCCATTAAATTTGTGTAATGACTTCTTTCATTATTTATTGGTGCATTCAGATATTTACGAATTTTCTTTCAAGTATTATGATTCACGCGACACGACCATTCGTTGTGAACGAATGGATTCAAACAAAGATTGAAGGCTATGAAGTTTCTGGTACTGTTGAGGTACGAGCTTTAATTTTCTTATCTAAATCCAGTTAAAGAAACCATCTCTTGGGTATTTTTCTTTTTCTTATGATTAACTTCGAATCATTTTGCTAAATTTGGGAAACGCCAGCATGTTGGTTGGTGGTCTCCAACCATAATTAGAGGTGATGATCGTGAAGCAGTGCACATTCCAAACCACAAGTTCACTGTGAGTGTTGTGAGAAATCTTAGCCAGAAGACTCATTGGCGCATCAAGACACACCTTGCTGTTAGTCACCTGGATGTCCATAAGATAAATGTGAGAAAATCATGATCCACCCACTAATGTCGTGTTTCTTTTAATGCTTCCAGTTTTTTAACCTGTGCAAATTTTCGTTTGTACAGAATATTGTCGCTGATATGCGTAAAGTGTTGGCGAAGAATCCTCAAGTGGAGCAGCAGAAGTTGCACCGAAGAGTATTTCTGGAAAATATCAATTCAGAAAATCAGGCTCTAATGGTAATATTTCGGCTTTAGTGCACCATCTGGGATCTAAAGGACAATAATCTCTTTCAAGACAAATTCCCATTAATCTGACTTTTTTGTCATGAAATAGGCTCTTTGATATTTGCCAAAAAGAATTACACTCTAAATGTTTATTAAATGTTTAATTGGCATTTTCTTTAGTTCGGAGTACCTTGTTATCCTTTTTTGAGGTCGTTTTTTTTTCACATAAATATGATGAATATGTTGATGTAAACTTTCAGATTTTATGAAAACTCTAGGTGTAGTCCAAGTTCCTTACTTGTTTTGATTTTGCTCCTAATAGTGCATGAGGACTAGGGTGTGGCAATGTCCAATGAAAATTATATAATCGTCCTTCTCTTCTTAAATGCGCCTTTTCTTCGATGTTGTCTTTTCTATAGTCTTGGAGGGGTGGATCACTGCCTTATCTTATTTTGATTTTACTCTCAATAGTGAATAAAGACTGGGACATGATCTTTACCCAAAAAAAAAAGACTCGGACACGATATATCCAATGTAGTAAATAGTAATTATTCTTCTCTCAGTTAATGCAACCTCTTGTACTATATTTCTCTTCCATAGTCAAAGTACTCTGGCAAATACTGATTAGTTTTGTATCTATTGTTTAACCTTTCATCTAAATGATCTGGCCCTGCAGATATTGATATCTTGCTTTGTGAAAACATCACATATTGAAGAGTATCTGTGTGTCAAGGTAAATATACGCCTATGTTGTTATGACTTTCGAGGACGTTTATCATGATATTATGATCTTTTTGTTGTTTAAAAAAGAGGTTTGATTATCATCTTGTTTTTATTTTCTTCCAGTGCTTCTTTTACTCAGGTAAATGTACAGTTGTTGCTTATTCTGTTTATGTGTAGCATACACCAAAGTATCATGAATCTAGTTTATCGATATAATACTGGAGGGCTTTTACCAGTTGGCATTTTCCATTTGGAATAAAGAAATCAGTAACGATCTTGTTGAACTTTCAACATGTGCCAATATTTTGTGGAAGTTGGGAACAGAAAATAGTAACTGAACTTTCTACGCGTGCCAATACTTGGAACTTATAAAGGTTGTGCAGTCCATGCAATCTCAATGCTTCTTAATTCTACCTGCCACTTTCTTGTAGCATGACCGATATTCCTCTATTTCATGTGCTGCATTGGTTTTAATTGCAAACAAACTGTACCAGAGCGTGGCTTTTAACTTTTGATTGGCTTTTATTCCAAAATTATGCATGACAGAAGTGTCCAACCATAGCTCCTTGTGGTAGTACTATTTGTAACCGCAGCAGTTGCACTTTTTTCTCCTGTTTGATTTGTTAGCCTGTATTGCGATATTTTTTTTTATCGATTTTTGTAGGATTAGGATTCTCATGACCAAGCTTTTTTCATCTGTGTCTTTGAGGGAACATTATGTAATATATATTGTTGGCCAAAGACATGGGAACATTGCTTATTTGATTAATTCTTAAATGTAGTATATTCGGTTACTTGTATGCAATAATGGAAAGTTGGTTAAAAATGCTTCTAAAGCTTTTTAGATGCTTTCATATCTCAGTGAGCTGAAGATGTTTGTATAGAATTTTGATCTTATATTATCTATGTAATAAATTCTTGTTATGGAAGCTCTATTCAACATGTTGCAACCCTGCAATGGAACAGGAAGCTATACTCTTGGATCTCCTTCGGGTTATCAGTCATCATCATGCACGACTTGCTACCCCTATCCGCACAGTTCAGAAAATATACAGTGAAGCTGACCTAGAAAATGTGCCTTTTGCTGATACGGTCTTCACTCGTTCCAGAGCAGCAGTGAATCGTCCCTTCCTTTTGATTGAACCTTCTTATAAAATCAACAGCGACGACAAAAGTAAGGCCTCAACCAAGGCGACGCGTGCCAGTGAAGAAAAAGATTCCAAGGCCGAAATGAACTCAGCATCTCACGTGAAGGATGATTCAAAGGTTGGATCTACATCAACAGTTGACTCGAAAAAAGATGATAAAGTCTATGAACAAGTGACCTCGAACTCTGGCGCCAAGGTTTCAGCAACTCCTGCTTCTGACCCTCACAGCCAGATAAGTACTGAAGCGCAGCAATCAAAGAAGAAAACATTAGAAATCTCGAAGGATGTATTGAAAACGAATTCAAAGGATGTGAATCCATCAGGGGAACCTTCAGAGGATTCTGCAGTTGCTTCAGCAGAAATCGGACGTGGAAAGGTAGATACTCCTCCCAAACAACCGAAGGAGGATGGGGAGAGGCCCATCGCATCAACATCAATGGCCAGGCCTCCCTTGGAAGAGAATATTGTTCTGGGCGTCGCTCTGGAGGGCTCGAAACGGACACTTCCCATTGAAGAAGAAACAACGCCATCCAGTCCGTCCGAGACGAAGGAATTGGCTGCCCAAAGAAATGGTGGCGGGTCTCCACCGAGTGGGAAGGAGAAGAAAGATGGTCAGATATCATCTAGTTCCTAGCGCCAACTGAATCGTCATTGACACTACAGGAAATTGGTTAGTTCTGATTTTTCACCGGATGCTGTTGATTGATTGGAATTGTGCAAAGAAGTGCATGCAGCTGTGTTTTTAAAGGCTGCATATGCTGATTCACTTCCAATTTGAATTAACCACTTGTTGTAAATAATCCATTGAATGAAGAATTGGTGGTCTGATCTAGCACATCAGACATGCACATCCCCCGTCCTGTTCGAGGATTCACGTGTGCGATATGCCAATGTGCGGTTTTGAGTGGAAATATGTTCATAATCCGAGGATTCACGGGCCTGCATTTGACATGCGCGATATGCCAAAGTGAGGTTTTGAGTGGAAGTATGTTCATATAGGGGGTAGAGAATTTGTCAGTCTGTTTCCGAAAAATAATGTTTATGAGACACACAGGGTTGCGTCTTCCCATTGTCCGGCTGCTTTAGACTCCTAACAGAGATAGAACCCCCATTTCTTATGCCTGCCATATTCTTTCCTTGTTTGGAAGAGTGGCGAAGATGTTTACAGTGTAGAAAGTGTAGAAAGATTCGTCAACGCCATTTTCCGTTCCAATCACCAAGTTAATCAGGAGCTAATAAATACATTAGGATATTCCTGTCAACTGTGGCGGAGGAATAAAATTCTACTGGAAAAATATCTTTATTACTTAACCAGGACTAATATCGGTGCGCGCCCTTTGTGCCATCATGTCCATTTAATCTTTTACACGTCCTGATGATATGCAAGTCTCTCAAGCCTCAATGTGAACATTTTTCTCCGTTACTTGTGAGAAAATCATCTTCTACAAAACCTATGGCAACAAGTAATAAGCTCAAAAAATAAACCAAGAAAGGGAATGAGATGGACATTACAAGTAGAATGCGGCACATACTAACGAGCTACTTGGACATGCTACCGAGCAGATGATTGACTATATCACGATGCAGCAAGCTCTTAATTAGAGATGCCATGAACTACGAATCCACTTCAATCCTCTTAAGCTCGACACATACAATCAGGAGCAGGATACGTATATATGGACTGCTTCTCCTTTCTCAATCGAATATGTCCCTGTCTATTTTTATGTCCCTCGATAACAGCATGCTGGAAGTCTGACCACTCCATGCTTTTATTGAGAAAGAGCTGCCCCAAAAGCCCCATGTTTGGCCTTATAGTCTTCAAGTTCAAAAACGCTCGATGTCCTAGCTGATGATGCCAATCAAAAGTAACTGCTTAAATAATTGATTTTGCACCAAAAGAAAGTTAGGGCACTAATACTTTGTGCAAGAATATTTGCCCGAGGTACTACTGCAGCAAATACTATAATTCTTATCAGGATCTTGTGAATGCAAGTTAAATAAAACACACTAAAATGCAGGTACTAAAGAAAGACGAGACATGAGTTGTCAGGTTCTTACCACAGCATTGTGCATATTTCCTGGAGAGGCAGAAATGAAGACATCGCTTTGCATGCTTACATAATAATCAGCTGCAGCCAGTAAAGAAGCCTTGCCTTTGACCTTGGATCGCTCTTCTGCTGAGCAGAGACTTTTCTTGTCTTCCATTAGTGGAAACAATTTGCGCAAAGTTGAGATCCTTGATTCTCCTCCATACACCTGAAATTTTACTGCTAGTTTGCATCTCAACTCCAATGCGGACAAATTTTCAACATAATAATGCCCATAGAACTCTAATTTTGGCCCAAAATGGTAATGTGCCTTGTGGATAACGACCAAAAATTACCTTATGAGAAGCAAGATAAAGTCGTGTACTGTTGCTGAAACCTAAAGCTGCAAGCAGCAACCCAATCTGTTCAGGCGTTAAAGGACAACGACCCTGATTCCTTAGTTCTTCATTGGTAAATTGGGAGTTCACCACCCTTCCCTGCCATATTACCTGACGGTACTTCGCAAGGGCCATCCTTTCAGCTTTACCCCCACCAAAATCACATGCTGAATGAGCTGCCATGTCCTGCAAGTGAAGTCATGAATTCAAACCAAGGCACAGGCAGAGACTTCAATCAGAATGGTCAAAACCGATCTGGTGTCAGAGCAACAGTTCAATTGATTAGATCACTGGGTCTTGTTGTAGAAATCACATACTCTTCAGTACACTAAAGAGGGTTTCGTGTGCAAGAAGATAAACTTGTGAAGAGATATTACTTTTACATGTTATGTTTATATTCTTCAACAATTCAATTAATTTTGTGAGTTGTTTCTTCTTTATTTATTCTCAAATTCCAAAAATCCCATTTATTTAAATTGTTACTCATTTAAAGCACAATAATTTGGAGATTGTGGTAAAATTTTGTCAATGGATGCAGCTACAATAATGGGGAGTCACATCTTCTCATTTGTGCTGCATGTTACTATTTTAATAGGTCATATACATCTCCTCCATTTTTCTTATGAGGTTTCGATGCCATACGCAACCTCAAATCGGGGCCCCCCGGACGTGGTGGCGACTCAATCCCCAAGACAGAGAGACAATCCACGAGGACAACGAACGATGGAGACGAATCTGGGTTGGGAGGCTTTAAGGCAATGCTGGAGGAGACTAGCTGGAGACCATCGCAGTGGGTGGTCGGGCCGTGGTGGCTGAGAAGTAGGCTACATTTTGTGCATTGTTGATTAGTGTTTGGATGTGGGTAAATTTGAGAACATGGGGAGGGTATTTTTGGAAAGTGAATAACAATATGGTAAACGTAAAGGTAAATTTTGGGTCATTGGGTGGAAAACATGTTTTTGTATTTTCCCAAAAGCAACAAAAAATATCACGCTTCTCATCTCTCCAAGGAAGTACCATACCTTATCAAAACGCAGATGTAACACAACAAACTTTCCTGATCCCTGATTTCTCATCTCCTCTCTTCCATCTTTCACATACAAGTTCCCCATTGCTTGACTTTCTGTAACAGGGTAACGGAGGCGACTTACAAGGGTCTCACCCAATTCCCTGATATGAGGAACAAACGCTAGTGCTTCAAAGTTGACTTTACATCGCAAGCGCTGGATGTTTGGTGGGAGATTATTAAAGGTTAAACGGTGCGAGAATGGGGAAATAGCAGCAACTCCAAATCTGCACCAATGATAACTGTCTCATGTCGCAGTTCCTTTGTATTTTTCCAATGATATAATTATCGAGCACAAATGTAAAAGTTCCAGTTCTCTTCGAATGGCAAGGAGAAACTCAAAAAATCAACTCAAAATGATAGTCATGAACTGGCAATATCAAATTGGGTTTGCAGCAAGGAGCATGAAGTGTACACATCAGTTACAAAAGAAAAGGTTTAAAAGGGAAGACTGGTCCACGAAGATCCCATTATGTCCAGGGTCCCCCGGGAAGGGTTGGACCACTTTGGGTCTAAGGTACGCAGCCTTATCTTGCACTTTTTGCACGAGGCTGTTTACACAACTAGAAGACATGACCTCCAGGTCACATGGTGACAACTTAACCTTTGTGCCCAAGGATCCCTTTCTCACACAAGAAAGGTTATTCCAAAAAAATTATCAGTTGCTATTCAGGTGCAGTCAAAAGTAACCAGGATGCGATCTGGTGTGGACTACTTACAGAGGAAATTAACTTATGAGATTCCACAAATGGAAGTGCTTAAAATTGCTACTCTTTAATGGTGAGATTTGAGATTCAGTAAATTGATTTCACTTGAAGCATTTCAATATAGTTTCCCATCTTTTATTTTGAAATGAGCAAAACTGTTCATATGTCCTCATCATATCTCTCACTTTCCTTGCTTCATGTATTCTTGCATACATGAGTTCTCTTTCCCTCTATAAATAGCTATTTTCCAAATGCAGTAGATCCTATAGAAATCTAACTTCCCCCATTTATTTAAGATATGAGAGCTCAAATTTGTTGAAATTCAATGGATGTTGTTTGTGGAGCTTCCAACTTTTATGCAAGTTAAGCCAACAAGAAGTGCTGAATTCACTGCAAACGGTTTTCTGAGCTATTTTTTAGTGCTTATGATTCTGACATATGAAGGTACAATGCATCTTACTTTGTTTGGTTGAATAGGTACAATGCATTTGAACAGTATATTCTGCAGGATTTACCTCTCACACTACAGTATAATGTCAAACTAAGTTCCAAATTTCCCTTTTACCTAATTTGACCTTATCATTCCTTAATATCGCCTTATGGATCCCATATATGCCTTGCAAGCTAAAAACTCACATTCTTCTACGGTCATCAAAGTACATAAATATATTATGCATGAGGATGGCATTAGCAAGAATATTATTGTAGGTGACTAGCATCAGCAAAGTAAAGAACCACATGCTCCAGTCAAATGAACATAAAAACAAGAAGCAATCAGGAAGTAGGGATTTCAATGAAAAGGAGTAGAACTCCAGCATTCTTACGATTATAGAATAATCTACATAAGAGTTATATCAACGAATAAATGCATCAAGTAAGAGCCGATAAAATGTGAAGTCAGGAAGTAGGGATTTCAATGAAAAGGAGTAGAACTCCAGCATTCTTACGATTATAGAATAATGTACATAAGAGTTATATCAACGAATAAATGCATCAAGTAAGAGCCGATAAAATGTGAAGACATCCATTCCTATCCTGGAAATCTGACACACTGACCTCTGCAGAATAGGCAAGACATTTTCCAGATACCAGTTAGCTGAAGCATGAACAGGTGCCATCTTAATTCTGGTATCTCGAATCCCTGTAGCATAATATTCCCTTGTGCTCCAAGAATATTTGCCGGGAAGCTCTTTTACTATAGAAATGTCACCTTCTAATACACTGATGAAGTGATCCACATCAAATATGTCTGAAAATGAACTTCAAAAATGAAACACAAATCAATCAAGCCTCTATTCATATGCAAGACCAGACGAAATAGTACATGACACAACAGATTAGATCAGCAAGTACCTCGTATCTTGCCACACAGGATTGACTTCAAGATGTGGAATCACTAAAGTGGCGTTTAAGATTTTGGCAACGGCAACTGCATCACAAATCTTTAAGAAGAACAAATAGTGTAAGGGGCAAACAACATCATTGATGAGGCGAAATTAGCATCAATATGAGAATATAACACTGCTAACACATGCACATCCTCGCCCCTAATTTTACAGAAAGCAAACACAAAAAACAACACAAAAGAACATACCCCCATCCTCTGCTGGTTCAAGCCTCCATCAAGAAAAACCTGGATGTAACCCAGAGATTTCCTGGGCAGCGCTGTCCAGAAAAAAAAAAAAAAAACATGAATTCATGTTATATCAAAAGTACATCCTTTAACATTTAAAACCAACCACTAATAACTCTTGTCATAAAAGAAGTATACAAGGTAAAAAGAGAAAAGGACAAAATGCTGGACAAAAGATTCTGAAGCTGTAGCTTGTAGCACTCACGGCGATCATCTGTAGACCCAATACAGGGATGCCATCCTTGATCAGGCAACGGAGACCACAGATCCAACTGTTGTCTGAAGGGCTAAAATAGAAGAAGGAACAAAGAAAAAAGATTGAATGACGGACCAATATTACTTTCCTTTCAATAATTATGCTAAGAATGCCACTAACTCACAATTTGCCGCTGTATGGCTGCCTTCAGCAGAGGCAAATGTCTTGGTTTTGGAGCATTCCATTCCTGCATGTAACAGTTCCTTCAAATACTGCATTATACACATAGCATTTTGTAAAAGTTCGGTCAGCGGAAAATTGAAAAAAAAAAAAAAACATAAAATTCACATATGAAACCCTTCAAAATGGATGATGAGGACATCAACTATAAGAAAAAGTGTAGATAAATCTAAATCTTTCTTTTCGTACTACCCATCCAGCATAATTTTCTAGAAACGCACATAAAAACTACACGGCATGGTCCCTGCACGTTTAATAGGAATTAGGAGAGAAGAGTCCGTGACACGACAGTTGTTGTTCACTTCCAAACTCACGGATGGAAGTTCACTCAAGATCACTGAACAGGACAGGCATCGACTGAAAACCATCACAATGATCCTCGAAAACGAAAAAATCCTCATCAGAAATCACGCCGAGCGATAGCCAAAACCCTAGCGAGAGGAACTTTACGAGAAGGCTAAGAAACTTACGGAGAACATGGAAGGGGAAGCCCGGCCTAGTGGCTTGAACAGATTGGGGAAGAAGACCGGAAACAGAACCGCGACGAGTCCAGCGAGTGCCATTTTCTGTGACTGATTCGGGTGAGAGTGATTCTGACCGAGCCTCATTGTTGAACCCGCCGTCCTGTAATGCGAGGAAAGCCTCGGAGGAGCGGGAAGCTTCTCGGACTGGTTGCAGCAAGGTAGGGTCTTTGAAGATTCCTAAGATTGAGCAAGAAAATGTCGCTCGAAAAGTGTCGGCGATCTCCGGAGTTTCAAGAGAGAGAGAGAGAGAGAGAGAGAGAGAAGGGAGGTGTGCTAATTAATGGAGGTTTTGTTATCGCCAGGGAACGCGACGGAGGCAAAGGAAGGCAAAGGAAAGATCAGAGGAGGAGAAGATGGCGCCGGCCCTGCTTGGTTCAGCCTTTTTGACCAAATGCAAATGATATTTGGATGCAACTCTATCTCAAATGCTTTTCAAAAGCATTTGACCCAAAGTATATTTGCATCTCAAATGTAACTAATTTTTTCATTTAACTTTATCACCTCCATCTGCCGCCATCCGTTCACTGCCCGCCGCCGCCACCGTAGCCCGCCGATCACCAACCACCGCCGACGATCACCGCCACCACCCACCGCCGCCTCCTGCCTCCATCATCGTCGCCTCCCGCCGATCGTCGACCACCACTGATGGCCGCAGCAGACCGCCTGAAAATACTTTACAAAGTATATTTTTCACCAAACGATATTTACGTCAAAGATATTTTCTAATGTGTTTTTAAAAAACACTTTATCAAACATTACTTACATTTTGAAAAAATCATTAGCCCAAAGATACTTGTATTTACTCAAAGTCCATTGGCCAAATGCTGAACCAAAAAGGGCCGCGACATGTGCTATATGTGCACCAAAAATCTAAGACTTATCACGAAAGTGAAATTAAATCCTAAAATTTACAAAAAAAATACAATAATGTCCCAAAATTTGATTTCACTTTTTGAAAATTTTAGAAAACTTGATTGTATTTTTTATTGTTGTAATTTTTAGGACGAATTTGATAAATTTTAGGACTTGATTGCACTTTTTATGAATTTTAAGACTGACTAATTTGACAAGTTTCAAAATTTAATTATATATATTTTTTATAAATTTTAGAACTTAATTATACTTTCTTGATAAGTTTTAGAACTTCTAGTGCACATATTTGTTTTTTCTTATTACCACAATTTTTTATTTTTTATTTGGTATGCACAGAATTTTTATCAGAGGGGAAAAGGAATAGTGATTGCTATTAGAAGATTGAGGAGTAAAGTTATGTTACGTAATATAGGATATGATTAATTTTCGGATGGATGACGTAAGTTATAGATTGATATAATGTTCTTTTGTGATTTGATCTGATCAATTAAAGCTAACAAACTAAACGTGACAAATCATCCATTAATCATCAAGCAGGAGTAAATAAACTTTTGAGCTTAACGAATTATGGGGAGAAAGATAAAGAAAATGGATGCATGACAAAGGAATCACCTCCAGCGCTATGGTAATACCGGTCCATACCGCGCGACAAGGCTTTCTCCAGTAGAGAGGAAGTGATCAAGTATGCCGTTATTGTCATGAAAACTTTTAAATTACAGTTTGCCTCGTCCAAAACCCCGTCGTTCATCCCAAAACGCCATCATTCATCATTTCATTGAAAAATAGTCGCGCTCTCATCTTTGCCCGTTACATGGCCCGGCGATAATTGGACTATCTCGATAGACAAGTTGGACGAAATGTAAATGAAATGACTTTGACTGTATTTTTCCTCAAAAGTTCAGGATAAAAAGTTTTTAGGACTTGATTAATTTCTGCACAAGTTTGTGACTGATTATGCTATTAACATCCAAATATCTGTAACAAAAAGAAAAGAAAAGGAAGAAGCCAAAATTCGAGCATTTTCGTATTGTGAGGTATGAATTGGAAAATCAATGATGAGATGTTACATGTTCTTTTTAAATCTTTTAAAGATGCATAGAATGTCAGATAGTGATTAATAACTAGTCATGGTAGGATTTGGCTTTATGAACCCTCACTCAATATGATCACAAAAATTCAATTTCGTATCAAAGCAGGCCTCACATCAGAGGTGGGAATCGAATCTGTTCAATGCAGAAACCAGCCGAATCAAAGCTTGATCGATTCGATTCCAAGTAGGTTCAAGAAAAAATCGATCTGAAAAGGATTTGATTCCCAATTTCAAGACTGGATCATCGTCGTTATAACGGAGAATTGTGTCTCTGTGTCCCACCGAGACGGTTCCCAGATGGAACCGGTTCCGAATCGGTTTTGAAGCCCCTTAAGTACTTTTGTACCCATCAAATTTTAACCATTGACTTTTAATAGGATCAAGTAACCACATAACCAGTTGACTGTCGTGGAGCTAAGGTATTTTATTGAACAAATTTAGAATTTTACCCAGAATATAAGAATGGACCAACTCCTGCATAGAACCGAAAATCCAATATGGAACCAACAGTTTCATAATTGGCTGGTTCGGTTCCGATTCCATTCTTCTGGATATGGAAGTCAGAAGATTGATCCCCATAGAACCGGAAAAGAGTCCACCTAGAACCAATCACCCCCGTCTCAAACAGACCATCAGCAAATCCATGTTCCTTCTGCAGAAATCCCTAGGACTGACAAAGGATGGAGCCAAATTGAACCCCTCAAATTCCTTTCTTGTTTAAAATAATATGAAAAAACGAACAGTAAAAGGGCAAACCATTGCTTATCGCATTAGCTTTTCCATACCAAGTGGCAACCTTTGTTGTTTTCTGTTCAGGGACCGAGCCCGGCTCTGAGCTTTTCATAATAAAAAGCACAGAGGGTGTGAAACATAACCAGCTTTTTCAAGCAAGTAGAAAAAATCGCATCACCGGCATTCTCGGTTTTGTCATTCTTGGACTAAAGCACAATTGACCTCTTGAGCCATCGGACTATTCACAGCATGGCAAATTAGCACTTTCCTAGCGACATTCTAAAATATAAAAATATCCGAAGAGTTAAACGTGAGGGACCATTTCCCAATTTCTTCCTTCTCTTGTTTCACAAATGAAGATCTTCGGAGATGTCTCCACTGAGTTCCCCGCCTTCAGATGGAGGCGTGAGCCGCAGCCTCTTAGCATTTGGCTGCCCATCTACATCTTCCACCTGCCTGCTTTGGGTCTTCGCCACATCATCAGAAGCTATCATGTTCTCCATTACATTGGCAACTTTGGTATCTTGAGGATACCGATCGAGCTCAGCATCACTATCCTTGTGCAACATGGTATTGGTCGTCCCAGAATTGTGATGCAACGACATGATTAAGTTGTCCTGCAATGCGAAATTTACATGCTCGTTGCCATCATCATTCATTGTGTTAAGGTTCTCCGAATCTGCAATTACAATCTCTGGCATGTCCCTAGAAGAGGCAAGGCCATCAGCACAAATCTTCAACTTTTCCATGGGAAGAGATTGCAGATCTTCTGCTTTGAGTTCTCGACTCAGACTTGCATCCTTTTTGGCCAGATTGTTACCATTCCTTTCAATGATATCTATGTCCTGTGAATCATCTAAGGAGTACATGGATCTTTCTGAGTCATCATGACATTCATGCTCTCCTTGTGCTGACAGTCCTGTTCTCCATAAGTTCTCAGTTCTGACACCTTCAGACGAAGAAGCGACACCAGCAGCTTCACGCAAGACTCTGTTAGTCTCTCCAAAATCTGACTCCCCTGAAGGTGCGTAAGGCACATAAGCAAATTGGTTACTCATCTCTGCATCTGCTGGCTGGAAATAACAAAACCACAGAAGTTAGTAACAATCAGTTAAAACATGAATATCGTGAAGCATAGATACCGTCCATCCACCTTTACATAACAAGGTGATAGAGAAGAAAGCAGATTGGTAGTGCTACCATAAAATATGGGAATGGAGTAGAGAGATAGACTCACATATATACCTAGGTTTAACCGACCATGACTGAAAACTACCTTGGCAAGATGTTTGTCAATCTCAAGTAGCTTGAATATGATTACTCGACCTCTGCCTCAAAACCACTTGGCTCAAGCAGCATTCCAATCCTATTCGAGCAGTTAAATTTCTGTAGGTATTACATACATGGGTTATTCCTCTCCTTGCCGTCCAACGTTCATGTAATCGACCCGTCTTAGTCGGGGGAAAAATTTGTCAGTGTTGTACTGTATTCCAGAGCATTAACGGGAGCTTAAACTAAATTTTTATCATCACAATTGAACTGAATCAAGCTTAACAAATTTTATCGAGTTAATCTCTAGCTTGAAAAGAAAAAGCTCAACCAAGCTTAAGTATAAGATGAAGTGAGTGGAGACTCGAATAATAGGAGCTCCAACATCCATTGTCTCAACCCGATTTGGCTTGATTACATCTAAAGTTATGATAAAGGACTTATAGATCTTCTGCAATAGAATGAGGAGGATTGTCAATTTCCAGCGATCATAGTAATTTATTCGGAACTTCTATAATCATGAATGCGATCTAAGTTGATACCTAGAATGCTGCCAGAACTGGTTCACACTACCAGTTCCCCAGCAAGAAAGCTGGCTATCATTTCGATGAGCTCTCCAAAGCAATCAGTAAAGCATAAGATATCTATCTACCCTTGAAAAGATCTTTGAAAGCAGTATATTTAACAAGTATCTCAAACCTGGAAGGAGATTCTAATTGTAAGGGGAATTTATTACCTCTACTGCTGATAGAGACCCATTAAGATAATATGCTGGCTGGTCAAAAGAAAAAGACCTTCCAAGATATGAACCAGTAGCAGCTTCTGGTTCGAAAAGCTCCCTCAGGACCAGGCCTGACTCATTAAGGCATTGAGAATTCCTCATGGAAGGATCAGATAACAAACTGATTTCAATACCCTTGTCAGCTTGGGTGACCGACTCACAAGCTGCCACAGGACTCTGTTTCTCTGTAGAGTCTCCACATTTGTTTTCATTCCCAACTTCTAGAATTCTAGAGGACTGATTTTCTTCAGTACGGTCCGCTGAAGAAGCATTATGCGGCCGAAAATCAAGGAGTTCATAAATCAATTTCTGAATAACTGTACGCTTGAGAGAACCCTCAACTGGTAGAAACCAATCTGTGCTAAGCTGAAAAAGTTGAAGAGCCAGGATCAGGAGACAAATAGATCATCAACTGAAAAAAAGAAAAAGAAAATAAGGATCACGCCAAAAGCAGAGAAAGCCAAGGAATGTTTTTCCTAGAGCAGAGACAGAGAAAACATTTTCCACTTGAGAATACTCAGCAAAAGAGACGAGCTAATACTGATATTCTCTCTCAAATACATCACTCGAGCTCTGCCTAATTCATCACTATGTCTCGTATATCTTCAGGCTATTATCTATCACATCCAGAAACACATCATTCCATCTTGTTATAGATACCAGTCTGACTTTGGGCAATTTTCCAAATTAGCATTTGAAAAAAAAAATTACCAAATTAATATTTAAAAAATATATATATACCAAATTGGGTGCCGCTCGGCAATTGGGCCGCCGAGCGGCACCCAATTCGCGAGTTGGGCCCCACTCGGCGGCCCATTGCCGAGCGGGTGGCTGCTCCGCCCCCCAATCGGCAATTGGGCCGCCGATTGGGGCCGAAATTTTTTTTCAATGGATTCGTCTCGAAAAATTACGTGAAATAAAAAAACAATTGTCCCAAACGGATACCCGAGCGATGAGATATGCCCTTTCAAAGTATTATTCCATCGGATTTTTAAAACTTTGCTAATTTAGGCATCCATTTAAACGAGTAAATTATCATAAACAAGCAACCAACCCCGGTACTCGCAAAACTGTTTCGAACTCAAGCCGTTCAAGCTCAACAAAGGATCCCAACGGGGGCTTTCGGACTCACGCGAACAACGACATGAGTCGACACATTTCAAATCTTCGAGTCGAAAATCTCACGTATCTCTCGCGTAAGATGGACATGATTCGAGAATGTAGGGTAACAAGGAATCCCCCTACCACCTCCAGCATAACACACGAGAAAAAGAACCCCCGGTGACATATATCACTCCCACCTCAGCAGAAAAAAAAACCACCCCCCCACCCCCCCCCCCCCCCCAAAAAAAAAGAAAAAGAAAAAATCCAATCCGGGGTCAAATTCTGAGAAGGAGCGCTCACCCATAAAAGGCGGGGACGATAATTTACTCGTTTAAATGGATGCCTAAATTAGCAAAGTTTTAACAATCAAAATAATACTTTGAAATGGCATGTCTCATCGCTCGGGTGTCCGTTTGGGACGAATTTTTTTTTTTTATTTCGCGTAATTTTTCGAGACGAATCCATTGAAAAAAAAGAAAATAAAAAAATAAATAAATTTCGGCCTCGCTCGGCAATTGGGCGCCGAGCGGGGCCCAAATCCTGGTTTTGGGCCCCAATCGGCGGCCCAATTGCTGATTGGGGGGCGGGGGCAGCCACCCGATTGGCAATTGGGCCACCAAGCGGGGCCCAACTCGCGAATTGGGTGCCGCTCGGTGGCCCAATTGCCGAGCGGCACCCAATTTGGTATATATATATATTTTTAAATATTAATTTGGTAAATATTTTTTTTTAAATGCTAATTTGGAAAATTGCCCTCTAACTTTGGCCCAAAAGAGCAGCAGATCCATCTATCCAGGAACCAAAATTATTTTCGAGATTCAGAGAAAGTAATCCAAAACTACATACTTCATGGGAAATGCTGGTCCAACGTCAAACTGTAAATAAACCAGTAGAAGATTCAATCAAACTTTTGTTTTCGATAGCCACAATATCCAAAAGAATGAATAGCCACAGAAGATGCACACAAGCTATTTAGTGTAGCAAAATCCAACGCAACAGAAAATTCTTCAGAGGACTTAAAAATTAAGCAGAAACTTCGGATACAGAGATCAAATTAAGAAAAGAAACAAGAGCAGTTCAAGAACCGGACCAAGACAGAATAGGCACCCAGCACAACTAGTCCAAACAAGCATCACAATCCCAGAACACCACACCTGACTCATTTCTCAGAGTAGTGACAACATATTATCATCACATAATCATCCCTTCACCAGATTTTTACCAATTCACTTCTGAGGCAAAACCAAGAGGCAGACAGTCTAAAACTGAATGATATCATTTCAGAAGGTAAAACTGGCTAGGAACTTACAAATTGGGAAAATTTGGAAATTTTGAATGGATTGAAAGTACGAGGAGCTTCTTCCAAGAAACGCTCCAGGTAATGGAGTAAAAACAGGCCACAATCAAATGAATTTTCCTGCTGTGGCAGCTGAGATCAATAAAAGAACAAAGGTTAAATCTCTTCAGCAAAAATATCACAAATATGCATGCCACAACACACAGAGAGTAATGTCTCAGATATATTGGGGTTGTTCCAGTGGTAAGCAAGGAGGAAGGGGACAATAAGAATTTAACACAAGACCTAGGGTCTTGGCCGAGTGGATGACACTAGGCCAATCCTTTGTCCCCAAGTTCTTGATTAAGACACAGAGTTGATTTGTGCAAAGAATGTCCACTAATAAGTTATTTTAGCTATCAACTAAACTCTCTAGAAGTGGTAGAATATTTGCTCCCCTCCACAATACAAGTTTTAGAATGGCAAAACCATGGTACCTAATTCAACTTGGTAAACCTCAGATAATCAAGGTTACTAGAACTATCATATACTTTTAAAACACTTATATGATGACATCTGCAATTATAAGGATTATTACAGAATCAGAATTGAAAAAATACATTAATGAATCATATATTCAACCCAATATCTTTCCCCTGGGTATCACAATGTGAAATCAAAGAGCATGTCAGTAGCACTATTTGAACCCTTGCCAAATATATTGATCAACTATAAGAAGTGATATTCTAAATCCCTAATGAAAATACAGAAGCTACTCCAGGGGTCAAGAACCATCAAATGATATGTAAAGCAGCCGAACACCACAAAATTTGCTAGCTTATTCCAATAGCATAGTTAAATACTATCCCATTGGCACCCATGGTGAAATCAGTATCATCTGCAGCCACACAGAAATGTGAAATTTCCAAAAACCTTCATTACATCTTCCACATAATTTTAAGTCAAGATGATCACTAGCTTATAGATGGTTCACCATAAGGGAAACCAGCATCTTGGCCGAGTCAAGTCAAGTTGACTGAACTATGGTGCAATAATTTCCCAGTATCTTAAGCATCCTATATATACTTGCTGTAACTTTGTACATAAGAAATTGATTGAAAATCTAGGATCTAAAATAGAGCTGATAGACCAAAATGTTTCTTCTCGAATATCCAAATGTATAAAGAAAACCAAAGGGAAGTTTTATAAGGAAGCTGCCTTAATTTTACGTCTCTAGCTTCATTCATCCATGCATCTCACAACCAGTGTTGACCTTATCTCTTTAAACGGCCAGTTTCTTTGTGCACTTCTCAGTATACAAGCCAAAATACATAAATTCCTGATTCCACCTCCCTATGTATCCAAGGAATTGCAACAAAGTATCGAGCATCAACCATTCTTTTATTGGCTGCTATAAGTACCGGCATAAAACCACCTCCATGAAGGAAAGCCTCTTCCATTGTCACAAGTGACCTCCATATAGGTCAGGATTGAGTTATACTATTAACTTCTTACTCTTTTGTGTTTATTGTGGCACTCACTTTTATTTTTTATTTAACCCAAAACACCTGAAATCTTTATAGATATGCAAATATCGACACGTGGGGTAACACAGTGGTCATAATTTGCCAAAAATTAAGACAAAACATTTATTTTCAAATTATGGAGGGGAAGTTGTAAAAGATTTTTTGGGGTTTCCAAACCAAAATGATGAAACTTCCGGGAAATAAGGACTTACAAATTTGATTAACATCTACTAAACCTTGATACTGCTGAAGTCCAATTTACCAACAGAACATAAGCACACCCCTAGCATTAAATCTGTCAACTTGTCTTTTATAGGATGAGTTAACCCATGAAGAGACTACCAATGATCTACACAAGCCCAAAGAAAAAGGTGGACAATCCTTATATTGGAAAGAGAAGACATGTTCATTCCCTCTCACAAAATCATCATTTTCAGAAACTCTTGGAGCAGAGCAGATAGCAACAACTTCCATATGATTAACTTTTTCACAATTTCAAAGGCCAAGGTTGGAGGAAGGGGGGATGCCCCTATTTTGTGAACATCTCATTATCAATGGAACTGAATTATCACTTGCATTCGTATCTCAACATGAGGCAAATATAGAGCTAAACTTAGAGATATTCTGGTTGCCTCAAAGTTCAAACCTGTCTGGTGTTTACAAACAGGTTTTACGTCAACCAAAAAAATTTCATCACAATCATGACATGATTCTGCATATCAACGCATGCACAAGACATGTTATAGAAAGATTCGTTTTCTTTCATACCATCCACCTGTGACAGCATCTATAGCAAATCTTCTTCAAAGAGTCAATGTTTACAAGACATTCTGCACCTAGAGCAAACAATTCATACCTCGAGTGGGACAAATCGCAAATTGGTGAATTTAGAGGACATGTCTTCTGATGTTTCGTTTCCCCTTTCTTTCCATTCTTCCCACAAATAACTGTTGCATCACCAAATAAAGAAATGTCAACGCAATTGATTCCAAAGGGCAATCCAACAAAGGGTAAATGAACAAAAAGTTTGATAACATTGCAAAAGAAAGATAATTATTAAGAAAACACACACAGGAACCTTCTACTTTTCCTTCTTTTTTACTATATTAATCAGATACAAGCAGATATGGCCTCAGATGTAAATTCTGTAATTGTCCTCCCCTTACTGATATCTTAACGCTAGACTTATGGCCACTGCTATGCACAGGAAAAAAACAAATTCTCCAGCTCCAGAGTGCATAATATTTTATATTATAAAATTTAGCTAAATCAAATTATGAATACTATTAGTTTAAACCACATTATTTCTTTTTCCTTAATGGGTCTTGCTTCTATTTTATTTATTTTTGGGTTCATCGACCGCCGACCCCAACTAGTTTGAGATAAAGGTGATATTGATGTAGTAGTTTAAACCACCAAAATTTTCATTTTTTCCCTCAGATAGCGGGATAATCTTTTACAATATCCATATTTCAAAATACTCGAGCAAAATAAATCAAAATTCCCTCTTCTTCCATGCCTATGAGATACTCTACGGTATATAAGAGTAAGATTTAATGACATTACCTATCCTACAGTCATGAAAAGATCGACTTGGTTTTGAATTGCAATGCTCTGTTACTTTAAATCATCAAAGATGACCAAAACTAATATGACTTCAAGCTTTTATTCCTTAATTACTGGTTTATTAGTTTGATCAACATTCAATTGTTTAGTAGAAATTTTTTGAAATAATTATAACCTTGATGAGGAAAAGTAGGTAATGTCTCATTAGTCAGAAAAAGTTTTCTTTTTCTGTTGAAGCTTTTATTTTTCAGAGCTTGTGGTAAGTCAAAAACGCGAAAAATGTAGTGTCAGGAGAAGTGTCACCAGTGGAGAGGTTCATTTCTCACCTCTTCATTAACTTCTTCAAGGTGCACCAAATACATATATATCATGAGATATAATTAGATACATCTAACACGATCAAATTAGAACGTGTCAGTTAGCCTTAATAACAAGCAAGATGCTTTGATCATCGTCTAAAGAAAATAAGATAGTTCAGTCAAAGACAAAGCCCAAAAAACCACATTTAGCCTTTTCTTACTGGCCGAGAAAGCTAAATCAGTCTGTCTTACGCTATTGGCACAGCTTACTAATGACATTCCCACTTTCCCATAAAGTTAAGATCCTTGCACATTGCCTCTTCGCTTTTTTGGACCTTGTCCTTGCCAAGCCACATATCCTAACGGGAACATCACCAAAAGGTCATTCACATGACTATAAACCTTCAATCTATCAACAGAGTCTTCTCCTCTATTAACACAAAACCAGCCCCTCCCAAATTGCATTCACTTTAATGCCATTAAAGCTACAATTTTTTGCCATGACAGCAAGTACTAATGCTTCACAATGGTTTTAGCTGTTTTTTTTTTTTTTTGGTAAGAGTAAGTCTAAGTTTCGAATAATAAACCAGTGGGTAGCCCACCAACCATAGTTCAAAAGCAATCATCTCTATGATCGTAATGTAAAATTGGTTAACAAAAATCTTATCATACCTTTGGACAAGATTCTTCAGACCAGTATGACTTCCTTTTATAGAATCCATATGCAGTATACAAGGTACTTTAGGCAACTGTCTTGACTCCTCCTCTGGAAGTTCACAAAAAACCAAATGAGGAAATAACAAGCAGCACATTATGCAGCTAAATCGACACAACCATCTCAATTTTTCAACTCAAGGACCACAGAGATGGACAAATACCGGGAAGAAAGCGAAGAACCAACATACCTCTAATACTGGCCACCTCACCAGGGTGACATATGACAATCAAACTCCAGTGAAGACTGTTACAAGGACATATATACTGTCAATATAAGTGAAGCTTCATCAGCATACTTAAAGCACAAAATCTGATTGGTTTGCATCTTACTTGAAGTTTACAGGAATGAAAATGTAATCCTTTTCAAAAAGGTTAAGTTTCCTTGTCCATTTACGAACGCGTAGGAAAGCAGCCCTGCCATCGGAGACACTGGATGGATCTTTATCTAGATCAGCAAGCTTCCGGAAGAAGAAACTATTAAAGAAATGGTATCTGTGTTTTTCATCTGGTTGAATCCGATTCTTCAAGTACCTAAAACATCAACGAAGATTGTAGATAAGGCCAACGACAAAGTAAAAGCAGTGACCCATGTCAGTCAATTCTCAAAGAAAAAGCTAAGATGAACCTCCTAGTGAAAATTCTCAAACAAAATAGCTAAGACAGACCTTCAAGTTTGAAGAATGTCGTCAAGTCCAAAGGAAAACCTCTATCAATGAACTCAACTTGATTTGTGTATATGTCATTAAAAAAATAGACCAATGTCTTAAGCAGGTATTTGGTGGGAATCAAGGTTGCAGTATTTCTGAGAATTCAAACAGCTACAATAAGAACTTACTTGATATAAAAGTCTATGATTGTATCATTGATAAATGTTTCCGGTTGTAGTAGATCCACGTCTCTTTTACTGATGGAGACTGCATCTGCCTCCCCTTTTGGATAGATAAATTCTTCAAAAGGCTCATCAAAACTGCAAAATCAACATGTTCAAGCTCCCTTAAAGTTAGATTGCACATTTCATGTTTTTGACACAATTTCATTTCCTTTGATTTTAAAAACAAAATGCTGGAATGGGGATAAGTCTCTGATCATCCTTTCTCACAACCGAAACTTAATTTTGGATATGCTTATTTCCCCAAAGTCGGATTCAAATTTGCAGTAAATAAAAAGACGGATAATTCCAACCAAAGCGGAACAAAAGAGTACAACACAAAAGCAACTGAAGATTTTGAACCGCAAACAGTCTTTTGAACCGCCTAGAAATGAAAACTTACACCCCACACATCCCCGAGATAAATATTGCACAATGCAATTTCCTTTCTTTTAATGATGAGGAAGCCCACCATATATAGGTAAATCCAAGTCCCCCATTAACCTTATGGCCCAAGTAAGACGGGAACCAAAGCCCAGCTGAATTGCTCACACATAATTAGTTAAGTGAAGTGAAGAATTAAACCTGTGTCATGAGCCTAATGCACGTGAATGTTACATGTCACATTGCATGTAAACTATAAAAATGGAAGTGGATAGCACGAAAAAGCATTGACACTTACAATTCACAGCAATTTATCGAGACATAAAAAACTTGCATTTCCAAGAAAGGTAAAAGCATGGGTAAGTCATGTTAATGTAACTCACTTGGGAAAGTAGTGCCTGTCTCCACTTAAGTCTCCTTGACCCAGCGCCCCATCCGCACTATAGAAGAGGAAACAATGAAATTAGATTCAATAAACAAAACGAGACAAAGCCATTAATTCGATGCACAATATATTTGTATTTACCAATTACATACAGTAAACTCCATGCACTAAACAATGCAATTACGCATAATTTACTTCCTCCTGCTAACTAGGAACTAGAGACAAATTAATTACATTCAAAACTAAAAATGAAACAACAAACAATACATCTAATTTCATTTTAATTCCAAATAAAGGTGATCCTTGTCGGAAGAGAAGCATGTCAATTACAAGAATCTCTATATCTAATCCTTACAAGGAAAAAGAAACTCTTACCTCGTCTGAAGAATAAATATGGGTGAATACAAGTGATTTGGCATTGCCAACTAACACAGAAAGCCAATTTCAAATGAAGAACTATTTCCTAGAGTGAGACCATCTCATTGCCATAACTCATTGTACCTATCAGAATATTCCTTAGAAAACCAACAAAATTGAAGTTAATCGGTAGCTCGTTTGAAATATTCCTAATTGTGACAAACAAGGATGCTGATGAAACGTGGCATAAGAGAAAGGATATGGGAACTTGAAACAAAAAGGTGAAAGCACATGTAGAATAGACACCCTATAAAACTCTCAAGTATTGTTCAGTTAACAATAAAATCGATGGAACAGGAATGAGATCTTCATTCAACCTATTGATGGTGCTTGTTAGACAGGAATGAATGGGAATGGGTTCCCCAACTTGAAGTGACAATGGTCTCCAACCATGCTTTCATTAACACGGGAGGATATGCCAAAAAAGAAAGAGAAGAAAATTAATGAGAAAAATGGACACTAACAGTAACTTCATAGATGGACCTATAGCTACAACTTGGATTTGGCAACCAACTTCTGTAAAGACACTTGATGCAGTAGGTATATTTGTCTTTTTTTAGTAGTTTGCTAAGAGTGCCTAAATTAACAATCACCAATAAAAATTTTATAATTTTTGGAACTTGTGAATTTTACTTTGGTGGGAAAGAAAAATAACTGCCTTTTACTTATATCCGAGTGGAAACAAACAAACCTAATACTAATAGTAATTATGACACCAATACATAAACCGTAAAAGAACTACATTTTTTATTTTGGTAAGGGTAAAAGAACTACATTTTCATATCGAAGAAGTTACCAAACACAATAACTTAAACACAAATGATTATTTTGACTCCGATTATTGGGACTTACTTCCTTTAGCCAAAAGAGACCTCAAAACTAATGAAAGGGCCACTTAGTTACATAGGATAACCTACCTATTCATGATTATAAGTCATCTACATAAATGACATTGCAAGCCATCTAAAAAGATATTTTCTCCGGGACAACTCCTAAATCAATTAACTGGGCATGAGAGGGCCTTCTGCACTTTTTAGCCAAAGGCCGAACACAGTAACTGTCACCTACGCGATCAATTTTATGATAAATGCACCTTGAACTAGATTATGCTACTTTGCCTATGCATGCGTTCAAAGTTCAAATTTTCAAAAGCTTAAGAAGCATTATATGCATAACAAAGCAGCCAAAAGCTAATATAAGGCAAAAGTAGTCAGATTCATTTATATACTTTTGATAGTTGAATTTCATCATCAAACAACCAAAACCAAAGTATGAAGGGGCTGATGTCAGTGGACGAGCACTTAGTCCCATAAAAGACCATGACCTCCTAAAAACATTCCCTGCAAATTAAAGCATCATATCTTCTAAAGGACCAAGACTATGGTCCACTGCATGAATCCGCATGTACATTACCTGGCACATCCTAAGGTGAAAGGAAATTTTCACAGCAGGACACTCACTACAATGGCATTTATATCATACAACTGTAAAATCAACTAAGCATTTAAAATCAGTAACGTACAGGGAGGCTACTATATCATCTAAAGAAAAGTTGTGTCAGCATAACTAAGCAACATCGGTCAATTCATAACAAACATTCCTAAAGAGCTAGATGGGACATGAAGAGATGGCTACAGTTGTACTTACCCAATGACAAAATCCCAGATAGCTGAGTATTTCACATTTGAGGCCACAATCATTTCCTGCTTCAGCGACCAGTTTGGGTCAACAACTGCAAACTTCAACTCCTCAATGCCTGGAAAGGAGTAAATTCAGGCCAACAAGAAGTGGAAGAAACAAGCCATAGATAAATGGAAGACATAGCAATAACCTTGGGAAATTAGGAAAATGCTTAGAAAATTCAAATGACTACTATTGTTGGAAGATACAAACAAATAAACCCATATTTCATTCCACCAAGTAGGCTTAAGATAATGCCAGATAAAAAACCAACAAGCCAATCATATATTAACTTTCTTTCCCAGTATTTCCACCTTTGCTCAGTCAAAATGCCCAAGTCCTAAGTGTTACTACGCAATAAAGCTTTAAGAAGCATTAGACAGCGCATAAGACTCACCCGAAGAATCATGAGCTTTACTGAATGAATCCTTGGAGATCACACGGAGCATAACAAAAACTATTTGAACCTGTTTGAATTCCACCATGTTAGCCCAATAAATAGTAGATTCACAATTTAAACTGATTGAAATGTAGAACTCACCTTCTGTAACCACTGACACGAAATACTAATGAGATCATCAACTTCCAAAACAAGTGACAACTCTTTCTCTTCCTCAGAAGTAGTTGAACAATCAATTCGGATACTATTTGAGGAGAACGTTAGCAGGGGTCCCACGTAATAGTTAGCCTGATATATGAGATATTCAGAGCGAATAAGAACTGCCTGATTTGCACCATCCTACAAATTGCACAAACATTCCAATTACAAAAATCATTTGAGAAAAGATACAAAAGATTAGTATAAGATATTGAGCACCAAAATTACAATATCTACTTCCCATTCAGCATATCCCTTAGTCCATCTCTAACCAACATGTACCATGTTGTCCCTCTTGGGTGGATCTGACCTTTCTAACATTGCCCAACAGGCTAGATGAGCCATTGGAATATTTAATAGGAACAATTAAATACTGCAAAATCCGCTAGGGTCCAACGGATCACAATACGTCTTCAACCATCTGTTCTAAAGTTATTCCCTCCAAAAAAATGGCAACATGATCTCTTTTGAGCGTAGCTTTGTTGCGCAACAACATAGGAAGTACATTTCCGCTATAACTAATCCAAGGAAGTTACAGGACCAGTAGTTCAAGCTATATTCTATGATTCCACTTTTTCCCTCTCTTTTTGTGAACGCTTTATTGTAAATAAGCACTTTTTCGGTTTCCTGAGCTCATTTTTCCAATGTTCTTGCACCCCCTTAGTGCTTGATAGTTGAACTATTAATTATTTTCCCTCAAGCATGATGTAGCACCGTAAAATTCATGTTAGTATCTTCAAGTGGTTGGGTTGGTCAAATCACCCATTTGAACAATATATGAGGAGCTTCAGCAATCCCGGTACTGACGGCCTTTGCTCAAGAACAATTTTTCAAAAGAACCATCTAAAACACACTTCAAGAAATTTTATCACCATTTTCTCTTCAGTTACAAAAATTGGACTATAGATACCTCTTTAGGCAAAGCCACAGGGGGGTTAAGTCCAGCAAACGAGGAAAATTAGTTGCAGTGGTTTGAGATATGTTGAAGCTTTCGAATTTTTGAATGTACACGACTCACATTGAATAGAGTTAGCCAATGCATCCCATACAAAATGTCTTCTCAATCCCATTCCAATTGTAGAAATTGGTAATCAACCTTCTATAGCTCTCCTATCTTTTAAAAAACGATTTCCCAGAATAACTAAACAGAAGTAATCTACTGAATATTTCCCTCAAACTGCTATTCTCTTTCCAGTTAAAATGAGAATGGAAAGTGGTGAATTCTCCATTACCATAAAATGAGAATGGAAAGTGGAGAATTCTCCATTACCATAAAGACCATTTGGGGGCGGGGGGAGGGAGGGCATAAAATAAGTAAGAAACAAGAGCACATAAAACTACCGGAGGTTTGAACTAATAAAGCCAATCGATGGGAGATGAAATGTTACAAGTAAACGAAAAAAGGGAGTGGACAATAACAACTTTCTTTGATCATGGATCTAGATCTCATTCATTTAGCAAATGCATAAATGAATGACAAATATTTCTACAAATCTCATTCAAAATAACTGCAGTAAAAAATTAACAAGATGTAGAATATACCACTTCCATGTGATTGGCATAATAACCCGTGCCATGACCATCCAAAGAAACTGACATTTCAAAGCAAGTAGTGATCAGAACACCACATTTGAAGAGAATATCCAAAAGGTATATCTTGGGCTAAAGAAGGCAGGCCCATGGATATATAACATGAGCTACTAACCATCCACCTCACAATCTGAAGCAAAACTAGATGAAGCATGCTCATCCATGCTTTCACAAGCGTCAGAATTCAGCTCAACTGACCCATCCTGAAAAAAGTTCAACTATAGTTAAACTTCTATATCAGGATCATCACAATATATATAGATAATTTAACTTGAAGTACATTGGATGGAGCCTCTGATGCGTCACTATATGACTGACTTTTTCCAGGTGAAGATGCACTGGGGCTTGAGGGTCTCATTCCCCCTACAGAAAATAAACTCCTAGATCCCTGCTTCTCTACCTCGAAATAAGCATGCTGTCCATGATCCAAAGAATCAAAATCAAAAGCAGATTTTGGCCCATCATCAGAATTTTTAGTGGCACCACCCTCTTCATCTGTGCCTGAAGCATTGTTTGAATTGGAATTTTCATTGCTCTGATCATCGTTGAGGGAGTCAACATTGACGCAGAGCACACTATCAGTTTTGTTTCTAGGAGCATGTGATCCAGGGGCAACTACAATCAAATTAGAAGAATTAGAAAAGTAATGTAAAAGGCCGAGTATTTGAGAAAAACCAACTGGGAGAACTATTTATGGATGAATGGAACCACCTCAAGCACAAGAAAACTAATAAATTGAGAGCATACAGCAACAAACTTTTCCAAGTATATACAGAAAGCCCACGATATCTACTTATGTTGAGCTTGGTGCGCGATTGAAGTCCTCCTTGCATCATTGCTAAAAATTGAGGCAATGTCTAAAAAGTTTACTAACATCATTAGTCTGAAACCCTGCCCGCATGCACTACGGAATAACAAAGAATGACTGACATGCACTTATAAGAGGCTTGTAAACAGGACTGGATCCTGCTAAGGGAATTTTTCAATTAAAAAGGGCAAGTGATTCTTGTGGCACGGCTAGAATTTTTTTGGCTATAGTCCGATGTCCATCCTTATGTAATTGGGACGAATATTTACCGTTCCTTTTCAATAACCGTTTAGGATGATACATCACATTCTCCCATTCACAAGGAGGGGACTGTAAGTAGAATAAACCCCTTCCACCACCGCTAAATGATACCAGGCGCAGCCACGAAATGATTAAAAAAAAAAAAAAACCCATCTTTTGAAGACTAAATTCACCCCTCTGGTTAAATAAAAAATTCCAGCAGATTCACCCTCGATGCGACAATTCATTCCGTACAATACTCGACCACTTCATACTGAGATTCAAAAACCTAATGCAAACAAAGTTCCCGATGAAAAAATAGGAAATTCCGACGCACATCACAGCAACTAAGACAGTAGCACTGCCATTACGCAGTCGCAGCAAGGCATACGAAGCACCTAACTGGTGAACAATCACAATACGGCCCAAAGACGAAGTAGAGAAAAAGCTCGCAAATGTACCACATTCAAGGAACTTATACTTCAAAATCGAGTGATCGTCCATCCTAGGGGTTTTGAATTTCCCTAGATACTTGCCAGAGGCCCGCTCGGGGAGCTCGTCTTCCTCTTTGAAATCGAACACTTCGAGGCCTCGCGAGCTCTTCATCGAGATGATCGCATCGACTGACGCAGCGGAAGAGGTCAGCGCCCGCTGGGTGGGAGAGATTGTGCGAGGGACCTTCGGAGCGATTGCGTGCTCGGGATTCTGTGCCCTAATTTTGTGCTTTTTGCAAGAGAAATGGCGAGGACGAGGAAGGTGTGCTCGGCGAAGTCAAAAAGACTTTGCTCCAAAAGCGCGTGTTAGATCAGATATCAAACAAAGTCCTTTAATATTAATAGTCTTTATTGCTCAGGCTCCAATTTGTTTCCAAAAAATAATAATAATAATCACTGCTACGAAAGACGTCATTTTTGTAAGGGTTTTACAATGGTTGGCGACTTTGTAATATTTAATTTATTTTTCGTAAATCATTCATTATTTTATAGCAGCTAGGAAAATATAAAAAAAAACCCGAAGTGGTCTCGTTTTCTCAAATAAGAACCTAGAGTGAACTTTGTTTCAAATAAAGGCTCTAAGTATTCAAATCGTTTCAAAAAAGGTCCTAACCAAAAGATATTTTGTCTTTTAATCTTTTCACCTTTTCTTTTCTTTTTCTTTTCTTTTCTTTTTTTTCCCTCCCCTTCTGTTCATCATCTCCTCCATCACGTCTTCTTCAGCAAGTCTTCCTCGCTGCGTTCAAGTCAGAAAGGTGAGGAGCAGTCTCCCATATTCTAGTCCCATATTCGGAACTTATGAAGAAGCAAAAGCAAGAGAAAAACCAAAATGATGAGAGAGAACATGAGGGGAGGGGAGGGGAGGGGAGGGGCTCCTAGAGCCGAAAGTTGAACCCATCCGTCTCTAGCGCGTCTGCGTGCGAGAACAGGAGTGGTACCGAGCTCGTTAGGTCGTAGCACAGCACCAGGACCGGCTTTAGCATTAGCTCCCTCCCTGCCCCGTCGCTGAAGGGTTTCCTCACGAGCCTCTCCAGCGCAGATGTCGCCGATGACGTGGAGCGGGCGGAACCCCCCCCCCCCCCCCTCCCCCACCGTGCAGGAACCTGCTCGAGCCGAAGACGGGCTGCGAGCGGTAGAACTTCCGGCCATGGCGGCCGAGGAACTTCCACATGTCGTTTGCCCGAAAAAGCGAGCGGTTGTGGTCCTTTTCTGGTGAAGAGCATGGCGGTAAGGATGCTGCCTACATCGGTGCCCGTGGCAACGTCGATGTAGTCGACGATGCTAGCGTCCAGGTTGCCGGACTTCGACTTGAGGGCGTGCTCTAGATAGACAAGGGCTTTGCCGGGGAGGATGCCACGCATGCCGCCGCCGTCAACGGCAAGGGTGCAGATTTTACCTCATTGGTTCTTGATGGCCGAGGGAGGGCTTTTTTCCAAATCATGCCTAAAATGCAAAGTATTTACCAAATAAGGGATTTTTTTTTAAATTATCGGACCAGGGGCCGCTTGACAATAACAATGTCGAGCGGGCTGCCGCCTGACCCGCTCGACAGTATTATTGCCGAGCGGGGGGCTTTATTACCATCCGGCCACCCATTTTTTTTAATTTCATATTTATCAATATTTATTTACTTAATATATATAATTATAATATTACGTCTATATTCACATATGTAATATAGACGTCAAATAGAAGAACTGAAGAAATATTGTGCAACAGAGATATTATAATATTACAAAAAAATTCACACATCTAATAGAAAAATCATGAAAAAATGAACTTAATAAATATGATTGTTGAGCGATATTATAAAACTACAAAAGTTTCATCAAACTAATCTACATAATTGACACAACTGTGTGATCTATTCCCGGTCTGATCTGTACGCACACATTTTCCTGTTGTGCCTTGATTTCCCACACTTGCTGCAATGGTTACGCGAATCGCTACGGCTCGGTGTTTTCAAGTCTATCTTGTTACGTATCCGGGACGCACGAGACCTTCCTTTCTTCCTAATACGCCTCGAATCTGGTAGTAATTGCAACTCATTAAGCTCATCCCAATAATCATGATGGCTTGCCGGATTAAATATGTATGGATAGCACTGAAGAGTTTTGTCCAACCTGTAGCATTCATCTACGAATGCATTGTGATCGATTGCATGTAATTGACATGCTACAAGTACATGGGAACAAGGAATTCTCGACCGTTGAAATTTTTCACATGTGCACGTTCGGACGTCTAGGCACTTTGTATTTGTTGCCCCCAGATCCTCTGCTCCCATCATATCCAGTTTTCACTTCGTAAACCCCTCTTTCAAAGTCGAAACATCAGACGTGACGCTTGTTTATTTTTTCACTGTTTTTTAGGAGCGTTTCACTCGCGAACTGCGTATATACCCATCCGTTAGCCTTCTGCATTGTGTACGTCGTTCTCCTGGTGTCGAAATAGTAGGACAACTAGTAGAATATCTTCTCAATCATGGCTGTTATTGGCAGACCATGAATGGATTTGAGCATCCCATTGACCGATTCAACTAAATTTGTGTTCATCGATCCATATCTCTTCCCTCCATCATAAGCATTTGACCACAACTCTTTTGGAATCCGATCACACCATTCAGCTGTGGGTGGATCGAACTCCCTAATTTGGCTCATGATGAAATCTAACTTTCGTCGTTGATTTGCGTATGCTGTCCATTACAATAAAAATTAGCACACTACACAAAAAATGAATACGTATTTTATTCAAATTTATGCATTTCAATGTTTACTTGCCATCTCAAGATGCCTTTTGCCTTCGTCATTTTTTAAAAGCTTTTTGTAGTTGCTGACAATGTGACGAATGCAATATCTATGTTGGGCATGTAGAGGACGCCACTCTGCTGTCTCCATTGCTTGTCAAATCCCGTGATGCCTATCCGATATCACACAAATATCATCTATTCTGGTGACATATTTTCGCAACATATTCATAAACCACTGCCAATTGTCACCATTTTCCTGATCGACAACAGCAAATGCCAACGGAAAATTATGATTGTTGCCATCGAGTGAGGCCGCACAGAAGAGCTTTCCTCGATATTTCCCGTACAAAAAAGTATCATCAATAAATATCACTGGACGACAAGCTTTGAATCCTTCAATCATCTACGGGAAGATCCAAAACATCCGTTCAAAAATCGTGAAGCTCTGATCGTCGTTCATGCGATCCTCGATCACGAAATGAGAACTTGGATTCTTTTTTTCAATTGCGTTCATGTACTTCTTCAACCAACCGTATGACTCCTTCCACTCTCTAAATTCTTTGGCAATCGCCATTTGTTTGGACTTCCAGGTTTTACGATAAGCAGGTTGGAAGTTTAGCTTGTCTTGAATTTATGCCATAATTGTCTTGATTTTGATATATGGTTGGGCGAAGACCATTTGTTGTATGAAGTTGCATATGTGCATTTGATCAAGGTGCGGATGATCTGAAGACGATTGTAGATTCCTGCATATATGGGGCCCATTGTACTTACTTATTTTTCAAGACATGCCACCCACTTTAGTAATCGTGCGTAACCTCCAATCGCACGGGCTATTCGGATTACCACACTTGATGACATAATCTGTGGCTCTTGTCGTATCATAGCGAAATGTATGATTTCTTCTCATTGAGAACTCTTTCGCAGCCAGCTGTACCACGTCCCGTGATGAAAATATTTGGCCAGCAGCAAATTCTTTTGATGGATCAAATATCGTACCGCCCGATTTGGTCCTTGTATCGTCTTGCAGTATATCAAAGTCAATATTCGAATAGGGCGGTGGATGAACCAATGGCTGAATGGGATTATTACAATGTGTGTTATAGTAACTCTCCATACTGTCACTTCCGACATCTTGTTCATCACTATCATCAATGTCCATGGAAGTAGCATCTTCTTCATCACTAACCTCTTCATCAACATTATCATTGCACTCTACATACCGATGATGCACAACATCTTCTTCTTCACCAACATTGGAAACTTCCCCCACATGGTAATCATTTATCATTTGGTGTTGAGCTACAGTTACATAAAACACTACAAACCCCGTTCCACCAGTCTGAAGTACAAACTCATGGATCATCCGAACTGTAGCATCATCATGCACCTCCATTGTATCATATACGACAAAACCTTGTGTTACATTTGGGCATCTATACATCAGCCCATGAATGTACATGTTTCTTGTAATATTCAATGCGCTTTCAATCGTAGCACATAACGCGTAAAATGTCCATATGTTTGCAAAATCGAACCAGGTAGATTGTCCGTCTTCGTAATCCGATCCATATTCTTTTTGCACAATCCTACCTCCTCAGTGCACGATCGCAAAAAGTGTCGATGACATTCTGCTCAACCAATTATAAATTATTTCGCACATACATTTTAGTAAACATCATAACAATCAATATATCAAATTCAATGAACGTCAATGCTATATCATGACGTGTGATCCTGCGTGAAAATTATCGGTAGAGCGACATCAATATATGGGATAACGAATGACAACCTTGACTTAGCTTATCAATACGTTCGATTCCCGATGTGATAGTCCCCGATCTGACTTTCGATGCCTTTTGCTTGTTTAATGAATTTTATTCCCTAATCTGACTTTCAATGCCTTTCGCTTGTTTAATGAATTTTATGCATCGTATTGATGAGCTAAGTCAAGGTCGTCCTTCGTTATCCCCTATAGTGATGTCGCTCTCCCGATAATTTTTAAATAATATAAAGTGTAAATAACAACTAAATAAATAAATTTATACTTATGAAACCGTAAATAATAACTACAACGAAACTAACCTCAAATTATCGAGGGAGAGTATGCTTCGAATGAAAATCTCTAACTGCCAAGAGAATGCACCGAGCGATAAGACCGGCTTCACTATTATCAAAATATTAGAAAAAAATTAAAACATAGTTATTAACAACCAAATAAATAAATCTATACGTACGAAATTGGAAAAAAAAATACTATAACTAAATTAACCTCAAGCTTTTGAAAGCGCGAGAGTGATATGAGAGTGTGAGAATGAGAGAAGTTTGATTGCATAGAGAGATGATCATTTCAGCTCTGCTTTATAGCAGAGTCGAAGGAATAGGGAGACCCCCTTGCCAAAAAGGAGGGGGGTATCTGTCGAAGGGAGGGGTCACCCCTCCCTTTGGCAGATTATTAATCTGTCGAATGGAGGGGAGGGGGATCCTCGAGGGCTCGGTGCCTCCCCTTGGCTCGGTTTTTTTTTGTTGTTGCAAAATGGGTCTTTAAAAAAATTAATTTACGAAAATAAGTTACTTTTTATTTTATTTACTAAAACGAGGCCCGTACGGAAGTAAAACTTCCACGCCGCGGAAGTGACTTCCGCATGAGTGCCTAGGAATTTTTTTAAAAAAATTGTTTAATCATTTAATTAATTCTTTTTGTCTTGTTTTCTTCTTCTTTTTCAAGTATTCATTTAATTAATTAATTGCTCTGTATTATTTGCGAGCGAACGAACAATCGACGAAGGAAACTGAACAAACGAGAGATCGAGGTCGTCGAGGAAACGAATGAACAATCAAGGCAGATTGATTCGAGAAGAAATTAGATAGAATTCCATGTGGATGTCGAAGCTTGATTGCATTGAACATTCAAGAGCTAATAATTTTATCGTAATAAAACAATTATTAGTCAACGCACGGTCAAGGAAGGGACAATAATTTCATCTTTTTTCCATTCTTCACCCTCGTCCACTTCCAGTTCTTAGTCCTCCTCCTCTTTTTCTTCTTCTCCATGTGAGTACAACCATCCGCATTCGTATCACTAGCGTAAATCTCAGGTTGACAATCATCGCAGCACCAAAGAACATCGTTATAAAAAATTATGATTTGTAGGCAATAGTTGAAAAACAACAAAAAAGCCATCGTTGAAATTTTTAACATTGAGTACTCACTTGCATGTATCATTATGTTACATAATCGTGGAGGGTGTGAAAGCAAACTTACCGGTGAATAGCATATTCCTTACACTTGTTACAAAAAATCAAAGTCTCGTCAAAGCCACGATTTTCGCATTGTACGCTAATTGATGACAGCGGAAGTTCGTTGTTGACACCTGATTTTTTTTACCATTTATTATTGTGATTTTTATTCTTTAAAATTAATTAAAAATATCAAAAAAGGTCATAAAATCACAAAATCAACTTTGGAAGCCTTGGTTTAACCTTAGGAACCAATTTTGAACAAAAAATATTTTTCGGTATTTTTAATATTTTTCGAGTTTATTTAATTATAAAAATACCCAAAAAATCAGACAAATACCATTCGTGGTCAGAAAAATACCCAAAAATATTCGATAATTTTGTTTTAATTTCCTCTTCAAGTGTGTCACTTTAAATCTCAAAAATTCGGCTCGGGTCACTATGTTCCTTCACAAACATAAACCCGAACCGAGCCTAAAAAAAAAATCATTTTCGAGTCTTTTAGTTTTCAATTCTCACTTTTTATAAGCTATGACATTGGATTCTAAAGTCTTAAAGTGCAATTAGGTCAATTTGCCCTCCAATTTAATCAATTTTTACCAAAAGGGCTTAATTGCACATTTTTCTTTCAATTAGTCCCCGGTTTCACGGATGTATACGTATGCTCTACGTATTTATACATCATACGTATTTATACGTTATGCATATTTGTATTGTTTGGTAACCTCTTTAACTCTTGTAATAATAATAATGGTTATTATTTTTAACACCTTTGTTAGTGCCTTTTTTAGCATTTTTGTATTGTGAGTGCTATTTTTAAATAGCATTTTTTGTATTATAAATTGTGAGTGCTATTGTTAGTGCTATTTTTAAATGACATTTATTTATCATAAATTGTGAGTGCTATTGTTAGTGCTATTTTTAAATGGCATTTATTTATCATAAATTGTGAGTGCTATTATTAGATAGAATTTATAATTGTTAGTGCTATTTTTAAATAGAATTTTTGTATTATAAATTGTGAGTGCTATTGTTAGTGCTATTTTTAAATAGCATTTTTGTATTATAAATTGTGAGTGCTATTGTTAGTGCTATTTTTAAATGTCATTTATTTGTGAGTGCTATTATTAGATAGAATTTATAATTGTTAGTGCTATTTTTAAATAGAATTTTTGTATTATAAATTGTGAGTGCTATTGTTAGTGCTATTTTTAAATAGCATTTTTGTATTATAAATTATGAGTGCTATTGTTAGTGCTATTTTTAAATGTCATTTATTTGTGAGTGCTATTTTTAGATAGAATTTATAATTGTTAGTGCTATTTTTAAATACAATTTATTGGAAGGTATTTTTGGCTATAAAAGGATGGCAAGAGTTTTGAGGTTGGAGGGGAGAGACATTTTGTAGAGTGTGCAAATTTTTGAGAGCTTAGAGAGAAGAACACAAACACTCTCTATATTCTCATAATCTTGAGCGAGCAAAATATACCAAGTTCGGAATATTGATTCCGCATATTGCTAGCACAATTGTTGTGGAGTTATTAGTCGTCTCCCCATTCGTCAATTGGTGGTGCGTCCGAACTAGATGCCTAACACTTGTGGAGGCTGAGATCGAAGAACATCGAACCGACACCTCCGTTCAAGCACGCTACGAGAGGTAATCTATTTACTCCCTTTGAGACTTTGTGATTTTTTTCGATTGAAATGCACGAAGTACGCCTCTGGAGATACATGTGTGGGTTGTTATTTATTTCCGCTACGTGTTACGTGGATCCCAACAGTGGTATCAGAGCCAATCCTTAGGTGTTTTCGTGCATTTAATTGATTTTTTGCAATTTTTGCAATACTATGGCCAATATGTATTAACGAATTGTTCGTCTTACATGGCTAATGGAGATTGATTATTTTATATGATAAATTAATCAACGTAGCAAAAATTGAGACTAAATCAATTTTGAATCAAAAATTTATGGCTATCTTATTTTACGTAAAAATTCTGAATATGATTCAACGTAGAATTTTTATTGTGCCTTCCTAAGTTTTAAATTGTGAATTTATTACTTACGTGAAAGGGTGGTGATCATGGAAAAATCCCTAATCAATGTGATTGATGTATATATGAATGTATGATGATTATTTATATATTTGGGGTTGTAATTATTAAATGGAGGCTGCGTACTCCTTTTATTTTTCATGTAATCTTTATTTTTAGCATAGTCAATTGTTGATGTAAATGCTACGAGGATTACGTGGAGGAGCCTTTTAAGTCGGCGAGCTCTTTGGGGCCCAATTCTTGAAGAGTTCAAGAAACCAAGAAGAAGCGAAGAGTGGCTCTCCGTTATTAAAATATTAAAATGATTATATGTGGTCTCATTGGCTCGAGACCCATTAAATCATAATTCCATGATCACCACGTAGGATAGATATTTATGTGATTGACATCTATTTATTTATTATGATTACGTGAGCATGTTAAACTGGTTAATGTGCAAAGTCAGACTTACCTCACCCAAAATTGTGCCTGCATGAAATCCTAGTTAGGAAAATCACTCGCATTAGGTACCGAAAGGGCGTTGGTAACGACACCAGCGTAACCAAGTCCCCGAGCCCAAAATCTCTGGTTCCGTAGAACTGATCGATCTCTCCCAATCGATCGGTAAGGTTTCCGGTCTACCCTCCAAGAAAGACCGGTGGCGACTCCAAATGCATGCACAAGTTGCACATGCCACCACGACCACACTAAGGTCGAAAGCGATCGACTCTTATCGTTGAATCCTCCTGAAAAATACTCCCGCCGCGATTTGGTATGGGCCTGGGAGGGCTCGCACCGATCCAAGACCCGTGATCGGTAATCCATTAGCCGCGTCCGCTTCCGGACGGGTCGCGACAGCTGGCGACTCCGCTGGGGACTTGTTCTAGAAACTATGGTTCTAGACCTCAAGTGGACTTAGGCCGTAATAAAAATTGAGTGATTTTTCTAACCCTACAGGCGCTCTTGAAGGTGAGGTAAGTCCGCTCACGATAGGTGTTATATGTTTTTGCAGATTGGAGTAATAAGTGGTGTAGTCTGTGATTAACTTTATTTTACGCAGGTGTGGCGTAGGAATGTATGTTGTGTGGATGATTTGAAGTGCTGATTGATAAATTGTTGTGCATGACTTGCATTGTGATGATCACGACACATGGACACACACAACCGCGCCTAAAACCCCAGGCGCCGCCTTTAGGAACACAATAGAAGGAATTGAAAATGGAATCTCCGTGAGGAAAAACACGGGGTAATCCACTTCTCAATTCCGCTCGCTTCGAACTATGGATTGAGTCCCAATGCAACGATAGTTGTGCAATGGAATCGGCTCTTTCTAGAACTCGAGGTGGGAACCTTAACCTTAGGTGCCAAACCCTCTGATTTTTAGAAGTTCACCATCACTTGTCTCATGCGCATGTCTTTGGGCGGTTGGTACACCTAAAATCGCACATAAGTCGACGAGTTGGGTTGGTAAGACTCTCTATCCCTCAAAACTATTACAGTTCATATAAATATAGGCATTTCATTCATTGCATTCTGGTGATTAGATTAAATGCCATTTCAAGGATAGATGCATGTGTTTTTCCCAAACGTCCTTGATAGAAGACGAGGAGGATGATGTCCCATGGCGAACACCGAGTGAGCAACAAAGGAGCCTACTATGGACATTATTGAGATATCGTCCAATGAAGATGACGAGTTGGGGCAAGTGATCCGGAAGTCACAGATCGAACTTGGGGCATCCTTAAACGTTAGGATCACATTCCTTGGTTTCATTTTCCATTACTAGTCCTCTTGTATAGGGTTTATTTTTATCGAGGCTTTCTCTATCTCACCCCTTAGAGTGATTGTATTAGGGATCTATTGGTGTATACATTCAGATGGAACTCGGTTGTATTTCTTTTGACGGGTCATGGGAATGTGATAGTGGCATTTTCTCTAATCATCCGAATACTCCCAAGTCAAGTTTATAATTCCTTTAGAGGAAACTAAAGTTGAAAATCTTACACGACCTTTTTGGTCGTACAGGGTAATCCAACCCCAATTTCGCTAGAAGGAATTATACACTTGAATTGGTCCATGCATGTCATACGTCACTAGTAATCCACGATAGTTGATCAAGAGTATTGACGTTATTTCGAATTTAATGACGAGATAGATGTCCAAATTGCTCTCGTTCTTAACAAAACGGCCTTGATTTGGATGCCGTATCTTCAATTAAATTTAAAAACACGTCGTTATGCCTTGCATTTTTGACTAATTCGCTCTTCTGAATATTGGTCAAAAGCAATTATCGTGAATTACATTCCTTTCAATAGTATGCTTTCTTTCGAGGAATATTGATAAAAACTTTTCGCACAAGATTAAAACCCTTGTAAAAGTTCTTGTCATTATTAATTACGAGCAAGCATAAGATTGAAAGGGGTCTATGCTTTCTTTTTCAGATTATTCCTTTTGACTCGGTCTTTTCATTTGCAGGTGAAAAACAAGTAGCATAGAGAAATCTTTTCTTGGATAAGTCTGAGGCTATTCTTTCATCTGACCATGAGTGAGTTAGAAAATCAGAACACATCTACTCGACTTATTATGGATCGGCTCATCCAAGTCTAAGATGTCCGGATGCTCGAAGAAATGGATCATATAAAAGCTAAAACAAACACAGGGGCTTTCATTCATTCTTGCCCAAACCAGATCATACAATTCATTGGGGTGGAAAAGTAAAGCAGAAGTGAGCCCTAATCAACGACACAAAGGAGCCCAGCTGGCCCTCCAGGTTATGGATGCTTTGTTTATACGCACCACTCCGCGTATCATGGTCCGCAAGCCTGAGGTGGAGGCGTTTGCGTTCATCATTGACTGCAACAACCTGAGTCTCGTGATCTTCGGCGACTGCTTCCAAGTCACGAACAAGTCCATTCTCACGAGTTATATCCTCGTTTATGCCGTTGAGCCTTTCTTCCAGCCACTCGCTCCGATTCCTTAGCAGGGCATTACGTCGATCGCGCTCATAGGTAGCCAGAGATAGAGCTAAGTCTTCCACCAGATTCCTCCTCTCGCGTAGCAATGTCGAAACCCGCTCTTTGGCGAACTCAACAGCCTTTTTGTGACTATCGGCCAGGTAGTCAGCCAACGCTAGGCGGTCGGACTGATCCTCATAACGGGCTCGCAAGACACGAGCCACGGTAACTCCCCGATGAGCAGCGCGGTAGACCTCCAAGGAGTTCGTAAAGAGCGTTGGAAAAATATTGTATTCCCTCCCCAACGCGGTACCCTCGAGGGAGGTGATGTCCAGGTCCCCGAACATGACTCTGATCTCATCCTCGGTTTCGGGATGATCGGCTATGTGAGCGTAGCCTCGACCCAAGAGGTTATAGAACTCTTTCCATCGAGTCAAAGCTTCGGCTGAGAAAGTGTGAACTTGGGAAGAAGCCATTTTCGACGGAGATGTGTGTAGTGGAGCGATTAGAGGATGGAAGCAAATTATATGAGAGCGTTAATCTCCCAAACACCAACTCCGCATTTTATAGCGTCTCGAGAGTGGAGAAAAGTTGCAGCAATAATGCTTGTGGAGCCGGGTTAATTAATGTAAAGCGAGGGCTGCTCCTCCCGTGAATCATCAGACATGTCCTGATCCGCAATTTCAGGCCTGACAAATTCGGTCTCGCCATTATTAAAGCTGGGAGGGAGGCGAGCGCAACTATCGAAGAAGCCGCGAAAGGATTGTGTTGTTCCATCACGCATGAAGCTGGGCGGCGAGTGAACAGCTCTGCCACTTAAAAAGAGAAGACAGTGCTGAACAGGCATGACTATTGAGGAAAAGTGAAAGGCGAGCGCAACTATCGAAGAAGCCGCGAAAGGATTGTGTTGTTCCATCACGCATGAAGCTGGGCGGCGAGTGAACAGCTCTGCCACTTAAAAAGAGAAGACAGTGCTGAACATGCATGACTATTGAGGAAAAGTGAAAGGCGAGCGCAACTATCGAAGAAGCCGCGAAAGGATTGTGTTGTTCCATCACGCATAAAGCTGGGCGGCGAGTGAACAGCTCTGCCACTTAAAAAGAGAAGACAGTGCTGAACAGGCATGACTATCGAGGAAAAGTGAAAGGCGAGCGCTACTATCGAAGAAGCCGCGGAAGGATTTGGTTACCCCTTCGTGTCGGAAAGCTGAGCAGGAGGTAAACAGTTCCGTCGTTTCAAAAACAGAACGCTGAACAGACCTAGCTTTCGAGGAAAAGGAGGCAACAAATCGAAAGAGCGAGTATACAAAAGAGAACAGAGAACCCCGAGTGACGAGTTCGTTGAAAGACCTCAAATTCTCTAGAATCAGATTCGACATCGAAGCCATGGAACTCAACATCGCCGGTGACGAACATCAAGATCGCAGTGGTGACGACGGCAGTGGCCACGACGCTCAACCCCGGAAAAGAAAAAGTCGCCAGCGCTACGCTCGGAAAGAAATCCAGGAGCTTGAAGCTTTCTTCGATGAATGCCCTTGCCCAAACGAGGAGCAAAAGATTGAATTGGGCCAGAAGCTGGGAATGAATCCTATGAGAATCCATTTTTGGTTTCAGAATAGACGTTTCAGACTAGGTGTCCAACACAGGCGTAAGGAGATCACGGCCCTAAAAGAGCAGAACCAAAACCTTCAAATGGAAAACATGTGGTATGAGAAAATTCTCAGTACTATTACCTGCCCTGACTGCGGTGGCCCTACCACCCTCAGTAAATTGTTCCCCAGTAAGCCTTCTACGAAGATGGAAGGTGCTCATTTATCCCCCTGCTCCCTTGAGCCATCTCCGGTACAATCAGATCCTGCTAATGGCGCGCATGAGCAGATCGATCCTACAGAAATTATACCAGTGTCTTCGGAGGAAGAAGATACGTGTCGTTATGATCGGAGTCACCTCATCGAAGCCCATGAATCTCCTCCACAACAGCTTCCGGTAAGATCAGATACGGTTCAAGAGGAGTTAGAGGTTAGTCGGCAGGCTATCTACGCCACTCTGGACGACGAGAAGAAGAAATTCACTTGGCCCCCGGAGCTTCATCTCAAGTTCTTGGACGCAGTTCGACAGATAGGACTCGACTTCATAGGTCCGACAAGCATACTTAGGGTCATGAACGTACCGGGACTTACCAAGCAATTAGTCGCGAATCACCTTGGTTGCTACAGAAGGGCGTTAGGACAGCGTTATGCAGAACTGAATCCGAGCAATAGACTCGGCTGCGAACCCAGCACCCTTATGACAAATGAGGCCCGGTCGAATCTGGACGACTATTGGGGATTTGATCAGGATATCCTCGCGAGTCATTTCAATATTCCTCAAGAACACGCATCACAAGTGCAACGAGTAAGCACTCCTCCGTCCGAGCAGCAGCTAGTCAGTGTTCATCCTGTCGCAGATCAGCCCACCACGCCCAGTGCTCAAGGGTTTGCCCAATTAGAGCATATGGCTTCAGATGATCTAATGGGAGAAAGCTTGGAGCACTCTTATTTCCCTAATCCCCAAGTGGGAGATGCTTGTGGTAGTCAATCGATCAAATCTCCTCTTATAATCCCAGACAAAGATGGAGGTTCCAGTTCGAAGAACCCGTCGGGCGATGCAGCTCAACCTACACATCAATCGTTCGAGGGGTCGGGTGATTTCTTCGATGAAGGACTTGATACCTGGTTCGATCAGTTGGAAGCTATTAAAGGTTGGCAACCATGATCTGCACTTGGTAATGGCACACCTAAGCTGAGGCCAGACTGGTTAGTCATTGGACATGCCCCAAGAAAGAAGGGGATGTACGCGAGAAGGATGTATCTCCTATTGTAAAGTTCTCATCGGTGCATGCGTTTGTTTCTTCAATAGCTAGAGTTGATTCTGCATAATGTTTTTCGCAAACGTCATCTCGTGTGTATAGGGTAATTCCTTGTTATTAAGTTCAAGGTAAAATCAGCCCCGACGCGTGAAGGCAGAATTGATAGCATGAGTTACTAGCAGAATGTGATCGAGCTCGAAAGTGAAAGATTACTAGCGGCCCCAAACGCAATGACCGCAAAATCAGGGGCAATCTTTAAGTTTCGAGCAACTACAAATCTATTTCTCACGAGGCATTCAGGTCAATCAAATATAAAGCGTCGGGCTGTGAGAATGATGCGTAGTCAATTTGTTGACACAGGCGAAAAAGGAGTCGCGTAGATCCGAAAGCAAAAACCTTTCTTGGCTAGTCAACAATGCAGAATGAAAGAGCATATATAAACAAACTCGCATTTATTTCATTCAGCAGGAAAGTTTACAAGTGGATCACTGAGGGGGAGCAGTAAACCCAAAATGAGTTCTGACAAGCATCACAAAAAAGCTTAACTGACTCTCCATGCTATCCATGCCTTGCTTACAACCCACACTCCGGGAATCGAGGTCTACAAGCTTGAAGAAAAGGAGACGACATTTCTCCTTAAGTTCGTTCACCTTGGTGTCATAGTACTCGAACTCAAGCTCTAAGTCATGAGCCAGCACCCTCCCGCGAGCTATATCCATGCTCAGGTCTTCAAGCCTTTCCTCCAACCAGGCACACTGGAACCTCAGCACGAAGTTGTGTTGGTCTTGCTCAAAGGCGGTGTCAAAAAGAGCCAGACGCTCCACCAAGTTGTCCCTCTCACGGACCAGCATCGAAACCTGGGCGTGGGCGTATTCAACAGCCCTTTTATGGTTATCGGCCGTCAGCATGGCCAACATCAGGGACTCAGTTCGGTCCTGATAACGGGCTCGCACGATACCAGCCAAAGTGACCTCCCGGCTAGCAACTTCGTAAGCCTGCATGAAATTGTTAAAGAGAGTTGGGAAGATCACAAACTCCCTTTGCAGTTTCGTACCTTCAATACACGCAGTATCCAGGGCCGGAATCAGAGTACGAACTTCAACCTCAGCTTCAGGATGATTGTTTATGTAGCCATAACCCCTACCCAAGAGGTGGTAAAATCTCTCCCATTGGGTCGAAGCTTCAGGTAAGGCAACAGGCATAGAGGAGGAATCCATATGCGATGGAATGACGGAGAAGAGAGTGAGAATGTGAAGAGTGTTTGAGAGGCTGAGTCTGATAAGGCTAAAGTGTTAATCTTCTTGACATCAATCTATCACCTTATAAATGCTCGAGTACAGGGAGAAGTGGTAATAATATTTTATGTGCAGTAGAGCCAAGCGGGTTTCGTTAATGCATCCCCGATGAGTCACGAATCCACCACCGTCCTGTGATCTCGGGTTTTACGAAACATAATGGCGCCGAAAGGTGGGCAGGCTTGTTACTCTAGAGACTGGGCCAGGGGGACAAGCGTAGTGCTCGACAAAGCGAAATCAACGCAAGAGATCTTCAGGCTCCGTTCACGTAGAAAAGAGCAAAAAAGGACAAAGTGGGAATTACGAAGCCTTGAGAAAAACGCTCGTCAAGTAGCCATCACAAAAGGACGAAGTGGGAATCTCGAAACATTGAGAAGAGCGCTCGTCAGGTAGCCATCACCTTTGATCGAAGAACGGTGATCCGGCTCCTTTAACCTCTCAGAATTTGCAGAGAAAGTGAAGATCCAAGGAGGAACAAAGAAAGCTGAGTTAACGGAAAATCAAACAGTGATATCCCGGTCAAAATGTTCAAGGGATTCTGTCATTTACTGGAAGCGCCAGACTTGGAGGTCTCCGAGCTTGAGCTGCTGGAAGAGTTTGAAGATCTCAGGACCGAACCTGACACGAGGGCCATGGAGACCGATCCTTCTAATGATGAAACCCGCGGCTTGGTTAACGAGAACAGTACCCGCGACGGTTATCAGCGTCAGAAAGGGGAATATCTCAAACGCAACACTTCAGGTCAAGTCCATAAACTCGAATTGTTTTTCAGGGAATACCCCTATCCGGACATGGAACAGAAAATCAAAATGGGCCAGGAGATAGGGTGGGAGCCTCGGAAGGTCAAGTGCTGGTTTGAAAACAAACGAACCCGGCTGAAGCAGCAACGCGATCGGCACGAGTTAGCGGTTGTAAGGGAGGAAAATGAAAAGCTTCGAATAAAAAACACTCAGTACAAAAAAGCTCTAAGCATCGCTATTTGCCTGGAGTGCGGTAACCCTGTTCCCACGGACGGAGTATTCACTGAAGAGCCAGATCTGGGGGTTTATAATGCTCATTTGTTGCAATGCCCTTCGCAACATCTTTCGGAACAGGCGGGTACCGCCGAGGATCTACAAGAGGAAACTAGTGCTATAAGGTCAAAGTCGACGCCCATTGTGGAAGGGAACATACGTCATGACAAGTCGGGTCCGCTCGATGATGAACTCACCATCATGACCAGCCGATCTGAGACCACTAAATCCCCTCCAGAGCAACCTCCAACACGACCAGATTCCGAGAAGAGTAACCGCCAAGTTGCTGACACCACTTCGGCTAGCAAGAAAATAAGATTTCGTTGGACCCCGGAGTTTCATAGCAAATTTGTTGATGCAGTTCAACAGTTGGGGATCAGTTTTGCTTGCCCATTGCGCATACTCGAAATCATGAACGTGCCGGGACTGACTAAAAATATGGTCAAGAATCACCTTTGGCGCTACAAGAAACTACTGAGAGATGGACGAGCGTCGCTAGACCAAGATAGAGGCGGTTCAACACGACCAGATTCCACGAAGAGTAGCCGCCGAGTTGCCAACCCTACTTCGGCTAGCAAGAAAACAAGGTTTTATTGGACCTCGGAGCTTCATAGCAAATTTGTTGATGCAGTTCAACAGTTAGGGATCAGTTTGGCTCGCCCATCGCGCATACTCAAGATCATGAACATGCCGGAATTGGATAGAAATAAAGTCAGGAACCACCTTTGGTGCTACAAAAGACTACTGAGAGATGGACGAGTGGCGCTAGACCAAGAGAGAGGCAGTTCAAGTTTAAACGATGAGCATGGCTGTGATCGCAATCCTCATGAAGCAGGAAGCATCCAATCACCTCTTAACACCGATGGGACTGACAATTACACGGTCGATTGTTCAGGCATCAATCAGAATACTCCCATGGGTTATCCCAGTACTCCTCAGGAGTATGTACCGCAATTTCAGCAAATCGGGACTCCCCAGTCTGAGCACCGACTGGCCGTTAATACTAGTCCTACAGCGGATCTAACACTGGCAGGAGATGCACATACAATCTTGCGAGACGATTACGGAGATTCCGGCTCGAAGAATCAGGTGGTCCATGACGAAAATGGCAAAAAGATTCCTTCTCCAGTAGTCGACAATACTCAACCTGAGTGTCAGTCGCTCGATGGTTCAGATGATCTCCTTGAAAACATCTATTCTTGGTTCGATCGGCTGAATTCCCCCCTGAGTTACCCTGGTACTCCCCAAGAGTATGTACAACAATTTCAGCAGGTATGGACTCCCCAATTTGAGCACCAACCGATCGTTAGTGTTATTCCTACGGCGAATCCAGCATCGGGTACAAACCTACTGGACAACGATGAAAATACCAACTCGAGAAGTGAGGTTATTCATGTCGAAAGTAGTGTGAGGAACCCATCGCCAACGGTTGAGGATGCCCGACTTGGGCGTCAATGGCTTGAAATTTCAAGCGAGTCCCTCAGTGAGCAACTCGGCGTGTGGATCACGCATAAACCGAGAAACCAGGTTGTTCATGCCGAAAATGGGAGAAGTCCGTCACCAGCAATTAAGGATGCTCAACTTGGACGACTCGAACGGTCGGACGATCTCCTGAATGAGCAACTCAGCCTATGGGTCAAGCATTTTGGAACAAGTGCATCTTCGCAGTCGTGACCGGTACCGGCGACCGGACATCTGGTTCGAAGCTCGTGTGCTAAATCATTAGAAGGCTCAGGAGAGTGAGAGGTGAATACATCGAATGAATGTGTTACGGATTTCGTTGTAAAGTTCCCGCGGGAACATTGTAATTAACGCTGAAAACTAACCGCTCTGAGTGTCAACATTACCCTTTGAACGTCTTCGAGCCAAGGGCCATGGATTAATCACTTAATCCGTGGAGCAAATTCCATGAACGATGACTATCACCCGCGGAGCATAATGGGATCTACCCCCATTCAGCACGAAATACGTTTGGTCACGAAGCCTCCCATTTGGTAAAACGATGTATCGTTCCTAAACGATCTTCAACCGAATACCAAAGTAATGTCTCATTTCTTTCCCTTCTCAGGTGTTAAACGTGGATAAATCACCCAAGGAGCCATCTGTTCAAATAACAAAACAGACGTTGCCCAACCGGGGGCAGCTGAACCATTGATATTGCAAATATTCCAAGCATGGATAAGCGGATTTGATAGACGTGGTTCATATCAATACGCGACGTCAGAACGGGATGAGAACCAAGAGTAAAGTTGTATTGTCCCAATTTGTCTTCAATTTGGGAATATGAGTTAACACTTGTTATTTATCCTTGATAGGGACTCACCATCAAGGAGGACAAATTTTGACAACCTGTGTGCACTCGCAGGGGCACACGACCGAGGGTAAGATGTATCGTTCTAATTTTTTGAAAAATTCATGAACGAACAATAACATGTTTCTTCCGCATTTTCAAGGATCTCCAGCCGCGGGGGACAGGTAAGTATCCCTTTCCCCAATCCATTGAAAATGTTGAATAAAAAATAGAGAAGAAAAGAAAAGCTTTTAGAATCTGATGTCTAGAAAAGACATAGGATTCTAACTTCATTGGCATTCATGTTTTGAAACATGAGGTTATCTGAACATGCATTGGGCATCATAAAATCCCATTGACGGGTAAAATTTTTGGAGAAAACGAAAGAGATTTTTCCAATCAAAAGTTGTTCAAAACTTTCAAAAGGACGTTTTCTCAAAAGACGAGAGGCAAAGCCTAGTCCAAACACGTCCTACACACACTGGAGAGAAGTGGAGCGGATCAGATAGCAAAATCTGGACCTACGGAAGTAGGGATTATTCGCAACGATTACATGGGTTGGGATGACGGAGGCATTCGTTTCATATCCCTCAAACACTACAGGTGACCGTTGATAAACCCTTTGAACGACGGTTTTCATTCTTAACCCTGTCAAGAACCACCCCACATCGGGGCAAAATGGAGGTGAGTCCAGCGGTATCAGGAGAAAATGGTTAGAAATTTTCTTGCTCGGACTAACATCAATCTTTGTGTGTTGTTTATATGGTAATCCAAGTGCCATAGGATGACGAGAAGCATTCATTTCTCTATCCCACACACCATATCCTTTGTACAGCCAAGTTGAGCCTGCAAATTCATTTCATAAACCCATGTTGGTGATCATGGGATGTTTCAAGATGGAAACTGCATCACTCCAAGAACAGAAGAAATCAAGAGATGGGATTTATAGAAAAATCTCATATCGGCGTTTAAATGTGCTATGATTCAAGTTGTATATCTAGCACAATTTTCTGAACATCGTAGTTCCAAAGGAAAAGAAAAGGCGGGATTTCAACAAAGAAAAAAATCCCCAGCATCAAGAAAAAGCAAAGTGCCTGGTAAAAGCAAGGCCGATGCTCGTGAAAACTGTTTGATTGATCCCCCAATAAAGTCTAGTTGGGAAGAGAGAAAAACCCATAAAGGAGTCAGATCAAGAAGACTGCTCCCCAAATGATGTCAGCCGTGGTGCAAAAACACGGACAGAATTGTCAATCTCTTAATACCACAAGAGACGTTCTCTAAAGGACTTGTGCACACCTCAAAAGCGGTTGCACACCTCAAAAATGGAAGATGCAGAATGGAAAAGACATGTGACAAATTGGCAATGATCACCAATGTCAAATCCTTCGTGATTTCTGGGCCAAAAACAAGCCTTTTTCGGTCCCCAATCCTACCAATGTTAAGACCCAGAAACAGTCTTCTCTGACTAAGACACTTGGGTTAACATATAGCTTAGCTCGAAGAGGTACGAGCAAGATTATTTCTTTCTCATTTTGCAGGGTTCTTGACTTGTAAACCCGGAGCAGATGGTGAGAACATTCATTCAATGGCCTCGACTCCAAAGCGGGTCTCCCTTGAAAACCATTATCCAAGCCCAACATCACGGTCCCGTGGAAGACCTCCCGATCGATCGAAATGTATGCGCTGCGAATGATCCTAAAACCTAGGCACAGGTTAGTAAGAAGTTGAGCGCATTCCTTACAAAAAACCATTATCACAGAGCGGTGAGGAGCCCTCTTGATGAGAAATTCTCCAATAGATGTTTTGAACAAACTCTTTTTGAAAATTTCAAATTGTTTGATCCAGATTTGCCGCGCAAGGAATTTGTGATCACATTTACATGTTGCGAGAATGCTTTGGATAACCTCCAGCATCAAAACGCACATTTCATGATTAAGACTTAAATCATACGGTTTTGTCAGATGGACAGCCGTGGTCTTCCCAAAGATTACTAACGTGTTCTTGGTGAAGAAAAATCTTTCAAGCTCAAACTTCTGCAGGATTCTTGGAAACCCCGAATCCCAGAAAAATATTTGCTCCATGGAGTGGAGCACACAGGTTTGAATTTTTTGCAGGATACCTGGAGAACCCAGCTCCCAGAATGTCGTCTCAACAGACTAAAGCGAGGCTTTGTCAAAATAAAATCTTTCACTGCTTCAAAACTGAATTCCCGATAAATTTCGGGATCTTTCAAAAGAATGGGCGATGATGTGACCCCTTTTCAAAATTTAGGCAGTCTCATCGGACGTGGAGAACCCTCGTCATGAGACCCCTTTTCAAAAATATCAAACAGTCTCATCGGACGTGGAGAACCCTCGTCATGAGACCCCTTTTCAAAATTTAGGCAGTCTCATCGGACGTAGAGAACCCTCGTCATGAGACCCCTTTTCAAAAAATCAAGCAGTCCTAGCTTGACGTGGAGAACCCTCGTCCTAGGATCCCTTTTCAAAAATATCAAACAGTCTCATCGGACGTGGAGAACCCTCGTCATGAGACCCCTTTTTCAAAATTTAGGCAGTCTCATCTGACGTGGAGAACCCTCGTCATGAGACCCCTTTTCAAAGTAAAATCAAGGTAGAAACCGCCTGAAGGGTCAAATCAATGGTAGAAACCGCCTGAAGGGTCAATGTAAGGTAGAAACCGCCTGAAGGGTCAAATCAATGGTAGAAACCGCCTGAAGGGTCAAACCAAAGGTAGATACTGCCTGAAGGGTCAATCAAAGGTAGAAACCGCCTGAAGGGTCAAACCAAAGGTAGAAACCGCCTGAAGGGTCAATCAATGGTAGAAACCGCCTGAAGGGTCAAACCAAGGTAGAAACCTCATGAAGGGTCAAACCAAGGTAGAAACCGCCACAAGGGTCAACTCATTGGTAAATACCGCTGTAAGGATCAACGCAAAGGTCCGATCCACCATACGGATTAAAATCCTTGGCAAATCCCCCAGCGTGGGATGCGCCCTTCTCAAGTTCCTACCAGTCAGGAACCCCATAATGGTATGACCTACCATACAGGTCAGATCTTAATCTCCCTGGGATATTCTGAATGACGAGTCCTAGACATCTTCTTGAAAGTCGTCGCAACCGGCAGCATCCGACAGGTGAGCTTCAGGTAAGCCTCTCTCACTTCGGTCCATGTTCAAATTGTTAGAGCAAACCGGAGATTGATTTGAGCTTTTATCAATAGGCTTAAGGATCCGATGTCATAACATTTCTTCTCTTATTTTCCCAGTTGAGTCGGTTAGGAATCAGGTGCCACCTTATCTTTGAGAGAAACCTCTAACGAGATTCCTTTCAAAGAGGGGCAGCTGTTGACACCTGATTTTTTTTACCATTTATTATTGTGATTTTTATTCTTTAAAATTAATTAAAAATATCAAAAAAGGTCATAAAATCACAAAATCAACTTTGGAAGCCTTGGTTTAACCTTAGGAACCAATTTTGAACAAAAAATATTTTTCGGTATTTTTAATATTTTTCGAGTTTATTTAATTATAAAAATACCCAAAAAATCAGACAAATACCATTCGTGGTCAGAAAAATACCCAAAAATATTCGATAATTTTGTTTTAATTTCCTCTTCAAGTGTGTCACTTTAAATCTCAAAAATTCGGCTCGGGTCACTATGTTCCTTCACAAACATAAACCCGAACCGAGCCTAAAAAAAAAATCATTTTCGAGTCTTTTAGTTTTCAATTCTCACTTTTTATAAGCTATGACATTGGATTCTAAAGTCTTAAAGTGCAATTAGGTCAATTTGCCCTCCAATTTAATCAATTTTTACCAAAAGGGCTTAATTGCACATTTTTCTTTCAATTAGTCCCCGGTTTCACGGATGTATACGTATGCTCTACGTATTTATACATCATACGTATTTATACGTTATGCATATTTGTATTGTTTGGTAACCTCTTTAACTCTTGTAATAATAATAATGGTTATTATTTTTAACACCTTTGTTAGTGCCTTTTTTAGCATTTTTGTATTGTGAGTGCTATTTTTAAATAGCATTTTTTGTATTATAAATTGTGAGTGCTATTGTTAGTGCTATTTTTAAATGACATTTATTTATCATAAATTGTGAGTGCTATTGTTAGTGCTATTTTTAAATGGCATTTATTTATCATAAATTGTGAGTGCTATTATTAGATAGAATTTATAATTGTTAGTGCTATTTTTAAATAGAATTTTTGTATTATAAATTGTGAGTGCTATTGTTAGTGCTATTTTTAAATAGCATTTTTGTATTATAAATTGTGAGTGCTATTGTTAGTGCTATTTTTAAATGTCATTTATTTGTGAGTGCTATTATTAGATAGAATTTATAATTGTTAGTGCTATTTTTAAATAGAATTTTTGTATTATAAATTGTGAGTGCTATTGTTAGTGCTATTTTTAAATAGCATTTTTGTATTATAAATTATGAGTGCTATTGTTAGTGCTATTTTTAAATGTCATTTATTTGTGAGTGCTATTTTTAGATAGAATTTATAATTGTTAGTGCTATTTTTAAATACAATTTATTGGAAGGTATTTTTGGCTATAAAAGGATGGCAAGAGTTTTGAGGTTGGAGGGGAGAGACATTTTGTAGAGTGTGCAAATTTTTGAGAGCTTAGAGAGAAGAACACAAACACTCTCTATATTCTCATAATCTTGAGCGAGCAAAATATACCAAGTTCGGAATATTGATTCCGCATATTGCTAGCACAATTGTTGTGGAGTTATTAGTCGTCTCCCCATTCGTCAATTGGTGGTGCGTCCGAACTAGATGCCTAACACTTGTGGAGGCTGAGATCGAAGAACATCGAACCGACACCTCCGTTCAAGCACGCTACGAGAGGTAATCTATTTACTCCCTTTGAGACTTTGTGATTTTTTTCGATTGAAATGCACGAAGTACGCCTCTGGAGATACATGTGTGGGTTGTTATTTATTTCCGCTACGTGTTACGTGGATCCCAACAGTGGTATCAGAGCCAATCCTTAGGTGTTTTCGTGCATTTAATTGATTTTTTGCAATTTTTGCAATACTATGGCCAATATGTATTAACGAATTGTTCGTCTTACATGGCTAATGGAGATTGATTATTTTATATGATAAATTAATCAACGTAGCAAAAATTGAGACTAAATCAATTTTGAATCAAAAATTTATGGCTATCTTATTTTACGTAAAAATTCTGAATATGATTCAACGTAGAATTTTTATTGTGCCTTCCTAAGTTTTAAATTGTGAATTTATTACTTACGTGAAAGGGTGGTGATCATGGAAAAATCCCTAATCAATGTGATTGATGTATATATGAATGTATGATGATTATTTATATATTTGGGGTTGTAATTATTAAATGGAGGCTGCGTACTCCTTTTATTTTTCATGTAATCTTTATTTTTAGCATAGTCAATTGTTGATGTAAATGCTACGAGGATTACGTGGAGGAGCCTTTTAAGTCGGCGAGCTCTTTGGGGCCCAATTCTTGAAGAGTTCAAGAAACCAAGAAGAAGCGAAGAGTGGCTCTCCGTTATTAAAATATTAAAATGATTATATGTGGTCTCATTGGCTCGAGACCCATTAAATCATAATTCCATGATCACCACGTAGGATAGATATTTATGTGATTGACATCTATTTATTTATTATGATTACGTGAGCATGTTAAACTGGTTAATGTGCAAAGTCAGACTTACCTCACCCAAAATTGTGCCTGCATGAAATCCTAGTTAGGAAAATCACTCGCATTAGGTACCGAAAGGGCGTTGGTAACGACACCAGCGTAACCAAGTCCCCGAGCCCAAAATCTCTGGTTCCGTAGAACTGATCGATCTCTCCCAATCGATCGGTAAGGTTTCCGGTCTACCCTCCAAGAAAGACCGGTGGCGACTCCAAATGCATGCACAAGTTGCACATGCCACCACGACCACACTAAGGTCGAAAGCGATCGACTCTTATCGTTGAATCCTCCTGAAAAATACTCCCGCCGCGATTTGGTATGGGCCTGGGAGGGCTCGCACCGATCCAAGACCCGTGATCGGTAATCCATTAGCCGCGTCCGCTTCCGGACGGGTCGCGACATTCGTGTACCATTTTCTTTCCCGAATTTGCTCCTACAAAGACTCTTTTATCTATCTACGGAATTAACTTATAAGTAGTTGCTGCATGCGGAGGGTGGTGTACTAACCTAAGCAACCCTCCTCTCGTTTCAAAGAGAGGAGGGTTGCGTTCTTCTTGCATGGGACCACCGGCTCCCGAGTAAGGATGGCAGACACTGCTTGACAGCTTCTGCCAGGAAGGGGGACCCTCCCCCTTCGGCAGACCTCCCCCCCCACGCCGCGTGCGCGGGCGGCAGAATTTTGCTGAAGGGGGAGGCCCTCCGGCAGAATCTGTCTTCTGCCAAAGGGGGGCCTTCAGCGCCTTTACAAGTGCTTCAGAGAGCACATCGCCTTTACTTTTTTAAGTAGAACCGAAGGCTCTCGTCCCTCACTCCTTAACTCTCATCCCTCACCTATAAGTTTTCTACATTCGCTCTCCCTTGGTCACTCACTCATGTCACAAATTTTTCTTTCAAGACACAATTGTGTTGATATGGCACAAAGCACTCACATTTAGCCAGGCCCTGAGGATGGTTCACTACTGACAAGTCAGCCCCAACATAAATCACAACACTTGTGGGACGTTGTTGAGGTAACTGAGAAATTCAGTGGTTGATATGTTATTTGTAAGCATGATGCCAATTTTCACTAAACAGTTCATGTTACAGATACATCCGTCTGCAACCCTTAGATGTTAGTGAGCGGCGCCACACGTAAGTGAAGTTGATCCGTGCGTAATCCCTTATTTGCAAAATTCAAGATTCTACGGCGTTTACAAGATGGGATTTGTCTTGCTTGACTGTCATTTGATTATTGCATTGGTCGAGCGGTGGAGACCCGAGACCCACACCTTCCATATGACGGAAGGTGAATGCACGATCACACTTGAGGATATTACAATGATCACAGGGCTTCCTACCGATGGTCTTGCAGTTACTGGCCATACTGACTGGAATTGGGGTGCTCTCTATGACCGCATGCTTGGTGCTCGCCCAGTCAACTTGCGCGGCACGCAGATAAATTTAAGTTGGCTGAGTCAAAATTTTCATCATCTTCCAGACTATGATGATGACGTCACCGTAGTTTAGTGTGCTAGAACATTCGTTCTCCGCCTCCTTGGGGGATCTATTTTCATGGACAAATCAGGTGCTCGAGTTAGTTTACTGTTTCTCCCTCTACTGGAGAACATCGAGGCCCCTACGCAGTATAGTTGGGGTTCAGCAGCATTAGCATGGTTATATCGGGAGCTATGCTGTGCAACCGACCCGATGGCCAAGCAAATGGCCGGTGCCCTACATGTACTACAGATTTGGGCGTGGGAGTGCTTCAGATGCATCTCTCATAGTCTGACTTACGGTGATCCTTTCCCAGATGCACCTTACGGTAGTCGATACGCCATATATTTCCTTCTCAGTGCGTGCGTCATTTATTCTTTTCACTGCGTATCATACATGAAAATGTAATGTTTCTCCGTTTATGCAGCTGGAGCCGGGGACGAACTACAACTGACGTCTCCACACATGCTTTACAATACCTACGCTACCAACTTGATAGAATGACAAGCGAAGATGTAAGTAATGCGAGCAACAAACGAGGTTTACTATAATGTTACTTTTGTAAATTAATTTTTCGTTGAATTTGATCTTTTTCATTACGATAACAGATTACTTGGATGCCCTACAAGGACATTGAAGAAGAGGACCTACCGGAATACTGTCTGCAGAGACAAAACTATTGGAGGGCGAAAGTCTTACTCGTCTGTCACTGGATAGTTGAGTGGCACTATCTAGATCAAGTATTTCGACAGTTTGGTATGAAGCAGCCAATACCTATACATCTATACGATCATACTGTCTTCCATCATTTTGATAACACGTCACCCAGGACGAATTGGGCGAATAAGCATGCAGGGTGGATCAATTTATGGAATGAACGAGACAAACATATAGTCAGAGGCAGCACTATCACTCCACTTCCATTCAGGATATATGGAGTGGTTCCGTCGACATACACGGAAGTGAATTTCTATTCCGAGAGCCGCAGTGGGTTCAACAGTTCGTGCAAACTCTTTAAATTTAATTCATTACTTATTTTTTAGTATCATAAATTATTGCCATTTTATAACTTTCGTTAATTTTCATTTCATTACCAAGGTGATGGCATCGAACAAATCGTGCATATCATGGATTCAGTTGTCTATCTCCTGAGGCTTGGTAAGAAGTGAAGAGGATAGCTGAGGCAATGCTATACGCCTACAAGGAGAAGAGGCGGCTAACAATGACGCCAGCACCCCAACCGGCAACTAATGCAGCACCCGTTGGGTCGGACGAGAACGATGACCCCCCTTAGACTGATCAGCCGACCCAAAGGACTACTCGGTCGACCCGAAGGACCCCTCGAGCTCATCCACCTAATGATGTCGTCCCCTATTCCATGGAATATCATATGGAGGATATCGCTCCCAACTTCACTCCGGAGTTCAGGCATCATTTCGATGCAAGGTTCACCCAGTTTGCCGGATCATTTGGCGAGGGATCGGCTTATGCATTTCCTTACGATTCACATCCCCAGACTCCGGCTAGTTCTCCTGCGAAATATGGACCCGATTTCTCTCAATTATATCAAGTCCTCCCTATAGTAGGATCTGACATATTTTCAGAAGATATGTCTTCATCATTGACATGTCCTGCTCAATTGGATCTTTGTTCTCGTTGGCACAACACTAGACCTCCCGATCAACGGAGACAACCTCGTTGCGAAACAAGAGGTCATGTAGGAAGACAACGTCATTAGTAAATGTACTGATTGTTATTAATTTATTATGAACATTCCATGTTTTTTTTACATAATTACAAATCCATTAATTAATTATATATTTTAAGTAATTAAATATTGCTAAATATGAAATTAAAAAAATGAGTGGCCGTGTGGCAATAAAGTCCCCTGCTCGGCAATAATATTGCCGAACGGGGGGTCGGTGACTCGCTCGGCAATGTGACTGCCGAGTGGCTCGATCCGGTAATTAAAAGAAAACGTCCCTTATTTGGTAAATACTTTGCATTTTAGGCCCGGTTTGGAAAAAGGACCGCGGAGGGATTGTTATTGTCGGCGGCGGCGACTGGTGGTTTGGGGTTTATTTGCTTGGGGACCTAGAGCTTGGGGTCGTCATAGCCGAAGAGGAACTTGCTCTCGGGGATTAAGAAGATCTTGTAGCTGAGCTTGTCGGTACCGATGCTCGGCTCTTCTGGCATCTCCGATGAGTTATTGTTAGCGGTCACCATCGGAATGCCTTGTTTTTACAGTTTCTTTATTGCTGGTCCACAAATCTCTCCACCATTCGGAAACACCCCAACGAAATCCCTCTTCAAGATCAGCTCAAAGCACGCTTCCGACCAATCCATTCGTTCCTCGTGAGGGAAAGAAATGAAGGAACGACCCACCCTTCGGTCTCTCTCTCTCTCTCTCTCTTCCCTGTTGCGTTCAAGTCAGAAAGATGAAGATGATAAACAGTAGGGGAGGGGAGGAGAAAAAAAAAAGAAAAATAGAAAGAAAAGGCCAAAAAATTAAAAGACAAAAATGTCCTTCGGCTGGACCCTTATTTGAAATGATTTGGGCATTTCAGGCCCTTATTTGAAACGATGTTCACTCTAGACCCTTATTTGATAAAACGAGGCCACTTTGGGCCCTTTTTTGAAATTTTCCCTCGCTTTTATGATTCTCGGTTTCTTAACGGTTCTCTCTTTCATCTGGATATAAAATTAAACTTCAAACCACAATTCATTGAGAAAAACAGAATTAAAAAGAGAACTTTTGATCGGTTCACGTTTATGCCTAAAAAGTGTATCTAATTTATGGTTTTGAATTTAATAATATTAATTAAATTAGTCCATTTGTTTAATATTTTGATTATCGGATGAGTTTTATGAGAGACTGGATTTGGAATATTCTCTAGCTGCAGAGATTTGATTAAACATGATGTCTTCTAATATCCGAGATCTTTAATGAATTTTTATGAAATCTTATCTTTAGTAGGTTGGAATTTCCATGAGCTCTTGATAGATATATTGCATATTCCGAAATCAAAAAGGAAAATCACGAGGATATCATTGAAGATAACAAAAGGAGACTATTGGAACTTTAGGAAGAGGAGGACTACGTCAGATTTTAACCATAGGAGAAAGCAACGTGAAGAGGAGGGAAGAAAGCAACGTGAAGAAAAGAAAAGAGAAAAGGAACGTGAAAAAAAGAAGAAGGAAGCGACGTGCAGAGAATTCACTTCAGCCATGGCTTCTTCTTCGAGTTCTTCTTCAATTTCTTCTCTGTCATTCATCTCCATGAGTAGCTAAATTTATTCTGTCGTCTTTGAGTGTAGATGAAACGATACTTCTTATTTGGATTCTAAACTTTCTATTTAGTTTTTGGTATTGCACTTGATTGTTTGGGAGAGACTACGTTTTCATCTATTCTATTCAAGAATTTTATTGTTAAATCCAGTTTATGATTTTAATTTATGTGATTCTAATTTCATACCCAAGCAATAGTTTTAATTGCAATTTATGATCAAGCCTGATGATAATCTATATCTGATCGAACTATGTGTGCTAAGCTTGGAAAGCGAAAGACGATAGTGATCGACAAGATAGGTTATAACAAGGTTAGGTTGTGAATTATCTTCGTGACTGTAGCAAGCTTGTAGCTTGTTAGGTTTGATAGTGCAAACAAAAAGGCTAATCAAATAAGAACGTATCGTGGATTCGAGACTCAAAGGCGATAGTTTTCTCGTGATTGTTTACACTTTATTTTAATTAACTGAATTCTAGCGTTAGACTAAATTACTTAGTAAAAAATTCAAATTCGTCCTTATTTTTCCTTGTGGTTCGACCCCTTCTTATCACTATCTACAGTTAGTAATTAAGGTTTATTTTTTGTCATACTACGACACAATCAAATTTTGGCGCGATCAATCAAAGGGAAGAAGGAAAATTACCGAGTCAAGTGGTTGGTAATCCTAATAACCAACCCGGTGGCCGAGTGCATCACGAGCAAGCAAAATCAATCATAACTTTGCACAATGAAAAAGAGGTGCACATGACTGAAAAATAGAGAATCGATGATGCCGAGACAGTGCAAGAAAATTCAACCCAACCAAAAAAGAAAGAGAAGATGCTTAGATGGGAAGATGAGCCAAATACTTATGTACCCAAAGCACCGTTTCCAGCAGCTTTGAAGGCACCGAATTTGGTGGGAGACAAGAAAGGAGCGAAGATGGAGGAGATGATGAATCTCTTTAAGCAGGTACAGATCAATTTACCTCTCCTTGACGCAATCAAACAAGTTCCGGCGTATGCAAAATTTTTAAAACATTTGTGCACCCACAAGCGTAAGTTGAATATCGGCAACACACAAACAGTTCGCTTGCCCGCACAGGTTAGTGCGGTACTTTCTAGGACACTTCCTCCTAAACTTAAAGACCCAGGTACGCCAATCATTTCTTGTCTCATTGGGAATGTTGAGATTGAAAGGGCTTTACTTGATTTGGGAGCAAGTGTGAATATTCTGCCTAGTTCTGTGTATGATACTTTTGGTTTGGGTGAGTTGAAAAAAACTGCTGTGATATTGCAACTTGCTGATAGATCTGTGAAAGAACCTAGGGGTGTGTTAGAAGATGTTTTAGTCAAGATTGATGATTTATATTTTCCTATTGACTTTTTAGTGCTTGACATGGAGTCCACCCCAGGTAAACAACCTCCTATTATCTTAGGTCGACCATTCTTGAATACTGCTAATGCTTGTATTAACTGCAGGTCAGGAGTTATGTACGTCTCTTTTGGAAACAAAAAGCTCCGCCTAAATATTTTTAATACAGCCATTGGACCTCAAAAGGATGAGGATTGTTTTATGATAGATGTAGTTGATGCAGAGGTGGAGGATTGTATGTCCCAATGTTTGTCAGATGAGCCAAGAATCGCTGAAGAGGATGACGTTGAAGAAGAGGTATGTAATTTGAATATTTGGATGTCTAAATATGAACCACTTCCTACCATATCATCCACACCTCTTCCATACTCTCTTGAGGTACCTCCTACTTTAGAATTGAAATCTCTTCCATGTAATTTGAAATATGTCTTTCTGGGTCCAGGCAACAAATTGCCCGTTATTATTGCTTCTAATCTGGCCAATGAGCAGGAAAGTCAATTGATTGCGGTGCTTCAGGAACATAAAGCAGCTATTGGGTGGTCGGTTGCAGATCTTAAGGGAATTAGCCCATCATTTGTATGCACCGCATTTATACAGATGATGCAGTAAAGCCATTCCGTGATGAACAACGAAAGCTAAACCCAAACATGCGTGAAGTAGTGAAAAAGTAAGTGATCAAATGGCTTGATGCATGTATCATCTACCCTATTTCTGATAGCGAGTGGGTCAGTCCTACACAAGTAGTTCCCAAGAAATGTGGTTTACTGTGGTTGCCAATGAAAATGGAGATATGATCCAAACTCGTACTACTACAGGGTGGAGGGTTTGTATTGATTATCGTAAGTTGAATGCTGCTACTAAGAAAGATCATTTTCCCTTACCTTTTATTGATCAGATTCTTGAGAAATTGACAGGGCAGAGCTATTTTTGTTTCCTTGATGGTTATTCAGGTTACAATCAAGTTCCGGTATGTCCGGAGGATCAAGGAAAAACCACTTTTACATGTCCTTTTGGTATTTTTGCATTTCGACGAATGCCTTTTGGGCTATGTAATGCCCCAGCCACTTTTCAGCGTTGCATGATAGCAATTTTTTCAGACATGGTTGGTGAGTGTATGGAGATTTTCATGGATGATTTCTCTGTCTTTGGATCTTCTTTTCACGATTGTTTGCAAAATTTGAGAAAGGTGTCGCAGCGGTGCATAGAAACGAATCTCATCCTTAGTTGGGAGAAGAGCCACTTTATGGTGCACCGAGGTATTGTTTTAGGACACATAGTGTCACAACATGGTATTGAGGTGGATCCTGTGAAAATTGAACTTATTGAAAAACTGCCACCTCCTAATTCAGTGAAATAGGTAAGATCTTTCCTTAGGCATGCTAGGTTTTATAGGCGATTCATTCCTTCTTTTAGTAATATCGCTAGACCTTTGAGTAATTTGCTTGCAAAGGATGCTCGGTTTATTTTTGATGATGCCTGTTTGAGTGCTTTTAATACACTTCGCTCACTTTTGACACAAGCACTTGTGATTCAACCACCTAATTGATCTTTACCCTTTGAGATTATGTGTGATGCTTCAAATTATGCAGTAGGGGCTGTTTTAGGACAAAGACTAGACAAGAAGCTTATTGTCATATATTATGCTAGCAAAACTCTTTCTACAGCTCAAATTAATTATACCACTACTGAAAAAGAGTTGTTAGCTATTGTCTTTGCTTTAAATAAATTTCGCTCTTATTTATTGGGATCTAAAGTGATAATTTATACTGATCATGCAGCCCTAAGACACTTGTTAGCAAAGAAAGACACCAAGCCCCGACTGATTCGGTGGATTCTTCTGCTACAAGAATTCGACTTAGAGAGCCAGACAAAAAGGGCGCATTAAATGTGGTGGCGGATCACTTATCACGAATTATTGTTGATCAATCCACTACTATCCCAATTCATGATGTTTTTCCGGATGAACAATTATTTGCTGTTTCTAGCTCTCTATCTCCCTGGTTTGCTCACATAGTTAATTATTTGGCTACATGTCAACTCCCTCATGGATGGAGTACGTAAGAAAAAGATCGGTTCTTTTCTCAAATCCGATTATATTTTTGGGAGGACCCTGACTTATTTCGACAATGTTCTGATCAGATTGTGCGTAGATGTGTACCCGGCATTGAGTTTGTTAGTGTCCTTGCTTTTTGTCACTCCCATGCGTGTGGAGGACATTTTGGGGGTAAGAAAACGGCGTTGAAGGTATTGCAATGTGGTTTCTATTGGCCTACTCTTTTTCGTGATGCATCTAAATTTTGTTCACAATGTTTAAGATGTCAGCAGACAGGTAACTTGAGTAAGCGTGATATGTTGCCTTTTACCCCAATTCTTATTGTTGAGATATTTGATGTGTGGGGGATTGATTTTATGGGACCATTCCCACGTTCTTATGGTCTAGAGTATATATTAGTAGCTGTTGATTATGTTTCTAAATGGGTTGAAGCAGTTGCTACTCGTACTAATGACCATAAAGTTGTGATAAAATTTGTGCAGCATAATATTTTTAGTAGGTTTGGATTCCCTCGAGCTCTTATTAGCGATGGAGGTTCTCACTTTGTTCACAAGAACTTTGGGCTTCTTCTAAAGAAGTATGGAGTTAATCATAGAGTAGCTACACCATACCACCCTCAAACAAGTGGTCAAGTGGAGGTTTCGAACCGAGAAATCAAGAAAATCCTTGAGAGGACGGTTCGACCAGATCGCAAGGATTGGTCCTTGCGTTTGGATGATGCATTATGGGCATACCGAACCGCTTACAAGACTCCTATTGGCATGTCTCCATACCGCTTGGTATTTGGGAAAGCTTGTCACTTACCAGTGGAGTTGGAGCATCGAGCCATGTGGACAATCAAGCAATTCAACTTTGACATGGCTCAAGCTGGTTCTCATCGTCGCCTTCAACTTGCGGAATTAGAGGAGCTGCGCAATGATGCCTATGATAGAGCTAAACTTTATAAAGAGCGAACTAAAGCCTTCCATGAAAAGCACATTGTTCGCAAGACCTTTGAACCTAATCAAAAGGTTTGGCTCTTCAACTCCAAGCTTCATCTATTTCCAGGCAAGCTTCGCTCTCGTTGGGATGGACCTTACAAAGTTCTTCAAGTTTCTCCCTATGGTGCTATAGAAATTCAAAATATTAGCACGAGACAAATTCTTAAGGTGAATGGACAGCGCTTAAAACCTTATATTGACGGCCTTGTTGATGGTCAACTTATTGGATCCACATCCTTGGCGGAGCCTTTGCTTGAGGAGTGATCTCATCCATGTCTGGCTGAAGACAATAAACTTAGCACTTTTGGGAGGCAACCCACGGTTTGAGTATTTATTTTCATATTATTTCAGCTTTACTTTTATTATGTTTTTTTTGTTCTTTTTTTTTTAGGTTTCGTCTACACAAGGCTTATGCATATCGAGATGTTAGCTTCTCTTCAGATGTTCATATGCGGGATTCAAGCTTATTTCCCCCCAGGTTGTATTGTTGTTTCTTGTTCTTTGATTTTTCATGCCATTGGGGACAATGTCAATTAAGTTGGGGAGGGTGGATAGTCAGATGTAGTTTATTTTCTTTTGCTTGAATTCCCAACAAAAAAAATCAAATTATTTGAAATTACACCATCCAGTATTCTCTTTTCATGCGAGGTTGATGTCTTTCTATTTTTTTTATACGTTGGATGTATTAGTTTAGTCCATTAATTACTTTGAGGCTGGATACAAGTTAATTATTAAATGGATTATGTTGTGTTAAGCTTTGTATAAGCTTTAGCACATTCTCTACTAATAGGTTTTTATTGACATATGAGCACCTTTATTATTGGTAAACACTGGTATATACGGGAATATTTGCAAGTATTGATTGATAGACACTTCTTCCTAGTAACCCGGGCTTTGTGTCACAAACATGAAGTTTCGCGTCAAACGGTTGAGGTGTTATATGGCTTAAGTGATAGCGGCTTCTTCCTAGTAACCGGGGCTTTGTGTTACAATCATGAAGTTTCGCGTCTAACGGTTGTAAGCTTAGCTAAATAAATTTCTAATGATGCTATGAATTCTCTGGTCTTGTTTTGACTTGAAGCCTTTTTGGTTCGAGTAAGTAAGTCCGAGGGGTGTTTCACCTAGCTCCTTAAAGCCATTTTGCGGTTTGAGAGTAGCTGACCTAAAGCTCGTTACATGGGCCATCTAGAAAGCTTAAGGGATCAAAACATTACACAGACTAGAGAATCTATGCAGACAAAAAAAAAGAAGGAAAAAAAAAACAAGAAAAAAAAAATTCAAGATGATGTTTATATAATCCCGCGGCTTGTGTAATTCTCAATGGAGGATGCTAAATGTCAATGATAACTTATTAGTGAACGAAATGAATTTCTTGTTCTGATCTTAGCATGACATGGTTTGATTAATAGTTGATTTGTATCTTGCCTTTTGACATATGGACGGACTTTACTAATGTATTTAGCTAAAGAAGGGTAAAAGATGTTTTCCTTGCGTTAATTGAGTTTCTGAGTATGGTGTGATTTTTCCTTTTTACTCGAGGACGAGCAAAAGTCTAAGTTGGGGGGTGTGATCGGTTCACGTTTATGCCTAAAAAGTGTATCTAATTTATGGATTTGAATTTAATAATATTAATTAAATTAGTCCATTTGTTTAATATTTTGATTATCGGATGAGTTTTATGAGAGACTGGATTTGGAATATTCTCTAGCTGCAGAGATTTGATTAAACATGATATCTTCTAATATCCGAGATCTTTAATGAATTTTTATGAAATCTTATCTTTAGCAGGTTGGAATTTCCATGAGCTCTTGATAGATATATTGCATATTCCGAAATCAAAAAGGAAAATCACGAGGATATCATTGAAGATAACAAAAGGAGACTATTGGAACTTTAGGAAGAGGAGGACTACGTCAGATTTTAACCAGAGGAGAAAACAACGTGAAGAGGAGGGAAGAAAGCAACGTGAAGAAAAGAAAAGAGAAAAGGAACGTGAAAAAAAGAAGAAGGAAACGACGTGCAGAGAATTCACTTCAGCCATGGCTTCTTCTCCGAGTTCTTCTTCAATTTCTTCTTTGTCATTCATCTCCATGAGTAGCTAAATTTATTCCGTCGTCTTTGAGTGTAGATGAAACGATACTTCTTGTTTGGATTCTAAACTTTCTATTTAGTTTTTGGTATTGCACTTGATTGTTTGGGAGAGACTACGTTTTCATCTATTCTATTCAAGAATTTTATTGTTAAATCCAGTTTATGATTTTAGTTTCTGTGATTCTAATTTCATACCCAAGAAATAGTTTTAATTGCAATTTATGATCAAGCCTGATGATAATCTATACCTGATCGAACTATGTGTGCTAAGCTTGGAAAGCGAAAGATGATAATGATCGACAAGATAGGTTATAACAATGTTAGGTTGTGAATTATCTTCGTGACTATAGCAAGCTTGTAGCTTGTTAGGTTTGATAGTGCAAACAAAAAGGCTAATCAAATAAGAACGTATCGTGGATTCGAGACTCAAAGGCGATAGTTTTCTCGTGATTGTTTACATGTTATTTTAATTAACTGAATTCTAGCGTTAGACTAAATTACTTAGTAAAAAATTCAAATTCATCCTTATTTTTCCCGGTGGTTCGACCCCTTCTTGTCACTATCTACAGTTAGTAATTAAGGTTTATTTTTGGTCATACTACGACACGATCAACTTTCCTTTCCTTTTCATATTTTTCATTACTTTTTTTTGGCAGGGTTATTATATGCACTAATTGCTCTTGTTCTTGAAAAATGTCTATTATATCTTGGGAGAATAGCCGCCAATGCCTATAGTATTGAGTTTCCTACTCCAAATGGAGAAATTATCCTTAAAGATGGCGTTTGCATGTCGCAAATATTTCAATGTTTTTTTATATATATTTTCACCTTTTTAATTAAATTCCCAGCAATTCTTATTTTTAATATCATCTAATATTTTCCAACAATGGCAACAATTTCCTAATTGGCTGTAATATCTATGTTGTCAATGCATGCATCTAACCGAGGGATCCGAATTCCCTACCAGCATGGATGGTGGGGATGTTAGTGATTCCCTACCATGCTGGTAGGGAATCCTTATCCCTAACGGAGACCCTCAAAGGTGTCTTTATAGTCCAGCACTGAACCCCCGATCAACCCCAACCCGCACTTCAAGACAGAAAATGCTAATGCAACCAGCGTCCACTTACCACTTTGCTTCTTTGGGATTGAAGTAAATTCTTTAACTTGTTGTAAGCTAAACTCGTAGATCTGCACAAGGTCCAAACTAATATCACTTGCAATTAATGCGTTGTACTTCCAAAAGGATTAATGGTGAAGTGGGGTCATTCCACAGTTCCAACAAGATAAAACGAGGCTAAATTAACACTATTCAAATGTTTATGGCTAAATTGACCGCCGTACAATTGATTTAGGATTTTTCGGACAATTATCTCGTGGATCATCCAATTTCCTTTATTTTCTTTTTTCTTGTCATCATCAATCCTGTCATCACCCAGTCTAAGAGTGTTAATTAAAAATAACGCGAGGTTTTTTGGCAATCAAGAAATAAGTCAATTTTTTTAGAGTAATTTCACTTTCCCTACGAGTCTAGTACAAGTTTTCCCCTAATTTTTGGTAGTTGTGATCCTCCGCCATCAAGATGGATTAAATTGAATATTAATGGGAGGTAACTCAGGACTTACAGCTGTTAGGGTTTATTAAGAAACGGATTGGGTGACTAGCTTGGTGGGCTACCACCTTCGTTGGAAATGTTCATCATCACAAGTAGAACTTTGGGTATAGTGGTTGGGACTCAACTTTTGAAGACAAGGTTTTCACTAGGCTGACTGGTTCCAGAGTGGGTGAATTCCATCCTGAAATCAGGCATCATCTACAAAGAACTGGTTGCACAAAATGGAATCGAGAACCACTGCTATGGAACCGGTCTTTTCGTCGGTGATCCAGGAGGCCGAGATGCCACGATCCCGGTGGTGGCGCTCATGGGCTCGAGCATGCCCTAGGAGTGTTACAACTTACAAGAAGATCATGTGCCTAATTCGTGCGAACAGACTCGGTGCAGTTTTTGTACCTCTCTCTACTATGGTCATAAAGACTTTCTTGCTTGAGCGTAAGATGTAAGGCCACGAATATGGCACACCCAATGAACGTCTAACTGGAATGAGAAACGCTACACTATAAGGGAAAGATTGGTGTGTACCTTGATCAGAATTCGTTGAAAAACTTGTGCGGAACATCGACGAATCAAGACTCGAGCGCTTCCCCTCTATCCCCTCTCGTTAACGTTGACCGATGACAACCACCCTTCTAAATGAACAGGTACGTTAAAAAATTCTGGGCTTAAATGTGCTATAAGTGTCAAAAGTTGTGTATGATGCTCACTTTAATGCCAAAACTTTTAAAACAATCACTTAAGTGCCAATTTTTTTTGAAAAATGATCACTTAAGTGCCAAAACTTTCAAAACGATCACTTAAGTACCAATTTTTTTTTAAAAAATAATCACTTAAGTGCCAAAATTTTTGGAAAAGACTCACTTTAATGTCAACTCCGGCGAGCTATGTTAGTTCAAATATTAATACAAAAAAAAGCCACGTCAGGTTTCCGACGAGCCACATTAGCTTAAATTGGAGTTGGCCCTAAAGTGGTCTTTTTTTAAAAAGCTGGCATTTAAGTGATCATTTTTTAAAAAAGTTGGCACTTAAGTGATCGATTTGAAAGTCTTGACACTAAAGTGAGCGTCGTACACAAGTTGTGGCACTTATAGTGTACTTTAGCCGAAATTCTGAGAGTGTGGATTAGAGGAGGGGACTTGAACTTTTATATAGAGTTTCAGCACGGACCTTCTTATTACAAGTTGTGCCTCTTCGGCCTACACTAAGCTAACCCATATTATAATTAGTTGAGAATATATGAATCATACTTTAATAGACCAGCCTATACTTAAATTTCAATTAATGTAGACCACACTGTAACATTCTCTCACTTGGGCTATATTAATTAAAACTATACTATATTTACATAACTTTATGTTGGTCTTGTGATTATTCTTATTAGTCAATCTGATCCCATAAAGTTTTAAACACCGAATCATGGCGGTAACTGCATCAACAGACACAGAGCCTTCCATGATCACAAATGTTTTTAACTCTACTAATATGGATTCAATATGGTAATATAACAAAATGACAACACCTCACATAATTGTGATTCATTATGTGTCATCTCCTTTGTCAGTCACGTTCTCTATCCTTATATGTCAAGAAACTTGATGTGCCACTAGAGAATATTCTTTATGGTTGAACCTACATATTTGTCCTTATAGTTAAATTTACTTTATGTTTAATAAGATATATACTCAAGACTAATAACTTAATGCCCCTAGCCTTAACTCAAGGGTTACACATACCTTGAGATTCTCACTATATATATATATATATATATATATATATATATATATATATATATATGTATTCAACATCAACTCATTCATAAATACTTTATTGCATGCAAAAGAGTTGATCCATATCAAACATTGTTACTAAATGTAACAAACACAATTATAAACAATATTAGAGCAAAATAAAATGGCTCACACTGAATAATAGCATCCCATGATGCTTTTTTGCCCATGCTTATGACATGTCATTCAAATACATGAGGGTGAAGATTTTTTTGTAGTGGGTTAGCAATTATATCATCTATGAAAATATGCTCTACTTTAATATCACCATTCTCAACTATTTCCTTTGTGGTAAAAAACTTGACTGCTAGATACTTAGATCCCTTAAGACCTCCGTTGTTTTTAACAAACAATACTGCATAGCTATTGTCACAATACAATTGTATAGGTCCCCACAAAACCAAATACAACCAACTCCCTAATGAGGTTTCTAAGCCATATAGCATGAGTAGCAGCCGAAACTCATGCTATAAACTCCATTTGTATGGTAAAGGTTAATCTAGATTTCTTTTTCTTACTTTTCCATGATATTGCACCTCCCGCTAATATAAGGATGATTGTCATCCTGACACCTAAGTAAGCCTGCATTCGAATACCTTTCTAATTGCAAGTCCTCAATATGTTTATAAATCAGCATATGATCCTTTTATCCTCTTTAAATACCTGAAAACTTTCTTGGTAGTAATCCAAAGATCATGTTCTAGATTTGATTGAAAATTGCCTAGAAGTCCAATTACAAACACAATGTCTAGTCAAGTGAAAACTTAAGCATACATGATGCTTCCAAGCGCACTAGCATAGGGTATTGGGCTTTTTAAACAATCATATGAGGACACTGTAACAAATTTAGCTTATTACCCTTAATGATAGAAGCAATTCCTATATATGTTCAACTTATGTTCTTTATGTCAAGAACAAAAGATGCCTTATCTAGGTTCTTTAAGTCAAAATGCTTTGACAACATCTGCTTAGACTTATGTAGTAATCCAATATTACTCCTCACATGCAAGATATTATCTACATAAAGTACTAGGAAGATCATATTCCTCCCACTGACCTTGCAGTATATAAACTAATCCTCTTTATTCTCGACATAACCGTATGAAGTTATAACACTATGAAACTTCAAGTACCATTGTCGAGAAGCTTTCTTGAGACCATAAATAGACTTTTCAGTCTATACAAAAGCTTACTCGAATCACCAGCTACAAAACCTTCGAGTTATGCCACATTCAGAAAGGCAATTTTAATGTTCATTTGGTATATCCATAACAAAATGAGCTACTAACGCCATGATCACTCTAAAAGAATTCTTAGAGGATACTAGAAAGAAAATTCCTCACAGCCCACTCATTCTCTCTAAGTGAAACATTTAGCTATCAGTCTGGCTTTTAAACTTCTCAATTTTTCTTTGGAATTCATTTTATTCTCATACACCCATTCGCAACCAATGAGCTTGTGACCTTCAAGCAATTCAACAAACTCCCAAATACCATCATACTTCATAGATTACATCTCATCTTTTATCATATCCAACCATAGATCTAATTGAAGACAACAAACAGTATCTGTATCAGTCACTAGATCAATTAACAAGTCAATATAGAAGTCATGCTATCCTAGATAGACTATATAGCACGGTAGAATGACCAATCGTCTCTGCCCGATAGATCTTCTAAGTGGAGCTATTACAACTTCATCATGCACATGTTGGGCTTGCGAAATTTCATTAGAATCTATCTTAACAATAGAGTTCTGAACCCCAACAGAATCAATTTATGATGTGGGAGGCTTCACGATCTTCTTGAATAGGCAAAGAAAATGACACGGTAGTCCTCACCATATCGATATCCTCAATAGTCTATGAGTAGCTATCTTATTCGACCACATCAAATTCTGGAAACTTCATTGTCTATAATTCCACAATTCTTTTGCCTTCATAGGGATTATAAGACCGATACCCACTTCGAATGATTTGGGTAATATACGATGTAATAGTAAGTTATTTCGAAATCCAACTTACTTAATGATGGATTATTACTTCCCCCCAAATCTTAAAATGATTCATCCTATTCTTATGTCTAGACTATAACTCCAAATGAGTCACTGGACTAACATTGGTAGAAACACGGACATAAAGGGTCGCTTTCTAAGCATTACCTCACCGCAAACCAAGTAAATTGGTTTATACCAAACGTACTCCTCGTCATAACATAAGAGTGCGATTGCGCCTTTTGGCCACCCATTTTGTTTCAGGACTCATAAGCATAGTAAATAATGCTACTACCCCAGAATCCTCCAAGTATTTGGCGAACGACCCCTTATACTATCCAGCATTACCATGCCTACCAAAATACTCACCAATTCAGTCATATCTGACAACAATTATGATTTTTCTCAGCCGTTTTTCGACTTCAATCCAAAAAAACTTGAACTCATCAGGCTATTCAGTCTTTTTCTTAATCAAGAACAGATAACAATATTGGAAATAGTTGTCAATAAATATGAAGAAATAAAATTTCTACACCAAGTTGTCATATAGTGTCCGTTGATATCGGTGTGAATGACCTCCAATAGGTTAGAACTACAAATTGAAGGTTTCTTTCTTATTTTAGTCATCTTATCCCTATAACAGTTTACGCAAGTCTTTAGGTCACATTTCAGATTAGACAGGAAGTCAGCCTTTATTTGTCTTTCCACTCTTTCCTTAGAGATGTTACCAAAACGTTTATGCCACAATGCATCAGACTATTTCTAAGTTAGAAGCCTTTTGGAATTAACCTTTTCAACCTTATAAGCAACGTATATATCATTGGGAGTTAAGTCCAAAATGTACAATGCATTGGACACATTGCTACACCCAACCTTATTTGAATTAAAGAATATAGAAAAATTATTATTCCTTATTTCAAAAGAGTAACCACACATGTCCAAACGTATTACGAAAATTAAGCTCCGTCTAAAGGAAGATACATAAATATGTTCCTTAATGTCATTAAAATGACACCTCCCATAAAACTCACTGTCGACTTTATTGTTGTTTCCTATAGTGAGTACTAATTCATCCTAATTTGGCTTTCTACGATTCATGAATCTCTGTATGGTGAAAGCTACATTATTGGTTGCACCGCTATTTAGCCTCAATGAACTAAATGGAGCTTGCTTATAGATTGGATTCACAAATCAATGCCAAAGAATCATTGCAATTATGTTCACGATTGAATAACTAAGTGTTAAATATGTCTTCTTTATGTATGTGACATTTCTTCTTACAAAAGAAGCAGCGATCACCATCCTACATAAAAGGATGCTATCTTAAGACCCAAACAGTCATAATGACTAGTAGTTTGATGATTTCTTTCATGAGTATGATTTTCAACCTCTTATTTTGCTGGTCTACCATCCTTATGACATAATTTATAGACCATAACCATCACAACACATGTTGAAAAAAAATCCTTGCATATGTATCCCAATCTCAACATTAAACAAGACACAGTTTCCAATCTACAAGACTTCCATCATTTGTCTAGCAGTGCAGTTAGCTGGCAAAACACTTTTCAAGTATCCCTTAATGGATTGCTTCATAGATAAAAGGCAAATCTGATTGCTCTTTCCCCAAGCCACAAAATGCGCTTTCTGGGGTTCCAAAATGATCTCAATGAGATCGGCTGGCTAATTCTTAATAAGAGCAATGTGATAATCTACCAGCTTCATTCAAAACAGAAAATCCTCTACTTATTTTTTAATGATTGAACTAGCATGAACCTCAATCCTAATGAAGTTGCTTATTATAGAGAACATAACTAATTGAAACAAGCAATGTATATAATCAACATTGTGCAAGCACTATATAACTCGAAACCGGATAAGTACACATCACGTGGGTTACATGCATCATCATGTAGTCACCTTTTGGCAGAATACATGACATGTAATTGTAGAATCTCCATGTAACAGTGGCCATGATAACATATTTCAATCTATATGAATCACTACCTTTGCATGTATGAGCTACTAGGAATTAGTCACTCCTTAACCATATGCTGCACATGTAACCCTCGATGAACAGATAATGTGTAACTTGAGATCGAATAAGTATACATCTTGAGAGTTACATGCATCATCACGTAATCATCTTTGGGCAGGATACATGACTCGCAGTTGTATACTCTCAACATAACAATGGCTATGAGAATATATACCAACCTTCGTAAACTCACTATCTTGGGTGCGGGTCAATGGACGGATCAAATCGATTTCTGATTGGGTTAACTGGGTCGGATTATACCCGACCACGAGTTGCTCATGTCAATTGTCGAGTTTTTTCGCGCCTAAGGCTCGTGAAACCCACGCACACGACCATTGTCGGTGCATGGTGGCTAGTGCACTGCCTCCCTGCGGTATTCGGCGGCGGTCAACCAATCTAAATACTCGTATTCTCAAGCCCTATCTGTATACGTGGTCAAAATTAAATTTCACAAAACAAACAAGACCAAAAATAGGCATGAACCGTATATTCACCGATGATAGTCATCGCTGACTCTGCCGCGGAGCATGGGGACACATGCGAAGGTTCCTGGCCTCTGCTGGTGGGGTGCTACCACTCATTTTTTTCATATCAATGAGATAAATTCGAATATATAATCAAATATAATTTTCATCGAACGAAACTAACAAAAATATGTCAGAAGAGAATGTGTGTTGGTTCTTAGTTAGGGGACTTTAATACCAAATGTAAGGCCACGAATGTGGCGCGCCCAATGATCGTCTAACCAAAATGAGAAACACTACACTATAAGGGGAAAGAATGGCATGTACCTTGATCAGAATTCGTTGGAAAACTAACGAGGAACATCGACGAATCGAGACTCGAGCTTTTCTCTTATATTCCCTCTCGTTAACGCTGGCCGATGAGATAACCACCCTTCTAACTAAAAAGATACGTTTAGTAATTCTGAGAGTTGGGTTAGAGAGGGGGGGGGGGGGACTTGAGCCTTTATACAGAGTTTCGGCGCGAACCCTCTCATCACGGATCGTACCTCTTCGGCCTACATTAAGCCACCCCATATTATTGCTAATTAAGGATATATGTATCATATTTTAATGGACCAACCTATACTTTAATTTCAATTAATGTAGATCACACTAGTATAAATCTAACAGAAGAAGCTCATTACTGTAAAAGACCGGCTGTGTATCACTTATGCCGCTTCATCTGTCCCAAAGATTGAAGCTGTGTATGCAATTTTACGTTTCGATAAACCACATGATTCATTCCTGTTTGGTTTTTGATTTATCCAAATGATTAGTTCATTTGGTAAATATTACTAGGATTGCTGCATTTATGAGGATTGATGCGCTGCATATGGGAGATCATTCTTTCTTTTATTTGAACGTTGGAAAAAAGTAAAATCATTTCAAACTCCTGGCATTTTATTTTGTTTATGGAGTTCCCAGTGTGCTAAATGATTGTGTCATAAGCATTTTCTTTTCTATATGTATCAGTTCAGTCTGGGTGGATGGGTGGACGGTTCTATACTTGGAACCGAGAACCGGACCAACCCCCATGGGAACTGGCAGTTTTAGGTCTGTTCGGTCCGATTTTGTGCAGCTTCCAGCTCTTTTGCACACCTCTAATTTTCAAAAGATCATCATTGAGAATGACTCTACTAATCATGTTATTCTAGAACTGATGATTGATGGTCCTAATCCTGCCTTGCTTGAGGCTCTCTTTGAGTTCAAAAGTGAAATACAATTTTGGAGAAGAAAATTGTCCTATTGACTGGCTTGCTAATGTTGGAATCAATAAACACTTGAACATTGAATTTTTCACTGCCTCTTAAGAAATTAATGTATTATTAGATGATAAAAGAGGGATAGTAGTATTACACGTTAATTTTGAGGAAATTACCAAAAAAATCTTAAACATATTACAATTATTTCAATACTTAGTCCTAATTTTTTTTATCAATCCAGTCCTAAATCTTTTGCATTTGTGCCAATTCAGTCCTTTCGGCCAATTTTGGGCTGCGATGTGGCAATTTTTAATAATATTTTAATAATATTTTGAAATTTTTAATAATTTTTTCTTTTATTTTTATTTTTATTTTTTTCCTTACACTTTAGGGCTGGCAATGGTCATTGGTTAACCCTCGCCGGCATTGTGAGGCCGCGATGCCTTCGCCAAATCTGACCACGTGTCACAAGCCCTAAAGTTCATGGGGGAAAAAAGAAAAGAAAATAAAAAAATATATTAAAATATTCAAAAAATATTTGAAAATTGCCATGTTAGCGCGGCGTTGGCGCTGGCGCTGGCAAGCCAAAGTTGGTCGGAAAGACTGAATTGGCACAAATACGAAAGGTTTATGACTGAATTGGCACAATTGTAATAAGTTTATGACTTTTCTTTTATAATTTCCCCTTTAATTTTTTTAGTTGATTTTAGCCTTTTTCTCATATACACAAAAAAAAAACATGAGCTTTTACATCATGATATTAATCGATAATCTATTCATTAGCAAAAAGGAAGTAGTGCTTCTGAATCATACAATCTTGGGAAAATTTCAAATAAGGGTTCCAAGTGCTCATAATTTTTCAAATAAGGGTCTGAAGTTGATCTTTGTTGACACCTAAATTTTAATTTTTAGAAATTCATCTATTTAATAAAAATGAGAATTAGTCTTAGCTCTCACAAAAAAATAAATAAATTCTCACGCATTGCATATTTATTTTCTGTCATACATTTGCATTTAGTCGAATGTGGGTCAATTGAGCTTAATTTGACAGGTGACTAGACCGAACTCAGTTCAGGATTTTTCTAGAGCAGTAGGGGGTGCCGAGTTTTATATGGGCCAGTTGGATTAATTTCCATGCTTAATTTAGTCCATTCAAGCATTTTAATTAACACTTTCGATTAAATGTCCATAAATTAGAAAAGCCTTAACCATATCCCAATCTGGGTCCATTACTGCAACTCAAGCCCACAAGCAAGGCTTTCGAACCAGCTTCGTTTCTTTGCCGTTCTCGACATCTCAATCTGCATCAAAACATCCACACTTCATCCGGCCAGCTGCTCCCTGAGCCACGACACTAAGCTAGTCCCGAAGCGAGATTGAGAGGAAGACAAGACGAAATTCATGAAGAGGAGGTGATCTACGCCTCACTTAGACAATTCACGTCCAAGTCTAAGTTGATTCATGGGGATGCAGTGGGAGGTCAGTCTATATTCATGAGTTTCTTTTATCTTTCCTTCCTGACCACATAACCATAACATCAACCCACTGAGAGTCTCGACTAGCAAAAGCAATCGAGAATAACCACTGCAGAGATTTAGCCCTAGATCTTCATCAGAAGTGCCTACGCTGCTGTCCCAAGGAATCGCAAGCACCAACGTGAGCATTAAACGTTGTCCATGAACTCCCTTGCAATAATCGCTGGTCTTCAATGTTGATCCCCATAATTGGTGTCTGGTGAAGCTAAAGAAACGTCAAACCAATCGGACCTATCCATCAGAAGGAGTTCACGTGGTTGAATGATTTTTCTGAGTCCTCATGGACAATCATACCGAAGGGCCTGTATTTCGCTGAATTGCAACTTGCTATATTCTCATCATGGGCGGTCTTTTGTCTTTGGTCCGGTTCATTTATTTTTGCAGGGGATTTGTGTCATCCTTGAAGAATGAGCAGCTTTCTCCAATAAGCCTTTGCCGAGAAGGTCGTGCTCCCGCGGGAACAGCCCAGGGCTGATCATGCGGAGAACATCCCCTGATTATCCACTAAGAGAATTGCAAGCTATATAAAAAATTTTGATATAGTGAGCGTTCGGAAGCTCTCATCCCTGTGTCCAGCAGCCCTGCCGATCAGCCCTGCTTACCGCCTATCAGCCATGCTTGCTGCCGACGGCAACCGGAGTTGATGTTCATCAAACCGAGCAGCTGTCCAGCCCTTCGGTGCTATTGATCCAGCCTCATTTGAGAGCTATTTGGCTTGGTTTATAATTACTAATTGTTGACTAACTTGTGCGCTATTTGGTGCTAGAATCCCTTGAGATTTAGAACTCAATTCGGGCTTGAACAGTGGCTATTTTGGGCGAAAATCACGGCTCAAGTGCTTGCTGGAAAATCTGCTTGGAAAAGGTAGTCATTTTTAAACTTTGATGGATCATGCATACTTATTTACTTGATAACTTGCATGTTTGTTTTAGGCTCCCTTAAACACTCATGATTTTGCAATTAAAGATCAAAACTCAAGCTTTTCTATGCTAGAACCGAAAATTGATCTGTCATGGTGCAAAATTCTGATATTTTTTTTTTTTTGTAAACTTAGCTTGATCATGAAATTGCATGAATCTGATTAAATTTTCTGATAATAGATGTGATTAGCTGGAAATATCCTTTCTCAAAAAACTTGTTCGACAATTTCTAAGATTAAGATATGTAAAAAATAGAAAAGATTGGATTTTTGGTGAGTTGAATCCACGTGCCCACTTGGCTGAATTGCTCTATGCTCATGTTGATCCGTGCTTTGAATTTATTAGTCAATTGATATTATCTATGGATCTTTGACATTATCTCTATGTATGGATGAGGTTTATTAGCCTGAACTTTATTTACTGTTTGAGAATATCGCCGGATTCATTGTGGATAGCCTTTGGCTTCAAATCTTTATCTCTGACATGCAAGTTAAACTTGATTGCTTACCTAACAAATATCTTATCTTATTCCTTGTGATTTTTATGAGCATATTCGATTAGAGATAAGATTCGATTTGAATTTGACTGGATATTTATCCAATTTTAAGAATTATTTGAAATTAATTTTTCCAAACCTAAAGATAATTTTCTCAAATCAAATTGGATAAGATTTTTGATGAGCAAAGGTGGATTCCCAATTTCATCTTTTCGGCCACCCCTATCATATTTTTTTCGAAATTTCAAACTTAATTGACTCATCTTTATTTTATTATTTTTATTTTTTGTCATGTTTGTTTGTTTTTACTTGTAATAAAATATGCACATTTTTAAATAAACATGCCCATAACATATGCTCCCCTCGTGCCTAGACCCTTCGAAAAATTAAATTGCACGCCTTGGCCATGATCTCATGGAATGGGATGTAAGGCTTCATGTTCTTTCCCTTTGGCAAAAGGGACGTTGTCGTCTTATATCTTTATCCGCATACTGGCTCGAATCTTTGAGGATATAGCGGATAAAAATTATTTTCTGATCCAGATCTTTGGGAATGAATGAATTTCTTCAGAACGATTCGGAATTAAGGTATTTTATGGGCATTTTTGTTTAATCTTGTTCAAGTTTTTGTCTGCTTTTTGAGTGATTCTTTTTTCTTGCGTTAATTCAAAAACCCAAAAAAATAAAGTCATTTTTTATCACATAGTTTCAAGTCACATTTTTTCTAAAATCAATCAATTCATATCGATCAATGGAAATGTTTTTCATGATATTGGTACCAAAAGGGCATTAATTTTTCAAATTAATGTAACCAAGTCCCCGAACTCAATTTCTCTAGTTCGTAGAGATAAAATAGTTCTCCCTCTATTTTATGTATGTTTCTAATTGCGACGCCCTGGAAATTTGACTCTGGTCAATAAAAGGGATTAAATTAAATTTAAGTCCATAAAATATTTTGGATCGTAAGGACTGAAGAGATTGTAATGGGACGAGTTCTGAAGCTTCAGTCGGTATAGATTAGGTTTCGAATTCTTAATCGCTGCGAATTAGGATTTCAATCCTTGCGTTCGAGCCTAATGCTGATCGAGCCTAGCTTGTGAAATTACCAAAAATACCCTATGTTCAGCGTACCAAATTTTATTTCAATCCCGATTTACCAAATGATCATTTTTCTCTTGGATATTTTGCATAAGAGACAAGAAAAATTAAATCCATGTAGGACCCTTAGTCAACTCATCTTTCTCCCTTTCCCATCACCCGCCTACTCCTCTCCCCCTTTCTCTCTCTCTTCCTCACATGTGTTCTCTCTTCTCTCTCTCTGCTCTTTCTCTTTCCCTCTTGGAAGAACAACCGGTCGAACCTCCTCATTCCTCCTCCTCCCTGATTGTCTTGCTCGGCCATCGGCCCCAAGGTCTTGCAGCTACCCTCAACAACTCCTTGTCATCGCTCCGCCGCTTCCTCAGCCGGCGTCGGGCCGTCGAACGGCCGCGAGAAGCCCCAGACCCGATCTGCCCTGTTTTCACGTCCGGGGGCTGTTTGAACTGCAGCGGTTGCCCGCGGCCACTTCAGCCGCCACACCGTCACCCTTCGGTCTCCTCACCATCACCCCGACCAGACCTCACCGGCCGTCAAACTCCGGAACCACCATAGACATCGCCGAGAGTCGCGAGCTTTATTTTGGATATGGTTTGAGTTTACTTCGAACCCAGCTAGATCCGCCGTCACTGTCGCGTACCACCGCCTCTGCCGACCGCCTTAGACCCCTCTCTCAATCCTCGAAGCTCATGGGAAGTCGCCGTTGCCTGTGGAGCCCGAAACGACCTCGGATCTTCCCTTCCATGTTCTGTGTTGGGTCTCATATTTCCGGCCCGAGCTGCTGCTCGCGACTATTTCGCCTCCTCGCCCCGCCCTCCGCCACTGTCGACACCACCCTCAGCCTCCTTGACACCTCTCCGGGCTAGACCAACTCATTCCCCAGCCTCGAACCACCTTAAAACCCCTCAAATAGTCCTCGTAGCTGGCTGTCCTATGCCCCCGATGCCGTCCCCCGTTCTGTTCACCGCTGACAGTGAGTTTTTCGGCCACCGGAGAGGTCCGGCTGCTGTCCTCGAGTCTTGTGCCATCGTTTCGGTGTTTCGCTGCCTCTTAGGAACCCTTTGGACGAGTTTCGGAGCTCGAGGAACCCGAGAACTCGAGTTAGCCGTGAGATCGCCGAGAATCGCCGTCGTCGTTGAAGCTCGACTTGTAGTCGCCTTTGTGCCCGAGCTAGCCAATTGTGAATTGACCCTAATCATTGGTTAGTGCGCTAATTGCGCCTAGGATTAGTCAATTAGTAGATTAGGGAATTTAAGTACGCGATCAAGGTCGGTTTAGATAGAAATTGGGTTTAGGTTATATGGCCGCGATTGATTAGGTTAGTCGGATTAGTTAAGGTCGTCTGTGGCTAATTGGAGTTAGACTGAATTGATTGATTGATTGACTGTATGTTGTGGTTCGACCGCGAGTGAGCGACAGGTTAGAAACGAGCAAGCGATCGACGTTCCAAATGGAATCGATTAATAACGAACATTGCATGAATTGAGCTTGATGTTGCTTAATCGGATTTGATTGCTCGTGATTGAGTTAATGACCTTATTGATTTGGTCGTCTCGCTGAAATGTTTGATTGACTGTCTAAAATGTCCACTGATTGATTGAGCGTTCATTTGGAGGTTAATTACCTCGTTTGTAATTGTGGTGAGTAGTGGATAGTCTGCATACGCATATGACCGAGTGCGAAATCAAAAGACATATTTTAGCATGAAAATGGCCATGGGCCAAGTCTTTGAGCATGTCTGTATGAGCATCCGTCCTTAACCGAAGATAATAAAATATGTTGATTGTTAGATGTGTATTGTATGGTCATATGAGGGAACGATAATGCTTTGCCTAGCAAGTTCATACTATACAAATCGTATAGAACCACAAGACTTGCCAGAAGCACGACAATTCTGATCCAGTGCCAGCTAGTACGGATTCAGAGTTGGTTGGATGCCGGTCGCACCCTGTGATGGACCGACACCCCGTATAGGGATGCCTACCTCCATGCTGTGCAACGGGTGCACTGGATACACCACTTTTAGTAGCCTTTGCCGAGAGAAAATGAACGTAGCCCAGTCCTGCCAATAGAACGCTGGATCGCACTGATGTGCTGGATCGCGTTATTTGTGAGAGTCAAATCACGCCAATCGCGTGGATCTTCTCATGTGCCATTGGCATGATCATCGTTAATAAAATGGACTTGTGTGGTGCCTTGTGCATACTTGTGGATGTGATGTTATATTGAGTGATGGACTTATATGACTGCTGAGTCGAGTCAAGCATTGCATTATGTATGGCTGTAGGCTAGTAAGTGTGCATGTGGATGATTATCATATTACGATTGTGATTGGCTGTTATACGTGCCTACGTGACCTTGTGAGCCTTCTGTTAGGATGCCCTGACGAATCAGTTTCGTAACCGAGCTTAGGCTTGATTCACTGAGATTTATTCTCACCCCGTCGAGGGATAAAATTTTCAAGTCCCAAGTGATGAAGCCTCGTGGACGCCAAGGTTTGGCTTTTGGAGTAGTCATTTGGAGTAGATGAAAAGTTAACCTTACCTGAACGAGTAACCTTTTGAGATCTTAGTAAGTCGCTTCGAAGTGTGGGGTTATTTATGTCAGTTGTAGCTCAGTAGGTTTAAGACACATTTGCTTATGATTAATATTTTGTAACTGTCTTTTGTGAATGACTGTTGTGGTTTCCTACTTTTCTGTCCCATGACGATTTGTTGTCAGGGAGTTAACACATTTTTCGCATACGTAAGTAAGCGATAGATCAATAGTGTGCATGGGATGCTTTCTCTATGACCTAGTGGCGATTTGGCAAGGGATGTCGGGGGTTCGAGAGTCGGGGCGTGACATCCCCGCCCAATGTGGTATCAGAGCAAGGTCAGCCTGATCCATTTGGTCATTGGCCTGGAGTAATAAGAAGCGTTGGGATTTGGGATAGTTAGTAGGACTTTAACCGTTGTGCATGTGATTGCTATCCGTGCCTTTAAGTTGTTGAGTTGTGCGCACGTGTTCATTACTCAAGTTTTAAAACTGTATGCCTGAGCTTGCACTGGTATTGCGTTGGAGTGGGCAAGACCCCGTATAGTACCTGTCGGGAGTGTAGATTGTTAAAATGTTTGGGTGAAGTTTGGAATCGTTGGGAACAGTCTTTAGGATCTCGACGCCACTAAAGGATAAGGTAGTGCCTGTTGAAGGATTTTTTTAGAATAAGTTGATTATAAGCTATCAAAAGAGGGGGATATGTTTGATCATGCTGGCGATGTGTAACCTTGATGTTGTTATGGGCATGAATTGCCTTAGAGTCTTGATGGATGTTGTTACGAGACGTTGAGGCTTAACCCGTCAGATTGGTTAGTTTTGAGGTTGATGATAATCGAGGAGGAGCTCCTACTTGGTTGATTTTATTGCCTAAGGCGACTTGTCTACTGGCGAGTGGTTGTTAAAATTATCTGCAGTCCGTGATTGATGTGTTAGCTAAGGAACCTAGGATGAGAGATATCGCATTCACGTATGAACTTTCTGATGTCTTTCTTTAAGGGTTGCGGCTAAAAAGGGAAGAAATAGAGTGGTGGTGGAGTTGTCCTCTAAAATGAATTTGGTCTTTAAGGCACCATGTGAGATGATTTTGTCAGAGCTTAAGAACTTTAAAATGCAGAAGTGTGAGTTGTTGGATAAAGGATTAATCTATCCTAGTTGTCGCTATGAGAGGTGCATGTGTATTCGTTGGGAAAGAGGATGATCATTGAAGTTATGCATCGATTGCAGGTAACTCAGCTAGGCGGCGAGGAAGAACCAATACCCCCTGCCGAGGTTAGATGAATTGTTTGACCAGCTACAAGGAGTTTCGGTACCCCCTAGGATCGATCTATGGATGAGATATCATCAGTTGAGGATTAGGAAGGAGAATATGTCGAGAACGATATTAAGGACGCGTTAAAGGCTCTAAGAGCTTACCATGATGTCGTTTGGTCGGACGTATGCACATGTTTCTTTTAATATATCCGATGATTAGTGTACTCGAGAAGGGTATTGGGATCGATTGGTGATGGCATCCCTAAGCGACATCCTGCCATACTTGAGGAATTTGGAAGACTGTGAGTAGTATTTGAGGATTGTATCGAGGATCTATAGAAAGTATAAGTGATTGTTAAGTTCGACACATGTGAGTTTTGATTAACTCGTATAGTTCGAGTAGGGCGAGTGACTTCGAGTGATAGAATTTCAGTGAGCGCGGCCAAAATCGAGACAATAATAGATTGACCAAGACCGTTGATAATGACAGGCGTTCGAAGCTTCTTAAGTTTGGCGAGTTATAGAGGTTTTTTGAAAGGAAGTTATTGATGGACTAGACTCATCAATACATTTTTGCAATGAGGCGACTTGTATTAGTGGATTGTGTAAGCTAAAATTATGTGATATGCTAATGATTTGATCTTGACTTTCGTTGTTGGACCTAAGTGGTGATGCGATTGATACTTGCAAGGAAGTGAGCGAGGATTAAGGAATTGATCTTTAAGATGTAATGGCACCTCGGGAAGTCGTAAGATTCGAACTGATAAGAACTGATGTGAAGGCAGGTAATAGGTGCTGAGTGACGAGGAAAAATCTTCGACTACACGTGCTTTAAAGATATTGCGAAGGTTGGGTCATACCTCTGAACCTTGATCGGAGAAGCCTTGCAGTATGACAATGGCAGTTTTGTAATGACTTGAAACCGTATGATTCAGTCAACTTGTGAGCTGTAAGTTGTGGTAAAGTGTACACTGCTTGAGGAGTGTAATTAATGAAACCTTAGACATGTGCATGGAAAGAGGACGGTGAAGACGAACAAGGAAAGTTCGTAATGGCAATTTAAAGGTGGACGACACGGTAGGGTCGCCAGTTGGATGCATTGACTATCGAGATTGACGATACCCCAGAATAAGATTAAGATTGCGAGATGTGGCATTTAAGGATGACTAGTTATCAGAGTGTGCATTGGAAGCATAGTTGGGCTACAAGATTTCTTGGAATAATGACCGTAGGGTCTTGCTTTTGATAAAATAGAAAACCGATCGGAACTCACCACAGTAGTTTCAGTGTTAGTCCGGATAGCTTGAGGAGGCACCAAGGTTTGAAGCAAAGTTATTAAAGGACGGATAAGAAGGTTGGTATGGCCAAGCAAATGGCAAAGAATTAGCGTGCTGATAAGTCAAAGCGCAACATTACAAGCCTAGTGGGTTGCTGTTGTCGTTGGGGATTCTAAAGTAAAGGTGGGAGAAAATCACAATGGACTTGTGATGAAACTTCCAAGAAGTCAAGGGATAAATGAATCAGTTTAGAGTGTAGCAAGCAGATTAATTATGCATGTTCAGGTTATAACAGTGTGAAGAGATTCAGCTTGATATGAGTGTGATACCCAATACCTATAACCGACCCAAGCTTAAGACTCAGACTACTCGCGAACAACGACCAAGAGTTGATGAAGTCACCGAGAGCTTAGAGGTCGCCCTCGACGTGGATGATGGCCTGACTTGCCAGTCAGTTGTGCTATTAATTGAGGTTCGACCGTGTGGCAATCTTAATCAAGCATGGATCGAGTTGGGTTGATCTCGCTCAGCTGTAAGTCAACCATAGGATCACCCTGAAGTCGACCAGGGATCGATTCGTGGCATGATTTGCGAGCTGGCATTGACCGATAAACGAGTTGGCTATGTACCCAGTGAAGGACGATTTGTACTAAAACCCTTTACCAATCGCGCACTAGTCAAAGGGCTGATCACCCTGAGTCTGTGACGTGTTGTTTGAGGAATGTGGGTCGGGTTGAACCAATCCTACATCAATTTGAGTTGGTCATGAGAGGTGATCTCGATAGTGTTCGATTGTACCATCGGTCTAGGATCATGTGATTCCAACCCTAAATCGAGATATTTGAGGTGGTCCTCAACTCGCTAGTCGCTTGTGAGCTGACCATGTTCAACAGAATGGACGGTCCGACCTTTAGTTTGATTTGGCGCTTAAGTCCGGCGATTCTTCAGATGTTTAAAGAGTTGACAAGTGGTGATTCTAAACCTCAAAACGTTGACCAGAACAATCAATCAAATATTGATGATTACATAATCGATCGAGGAAGAGGCGAATCATTAGTGGACCTTCTCCATATAAGCAGAATGCCCAAATTGCCATTAGTGTTAGTCGTGATTGACATCTATGGAACAAGAGGAGAAGCAGCGTTAAACTTTGCTCATTGAAATTTAAGAGATGGTCAATCGATCCGTGGGATTGGATAATTTATGTAGTTACTATGACAACCAGATTTAACAGTAAGTTTAGATAGTCACAAGTTGAGTTGAATCTTTGGAGTTGGATGGTTCAACCTGTTAAACGAATTGTGGATATGAAATTGTGGCTGATTGGTAAACAAGGATCGTAAGTTTGAATCTGACTTGTGTTTGATGGTCGCTTTGTGGTCTCGGTGCACTGAGTAGGAGATAAAGATTGATTTGAAGCAAGCATGGTATAAATTTTGGAAAGACGAGACTATAGTTCAGTATGACCTATCATTCGAAGGCAGATGACTAGTCTGAAAGGACAATTCAGGCTTTGGAGGACTTATTGGAAGCATGTGTTTTGGATTTCAAAATTTGTTAGGAGGAACAGTTGCATCTGGTAGAGTTTGCCTACAATAACAGTTACTAGCAGAGCAATAAAATGGCACCTTTTGAGGTATTGTATGGAAAAGCGTGTAGGACGCCTGTCTGTTGGGATGAAGTTGATGAAAGGAGGATCACTGGATCTGAGTTGGTGGAACAATCAATGGAAGTAGTTAAACTGATCAGAGACAGACTGAGGACAGTTTAGAGTCGTCAGAAATGTTATGTCGATAGGAGGCGAAGACCTTTGAAATTTCAGGTGAGCTACCCTGTCTTTTTGAAGATGTCGCCCATGAGAGGGACATCTCGTTTTGGGCAAGAAAGGAAAGCTGAGCCCAAGGTATTTCGGACCTTTCGAGATTTTGGAAAGAATTGGGGATGTAGTGTACCGTCTTGCGTTACCGCCGAGATTTTCTCAAGTGCACAACGTCTTTCACGTGTCGATGTTAGGGAAGTACGAACCTGACCCCACTTATGTACTAAGTTACAAAGAGTTCGAGCTGGATGAGCGAGCATCGGACGTGGAACGCTCAGTCAGGATCGTGAATAGGAAAGAACAAGTGTTCAGAAACAAAATTATCCCGTTGGTCAAGGTAATCTAGCAACACCATGGAACTGAAGGAACTACTTGAGGAAGTTGAGGAATAGATATCCTGATCTGCTTGAAGGGTTGTAGCAGTATTTCAATTTTGAGGAAGAAATTTCTAAGATGGGGAAAGTTGTGACGCCCTAGAAATTCGATTATGGTAAAGTGCTTGAATTCAATGAAAGGAATTAAATTAAATTTTAGTCTATAAAATATTTTGGATAGTAAGGACTGAAGAGACTGTAATTGGACGAGTTTTGAAGCTTCAGTCGGTTTAGATTAGGTTTCGAATTCTTAGTCGCTGCGAATTAGGATTTCAATCCTCGCGTTCGAGCCTAATCCCTACCGAGCCTAGCTTGTGAAATTACCAAAAAATACCATACATTTAGTGTACCAAATTTTATTTCAGTCCTGATTTACCAAATGACCATTTTGCCCTAGGATATTTTGCATAAGAGACAAGAAAAATTAAATCCATGTGGGCCCCTTAGTCAACTCATCTTTCTCCCTTTCTCATCAGCCGCGTACTCCTCTATTCCTTTCTCTCTCTTCCTCACGTCTATTCTCTCTTCTCTCTCTCTGCTCTTTCTCTTTCCCTCTTGGAAGAACAATTGGCCGAACATCCTCCTTCCTCCTCCTCCTTGATTGTCTTGCTTAGACACTGGCACCAAGGACTTGTAGCCACCCTCGACAACTCCTTGTCGTCGCTCCGCCGCCCCTTCAGGGTTAACTTCTAACCCAGCCAGATCCGCCGTTGCCGCCGCGTACCACCGTCTCCGACGACCGCCTTAGACCCCTCCCTCAACCTTCGAAGCTCGTGGGAAGTCGCCGTTGCCTGTGGAACACGAAACGACCTCGGATCTTCCCTCCCTTGTTTTGCACTGGGTCCCCTATTTTTGGCCCGAGCTGCTGCTCGCGGCTGTTTCGTCCCCTTTCGCCGCTGTTGACGCCACCCTCAGCTTCCCCGACACCTCTCCGGGGTAGACCAACTCATTCCCCAGCCTCGAACCACCTTAAAACCCCTTGTTGACACTTAAATTTTGACTATCATTTTTAGTCATTTAATTTTTCATAAAAATCAGGAATTGATTTTAGTTCCTACAAAAAATGATTATTTTTACGTTTATTTTAGCATGCATTACATATTTTCAGACCAACGGCGGGTGGACGTAATGAATGCTATAAGCTTAATTTAGCTAGTTTGAACTAAACGCGTGATGAGGAAAATTCGGTGAAGCTGATTTTGACTCATGAATTTGTTGTCCCTACCAGATAACACAAAAGACGTCATAAGGATTAGCATTTTCAGCTAGTTTTGTCCCCGATATTTGCGGACCACCAACGACGAGCTGTTGTACATCGAAAAGCACTTGGAAAATTTCTCTGATTTTTGCAGGTTGTCGACCATAAGCCCTAGAGGTGTGAAGGTTTGCTCAGCAATACAAGAACTTCCGCATCAAACCGGCCTCGATTTTTATCCTACGCATTAAGGTGACGTCGAACACACTTGTGGGTTAATTCGAGCATGATTTTTGGGCAATTTCCATAATGTTTTGCTGCTGATCACTCGTTGTTTCTGCAATAAATGCATGCTGTTTTTGTTTGAAAATACTTCGTTTTTGCATGTTTTATGTCATCGGTCCTTGTAGAAATTTTCGAGGGATTAAAAGACGAATTTTGGATTGATCTAGCTGCTGTTTTGGTGCTATACTTGAAGTAAAAGATCGAACTTTTTCGGAAATTCAAGACATCACTTTTTTTATCTACACTGTCAAAACCTAATTTTTGTCACTAATTATGGATTTAGCCGATCTGACGTATTGCCATTTAAGTCCGATTCGCTATCTTCAGAAAATCGACCCAAATTGGCAATGCCAACTTTTTTCCAAAAATTAAAAGGGAGATATGGTCTCGATTGTTTTTCCTTATCTTTGTTGATGGATTGTTATTTTGACTTGAATTGTCATATTCTGAAAATTCCTAAAAAAACTTTAGTAAGATATGGTTTCTTAGAAATTCTATCTAATTAAAATTTTTAGGAAGATGAGGTTTCCTAGAAGCCTTATCTCATAAAACTTTACGCAGTTAAGTCAAGATAACAAAATCTTCAAGATATCCGAAAATTTCAAAAGGGAAAGGAGCAAAAATCACATCCAATGCATATCTTGTCATTTTTTAATATCTCATGTAATTTAGGATTGCATATCTTAAAAATCATGCATTATCTTGCACATCATATTTTCAAATATCACCTCATGCATTCCATATTCCCAAATCTCATGCATATTTCATTGCGAAAATAAAGAAAAAAGACAAAAAATTTGCTCATGACCTCGTCATTTTTTTTTTCCGAAAATTACATGCATTGCATTATCATATTTGCATGCACATTATCACATTCGCATATTTCATAATATGCATGTCTATGTCGCTTTTTATTTTTTGTCATGTCATTTTGCATGTCTTTAGTACCATGTTTAGGATATTCATACTAGGCTAGTTTGATTACATGATTAAAATTGCTTAAGCTAAAAAAATTCACATTCTGCATGAGTTTTCGCGTGCATGTAGTTTGCACGTTTAATTTGTCCAATCACATGATAGATTGCATGTTAATTAACCAATCGCATGATAGATTGCATGTTAATTAACCATGATTGATTGTGTCGTCACCTAAGATCTTCGTATGCTTAGACTAATGGCCTTGCGTTATGCCCTGTCGTCATATAATTTTGCATGTCTTAATTAAGTAGTTAATTTTGCATATAGGATGAGATGACCTTAATTTTGCATGTGTTGCATTGCATCTTTTGTTGCTTATTCATTGCATTTATTTTCATTCATGCGTTGCATTTAAAAAGTGAAAATCCAAAAGAAACACCTCATTTGAACTTTAAATTGATTCAATCCGAGTCGTCAATTTAGGACATCTTATATGGAATTAAGGTACCGAAAGGGCATTAGTTTTAATTAACTAGTGTAACCAAGTCCCCGAATCCATAATCTCTGGTTCGTAGGAGTAAAATGGTTCTCCCGCTGTTTTACTTAGGTTTCTAATCGACCTACCCAAAATGATTAGTGGCGACTCCGAACTCTAAATCATTTATAATTAATTTAAGTTGCGATTTGGTAGGGCTTGGGAGAGTCCGTATTAGGTTAGTCCTTAAATTAACCTGATAATCCATTAGCCTAGAATTCATTTAATTTTAGGTCGTGACGCCCCTCAAATAGCCCTCGTAGCTAGCTGTCCCTTGCCCCCGACTCCGTCCCCTGTTCTGTTCGTCGTTGGCAGTGACTGTTCCCGCCACCAGATAGGTTCGGCTGCCATCCTCGAGTCTCGTGCCGTCGTTCCGGTGTTTCGTTGCCTCTTGGGAACCCTTTGGACGAGTTTCGGAGCTCGAGGAACCCGAGAACTCGAGTTAGCCGTGAGATCGCTGAGAATCGCCGTCGTCGTCGCCATTGTCGCTCGACTTGTAGTCCCCTTTGTGCCCGAGCTAGCTAATTGTGAGTTGACTTAATCCTTGGTTAGGGCGCTAATTTGTGCCTAGGATTAGTCAATTATTCGATTATGGAATTTAAGTATGCGATCAAGGCCGATTTAGATAGAAATTGGGTTTAGATTAAATGGCCGCGATCGATTAAGTTAGTCGGATTAGCTTAGGTCGTCTGTGGCTAATTGGGGTTAGACTGAATTGATTGATTGATTGATTGTATGTTGTAGTTCGATTGCGAGTGAGCGATAGGTTAGAAACGAGCGAGCGATTGACGTTTTAAATGGAATCTATTAATAACGGACATTGCACGAATTGAGCTTGATGTTGCTTAATCGGATTTGATTGCTTGTGATTGAGTTAATGACCTTATTGATTTGGTCATCTCGCTGAAATGTCTAATTGACTGTCTAAAATGTCCACTGATTGATTGAGCTTTCATTTGGAGGTTAATTACCTCGTTTGTAATTGTGGTGAGTAGTGGATAGTCTGCATATGCATATGACTGAGTACGAAATCAAAAGACATATTTTAGCATGAAAATAGCCATGGGCCGAGTCTTTGAGCATGTTTGTATGAGCATTCGGCCTTAACCGAAGATAATGAAATGTGTTGATTGCTGGATGTGTATTGTATAGTCATATGAGGGAACGATGATGCTTTGCCTGGCAAGTTCGTTCTGTACCAATCATATACAACCACATGACTAGCCAGAAGAACGACAATTCTGATCCAGTGCTAGCTAGTCCGGATTTAGAGTTGGTCGGATGCCGATCGCAGCTTGTGATGGATCGACACTCCGTATAGGGATGCCTACCGCCGTGCCGTGCAACGGGTGCACTGGATACACCGCTTGTAGTAGCCATTGTCGAGAGAAAATGAACGTAGCCCGGTCCTGCCGGTAGAACGCTGGATCGCACTGGTGTGCTAGGTCGCGTTATTTGTGAGAGTCAAATCATGCCAATCGCATAGATCCTCTCATGTGCCGTTGGCATGATCATCGTTAATAAAATGGATTTGTGTGGTGTCTTGTGCATACTTGTGGATGTGATGCTGTATTGAGTGATGGACTTATATGATTGCTGAGTCGAGTCAAGCATTGCATTATGTGTGGCTGTAGGCTAGTAAGTGTGCATGTGGATGATTATCATATTGCGATTGTGATTGGCTGTTATATGTGCCTATGTGACCTTGTGAGCTTTCTATTAGGATGCCTTGGGCGAATCAATTTCCTAACAGAGCTTATGCTTGATTCACTGAGATTTATTCTCTCCCCATCGCGAGATAACATTTTCAGGTCCCAAGTGATGAAGCATCGTGGACACGAAGGATTGGTTTTTGGATTAGTCTCTTGGAGTAGATGAGAAGTTAACCTTACCTGATCGAGTAACCTTTTGAGGTCTTAATGAGCCGCTCCGAAGTATGAGGTTATTTATGTCAGTTGTAACTCTGTAGGATTAAGACACATCTGTTTATGATTAATATTTTGTAACTATCTTTTGTGAATGACTGTTGTGGATTCCTACTTCTTTATCCCGTGATGATTTGTTGTCAGGGAGTTAACATGTTTGCGCATGCGTAAGTAAGCGATAGGTCGATAGTGTGCCTGGGGCGCTATCTCTATGACCTAGTGGCGATTTGGCAAGGGATGCCGCAGGCTCGAGAGTTGGAGCGTGACACTAATCGACCTGTCGTAAATGATTAGTGGCGGCTCTAATTTAATAATTTTCATGAATTGAACCTGAGTTGCGATTCGGTAGAACTTGGAAGAGTTTGAATTAAGTTAGTTAATTTAATTAATTTAATAATCCGTTAACCTAATTTTTTTAGGTCGCGACAATCTTGTTTCAAAAAATGGCTTGAAGTACTCTTATTGTTTCAAATAAGGGCCTAGAGTGGTCATGACTATTTCAAATAAGGACCTAATTTCGCCGGCTGACCAACTACTCCGACTGATCAAGGGCTTTTTGGTCAAAATATAATTTTAATTTAATTTTTATTTAATTTAAAATAAAAAATTGAAAGTAAAAAAAAAAAAAAAACAAGCATATACAGGCGAGAGGGCTGCCTCTCGCATGTGGCCACCTCCCCAATGCCGGTGAGGCGACGGCGATGGCCCGACAGGGTCGTCGGAGCCCTCTCCCTCCTTGGGCGAGGGCCAACCGGCCCTTGCGGCTGGTCGGCGGGGTTGCCGGGCCTTGCAAAGGCCCCAACGACCCCGCCACTAGCCATCGCCGCCGCCCACTGGCGCTGGGGCGGTGGCCAGGTGGGAGGCAGCCCCCGTCTATGTCTTTATTTTTGTTTTTTACTTTTTGTTTTTTTAAAAATTATTGAAAATAGAAAAAATAAAAAATAAAAAAGGATTAAATTACGAGAATGCCCCTATTAGCAGTCAGTCGAGCCCTTTTTTGAGATTATATGACCATTTCTGGCCCTTATTTGAAATAATATTCACTTTAGGCCCTTATTTGAAATAATAAAGACACTTCATGCCTTTCTTTGAAATAAAGTCAACTTCATGCCCTTATTTGAGAAAATGAAAGCAGTTCGAGCCCATTTTTGTAATTTTCCCTACAATCTTTAAAAATGAGGATTTTTATTTGTTGATTACTACTCAAGTTATAAAAGATGAGCAAAATATTTTTCGTTGGTTTTTGTATTACTAGCAAATGGAAGACACTTTGGCCCTGCATGAAAACGCTTCATTTTTTCCATTTCCCTGCCAGAAGCCATTCTGGCAAGGAAATGCGTTTGATAAAACCCTGACAGAAGTAGAAAGCCGTTTGGTAAAAAAATTGACTTATGGTAGGATTTTCTACTTCTGGCAAGATTTTTTTTTATTTCTGGAAAGATTTTTGGTTGATTTTGAGAAGTAAAAAAAAAAACTAGCTTCTCCATTCGAGAAGTCATTCTCGCGGGGCTGGCCGCCGCCCGCCCACCGGCCCAGCCGGCCGCCCGCCGGCCACCGCCGGCAGCCGGTCGCCGCCGCCCACGGCCGCCGGTCGCTGGCCGTCGCCACGAGGCGACCGGCGGCCGGCCGCTTTTTAATAATGTTTCGAATATTGTCTTTTTGAATCATTATCAATCACATTTCTCTATCAAAAATCAACTTCTGAAGCTAAAGCTGAAAATTCAACTTCTACTTCAAAGCAAAAGTTGAAAAAACCATTTTCCTGCCAGAAGCCATTCTTGGGCAAGAAGTGTTTTCATGCAGGCCCTTTGCATGCACGCATAAAACTGACATATGAAACGTAACATTATTAGAAATATTTTAAATTTTTAAATAATGAAAGAAACTATTGATAAAAGTATGCAATACAAAGAAATTCTATAATTATATTAAAAAGAGAAAATATTTTAAGATCTGAATTTTGCTTGAGAAGGTTTTTGTGAAATGAAAAACATTGAAACTTATGAGAGATGGAACTACTAATTCGATTTACTTATTCATCGATACAATATCTAAATAATATCCAAATGAAGATGTTTAAGTGAGGATAAAAAATGATTGAGATCCAATCAGAATCGAAGTTTTTTGACTTTACATAATGGTCTGTATAGATGTGCATCATTGAAATAACGTACTTTTGCAATTCTTGCGTTGATATGCTTGCTGATTTTGCTGACCATAAGCAGGCGTCTGTTGAGCAGCAAACTACATTTTTGGGACTTAAGAGGAGTTAGGGCAAATCACAATCCATGAATTCAAGGATCGGGAAAAAATTCACAATCGATCAGTCGAGGCATAGATCATGAAAATCAACGACTTAAGTCCACAAAAATGTTAATCCTCCGAAGATTATAAGTGACCTAAATTTGATTCGAAAATTAATGTTATCTTTCGAGAAATTAGCATGGAGTTCAGTTCACCTTTTATTTTTTTGGAAAATTAAAGTTCGTTCCCCAGCGGAGTCGCCAAGCTGTCGCGACCTAAAAAAAATTATTATTAGGTTAATGGATTATTATGATAGTTAGATGAATCAACTAACCTAATACGGACTCTCCCAAGCCCTACCAATTCGCAACTTAGGTTTCACTGAAATGATTTTTTTTTATTTATTTTAGGAGCCGCCACTAATCGTTTCTTGATAGGTCGATTAGAAACCTAAATAAAATAGCGGGAGAACTATTTTATTTCTACGAACCAGAGATAGTGAGTTCGGGGACTTGGTTACATTAATTAAAAATTAATTAATGCCCTTTCGGTACCAATTTCATGACAATGCTTTTTTCTGATTGGTTTATGATTTTTTTTTTTGGGTTTTTCTGTTTATTATTATTATTTTTTTTAATTAATGAACAAAATTAAACAAAAATGCCCATAATATACCTTAATTTCCGAATTTCCGATAATTCACTCATTTCCGAAGATTTGGATTAGAGCAGAATCTTTAACGCGACATCCTCGAAAATTCGAGTCAGCCCGCGAGTAGGAGTATAAGACGACAACGTCCCTCTTGCCAGAAGGAAAGAACACGATATCTTATACTTAAATCACATCCACCCCAGTAGATTCTGGGTAGGCGAATGATTTAATTTTTTTTTCGAAGGGACAAGGCACGAAGGGAGCATATATTATAGGCATGTTTGTTTAAAAATGTGCAAATATTTAAAAATTTTCGAGAACCACCAAGGGTGGTCGAAATTGTCAAGCGGATAAGCCCCTATCCACCAAGGATTTCACATCTTTAAAATAAGGAAGATTATCTCTTAAGATATTTGAGAAATTTTAGACAATCTTCGGAATTTTAAAGGATATCTTAATTTGGATAAAATCTTATCTTAAATCTTCAGATTTTGAGAAAGTTATCCTCAGAGTTTGGAAAGATCATCAATAAATCAATGTGCAAAAGTAATCATCTCAACATGGTGAAGAATTCGGCCAAGAGAAAGAGCACGTGCGCTGCAAATCAATCCATGATTCTGATTTGTATCTTAATCTGTGAATATGTCAAAGCAATCTAAACAGGCAATTCGTTCACAAATTCCAAAATACATAACATTCTGCCAATCGAGTGTCCTCCTATTTAAGCTCGTCCTAGTCAACCTTTTGCACATGTACATCAATTCACGAGTTAATTGAGATGGGAGATTCCATGAGCATTTAATCATCAATTCTGGGATACATGAACTTCCACTCTCAGCCAAGATATATTTGAAATTTCGAAATTTGCGAGAACATGAAGGAATGTGCAGAAATCCTTGAGCCAAAAATCAAATTAACTACTCTCTCATGAGCAACCAAGCAAGATTAAATCTAAGACCAAAGACTTTTCCTTTCATCCCCACGAATGAACGATCATGTCATGGTATATCAAAACGCACAAGAATATTCAGTGAAAGACGCAATCTAGTCCGTTGAACAAGAAAAAAAAATTCAATGACAGAAAAACTTTACCTTGAGTCGAATATCCGCTTTGCTAGCCAAATCTTGTGTGTGATTTGAATATCAAGCTCGAACTTTCGGATGGATCGGCTAACGACCTTACGCGCCTAAGGAGACTTGATGAGATAAATTTGCGACGGCCGATTTACACTTCGGTGGCACCGAACAGCAGCACGAATTTGCCTTGAACAGCAACAAAAGACGCCTCTTGATCGAATGTCAACCGAGCAAACCGAACTGGCACGAAACTTGGATGTGAAGCTCGAAATTTCAGACCGGTTGGCTATAAAATTATTTCCCGAACAAGATCAGTTTTCAGTGGACTCCCAAGATGTTGCGGCGCCAAGCAAACAAACGACGACTTTGCAAGCGTCGGAGGTGGATACTACGAAGAAACTGCAAAAAAAAAAACAAAACACCACGAGTTGTGGCGTGGTTATTGCTTCAAATAGTGGCAAACTTTGCACCGGATAGTGACTGAATTTCTGCACGAGCAAAGTTGGAACACGGCCTGGGAAGCAACTAAAAAAAAAACGCCTGGTCAATCACGACGCAATGGATTATGGCATGAAAGAGTGATAGTGCGCAAGGGCTTCTCTTCTCACAAGGATCCTTGTAGCTTTTGAGTATAGAATTTTTTTGCTAATCTCCCTCGCGTTCTCTATATGTGCTGCGGATTAATGATGGCCGAACCCCCTCTTCATCTAGGTCTAGGGTTCTATTTATAAAGAATTTTTAGTGTTCTAAACCTAGTGGTAAAAATATTAAATCATGGCCATTAGGTTAGAAATCCTAGTTAGACTAGGATTGAATTTTGACCATTGGATTAAAAAAAATCTGCACTTTGAGGCTTCTCTGTTGATAAAACCCTAAAAAAATTCGGCACTAATAAATATGCATGTGGGTTGGCCGAATTTTATTAGTCGCATGGGCTCCATGTCTTTGAGGGCTTCTAGTTAATTAACTGAAGGCTTTGAATATTCAAAAAGCCATCCTTAGAATTTGGTGCCCTCTATCTTAAGCCATGGCCGAATTTTCCATTCAAATTTGTGGGCTTGTCTCAAAATTTCTGGCTCAATAATACCAAATTAAAAGCCTTAATAAAATACAGACCAAAACATGCTTGAATATAGCTCACGAAAACTTGGCATACCCTTCCACGCTTGATTGGATTTTCAAGTATGGTCCATTCGTATGTTGAATTAAATTTTACCGACTCACCTTTGGCTGAATGTAGATGCATGACAGAAAAAATAAATATGCAATGCATGAGAATTTATTTTTGTGAGAATTATGATTAATTCTCATTTTATAAAATAAATGAATTCAAAATTTAGGTGTCAACAGGCTTAATTTTCTAAAACTTGTCTAGAGAACAGAATCAGAAAAATGAATTCTTATTAGAATTGATTTTGTGGATTGGAATCGTTGTCATGCACACCCTTAAAATCATTTATACATTAGATTCATCTTGATTTACAAAAGGTATCGATTATTCAAAATCAATCCCGGAATATCGGAATATTCCTCCTCCAATGATGCCTTCCATTAATTGATAGACCACACTATATTCTCTTAGTGTGATTTGTCGATAGATGTCATACGATACATTCTTAAGTAATGATCATTTTTCACTTTGAGTAGACCTCATCAATTAACACGGATTGCCAATGATGCGTTGGTTGAGTTGATGAGATCCTTGGACCTTAGACAGTTAAAATGATGAGGTCATAGATTTGAATCTCCCTGACTGGCATTGGAGCTCATACCTTCACCACCTCGAGGAATAGTTCATTGCACATGGGAAACCTCAGTTACAAAAAAAAAAAAAGGGATTGTATTGATGTTATTTTTTAGGGCAACGGACTAAGAAGATTCAAAGATAAGAATTCAGATGGAGGATCGTTATCACAGTTGTTTCTACGTAAGAAGCTGAATCATCAATTGGCTATACACACCAATAAACTTTTTTTTTTGGGGGGGGGGGGACTAATAAGCGCTAATTTGAATCACGGGCTTCAATCCTTTAGGGTCGCGCATTTTCCACTCCTCTTATGGCTTTGACACTCCATTTTATTGTATTTTCACCATCCTTTCCTTTGTATGACCCACCATTTCTCGTACAATTTTATATAGTTTGTGTATTTTCTTGTTCCGCCGAGTCTTATATTTTGTTTCTCTATTTTTTTTCCTCACTTTCCTTCTTTTTCTTTCTTTTCATACTGCCCCCTTGTCTCACTATTTTCTCTCTAGTAGGTCATTCTTACTCTATGTATCCCGCTCCTTCTTCTAGAAATCCTGTTGTCCTTTGTTTTTTTCTTTTCACGTCTCCCACTCGTTTCTCAATTTTCCTTACAAGCCATGTTTTTAATGAAAAAAATCTCTTATTGTGCCCACGTGCCAAGAAAGGGAAGAAAGAGAAGAGAGAATCGCCCCTTATTTTCTGGAAGAAGAAAAGAGACTTGGTTTCAATCTCTTACTGCATCGTCCTCCTCTGTCTTCCTCAAAAAAGGAAGAAAGAGAAACGAAACGTCTCATTATTACACTCCATGGTGTAAGAAGAGTCTACCCACGGAGAAAAGAGAGGCTCGCTGAGGAGCTCACCGGCGAGTCCAATGTCGTGCCAGCGAAAATGTGGAGGACGACGGATTGGCATAATCGATAATAAATTTAGGACGTCGGGATTTCTAGAATAAGATGGAATGGGAGGCATAGAGAGGGAATGGCCAAAAAGAGAGAAAATAGATAGACGAATAGGGGGTGTGGAAAGAAAATATAAGAGAGAAAACATAGAGAGTAGAGCGGCGTGTGGAAAGAAAAAAGAAGAAGGAAAGTGAGATCATAAGGGTAAAAAGAAGAAGCAAGATAAAAAATAGTTGCAAAAAAAGGAAATCATATAAAATGGTACCAAAAGTGGTGGGCCATATAAAGGATAAGATGAATGTCAAAGCCATATGATGAGTGAAAAAAGCTCGATCCATCCTTTATTGTGATTATGGTCTTAGCATTTATGATGATAACGAGTTGAATCACAGACAAGAGGTCAGCGGTAAATCCTTCTAGGGCAGTCTATCATTCACATGCTTTGATTCTTAATGCGAAAATAAGGTTCCACCTTGAAATAATTTTCACAGTTGGGCCACAAAAAATTATTTCATACATAACTTCTTCATAAAATTGGTATGCTTGGCGGACTGCAGTGGCAGGTTACGAATATTTAAATAAATAGGATACATCGATTTTGTAAAAGAAAGCTGTTAGCCGACCTTCCGACTGACGGTGAGAAGATTGTGGCTGAAAGTTGACCGCCCTATCATCAGCCTCTGGGCGACAGTTAACATAGGTTTCTATACATGGGATATCTATTCATTTCAAGAATTATGCATGAATTCACTGACAATGCTATGTCCATAAATGAAAGAAAGCCAATGTTCAATAGCAGCTGATTACAACATCTGCAAAAACTCCAAGAGGTTGGGGCTAAAAATTGTTAAGTTTCCCGAGCTCACCCTAACTTAAGGGATGAGAACTACTACTATAATCCAGAGAAGCAATGGTACTGCTGCTGACGGAAACGTTGTTAACCGACTCCGACAACATGCCATTGGCCTCTGGAACCGCATTCTCGCACCCCGAGTTTACGGTTACCGACTTCCCTAGACGAAAAGTCACCAGTCATCTTCATCATCTGCAATTTATTGAAATAAAATAACCACCTTTTGACATTGATAATTCTTTTCAAGAAAAGAAGAATGCATGGAGAAATATTAGCAACAACTAATATTGTTTAGATTTTTTTTTTTTTGGGTAAAGGTAAGATCTGTATTGACTTTAACCAAAATGCAACTATAAATAATGAGTCCCGACACCACAAAGAAAGGCCTTGCACTCATGGTGACACTAGTAAATGTCACTAATGGTTTAGAGTCAATAACACGAAAAATCCAAAATTGGTACAATTGTGAGAAATTTACCCCAAATTATTTTTTTAATCACAAAAAACCCCAAACTGATACATCCGTGATAAATTTATCCCAAACTATTTTTTGATGACTAGGAAATCTAAAATGGTACACATGTGACAAATTTATCCTAAACTGATACATTTGCAACAAATTTACTATTCATTAATTTCCGTTAAATTTTACCATCAGATTGCTGAATTAGATAATACGCAACAGTTGATGAGTGTATCCATTTGGGGTTTTTACCCTTTGTTTGACACAGGTGTATCAATTTGACATTTTTCGGGATATTAAATCAATTTAACAAAAATCAATGAAGGATAAATTTAGGGTCGCACTTTTTTCACTCCTATTATAGCTAAAACACTCCCTACCACAATGTTTTGACAATACTGACCTTTATGGATCCCACCTTTTTTTTTCTTAGTTGTCTTTTCTCGTGGGTTTTATTTTTGTTCCCCTCCTTTACTTCTCTTTGACCACTCTTAATTCTGATCATGGTTTAAACCTTGATAGTATTAAAAAAAAAACTTTAATGAGAATAGGGAATGGATTTGACAATCGAGTTGACACAAAAGCAAGAGACACCACGGGGGCGAGGATGAGAAAATTCTTGCTAATTTTGAGATGGGATTGTCGTTTTTTAAGGTGACATTTTTGGTTTGTGTATATAACTTAGAGAGAGCATGGGCAGATTCGAGCCATGGCGATTCTCCAATGGCGAATTGGCGATGACGATGAAGATTAGGACAAAGAAGACGAAGATGGAGAAGCAAACAGTGCTAATGAGTATCTAGATGAGGGCTTCGGTTTCTAGAATGGAATCTTTAATGGAGTTTTTTCTTGTCCTTGTGATCGATGGAAAAGTTTGATGCGAAATGGGGACAAGAATAAGACGGAGCAAAAGGACGAAATGAGGGTGAAGAGTAAAGAGATATGAGATGGGTTTTTTACTTATGGTTAAGCAAAGAGTTGAAGAAATGGAGATGGAAGAGGACTAGTTGGGTGTAGAGGAGGTTTATGCAAATTTGGATTTCAACTCAGTGGGTTGCTTGTGTCGCTGATTGATTTTTTTTTTTTTGTTTCGACGACAAACGTAATTACAAGAAAATAATAGATTATCTCATGGTTGAATTTGAACAAAAGGAGTAAATTACAAAGTGTACACATACATCCCAAATATCAAATAGTCTATATTTATTGAGAAAAATAACAAGAAGCAATCCAATTACATAATGAGATAAAATGTAGTAGATAAATTCTTTCGAAAATTCGTTGAAACTACAGATCTCGTCATCCCATGTCCAAACTTCAAGTTTAACAAACAAAGAAACCCGAGTGTAGAAAATACAGGTATGAGATGCAAAGAAAATCTTAATGTTCGAGCCTCACTTTCTCTTAGTAACGACCAAACTGTAAATGGGATTTCAAATTTTCAAGTCTGAATAAAAAGGAATGCATGGAGAAAGAAGGAGCTGATCTCAATTCCGCTTACATAGCTTACTGCATCAAAAATTTGTCTATTATTGTCATGAGAGACGGTGTTTTAGAAAGAAAGAAAAACAATCGAAGAATGTTTAAAAAAAAAAGATTGGACCCATAAAGGTTAATATTGTCAAAACATTGCGATGAGGAGTGTTTTAACCAAAGAAGGAGTGAAAAAAGCGTGACCGTAAATTTATTACAAGTGTACCAATTTAAAGTAAATTTGTCATAGACGTACCAATTTAGGATTTTTGGTAATCAAAAAAATAATTTGGAATAAAATTATATGCCTAAATTTGTCACAGATGTACCAGTTTATGATTTTTCGTGATCAAAAAATAACTTGGAGTAAATTCATCACAGGTATACCAATTTGGGATTTTGGTGATATTAACTCTATTGTTTATCAGGAAGTAATCTTACTTTCTGTTTCGGTTGCTTGTTCTCTTTAATCAACTGTGCTTTCTGCCGATTTCAGAAAGAAACAGTCTTCCAATCAACAGGTAGAATCTTTGTATCAGATGGTTACATTCAACATATCTTAAATCTACTCAACCTGCGCAACTTGAACCTGCGCAACTGCAATGTTTGCAGCATGTGAAATTATCTTTTGGAGGGTTGACTTAATCCCGTAATTTTTGTAATGAAAGATGAACACAAGGGTCTAGTTAGTGTACACGAACCTTTCTCTGCAGTTCGCTAATCTCGGTCCACGCTCGCTGTTCCTGGAAAGAGAGGAACAACCGAAATGGGGAAAAAACAAAAGAGCGAAATGACAACAACACACTTGAGGGACCCTTTTCTCGGTTCTTATGAAAACCAAATGAAAAATTCAATGTAGAGACCTAAGTATTGATCACGAGGCTCACTCTTGCCTCGAGTTTCTTCTCTAATTGTCCCAATTCCTCCACGTCCAACCCCTCTAGATCCTTTCCCTTCATCGGCCTATGACAAAAGCCCGAAATAAATACAACTGAACCGAGAAAAGATGGAACCAGAAAAGAAAAACATAGTTTCGACTCAAACCAGCACGGAAAACATACACACGCTTTTTTCACTCCTATTATAGCTAAAACACTCCCTACCACAATGTTTTGACAATACTGACCTTTATGGATCCCACCTTTTTTTTTCTTAGTTGTCTTTTCTCATGGGTTTTATTTTTGTTCCCCTCCTTTACTTCTCTTTGACCCCTCTTAATTCTGATCATGGTTTAAACCTTGATAGTATTTATAAAAAAAAAAAAACTTTAACGAGAATAGGGAGTGGATTTGACAATCGAGTTGACACAAAAGCAAGAGACACCACGGGGGCGAGGATGAGAAAATTCTTGCTAATTTTGAGATGGGATTGTCGTTTTTTAAGGTGACATTTTTGGTTTGTGTATATAACTTAGTGAGAGCATGGGCAGATTCGAGCCATGGCGATTCTCCGATGGCGAATTGGCGATGACGATGAAGATTACGACAAAGAAGACGAAGATGGAGAAGCAAACAGTGCTAATGAGTATCTAGATGAGGGCTTCGGTTTCTAGAATGGAATCTTTAATGGAGTTTTTTCTTGTCCTTGTGATCGATGGAAAAGTTTGATGCGAAATGGGACAAGAATAAGACGAAGCAAAAGGACAAAATGAGGGTGAAGAGTAAAGAGATATGAGATGGGTTTTTTACTTATGGTTAAGCTAAGAGTTGAAGAAATGGAGGTGGAAGAGGACTAGTTGGGTGTAGAGGAGGTTTATGCAAATTTGGATTTCAACTCAGTGGGTTGCTTGTGTCGCTGATTGATTTTTTTTTTGTGTCGACGACAAACGTAATTACAAGAAAATAATAGATTATCTCATGGTTGAATTTGAACAAAAGGAGTAAATTACAAAGTGTACACATACATTCCAAATATCAAATAGTCTATATTTATTGAGAAAAATAACAAGAAGCAATCCAATTACATAATGAGATAAAATGTAGTAGATAAATTCTTTCGAAAATTCGTTGAAACTAAAGATCTCGTCATCCCATGTCCAAACTTCAAGTTTTAACAAACAAAGAAACCCGAGTGTAGAAAATACAGGTATGAGATGCAAAGAAAATCTTAATGTTCGAGCCTCACTTTCTCTTAGTAACGACCAAACTGTAAATGGGATTTCAAATTTTCAAGTCTGAATAAAAAGGAATGCATGGAGAAAGAAGGAGCTGATCTCAATTCCGCTTACATAGCTTACTGCATAAAAAATTTGTCTATTATTGTCACGAGAGAGGGTGTTTTAGAAAGAAAGAGATACAGAATAAATGAGAAGAAGGAAAGTGACATAGCGAGAAAGGAAAGAAGAAAAACAATCGAAGAATGTTAAAAAAAAAAAAAATTTAGACCCATAAAGGTTAATATTGTCAAAACATTGCGATGAGGAGTGTTTTAACCAAAGAGGGAGTGAAAAAAACATGACCGTAAATTTATTACAAGTGTACCAATTTAAAGTAAATTTGTCATAGATGTACCAATTTAGGATTTTTTGTGATCAAAAAAATAATTTGGAATAAAATTGTATGCCTAAATTTGTCACAAATGTACCAGTTTATGATTTTTTGTGATCAAAAAATAATTTGGAGTAAATTCATCACAGGTATACCAATTTGGGATTTTGGTGATATTAACTCTATTGTTTATCAGGAAGTAATCTTACTTTCTGTTTCGGTTGCTTGTTCTCTTTAATCAACTGTGCTTTCTGAAACAGTCTTCCAATCAACAGGTAGAATCTTTGTATCAGATGGTTACATTCAACATATCTTAAATCTACTCAACCTGCGCAACTTGAACCTGCGCAACTGCAATGTTTGCAGCATGTGAAATTATCTTTTGGAGGGTTGACTTAATCCCGTAATTTTTGTAATGAAAGATGAACACAAGGGTCTAGTTAGTGTACACGAACCTTTCTCTGCAGTTCGCTAATCTCGGTCCACGCTCGCTGTTCCTGGAAAGAGAGGAACAACCGAAATGGGGAAAAACAAAAGAGCGAAATGACAACAACACACTTGAGGGACCCTTTTCTCGGTTCTTATGAAAACCAAATGAAAAATTCAATGTAGAGACCTAAGTATTGATCACGAGGCTCACTCTTGCCTCGAGTTTCTTCTCTAATTGTCCCAATTCCTCCACGTCCAACCCCTCTAGATCCTTTCCCTTCATCGGCCTATGACAAAAGCCGAAATAAATACAACTGAACCAAGAAAAGATGGAACCAGAAAAGAAAAACATAGTTTCGACTCAAACCAGCACGGAAAACATACACACGCTTTTTTCACTCCTATTATAGCTAAAACACTCCCTACCACAATGTTTTTGACAATACTGACCTTTATGGATCCCACCTTTTTTTTTCTTAGTTGTCTTTTCTCGTGGGTTTTATTTTTGTTCCCCTCCTTTACTTCTCTTTGACCCCTCTTAATTCTGATCATGGTTTAAACCTTGATAGTATTTAAAAAAAAAACTTTAACAAGAATAGGGTGTGGATTTGACAATCGAGTTGACACAAAAGCAAGAGACACCACGGGGGCGAGGATGAGAAAATTCTTGCTAATTTTGAGATGGGATTGTCTTTTTTAAGGTGACATTTTTGGTTTGTGTATATAACTTAGTGAGAGCATGGGCAGATTCGAGCCATGGCGATTCTCCGATGGCGAATTGGCGATGACGATGAAGATTACGACAAAGAAGACGAAGATGGAGAAGCAAACAGTGCTAATGAGTATCTAGATGAGGGCTTCGGTTTCTAGAATGGAATCTTTAATGGAGTTTTTTCTTGTCCTTGTGATCGATGGAAAAGTTTGATGCGAAATGGGACAAGAATAAGACGGAGCAAAAGGACGAAATGAGGGTGAAGAGTAAAGAGATATGAGATGGGTTTTTAACTTATGGTTAAGCTAAGAGTTGAATAAATGGAGATGGAAGAGGACTAGTTGGGTGTAGAGGAGGTTTCTGCAAATTTGGATTGCAACTCAGTGGGTTGCTTGTGTCGCTGATTGATTTTTTTTTTTTTTGTCGACGACAAACGTAATTACAAGAAAATAATAGATTATCTCATGGTTGAATTTGAACAAAAGGAGTAAATTACGAAGTTTACACATGCATCCCAAATATCAAATAGTCTATATTTATTGAGAAAAATAACAAGAAGCAATCCAATTACATAATGAGATAAAATGTAGTAGATAAATTCTTTCGAAAATTCGTTGAAACTAAAGATCTCGTCATCCCATGTCCAAACTTCAAGTATAACAAACAAAGAAACCCGAGTGTAGAAAATACAGGTATGAGATGCAAAGAAAATCTTAATGTTCGAGCCTCACTTTCTCTTAGTAACGACCAAACTGTAAATGGGATTTCAAATTTTCAAGTCTGAATAAAAAGGAATGCATGGAGAAAGAAGGAGCTGATCTCAATTCCGCTTACATAGCTTACTGCATCAAAAATTTGTCTATTATTGTCACGAGAGAGGGTGTTTTAGAAAGAAAGAGATACAGAATAAATGAGAAGAAGGAAAGTGACATAGCGAGAAAGGAAAGAAGAAAAACAATAGAAGAATGTTAAAAAAAAAAATTAGACCCATAAAGGTTAATATTGTCAAAACATTGCGATGAGGAGTGTTTTAACCAAAGAGGGAGTGAAAAAAACATGACCGTAAATTTATTACAAGTGTACCAATTTAAAGTAAATTTGTCATAGATGTACCAATTTAGGATTTTTTGTGATCAAAAAAATAATTTGGAATAAAATTGTATGCCTAAATTTGTCACAAATGTACCAGTTTATGATTTTTTGTGATCAAAAAATAATTTGGAGTAAATTCATCACAGGTATACCAATTTGGGATTTTGGTGATATTAACTCTATTGTTTATCAGGAAGTAATCTTACTTTCTGTTTCGGTTGCTTGTTCTCTTTAATCAACTGTGCTTTCTGCCGATTTCAGAAAGAAACAGTCGTCCAATCAACAGGTAGAATCTTTGTATCAGATGGTTACATTCAACATATCTTAAATCTACTCAACCTGCGCAACTTGAACCTGCGCAACTGCAATGTTTGCAGCATGTGAAATTATCTTTTGGAGGGTTGACTTAATCCCGTAATTTTTGTAATGAAAGATGAACACAAGGGTCTAGTTAGTGTACACGAACCTTTCTCTGCAGTTCGCTAATCTCGGTCCACGCTCGCTGTTCCTGGAAAGAGAGGAACAACCGAAATGGGGAAAAACAAAAGAGCGAAATGACAACAACACACTTGAGGGACCCTTTTCTCGGTTCTTATGAAAACCAAATGAAAAATTCAATGTAGAGACCTAAGTATTGATCACGAGGCTCACTCTTGCCTCGAGTTTCTTCTCTAATTGTCCCAATTCCTCCACGTCCAACCCCTCTAGATCCTTTCCCTTCATCGGCCTATGACAAAAGCCCGAAATAAATACAACTGAACCGAGAAAAGATGGAACGAGAAAAGAAAAACATAGTTTCGACTCAAACCAGCACGGAAAACATACACACGCTTTTTTCACTCCTATTATAGCTAAAACACTCCCTACCACAATGTTTTGACAAGACTGACCTTTATGGATCCCACCTTTTTTTTTCTTAGTTGTCTTTTCTCGTGGGTTTTATTTTTGTTCCCCTCCTTTACTTCTCTTTGACCCCTCTTAATTCTGATCATGGTTTAAACCTTGATAGTATTTAAAAAAAAAAAACTTTAACAAGAATAGGGTGTGGATTTGACAATCGAGTTGACACAAAAGCAAGAGACACCACGGGGGCGAGGATGAGAAAATTCTTGCTAATTTTGAGATGGGATTGTCTTTTTTAAGGTGACATTTTTGGTTTGTGTATATAACTTAGTGAGAGCATGGGCAGATTCGAGCCATGGCGATTCTCCGATGGCGAATTGGCGATGACGATGAAGATTACGACAAAGAAGACGAAGATGGAGAAGCAAACAGTGCTAATGAGTATCTAGATGAGGGCTTCGGTTTCTAGAATGGAATCTTTAATGGAGTTTTTTCTTGTCCTTGTGATCGATGGAAAAGTTTGATGCGAAATGGGACAAGAATAAGACGGAGCAAAAGGACGAAATGAGGGTGAAGAGTAAAGAGATATGAGATGGGTTTTTAACTTATGGTTAAGCTAAGAGTTGAATAAATGGAGATGGAAGAGGACTAGTTGGGTGTAGAGGAGGTTTCTGCAAATTTGGATTTCAACTCAGTGGGTTGCTTGTGTCGCTGATTGATTTTTTTTTTTTTGTCGACGACAAACGTAATTACAAGAAAATAATAGATTATCTCATGGTTGAATTTGAACAAAAGGAGTAAATTACGAAGTTTACACATGCATCCCAAATATCAAATAGTCTATATTTATTGAGAAAAATAACAAGAAGCAATCCAATTACATAATGAGATAAAATGTAGTAGATAAATTCTTTCGAAAATTCGTTGAAACTAAAGATCTCGTCATCCCATGTCCAAACTTCAAGTTTAACAAACAAAGAAATCCGAGTGTAGAAAATACAGGTATGAGATGCAAAGAAAATCTTAATGTTCGAGCCTCACTTTCTCTTAGTAACGACCAAACTGTAAATGGGATTTCAAATTTTCAAGTCTGAATAAAAAGGAATGCATGGAGAAAGAAGGAGCTTATCTCAATTCCGCTTACATAGCTTACTGCATCAAAAACTTGTTTATTATTGTCACGAGAGAGGGTGTTTTAGAAAGAAAGAAAAACAATCGAAGAATGTTTAAAAAAAAAAAGATTGGACCCATAAAGGTTAATATTGTCAAAACATTGCGATGAGGAGTGTTTTAACCAAAGAAGGAGTGAAAAAAGCGTGACCGTAAATTTATTACAAGTGTACCAATTTAAAGTAAATTTGTCATAGATGTACCAATTTAGGATTTTTGGTGATCAAAAAAATAATTTGGAATAAAATTGTATGCCTAAATTTGTCACAGATGACCAGTTTATGATTTTTCGTGATCAAAAAATAACTTGGAGTAAATTCATCACAGGTATACCAATTTGGGATTTTGGTGATATTAACTCTATTGTTTATCAGGAAGTAATCTTACTTTCTGTTTCGGTTTCTTGTTCTCTTTAATCAACTGTGCTTTCTGCCGATTTCAGAAAGAAACAGTCTTCCAATCAACAGGTAGAATCTTTGTATCAGATGGTTACATTCAACATATCTTAAATCTACTCAACCTGCGCAACTTGAACCTGCGCAACTGCAATGTTTGCAGCATGTGAAATTATCTTTTGGAGGGTTGACTTAATCCCGTAATTTTTGTAATGAAAGATGAACACAAGGGTCTAGTTAGTGTACACGAACCTTTCTCTGCAGTTCGCTAATCTCGGTCCACGCTCGCTGTTCCTGGAAAGAGAGGAACAACCGAAACGGGGAAAAACAAAAGAGCGAAATGACAACAACACACTTGAGGGACCCTTTTCTCGGTTCTTATGAAAACCAAATGAAAAATTCAATGTAGAGACCTAAGTATTAATCACGAGGCTCACTCTTGCCTCGAGTTTCTTCTCTAATTGTCCCAATTCCTCCACGTCCAACCCCTCTAGATCCTTTCCCTTCATCGGCCTATGACAAAAGCCCGAAATAAATACAACTGAACCGAGAAAAGGTGGAACCAGAAAAGAAAAACATAGTTTCGACTCAAACCAGCACGGAAAACATACACACACCCCCCCCCCCCCCCCCCCCCAAAAGTTTGTGAGCCTCATCACTCACTTCCTTGTACAACATTTCGGGATTGTTGTACTGTTTCTAAGACAAAGAAAACAAGCAGGAGAAAAAAAAATTAATCCTCCATGCGAAATTTCTTCCAGTTCATTTTATATCAGTGCTTCCTATGTCACTATTATACTTCAGAGAAAAAAAAAATGTAAGGCTTGCCAATTTGAAGAGGAACTTTTATACTGTAATAGAATGATTTCCTTAGGAGAACATGCATCGCATTTCACGAACATATGGCCCAAGTTCAAGAGAACATAGAAGGCGTAATTAAGCAAGTGATTCACCTGGAGTGCAAGACCTGGTTGGACCAGTTTCTCAACGCTATTGGAATGGAGAACATACCTCATTGGTACATCCTCCAAATTTCGCAGAAATAGAGAAAGCCACAAAGGAAGATTTAGATAAGAAAATGCTACTGGATTTTTGCCAAATTCTATCAACCAACCGAACTTTTCTTTTAAAACATTAATCCGGTAAGTTTTGATATCTTGGTTGATTAAGTGCCTTAGCTCAAGGGTCGACCAGATGATGTAGCCTAAAGTTATCCGTGATATGATCAGAGTTCGTCACCTAATTGAAAAAAAAAGAAGGGATTCATTGAAAAGTGAATTTAGAGTTCATTGACCTAATTGAAAAAAAAAGGGATTCAAAGTGCAGTGATCCACATGAAGATACAGGTGCAGAGTGCATCGTATTGTAGTTATGAAACTTTGTTACATTCAAATTTATGTCTTATCTTTACATGGCAGGAGGCCGAAAAGAAAATAGAATAAATGGTGACGGTATCCTGAGGTTTGGTTTTCTATATGTGATGGGTTTTGCAATAAAAATAAGAGGGCCAGTCCAAGCCTAGTTGGTTAGCAATGACGGCGTCGAAATATAGCTCAGGAGGCGAGATATGAAAATTCTATATGTCTGATAAAAACTACACCAAATACCCAGGTACAGTACAGTACAAGTTGAAAAAAAAGAACGTAGAATCTGGATCATTGCGCATGTTTGTAAAAGTGCTGAAGTAGGATTGTAAAACCTTGAATGACGGTATCGAGTTTGTATGATAAGAGTATATTTTGTCTTTCAGTATATAGTGCTGAACTAGGATTGTAAAATCTTGACCAGGGCCAGTCAAGATTATTTGGGGTTGATTTTTTCTTCCGGGTAGCTAATTAACCGGTTAACCTTTATATTTTGCTTCTTGTTTAATTAAAACCTTGTAACTCACGCATCATGAATTTTTTACATTCCAAACTCCGGAAGCTTTCGCAATATGCAAACGTCAACACCTAAATTTACACAAAATTCCATAGCTCCAATGAAATTTCAGATTTTGACCGAAAAAAGAACAATATTATTCCCTTTCTACTTCAGTTTAAACAAACAACCAAAACGAAAGGTCGTGGACGCTGGCGGAGGAGGAGGAGGAGGAGAAATTCAAGAGAGAACATGAGTATTCTGCCTCAAGAGTTCAGCACACCAGAAAGAGATCGCAGCATCAAAATGTTGTAAATATTTTGGAGATTACTAAAGTTACCCATCGTAGTTCTGAAACTCAGGGTTTCTTCATCTCTCTCTCCCCCTCTCCCCTTGCCTTTTTTTTTCGTGGAACTTCTGACTATGGATTATGCTGGTGCCTTTATATTCTCTCTTGCTGTTCTTTTCAAGTTTTGATCACCGTCCCCATCATCAGACAATAGATCTCGACCTTCCATCTATAAATTTTTAACTTCCTGCGTAGTATTCTTTGCGCACGAATTGCAACCAAAGATGCGTCCCCATGACGGATCTCGACCAAGACATACTGATATCTCAAGAGACAATCGATGTGCCCAAGTATGCACCTCTCTCTCTCTCTCTCTCTCACCAAAGGGATGCATATAATACAATGATGAAAAACTAGAGAGTTATGAAGAATTAACATTTGGAGTACCTGGAGCTGGAGAAATCGTAGAGCTTGCCAGTGGCTGAGAAGATGACGAGTGACGCAATCAGCGTCGCACAGAACGGAGAGCTCCTCAGCCTTCTTGATCACCCCTCTTCTCCTCTTCGAGAATGTCACCTGCTTCGCCGTCAAGCTGTCTATCTTCTCCATCTTTTTTTTTCCCTCTCTCTCTCTCTCTCTCTCTCTCTCGCCATTTTCCTTGCATCTCTTCTCAAATTCTTTCTAAGGTAACAAAAGGGAAAAAGAAGAAAGACCCAGGTCAACGAACTTGTGGGGTTTCACCTACAGCGAGACATGATGAGCCTGGAAATAATATCGAAAGAGCAATACAAGGATCTTGAGTCAAATGGCAAAAGCTCTGTGAAACAGTCACCAGAAAACCCTGGAAAAAATAGGAAATCACTTCAGATCCATGAGCACAACAAACAAAACACACCCACAACAGAAGATGCAAATTAATTGAGGGAAGCAGTGCAGATCTATGGGTATACCTTTGTTCAGATGCTGAACCAGTGAGGGGAGGGAGAGAGAGAGAGTGTGTGTGTGTGTTAGCGGTTCCCAAAAAAGATGGGAAATATCCTTTGAGAAAAAGGAGACCAGATGTCCAGAATCAATCAGGGAACCCAAGGACTTTAGTTAATTCATTTAGATATTTATTTATTTATACATTTATTGTTCCTTTTATTGTAGCGGAGGGTTATGCCGCCACCTCGGGATGTGATCTTTCGAACGGGTTATTCTATTCTTGGTAAGCACAAGCAGACCATGAAAATAATATTCGAGTATGAGTATTAGGTTTCGGAGACAGAATCTCAAAACTAGCTGATTTTTTTTATGGTCGGGAAAAAAAACTAGCTGATTGGATTCACCGTGTTTAAGATAATGTCTTCCATATGTTTTGCCCTATTTCATTCCCCTGCAACATTTTTTTTCTCTGATTTTCGTAACTTCTCTTCCAATAGCCCAGAAAATATGTATTGGCATGATCAATTTATTTCTAACCCTTTTTAACAATTTACCATTGTAGTCATTCTAGCCAATTTTTTTTTCTGAAAATTGCTGACTAAAGTGGACTAGTTTGCATTTTTTTTAAAAATATTTTTGATGTCTTTCTATTCTTTTTTCTCACTTTTGGCTAACGGGGGCCATTGGGACATCAGCGATGGACAGTGTGCCCATGGTTAACTGTGGAAAAAAGAAGAAGAAAAATCAACTTTATTTTTAAAAAAAGTTAGAAATATCTAAAGAAAATTTCAAAGATTGTCCATGTCACAACTGATTGTGTCAAGTGAAATAGCCAATGTCAACGTCCAGAATTTCCAGCCAAAATTGGCCAAAAAACTAATTAGTAAATCATCAAAGAATTAAGACTAAATTGGCAAAAAAAAAAATTATGCCTGAGTTAGCATCCTTACAACAGTTTTATGACTTTTTTTTTGCAATTCTCCTCATAAGCATTGTGGCCGTTGACATGTAATGTAATATATTTCAATTATTGATTGAAAAAATTCTAACAAATTATATAATTACTGGGGACACCTTTGCCATTATAAATATTGTATTAAGATGTTGAGATTTCAAATATTAGATGAGCGTTTGGGGGGAAAAATAATTATGGAGAGGCTCTTGTGGATAACTCATCGACTGATGAAGGATTTTCTTTCTATATACAAAAAAGTTGCTTGAAGTGAAAGCTTCAAGAAATTTGATCAATGGTTTCCATGTGGTAACTCAGTTACACAAATCTTATTTTTTTTCTTAGGATTAATAACATGAAAAATCTCAAACTGGTATATATATGACGAGTTTACCCTCTGTTTGTTTCCGTTGAATTGAGTTAATAACACAAAATAAATAAATAAATTGATATACCTATAGCAAATATAGAGTTACGTATACACCTGACATTTGCCACATATAATCAAACTAAGCAGTTTGATGATAAAATTTAACGAAAAGTAACTGTGGATAAACTTGTCATAACTGTACTAGTTTGGGGTAAATTTGTTATAGGTTACTTGTTTGGAATTTTTTGTGGTATTAACCCTTTATCTTGCATAGTGTGGTAAAATGAAAACTTCAAGAATTTTGGCTAATATCTGCCACGTGGCATTCCAGATACAGTCCACGCGTTCACCACGGATCATAGATGGACGAAATAAATGTAGAAATGATGTGAAGATAAAGGGACAAAAAATGGCTTAAGTACACTCCAAGTGCCAAAACTTGCGCACAACGCTTATTTCAGTGCCAAAACTTTCAAAACGATCAATTAAGTGCCATTTTTTTTTTGAAAAAATGATCATTTCGGTACAAAACTTTTAAAACGATCACTTAAGTACTGATTTTTTTAAACGATCACTTAAGTGTCAATTTAAAAAAAAAACACTCACTTCAATGCCAATTTCGGCGATCCACGTCAGCTCAAATATTAAAAAAAAAAGGCTACGTTGGATTTTCAACGAGCCACGTCAGCTCAAATCAAAGTTGGCATTGAAATGATCGTTTTTAAAAAATGTTGGCACTTAGTGATCTTTTTCAAAAAAAAGTTGGCACTTAAGTGACCGTTTTGAAAGTTTTGGCACTAAAGTGAACGTCGTACACAAGTTTTGACACTTGTAATGTACTTCGGCCGACAAAAAAGTAGTAGTTTTTTGAAAAAAACACTATGCTAACTATTTATCAATCTAATAATCATTAGTAACATGATAAGCAACCAAACTCAAGCAAATTAATTTATGTTGATCTATAGCATCTTCAACCATTTAGGACCTTAAAATATTTTCTAATCTAGGTTTGGGTTTATTTTCAGAAGGATCAATTACTGAAACCCAATTCTAGAATTCCCCACTAATTTTCCTCCACTATGATCATCACATATCATGGTCAACCAAGTAATTATAAATATGATATTCATCACCTTTTTGAAAATATAACTAATTAAGGTGTTACTTTATGGGCATGAATATTAGTAACGCAAATATATTTAATTAATGTAACTTTTTGACGTTTGTCGTGCAATCAAGGATAGATTCTTAAATACAGACCATTCTCTGCTTTGAGCGGAACTTGACATAGATCGTATCCATGTTTTTTTTTTTTTCCATAAAAGTAAGGATTATATTAACTTTCACCAAGGATCCGAACGGTGAAGGAGAAGTAGGGGTTAGGGGTAAGCATGGGCCGAGTGGGCTGGTTCCAGACCTAGACCATGTACCTGACCCTGTTATAACCGGTTCCCATTTTTTTGGAACCAATACCCGACCATGTTTGTCTTGGAACCTGTTTTGGAACCGACCCTGTTTTTCGGTCCGGTTTTCGAGTTCACCCTGTTTCCTTTTTTTTCATCAAAATAATATGAGCATCCATAAAAAGGAGCAATAAAAATTACAGTGAACAAAACGACAGAATCTGACAAAATTTGCACCAACTAAATGAGAAATTTCACAACTACAATTGCGTCAATTATACAACAATGTTAAGATCCTACTAAAAACAAAAAAAGAAATCCAATGTTAGAGTCGACTGAGCAAAAATTGCAAATTCAAAGCAACTGACTCTGAGAAAATCGAATTAGAACGGCCAAACGGCTCAACCAATTCTAGTCTAAAGTTCATACACTGGCTTTTGAAGTGGTGGTCTTGATTTTGAGATGTATATGGAGATCATGTATTGAATTCAGATTGCTGTGTTTATTTTGAGGTATTGTCAAGAATCAATCATGTCTTCATATTTACTGGTACTGTCAATAATCACATTATTGGTTCTTTCCGATCGAAATTCGGACTAAACCTAGGGGATCGATTATGATGTCTCCAAAGTGATGAGGAAGCAATTAACGTTCTTTGTATGCCCTTTGACCTTGACTTCTCTTAGAGGACTAACAAGTTCTTCATTTGAAAATTGCTGCAGTATCCTACTAAGGCATTGGCTCCTTTGATGCTGGAAGATTATCGCAAAGTGATGGTGGAAAGGAGAGGTGAAGAACTGCATGAAGAAAGGTACTTTCTTCTTGTCTAGTCCATTTTGTTTGCTTTGTGAGCCTGCTTACTATATTGGCCTCTCTGTAATTGATTCTGACACAAGCCTTATAATCTTCATGCTTCACTCTAGGACTTATAACCATGCACGCTAGCTGAAGCTACTGGTCTAACAACCATCATCTCATATTTGATTGAAGATATCATCAGTTTTCACCACAAAGTTGTCCACATGCAACTTCATGTTTTGACCTCTCTACTGCAATGAATGGGAGGATTTTCATGCTTAGTTCTTGACCAACACAACAACTAATATCCCATTCGTTCTTCACCGCCTGTTGCGGCTTTTTTCTGTTCCAATCTCCGGCGCTTTCCTCCAAGGTTCCACAGTGACATGACAGCATGGTTTCTTTGGATTCTCTGTTGAATTATATAATAGCTCGGAGTCGTTTGGCCGTTCTAATTTAATTTTCTCAGAGTCAGTTGCTTTGAATTTGCAATTTCTGCTCAGTCGACTCTAACATTGGATTCTTTTTTGTTTTCAGTAGGATCTTAACATTGTTGTATAATTGACGCAATTGTAGTTGTGAAATTTCTCATTTAGTTGGTGCAAATTTTGTCAAATTATGTCGTTTTGTTCACTGTAATTTTTATTGCTCCTTTTATGGATGCTCATATTATTTTGATAAAAAAAAAGGAAAACAAGGTAAACAGGGTGAACCCGAAAACCGGACAGAAAAACATGATCGGTTCCAAAACAGGTTTCAAGACAAACAGGGTCGAGTATCGTTCCAAAAAGTGGGAACCGATTATAACAGGGTCGGGTACAGGATCTAGGTCTGGAACCGGCCCACCCGACCCATGCTCACCCCTAAGGAGTAGCATGGAGGGTGGCGACCTTGCAGACAAAAAATTAGGTCGATCCGACGGTTCAAACGGCCGGAATAGCAAAGAGAAGTCGACGGTGAACACTAACACGGGCCAGAGCAGAAAGAGTCGGGGTTGGTAGATCTATCCCACGACCACCACCGTTGCTCCGTTCAAGGATCCGAACGGTGAAAGAGTAGCAGGGAGGGTGGCAACCTTGGAGACAAAAAATCAGGTCGATCCGATAGTTCAAATGGCCGGAATAGCAGAGAGAAGCCGATGGTGAACAGTAACATGGACCAGAGCTCGAGAGAGCATTGTGCGCTTACCCAGAAAGTTCCTAGTTTGATCGTATCCATGTTGTCTAGGGCAACCGAGCCAAAAAATAGAAAGATAGAAAATCGTTACAAGAGTTCCACATACACTAAAAGTTGAATCATCAACTACACGTACTAATTAATACTTCTTGATGCGCTTATTCAATAATAACTACTTGAAATCATAGGCTTCAATCCTTTTATTGTTCGCTATCAGAAGATGTACCAGTTGGCTGAGACTTTCAGCTTCAGAAGCCTGCGAGATGATGACATGGAGAGAGATATTAACGTTGCAAAAAGGTTTCTCAAATTGAAACCAAAGTGACTTAGTTTTGCATAAAAAGACAAAAGTCTTGGAATTTGTGAAGATAATGAGTTGCGCAGGTAGGTGAAAAATCCTTCAAGGGCAGCCTATCGACCCACGATACTATCATTCACATGCTTTGATTCTTCATAAAGAAACAAATTAAGGTTCCACTAGAAATAAATTTCATAATTTGGCAAAAGAAAAAGGGTGGCGCCATTTTTACTCCAATTTTGGCTAAGATACTCTTTTCTACCCATTAACTCACAAAAATACCTTCCTCTTTCTTCAATTAAACGTTTTTTTTATCAAGATAATCCACAAATTACCTTTATTTTTAATTGATCTTGATAAAAACGGAAAAGAAAAATTGATCACAAAATGGAAAAGATTAATTTGTTAAAAGTATAATAAAACATCAAACATATTTGTATTTAGATATGTTTTAACAAAAGATAAACACATAAAAAAATATGAAATTTCATGTTGTTCAACTCTTGATATAAATAAAAGAATCAATATCGATTGTAAATTCAATCTTTTAGCAAGTGGATCAAGTTTGAATGTAAACAAATTTTCAATCTCATCTTGCAATTCATATTAAAATGTGAAAAGCTAAAAAAAAACACAAATAAGCGATTTGTAACTTTAGAAACCTACAAGTCTATTTGAAAATTAACCACAAGATCAAAATCTGCTTGATAATTATATTGGATTTTAAATTTCAACTTTGAAATAGAGTTTCACTCAAATTATTTATAAATGAAAAGACAATTAATATTGTGTTTTTTTTTTGTAAGAACAATTAATATTGTGTTCATAAGCCGCTATAACTTAAAATTTCTTAAAATTTTATATAGCTTTTCTAATTAATGCATGAGATCATAAATTAAGAATAACGAACTTCTCTAGGAAAAGTGATAAAATGATGCATTATAGAATGATATCTTATTGGGTGTAATTTAACATTTATATTGTAAATTTGATATTTAAAAGGGAAAATAGAACTAAAGGCACTTATGTTGGTTAGGTTGATTAAAAAAAAAGAAACAACAGAGAGAAGGGTATTTCGATCTATTGATTAAAAAGAGGAATGCCTTAGCCAAAATGTGAGTGGAAATAATGTCGCCCAAGAAAAATAGAGGACTAATGTTGGATAATATAAACTGAGACTTCTTAGTAAAATAGGTATGTTTGGAGGACTGCAATTGTAGATTATGATCATAAAAAAAATATCAATATCATTAACAATTCCAAACCGGTATTCTCATAACACATTTATTCTAGACTAACTTTTATCTCACAAAAAAAAATCTCAAATTACTACCCTATGACACTTTTCATCCCAAATTAATTTTTATCTCCAAATTGATACCTGTCATCTAAATTCACCCTCCATTAAAATGCAAATGTGTCAACATACATGAATTTTCCATGTCGAAAAGGTAATTTGTCATGTTTGTTGACACATATATTTTAACAAGATATCGGACGAAATGCTAACTAAATATAGATTTGGGATAGGACACTAAGTTGAAAACTTTTATCAAAGAAAATTAGTTTGGGTAAACTCACGGTGGTACCCATTTGAAATTTTTAATGATATTAACTCTTTAAATAAATAAGTTATAATTGACAGTTAATTAGAATCTACAACAAAATTCAATATATCAATTCTGTAAACTCAACTTTTATACACTCAGAAATTATTCTTTTTGAAAATTATGAAATGAAAGAGAAATACTTTGTCGGGAAAATCTAAATGAGAGGTTGGCCAACTAATTAACCCGACGCATAAACAATGTAAAGTTTTCCAAATATCAAAGCATCTTTTTTTTTTCTTTGGTCGAAAATATCAAGGCATCTAAAGGCAATGAATTTAATTATCAGAAAAGACAAAATTAAAGGGCATCAAGATATATTACGTATTCATATTTTCAGTAAATCAGTTTCAATTTGTTTGCTCACCCAGCCTAACTTGAGGGATGAGAGCTATCATCCATCCACTGGAGGAACGCCATTACTACTGATGGAAACGTTGTTAACCGATTCCAACAACACGCCTTCGTCCTCTAGAACTTCGTTATGGCCGTCTGAGTTCACGGTCACCGATTTCCCTTGGCGTAAAATCATCATCTTCATCTGCGATTTACCAAAATAAAACGATCACCTTTCGACACTGATCATTCTTTCTACGGAAAAGGAGAATGCATGGCAATATGTCAGCGACGAACAAGTAGTACTGTCTATCAGGAAGTAGTCTTACTTCCTGTTTCAGTTGCTTGTTCTCTTTAATCAACCGTGCTTCCTGCAATTTCAGCATGAAATAGTCTTCAAATCAACAGGAGAGTCTTCTCGACCTGTGCAACTTGAAGATATACCAACCTTTCTCTGAAGTTCGTCGATCTCGTTCAATGCTCGCTCCTCCTGGAAAGACGGGAACGACCAACATGGCAAAAAAAAACAAAAGAGTGAAACAAGAACAACACACGAGGGAAAACGAAAAGATGTAATGAAGAGACCTCAGTCTTGATCACGAGGCTCAGTCCTGCCTCGAGTTTATTCTGTAATTGTTCCAATTCCTCCATGTTCAACCCCTCCAGGTACTCCCCCTTTATCTGTCTGTTACAAAAATCGGGAATGAATGTGACTGATCCACCAACAATTTCGACTCAAACAAGCACGGAAAACATATGCACGCACCTCAGTTTGCGAAACTCATCACTCACTTCCTTGCGCAGCATTTCGTGATTGTACTCCTCTATCTAAGACAACAAAAACAAGTGCCAAAAAAAAAAAAGGTTAGATCCTCCCATACGAAATTCGTTCTCGCTCATTTATATCGGTGTTCATATGTCGGTATTATACTCTAGGCAAAAAGAATGTCAGGCTTGCCAATTTGAAGAGGAATATTTCGTGTGATAGATAGATTACACGTCTCATTTCGCGAACATATGTCTTAAGTTCGAAGATAACGTGAAAGCCTAGAAATGCATATTTAAGCTGTTAGAATATATAAATATTAAACCACGCTTTCTTCTTATAACTTAAGCTTTTAGAGCAGTTGACAAGTGGTCCCACGAAATCTAATATGGTATCAGAGCAGGAGGTCCTGAGTTCAAATCTTTCCAGGCCCCTATTTACCTCCCTAATTAATTTGTCCACGCTTAGTATTAGGCAAAAAACCAGACTAAACGTGAGGGGGTATTGGAATATATAAATATTAAACCACGCTTTCTTCTAATAATTTAAGCTTTTAGAGCAATTGGTAATTGATCCCACAAAATCTAATATAAGCAAGTGATTTACCTGGAGTTCAAGACATGGTGTGACCGGTTTCTCAACGCTATTGGAGTGGAGAACATACCTCGTTAGCGTATCCTCCATACTTCATAGAAAAAGGACAAGAGAGTGACCCACCAAAAAATGCACCAAAGCGTTTATTGACCTATTGGGGAAAAAATAAATAAAAGTGCAGTGACCTACATCAAGACACGTGTGCATAGTTCATATGATCTGGGACTAGTATGAGGATAATATCGTGCCTGGGGATAAGATCATGTTTGCATACTAGGATGTCTTTTAGTATATAGTACACGTGTCGTGTGTACGTGTTAGTAAAAGTGCTGAACTAGGATTGTAGAATCTTCATCGAGCACCGTCAAGGATTATTTTGGATTGAATTTTGTTCTGCTTGAAAATTAAATGGATTGATTTTTATTTTAGTACTCAAACTAAAATCTTATGACTCACTCCTCGGGACTTTCATAATCGGCAAATATAGACACATAAATTCATATAAATTTACTCATAAGTTTCTAAAACTCGAATAAAACTTTAAATTTTGACGGAAAGAAAAGGAAATCTTTTATTTTTTTGCACAAATGTAAACAAGCATTATACCTAAACAAAGCTAGATGGAGGAAGGAATAGAACACAGAGAGAACACATGTATTCTGCATCAACAGTTCAGCACACCAGAAAGAGACCGCAACATCAAGCTGTTGTAAATGTTTTTTTTAGAGATTACTAAAGTTCCCCATCCTAGTTCTGAAACTCAGGGTTTCTTCACTAAAGTGTAATTACCTTTTTTCACTAAAGTTCCCTATCCTAGTTCTGAAATTCGTGGTTTCTCCATCTCTCTCTCTCTCTCTCTCTCTCTCTCTCTCTCTCTCTCGCCCTTGCTCCTTTCGGAGGTTCTGAATCTCGGTGCTTTTATATTCTCCTTTGCTGTTCTTTTCAAGTTTTGATCACCGACCCCATCATAAGAAAATAACTCTCAGCTTTCGATCTTAAATTTCTATATATTGCAGACTTTTGAGCAGGAATTGCGAAAAGATACACGAAAAATTTGAGTACCTGGAGCTGGAGAAATCATAGAGCTTCCCAGTGGCTGAGAAGATGATGAGGGACACATCAGCGTCGCACAGGACGGAGAGCTCCTCAGCCTTCTTGATCAGCCCTCTTCTCCTCTTCGAGAATGTCACCTGCCTCGCCGTCAACTTGCCTATCTTCTCCATCTTTTTTGGCTCTCTCGGCATTTTACTTGTATCTCTTCTCAAATTTTTTCTATGTCAAAGAAAAAGACGCAGGTCAACAAACTAGTGTTATTTCACCTAGAGTGAGACATGATGAGCCGGGACATAACATCAAAAGGACGACACAAAGATCTTGATTCATATGGTAAAAGTTCCGCGAAACAAAGTCACCAGAAAACCCTAGGAAAATAAGAAACCAGTTCAGATTCACAAGCACGACAAACAAAACACGCCCACAAAAAAGAAAAAAAAAAAGAAGCAGCCCAGAAAATGCAAAGTAACTGAGGGAAGGAGGGCAGACAGATCCGTGAGTTTATGATTTCTCTTGATTTTTTTTTCTCTGGGTAAGGTTTACCTTGTTCAGATGTTGAACCAGATGGGTTTGTTTGTCTGATCACAGCAACAAAAAGAAAGCCAACCAGCGAGAGAGCGAGAGCGAGAACGAGAGCGAGAGAGAGATGTGTGTTGGTTGGGGCTCGAGAATTGAAAACGGGGTCTTGCCCTTTTATCGGCCAACAGGGTATCTATCTTTCTATGATCATCTTTTAGTACCTTTTTTTTTGTCAAATCATCTTTTAGTACTTTTTTTAATCAAAAATCTTTGGGAAAATTTCAAAAAATGGCTCGAAGTGGCAACGTTTTTTCAAATAAGGGCCTAAAGTGCACATTATTTCAAATAAGGGCCTAAAGGGCTCAAATTATTTCAAAAAATGGCCTACTGTGACATCCTAGATTCCGACCCTCTTCGAGGCTAACGATATGGAAATGGATCTCGAAATCAGATTTAGGAAAATGAAGAATTCCAATGTTTGATAGGGAATGGACATCGCCTCATTGAGGGTAATTAACATCGGAAAAATGAAATTTTGGATTGTGACATTCCGAATTTCCGCCCTCAAGGCTTGAGGTATGGAATTTGACTTCGAAATTGGGAAATGGAATTGAGGAATTCAAACATTAGATTTGAATTTGACGACGCCTGGCCAAATGGACAAATTAAGATTGAAAAACGAAGTTTCGGACGAAAAGTGCAAAATGACCATTTTGCCCCTCAAGCTTAATTCTTGTCTTTGAAAAATTATGAAGGGCAAAATGGACATTTACCCTTCCTCCACTAGCTGCCGAAAATTGGGCTGAAGAATGGTCAATGGAGTCAAAGGGATTAAGCTCTATAATTGGTGCAATGGATAAGTGTCAAGTGGAGAGTGTTTGGCCATCTAATCCCCCAAAAAGTTGTAAGAAAAATCAGAAAAAAACTATTGGAGACCCTACTACTGTGGATCATCTGCCCCAAAGAGTCATTCCCGAAAATCTCACTAGTTATCCATTTTCCTCTCAGTCAGACTACACCACCCGACAGATTTCTGCCGCCTCCTTTGGTCCGTACGACGGCCCACTCTGGTGACCTTTTGGCCGGCCGTCGACCACCACATGTTAGTTTAACCTATCCTTAACAAGTTCCAATTGGTTTCATGTCATTTGGAGGTCTGGTTAATTTAGGAAAATTTTTGGAAGAAAAGTGGACGGATTCTGAGCTAGCTGAGGAGAAGTGATGGTTCTAACTCATAGAAAATCCAATTGACCTCAAATTTTCGAGGGTAGGTTCATAACATGATGTAATATATGTGGCTGAGAAGAAATGAATTTTTCAATTGAGATTTAGGGGTGTTTCATAGCTGAAATTGAATGGACAAAATGGATCGGAAATCTGATCGGTGGAGTTCTTGAGGAAGCCGAACCAATTGGTGAACCTATAGTTATTATTTTGACTCCAAATCACTGGTGGATGTCCTAGACATGTAAATCTAGGTCTTGGTAAGTTGATTTGGCAATAAAATGGATTTTAGAGGTGAAATTTGGGCTGTTGAAGGTGGGCAAAGATAGAACAGAATGCTGTCCAATTCTGTCCAGCCTTGGCCGAACCCTTTGGTGGTTCTAGGAAGTGTTTCTATGGTCCAAATTGGTTATTGAGATGTCCTAGGATATCAATTGGTGTCTCGGCAAGAAATTGGTTCGATCGGATCGGAATTTGATGGAGTTTATTGACAGGAATTGTGATTTATTCGTAGGACGACGCGAGACGTAATTTGGCTGTGCATTTGTGGGCCTTGGAAGTGAATTGCATGTGGCATTTACTAGCTTGCTTGAAGAGGTAAGTGTTTCCTAAACCCTTACTTGAACATTAGGACACTACTGGATAGATTGGTTGGATAAATTGACTGATTGGTGAACCATGTGGCTTAAGTTGCTTGATGCAATCGTGTGACAGTTATACTATGATTGATTGATTCATGAGTGCTTATTCTTGTGATTCCTTGATGTATTAAACGCGGGGCTTGAGTAAATCCTGAGCCGTTATTACGCGGGATTCGACCTGAAGCGTATTGACGCGGGTATATGAAAGGCAAATTGTACCCTGATGCGTTATGACGCGAGGTTTGGACTATCCTGATACGTTATCACGTGGGATATTACACTTGGCCAAGTAAGGATGACTAACCTGAGTCGTTATTACGCGAGTAGTATCCTAGCCTGATGCATTATCACGCAGGCTGCTTGATGCGTTATTACGCGGGCAATTGAGAAACACGTCCTGATGCATTATTACGCAGGTCCTGGCAATAAGTATGTGTTGACCTGAGGCGTTCTGACGTGGGTCTTGCCAAGCATGTTATAACAGCCTGAAGCGTTATTACGCAGGCATTGATATTGAGAATTGAGTTTTACCTATTGTGAGCTTGTGATTGGGTTGGTGTGAGTGCCCCATGGGAAATACATCGCGGCACGGGAGCCCTGACGATGAGTGCAAGTGTTGTCATCATAGGCCCTAGTGGTACAGAGATATCGATTGGCCTGCGGCCCCAGTGATGTCAGTGGGTAGGAGTGCCAAAGAAGTACGAAAGTGGAGGTGGAAGTTGTGATAATTGAGTACCGAATTATATGTTGCTTGAGCATGGAGCTTGAGACTCTGAAGTTGAGTGTGATTGATAGTATTGCTCATCCATGCGTGGCTATTGATGTGCATGTTGGTTTGATGCCATGCGCTATTGTTGATTGCTTGCATCTTGGTGGTATTGTGTGTGGTCTGTGGGGACTGGTGTTCCGGTCTAGGTTTAGGTTTCACTTATTGAGATTTATATCTCACCCCAGTAGGGGCTTAACTTTTCAAGTCCCAGGCGAAGGAAGCCCAAACTTGCCAATGATTGGCATTCGAGGAAGTAGTTGATCAAATGTATTTAAGACGTTGGGTGACCTTAAAGATTGTATTGTTTGGTAGATTAGTTTTGATCATTGAAACGAATAGAGGTGTACTTTGAAGGTTGAGAAGTGTACTATTTATTTTTGTCCTAAGTCATCTTGATTTTATTTGTGTACGGAGTAGTTTATTGATTCCGCATGGACACTATTTGGGAACAAGAGCGCCGAAGGATCCTGGATGGAACGGCTTGATTACGGCCTGGTGGGATGTGCGCGGACCAAGCGGGTTCGAGGCGTGACACCTACATTAAGGGCATTTTTGTATTTTAATCTTTTTACATCTTCTTTTCTGTTTTTCTTTTTTTCCCCTCCCCACCGTCCCCTCCTCTCACCTCCTGTTCATCATCTCCCAGCACGTCTTCTTCATGGGATTGTCGCCGAAAGACCTGTACCAAATGAGGCTCGTTGCCCACTGCCAACGTCGCCACCACCTCCAAGGCGTCCTCCACCACCTGGACATCAAGCTCGACAACATACTCTTCGATTCTCAGGTGCAACCGAGGTTCGTGGACTTCGGCTCCATGGAGGCGATCAACGGAGAGCCGGCGATGGAGCTGGAAGGTGGTGGGCTATGTGGCGCCGGATGTGATGGCTAGGAGAGAATACGGGGATAACGTGGACATGTAGATTGTTAGATAATGTCTCGAGTTTGAATTTATGCGGAGATATGAAATCTTGAAATATTCAAGATTGACCGCATTGATTTTGTGAGCTCAAGTGAACAGGACAAGGACTGGTATTTGGCGCTACAAGATAAAGAAAAAGGAAGGGCTCACTTATAAGAAATATGTATTATACTGTGGGGCCAAGAGAAGATTCCTTTTGGTCGTTCAAAACAAAAGGGTAGAAGAAAATTTGTGGGGCCCATAATAAAGTTTAAAAAAAGGGTTTGTTTTGTTGTTCTTTTATCCTGCATCAGACGAACATAAAAAGAGTGGAAGAGAACTTTTTGTGGTAGGGTTCTCGAACCAGCCGCACGAAGAGAAAAAAAGTAGCAAAAGTAGGGACAGCTTCTTGAGTAGTACCGCACGGTGGGCTTTTTGAGTGGCAAGAAGAAAGACGTACACGACGTCTTGGAGAGCTGCACGAAAGGAAGAGCCACGCGAAGACGAGCACACGAGAGCGCACGAGAACAAGGAACGTCGTCCTCGGTTCAGTCGCTTCGTGAGCAAATAAGACAAGTATTGATTTTCTCTCTGTGAGTCTTTTTCTGAGTGAGAGTTCTGTGAGAGATTGTGAGATTACTTGTGGGTTTGCGTTGGGCTTAATCTAGGTGCGGGAAACACTCGAGTGCATGAGCGATTGTAAATCTGACTCTCCGATTATAGTGGATTATATTGCTGGCTCTCCCCGTGGACGTAGGTACCAATCTCGGACCGAACCACGTAAATATCTGGTGTCATTTATTGTTCCTCGTAATTTCTCTGGTTCGTATCAACATATTTGCAAGATCCGTAGGTGTTTTCGTGTTTTTAATCTCAACATGGATGGTGGGTGGTGCTGTCTGTACGTGACGTTGGCGGGGTTCCTACCGGAGAGCGAGATATTCTGGGCTGTCCTAAAGGTGAACCTGAGGTTCCTTGTCACGGGTCTTGTGGTCGGTATCGCCGGCGGCGAAGGATTTGGTCAGGAACGATATCCATCTCCGTAGTCCGTATTTGTATATCCACCAACGGTCGGGCTCATTCATTCTCGGTCCTCGTTCACGTCGACAGCCATGTGTAAGCTCCGATAGCCGTTCGCTTTTGGCGTCATGATGTAGTCTTTCGTTCTGTGAGGCATTTCTCTCCACAAGCTCTGAACTATTTCATACGTTCTGCTCTGTAGCACGCCCTTTCGCCCGTCTTCCGTATCCAATCCCGACTTTGGACTCAGTATAACTCACAGTGCTAGGACATCATTCACTTCTATTTCCTCCCGTCATGCAGGAGCTTCTTTGTTGTACTATAACGGCTCTTGTATTGGCCTAGGACAAAATTCTCGTCGCCATATCCGTTAGATCGAAGCAGCTGCTCTTTGTATACTTCTATCAAAGGCTTGCTTTCGATTTTATGGCTTCTCAACCATGTGTTGACGTAGAGGTATGAGTACTGGAACAGGTATCGAAACGAGAGATCTTGGAGCTCCAGGGACAAGAATTCGGTCCGCAACGCGTGCGCCAGCGGCACGTACACCTTCATGACCTCGAGAGAGACCATCTGTTGTTGATACCTCGGCAGGTAGCTCAAATGCCTCATCATATCGAGCTTTAAGGCTAGGTCGAGGACCACGGCTCTCATGTCGTAGATTGTGAGGCAGAACTTGCTTAGGGCGGCGGCGCTCTCTTCGTCAAACACGTCGACCTTCAAGGGGAAGTTCTTGACCCGCAAACTCTCGTGTAGCAGGTGATAGGGGTGTGCAAAAAAGACCGCCCGGACCGGGACAGATGGTCCGGTTCCCGATTTTTGGGGGGTCCGGTCCGGTCTCCGGTTCCAAAAATGGGAACCGATGACCGGGCGGTCCGGTTCCTTGTTCCGGGGTTCGGTTCCGAAACCGGACCGCCCGAACCGCCCGATAGTTTAAAAAAAATACATATATGTTCCTCACTTTTCTTTTACACCTCTAGGAAGCCGCATCATTAGGGTTTCTAATTTTCTTTCCAGTCCTCTCTCCGCAAGGGTACCTCTCTCTCTCAACCGCAAGGTTTTCCTCTCGGTCGCTCTCTGCCGTGCCGTGACTGCCGTCTGCTCTCAGTGCTCTGTGCCTTGGAAGAACCCAAAGGCTTCCCGCACACACTCGCTCGATCGATCAATCTCTCGATCCGTTAGTCGCGCTTGGTGAGTCTTCACTCTTCACCCTCCTTCAGATCGCCCCCGCCTCGCCCGGCCCCGCCCCATCCGAAGCTCCAGAGCCCCCGACTACCACCGCTTCTCCCCCGATCACGAGGCCGACGCTCGATCCCCGGTGAGTGGACCCCTCTCCCGATTCACATGCGCATGCTTGGCTCTGGTTTTCGAGATGATTGCGAAGTGCGAGAAAATGAGTTGTCGATATTCTTGGTAGATTTACTGCTTGAAGCGTGGACAATGGATCGCACTTTCTTGGTCGCTGTAAATTTTTCACGTGTTCTCTTCGATTCGTGTATAAATATCTCAATTCACTCAAGTATTTTGGAAACGAGAGCTCGAAATGCTTTTGAAATCACAAAATGTAGAAATTTGCTGTGTGATCAATATGGGTTGATCTTAACTAGAATTGAGATACTTTGGAATTGCCGTTGCGGCTCACTTTGTGGTAGAGTGTTCTGAGCGTAGATGCTTTAATCCCTTCCTGCCACTTTATTGAACCAGTTTTAAGGCAAAGAGCATCGACTGGCACAGAAAAGATCCAACAAAAAGAATACTATTGATTGAGTCATATTTTGCATTGCTAAGGCAAGTTGAGCACCAAGTCAGAAAAATTCATAAGGCTACTTATCTGGATGAAAATCTCAACATCAACCAATCATTCTCTATCATTAATTCATTTTCTTGAATACATAATAAGATTCTAATCCGATTATTCTATTCAGGTGTTCTACCTATATGTCAATGGAAGTGGACGAGTCCATCGATGAGGTGACTTCGCCAATGAATTCACTGGAGCATGAAGGTGAAGAAATACATAAAGGTGAAGAAGTCTTCGAAGAGGAAGTCGACACAAATAAGGTATCTCATGGTTGCCCAACTGTTACTGGTAAACAGAAATTATCAAAAGTCTGGCAGCATTTTCGTAGAGGCAATAAAAATTCGAAGGGGAAAAGTGAGGTGTTCTGCAAATATTGTAGTGCCATGTATTGGTATTATGTTAATAACGGTACTTCTGCTATGTGGAAGCACTTGAGTAGGTGCAATAAGTATCCTCGAAATATAGATAAGAAGCAGAAGTTTTTTGTCCCACGTAAAATGGATAATACTCAGGTGACTAAGGGAAATTCCACTACTGGTAGTGCTAATGACTTGTCAACATGGGAGTTCGATCAAGATCTTTGTAGGCAAATGCTTATTCGGATGATCATAGTGGATGAACATCCTTTTTCACTAGTTGAGCGTGCGGGATTCCGTGATTTTATGAACGTGGCGCAACCTCTTTTCAATCCCATCTCCAGATTTACGGTGGCTAGAGATTGTATAAAGTTGTATATTGCTGAAAGAATGAGTTTGAAGAATTATTTTCGCAAGCTTAAGTCTAGGATCGCACTCACGACTGATACATGGAGCTCCTGTCAGAACTTGAACTATTTACGTCTCACTGCTCATTTTATTGATAATGATTGGAGATTGCACAAAAGAATCATCAATTTTGTGATAATGTCTAGTCACAAGGGCAAGGAAATTGGAAAAATGATTGAGAAATGCATTTATGAGTGGGAAATAGAGAAACATGTGTCCACGATCACTGTGGATAATGCCAGTTCGAATGATGTAGCTATTAAGTTTTTGAAAGCTAAATTTGTGAAAGATAAGCTATTGATCTTAGATGGTGAAGATTTACACATGAGGTGCACCGCTCATATTTTAAACTTAATTGTGAGGGATGGATTGCATGAGATACGTGATTCCATTACACGTATTCGAAACTCTGTTAGGTATGTGAGAGGTTCTCCCATGAGAGCTAAATCATTTCAAGCTTGTATTGAGAGTGCAAGGATCAGTTATAAAGGTTCAGCTTGTCTTGATGTTTCCACTAGATGGAACTCAACTTGTCTCATGTTAGACACTGCCTTAAAGCTAAGAAAAGCTTCTGAGAAGCTGGAAGAAGATGATCCTTTCTTCGTGGCTGAGCTTGAAGATGAAACGCCTAAAGCTGAAGATTGGAAAAGTGCCAGAGTTCTTGTCTTATTTTTGAAGAAGTTTTATGATTCCACCAATAAGATGTCCAGGGCTTTGTATATCACTTCAAATGATTATTTTGACGAGATAGCTGGTTTATATAAAACTTTGAAACAAGCATCGATTGCTTCAGATGCTGGCGTGAAAGCCATAGGGGTGAAGATGAAGGAAAAGTTTGACAAATATTATGGGAGTTTCGATAAAGTGAATATGATGGTTTTGATTGCGGTGGTATTGGATCCAAGAAAAAAGATGAAGTATGTGCGATATTGTTATAAACTAATCTATGATGATGATGGGATAATAAATGAGAGGTGTGATTATGTGAGGACTTACCTAGGACGTTTGTTTAGTTTTTACGAAAAGTCTTGTGGTTTCGAAACTTCTGGCAACAAAAATTTGTGTAGTCAACTTTTAATTGATGTTGGTGGTAGTTCGAGTGGTCAACATGAGGAAGGTCACAAAAATGAGATTGATCTCACTATGGGTTTCGATGTGAGTTTTGATGGGGAAAAGGCATTCGAATGCTTTATGGATGAGGAGAAAAAAGTGGCCGAGGGCAATTTATCCGAGATCGAAAAGTATCTTCAAGCTACACGTGAAGAATGTCATACTCTTGACATTTTGAAGTGGTGGAATACTGCTGGCCAAAAGTTTAAAGTCCTCTCTTTGATGGCTCGAGATATCTTGGCTATTCCAGTAACAACCGTTGCTTCGGAGTCCACTTTTAGCACATATGGTCGTGTACTTGATCGCTATCGAAGTTCTTTGACTCTAGAGTGGTGGAAGCTTTGATTTGCGGTCAAGATTGGTTGAGAGTTGCTAACAAGCCAGTTAATATTGAGGAGTGCATCGAGAATGCCGAAAAGTTCGAGTCGGGTAAGTCATGGATATATATTTTCTTTTATATCTTGTATTTCTTTTGTATATTTAATAAGTGAATGCTCTAATTAATATCTTCTTTTTTTCCTAGCCATGGATGATGCTTGCTCGGAGCTCATCGGTAAATAGAGTTTACAAATTGATGGAAGGAATATATGGTGAGATTTTACGAGCTCCATTAAAAATTGAGTTATCTCATATCAGTGAGCTAAGGAACTTCTCTACTTTATTTTGACATCAGGATCTTTTTCACCATGCAAAATGACATGTCTGTCCCAAATCTCTGTTTTCTATTATTTCTATGATGCGTTGAGTCAAGTTTTAAATGGCTTTGTCATCTTTTGATAAAATGTTACTAAAGGGGCAAAGCAAAAGAATTGTGTGGTGCTGATTATTGCTTGTCATTGCTATCTATTGAAATGTGCAGTATTTATGTTTTCATTCTTATTTTACCTCCTACTTCATTTAGCCACTTGCAATGACTGAAATTTAGCTACTTGCAATGACTGAGATTTTTAGATGTGCTTTACTTTAATTATGTGAGCTTCCTTGTGTCACTCAGGTATAGTAGCACATGCTCTTGGACAGATCCAGATGAGACTACCAACTCATTCTCCTCAGTTCACCAACACTTCTGATTAAACAGCTGGTTGAGGGGAAGATCGATGATTCATAATGTCTGGGCGGCTTTGTAATCTTTTTTTTTCCCTTCGGGTGTGCTTTCAATGTGCTTTTGATGTTTCTGTTGGGTACAGATTTCATAGTTACCTCCTGTGTTTCTGTCCAATGGAGATTGGACAGATTTCTTAGTGCCGTGGATGAGCACTTACTTTGTATGTGTTTCTGTTGGGTACAGATTTCTTGTTTGTGTTATTGGTTCCAATGGAGATTGGACAGATTTCTTGTTTGTGTTATCAGAATGGAGATTGGACAGGTTTCTTGTTTGCATTATTGGTTCTTTGGAACCGGACCGGACCGGACCGGACCAACGGTCCGGTCCGGTTCCCGATTCTCTGGGTGGCCGGTCCGGTCCACGGTTCTGAAAAATGGGAACCAGGACTATTGGTTCGGTTCCCGGTTCTTGGGGGGAACCAGGACTATTGGTCCGGTTCCCGGTTCTTGAGGGGAACCGGACCGAACCGGGAACCGCTCACCCCTAGCAGGTGAGCCGTCCCCGTGCCAATCCGGCCTCTCACTTCATGGATGGACACCGCTCCGGCCTCAAGGACTTCTCTGAGGATGCTGGCTGATATCACCTCCGCATCCATCTATGAAAAAGCCATCAGCTACTTTACAATTTCATCTTAGGAAGAAAATGCAGGAAGGAAGGTTGAAAGCCAAGTGAGGGATTCTGAGAGCAAGAAGTAAAAAGACGCCAATTTGAATGGATGGTATTCAAATGAACTCATCGGAACACAAACCCAAGAAGAGAAATTGTTCAAGAACTTGAAGATCGGCGAGGATGATGGCAACGCTGAGAGCCCTGGAGAGAGGAGGATGGCCATCGGGGCTGAGAGGCGAGCTCTGCAGCATGGGGATGGCGAGCTTGAGGGCCTTGAACAGTATGCGTGAGGACCTCGTAGACAGCGACATCCCTCTCCTCATCCTCTCCGTCAGCTCGTTGAACGCCCCCACCAGCTCCACCACTATCTTCCACTCCCCCCTTCATGCTGCGGTGCCACGGTTCAGCTCTCTGGCGAAGAGACGCGAGCGCCCATGGCAGGAGCCCGGTTGTGAGAGGAGGGAGAGGAGCAAGCCGCCGAGGGGGGAGATGGGTGCCGGGCGGGAGGTCGAAGGAGCGGCGAGCTTAGGGAGTCGGTGGCCGCGGTGGTGATGGCAGCGGTGGGCAACAAGCCTGGTTTGGTGCAGGTTTTTCGATGACATTCTCATGAAGAAAGACGCTGGGGAGATGATGAACAGAAGGAGAGGAAAAAAGATTAAAAGACAAAAATATCCTTCGGACATGCCCTTTTTTGAAACAATTTGAGCACGTCAGGCCCTTATTTGAAACGATGTTCACTCTAGGCTCTTTTTTGAAAATTTCCCAAAATTTTTTAGTACTTGACATTTACATATTTCCTAAAAGAGGTGGGGAAAGATCCTTGAGGTGACTTCCTCGCCGGTAATCCCCAGGCCCCGGCGACCATCATGGTCAATGATGGAAAAAGAAAAAAAATGTACATAAGAAATTTAGAAAAATGTATGAAAAATTACAAAAATTATTCATGTTAGCATCAATTATGCCACATAGAATGGCCAATGACCACATTAGTGATTGCATGCCAACATAAAAAGGAAGGACTACATTGGTAAAACGTTAAAATGTTTATGACTAAATTGACCAAAATGAAAAGTCTATGACTAAATTGACATCCGTGTAATAAATTTATGACTTTCTTGATAATTTTTCCTTAAATTTTGTAGCCATCGACACATGATGTAATATGTATGGATTGTTGATTGGAAGCATTCTAATAATTTGAAGAATTACTAGTGACACTTTTGCTATTATGGATATTGTACTAACCCCTTAACTATCCTCTCCAAGTTGGCGGAGTTCTAATAATACTGGATGAGATTTTGGGAAGACGTTAATGGACGGAGGAGCTCCTATGGATAATTTACGGTAAAATTATTTTTCATTCGTTTATTTTTATAAGCGATAATTTGATCGAATAATTATACAAAATAAATGCACTTTTCTCATCACCATGGGGAGAGGATATTCAATGTATATACCTAATACCTATATATGGACAAAGCATCTCATCAGAAAGTTGCCCTCTGCTAAATTTCAATTCCAAGATGCTGGAACATTTTGATAAGGATCTTGCCGGATGCAGGTGCTGTAAAAACTTCGCACGTCGCAGGCACGACCATCCTGTTCCGGAGCTGATTTCCTCTATGTATGTGGTTTTTTACGATAAGAATCGATGATCGGAAAAGCGGGAGGGATTGTATTATGAGGAAAGTCTTTCTTCTTTTGATGGTCCAAAAAGGAAAGCTCCGACCTTCTTGGTTGTCGATCTTTCACTGGCCTCCTGCCTTGGCTTCTTGGTCCCAGTCCTTGCTTCTGTTCTTTTCACAGTCAGATTCTGATGCGATTGAATTCGTTCTCCCGAATTTCCCCTTTTGCTTAATCCCGCGGACTGGGACTCGAGAATCCAATGATTACAAGGATCCATAAGACCTGCCCAAAAAGGGGGGAAAAGAATATTTGGAGGGTCAAAAGTTAATGTTCGATACTTATTTTATTATGAAAAGCTTTTTTCGAATCATTTAAGTATCAAAGTTTTTTTTTTTAAATTGTCACTTAGGTGTCAACTTCGATCTGCTTGACCAAAAATCCGACGTGGCATTTTTCATTAATATTTATCGCTAACCGTGACTTGTCAGAAGTCCAGTCAGCAATAAAAAAAAGAGCTAAAAATTTGAAAAACATACTAAAAGTACGAAAATATAAAATTAATTAGATTAATTTTTTTTAAAAAAAGATAAAAAGTCCAAAAAAAAGTCATGAGTACTAGATGTTCTAAAACTTGCCACGAAATTGTCATTGAGTCCTAAAATTTACAAAAAGTACATTCAAATCATGAAACTTCTCAAATTGATACAATTGTGTCATTCCTTTAACTACGCCAATTTGGACTAACGAAATATATTGACGCTTTTTAAAATTGTGGTGATGACGTGACTAAGACGACATTCTTTTTGTTCAAATCTGATTTTTAATAAAATTTTATTTAAAATAAATTACAAAATAAGATCCAAATAAAAAAACGTTATGTTGGAAATTAGGCGGTGAGGACGAGGCATGGCCAGCGAGGGTCGGTGCACCCAAATCTGGTGAGGATCGACAACTACTGGCTGGAGCCCAGTGAGCCTCGCTAGATGTTGTCGGGGATGGTGGGGAGCGATGAGGGCGAAGGCTGTGCAAGCCTTTGCCACCTAGTTCTCTAACCCCCGCATTTTTTTTTTAATTTAAGCTTTTTTTGTTAAAATTTTAAGCTTATCTTTAAATTTATTTTAAATAGAATTTGGCTTTTAAAAAAAATAGTACTTAGCTTATTTTTAAATCTATTTTTAATTTGTTTTTAATTTTTTAAAGTGCAGAAGTCCACGTGGATTTCTTTTTTTCTTTTTTTAAATTCCATTTTATATAAATTTAATTATTAATGACGCATATTAATTTTGGTCGAAATGTCTCACTGGAGGCACTTAGGTAATCTTTTTTTTTATTTGGCACTTAAGCAATCCAATAGAAACTTTTGGCACTAAAGGGATGATTTTTGACACTTTTGGTGTTCTTCTCCCGCCAAAAAACCTATCCCTTGACTAACTTTTATTTTACTGTTGTAAAATGAAACAATATGAATGACACTTCTTATTGGAGTGTGATTTACACTTTCCATCAATAAAAAGCATGAAGGTCTCATTCCGGAGAGATCGCCTCGGAGGGCGTTTGGGGGGAGGGGGAGAGGAGGGGGGCACCCTCGAATCGCCAAAGGGCTTTTATAATTTGGGACCACATTTTATTAGGAGTTTGAACTTGAACTCATGAATAGCTACTGAGTGACTTATATTTAATCCCTTTATCTTGTTACAAGGAGTTGTAATATAGATGTGAGATGTGATGATTACAACAGTATTGCCCTAGTTTAAGAGTGAATCAGGATAAACTTTGTGTATCGATTTCTTTTTCTCGTATTTACTATTTGTTTCATTTTGTTTGTGCTCCTAACCCTACCACTTCTATCTTATTTTTGGAAAATCTCAATTTCTCTTATTTCAAATTGGGGCCAATTTGCATGCGATTGAACGAAGATCCTTATCTTTGATCCATAATATCTTCTTCATCGACCACCATACCTAGCTCTTGATCCTGATTGTGGTCATTCAACAATTGGAATGGCACCATAGATTGTCGTTGTGGATCGAATTCTCCATTGACGACTACTACTTCGGAATGGCTATAGACTACGATTAATTAATTTATGCAGCGACCCAAGATAATCATGTTTAGATATGCGAATCACAGTTTCATAAAAGTAGAAGAATTGATGCATATTATTTCGGATCCATCGTTCTTGATACGGAATTGCAACGATCCAGTGCTCAAAAGCTTCTCCTCTATGAACCTCCTTTATCACTGGCTTCAATGGGACGGGCTCTTACGTATCCCTTCTAACGACTCTTTATGTGAGGTTATGTGGATATTAAGGTTTAGAGGAGGAACGTAAGCTCTATTTATAGATATTATAACATATCTCCTCAATATAGGTAAGGTTTATCTCCGCCCACACTATCCAGCTCCATATTAGACTAAATAGGAAACGATATATATTTTCTTTATCAGATCAATTAATAATTACAATAACAATTAATAAAGCCCACATGTAAAATATATTCTAACATTCTCCCACTTGGGCGATATTAATAGAAATTGTACTGTATAAGTGCATATTTATATTGGTCTAGAGATAATTCCTAATAGTTAATCCGATCTAAAAAAAATTTAAGCATTGAATCATGGCAGTAACTATATCAAAAGACACAGAGCCTTCCATGGTCACAAAAGCTCTTAACTTTACTTATATAGATTTAATATGATAGTGTGACAAAAGGATAACATCTCAAATAATAGAGAAATTTTATATGTTATCCTTCTTATCAGTCATCATTCTCTTACTTTAAGTGTCATGCAACCCGATGTATCACAAGAGAATATTCTTATGGTTCTAACGAACCCTCATATGTCTTATTTTTATAGTTAATTATGCTTTATGTGTAACAAGATATACATTTATGGCTAAAAATTAAATGCCTCAGCCATCATTCAAGGTTTACACAATACCAACATACATGTATTCAATATAAAAATATCACATTCATAAATACTTCATTGAATGTAAAAGAGTCAACATAAATCAAAACCGCTACTAAAAGCAACATAATACAGATGTAAACTTTATTAGAGCAAATACTAAAGAGCTCCCACTAAACAATAGCATCCGACGATGCTTCTAAGTCCATGTTAATGATATGACATTTAAATACACAAGGGCGAAAACCTTTAGTCATTGGATCAACAACTATATCATCTGTAGAAATATGTTCTACTGCAATGTCGCTGTATGTATTTCTTTATGGTAAAAAATTTGACCTTCATATGCTTAGACCCCTTGAGACCTCTATTGTTGTTGATGAATAACACTACAGAGTTATTATCACAATATAACTGTATGGGGTCTCTCACAAAATTAAATACGGTCAACTCCCTAATAAGATTTGGGAGCCAAATAACCAGAATAATAGCCGAAAAGCATGATATAAACTCTGCTTTCTTGATAGAGAATGACATAGATTTTTGTTCTTGTTTTTCTCTAATACTGCACTTCTCTTTAGACATACAAATATATGTAGTTGTCAGCTTCACATCATCCTAACAACAAGCAAAGTCTGAATCCGAATACCCTACTTACTGCAGGTTATGAATATGTCTATAAATCAACATTTAGTCTTTTGTCCTCTCTAAGTACCTTAAAAATTTCTTAGCAGTAACCTAGTAATCGTGTTTTAAATTTGATCTATATATGCCTAGAAATCTCATTGCAAAAACAACATCTAGTCTGATGCAAACTTGAGAATACATGATGTTTGTAAGTGCACCAGGATATGGTACATTCTTTATTGGGATTTTTCTTAATATCTTTATGAAGACACTATGACAAATTCAGTTTATTGCCCTTAATGACAAGAGCAATTCCTCACTTGCAATACTTTATTCTGAATCTTTAAAAAATACGATCAATATGTGTCCTCTAGATTTAACCCAATATACAAAAGAAAGGTCCATCGGATGTTGATGCCTCGGACAAAATACTCCTTATCAAGGTCAATCATACCAAAATGCTTTGACAATATCCGCTTCACCTCATGCGGTAATTCAAGAAACTGCTCTCAAGTAAGATATCGTTTACTTAAAACACGAGAAAAATAAATTTTCTTCCACTGACCTTATAGTATATACACTAATTTACTTTGTTCGTGAGAGTTTAGAATAAAGCAACAACACTTGCAACTTCAAGTATGATTGTCTAAAAGCTTACTTGAACACATAAACAAACTTTTCAGTATAAAATCCCCATGAATATGATCAAATCTTATTCCATAGTATTTATATGGGATTCCTCTTTCTCAACGTACAAGCTTACTTGAATTATTTGCTGCAAAACCTTCGGGTTACATAATATAGACTTTCTTATTAAGTCTTCATTCAAAAAAGAAGTTTTAATATCCATATGGTAAAGCTCCTTATCATAACGAGCTATTAATTCCATAATCACTTCAAAAAATCTTTAGAAGAGACAGAAGGAAAAAATTATTTTAAGCCTACTCCTTCTTTATGAGTGAAATATTTGGCTACCAATATGAGTTTAAACTTCTATATTTTTCATTTGGAGTCCTTTTTAATTTTATATACCCAATTGTAGCAAATGAACTTGTGACCTTAAGGCATATCTATAAGCTTTCAAACACCTCATGTTTCATAGCCCTTATCTCGTCTACCAATGCACCTAATTACAGTTTTGATTGAGAATAAAAATAGAATTTGTATAAACTAGTAGATCAATCATGTACCCGATATTTTAGTTATGTTCTCCCAGAAGTGTGGCGGTAGAGTGATCGTCTCTGTTTGATAGATCTATTAAATAAAACTACTTCAACATTATCATGCGCTTGTGGGGTTTAAAAAACTTCATTAGAAAATGTCACATTGATAGGATCTTGAACCCCAACAAGTTTAGTTTGTAGTTTAGGAGTCTCCTCGATCTTGTATAAGCAGTGAAAAACAACACAATAGTCCATGCGGTACTGTTATCTTTAATAGTCTCTAAGCAGCTACATTTTTCGACCACATCAAGCTCCAGCAATTTAGTTATCTGTAATTCCATAATTCTCGTTCTTCCATGAGGATAATAAAATCAATACTCCTTTGAATGATATGGGTAAGATATGAAGTAAAACTGAGCGGTTCTGGAGTCCAACTTATCTGATGTTGGATTGTGTAACTTTATTTCTGCAAGAACACCTCAAACCTTAATATGGTTCAAACTAGATTAATGTTCATTCTATGAATCAAAGGAAGTCAATGGAACATTTTTGGTAAAAACGTAATTCACAACGTAAAGGGCTACTTTCGAAGTTTCATCCCATAGAAAATCATAAAAAATTGATTTTATAAATCATACTCTTCACCGTATCCAAAAAGGTGAATTGTACCTTTCGGCTACACCTTTTAATACAAGATTCTCACTAATAGTAAATTGAGTTACTATCCCACAATCCTCTAAGTACTTGGAGAATGACCCTTTAAGCTATCCAGCATCGCCATGTCAATCATAATACTCACCAACTCAATCAAATCTGACAACCTTTATGATTTTTTTCCCAATTGTTTCTTGACTATAGTCGGAAATATATTAAACTTGTCAAGAAACTCAAACTTTTCTTTAATCAAGTATAGATAATCATATAGAAAAAAAAATCATCATTTAAATGTGATGAAATAAAAAATTTCTACATAATGTTGCCGTATAGGGTCCACCTATATCAATGTGAATGACCTCCAATAGGTCATTACTGTAGATTGCAGTTTTATCCTTTATTTTAGTTATTTACCTCCACAACAGTCTACACATGTGTTTAAGTCACTTTTAAGAGTATGCAAAATTTTTTCCTTTATCAGTCTTTCCACTCCAAAACATTTATACCATAACGAGTAAGATATTTCCTTAGGAAGAGGTCTTTTGAAAAATGACATTTCAGCCGTATAAGTGATGTATATGTCATAAAACATAAAAATATCAGTGTCCCTTATTTTAGAAGAATAGCTACACAAGTCCAGACTTTATACGGAAATAAAGTCTCATCTTTAAGGAAAGTACATAGAAATGTATTTCTTAATGTCAATTTAAAACCAGAATCCAGAATGACATTCTCATAAACTCAACGTCAACTTTATAATTGTTTCTACAACGACCTTGATTCAACCTGATTTGGTATCTTTCAGTTTATGAATCTCCATATGGTAAATGCAACATAATTTGTTGCACCACTATCTAGCGAACACGAATAAGATGGGTCTTTTGATAGATTAAATTTACAAACCAGTGCCAAATAATTATAACCTTTATGCTCATATATAGATAACAAAGTTTTATTTTTATTTGCAGTCTTTCTTTATGTGACCGTTCTTCCCATAAAGGAAGTAGCGATCACTATCTTTCTTAAAGGATGTTTTTCATGGACCCAAATTATCAGAATGACGGTGATTTTATGTGTTCCTTTATGAGTATGATTTCTAAACCTTTTAATATTCAATTCTACCATATTTAAGACGTAATATTTAATCTTACCAGAACCATCAAACCAGATGTTGAAGAGTGTCACATATGTGTACCACTCTCGCATTAGATGAAACATGGTTCCAAGCCTCAAAGGCTTCCATCATCTATTTAACAATGCAGTCAGCTGGCAAAAAAACACCTTTTCAAGTGTTCCTTAATGGTTCGACAAAAAAAAAAAGTGTTCCTTAATGGATCGCTTCATAGCTAACAATAAGCAGATCCTATTATTCTTTTCCCCAGCAACACATAGTGTTATTCAAGATTCCTCACTAATAAGAGTGAGATCTGTAGGTTTATACTTAATAAGAGTAACATCCTTAATATTCGCCAGTCCATTGCAAATAGAAAATCCCATTCACTTCTTAAAATTTGAACCAATATGAACCTTAATTTTAACAGAGTTGTCATTAATAGAAATGGTGACTGAAAAAATAATCAATATATACAATTAGCATAATATGAAAATTTACCTTAAGAGTTACATACAGCATCATATAATCACCTTTGGGCAAAAAACATGATATGCAGTTGCATACTCTCTACATTACGGTGGCCATGAGAATTTATTTTAATTTTCGTTAATTCACCAACTTTGGATGTACGAAAATATTTAGACTAGTCAATTCTCAACCATATGCTATAGATGTAATCCTCCATGAAACAATACGCAATTACCTTCTTTGGGAGTATAACTACGCATTAAAATTGGAGACATCCCAATACATACTTTATAAAAAGTTATTTCTTAAACCCAACCAAGTGTGTCACTATGACGGTCATAACCCAATTGAATTTTTTTTCGAAAATTGGGATATAAACTTTATATTTCACATTTACCGTATAAATGTAATTTCAAAAATTAGGGACAATTATCCTTAAAAATTACATGTTGTTCTAATTTAAATTGACACACTCAATAATACATGTTAAATCATATACATGTAATTGATAAATTATGCTTCACATATCTGTATGTAGTACTTACAAAAAAAGCTTGCACCTATATTTCAAGAAACTATAGAGAAATACATAGAATTACACCAATAATACCCCCTAAAAAATATACGTATTTAGGGTTTCATAGGTATTTATCATCTATAAATGCATCAAACATATAAAATAAATACACCACCTTGTAGAGCATGAGCATACAAGCATGCCAGCTCTTGGAACTCCTCCATCGGACGTTACATGCGCCCTCATGCGCCACCTCAATCCTCGGCGCATTAGGCCCACGTTGTGACACGTGCAACGCACGTGTTCAACCCTTAATTGGGTTTCCAAAACCTGTCCGACTGGTTCTCACCGGTCCAACGGCTCCTTTGACTGAACCGGCGAACTTGGTCAAGCTTAACCCGATCTGACCGGTCAACGACCGGTTCGATCAAGATGCTCAAGTCAACAGTCAATCGGGTCAAATGGGGTCACGGGTCGGGTCGGGTCTCCAGGTCGAGTTGGATTTGCACCGGCTGAGATGACGTTAGTTGCCGTCAGCCCTACACTTGCCAAGTACGTGCTAGCCCAGGTTTAGCGCGTGGTTCACTTCTTGGCATGTGGCCGTCACGCGCCCAATGGGCAGCAACGCATGGCGGCGCGACCGGTCAACGACCGGTTCGATCAAGATGCCCGAGTCAACAGTCAATCGGGTCAAATGGGGTCACAGGTAGGGTCGGGTCTCCAGGTCGAGTTGGATTTGCACCGGCTGAGATGACGTCAATTGTCGTCAGCCCTACACTTGCCAAGTACGTGCTAGCCCAGGTTTAGCGCGTGGTTCACTTCTTGGCATGTGGCCGTCACGCGCCCAATGGGTAGCAGCGCATGGTGGCGCGCCCGGCGTCCTCCGGTGGCGATCTTCATATGATTTTTCTCGTTTTGACATGTACTTTCTGAATATATAACTTATTTCACTTTCGCTAAAAATAAAATTTTTGAAAAACACTAAGAACGTAATTAGAGATCTAATACACATAGGATCTGATACCACGTATAAACTATGATTAATTACTTTATGCAGAGACCCAAGACAATCACGTTTAAATATGTGGATCACAATTTCATAAAGTAGAAGAATTGATGCACCTTATTTCAGATCTATCATTTTTTATGAAGAATTACGGCGATTCGGTGCTCAAGAGCTTCTCATCTATGAACCGCTTTATCGCTTCAATGAGATGGCCCCTTACATATCGCTTCTGACGACTCTCTATATGAGGTTATGTGAACATTAGAGTTTAGATGAGCGCTTGAGCTCTATTTATAAAGATTATAACATATTCCCTCATTATAGATAAGGCTTATCTCATCACACACTATCTAGCTCCATATTAAACTAAATAAGAAACTATATATCTTTTTATTATTAAACTAATTAATAATTATAATAACAATTAATAAAGAGCACATATAAAATATATTCTAACAATGGCACCATACAATGCTTGCCTCCTTCTCGCAATAGCATCTCTTTGCCTAAAATAGTCCATTAGTAATGCTTGTGCAATACATATGAGAATGATATTAAAAAGCTAAACACTTGCGCTAAAATCTCTATGTCTAAAAATCTTCATGTCCAAGAAACTATTATTCGAACACAAATCTCTATATCTGAAAATCGCCAAAATCGCGCACTTAATACGCAAGCATAGTAGGGACGAGTCCAGTAGTCCATTTCCTTCATTTGAAATACTAGGAAAACCTTTCACATATAAAGTGGCTCGCACCCTCCCATTGTTTCGATATGGAACAAGAAAGCAGGCACTTTTTTCTTAGTTTTTACAAAACGAACTTTTAACACTTACCACTTGGCTTATCTCATCACACACTATCTAGCTCCATATTAAACTAAATAAGAAACTATATATCTTTTTATTAAGAAACCATATCTCACCATTCACATGGTATTTGCTATTGAAATCAAACACATCTTTCAAGTTCTACCGGACCCATATCGGATCAACAGAAAGTGGATAATTCATGCATGAGTTCTTTAGTCTTCAATATGTGAGTAAGATCAAACATTGCAAGATTTTCATCTCCATGTGTGCTTAATCGAGCTAAATCAATGGAGTTTTGTATCTAGAGAATGCTTCACTTTATATATGCTTATGAGGATTACATTATGATCTACTTTCACGAGTATATAACTCTAATTCCAAAAATCTACACGAGTCTTTCTCTCTTGATATATTTGGTGGAGGCCAGCGCAACTAGTCCCAGCATTGCGACCCTTCCGTTCTACAGCTCGGCATTGGAAATCATAAACCCATCAGACTTTGACTCGGCCATGACTCCTTGAAACAGCGGAACCAGAGTCGCCACCGAGAGCAACATGCTCGTCCCGATGAACCACAAGATGCCACCATCAATGATCTGAGCAAACAAGTCCTGGCTTTCGGAGTTTGGATAGTTCAACAGCAATGGCTGCCACAAAGCCAATCATTGTGAGTCTGCCATTGATCCTCTCCGGTGCCGACCATCTGAACACGAATAGATCTGTAAAGTTGGTTCTCACTGTCAATGTAATCAGTTAGCGTTAGTTTATGCAAGGAGTAATTATTCATTTTGGTGAGCACGCACGCCAGAATATGTGACTACTGCACTCGGAACAAAATTTAATCAACATGTACATCAGAATATTTTACCTTATTTGGACAGCCTATCACCCACCTTTCAGGAAGATGTTAATAAACATGTTGGTCAGTCAAAAGAAAGGGACGACATATCACAGAAAATACGCACTGCAGTAGCTTGCCGCCTCCCAATTTCATTCAATTCGACATCCAGAGTTCCCTATTAAATGTAACGAAATAAAGCAATTTAAAGGTAAATAGAAAAGAAGCAGAAGCTAGTTCTTAAACAAAATGCATGAGATGGAAGATATCAGCACATTTAGAGATTTATGTGCTTAAACCCACGCATAAACGCGGAGAAACCAGCCCGTTAGGCAAATAAAGCCTGTGTTTGCAATTTACAAATTCTTAGAATTTTAACTGTGAACAACATGTAAGGTTTTCTATTTGGGTGGATTGAAAATACAAATTAAGGTCACAACAAAATTTAGATGACCATCTTTTTCGAGACAATCTAGAAGCTGTGGTGAGGCAGAAAAAACATGTACTAAATACAGACCCCAATTAACTAATCCTACGATTTTGAAGTTCACAAAAACAATGTGGATCAAGCCAATTGCAATTGCAAAGAAGAATGTGGTTGTAGCAGGCAATTTGAATATCTGAATGTTCATGCATTGTTCAGTAAGCAGCAAATTTATAATGTTGGAGGGTCCTCAAAACAGATCAATCCCAGAAGACGAGAAAACCATTGCCAAAATCCGGATCTAAAAACCTACTTTTGGGTGGCTCGAAGATCTTTTCTTTCTATTAAATTTTGTGTTTTTTTCCCTGTTTCTGCTCAAATCAAGAGCTTCCCAACAAAACAAGAACAATCCAAGTCAACACTTCCTCACACATCCCCCAAAATGCGCATCATCTAGCAAAGAAGCAGATCCAGATCAGCAGCTCATTTAGAGTTGCCCACAATGTCAAAACGACAAAATTCAAAAGCCATGCTTCCGCTAAAACGCCACCCCAAAAATCCGAAAAGCCCTAATTGATTCCATGGATCTAGATAAAACAAATCCCGCATCAGTAGAGAGAGATGGACGAAATTGGAGAACCCCACGAGATGGACGAAGCCAAGAGAATGTTGAAACTAGCAGTACCACCTAGGGGTGAATAGGTGGTTGGGAGACTAGTAGTAATCTATTGCGGAATTAAAATAATTTTAACCCATGATTAGGAACAAGAACAGTACAATAACGTGCAGATAAGAGTTTAGATTAGAGGAAGATGCACGCTGAGTTTATAGTGGTTCGGCTTGTTAGGCCTACGTTCACTCTCCCACGATGACAGCCGATTGGCTGGATTTCACTAGAATGTTTTGATGAAGGTTACAAGTGACAGCATACACCCAGTCGCTTTTACAAATCCTCACAGTAAACAAAATTAAAAGCTCTCAGAACAGTTTTGTGAATCTTAAACAACTCTGGCACTTTTGAATTTTTTTGGTTCTCAACTACTTCGCAGATCACCATGGTTCTTGTTTTATATTTATTTGCCTCTAAACTAGCCGTTGGATAATCCATCAAAAGATCGCTCTTCAATCTCTGATTGGACGTCATCAATCGTGATTGAACGAGATTGTATCTTACAAGATATGATAACGGTTGAAGTAGAATCTTAACCCTTCTCATTCAGCCGCCCATACAGCTAAATCTTCAGTTTCCAAAAGTAGAATAGATTCAAATAATTCACAAGATTTATTCTTGGAAGGTAATATCCAATCGTAGATTTCCTCCTGATTTGATTGAAGGAATATCTTGTCAATCAAATATCACAAACTTTCATAAAGGAACTTGCCTTAATCGGAAATCTGCCATTCATGGGTCTTCAGTGTCGGTTGATAAGTGCAGAATTTGACTAGTGTTCAGAAGCAATCTTCACAAGAGGATATTTTGAATCTGAACAAATAACTTAGAATGGTAATACAGAGCTTCAATAAAGTCCATTTGACACAACATATAACTCTTTAGATGAATAAGCATTCAAATGAGATATCATGTTCCGTTTTATCCTCAGAGGCAACTTTATATGAATGTATTCAGAAGCACTCCATCTAAACGTCTTCAGAATTACTCCTTCCGAGCTTCTTCAGGAGCACTTCTTCTAAACATCTTCAGAATTACTCCTTCTGAGCTATATGACTACTCATTCTTAAGTCTTAATGACAGAAAGGGAACACTACAAGCTTCTGTTTACGCATTTTTTCTGCAATAAAATATTACAAATATCATACAGATTCTTACTAGAGTAGATAGTTTTGTCTGAATCAAAATATACAGAGAAAGTTTCCACAATAGAGAGATGCAAGAGTCTTGGACCAAGATTGATCGGAGGAGAGATGAACGATGGTCTTGCACAAATGTCCCGGTGTATGCTCCTGGACTTGGAAGAAAATACTTGATTGTAGACAAGAGTATGGGATGAAGTTCAAGTGGGAGATCCGGAATGGTTGTTCCACCTCTTTCTGGTTCGACCATTGGCATGATAGGGGGCCTCTTCACCTACGGTTTGAGGCGGGAGATATTTACCGTTCTAGAATCCCGCGTCACATCTCGGTATGCGACTTCTTCCATTCCTCTTGGGACCCTTCGCCTACCTTGGACACTCTAATTGCTTTCATTGGCCCGGAACCTCCCCTCTTGGATACTAGGGAAGACAAATGCTTATGGAGTGGTCACAATTCTGGGGAGTTCTCTGTCTCCTCAGCTTGGGAACTCATAAGACGTAAAGGCCAACGGGTTCATTGGCACTCCTTCATTTGGGACAACACCATCGCTCCCCGATACTCTTTCATTATGTGGTTGGCTACACTTAACCGTCTACCCACCCAGGATAGGCTACAACAACACCAAAGACTTGATGATGCAACTTGCGCCTTTTGTCATAACATTCCAGACTCAGTTAATCATCTTTTCTTCGGTTGCTCTATTACCGGTACCCTTGCTGCATTATGGGCTGCTAAGTGCAACTTGGGTTGGCGGAACCGGTTGTGGCCTGATATTATCAAATGGGCGAAGCAGAATATTAGTGGCCGGTCCTTTTGCCATCGCATTGCTAGATTCTCTCTAGGTGCGCTTTGCCATATTATATGGACAGAGAGGAATGACATTCTATTCCGTGGCAAGAAGTTAGTTACCCCGGCTGTTGTATGGCACCTTACCAAGTTGGTTAAGGATAAAGCTATTGCGCTTGGCGGTGTTCGTGATCATCCTCGCAATAGGAGAATTCAGAGGAGTTGGGGGCTCTCTCCTAGCATATTCGAAGTGGCTTCGCAATGAGTTTTTTAGCCCTTATGCTGGCTGTCACGGCTAGGAAGTTTTATGAGTACAGGGGTGATCTGTTGGCATTGGTGGAGCTAACTAGAGGGTTGTTTCCTGCTGAATGGAGATCGTTTGGTGGTATTACTGGCTCCTCTGGGTGTTGTTATTGCTCTGGTGGAGTGTCCTATACTGACTGCTGGAACTCCTCTCGTCCTGTTGGAGCTCGTGAAGAGTTGATGTTGTGTTTTACTGTGTTTGCTTCTCTTTTTTCTGTTCTGTTTTGTTTTTCTCTTTTCTTCTTCTTCTTCTGGTCAGTGTTGTTTTACCTGCTCCTTCCTCGGCTGCCTCTGGTCTGTACTGGCACTCTCTCTTTGAGGTGCCCTTTTTCTTTTTCTGTTTTCTTTTTTCCTAGTTCCCCTGACTGGCTGCTGGGCTTTTTCTGTGCTGATCTTGGTGTGTTGCTAGCTCTGTGGTGTGTCGTCTTGGTGAGGGAATTTTTGGCCTTGGCTGGGCTGCTTGTTGGGTCTTACGCTCCAGACCTGGTACTTGAAGGAGGGCTTGCTGTCATGCCCTTTGAACATCAAGGGCCATCCTCACTTTCTAGTTTTGACAGGTTTTCTCTGCCTGGTGATCTAGGAGCAGTTTGTTCAGCTTCTACCTTGCAGGGAGCTTTCCTAGCTGGTGGGGACTGCACTGCTTCTGGTCCTCTGCTGGTTCTTTCCTGCACCCTAAATCAGGTCACTGTCAAACGTTCTTCATGCTGTTTCATCTCTTGGGAGTGCTCCTTTTCATTGTAGTTTCTCATTTTGCTGTACTCCGATCATTTAGGCCACAATTTGGCCGTCCTTCCATCTGCTTTCCCCCTTCTGTACGGGTGCCTCTTATATGCACCTTAGTTGCTCCACTTGTAGTAGTGCTTGTTCTGCAACCGGTCACCATTAAACCCATATTGGCACTGCATGTCAATGTGGGATCATGGTTTTTGTGTCCGATTTTTTGTAACTACGAATTTGAATAGTCAATACAACCTTACCTTACCAAAAAAAAAAAAAAAAAAACGATGGTCTTGCACAAGAACCCTTGTGATGGAGTGGAGAACCGAACGAGAGATGGAGAATCTGATGGAACGGTGATAGTAAGTAAATAAGCTTATATGTGAATGGTTCGATTCAGTTGACCACCGGACTGAACTGAAAATATCTAAACCAAAAAGGAAAATATGAAATTTTTTACTATCTGAACTGAAAATAGAACCGAACTGAAAAGGCATGAAATTTTAGTTTAGTTCGGTTGGATTTAGTATTTGATTCAAGTAGTAATTCAGTTTTGACACCTCTACGAACTAATATCTGTCGAACCTTTTATTTTAATTTTTTTTTTGTCGGAATATTTGTCAAACCTTGGAACGCATGGATCTGCATAAATCTGCATAAATAACTGCCCAATTCAACACAAAACAAAAACTGCAAATTCATCATTGCATGATAACATACGTAAAACAATCTTTTTTTTTTTACATAAAAAAATGGAATCAAAAGATAAATCTTGAGATTGGGCTGAACAGACAATTAATGTCGAAGAATATAGTTCAACGATGTAATCATTCCCAACACCCTAAAATGGCAAATGCACATTGGGAGTCGAGATTATATCCATAGTCAGAGAAAGCGATCATGATATTGGGAAGGAACGCTTTCTTCAAGGAATTCCCAAAGATTTTATCTCTGTAAATGGATTCTCTGCATGACTTGGAACTTCACACGTATTTCTTCTTCTTCTTTTTTTTAATATTGATGGACATATTAATCGGATAACAATTTCTAGCATACCAGAAGATAGAAAATACACTAGTTGGACATGTGAAATTCTAGTTTTGTAAGAAATTTTCACAAGGACGCCGACCGGCCCCTCGCCCAGACCAAGCGAAAGGCGTCGGCTTGAGATTAGGAAAAAAGAAAAATAATTAAAAATAAAAAATAAAAGCAACAGTAATTTAAAAAAAATTCACACCAATAATTTTTCAGTCAAAATTGGCTCAAATATCTAAATTGATAAATCAAACGGTTTATGACTAAATGACATATGATTGAAAGGTTTCGGATCGAATTGGCAAATCATAAAAAAGTTTATGACTAAATTGATTGAATCGAAATGTTTAGAACTGAATTGACATAAATGCAATAATTTTAAGATTTTTTTGGTAATTTTCTCAAAATAATTCTATGCTTGGAGACCTAGGAGGAGGAAAAGAGAAAGGAAATGCTAATAAACTTGAATTTTCATTTCTTTCTGTTTTTTTCAATAAAATTTTCGTTCTCCACGCTTCCCCATTGGCCCAATATAGCGTAGAAGTTCACCAAACTTTTCGTGCTCACCGCTGGTTTTCCTCCCCCTTCCCTCCTTCCCAAACAACACATCACTACTAAGATGCGGCTAACGAAGCGACTCCCTTGAAATAAAAATGTAGAATCTCTTACTTTTACAAATGGTCAAAATTGTCTGTTCAGCCCAGTCTCGAAATCTGAGATTTATCTTTTGATTCCATCTTTTAAAATGGATTGAAATGACATCATTACAAAAGATTTAGGACTGAATCAGCAAAAAAGGAGAAGATATAATTGAATTCGCACAACTACAAAAGGGTTAAGACTTTTTCGGTAATTTTTCTCCTTACAAACCTAGCATCTTCGACCATGTAGACGACAGCCTCTTATAATCCTTTCCAGTTTAGGTTCGGGTTGAATTTTTTAAAAAAGGAATATATTTTCGCAAACTCCCTTATTTCCTCCAACCATGCTTCTAATTACTCGAAAGGTTAGAATTTAGAAGCTATGATCATTACTCATATTGTGTCCCATAACTCGTAGTCGTAGCCCACTGATTAAGAATGAAGGAAAACTTTAGCCTCCCCAAAATCGGATTAATTAAGGGGGTGGTATTTTATGTGCATGGATATCACTGGTATCGACATGCTTAATCCATGTAACTTATTAATAGATGTCTTGTATTCAATGGTACATCACCGTATCTCGAATGTTGTTGTCTAGAGCAACCGAGCAAGAAAATACAGTACAAATTCTTTCGAATGGAAAATCGATACGAGAGCCATCTATCTGAAAAGTCGAATCATCAACTAGCAATATGGACTAATTAACAGTATTCAAGAATATTTATTTGCAATCATAGGCTTCGATCCTTTATTGCTATTATTGAAGTCGTAGGCTGAGCTCCAACACTTTGTAGATTGCTGCTTGCGGGAAAATATATCAGTTGGCTGTCTCTTGTCTGACTGAGACTTGAGCTTTCATAGAGGAAGCCTGCAAGATGATGACGATGATGCAGGCAGAGAAATTAATGTTGCAAAATGGTTTCTCAAAAAAGAAACTTGGAGTTTGTGACACGGTTGGTACAAAATACTAAAATGGTAAAAAAAAATCTTGGAATTTGTGATGATAATGAGTTAAATCACAGACGATTAGGCCAGAGGATAGATCATTGAAGGGCAGTCTAGAAACCTACTCTACTGTCATTCGCATGCTTTGATTCTTTGTGAGAAACTAGGTGACTAGGTCCGCCTTGTAATGATTATCATGGTTGCGCCAAAACAGAAGAAGGAGCAAGTCAATCTTTTGTACACGGGATAACTATTCTTTTCTAAAATTAGCCAAAAATAATATAAGCTAATTATGACTTCAAAAATAAAAGAATTATCGAAGCATCTATAGGCAAACAGAACGGGGTGGGGATCCCCTGCCCTACTCTTTTTTGTAGGGCATCAAGATGTATTACGCATTCACTTTCGGGAATTCAGTTCTACTTGTTTGCTCACCCTAACTTGAGGGATTAGGGCTGTCATCATCCAGAGGAGGAGATGCAATTGCTGCAGTTGGAAACGTCGTTAACCGGGTCCGGTTCACGGTCACCGATTTCCTTCGTTGTAGAATCATATTTATCTGTGATTTATGCAAATTAAATGACCACCTTTGGACATTGATGATTCTTAAAAAAAAAGAGTACACTAGTATCAATTATCAGGAAGTGATATAATCTTACTTCCTGTTTCAGTTGCTTGTTCTCTTTTATCAACTGTGCTTTCTGCAATTTCAAAAGGAAATAGTCTTCACATCAGCAGAACAGATTCTTTGCATCCACGATGACCTTCGAGAAAGCCTTCAATATTCTCGAGCGGCGCAACTAGAATATGTACTCTAACGTAGTGCGATGTTCGCAACATATGGAATTATTCTTTGGACAGTGGACCTAATTGCGTAATGTTTATAATGAAAGATGCACACACAGGTCTAGTTAGCGCGCACGAACCTTTCTCTGCAGTTTGTTGATCTCGTTCAATGCTCGCTCTTCCTGGAAAGAGAGGAACGACCAAGATAGGGAGAGACGAGAGAGTGAAACAAGAAGAACACACGTGAGGGAACTTTTTTCTGGTTCTCATGAAACCCAAATGAACAAAAAACTAAAGAAGAGACCTCAGTCTTGATCAAGCGGCTCAGTCCCGCCTCGAGTTTCTTCTCTAGTTGCCCCAATTCCTCCAAGTTCAATCCCTCCAGATCCTCTCCCTTCATCTGCCTGTAAAAAAAAGGGAAGTAAATCTACTTGATCCGCCAGAAGGAGAAGCGGGAAAAGAAAAAACATATTTACCACTCAAACAAGCACGGAAAACATACGCACGCACCTCAGTTTACAAGCCTCATCACACACTTGCTTGCGCAACATTTCACGATCGGTGTTCTCTATCTAAGAGAACAAAAACAAGCATGAGAAAAAGGTTAAATCCTCCATATGTCAGTATTAAACTTTACGAATGCAAGGCTGACTCATTTGAATAGGAATACGTTAGTGTACTAGAATGATTTCCTCAGGAGAATATGTGTCGCGTTTCACGAACATAAAACACAAGTGTAAGAGAACATAGAACCCGTATCTAAGCAAGTGATTCACCTCTAGTGCAAGACGTGGTTGGACCGGTTTCTCAACTTTATTGGAGTGAAGACCATAATACCTCGTTAGTATATCCTCCATACTTCACAGAAAAAGGACGCTCAAAACCAAAAACACAAGGAAGAAAGATTTAGAAGTGAAAATGATACTCAAACTATATACAGAATTTGACAACCACTAAGCCGGTAAATTTTGATTTCGAATTCAATGAAGTCACTCGGCTCAAGGGCCGACCAACAACGGACCCAATATCCAACATAGATGACAATGAAGTCTACATTAAGTTGAGTGACCTCAGGTGAAAGTCAGGTAAAAGGTCTTCATAGGTCAATTGTCATTGCTTAGGGACCAGAACTTGGGTGATCTATCCACGATCATGATGAAATCTTAGGTAAAACTGAGTAGTGTTCTGAATTGAATGATGTTGAAGAATGAGTGGATGAGTTTGTGATTAGGGCCGAAATGGAAAAGCCTAATTAAAAAAAAATGAACTTGGAGCTTATGGACCTAGTTGAAAAAAGGAAAGATTCAAAGTGCAGTGACCAACATCAAGATGCGTGTGCATAGTGCATCGTAGTATAATTGATGGAATTTCGGAATATTCAACATTTATGTACATTTACAATTGTTGAATGGTTGACAAAAAGAAAAAAAAAAGGACATATGTTGATGGTAATTGGTATCCTATTAGTTTTTGTGTATGTAACAGATATTGCCTCAATAAACATAAGAGGCTTAGGGCAAACCTAACTAGCCAGTAGCCCGCAGCGGCGGATGTCGAAATATAACTAGGGAGGTGAGCTATGAAAGTTTAGTATAGTGCATATTTGATGAAGTCTATACCAAGTACCAATGGGTATGGAAAAATATATTTTGCTTGTAGTAGAGTACATGTTTGTAAAAGTACTGAAAGGGCATTGTAGAATCTTGATCTAAGTGCATTTTGCTTTCTGTATACATAATCGTATTGTATGGTACAATTTGCTTTTAGTATAGAACATGGTTAGTATAGTAAGGATTCATTTGTTTCACAAGAAATAAACTATTCGAAAATAATTCCTAAAAACGATTACTTGTATTGTGAAATAATTAGCCAAAGAAAATGTCTTTACTACCCACAACTACTTAATTTTTTGTTTTTTTTTTTTAAATAATCATTAATTTTTCGCGAAATAAATGCAATCTGAGTAATCAAGTAGTCGTAAATTTACCCTAAACAAAGCCAGGAGTAACACACATATTCTGCCTCAAGTGTGCAGCACAAGAGAAAGAGACCGCAGCATCAAACCGTTGTGATGCCGACTCATGAAGTTTCCCATCCTAGCTCTGAAATTCAAGGTTTCTTCCTCCCTCTCTCTCTCTCTCTCTCACATTACACCGCGCACACACCAAAGGGATGCATACAATACAATAATGAAAAACTAGAGACTCATGACGAATTAACATTTGGAGTACCTGGAGCTGGAGAAATCGTTGAGCTTGCCAGTGGCTGAGAAGATGATGAGGGACACATCAGCGCGGCACAGAACGGAGAGCACCCGAGCCTTCTTGACCAGCCCTCTTCTCCTCTTCGAGAAGGTCACCTGCCTCGCCGTCATTTTTCCTCGTATCTCCTCTCAGGTTCTTTCTGTGTGTTGGAAGAAAGAAAGGGAGGAAAAAGAGGGAGAGAGAGAGAGAGAGAGAGAGGAAGAAGAAAGAGAAGAAATCAGAGGAGACCCAGGTCGACAAACTAGTAATATTTCGCACCAAGAGAGATTGGAAATCGCGAGAGCAACACAGACTGTGAGATCAAGTCACCAGAAAACCCTAGAAAAACAGGAAACCAGTTCAGATCCAGGAGCACAACACGCACCCACAAAATAAAAAATAAAAAATAAAAAACCCAGAAAATGCAAGTCAATTGAGGGGAGGAGTGAAGATCTGTGTTTTTTTTTTAAACTCTTCTTGAACTCTTTTTTTTTGTGGGGATTTGGTTTACCTTGTTCAGACGCTGAACCAGATGGTTTTTGTTTGTCTGCTCAAAGCAAAAAAAAAAAAAAAAAACACACACACACACACACACAGAGACACACACACCCCACCAGTTAGAGAAGGACAGAGCCAGAGAGAGAGAGAGAGAGAATGGGTGACTGCGTGTGCTGCGGGCTTGAGAAAGGAAGCTGCGGTCTTCCGTTTTATCCCCCCCCCCCCCCCCCCCCCCCCAAAAAAAGGAATATCTTTATCAAATTATATTTTATTTCTTTGACATTAACATTTTGCCCAAGAAAGGTTAAGAACATAGGAAGACCAGAGTCAACGAAATGTAGGACTTTGATTAGTCAAACGCATGTTCTTTTTGCTGGATAACATAACTCTGCTAGCTCAAAGCAATTGATTAGCATGTGAAGAAGTCAGACCGTGGCCACCATTCGGACCTTTATTTCAAGGTCACTTTTTTTATTAGTCCACGGGGCTATGAAAAGAAAAGAAAAAAAAAATTACTCAAGATAGCACAAAAGGAAGAAAAAAAAGGCAGAAGGACATATGGAGTGCTAATATTTATGTACCGTGTTCACTTTAGTATAAATATATATTTTTTAAATCACTTAAATACTATTTTTTTTTAAAATGATTATTTGAGTACCAATTCCAGGGAACGCCGCTAGAAATCTTACGTGGCGTCTACTTGGCATGCCGGAAAAACCCCAGTCAGCAACAGAAAAAGCCAAAAATTTTATAAAAAAATTAAAAATAAGATAAATAACTAAAAAAAGATAAAAAATAAATTAAAATAAAGAAATCAGTTGCATCGCCACCCCATCACCGTCGGAAAGGGCCGGCGAGGGTGGAGGATGGGCTGGCGAGAGTCGCCGAGCCTTGGCCAATGGCCGGCGACCCCCCGTGATGGCTGGCGAGGGTTTGACCTCGCAGATCTAGGCGAGGTCGAGCCCCGTCGAGGTTGGGTGATGCTGGCCTCACGATGATCGGACGAGACTGGCCTCTCCCAGCAACGACCAAGCAAGGGTGACCCTAGCATGGCCGTCGTTGGGCAAGGTCGAGCCCTCGCCAGTCACCGGTAGGGGTCGCCCGCCACTAGCCGGGGCTCGGCAACCCCCGCCGATCCATTCCCCACTCTCGTCGCCCATTGCCAGCAGTGGTGGGGTAGCAGCGGCGAGGGCTGCTCTGCAGCATCTGATTCCGTTTTTTCTTAATTTTTAGCTTTAAAAAAATAATATTATGTGGAAATTATTTTTTAATTTTGGGCTTTTTATTTTTCCATGTGTACTGCCTTTAAAAAAACAAATCCATGTAATATTAAAAATTAATAATAATAAAAAATTACGTGTACTGTTTGGCTGAAATTGGCACTTAAGTGATAGTTTTTCTCCAATTTTGCACTTAAGTAATCCAAAAAAAATATTAGCACTAAAGTGAGTGTCGTACATAAATATTGACACTCCACATGCCCTTTTGTCGAGAAAAAAAAAATGAAAATGCCAGTCACTAGTAGATCCGATTGAGATGCTAACATCATGATATTGACATGAACATCTTCTCATTTATCATTTTTTTATATTAACATTTTATAATAAAAGTCAAGTCAATGAAGGTACTTTTAGATTGAAAAAAAAATCAAAAACAGTATACTATTATTAATTCATCACCATCCCGAAATTTTTAAATAATAAAAACTATATGTCGACATGTAAGTTCCTTTTTCGATTTTGTAAGTTCTTTGATGTTACTAAAATTTTAAAATAATTTTTTGGCAGGAACCGCATAAGTGAACTTACAAGAACACTAAAATATCAATTAGTTATGAACTAAAACCTACCTTGAAAACATACATACCATTTGATAGTGAATTACATAGGTTGCACCTTCAAAATAAATAGGTTGCACCTTCAAAATAAATCCTAGCAACGTGCTAGTGTAATTCACATCCAGTCGGTATCACCAAGCGTGGTAGTCTAGTGATAAAAGGTTACATTGTCTTTCCATGAGATAATAAATTCGAGCGATGTCGTGAACGAATCTCTAACCACCTTGTGCCCGAGACATTTGATACATCATGTGGAGAGACATTCTATTTTTCGACATGCCACTACAACTGCAGTGACGACGTTTGCTCTTTCCGTTTACTTAAGAAGAAAAATTCACATAATTAGGTCTACATGTATTACTAAGGATCACTAAAGAAATGCCAGAATTCGCAATAGTTATCGGGGGACATTTCTGCTATTATTAATATTATATTATACCTTTTACTGTCCTCAAAGTCGGTGAGTTTTAGTAATACTAGACGAATTGGGGGTGAAAATAATTGATGTAGGAGCTTATATGAACTGTCAAATACTGTTAGATTAAAAAAGAGATAACCGCATCAGAAATCCTAAAATTTGTCATCAAAGTGTTATCGAGTCCAAAACTTCCAAAAAGATAACTTATCTTAAACTTGTCAATTTAATTGAATAAAGTAATCTCATTAACTCCGTCTAATCTTGTTATCAAAAAATGCTAATGTATTTGTTTTTCTCTCTTTTACGAGGCACTGATGGTGCTAATGCATTAAGCATAAAAAAACAAAAATGATGTCGTTTTGACTCCGTTTGTTTCACAGAATTTTTTTTTCCAGGAAAACATTTTCCCCAATTTCCCGTGTTTAGGGAGCAGAAAACAAGTGGTCAACGGAAAATGTCCTTCTAAAACTAGGGAAAATGATTTCCGTTTCTAAAAAGTGGAAATCATTTTCCCCTTAGGCTCTCGTCCTCTTCCTACACTGAAATCCCTCCCCACCGTCTCTCACTCCTCTCGAATACTCTCTCTTCCTTCCCGCCTCATCGCCTCCCAAACTCGCTTCAGATTCTCAGCAGCTCCTCCACAACCAGTCGTTCTCATCTCTCTCTCTCTCTCTCTCTCTCTCTCTCTCTCTCTCTCTCTCTCAACCTCAAAACCCCAACTCTGCAAGTAGTCGCTGAATCCACGCTGATCCTTCGTGTTGGCAGATCATTAGCTCACAAGCAGCTGCCGTGCCTAGACCTGCCCATGTCGAAGCTGTAGAAGCCCCTCGGCCACGAGTTGCCCTTCTCCTCGAATTGACCAAGACCGCACAATCTCGCCATGATCTCTTCTTTGATCTGTACTGGCATGAGCGGAAGAGTGTGGAGATAAAAGCTCCACTTCGAATTTTCCCAAACTGTTGAACAATGCATAAGTGACAGGTTTTTAGGGCCTGCGGAATGGGGTCCGAGGCGGCTACTTCGATTTTTCCAAAATTGTTGAGGTTACTGATTTTGCCCATAAAACGCTCGATGAATTGCCCGAGCGAGGAGAAACTAGAGAAACAACGCTCAAACTTCGATAATTTGTTATGTCAAACAATAAGAAATACTCTTTCTGTCCTTCTGTATCAAAACCTAGGCAATTGAGTTGGATATCAGGACATCTGGTGTCTTCATATTGTTTTGTTCCATTCATGTAAATATGTACCAGTTGGTATAAGAATACGTAATGATACATGTATTGCATTCATGAGTGTCGAGTTTTGGTATAGAGTTTTGCTAAATTTTGTTTGGACTGTTTAACTATATAGAGAATATAATGGAATTAGTGAAGGAAATAAAAAAAAAATTATTTTCCTTTTCCAAACACTAGAAAATATTTTCCTTTTAGTTTTAACTTCCAGCCAAACACCGAAAAATGTGATCATTTTTCTGGAAAATGACTTCATGAAAAATATTTTCCAAAAATATCGTATTTTCCGCGAAACAAACGGAGCCTAAATTTGAATTGTTAACCTAACAAGATGAAAAAAAAATGATTAAAAAAGCCATCAGGCAACAGGGCTTGTGGGCCACCGCCCCATCGCTGAAAAGGGTCGGCAGAGCCTCGACGATGACAAGCCTTGCCTATCATCGGCGGCCATCATTGAGGCCCCGACAGCCTAATAAGCCTCTTTTAGTGATGGTGGGGGCGGCGGCGTCGTCCTACAAAAGAGGCATGTCCTGTGTTTTTTGTTTCCTTTATTTGTTTTATTTTTTTAACTATTAGCATTATGTAATCTAGTTTAACCACGTTAGTTTAATCTTATTCATTAGAAAGATTTGATCATATATTTTTAATTTTTTTCTTTTTTTCTTCTCCTTCCCTCATATTCCTCCAAAAGGTGAAGCGACTGGTAGGAGCAGAAGGTGAAGCGACGAGTGATCGAAGCTATAACCTTCGGTCTCTCTCTTGCGTTTTTGGCCCGTAACTGCATCGTCGTCATCGGCCGCTGCAGCTATGGCTACGGCGGTTGAAAGAGGATCCGATGGTGTTTGGAGGTCGGGTTGAGGGGTGGAATTGTGGCTGTTGAGTGGTAGTGGAGGGTTTTCACCGTCAATGGGGTTATAGGGTTTGGGTGTTTGCCATTTCATCATTGGGAGATGCCGCCATGGGAGTTGGAGTTTTGCCTTCGCTCCGAGAGTCTACGAGCCTCTACTATCGAGTCGTATCTCGATGACTGCGAACCTACGTATCCAAGGACCGAGACCATTAGTCATTTGAACCTAGAGAGAAAAAAATAAAATAAAGGAAAAAGATAACAACAAAATTCAAAAAGAATCACAAAAAAAATTAAAATAATAAGTCACGAACGGCTGGTGCCGGTCGGTTACAATCTATGAAGCACCGACACGTGTAAGAGGAGTGCGTGTCAGTGTCGTCGGACACCGACGCGCGATCAAACACGTGTCAGAAATCCGACACACCGAGGACTCTCCTCCGACTCGCGTGCCCGGCATCCATTTGAAAAAAAAAAAACTAACTATGACCAATTTCTCATTCGAGTTGCCGCTACTCGTCGACACACTACTTAGAAGATTGATTTTTGAATTACAGTTAGAGCTCTAGAGGTTAGGATTAAACTCTCCACTCTATCTAGTGAAATTCTAGGTGCATAGCCCCGTCTCTTGCTTCATACGTTGGTCTCGAAAGGTCCCGAACATCGCTGAAATACCAAGGTCCTTCTCTATACATTGAATCTTTACAACATGCCGAAGATCCATTGACTTGCGGCATAAATTAGGAGAGGAGCCACGTTGGCTCACCATAGCATCCCTTGAATGTTTACAACTTGCATGCACAATTACTTGAGATTCGTTTGAACTTGCACACGTGCAATCTAATGCATCTCTTCCTACTAGATAATCCTCAATCCAAAATTTTTAATTTATTACACACACATATATATAACGTGTCCCAATGTGTCGAAATTTTCTATTTTATAATAATGACGTGTCAGCGTGTTGTGTGGTGTCGTGTCGTGTCCCGTCTTGCGTATCAGTGTCGGTGCTACATAGGTTATAATTGGCCGAATGGACTGAAGTGGCATAGTTGCAAAAAGTTTAGAACTTAATCGGAAAAAAAAATTAGGATTGAATTAGTACAATTAAAGTAAATTTAAAGCTTTTTTTAGTAATTTTCCCTAGAAAATATAATGTGAAGACAGAAAGGACAAAAAGGTTAGAATATCAGTTTTCCCAAAAAAGACTATCCTAACTAATTAGAAATTCAAAATCTTAATTAACATGATAAGCAACCAAACTTGGCAATAACGCTAATATTAGGATGTAGACAAGCAACCAAACTTAAGTAAGCCATATCTCGATGTATAGAAAGTAGAAGTATTACAATTAAGATGACTTAACTAAAAATTTAAGCAAATGAAATTTAACTACTACATCAATATATGACGAACCATATTAACATTTGAACACCTAACAAATTGCATGCATCTTAATTAAGATGAAATTAGTTGTCAACAAATTTTAAATATAGAAAAATTTATTGACAATGAAATTAATCCATTCAACTATTTTATTGAAGCTCTCTAAGGTGATAAAGGCAGCCCATGAAAAAATCTCAATCAGCGTATGAATGCTAATTTAGCCATAAACTTTTCAATTTTGTTAATTTGGCCTTAAAAAATTTTGCGAAACTCCTCGGTAATGTCGCGACCTAAAAAAATCGGGTTTTCCAATCTTAGGTTAATGGATTACTAGATTAATTAAATTAACCAACCTAGCTCGAACTCTCCCAAGTTCTACCAAATCGTGACTTATGGTTTAAGTGATTATCTTGAGAAAGATTTTTAATTTTTAGGAGCCGCCACTAATCATTTCTTGGTAGGTTGATTAGAAACCTAAATAAAATAGCGGGAGAAAACTATTTTATTTCTGCGAATCAGAGATTTGAAGTTCGGGACTTGGTTACATTAATCTTTCAATTAATGCCCTTTCGGTACCAATTTCATGAAAAATGTTCAATTTGGCAATCTTGATGAATTATGAATCGAAGTTCAAAGGTGCAATTTCTTTGTGTCTTCTTTTTATGAATTTTTATTTTTTTAATGAATTTTCAAAATTAAAAATTAATGAAAAATGAGAATGAATTGATTCAAGATTAACTTAAAGTTTTCGGATTTAAATTGCATTAATTTCCAAAATTTTAAGAAAATCTTTAAACCCTATGACTACATCTTTTATAATCTATCCTAATGGATGTAACCAGATTTGATTTATTGAATATAATCCATGAGATAGGATTTCTAGAAAATCATATCTTTCTAAAAATGATGAGACGTGGTTTAAAAGAAACCATATCTTCCTACTTTTAAAAAAAAAAATATGGGATTTTCTGACATGAAAATTAAACATGAGACCTGAATGATTTTTATTTGCTTTTTTTTGTGATTTTATGTTTTATGACTAAATTTAAATTCAAGTTGCAAATCTTTTAATGAAAAAGATAATTACCGCCATTTATTTCGAATCAAGGTTCAATCTAAAGCCTGACAGATCGACCCTCAAATTCAAAACACCCGCTATGGAAATAGCGGTTGCGGATTAGGAAATTTAATTTTCCTAATCGATTACATTTTTGAGAAAATTTTGATATCTTGAGTATATTGAGTAATAATCTAAAGATCTTCTAGATTAAACATATTACTACGAGATCCTTAGAAAAAAAATGAGTCAAACATAATCTTCAGATTCGGCAAGTACAGCATATATATCACAAGAATATTGAAATATGCAATCTGACGCAATCAAGCAGATATCAGGAAAATATTCATGAATCTCAAAAATCACGTGATCTTATCTTAATTGCCGAAAAATTCATATTTTTAAGATTAAGCAATTATCTTTTGGTTTCCTTTTCTTTCTAAACAATTTTTTTAGAAAATGCTTAATCTTTTAAAGACATTTTCGTATACACTATGCCCAACAGCAAATTCAGACAAGGCCCTTGTAATCATAAAAATTCACACAAGTTCGATCCATCGACCAATCTGAAGAAAGCTGACGTCCATGCACTTACAAAAATGCTTATCATGGATTCAAACAGTGCTCAATCTATAGTTCAGAAAATCAACGAGTTCAATATCGCAATGATCTTGTAAACGTTTCATAAGTCAAGCCGCAACTTTATCATGCGAATTTTCGGGTTGAGCAAGAACAACAAGGAAACCCAGGATCTTCTATGCAAATTTATCTCATAATCAAACAATGATCAGTAATAAAATTTGACAAGAAAGTATGCATTTTTTTAGCAAGCCAACAATCAATCCGGCATTCATAAGTCTAAGCATTACAGGTTAAGAACATTCATTACCTGATTTGACAAGGTTGCCAACCTGAAACACCAATGATCTTTTGATGAAGAAGTAATACGCGCGACACCCCTTGGACAGCAAAGGATTTGCACCAAAAGAGAACGTCGGACTTCTTCGGTAGTAGCTCGAACTTGTTCCAGACCACGACGTTTGTGTGACGAACAACAATGGGACCTTGGACTGGCGACGATGATAATGGATCGGACGATGGAGGGACCAAACGAACGCTGGCGCGAGGATCTTGGCTAGTGGAAATCGAAGATCCTCGGAAATTCTGTGCTCCCTTGTATCAAGTGACAATCCAGTCTGGTCGAGGAAGGACTTCAAGGTCGAAATTCAATCAATGATGTCGGGCTGCTTCACGGCTGAATCTTGGGACGCCGGAACCGAGCAAGGCAGCGACACGGGGGTACAGTGGAGGTAGAAGAGCTGGTCGACGTGCACACGAAGGGATCGTTCGGTGGCGTGTTTGGGGCTCTGTGTACAGAAAATTTGCCGACCTCTAATGCGTGGTTTGAATTTTTATGAATGAAAGTCCGTCCCCAAAACCCTAGAGAAAGCCTAGTATATATAGACCAAGACATTGCAAGCTTGAGGTCTCAATTTTTAAATTATCACAGAATAAGCCCTTAATTATAATAAGAATTTTAATTAAGTATCAAAAGGCCAAATTGCAACCAGTCGCTCTCAAATTTGAAATGGGAAATTCTGCTAGGCCTTTGTTTCATGAGCCCAGTCGGTCCCCTTTTTTTTTTTTTTTTAGAATCAAGGTTAATTCTCATTTTTTGTTTAATCAATGCATTTTCCTAAAATTAAAATTTAGGTGCTAACAGCTTGCCCCTCTTTGAGTGGAGGCTTAGAGAGGTTTCGCTCAAAGACCAAAAGTGGCACCTAAATTTTCATCTAAATCGATTTTTTTTTTGGAAATAATGCAATGCAAGACTGAAAATAACATGCGCCTAACTTCTTTTTTCAAAGAACTCGCGCATGGATCGCGTAAGGGGTATCTATTTCTGCAAATACCTTATATGCTGAGGACTCCCTTAATCACCAGCGCTGTGAGGATCTTAAGGTACTAGGCCCACCCGTCCTCAAGAATTTCTTTCTTCCTGACTCGGGACGACGCAAGATGTCTGTAGGCCTAATTTGCGAGTTCTGGGTCGTAAATCGGTAATACTTCTGCACCACGATCATCCGCTCATCACGTGAAACATCAACAGAGGTTGAAGCTTCTGAGTCGCAATCATCTTCTCGTCATGTGGAACGTCGGCTAAGAATAAAGCTTTCAAACCACAATCATCTTCTCATCCTACGGAATGTCAGCTGAGAAATGCTTCTGCATCATTATCATCCGCTCATCACGTGAAACATCAACAGAGGTTGAAGCTTCTGAGTCGCAATCATCTTCTCGTCATGTGGAACGTCGGCTAAGAATAAAGCTTTCAAACCACAATCATCTTCTCGTCCTGTGGAATGTCAGCTGAGAAATGCTTCTGCATCACGATCATCCGCTCATCACGTGAAGCATTAGCTGCGAGTAAAGCTTTCGAACCACAATCATCTTCTCGTCATGTAGAACGTCGATAGTGAATAGTGCTTCTGCATCACGATCATCCGCTCATCACGTGAAGCATTAGCTGCGGGCCGGATTTGCGAAATGCTGGTATCGCAATCAGGTAAAAACTGAATCACATTAATCCTTTATGTGAAACAGTGTACAGAATTATGAAATGATGGTATCGCAATATGAGAAAATCTGAATCACATTCATCCTTTATGTGAAACAGCGAACAGATTTGCAAAATGCTGATATCGCAATCTGGAATGGCTTCCGAGTCATGATCATCTTCACGTCACATGAAACCTCGGCCGAAAGATCAAATTTGAATGGGGTGCTCGAGTTATGGATCGAGCGGGCCTGATTATCTTTTGGGATCTTCTGTCTAGATCACCGTGCTTAGCTTGATACCTGCAACATTGAAGATGCGGTCATCCAAGTCTGAAAAAGAATCAGAAAACTTACCTGAGTTGACTGAAACCCGGCTTTTAGGATTTGCTGAATTGGCATGCTCAACTTGTTCAGTTTATAAGAAAATGGTGTTTTGCATGAACCTTAATGCAAATGCAACAATTTGTGAGCTTCTACTTGCATTGTAAAGCTCCACTGGGGATTTTGTTAATAAGAACATATGTTTGATCTTTTGACAACCCTGATCATGCTGAATGAGGGATTTCAGTCAAATAAAAACTTTTCTCTCACTCTCAAGAAATTCATGAAAACCCAACCATTAATGTGGGTATGAGATCACTCAATCTTACCATCATCATGCTTGACAAAGGTCTGAGTATTCTCGCAATCAGTATGATCAGACCAATCTGTGAGGTCTTTGGCAGGGACCGTAATTCAAGCTTGGTCGATGGCTTTCTCAAAAGGGGAACTCATGCGAGTCATTTTGGCCATGAAAGAAAAATCTTCATCTGAAGCATTTAGGTTTACAAGTCGGGAATCCTGCAAGATGAGATAGCATTAGCTTGCTCGTACCCCTTCGAGCGACATGCATTTGAAATCCTATGTTAGACCAAGTGCCCTAATCTGAAGAGACTTCTGGTATATGTTGTAACATAGGTTATGGGTAGGCTTTGAAAGAATTGGCATATTTTCAACAAGGGTTGTATGAGAGATAAGTCTGGCGATCATCTTTCTTGTTGTCTGAAGCTTTTTCTAAAACGTTTTCTCTGAGAACCTTCTTCTCGATGGGAGTGGGCCCTTTTCTTTTTCTTTTTTTTTTCACTGTACTAGCTTTCATTTTTTAGAAATATTTTCTATTTTTTCTCTTTTTCTTTTTCTTTGTTTCTAGTGAGCTTTGCTTTTCTTACTCCCTACTCCCATCTTCTTTTGATCTTTCTTTTTGGAACGAGGAATTTCTTCTGATTTGCAATTTTGAATTTGCCCCAAGATATTCTCGAAATGTTCTCGTCCAAGCTGACCATCGTTTGGGTTCAAGAAATGAATTCAAGGCTCAAATTGGTTCAAGCAATGGGTCAAGTGTTTGTTGGTATAGAAATGAACTGTTCTTCATCATATCTAAGGCATTTGAGCTAACATAAGACTTATATACAACGAGTAAACTCAAAGATTGATACAAGTGCAAGCAAGCAAATTCTATCCATTTATCGAATTTCTGGAAAAGCTGCCCCAATGTGGGGTTGTTCCTGACAGGGGTATGAAGTGCAACCGCCGCTCAAAGAGGTTATTCAATGGGAACCTGCAGTGTTTGGATAGAGGAAAGAAATGCCCCCCGTCATCTTGGTCATCATACTTTTCGCGAGATAACCCTTTACCTTGCCAGCATGGAAATTTGTCTCATGTCTCACTGGAGTGTATATTACAGGATGTGCATGGAAATGACTTGCCTTTCATCATCCTGTCATTCCTCATTCAAAATGATCAACATCAATTGACCAAACAAATCTCCTGATTGAAAAATTTAGTGAAGATTTATAATACAATCAGAAAGCAGACAAAATGTGCATAAGCATTAAGATTTGCAAAAACATTACAACATCTCAGGTATAATATTTCTTGACTGAATCAGCATTGACAGGATTAGTGAAGACACGTCCATCCATCTCTGCCAAGATCAAGGCGCCGCCTGGAATGGCTTTCTTCACTATGTAGGGTCCGCCATAATTTGGAGCAAACTTCCCTTCTGGCTGTGGGATGATGGGCTGAAGCTTCCGCAGCACAAGGTCTCCCTCCTGAAAATGTCGAGGTCGCACCTTCTTGTTAAAAGTTCGGGCGACTCTCTACTGATAACATTGGCCATGGAATAAGGCTCTGAGCCGCTTCTCGTCAATCAAGTTCAGCTGATCTATCCTCTGTTGGATCCAATCTGCTTCAGTCAGTTCTATCTGGGACAAAATGCGCAGAGTAGGAATCTCCACTTCGACCGGTAATACTACATCCATACCATATACCAAGGAGTATGGGGTTGCCCCAGTTGATGTCCGGACTGAAGTCCGGTATGCCATAAGTGCGAACGGCAACCTATCGTGCCAATCTCAATAATTCTCAACTGTCTTAGACAAGATCTTCTTGATGTTCTTGTTCGCTGCCTCAACTGCCCCGTTCATCTAAGCGCGATATGGAGAAGAATGCAAGTGTCTGATCTTAAATGCTTTGAGCAATTCTTCCACCTGCTTGCTATTCATATTCGCGCCATTATCTGTGATTATAACCTCAGGGGCTCCATATCGAGCAATTAAATCACGTCCGATGAACTTTACCACATTTCGGGACGTGACCGTTGAATACGATGTCGCCTCAATCCACTTGGAAAAATAATCAATTACCACCAGAATGAACCGATGTCCATTGGAAGCTTTAGGGTTGATCGGGCCAATCACATCTATTCCCTACATGGAAAACAGCCAAAACTCGGATAACTGATGCAACTCGTTTTGAGGGATATAGATCTTGTCACCATGAATCTGGCATTTATGGCAACTTTTGACATGTTGTATACAATCATTTTCTAAGGTGAGCCAATAATAGCCCAGCCTCATGATCTTCATTGCTAGCATATGGTCGTTCATGTGAGGGCCACAGACGCCTTCATGCATTTCTTCCATTAAACGAATTGCTTTAGTCGCATCAACACACCTCAGTAGGACCGAATCGAAGGACCTTTTATAAAGATTTTCTCCGCTCAGCAAGTACTTTGAAGCCATCTTCATTATATACTTCTGGTCTGAAACTGTATTATTCTCAGGAAACTTCTGCTCTTGGATATACATCTTGATATCCCGATACCAGGGTTTGCTATCTGGCTCATCCGCCACAACCATGCAGTAGGCCGGCTGTCTTAAGACTTCGAACTTTAGTGGTTCGACTTCTAATCCCTCCGTGACATGCAACATTGATGCCAGAGTGGCCAAAGCGTCTACAAATTGATTTTGAGTTCTAGACAAATATTCAAACGTGATATCCGTAAAACTTTCCATCAATTCGTCTAAATACTCATGATAGGGTAGCAGTTTTGAATCTCGCGTCTTCCATTTACCAACCGTCTGGAGAATAATTAAGGCTGAGTCTCCAAACACCTTGAGCTTAGATATTCCCATTTCTATCGCTGCTTGTAGACCAAGAATACAAGCTTCGTATTCGGCGATGTTATTAGTGCAAGGGAACACCAATTTTGCTGCTACTGGATAATGTTGACCTCTAGGAGATATCAGGACTGCTCCCGTGCCAGACCCTAACAAGTTTACAGCTCCATCAAAGTACATTGTCCAAACATAATCTTCGACCGCCATAATTCGATCTTCAGGTCGATAAAGATCATCACATTGCCTCGAATTTTCTGCTAGAACATCCGCTATAACTCTTCATTTCACCGATTTCTGAGGCAAATATCGAATGTCAAACTCGGAAATGAGAATTTGCCACTTGGCAAGTTTGCCAACCAATGCAGGCTGATTCAGGAGATATTTAATGGGATCGTACTCCGTCACCAAAAGGATTTGGTAATGCAGAGTGTATTGTCGCAGCCTGTGTAACACCTATACCAAAGTTGCGCACGTCTTTTCAGCCTCTGAGTAATTTAAATCGAAGCCCGTGAATTTCTTGCTCAAATAATAGATGGCCCGTTCTTTAGCATCTCCCTGACTTTCTTGGGCTAGCATGGCTCCAAGTGACTCACTGTTTATTGTGAGGTAGAGAATCAACGGTTGCTCCGGTGTGGGTGGCACAAGGACAGGTGGATTCATAAGATGCTGCTTCAACTTCTTAAACGCTTCCTCACATTCTCCATCTCATCTAATAAGTGCATTCTTTTTTAGGAACTTGAGAAAGGGTTTGGCGGTCTCTGTCAACTGAGAGATGAATCGGGAAATATAGTTCAATCTTCCCATGAGACTCCTAACCTCCTTCGCCGTGGTCGGTGGTTTCAATTCGCAGATTGCCTTAGCCTTCGATGGATCAATCTCGATACCTCGGTTGCTGACAATGAAACCGAGCAATTTGCCACTGCTAGCCCCAAAAACATACTTCATTGGGTTGAGGCGCAATTTGAACTTCCTAAACTGCTTAAATAGCTTAATCAGAGTCTGGACGTGGTCTTCCCCTTTCCGGGTCTTGGAAATCATATCATCTACATATACCTCTAGCTCATTATAAATCAGGTCATGAAATAAAGTCACCATGGCCCGTTGATATGTTGCCCCGGCATTCTTCAATCCAAAAGGTATCACCCTGTACTGAAATAATCCACATGGGGTAGTGAAAGTGGTTTTCTTCTTATCATTTTCGTTCATCAGAATCTGGTTGTACCTTGAGAAGCCATCCATGAAAGAAAATAGCTCGAATACAGCTGTGCTGTCCAATAGAACATCGATATGTGGAAGGGGAAAATTATCCTTCGGGTTGGCCTTATTCAAGTCCCGGTAGTCTACACAAACTTGAACTCAACCATCATTCTTTATCACTGGAACGATGTTGGCAATCCAGTCTTGGTATTGAGAAGTCTCGATGAATCCCACGTCTAAGAGTTTCATAACCTTCTCTTTGATCTTATTTTCCAACTCCGGTCTAGCTCTTCGTTTCTTCTGTGCTACTGGATCACAAGATGGGTTGAGCGGAAGACAGTGTTCAACAATCGAGCGATCGAGCCTGGCATATCTGCGTAGGACCATGCAAAGATATCTTGGTAATCCTTTAGGAGTTGAATCAACCGTCTAGCTGAGTCCTCAGGAAGGTTTGCCCCAATCTTAACTTCCTTAAGGTTTTCTTCATTTCCTAGATTGATAGACAGGGTCTCATCTCCGGTCAACGGCTTGACCGTTTCAAGTTCCTCGAATTCCCGACGTATTTCTTCGTATTCGGGGTCGAATTCATCGAGGTTATAAACTCCAGAATCTATTAGATCTCCCTCCACATCCCTAAAACATAAAGTAGGGACTTCAAAAAAACAAACAGGGTTTAAAGATATATGCCCTATCGTTTTCGGATGCGATTTTTTCTTGGAAAATGCTTCTTCTTGGCTTTTTCTGTTTTTCTTTCTGAAAAATTTATTTTACAAAAATTTTGAGACGAGAATCTTTGAAGAAGCACAACCCTCAGTATCTTACCATTGACGACAATTTGTTTGACCGTTGGTTATCGTCATCGGGTTGGTTTGGGGTACTTCAACAAGATTCCAAAATGATGGATAAAAATTTCTGTAATTTTATTGATTTTCAAAATCAATTCATTACATTTATTGATTGAAAAGTGCAATACTGAAGAGAAAAGTCCTAACAATAACCGAAATGATTGAAATTAAAAGAAAGCTGGAAATATCCCACGCATGGGGTAACATAGACTGGTTACTCTGAATCTAAACCCTCCAATGGATCGTCTTCAGAGTGAACACTGTTCGAAGGCCTCGGTGGTCTGCATTCCAGGTAGGGCTCTTCTTCAGGGGTCCCATCCATCTGCATAAGGTCTTCAAGCACAGCTCCCACGGTCATGTCACCAAACCATTCAGCTAGGTTAGGTATCTCACCTTCCACATCCAGTTCCATGGGCTCTACTTCGGCAACCTGCTCCTTCACTGGAACGTAGAATACAATCCCCAAATCGTTCTCATACTTGGACAACTCATCATATCCTCCAACCACCCCACCAGATCGGAAAGTGACGTATAGGGGCTGTGACTGAGAACTATCTTCTTGCTTGCCAAGTCCTTTCACTACCTGCTTGCCATGTCTCCGTCCCGGATAACCAAGGCCCGCCTTATGATTTTGACCTTTAAGCTCAACAGGGATGCGGATTCCTTGGCTATGTCTTCCCAGTCCCATGCCGGGTTGATAGCTATTCCCAACCATTACTTTGACCACCATAACAGAAGCGGCCGACACCTCGGGAGTTGGTAAGGGATTCTCAGGAGAGGCATGTATGGCCTGTATTAGTTCGAACGCGTGATACGAGCTCTTTTCATTTTCGGTCGGCTCCACGTAGGGAATGGCTGTCTCGTTATAGATCTGATGGTCTTCCTCATCAAACACCGTCACCAGCTTATTCTCGACCATAAATTTAATCTTCTGATAGAGGCTCGAAGGTACGGCGCTTGCATTGTGGATCCAGGGCCGTCCAAGTAGAAGATTGAATGCAGAGGGGATATCTAGGATTTGAAACAAAAAGTCAAATGTCGACGGTCCGATGAGGATATCCAGATTTATCTGCCCCAGAACGTCTTTCTTCATCCTGTCAAAGGCTCTAACAAAGGCCTTTGCCGACTGCATTCTAGCCAAGTCCACTCCCAATCAGTTCAAGGTGGCCAATGGGCATATATTCAATGCCGAACCGTTATCAATGAGGACTCGAGACACAAAGGTCTGTTTGTGCTTCACGGTAATATGCAGGGCTTTGTTATGGCCTCGACCTTCTGCAGGAATCTCATCGTCCGCGAAAGCTACTTGATCCTTCAACAGGATCGCCCCGACAAATCCTTCCAGCTTCTTTTGTTCGATGTCCTCAGGGACGTGAACCTACGCCAGGACCTTCTTTAACGCCTCCTGATGCTTAGGTGAGGTTTGTAACAATTCAAGTAGAGAGACTTGAGCTGGCGCCTTCCTCAGCTAATCTACAATGTTGTATTCGCTAGTCTTAATGACCGCGAGAAACTCCTTAGCTTCCTTCTCTTCAACCGGTTTAGTCGGTTTATCTTCATTATAGGTCCGTCCTGACCTATTTATAAGAGCTAAGTCATAGGACCAAGGGACTGCCCGACCATCTGAATATGGGAAAGGTTGCGGGATGGTAATCATCAGGTTCTCGTTCACCACCAGTCCCAGATCATCATCTGATGCGTCTTGTAGAGGGGGCGTATCTGCTAACTCCGGATCTACTTGAGTTTCTATTTCAATCTCCTCGATGGGAACCGCTATTTCAGGTGGGGATGTAGCCAATGCCGCCAGCTCCTGTTCCCATTCAATAACCATCCCAGATATGGTAGCTATCAATCCAAACTGGTTCATCCGAACCATCAAGCCATCTCTGATCAACTTAGTAAACATCTCCTCCAGCTGAGTTGAGGTCACCACTTCTCCTATTTGACAATAACCCGCTCTGATTAGGGCGTTAAGAGCTTCAACAACCTTGACTTTAAATGGACCTGCTGTGCTAATTTCCTCTCCTAAAACAGCATTGATGGCCTCGGAATGTTCAGGTAGGGGATTCTTCTGCACGTTTGGCTGCTTGTTGGGTAGCGAGATTGCTCCAGTCTCAATCAGATCTTGAATACTGTTTTTCAGGATGAAACAATTATTTGTGTCGTGGCTTACTTCCCCACGATGATAATCACATTTCTTACTCGGGTCATACCATTTTGCGTTTGACGTGTCCGCTCTCATTGGCTCTGTAGTTAAGAGCCCTTTCTTCTGTAGGATGGCCCAAATCTGTGTCAAGGTCCCCAAGAGTGGGCTGAACTGCCGGTTATTCCACGTATCCCTTCTCTGGCTACTACTAGCCCTCCGTTCGTCGAGGAGTTGAATGACGGGACTCTGAACCACTGGTCTCTGCGTGTACGCCAAGTTAACCTGCGTGGCTGCTGGTTCCTTCTTTGGTGCAAAACGCTTTGGACCGGTTCCGCTGTCTCCATACCAGCCTCTCTTCCAGTTGCTTTCTACCTCCTCAGCAAAGGAAATAAGGTCAAAGAAAGACGCGACCGCTGATATGAATACATGCGCTCGTGCGTTCTGTGACAAGGTAGAGATGAATAGTCTCATCAGTTCCCGTTCAAGAGGTACCGGTTTCAACTGTGAGGCGAGACTCCTCCATCTGGTGCCGTACTCCTTATTCGACTCACCTTTCTTCATTTCGACCCGCTCCAGATCTTGTGTTGTGATGGCCACATCAATATTGAAACTGAAATGCTGCACGAAATCATTGGCCACCTCGTCCCAATCCTCTTTGGTATAAACCTCATAAGCAATGTACCATCTCATGGCGGTCCTTTCAAACTGGCCTAAAACGTCTGGACCATGAGGGCGTCATTTGCAGCATACTTACCCATTCTAGCCTGGTAAGTCTGGATGTGCTGCACAGGATCTGACGTGCCATCATACTTTTCAAAATCCGGGACTTTGAACTTGTCCGGATAGATTGTTCTTGAAAAGGCCGAACGGTCAATCTTAGGGGCATGCCGTGCACCCTCAACCTCTTTGAGCCTCTGGTCTATCTTGGCTAGCATCTTCGCATTATCATCCTTTTGTGGAATAATAGCTTCAGGTAGAGAATAGTTCACCAGCGGTACAGACGGAACTTGGGCTGATGATTGGCCAACATGCCCTGAGGCTTTGGCAAAGTCTTTAACTTTTGCTTTGGCCGCGGCAAGTGAGGCTACAACTCCAGGCATGTCTTCCTCATCTTCTTCTTCCTCCCCCTGTCGTAGGTCTACGTATAACCCCTTCGACTGAAACAAAGAGTTGGAACGCACGGGTGTAGCAGAAGGTGGTTGTTGGCCCAAAGACAGTTGGGATATCATAGTCTTCAGCTCGGCTAGTTGATCATTGAAGACATTGGCTTGCTCCTCCCTTTCCCTTCTCATTTCCTGCCTCATTCTCTCATCCATTTGGGCAACTGATTCAGCTGGATTGGCCATTTTCCTGGTGTCGCGACCCGTTCGAAAGCGGACGCGGCTAATGGATTACCGATCGCGGGCCTTCCCACCGCACCGGAGTGCGGATCACGGGCTTTGGATCTGCGCGAGCCCTCCCAGGCCCATACCAAATCGCGGCGGGAGTATTTTTCAAAGGGATTCGACGATAACAGTCGATCGCTTTCGACCTTAGTGTGGTCGTGGTGGCATATGCAACTTGTGCATGCATTTGGAGTCGCCACCGGTCTTTCTTGGAGGGTAGACCGGAAACCTTACTGACCGATTGGGAGAGATCGATCAATTCTGCGGAACCAGAGATTTTGGGTTCGGGGACTTGGTTACGCTGGTGTCATTACCAACGCCCTTTCGGTACCTAACGCGAGTGATTTTCCTAGCTAAGAGTTCATGCCGGCGCAATTTTAGGTGAGGTAGGTTTGATTCAGGGTTTCATGCAAATTAGAAGACTATTCCTATCAATCACAATCAATTTTAATGAAGGCCCAATCAAGTGCATAAATAAACCACATCGATGCACATCAATTCAAATCAATGGCTTCCTAGTATAGCCATAAGGGCTTAGGGAATGTGTGATTTCGGACCGGGGTAAAATGGGAAGATTTGGAGGCGACTTAGCCCGAAGGGCAAAATCGTCAATTTTTGGAAGACTTGGATACCGAATTACCCAAAATATTCCATGGCCAGTTGATTGTGGCCATTTCACATTTTTGAGAATTTTTTTGGAATTTCTTGATTTTTCTTCAATTTTTGGAAGACGATTCGCCCAAAGGGCGAAATCGTCATTTTAAGAAGGGTCGGGGTTCAAAACACCCAGAATGAGTCTTGGCCAGTTGTTTGTGACCATTTCCTATTTTTTGGGATTTTCCTGAATTTTTTAGAATTTTTTTGGAAGACGGTTTGCCGGAAGGGCAAAACCGTCATTTCGGAAAAGATCGGGGGTCGAAAGACCCGGAACAGGTCATGGCCAGTTGAATGTGGCCATTTCCTATTTTCTGGAATTTTTTATAACTTTTCTGAATTTTCCGAATTTTTTTGAATTTTTCATGATTTTCCATTTTTTTATTGAATTTTTGAATTTTTTATTATTTTCCGGGCCGGGTCAGACCCGGCCCGACCCTAGGGGTCGGCACCGGCCTAAACGGCGCCGTTTTCTATTTTTTAACATTTTTTGATTTTTTTAATCTATTTTCTTTAATTATCCGAAAATCCTGCCATCGGATGGTCCAGAATGCGCCACGTGGCCCTTCGTGGTGCGTCCGATCTTGAGATGGATCGGACGATCCCCAGAGCGCTACTTGGCGCATCCTCAGCCGTCAGATCGTTTTTTATTTTATTATTCGAAAATCATTTATTAATCTGAAAAATCTTTATAATTTTTTAAAAAGCCCAGATCGCGACACGTGGCGAAGCCACGACCGTCCGATCTGGGTTTTATTTTTAATCAGATGCGGTCCCACTCCGCTGACGTGGCCGCCGACGTGGCATGCCACGTCAGCCTTTGACCTGCTGACCGGTTCAGTCCGCCGGAGAAGACGACCGGCAACTCGCCGGGACAGTGATTATTCCGGCGAAGTCGCCGGAATGACGCGAACCGAACCAAAACTTGGTATTTTTTTACCATTTTAACACCATTCGACTCCTTAGGACCTCAGCATGAACATGAGACACAAAAATGGAAGGTTTAACGTCGGAAAGACGGCGAACAGGACAGCCACAGCCCCGGTTCCGGCGAGCGACTACCAGAAACTTTTTCTCGTCCAAGCTTGGTTTCATTCATTCAAACAACATCCAATGAAGGTCCAGAGGCTTACCTGAGGTCCATGAGCTTCAGTGGTTAGCAGCCGGCGGTTCCCAACTCCGAGCTCCAACGAGGTCACCGAATAGATTTGGTCCGGCCATTTTGGCCCGTTCCATGCGAGAAAAAGGTAAAGCCAGGCTTAGTGAACATTCTTAATGCGATTTTGAGCATGAAAACACGAAATAGAGGTGACCACAGTTCGCAACTCGGATCAACCGAATATGTTCACTTTTGGAATTTCATCGAGCATGTGGCGCGCATCCTCAGAAAGTTACTAAAATGATTTCGTTGAAGCTCGACGAGGGATACCGAGCCAAAATGGCTATTGAGTAATTATATATGCACCGTTAGGAGGATCGGGTACTATTGGTTTTAGTCCGACTCGATCGAAATCGAGCCGGACGGACGAGCCCTGTTCAACGGCACAAAAACAGAGTAAAAGCAGGGGAGGGATACTGACCGTGTGTCTGCCGAGGGCTGACGACGGGGCGTCGGTGTGGCGGCGGTTCGATCGAGTCCCCGACTTCTTCCTCTCTCTATTTCACTCTCTTTTCCATCTCTCTCGCTCGCGGATTCCCCGCTTTTTTCTCTCTCGGCCCCCTCTTTTCTTTAGAACCCGAGCACCTCACCTCCACTTTTCGCCGTGGCCGACCATCTTTAGGTCGTGGACTGTCCACCCACGTCCATCATCCCTCGACCGTCGCCTTTTTTACTAAAAAAAATGGCCGCCCCCCACGCTTTTTGGTCCCCTGTTTCTTGGTGAGTGCGGCAACGTGGGTCTGCAACTTTGTTGCAGACCCGGTCGGACCGGGTCGGGACGGGTTTGACCCGACCGGCCCGGTTCGACCAAATCTGCCCAATTAGGCCCCAAATTGACCTATTTTAATGCAATTGATATCAAAATCGGATTCCTTGACATTTTTTCTATCAAATAGGGGTATTTTCGTGAAAAAATTGATTGAAATTTAGTGAAAACCCCAAATTGTCCCTAGGATCCGAAAATTATTTTCGCTTAATCGATGGCCTAAATGACCAAATTAGTCAAAATTGAGGCCCCAATGGATTCAGTATGATGAAAACTAACGGGTAGAGGTGTTTAATTTTAATGGGTGTGCCCGTGTGAAATTTAATTTCGAAAATTGTGAAACCGTGGACTAAATTGAAAGAAAATTGTGTAATTAAGCCCTTTTGGATAAAATTGATCAAATTGGGGGGAAAATTGACCCAATTGCACTTCAAGACTTTATAATTCAATGTCATAGCTTATAAAAAGTAAGAATTGAAAATTAAAAGACTCGAAAATGATTTTTTGGGCTCGGTTCGGGTTTATGTTTGTTAAGTAACATAGTGACCCGAGCCGAATTTTTGAGATTTAAAGTGACACACTTGAAAAGGAAATTAAAAAAAAATTATTGAATATTTTTTTGTATTTTTCTGACCACGAATGGTATTGTTCTGATTTTTTGAGTATTTTTAATAATTAAAAAATTCAAAAAATTATTAAAAATTATGAAAAATATTTTTTGTTCAAAATTGACTCTTGAGGCTATGCCAAGGCCTCCAAAGTTGATTTTGCAATTTTATGAGTTTTTGGCTATTTTTAATTAATTTTAGAAATAAAAACTAAAATAATAAAAGACCAAAAATCAGGTGTCAACACCTGGCTTTGGAGCGAGTGTTATATGGATGCTGAGGAGGATCCGTGATATATTATCTAAAAAGAAAGACCACACGAAGATTAGTAAAGTGAGACAACTCTCTAAACTCAATAACCAAAGCAAAAATCTGAAACATGCAGTCTTTCAGTTCCATCGACCTTCACGATGAAATTCGCCATAATTCGTACGTTGATAAAAAAAAATTCCCAAATTTTACGGGCTGATTTAGTACTTTACGAGGAACAACTTTGATGTTCGGGCTTAAGGCTAAAAATGGACCGATCAGTACAGTTTAATATTTATTTTGAAAAATTCTTCCTAGAAAAACTGTTCTGTCCGGTTTTTGTCGAATGAACGAAAGACTCCCTTAAATTGCAAATTAAGGTCTGAAATTTTGCAAATTACTAGTTTAGACATCAGCCTACAACTTTCAAGTTTGGAGATTTAGCAAAGGAAGTCGTTTATTAGGGGTATTCTGCAAAATGTTCTGGAGTCTGAAAAACGTGAGAAATTTCAGCCCGCTCCACTATGGCCATTAACTCCGCATTAAATAGAAAACGCATCGGATTGCCACCCAACTTTTTCCCATGGTAATTATGAACCTTACAAACATTTTTCATTTGAAGTGCTGACACTAGATCCAATTCGAATAAAATGTAAAAAAAAAAAAATTCGAGCAAGCCAACAAGGTCGGAAAGAAAACAAAACTGAAATACCGACTGAAAGTGTAAATAACAAACCTAAAATCTGATGAATAATTCAAAGTGCGAACTTGAAAATGCGAGAATGAGACTTCTTAAACAAAAACAATAAATCAAACGGTCTTTCTTTTCTTAGGGGCGACATGCTCTATAGACGAATGGGTCTTCATGGCATGCCGTAATCGTGCATTCTCTTCAGCCAAAGCATCTGCCATCTCTTGGGCCTTTACTGCCTTCTCTTCGCTGACTCTGATCTGGGCTTTGAGAGTACGTTGCTTTGTTACGTCTGGAATTTTTTGGAGTATTTTAGCAGGAATGGTATGACACTGAATGTACCGGGCCGTGGCAAAGTGGCTCTTCATCTTTCTGGTGGGCTCATCTATAGGCCAAATTAGCTTCTGATTGGAACATTTCTGCCAAGCTTCAAAATGACGCCTGAGTTCGACTCTGTAGTTCTCACCTTTCTCGAACTGGACTTGGAACTCATTAGGCCCAAGCAGAGGCGGGATATCTTGCAGAACTCGAAATTGTCGTGCAACTAGAAGAGGCTGATAGCTGGTTCTCCCATAAATGCCCATCAATGGTATGGGTTTCTGATCACCGTGGCATAGCCAAGCCTCAACCACTCGGAACCATACAGCTTGCCAAAGGAAAATCTTAGAGTTCGGGTCCTCGAATAGCTTGACCCATTGCGAGTAGTGCGATTTCTTAGTTTGATTTTGTATTTGGTTAAATCTTAAAATAGGATTATTAGTCATACCCACTTCAAATACAGTCATGCCTTCCCCAAATTGAGAAAGATGTGAGAAAAACCAGATTTGTAAAAGCTCAATTGGAGCATGAAAAGTCTTACCATTTTCTTTCTTGCTTTGTTCTTTATTTAAAGATTTGAAACGTGTCAAGGAAATGAAAGTTTCAGCAAGAATAGTATTTATAAAATTAACTCCACCACAAATTTGTTTTACTGTCCAAACTATCACCGGATCAATAGTGTTCTGACGGAATGGAAAAATGATAAGTCCGAAAAAGGCTAAGAAAAAAATCCTAGACCTCATGAGGTCAGCACTATTTTCAAAACATTCGATGAGGAAAGACAGTAGACATGCCTGACAATTACCCCTCAGCACCTTTTCAATTGTCTTTTTAGTCAAACCCAAAAATTCAGTAAGTGCTACCACAGGGTATACTCGAATGGGAGGTTCAACTATATCTAACTTAATTGATTTTCCAATGGCAACACTGTATTCCTCTAGAGTGGGTGTGAGTTCAAACTTGCCTCCTAGCACAAATGTGGTCGTCTCAGGACACCAAAAGTGAGCAAGTGCATGCATGATCCCACTCTGAACATCAATGTCACGTATTGGCAACATGAATCCAATACACTCGAGCACATACCGCTGACCATCTGGCTTCAACTGCCGCCATAGCTTCTTGAGCTCTAGCTTCGGAGTAGGCACGAAACGGATGTCGTCACGACCCATTCGTATATAGATCACGCACCAAGATAAACCAACCTAGATCATGGACCGACCCCAAAATGAAATGAGATGATAAGGAGATAAAGTACAAGAAGTTACCGCCATTGAAAAGAAAAATGTCAATCATAGAGACATGCACATGAGTCGTGGATTCAATTTTAATTCTTAGCAAAATGAAATGAGGAACAGAACGACATGTCGCAGCCTTGCGCACGTTCATCATGACCAGTTGCCGCCTCGCATACATAGTCATGACTAGTCGGGTCCAGTCATTTCGGCTTGGTTCGGTCGACAAGGGTAACGCCCATGCATTATAGCCTCATGTGCATGAGAACGACCCTTGAGCCATTTTTTGGAAGAATTTCGGGACCCAAGTAGGATAACCTTTAGCGAAGCCTTACCGCCAAGGTTAAAGAACTACTTAAATACCATCCTAAAACTATTGGGTGAACCCGGGTCCGGTCACAAGTGGATGAGGTGTAGAGCAATTACTCTAAAGACATGCACAACATTTTAAATCGAACACCGCTCCAATAGTTCATAAATTAAAATTCAATCACCAAGCCTGCAAAACAAAGGGTTAGCTACAGACTCCTCCCCTTATAACTCCCATTTTGCAAAACCATTTAACACATAAAGATTAGAATTCAACCATGATTGCCAAAACAAATGCATTTTTTCACGAAAAATCTTGGTCTAAGTCCTCCCTAAATTTAAAAAAATTCAAGTAGTCCCCAGTGGAGTCGCCAAGCTGTCGCGACCTAAAAAAATCGGGTTTTCCAATCTTAGGTTAATGGATTACTAGATTAATTAAATTAACCAACTTAGCTCGAACTCTCCCAAGTTCTACCAAATCGTGACTGATGGTTTAAGTGATTATCTTGAAAAAGATTTTTAATTTTTAGGAGCCGCCACTAATCATTTCTTGGTAGGTTGATTAGAAACCTAAATGAAATAGCGGGAGAAAACTATTTTATTTCTGCGAATCAGAGATTTGAAGTTCGGGACTTTGTTACATTAATCTTTCAATTAATGCCCTTTCGGTACCAATTTCATGAAAAATGTTCAATTTGGCAATCTTGATGAATTATGAATCGAAGTTCAAAGGTGCAATTTCTTTGTGTTTTCTTTTTATGAATTTTTATTTTTTTAATGAATTTTCAAAATTAAAAATTAATGAAAAATGAGAATGAATTGATTCAAGATTAACTTAAAGTTTTTGGATTTAAATTGCATTAATTTCCAAAATTTTAAGAAAATCTTTAAACCCTATCTACATCTTTTATAATCTATCCTAATGGATGTAACCAGATTTGATTTATTGAATATAATCCATGAGATAGGATTTCTAGAAAATCCTATTTTTCTAAAAATGATGAGACGTGGTTTAAAAGAAACCATATCTTCCTACTTTTAAAAAAAAATCTGGGATTTTCTGACATGAAAATTAAGCATGAGACTTGAATGATTTTTATTTGCTTTTTTTTGTGATTTTATGTTTTATGAGTGAATTTAAATTCAAGTTGCAAATCTTTTAATGAAAAAGATAATTACCGCCATTTATTTCGAATCAAGGTTCAATCTGAAGCCTGACAGATCGACCTTCAAATTCGAAACACCTGCTATGGAAATAGCGGTTGCGGATTAGGAAATTTAATTTTCCTAATCGATTACATTTTTGAGAAAATTTTGATATCTTGAGTATATTGAGTAATAATCTAAAGATCTTCTAGATTAAACATATTACTACGAGATCCTTAGAAAAAAAAATGAGTCAAACATAATCTTCAGATTCGGCAAGTACAGCATATATATCACAAGAATATTGAAATATGCAATCTGACGCAATCAAGCAGATATCAGGAAAATATTCATGAATCTCAAAAATCACGTGATCTTACCTTAATTGCCGAAAAATTCATATTTTTAAGATTAAGCAATTATCTTTTGGTTTCCTTTTCTTTCTAAACAATTTTTTTAGAAAATGCTTAATCTTTTAAAGACATTTTCGTATACACTATGCCCAACAGCAAATTCAGACAAGGCCCTTGTAATCATAAAAATTCACACAAGTTCGATCCATCGACCAATCTGAAGAAAGCTGACGTCCATGCACTTATAAAAATGCTTATCATGGATTCAAACAGTGCTCAATCTATAGTTCAGAAAATCAACGAGTTCAATATCGCAATGATCTTGTAAACGTTTCATAAGTCAAGCCGCAACTTTATCATGCGAATTTTCGGGTTGAGCAAGAACAACAAGGAAACCCAGGATCTTCTATGCAAATTTATCTCATAATCAAACAATGATCAGTAATAAATTTTGACAAGAAAGTATGCATTTTTTTAGCAAGCCGACAATCAATCCGGCATTCATAAGTCTAAGCATTACAGGTTAAGAACATTCATTACCTGATTTGACAAGGTTGCCAACCTGAAACACCAAGGATCTTTTGATGAAGAAGTAATACGCGCGACACCCCTTGGACAGCAAAGGATTTGCTCCAAAAGAGAACGTCGGACTTCTTCGGTAGTAGCTCGAACTTGTTCCAGATCACGACGTTTGTGTGACGAACAACAATGGGACCTTGGACTGGCGACGATGATAATGGATCGGACGATGGAGGGACCAAACGAACGCTGGCGCGAGGATCTTGGCTAGTGGAAGTCGAAGATCCTCGGAAATTTTATGCTGCCTTGTATCAAGTGACAATCCAGTCTGGTCGAGGAAGGACTTCAAGGTCGAAATTCAATCAATGATGTCAGGCTGCTTCGCGGCTGAATCTTGGGACGCCGGAACCGAGCAAGGCAGCGACGCAGGGGTACAGTGGAGGTAGAAGAGCTGGTCGACGTGCACACGAAGGGATCGTTCAGTGGTGTGTTTGGGGCTTTGTGTAAATAAAATTTGCCGACCTCTAATGCGTGGTCTTAATTTTTATGAATGAAAGTCTGTCCCCAAAACCCTAGAGAAAGCCTAGTATATATAGACCAAGACATTGCAAGCTTGAGGTCTCAATTTTCAAATTATCACAGAATAAGCCCTTAATTATAATAAGAATTTTAATTAAGTATCAAAAGGCCAAATTGCAACCAGTCGCTCTCAAATTTGAAATGGGAAATTCTGCTAGGCCTTTGTTTCATGAGCCCAGTCCGTCCCCCTTTTTTTTTTTAGAATCAAGGTTAATTATCATTTTCTATTTAATCAATGCATTTTTCTAAAATTAAAATTTAGGTGCTAACAGGTAATCGATGACGTGGCCGTCCAGTTGTCACCTGTCGTCTTACTTGACACACCACCAGGTCAGCAACTTTCGGCGAATTTGGGCAAAATGACTACAGTGGAATTGGGCGCAAAGATTTAGGACAAAATCGGCAAAATTTGAAATTTCATGAATGAATTGGCATCCATACAATAAGTTTCGAACTGATTGAACAATTTTCTCCTACCCATCCAAAATAGATAGAAGCGAAACTCATTTTCAACCGTACATAGCACAAGTTCTAAATGTAGTTATTACCAACTATATGTTATACGACTGGTAGGGCCACTATCCTCAACGCAAAATAACTATTAGAGAATTTTGAAGAACAAATTCTCCGCAAAAGCTACAATTCTGAAAACACACAGCTTCAAATTTCAACATGTTGGTACATTATTTCATTTCCAACTACACACGATCGCAGCAAGAGCATGAACATCCCTGATCCTTTGCGGAGCTGACCGCATTACCTGTAAGTTGCGATTCTAATCCGTATGCAGCAACCCAAGATCATCACGTATAGATACACGAATCACATATTCATAGAGTTAAAGAATTAACGCACCTTGTTTCGGATTCATCGTTCTTGATGCGGAATTGTGAGAATCCGATGCTCAAGATCTTCTCCTCTATGAACCCCCTTTATCACTGGCTTCAATGAGACGGCCCCTCACTGTCGCTTTAGACAAAATTCTATATGTGAGGTTATGTGGACATTAGGGTTTAGAGGAGGGACTTGAGCTCTATTTATAGAGAATGAAATCTATCCCCTCATCAAAGATTAGATTTATCTCGACCTATACTATCCAGCGCCATATCCGACTAGAATAGGAAACTTTATATATCTTACATTTGTTAGACCAATTAATAATTACAGAAACAATTAATAAAGCCCACAATTGAATATATCCAAAAAGAATATATTCTAACATTCTCCCACTTGGGCTAAATTAATTGTAACTGTACTATATATGCGCATCTTTATATTGGTCTAGAGATAATTTCCAATAGTCAATCCGATCCCATAAAGTCTCAAGTATCGAACCATGCCAGTAACTGCATCAAAAGACACAGAGCCATCTATGATCACGAATACTCTTAACTTTACTAATATGGATTTGATATGGTAGTATGGAAAACGGATAACATCTCAAATTATAGAGACACATTCTATGTTATCCTCCTTGTCAGTCACCATTCTCTCACTTTATGTGTCACGAAACCGGATGTGTCACGAGAGAACATCTTTACGGTTCCAACGAACCAACATATGCATTACCTTTATAGTTAACTACACTTTACGTGCAACAAGACATATGATTTTGGCTAAAAATAAATGCCCCAGCCATCATTCAAGGTTTACACGATGTCTTGAGATTTTCAACTGATATATGTATTCAACTCCCCTTAATCATTAAAACTTTATTGCATGCAATGGAGTTGATACATATCTAGATGTTACAAAATGTAACAAACACAGATGTAAACTTTATTAGAGCAAATATCGAATGCAGCTCCCACTTAACAACAGCATCTCATGATGCTTACTCAACCCATCAATTAACATGACATATCAGCATCCCACGATGCTTTTATATTTGCGACATGTCATTTAAATGTGTATGGGAAGAGACCTTAAGTTAGTGAGTCTGCAGCCTTATCATCTATGTAATAAGCTCTAATGTAGTGTCACTCTTTCATCTGTTACATTTATGGTAAAAAACTTGACCGCCAGATGCTCAGACCCCTTAGGACTTCTGATGTTGTTAATGAACAAACTGTAAAGTTATAGTCACAATATAACTGTATGGGTCTATTCATAAAATTAAATACGGCCAACTCTTTAATGAGATTCCAGAGCCAAATAACCTGAATAGTAGCTTAAAAGCATACCACAAACTACGCTTTCTTAATCGATGATTACATAGATTTCTGTTCACGCTTTTCTGTAATACTGCACTTTTCTTTAGACATATAAATGTCTGTAGTTCTCAACTTCACATCATCCTGACAACTAACAAAGCTAAAATCCAAATGCCTTACTAGCTGCAGGTCCTGAATATATCTGTAAATTAGCATACAATCTTTTATCCATTTTTAAGTATCTCAAAACTTTCCTAGCAGTAATCCAAGAAAACCACTTTCAAACAAGATATCTTCTGTATAAGACACAAGGAGAATAAATTCCTCCCACTGATCTTGCAGTATAAACTAACTTACTTCGTCCTTGACAGAACAGAATATAACAATAATTCTATGAAACTTCAAACCACAATTGTCTAAAAGCTTACTTGAACCCATAAAATAGACTTTTCAGTCTAGAATCTCCATGAATATGATCAAACTTTATTCCATGATAATTTTATAAGATTCTTCTTTCTTTATGCACAACTTTATATGAATCATCTGCTGCAAAACCTTCGGGTTACATAAAAAGACTACCTCGAAGTATCCAATTAAAAAGAAGTTTAAATATCTGTATAATAATGAGCTCCTTATAATAATGAGCTATTAATACCTTAATCACTCCGAAAAAACTCTTTATGAGAGACTGAATAAAAATTATTTTAAGTCAACTCATTCTTTACGAGTGAAAACTTTGGCTACTAATCTGTTTTAAACTTCTCAAATAAAACACTGATTAAAATATAATTGGATATAATAAGGTAGACAAAAACTTTCATCTGAAATCCTTTTAAGTTTTACAAATCCAATTGCAGCAGATGGACTTGTGACATTGGGCATACTTATAAGCTTCCAAACACCATATGTTTCATAGTCTGTATCTCGTCTACCATGCACCCAATCACAATTATAATTAAGAACAAGAAATAGCAACGGTATAAATTACTAGATCATTTCCATAGCCGACTTTGTAGTCATGCTCTTCTGGATAGACTATACAGTATGACTGGATACAACTGATCGTCTCTGTCTTATATATCCATTAAGAGGAGCTACTTTAACCTTTATTCTGCACATGTGGGATTTGATAAACTTCATCAGGAATTGTTTCAATAACAAGAACCTGAACCCCAACAGAATCAAATTGTAATTTAGAATGCTCCGTGATCATCTGTATAGACAGAGAAAAACGATACAATAGTCCCTATCATACTGTTACCTTTAATAGTCTGTGAGCAACTACCATTATTCGGCTATATCAAGCTCCAGCAATTTAGCTATCTGTAATTCCACAATTCTTGTTCCTCCTTTGAGATGATAAATCAATACCCCTTTAGATGATATGGGTACGGCACGAAATAAAACTGAGTGGTTCTGGAGTCCAACTTATCTAATGTTAGATTATGTAACTTTATTTCTGCATGAACACCCCAAACCTTAATATGGTTCAAACTAGATTAACGTACAGTCTATGACTCAAAAGAAGTCAATGAAATATTTTGATAAAAACATAATGGGTTATTTTCAAAGTTTTACCCCACATAAAAAATATATAAATTGATTTTACAGATCATACTCTTCATCATATCCGTATGGTGTGATTTTGCCTTTCGGCCACACCTTTCTATTGAGAAGAATCGGGCATAAAATCACAACCCAGAATCCTCTTAAGTATTTGGTAAATGGCTCTTTAAGCTATCCAGCATTGCCATGTCAACCATGATACTCACCACCTTGGTCAAAACTAACAACTCCCCTTTTTTTATTATAAATTTATCGACTATAGTCAGAAAAACGTTAAACTTGTCACGAAAATAAAACTTTTCTTTAATTAAGTACAAAAACATGTAGAGAAAAATCATCATTTAAATATGATAAAAACTCTACACGATATTGATATATATATGATCCACTTATACAAGTATAAATGACTTTCAATAGGTCATAACTATCGACTACAGTTTCACCATTTATCTTAGTTATCTTATATCTGCTTCAATCTACGCATGTGTCTAGGTCACTTTTAAGAGCGAGCAGAAAAACGTTAAACTTGTCACGAAAATAAAACTTTTCTTTAATTAAGTACAAAAACATGTAGAGAAAAATCATCATTTAAATGTGATGATATATATATATATATGATCCACTTATACAAGTATAAATGACTTTCAATAGGTCATAACTATCGACTACAGTTTCACCATTTATCTTAGTTATCTTATATCTGCTTCAATCTACGCATGTGTCTAGGTCACTTTTAAGAGTGAGCAGAATGATTTCCTTTATCTGTCTTTTCACTCTTTCTTTACTGATGTAATCAAGAAATTTATTCCATAATGCGCATGATTGTTCCTTAGGCAGATAAATTTTGTAAAGCAACTTTTCTGCTGTATAAGTGACGTATAATTCATTGGGAGATAAACATAATATGTACAATTCATTGGACATAGAGTAGTAACCAGCTTTATTTTAAAAGAAATAGTAATTATTTTATTTGAAATCACAAAAAAGGAGTAACTACACATGTCCATACTTGATACGGAAAATAAATTCCGTCTTTAAGAAGAGTACATAAAATATGTTTCATAATGTCACAATAAAACCAGAATCTGGAATGACATTCCCATCAATTTAACGTCAACTTTATAGTTGTTTCTAGAATGAGCTTGATTTAACCTGATTTGGTACCTTTCAGTTTATGAATTCCTATATGGTAAACGCAACACAATATATTGCACCACTATCTAGCCATCACATAACCAGATTAGGCCTAAGACAGAATGAATTCACAACCAATACCAAAAAATCATTACTTTATGCTCATACTTAAATAGCCAAGTCTTTGTATTAACTGTAGTCTTTCTTTATGTGATCTTTTTTTTTGTAAAAGAAGTAGCAATCACCATCCTTTTCAAATGATACTTTTCATGGATCTTAATCATCAGAATGACCGGTGGTTTAATATAATACTTTATGAGTATGATTTTAGAACTGTTCAAAATACAATTTCATCAACTTTAAGACGTAATCATTAATCTTAATAGAACCATTACACTTGATGTTGAGGAGTCATTGCAGATATTTACCACTCTTAATAATAAATGAGATATAATTCCAAAGCCTCCAAGGCTTCCTTTACTTACTTAGCAGTGCAGTTAACTGGCAGAAAATACTTTTCAAGTGTTCTTTAATGGATCGCTTCATATCAAATAAGCGAATCCGATCACTCTTTACCCAATAAGCACATAATGCTCTTGAAAGTTCTCACTAATGAAAGTGAGAACTACGGGGTCTTTCTTGACAAGAGTAATACAAGTATTTGCCAGTTCTTCGTAAACAGAAAATCATTATTCAGTTCTCAATAAGTCTTAATTCTAACAGAATTGCCGTTCACAGAAACGGTGACAAAATAAAAATAATCAATGTTTTCAATCAGCACGATGTGAAATTTCATCTTGAGAGATACATACATCATCACATAATCACCTTTGGGCAGAAAACATGACATGTAGTTGTATACTCCCTACATTACAGCGGCCATGAGAACTTATTTCAATCTTCGTTAATCACCACCTTTGGGTGTATGACATGACTTAGACTAATCAATCCTCAATCATATGTTGTACATGTAACCCTCCATGCAAAAACACGCAACTACCTCCTTTGGGAGTATAACTACGCATTAGAACATGAGACATCCCAATACTTGTAAATTGATCTTTATTAAACTCAACTAAGTGTGCCGCTTTGGCGGTCACAACCCAACTGAATTTATCTGAAATTGAGATATAACTTTATATTTCACATCTACCGTATGCATGTAATTTCAGAAATTAGGGGCAATCATCCACAAAATTACACGCCGCTAATTTACATCGATACTATCAGCAATACATGTCAAATCATAAACATGTGATCGATAAATCATGCTTCACATATTCGTATGTGGTATTTACATGTGAGTTTTGCACCTGTATTTCACGAAACCATATAGAAATACTCGAAAATATCGCAAAAATACCCCCCACAAAATACACGTATTTGGGGTTCTGTATGTATTTTCCATTTATAGATGCATCAAACATGTAAAATAAATATGCCATCTTGCAAAGCATAAGAATACGAGCATGTTCGTACCAAAAAATCTCCGATCGGAGCAGTCACGCGCCCTCATGCGCGCCTTTTTCTCTCTACGCGTGGTCCCCACGCGCTGACACGTGCATCGCACGTGTTCGGTCTCAGCCGGTACTGAAAAATCGATCCGATTGATTTATCAGATCCAACCGCTACGCCTTTAGCCAACTAGCGAACTAGGTCATGCGATCCGGCCAGAACGGTCAACGACCATTTCGACCGGAAAGCCCGAGTTAATAGTCAACTGGTCGGGTTGGGCTCATAAGTCGAATCGAGTCGCCAAGTCGAGTCGAGTCACCCGAGCTTGAGTGACGTCATGTGACGTCAGCCTGCACATGTCATGCACGTGCGGGCCTAGGTATGTCACGTGGAACCGTTTGGCGCATGCGTAAGCTTATTTAATCAAAACAAAGTTTTCTGTTTAGCACAACTTGCTCTATTTCGCAAAGCCCATAATGTATTACAATAACGTAACAGGAAACACCACATACAAATTAGATTTTGGTCAACAAAAGTCGGACTTTTCTCTTCATATCCACTATCCATATTTGAGTAATTCAAAACCTCCAACCGAAATCTTGATGGACCAGATTGTTGGCCCCACTTTTTTTTTCTTTTATAATTCGTGGAAGTCAGCTTTCGTCCAATGACCCTACCAGTCCCCCTTCTCAAATCCACTATCACCAAACGAACACCTAGACGAACATTTCCTCATCCAATTCGCACTTGCGCACATCATGCTCAGAGACGATTTAATTTTCGAATTTCATGACTCGTCGATGCGGAACCATGGTGAGCAATTCCGCGGGTCCGCAACGAATGTACTTTTCGAGTATGTGATCAAATTTCAATTTTACCGAAAATAAAATTTCGAAAATTGTCGAAAACTCAGATTCGCGATCTAATACGCGTAGGCTCTGATACCACGTGTAAGCTGCGATTCTAATCTGTATGCAGCAACCCAATATCATCACGTATAGATACACGAATCACATATTCATAGCGTTAAAGAATTAACGCACCTTGTTTCGGATTCATCGTTCTTGATGCGGAATTGTGAGAATCCGATGCTCAAAATCTTCTCCTCTATGAACCCCATTTATCACTGGCTTCAATGAGACGGCCCATCACTGTCGCTTTAGACAAAATTCTATATGTGAGGTTATGTGGACATTAGGGTTTAGAGGAGGGACTTGAGCTCTATTTATAGAGAATGAAATCTATCCCCCATCAAAGATTAGATTTATCTCGGCCCGTACTATCCAGCGCCATATCCGACTAGAATAGGAAACTGTATATATCTTACCTTTATTAGACCAATTAATAATTACAGAAACAATTAATAAAGCCCACAATTGAATATATCCAAAAAGAATATATTCTAACATTACCATCTCGATGCCGCTTCCCGATCATCGGCATTCGTCCATTCGGACCGCGTTCGACGACCGCAATAGGCCGAGACATCTATCTATTGACGACGCTGCGTCTTCTTCGGTGGCCTCTTATGTTCCATTTCAAGATATACGGATAGGAGGATTCTATTCTTGAAAAGTCTTGTTGCGATGGTCCAAAAGGGAGCGTCGACCTTCTTGGTTGTCTAAACTCCATTGGCCTCTCGCCTTGGCTCCTCGCTCCTTTCCATGCATGTGTCCATTTCGAAGTCAGTTTGTGGATTTCTGATGGGAATATCAAGTTGTTCCGTTGATTTATTTCCCTTTCGAATGCCCTTTTTGCCCACTAGCAACTGGACTCGAGAATCCAATGAGTACAAAGAACCCATAAAATCTCATCTCAAAACCCTAGCTTCTATTTTACTAGTGCGAGAGTGTGACGCTTTAAAAGTAGCATCTTCTTGTGCGATTAACAATACAAAGGATGTAAAGAAATGCCACCATAGAAGTATCCTCGATTCATGGATCGTCACGCGACTAGTGTTCACGTCAGATGGGGTTCAAATTTGAATGTTCTAGTCACGATCAAGCCCATCTTCACGTGCTATTGGTCCCGACTTTTTCCACTTTATTGGCAAGTCCTTAGTCTTTGCAGCCATTGGCCAATGCAAAAAGTTCGGAAAAAGTACAAAAAAAAAAATCTTAAACTTATTGCACTTAAACCAATTCAATTATAAACCTTTCAATTATACCAATTATACCAGTTAAGCTCTAAACCTTTTAATGATTATCAATATTTGATCAATTTTGGCCGAAAATACATATTCTACAGTCTATAATACTTTTATGAATTTATTATTATTACTCTTTGTTTCTTTTTCTTTTTTTTTCCTATGGGACAGGGCATCACGGCCCTTAATTTTGGCCTGCATTGGTCGGCAGACAATATCGCGGGCCCAGAGGAAAAAAGAAAGAAAGAAAAGAAGACCAAAAAAGAAGAAGAAAAAACTACTAAAAAAATTGAAAAAGCTCTCGCACGAGAAAATTTCCCAAAAGTCCTAAACATATTGCATAAAAAAAATTACCAAAAAAGTTTTAAACCTATTGCAATTGTGCCAATTCAATGTTAAGCATTTTTTTAGCCAATTAAGTTATAAATCTTTTGTATTTGTGGCAATTCAGGAAGTCACTGACGTGGTGCATGCGATTGGAACTTTCTTCTTCTTCTTTTTTACCTAGAACCGGGATATGAACTAACCAACATTGACGAGGCTCGACCTCTCTAGGGGGGTGATGCTCACCCTCACTAATGGCCGATTAGGGCAAGCTTCACTAGAGGTCAGTAAGGTCAACCCCGTCGATTCTTGCCTATGGCTGACTGCCAGCCTAGAGAAAGAAAGAAGGGAAGGGAAAAAAAAGAGAAAGTGAAAGAAAAATAAGAAAATTCAAGAAAAATATCAAAATATTGTTAAAATTTATCCACATCAACGTCAACCATGCCACATCAGCAATTTTCAACCATAATTAGCCAGATGGATGGAACTGAACAAATGCAAAAAGTTCATAACTGAATTAGCAAAAAAAAAAAAGAGATTTAGGACTGAATCAACACACTTGTAATAGGTTTAACACTTTTTTGTAATTCTCCACATATTACATTTTTGGCAAATCAGTGTTAAACTTTTTAATTTGACCAATTGAGTCCTAAAATTGTTCGCATTTTTCCAATTAAGTCCATATGGTAAATTTTGGCGAAAAATTGTTGAGGTGGACACCAGTTGTCCTACGAGGCACGACAGACGCTGACGTGGATAATTTTTAATAATATTTTAATACTTTATGGATTTTTACTTATTTTTTACATATCTTTTTCTTTTTTCCTTTTTTTCTATTATTTTCCTTTTTCCCTCCGTTGGCCACAGTCTGGCTTCATCTACATCGGCCTCGGAGGAGGGACGCCTAGGCCTAGACTAGCAAGGGCAGCCCTCACTTGAGTCGCTGGCCATCGTTTTGAGGGCTAGTGGTGGCTGGTGGAGGCAAAAAGGGAAAATTGTCTACGTTTGCACCGGCCAGGTTATGTAGGAAGGCCGGTGTCTGGATAGCGATTTCTTGTGAAAATTAGTCGGATGAACTCAACTAGCAAAATGTGAAAAGATTTAGGACTCAATTAGCAAAATTAAAATGTTCAAAATTAAACTGATAAAAATACAATAGATTTAGGATTTTTTGAGCGATTTTTCCGCTTATCACACACAAAGCTGTTAGGAATGATGCCTTAAAGATGGCCAATCCATGCCTCACTTGGTCCGCCAATTGCGTACTCAGCTTAAAGTAGGCCTAGAAAATGCCTACGTTGCATTGGGAACTGCCAAATATGCCCAAACCTCAATCGCAAATCCGAAACTCTGTTATTAAATTAGCAACGATTGAGTGAAATAGTCAAAAGATGCAAAATCTCTCTCTAAAGCTAGGGGCTGGTATCCATCTGATGAAGAGGTGTAATATGATTGAATTGGGGGATCTATCATCCTTTGTTACGATCAATTCAACATTTACGCTCCGTTTGTTTCACACAAAATGTCACATTTTGAAAAATATTTTTCAGTATTTTGCTTAAATCTAAAAAAGATATGGAAAATAATATTATGTCCTTTGGAAAGGAAAATCTGATTTGATTCTTCTAGAGGACGCTAGTCACTTGCGCATGGGTACCAAGATTTCGAGTGCAACCTCAATGGACATCGATCCTAGGACCTGAGCAGCACCTGAGCACGGGCACTTGGCTCCTGAGTAAGAGCAAACGCACTAATCCAAGTCCACAGAAGCCAGAACCAAGATCGTGTTGCCCATGCATGGCTTCTTAAAGCCTTGACCTAGGTCCACAGGTGGGGCTTGCGACCCCAGTCCCCAATCCCCGTCATCTAGATACAGGTCCACAAAGTTTGAGCATCGGACCTCAGTTACCCAGGTCCCTGGCGCCCAGGCTTGGGTCCTTGATAGTTAAGCCCAAGTCCGACGAGGCCTGGGATGCTTGTGCTCGTGCTTAGGTCCCTGATGCCTGCACCCAAATCTCCCAACCTCGAGCCTGGGTCTCTCAACGTCGTGGCGCAGGACTCGATGCCCATGCCATGGTCCATTGGATGGTTCCTAATTTTGGGTCTCCGAATCTGAGCTCGGGACCTCAGTGTTTGTTCTTGGATCCCATGCACCTGGGCTTTAGTCCCCAACTCTCGGGCCTGGGCTCGAGACCCTAGCTATCTGGTACGAGGTGGCAGGTCTCGGCCTCGATAGACCAAGGCTCGGGCGCAAGGGATTTGGGCACGGGCACTATTCCTAGGCCAACCTCGATGGACTTGGGCTTGGCCTCTGTGGACCCGACCCATTTGTTAAGAGTCCCGGCACGAGCACTAGAGTCACTGATCGGGCACCGGAGGTCCGAAAATGGACACCTGGGTCCTAGGCCCGGCCTCTCTGGAACCGAACCCAAGCATGGGGGATCCAGGCACGAGTAGTGAGGACTCGAACATGACCTTTGGGGACTCAAGCCCAGGTCCAGAGCATCGAGCATGGGCATGGGGCCATGGGCCTAACCTTGATGGACTCCAGCCCAAGCGCTAGGGACCCAGGCCAGGACTCAATTGACCTGAGACGAGGTGTGAAAGACTCGATTCCAAGCGCTGAGGACCCAGGAACAAGCATTAGAGTTCTCGTGCTCAAGCGAAGGGTTTATAGTTCAAGTGCCGATATCCAATCATATTTTCGAAAATGATTTTGTAAGGGGAAATCATTTTTCCTGAATTTAAGCATATGCTTTCCACTGACTCATTTTCCTAAGCGGTCCAGGGAAATGTTTTCCCTGAAACTAATGGAGCCTTAAACCGAAATAAGAATCCAACAAGAGCTCCTTGGTCACAACTTACAATTAAAAACAAGGTCCTGCTAACAAGCATTTTAGGGCATTTGTTAAGCATGGTAACGAGAAAAATACTCCTTACACGAAAAAAAAAAAAAAAAAAGTTAGCTCATCGAGGATCACTTACATTGTGTTTATATTCGTCCGTGAGAAATGGAAACTAGGTGTATTTGAGGGAGGAAGGCAGGGCGTAGAGAGCGTGTTGAGGGGGTGAGAGCCAGGAGAGAGGGCAAAAACAAAAAAAAAATATGGAGAAAGCAAGAGATAAATCATCACCATAACAATCCTTAGCGGGGTATTTTCAGTCATGGTACCTGTGTCATCGAAATGTTATGAATTAACGGATTTGGATCTCCTGCCTCTTAATTGATCTGGGCTGTCTAATTCAAAATGGACGGCCCAAATCAGTCCACATTATTTTTCACTAAAAAACTGTGAAATGATCTGGGCCGTCCAGTCACCCATGCCTTAAAGGCGGGGGATCTATTTCCATGAATTGACTTGCAACATGCCGGTAAAACTAGAGTGAGGTGACCTCATCCGCCCTTGCATAGTGGTGGGCTCAGATCAATTCGTTCGGGGTGCTCACCCTCCCTCCTTTTTTAAGGCAGAAAGCCCAAAAAGGTGGGAGCATAGGCACTGTTCGAGACAAATCGGTATCTCAATTTCCTTACTTGTTCCGGTTAGAAATCTTTTGAGTAATCTTTTCACAAACAAGAAGACAATCCACGATGGGACAGATTGTTGATCTTCCGGCAATCACACTTTTAAATTGTTCCAAATCGAACAGTTGATGGCAGATATAGTCAAGCGTCGGGATAGCAAGCATCGTGTAAGGGCAGTTCGAAAACAGCCGTAAGAGTAACAGGCCTCCCATAATGAGAATTTGATAACTTCTCCCTCCAAAGAACATCAAGACTTCTCCAGAAATCTTCATAAGCTGAGCATTTGACAATGTACCAAGAGGAGTTCAGCAAGAAGAATAATCCATAGAATGATAAAGGAGCTAAATACCAAATTGTACTCCAGTAAACCCAAGATGAAGCAAATTGGTCATCTAGCAGAATCCACACGAGAAAATGCCAACACACCACGAGAATAGCGGTGGATACTTGTAGACAACTCAGCTGTCATGGAACAGATCATGATTCATGACAATTGATCTATTTAAGAAAAGGATCGAAAAGACATTTGCACAAGTAAATGAAGAGGGTACAATACATGACTACTAAGATGCATCAGAGGAATTAGAGAGCCTCAGGCACTCGCTCTGGCACCTCCTAAGACAAATATCGTTCCAATTGGGCACTTGGTGTTGGTTAACACAGACGGTTCTTGCGCATGCATCAGCACAAGCATCAAGCTGGGACACACCACAAACAGTGACACAAGTATCGGGAGTCGGGTCTTTGGAAAATGAGCCGACCTTCTTCAGCATCCTCTTTGAAGTGCAGACCCTTTCGCAGACAAATATCTCTTCGGAGCTCTTCTCTCGCCCTCTAACGCTCTTCAACCTCTGTTCCTCGGCTCGCCTTTTCCTTATCCTCCAAGCTTGCCCACCAACAATGGCAGGTATCACTGCTCCAAGCAAGGGCCACCACACTTCCACCATTACTGCTTTTCTTGTACGATTCCTTAACTCAATGAAGTCTTCACCTATCAAAACATATTCATCATGAGCAGAATATAAGTAACTTACCCAATTTATATCCACATACTCCCCATATCCATCTCTTTGGAATAAAAAAAAAAATTTGCCCTATTCTTGTTTAAGCTATCTAACTGGAATACGACCATGACAAATCTTATCAAACAGTTAGAACTATAGAGGCTACATATAAATCCTACTGACAGTTGCAGACAGATACTGGAACACACATCTCTACATCCATAATACAGCATATCACATCAGCGCACATGAAAAATCAAACAAAAGCCTACTATTCATGTTTTCATAGTCAATTTTGTATCCGATAAAGAGTCATCTACGATTATATCAGAAACACAAAGAATGGAATGCACTCAAAACAAGAAGGGGAGACGAAGAATTTTCTTTTGACATCAAATACAAACCATGATCCAAAAAGATGCAACAAGTATTTTTAGTCCTTTTATAGCCGAGGCGGCGTCTTTTACAAGTCACTAAATGAGCTCTCCAGATGCATATCCAATCACTACGATGAGAAGGCTCTAAACAAACAGCACCCCATCAAATTCACGACTACTTTGAAGACTAAGCTTCGACAGAGAAGCATGGAAAATGGGATTTTAACAAGAGATTAGGCAACAGCATCCAGGTGTTAGGGATAGCCTCGCGTGGACAATTTAATCACGTCCTGTTGCCGCGTTGTAACCATATTGCACTGAAACAGGAATTTCACATAGGTTTCGCTAAGGCGGAAAGCTGTCATGTTCGAAAATCGCATCAACGCGAAGCGCGCCTTCAATAATCGTGTCGAATTTCCCGAACAGCGAATTTAGCAAAGTGTTTAACACACTTAGTTAAATGCGTCCCACGGATTAGCTTTCGCAATAAAACGTCATGCAAATTCACACATCTACCATTGTTTACACAGGTAAACGAGCTTAGAATTGCGCATTCTGAGGGATTAACCTGCACATTTTAGAGAGATCGCCCAGAGTACGAGGCACGCGGACGGCTCCAACGACGGCGAGAAGAGCTCGGGCGGCAGGAAGGTCCCGCAACGACACAATTCCAATACGAGACTCCGATAAGAAAGAAACGCAAATGCAGGGGAAGAAGAAAAGACTCCTCGAACCTGGAAAGTCACGGCCTACGGTGAGTCGAAGTGAGTCAGGGCCGCAGTCGCCGGCGAGGCGATCAGTGAGTGAGAAAACAGCGAGAGAGAGTTAGGGTTCTGAGTGAGTAAGTGAGTTAAAAATGAGGAGACGCGGCCCGAAGGCACTCAAGGCAGATAGAGGTTTCGATGAGCCGGTTTAATTCGGTTTTTTTTTTACACGATTTGAACCGACCGGTTGAACCAAAACTATCAGCGGGCGCAAAAAATGAAATTAAGGCCGCATTTTCTCCGGCTCAATATCCAAAAAAAACTAAAGTTATTATTTGTTCCAATTATATTAAAAAAAAATATCTCATAAAAAATCCTTAACTTTTACTTTAGTCCTAATTTTAGGCATAATTTTTTTTTAAAAAAACTTAACTTTAACATTTGTCTCAATTATATCTAATAAAAATTTTCTCTCATAAAAATAACTTACTTTTACTTTTATTTCAATTTTATCGCCCCCAACCTTCCGTCCATAATCAACATTATTAATCCTTCATACATGGCATTTTTATGTCGTTAATGAATTATACCTCAACAAAGTTGATATAAAAACACCATCTAACTTCTCTTCTATTGTCTGCTTCCCCTAAACATTGTCAGGAGATATAAAACCACTCAAGACGGCGCGTTTTGAATTCTCTCCGGCACTCAATAGCTTAAAGAACGGCTATACGTTGAGATTTGATTATTTGGACGAACGATTTCAAATCTCACCTTCCTTGACACGTGCTTTTCCAAATTTCGAAGATTAATTGGAAATTTCGATGATAAAATTCGAGCCACGTATGATTAATTAAATGTGATTACGGATGGAAGGCTGACAATTGTTATAAAAATGAAAGTTTTGAATTTTTTACGAGACAAAAAAATTGAATATAATTGGGACATATTTTAAAGTTGGATTTTTTTTTTATAGTATTAGACCCATTTTCTCCTGTTACTTATGTAACATTTTGGCATCTTGCAATTGGAATCTCCCGCTTTTTTTTTCGGTGCGCAATCTAATCTTTTGCCATAATCATTAATATATTTATTGATGCTATCGAATTAAAAGTTTAGAAAAGAGCATTATAAAATTCTAAACTTGTTATCCTTGTCGTCACTTGTCTCTATGTGGAGGTGGCTGACCTCACGGCTGTCCACATCGGTTTTGATTCTGACGTCACAAGTCATTGCCATTACAATTTTACAAGTGCAACCTGTGGCCACTTAAATGAACAGTTAAAAAAAAGGTTAGCTAGTTTTGACTTAAATATGAAATTCTTATCACATAGACTTGTAATTTTCATTTTTTTAATTATTTTTAGATTTCGAGTTAGCGACCTTTGACTGTTTTAAATCCGAAATCAATAATAATTGCTTTTTAACTTTTTGAAAAGCACAAATGAATATGTACATCTTTTCTTTATTGTCGTGAGTACTCGTTATCATGGATACGTGAGATTCGACGTTGGTTGCTAAATGGATAGATAAGCTAGGCTATCTAATTAACAAGATTTCAAATTGATAATTATATGAGGTGGTGATAAGTTTGCAGTTTTTAAGGTCACAGTTAAGTAAAAAAAAAACCAAAAAATTATGTATTGTTTTTTTTTCTTTTATGACAAGGCTTTATCCTAAATTGATTTCCTTCTCACATAAATAAAATCCAACTTTCGTGCCTTTTTAAGAGAGTGTAGATGTGCGTTGGGGGTATCGGTTTTACTTTTTCTGCGACACGAAAAATTAGTTTGGCACGTATCTATCGTGAAGCATGGATTTGTGATTGTAAATGTGTCATGAGATAGCGGTTTGAGATATTTTATTGGACGAAATTGTAAATATTTATTTGAAATTTTTTAATTGCAATTTTTTTTTCTATGAAGTTGAAGATATTTTTAATCAACCCAAGTCGAGATTTCTCCGTCGTCAATAGTCACCCTCTTTTGACCCTTTTTCTTTTGGGTCTGAATCGCCTAATCTCCGATTAGGAGGTTAGGTAGATCCCCACCCTCCATTAATACCCTCAAAATATTTTCCCATGTTAATGGAGGGTGGGGATTCCCCCTAACCTCGGAGGTTAGGGGATTCGGATGCCTTTTTCTTAATCACCTTTGTTGCTCCATTTTTCCGTTTTCCTTTTCCAGTTGTCTTTTACGACGTCCGTCCTTGCTTGCACATCGGCCGAGAAGACGAACGGGACAGGAGAGTACTACGCTTCATCACTCGCCATCGCAATTTCAAATCTCTCTCTCTCTCTCCCTCCTCTGTTCCAGTTGCTGTCGCTGCAGGTAAGTGCTCACAATCTCATCATTCTCCTCCGTCGTCGCTGATGCGAGCTCCTCCAGTTTTCGTCTCCGTTTGTGCGGTCCGCCTGACGCCGGACTCCGCGCCGGGGCCTCCATCGGAGCATCGGTTGCTCGGGAAGTCCGCCGGAACAGGACCGAAATCGATGTTTCTGTTGCTACGTTTTTGCACTTTTGTCCTTTTTGTTTTTCTCGGTAGACAAGCCGATGTTAGAAGTAGCGTTCCATGTGCGAAGAACCTTCGGTTCGTGCTACATTGGCTTCATGCCACAATGTGGATGACGAACTTGCGTTGCGAGTCCTAGATGTGGATTGATGAAGCTCGTTGGACTGTTTATAGTGCGATTAATCGGATATTTTCTTGCGTATGACGATGACATTTCGAGGTATGTACATGAAATTCGTGGAGACGCCGACTGTCTGGAACGAGATTTAAGCGTCTAGAATAGTGGCGTGTGTGTGACTCCAGTCTCTCGTCTTTTGTTCTTCGCTTTGTTTTTTTTTTTTTTCTCTCCTCCCAATTTCTCTCCTGTATTTTCAGGTGTATTCTAGCTTTGCATTTGCCACTTGCTAGGCTTAAGGATTCTTCTCTCGCGGTCCACCGCGATGAGGAAAGGTCAAAACGTATTGCGTATTGATGGTGGATATAGTATAGAGATCGCCTCGTTTATCGAAATACCAAAGGAGGCATCTCTTCTGTATTGAAACAATAGGATTTTACGCTTGGCATGAGGTAACTCTAGTGGTGGACAGGCTTTCAAGCTGTGATCAGAATGGTCTGGTGCGATGTAATGATAACAAGAATTAGTTCACGCCATATTTAGTTAAATCCTAACAGATTAGCGTAATTGCACGTTGATCTCTTTTGTCAGATTATAGATTCAGATCAAAAGTGACCATTTAGAGGCGCTTTTTTTTTCCCCCTCTGTTCTAATAGTGAAAACAACAACATTATACATTTCTGCGACTGAACATGTCTATGGCCGGTTCAGTCAAATGAGACTACGAATATTGTAGAGATGTTCACGGTGAGGTACTCAAGATTGACATTCTCGATATTAATCATTGATGATGAACTTACTTAGCTTGACGAAGACGTGAGGTGATGGACTCATTAGGAATGGACGACTTGAAGAAGGTCATAGAGAGGCTGTGATTATAAGATGCTAGAAGGCATCAATATATGTAAAAAAATGTTTGTAGGGACTACAAGGATAGTTTGACATAGAAGAACCCGAGGAAAATGTAGAGTTGGGTACGAGTTTGACAAAAACAATGGAATATTGTTGAGATCAATTTAGAGTAACATCTTTGAAATGACATGCCAAAGATGATGGGAGAAATTTGAGAGGACATATGTGGACATCTTAGAGAAATTCGTTTAATTTTCATATACCTAAAAAAGAATGTGGTGCTTATGAATATGGGAAACTATTTCTATATATGACTGTTAAGGGGAAAGGAAAGTTGCAAGTATGGTCTTCATCTTCTAAAAGCAAGCAAAGCTAGAAATTTACGTATATTTGGTATCACTGGAAGTGTAGATAATAGGGAAAAGGAGGAGTAAAAGATGACATAATAGAAGAATTTGGCGATTATCCTTGATATACTATTTGTGATGTTGGTAGGATCTATGAAGAAAAATCATCTTTCAAGTACTAGATCTTCAGTTGCCAGGAATAGTGGTAAGGAAGGTACATCTACTCCATTAAAAGGGGAAGTTGTGCCGGGGAGCTTGATTTGGGTCAGGCTCAATGGTGATTCGTGGTGGCCGGCACAGGTTTGTCACATGCTTATGTGCTTCTGGACATCAAACCTTTCAATTGCTTCTTATTCTGTGGCTATCTTCCACAACATGTTACTTTGGGGAAGAGTTCATTTTCTTCATATGCTCTCTCTGTTAGGTTGTTGATGATGACAGTGTGAGTGAGAGCAATAAACCCAGTAATAGGTTGGCGGGTGAAGTTCTTGTACGGTTGTATGGGAGCTACAAATAGTGAGTCAATATGCCAGCTCTCTTATGGCTGCTCTTCCGTTTACTGGGTTTATTGCTCTCTCTGTTAGGTTGTTAATCAACGCTCTTCTTTTTTGTAGTTTGTATGCGGACCCTCTTAAATGCCAACATGAGTTTGAAAGTGTAAGTTAGCTACAAAGTTCTGAAAGAACAACACCTTACCTTTCCTTATAGTCCTATGGATAATTGGTATTGTTATTGCTCTCTACCTTTGCCAACTCTTCTGTAAATTTGGAAATTCAGGTGCTCAAAAAGGATAATGGGAGCTATCATCATGTATTTGTGAAAGCTCTTGAGAGGGTATGCTTATCTTGTGTTTCTCATTTGACTTACTACAGATAGTGCTCAAGTTACTACAGATAGTGCTCAAGGAGTATAGTATGTATGCTCCCAGTTTGTTCTGAATATGCGGTGGACTTTACCGCATTTGTCTCTGGGTATAGGAACTTCCTAGTTCAACATCTGCCACATCGAAGGAACGGGGACGTATACATACAGGTAACTACAGAAGTTGCACTCAATAAGGTAGTCAGCATTGAAACACCGAACCATCCAATTTAAAGACAGTTTATCCTGTTACTAAAGCGACCCCATAGGCTTTCACTTTCACATCTCTCTACAATTGTGATCATTGTAAATTTTTGGTTTATATAATCATCAAGGACTACTAGAATTAGATAATTGATGGCTTGTTACTAACATGACTAATATACCCATGTCAATCAATCGATATGTATTTAGCTTCTTATCTCTCTCCTGGAATTGTTGCATCTGGTGACACCTTTTCTTGTATCCTTGGCTATCACTTGGTGGATAGCATCCTGGCTGGATGTCAAATCCTCATGCATTTATCACATGGTATGCTAGGCTCTATATTCAATGCTGTATTATGGGTTGAGAATGCTGATCAGTGTCCAGAAAGAATACATCCATAGCTCTTCTGACTATAATGATGGGGCTTTTCCACTTAATTTTGGTGCTGAAGAAAATGTTTTTTCTTACTCATTGCTGCTTTTGTTTTGATGTTTTCCTGTGCCATTCTTCAGATTCTCTAATTCTTTCCTAATTTTTAGACTTCTTATGAGGTCGTCGAGTGCCTTGCCATTCTTATGTAGCTTGGAGAAACACCAGGCCAGAGAACCTAGTTTGACATATGTGTTATTTTTAAATCACGAGATGGTGTACCCTCTTCATCTTCAATCTGACTTTTCCGTAGGACACTGCTTCACTTGTGCATGCAGGAAGTTTTTATGCAGAAATAGCTGTGTACTTTGTTTATAAAGAAAATGCTTCTTCTTTCGACAGCAACGCTGAAAAAGAAAAAGAAAACGATTAATGTTGTGTTTTTAGATGCTTTGAATCTCGAGTGACTGCCTTGGGGTCTCGTGTTTAATCTTACACTAGCTTGTGCCAGGAGGACTTGATAGCAACAGATCCCATTTTCTTGGATAGGATAAGTTTCAGCACAACTTTTCCCTCTTTCCCCAGTGGGAAATAATTGATTTTCCCCTATCGAAAGGAGGGAAAAGCAGCACTATTTCGAAACTAGACATATGGTAAATAGACGTGCTGCCATATTGATCTCCGTTTTCAACCTATGACTCCTCTTTATCTTATCATAATCACGATGATCCTTCTCTTAACTATGTGTCACGATTGCTTTTGTACGATAAATGATTGAGTTTAGAAAACGGGTGATATCATACAGCAATGTCTATCTTTGTGAACTAGTGTCATCTAAATAATTTAACCAAGTTGTGGATATACAAATCTATGCATAGTTGTTCTTTCATTACTATGAAGCGAGTGGCCTAACTACCTTGCCACTTGAACTACATCTATCGATGGGCCTTGAAGAGAATGTCAGGATGTATACATATCTCTAGCTTTTCCAGTTATCTGAGCTGCTCGTTCTGGCTCTCAAAAGCCTGCTTAAATGGCAAGTTGCATTGTACGTCCAATTGGGTCATAGAGTTTAGGCTGGCTACCTTCATTTTAGACCGTCTTTGTGAATATGACATGCGAGTACTCCACCTTCTCGATAGTAACATGCTCCAGTGCATTTGTTTGACATGGTTTTTGACTAATACAACCCCTGAGACATAATCTATGCTACACTCTGAAGATTGAGTGCGAAAGAAATAAAAGACACCTCGCAATTAAATTAGGTTTGGCACTTGTCTGCACAGGCACGGCTCACATATATAATGCTGGTAGTCTATGATAGGAGTTCCAGATGTCCTGTTTTATAGTTGCCTGTTTGTTTGAATCTGCCCATCCTTGTGGAAAGAGAATAAGTTATCTATCAAATTATTGCTTTCTTGAGGCTTTTTTTTTTTTTTTTGCTTGATACCCTTAAATGTAAAGATACTAGTTTATATAATTTTGACATGTTTTGTGCAGAGAGAAGAAGTGATGGTGCTTCCAAGGATAAAGGATCAAATCATGTTACGGGGGATAGAACTCAGAATCTAGAAGACAGGAAATCAGTGGGTTGGCTTAGAATGCTTCTTTGTATTATAATACTTTTACTTGCTCGCAAGTCATAGTGACTCTAAAGATATTGTAAATAATCTTGGTTCCAGGGAGATGCTGATGCAGAGGATTACATAGACTTAAGTGCGAAGAGGGCTGGAGGACATAGAGCTGATACAATAGCTGAGAGATCTAAGACGAAGGTGGTAAGCACTAGGCCTTATATGCATTGTTATTGGGCTGATTTTCTTGGTGCGCGTTTGCTACTTGTGTCTTTTTGAAGAGTCTGTTGCTTCTAGGGTTCTCAGAGAGCTGAAGGAGCAACCTTGAAAGCCTTTCATCGTGGTAAGACTCACAGAAAAGAAAGGCTAAGCGACAATCAAGATCCCTCAAATAGTGAAACTTTTAAAAAGGATGGTCTGCCAACAACACCAAGAACTGTAGAGGCAGGAGATATTGGCATTTCTGGGAGAGAGAGAATTGTAAAGTGTCTAGAGCAAAAGAATGGGAGCATTGAGAATCCGAAGATCAGAGGTCCCAATCAAGATGGGGTCAAGAAAAATCACGAATCAAGCACAGACAATGCTTCTGTTTCAGCAAAGAGGAAAAATTTAATATTGGAGCAAAATAGTGTGTCAAGCAGAATCAGGCTGTATGGACGAAGTGCAGCAAAAAAAGCAAAACTAAGGATTGCAGGACAGCTCGATCCAAAGGTAAAGCACAAGGCCGTTGTCACAAGTATCCAGTTGAAAGTGGAAACCAAGTCCTCGAAGCATCACGAGGTGAAGAATGAACAGAAGCAGAAGAGCATTTGCCAGCATGAACAACAAGGCTGTGGTGAAGTTGATCAACATGATAGCATGCCCCGAGGGTTAAAGAGGAAAGGACGAATCATGGATCGTGATAAAGAATGCAAAACTTTGAAGCAGGAGGAGTACCAAAAAAACTGCAAGCCGAGTAGCATAAGTATTGATGAGAATTCAATCAATAAATCTCCTTTGCTAGACAGGTCAGCGAAGAAGCTGAATGCAAACAAAAGAAAAACTGAGCAAGATAATGTGCAAAAGGAGCTCATGCCAAATATAGAATACGCCAAGGAGGAAACAAAGATGCAAGCTGCAAAACAAGTTGAGCTGGTGAAGAAACAGAAGCCAGCGAGTGCAACGGTGAGTATACTATTTTTGCTTGACTAATGATCGAGTTTCTGTCTTTCTGCTGGTGAATTAGTTTTTTCTTTCTGGAAAAAAAGAAAAAGAAATCTCAGGCACCTTCTCCCAGTTCAACTGGAAGAGCTCAAGAAGTTTGCACGCGGCGATTGCGAGTAATGAGAAGTCTTGGTCTGGTCAGTCCTGCAGGGTCACCATATCAGAAGGGAGAAGACCCTTGTCTTAGTTTTTGATCGGGGTGTAAAGGAATCAGGATTTTTTCAAGTGATGATAGTTTTATCTTCGTGACGTCTAATTTGGTTGTCTCGCCTGCTTGGTCCAAGAAGATTCAGTCCAAGCACTCGACATGCTGAACATATGCTGTTAGGATATACAAACGTTGTAGAAGACAGTTCGATAATGTTTTTGGGTACAATGATTTAGAAGGCCGTACCCGCAAAGCTTAAAAGACGCTAAGCTTTCGCAGTAGTGCTACCTTGAAATTTTATCCAAAAGGGTCACTCCTTTAGTTCAAGGTGGCAATTTATGCCACAGATTGTGCTTCATGTTGTCCAGAATTTATCGGAAATGCTAATGCTGAGTTTGAGATCTCATTTTGGTCGGTCTGCTTTCAAAGCTTTGCCTAAGTGAAATTACCATGTGCTTGAATCATCCTTTCTGTAGGTTTCCCTGTTGAGACATCTTGATAATCTTGGCTGTGATGGACAATGCCCCCCGACGCTAGGATGAGGCTGTAACATGCTTTGGTGAAAATCTGCTGCACTCGCGTCTCGACAACGCTGTGGCCATGCATATTAGGGCCAAAATGTTTCATGTTACTTCAAAAGCTTCGCTTCCGCCGAGCAATGGAGCATCGATCATCACATTTCCAGACCAACCTGACTTGTGCCTTTGGTCGGAAATGGAATCGCTGGTCCCCTTGCTCTGGTATTCACTGTTCGCTTGCTCTGGTATAGCGAAGGCAACTACCGTTGGAGTGTGGTTCATATTTTTCATCAACATGGAGGTACGGGGATCCCGCTCTCCGGTGAGAGGGCAAAGTCCAGAGGGCCGCCCCTTGGGCATTTAGGGGACAGTGCCTTCGCATCGCCAAAGGGCTTTTGTAGGTTGAACTCGTACTTTATTGGTAGTCTGAGCTTGGGTCCATAAATAGCTATTGTTCCATATAATTGGGAAAATAAAACAAATGGTCCATGAACTTTGGCCCAATATGTTATGTTATCCCTGAACTTTTAATTAGATTGGTAAGGTCTCTAAACTTTATCCCAATGTGTTTCAATTTGTTCAATGTGATTCACGAATTTTTTTAAACATATTTAACTTAGTCCCTCAATTATAAGAAAATATTCAAAGTCGTCTCTGAACTTGAATTAATGGAGGAACTACATTGAACTTTTTCATATAACTTAAGGACTAAGTTGAATATATTCCAAAAGTTCGGGACCATATTAGTCTAATTAAAAGTTTAGGGACCACATTGAATATTAGATCAAATTTCAAGGATCATTTATGTTATTATCCCTATATAATTTGTTTCTCTCTTGTCGTTGAAAGTTGTAAGAAATATGCGGGAGATGCTAATAATAGTGGAATCATCTGTTGGATGTAACTTGTTTAAGGGTGAATTATGATAAATCTTATATCTCGACTTCTTTTTCTTGTCTCTATTCTCTATTTCGCTATGTATGTATATGCGTGAGCCTAACAACTACAATATTTTTTATTTTTACCCTCTTAAAGGTAGAAATGCAATATAAGAGTAGGGAATTGCCCCCATGTTTGAGTATTTAATCGTACTGCTTCAATACTGTTGTCGACTCGGAGTAACCTAGTTTGGGTTTATGAATAACTACTGTTATATATAATATATTTTCTTTGTAATTGAAATTTGTAAAGATGTGGGAAGTACTAATTATAGTAGAATTCACTCTAGATGTAGCTTATTTAAGGGTGAATCAGGATAAACCTTATGTCTCGACTTATGTTTCTCGTCCTTATTCTCTATTTCGTCGTGTTTGTGTACTTAATCCTAACAGTTACAATGTTTTCGATTTTACCCTCTTATAAGCTCGTATTCAACCGCACCACTTCAGTATTGATGTCGACTCATCGTAGCTGAGCTGGCCCCGAGAGTCGATGCAAAGTTCAAAATTGATACAGTCAAAAAAAGGAAGCCTAAGCTCCAATTACTGTGATAATATGAACAAAAGGAATCACATTTAGGGAGTCATAGCATCTGCACCCTTCTGGGTTAAGTCACTGTGCGGTCCCGGGCTTGGCATGGCCCATTAAGGCCATGGCGGATCGACCCTGGAAGGGGCGTGCTAGGCGGAGGGGCCAAGTCGGTCGGCATGGCACGGCTCGGCTTGGCACAAGGCATGGGGTACCCAGATCCTTATCAAATCGTTGCAAATATATATCCTCACATTCATAATCTTTATTTGGTTTTTCTTCTAGATGAAAAATGCCCCAAAAGGGACTCATCCATGGATAGCTCAATTGGTTAGGGTGCATTTGGGATTGTGTGGTTAGGTGCACTAATCCCAGGTTCGATTCTCTAGCTAAGCACCTATAATTTAAGTGGGGAGCCATGGCGGTGGGTTACTGTGCTAGTCTTTGTCGCGACCTTAAAATTAGGCAAATGGATTATTAGATTAACTAACCTAATACGGACTCTCCCAAGCCCTACCAAATCGCAACTTAAATTAATTAGAAATGATTTAGAATTTGGAGTCGCCACTAATTATTTTGGTAAGTTGATTAGAAACCTAAGTAAAACAGTAGGAGAACCATTTTACTTCTACGAACCAAAGATTGTGGATTCGGGGACTTGATTACACTAGTTAATTAAAACTAATGCCCTTTCGGTACCTTAATTCCATATGAGGTGTCCTAAATTGACAACTCGGATTGAATCAATTTGAAGCTTAGAAAGTGAAGTTCATTTTTTTTGGATTTTTGCTTTATTAAATGAAATGCATAAATGATGTGAATGCAATGACTAAATAATAGAAGATGCAATGCAAGACATGCATAATTAAAGTCGTCTCATCCTATATGCAAAATTAACTAATTAATTAAGACATACAAAATTACATAACGTCAGGGCATAATGCAAGACCATTAGTCTAATCATGCGAAGATCTTAGGTGAAAACACAATCCGTCATGCCATTGATTAATTATCATGCAAACTATCATGAATTAATTAAATTAAACATGCAAGAACTTCGTGCACACGAACACTCACGTAACATGTGATTTTTTTTTTTACCTAAACAATTTAATCATGCAATCAAACTAACCTAGCACGAACATCCTAAACATGGTACTAAGGACATGCAAAATGACATGACAAAGTATAATGCAAAATTGACATGATGATGTGGCAAATAGGTGTGACATGGAAAACGTGATGACGTGGCAACGATGCATGACATGGAAAACGTGATGACGTGGTATGCATGACATGTAAAGTATGATAATGCAAGCTAAATTATATGATATGTAATGCAAATGATATCTTTTTTATTTTTCGGATGGATTGTTTTAAAAAAAAGAAAACTATCCTATTCTCGGCAACCAATTTTCTAGATATGGTAAAAACCAATCAGTCGATCAATCAATCAATCAATCCATCAATCAATCAGTCAATTAATCAATCAATCAATCCATCAATCAATCAATCAACCGATCTGCCAACTAACATTCAAACAGAATCCCGATCGCCAACATCCCGACCATCATATTTTCGAATTTTTCTTAAAAAAATCATATCTCAGATCTTGAAATTAAAATTGATTTTTTTATTCGGAGATAGTAAAACAGACCTAAACGGTGATAGGCCAGATTAGCTATATCTGAGATTTTCTTGACAAAATTATGGTTCCATTCAAGTTTTATCAATTCATCGAGAGCATAAAAAATTCGACCAACTTGCATAACCAACCAGCATGCATATTCAACTAGCGTGCAAGTTCAATAAACATATAGTGGGTAAATAGTAGCGAAACAGTGTAAAAATCATCCAAAAAAGAACATGCTCGAATTATCCCGCTAGTGTGCTGGACATTACCTTATTCCGTGAGACCAAACCGGGCTAGCTTGTTGCAAAAATCTGAGGGACAGCCACGGGAACAACAAGCAAAAAGCGGCGGTGGTGGAGGCGATGGGAGAATAGTACACGTGGCTTGGAACAACTTTTGATTGATCTGTTGCACAGCCACTAGGGAGGCTCCTTTCCAAGATCCGAACGGTGAAGATCAATAAGGGATTAAAATGACCTTGGACACAAAAATTCAGCTTGATCCAACGGTCCAATTTGCCGAAAACGCAAGAACAGCCGGCGGATGAACAGTGCCCACGGCTAGGAACAGCTGCTGATTGAGCTGTTGTTCGACCACCAGGAGAACTCTTTTCAAAGATCCGAACGGTCGAGCTGAAGAAGGGATCAAGTTAGCCTTGGACACAAAAAAATCAGCTCGATCCAACGGTCCAATCTTCCGGAAACGCAAGAACAGCCGGCGGATGAACAGTACCCACGGCCAGGAACAACTACTGATTGAGCTGTTGTTCGACCATCAGGAGAAATCGTTTCAAAGATCCGAACGGTCGAGCTTAATAAGGGATCGAGTTAGCCTTGGACACAAAAAATCAGCTCGATCCAACGGTCCAATCGACCGGAAACGCCAGAAGAACCGGCGACCAGCAATTGAAAAATGAGAATAGCTCCTGTTTCCTTTTTTCTCTCTCTCTCTCTCTCTCCTTTTCTTAGTGTCTCTGGTTGTATCCTTTTTTTGGACGTGAACTGTGAAAAATGAATTCCCCTTTAACCCTAAGCACAATGATGTATATATAGAGAAGATTAGGGTAATGCCTAGGGATTTAATCCTAGCCGTTGATTCTAAAGATTTTAAACTAGATATCAACCGTAGGATCGTAATTTCTAATTTTTGAGCAATCCTATCGGGCCAAGATATCAAAAATTCGGCCACTATGGGGGAAAAAGGCTTCTGGCCGAAAATCCCTTTATAAAATGGGCTTATTCGCGCGAATTCAAGGCCTAAATTGGCTTTAATTAATTAAGCGGATAGTTAATTAAAAGCCTTATTCTCAAAAAATTAAAATGGACCAAATAAGATTTTAAATTGAGGCCATTATAATTTTCGGTAATTCCCCATTTCATGATCGAAAATTCCCAAATTGATTTTGGTTCCGCCGCCTGTTAAATTCAGCTCAATTGATTCGCCTTCGACTGACTGCCAATGCATGACAGACAAATAAAAATATGTAATGCATAAGAATTTCTTTTTGTGAGAATTAGGATTAACTCTCATTTTGTGAAATAAATGAATTTCCTAAAAATAAAAATTTAGGTGTCAATAGTCTTCTCTGATGAATAGTCGGGGTACGCGCAAGCTGGCCCGGACATTTTGGTTAAAAAAAAAAGAAACCCCAAAAGAGCCCTACCAGATCTTAAAATGCCGAAAATCCGATTTAGGTTTTTCTCCTATTTTGAGTCACTTTAATTTCGACTTATTACTGTGGATATATTTTGTAGTGACTTCGACGTTTTACATATGTAAACTCATATGTAAATGTTTTCCATGATATTTCGAGACTTAGAAGATATTTTCTTACTTTTCAAGTTTTGGAAGAAAAATTACAAGTAATTGTTATGAGTTATTTTATTATTCATTATCATGTGGGGGAATACCCATCGTATTACTATGTACCATCTTTATTATTATAACTATGAGAGTATGCTAACCTAGAGGGTTAGACGATTCATTCATATCATTCTCCTCTTTTCTCCTTCTTCAGACATGGTATCAGAGCCAACCCTAGCCGCTTCAACCTAAACCCTATCCAACACCCACCATCAGAGCCATCACCATCACCACCATCTAACAATTGCTTCTCTCTCTCTCTCTCTCTCTCTCTCTCTCTCTCTCTCTCTCTCTCTCTCGGCCACGTCCTAGGCTCTCGGCCAGATTGGCCGGCCACGTCCCAAGGCTCTCGGCTAGCTTGGTCGGCCATGGCCTAGGGTTCTCGGCCAGCTTGGCCGGACATGTCCCAGGCAGTTTGGATTTGATTTACATGTCGAGGTCTGATTAGATCTAATCAGATCCATGAAACGGTGGAACTTGTGATTTTCTGATTAATCTAGTGTCTAGATTAAGTATTCGTCATGAGTAATACAGACACTTAAATAGATGCTGCTAAATCCGGTGAAACTGAATTAACCATGAATAGATCTGGTGTGACTGAAGCTGATGTGATGCGATCACAAGCTCCAACTTTTATATCTACTTCATCTAAGCTCGTTGAACGTGTTTTGACGGGACAGTCTACGTACACACTTTGGAAGAAGAATATCTCCAAGAATTTGCATGGACATCGGCTATCTCATCATCTTACCCAGCTTCCTCCGAGCGAGGATGATCCAACTTATGATGAATGGTACACTGTTGATTGTCGTATTTATAGTCAATCGTTGAATGCTATGGATATTTCTGTTCAGATTGTTGTTAGCAATACTGATACTGTTAAGGAGTTATAGGATGCTTTGGCAGATTTATACTCCTCCCTGAATGATTTTTCGCGACTTTATGATGTCGTTTGTGGGTTATTGAAGCTGGCTCCTGCTAGTTTGCCTCTGAACGGATATTACGAGGAATTTAAATCCTTTGCTGATGAGTTTGATTGGTTAGTCTCGTTTACATCTAATCGGGCTACTTTTCAAGAACGACGAAATCAGTTTCTGGTCACCTGCTATCTTAATGGATTGGGAGCTCAGTTTGGTACTGCTCGGTCACAAATTCTTTCAGATGCTCGAGTACCTTCTCTTGGAGAAATTCATTGCCGTGTTCTTCGTACCGAAAGTCGTGAGGAAGTTAGATCTGCCTCTTCAGAAGTTGATGAACAGGCCGCTGCTCTATATATGAATAGATGAGGTGGCCGTGGTGGCGGAGGCCGTGACCGAGGGGGAGGTCGTGGTAGCATTGCTAGTCGTGGTCGGGAGACTCGTACTTGCAATTACTGTGGTATTGTTGGACATCTTCGCAGCTATTGCCGGAAGTTACAAGCTGTACAAGCAGCTTCTGGTTCACGGACCATACTTGCTCATGTTGCATATGAGATTGTGCCTATGGACCAGAAAGTTATCACAATGAGTCCAGAGGAGTATACTCACTACTTGGAGTTTTAGACCTTAGGGAGTGGAACTATATCTGCCTCTATTGCGAAACTACATCAGTCATTTGATTATTCCTCTACCTCAGCATGTGCAGCTCTTCCTTCCGCTGATTGGATTATTGATTCCGGTGCATGTGCTCACATGACGGGTAATAGAGATATTCTTACTACATATAAGTCCTCGTCTCCGTTACGCCATATTACTATTGCGAATGGGTCATCCGTGACAGTTCAGGGACACGGAGCTGCACGACCTTCCAAAGAGATCTCCTTATCTTCTGTTTTATATACTCCTGGCATGCCATTTAATTTGTTATATGTTGGTCGTATCATAAGGGATTTGAATTGCTCCGTTACTTTCTATCCCGATTATTGTGTTCTACAGGATCTCTCGACGCGAAAGACTATCTGTAAGGAAAGCTGTCGCGACCCGTCCGAAAGGAGGACGCGGCTAATGGATTACCGATCGCGGGCCCTTGGATCGGCGCGGGCCCTCCCAGGCCCATACCAAATCGCGGCGGGAGTATTTTTCAGAAGGATTCGACGATAAGAGTCGATCGCTTTCGACCTTCAGTGTGGTCGTGGTAGCATGTGCAACTTGTGCATGCATTCGGAGTCGCCACCGGTCTTTCTTGGAGGGTAGACCGGAAACCTTATTGACCGATTGGGAGAGATCGATCAATTCTGCGGAACCAGAGATTTTGGGTTCGGGGACTTGGTTACGCTGGTGTCATTACCAACGCCCTTTCGGTACCTAACGCGAGTGATTTTCCTAGCTAAGAATTAATGCAGGCGCAATTTTAGGTAAGGTAGGTTTGATTCAGGGTTTCATGCAGATTGGAAGACTATTCCTATCAATCACAATCAATTTTAATGAAAGCGCAATCAAGTGCATAAATAAATCACATCAATGCACATCAATTCAAATCAACGGCTTCCTAATATAGCCATAAGGGCTTTGGGGAGGCGTGATTTAGGACCAGGGGTAAAATGGGAAGATTTGGAGGCGATTTAGCCCGAAGGGCAAAATCGTCAATTTTTGGAAGGTTTGGATACCGAATTACCCAAAATATTCCATGGCCAGTAGTTTGTGGCCATTTCCCAATTTTGAGAATTTTTTGGAATTTCTAGATTTTTCTTCAATTTTTTGGAGGACAATTCGCCCAAAGGGCGAAATCGTTATTTTAGAGGGATCGGGGTTCAAAACACCCGGGATGAGACTTAACCAGTTGATTGTGGCCATTTCCTATTTTTTGGGATTTTCCTGGATTTTGTTTAGAATATTTTTGGAAGACAGTTTGCCGGAAGGGCAAAACCGTCATTTTTGGAAAGATCGGAGGTCAAAAGACCCGAAACAGGTCATGGCCAGTTGAAAGTGGCCATTTCCTATTTTCCGAAATTTTTTTAGAATTTTTCTGAATTTTTCGAATTTTTTTGAATTTTTTATGATTTTTTATTTTTTTATTGAATTTTTGAATTTTTTTATTATTCTTTATTATTTTTTTTTATTAAAAATAATATATATATATATAATTATCCGGACCGGGTCGGATGACCCGGCCCATGCCCAGATCCGCGACCCAGACCCGGCCCGTACCTGAAACGACGCCGTTTCGATACATTTTTGGGTTTTTTTAATTTTTTTATAATTTCCGAAAATTAAACCCTCCGACGGACCAGATCGTGCCACATGGTCGATTCTGGAGCATCCGATCGTTGGGCATGATCAGACGACTCTCAGAGCGCCACGTGGCGAAATATAGACCATCAGATCTAATTTTTTTATTTATCCGAAATCCATTTATTTAATCCGAAAATCATTTTTTTTATTTTTTAAAAATCCAGGATCGTGACACGTGGCGGAACCACGGCCGTCCGATCCTGGCTTTGATTTCACCGGCCCGGACCCACCTCGCTGACGTGGCTGCCCACGTGGCACGCCACGTCAACTTTGACCGTTGACCGCGACCGTTGACCGCCGGCGACCTCGCCGGAGAAGACGATGAACAGTGGAATTTCCGGCGAGGTCGCCGGAAATCTCGCCGGCGAAACGCGGACCGACCCCAAAACTCAATATTTTTCGCCCATTCCTTCGGCGTTCGACTTCCTGAGACTTTGGCATCCACATACAAACAAGAACAACGCCATGAACACGTGAAAACCCGATGAACCGGACCTCCACGACTCCGTTTCCGGCGAACGTTTTGCAGAAATTTTTTTTACACTCTTGCTCGGTTTCGACCCGTCCTATAACATCCAAAAGAGGTTTAGATGCTTACCTGCGTCAATTTGAGGGTCGGCGACAGCTCGAACTCGTCCGGCCGAGCTCTTGGCTCGTGTGTTGCGTCGGGGAACTCCGGCCCACCTCCCCGGACGTTTTCGGTGCAAAACAAACAGCAAGGCGAGGTTAGAGTCGATTCTAGAAACCATTTAAGGCAAGACTTACACGAAACGGGGTCGGGGAAGGCACGGCCGGATGCAAAAAATTAAAAGGCTCATTCGCGCATTTCCTCGAACATGTGATATGCGTGTGAAAAACGAAAGTCTGGGGAATGCACCGACCTGGTTCGGGTTCCTCAACGGCGACTGAGGATCCGGGGAATGCTGATGGGATGTCCGCAAGCTCCTGGGCGCCCGCTCTCTTCCCGTTTTTCCCTCGAAAAATCTTTTTCTCCCCCGGCCCCCAGCTCTCTTTCTACCGCCGAGATTCCTGCTCTTTTCCCGTGGCCAACCGGCCTTTTTTTTTTGTGGCCGCCGCCCCCACTTCCGCTCGTGGATCACTTGCTATTGTCCCCCACGTTCGGCCGCTTCCTTTTTTTTAAAAAAAAAAATGCACGCTGCGGCTCCACCCCTGCTTTCCTTCTTCTTTTCTTTTCTGTTTTGGCACCGCGCACGGGTCTGCAACCCAGTTGCAGACCCGGTCGGACCGGGTCGGGTCGGATCTGACCCGACCGGCCCGGTTCGACCCAAATCGCCCAAATTGGGCCCCAATTAGACCTATTTTCATGAAATTGATGGCAAAATCGGACTCCTTGACATGTTTTCTATCGAAAATGGGTATTTTCGTGAATCAATTGGTTGAAATTTAATGAAAACCCCAAATTACCCTTAGGATTCGAAATTGATTTCTGCTTAATCAAGGGCCCAAACGACTGAATTAGCCAAAATTGAGGCCACCAATGGGTTCATCATGATGAAAAACATAGGGTAGATGTGTTTAATTTCAATGGGTATGCCCGTATGACATTTAATTTCAAAAATTGTGAAACCGGGGACTAAATTGAAAGATTTTTATGCAATTAAGCCCTTTTGGTTAAAATCGATCAAATTGGAGGGCCAACTGACCTAATTGCACTTCAAGACTTTAGAATCCAATGTCATAGCTTATAAAAAGTGGAAATTGAAAATTAAAATACTTGAAAAGGAATTTTTGGGCTCGGTTCGGGTTTATGTTTGTTAAGGAACATAGTGACCCGAGCTGAATTTTTGAGATTTAAAGTGACACACTTGAAGAGGAAATTAAAACAAAATTATTGAATATTTTTGTGTATTTTTCTGACCACGAATGGTATTTTTTCTGATTTTTTGGGTATTTTTATAATTGAATAAATTCGAAAAATATTATAAAATACCAAAAAATATTTTTTTGTTCAAAATTGGTCCCCGAGGCTAGGCCAAGGCTTCCAAAGTTGATTTTTTGATTTTATGACCTTTTTTGATATTTTTTTAAAAATAAAAATCGTAATAACAGATGGTCAAAAATCAGGTGTCAACAAAAGCGTCAATGGTGGGATCTACCGGCCGGATGGTACTTCTATTCCAACTGCACTAGTGAAAGATACTGATGTTTTAGACATTCACTATCGTCTGGGCCATCCCTCTTTGTCTATGTTGCAGTCATTTTTTCCTCGTTTTCGTTCGGTGTCTACAATAAATTGTGAGTCATGTCAGCTTGCAAAGCATAGTCGTGTTTCTTTACCACTAAGTGTATCTCAACGAGCAACTGCTCCATTTGCCTTGGTCCATTCTGATGTGTGGGGACCTAGTCCTATTGTGTCAGTTTTGGTTATCGTTACTACGTTCTCTTTGTCGATGATTTCACAAAAATGTCATTTGTTTACTTAATAAAAGAACGTTTTGAGTTATTTTCTGTGTTTCGTGAGTTTTATTCTTCTGTTTCTACTCAATTCCATCATAATATCCAAGCCTTACAATCTGATCGTGGAGGGGAATATATGTTGGATCAACTCCATCAATTTCTTCGTTCTCATGGCATTCACCATCGTCTTTCATGTGCTCGCACACCTCAACAGAATGGTGTTGCTAAGCGGAAGAATCGCCATCTTATGGATACTGCTCATGCTCTTCTTATACATATGCATGTTCCACAAAAGTTTTGGGGGGATGTTGTCCTTACAGCATGCTATCTCATTAATCGCATGCCTCTTTCTTCTCTTGGGGACAATACACCTCATGGGCTCCTCTTTCCTGAACGCAGTCCCTTTCCTCTTTCTCCTAAAGTGTTTGGGTGTACTTATTTTGTCCATGATGATCGTCCAAGTGTATCAAAACTAGATCCTTGTGCACTCAAATGTGTTTTTCTTGGTTACTCACGAGTGTCAAAGGGTTATCGTTGCTATTCTCCTACTTTAGGAAGAATGCTCACCTCTCGTCATGTTACTTTTATGGAGTCTGAACCTTTCTTTTCTACATGTGGCTCTAGTTCATCTTATCCAATCCCGCAATTGTTTGAATCCATATCTTCTGACCCTATCCTTGTTTAGTCTCCACCAACGGTCTCCCATCCAGTTATCTCTCCAGCATCTTCACTAGATAATGCCCCCATTGACAATTCTCTTTAAGTGCCAGTCTCTCCCGTGGAGGATCCTTCTACTGAGATAGTCTCTCCTGTTGCTGACCCATTTGAGACTGATACTACTGAGCAACCTATTGCTCTTCATAAGAGCTACCGTGCCTGCAGGGATCGCTCTCTTTATACACATTCCTATAAAGGTTTATCAGTAAGTTTGTCGACTTTTGTGGCCAATATCCATGCTATTTCTCTACCTTATTCGGTTTCCGAGGCTCTTGAGCATGCAGGTTAGCGCTTAGCTATGGAGGAGGAAATGAGCGCCCTCCAACGCAATCAGACTTGGTCCTTGGTTAATCTTCCTTTTGGTGCTCAGGTTATTGGTTATCGTTAGGTGTTTACCGTGAAGGTCAATCCTGATGGAATTGTTGCTCGTCTGAAAGCTCGATTGGTTGCTAAGGGTTATGCTCAAACTCATGGTCTTGATTACTTTGAGACATTTTCTCCGGTTACAAAAATGGCCTCCATTCACCTCTTCTTATCCCTTGCAGCTGTGCATTCTTGGTCTCTCCATCAGTTGGATATCAAGAATGCTTTCCTTCATGGTGATCTTGCCGAGGATGTTTACATGGAGCAGCCCCCAGGGTTTGCTACTCAGGGAGGGAAAGTCTGTAAGCTTCGTCGCTCTTTGTATGGTTTGAAGCAATCTCCCCGAGCATGGTTTGATAAATTCAGCTCAACTGTTCGGAGTTTTGGTTTGTTGCAGTCTCAAAAGAATCATGCAGTATTCTATCGACGTGCTACTACTAGGTGTATCTTTCTAGTTTTATATGTGGATGACATTGTCTTGACAATGGATGATGAGCATGGTATTGCTGAATTGAAAAGATATTATACTCATTTTGAGACGAAGGACCTTGGCGATTTGAGATACTTTCTTGGGATCGAGGTGGCTCGGAAGAAAGAAAGTATCTCTTTGTCACAGCGTAAGTATGTTATGGATATCTTAACTGAATTTAACATGCGGCAATCTCGGCCTGCAAAGTCGCCTATGGAACCAGGATTAAAGCTTCTTCATGATCAGGGTAACTTGTTTGAACATCCTGAAAGATACCGGCGTGTTGTTGGTAAACTAAACTATCTCACTACGATGACTAGGCCTGATCTTGCATATTCGGTTAGTGTGGTTAGTCAGTTTATGGCAGCACCTAGACAACCGCATTGGGATGTTATTTTGAGGATTCTAAGATATCTTCGAGGTAGTCTTGACAAGGGAATTATTTATGCTCCTCATGGTCATGCTTGCATGGAGTGTTATACCGATGCTGATTGGGCTGGTTGCCTTATTGATAGTCGGTCTACCTCTGGATATGCTTTGTATGTTAGGGGTAATTTAGTTTCCTGGAAGAGTAAGAAACATGATATTGTAGCGAGGAGTAATGCTGAAGCAGAGTATTGAGCCATTGCTACAGCTACTGCAGAGATTATGTGGACTAGACATCTTCTGAATGAGATTGGATATGGATCGAGTGGTCCCACTTCGTTATGGTGTGATAGTAGTTTAGCAATTCACATTGCTTCAAATCCCGTCTTTCATGAGAGAACAAAGCATATCGAGATTGATTGTCATTTTATTCGACAAGAGCTTACACATGGTAGTCTTACTCTCTCACACATTCGCACTGGAGATCAGCTAGCAGATGTGTTTACTAAACCTTTAGCTGGGCAACATGTTCGCTTTATATGTAACAAGCTGGGCATGGTCGATATCTATGCCTCAGCTTGAGGAAGGGTGTTATGAGTTATTTTATTAGTTATTTTATTATTCATTATCATGTGTGGGAATACCCACCATATTACTATGTACCCTTTTTATCATTATAAATATGAGAGTATGTTAACCTAGAGGGTTGGACGATTCATTCATATCATTATCCTCTTTTCTTCTTCTTCAAACAGTATTAAGTGTCATGTTACTATTTTCAAACAGGCCAACCTCCATTTCGTTTTCATGTTCTTTTCCTTCGAATTCTTAATAATGAAAGGCAATGATTTTGTGTGTATTTGAGTCTTCGTTAATGGCTATACTTTCCAATTCAAGCTGTGTTTGATTCATACGATGAAAGAAACTATTACGACTCTACATCCTTTATGTTCATACCACCAATTGAGGAAACAATAAAAATTACTAAATTAATTACAGTCTCTTCTAATCCGACAAAAGCTTAGAATATTTCAACAAACATTCTTACATAATCTGCGAAATCTTGAACAACCACAAGAGGGGAACATTTATCGAGCTTGCCTTAACCCTGTAACCTATGATTTTGATTCTGATACCAAATTACAATAAATAATAAAGAAGGATTGGTCCATTACTTAGAATTAATAATGTGTTATGCTCAAGCGGTATTTATAGAAGAATAATATGTACAGTGAAATTATAAGTAGTCCAACAGTGAAACTAGCTAAACCTAGAAAATAGCCAAAATTAGCTAATCATTAAAATTGCCACGTCAACGCCAGCAGACACAAGTTGGCCGAAAGGATTGAATTGACACAAATGTAAAAGATTTAGAACTCAATTGACCAAAAAAAAGTTTAGGACTAAACTGACACAATTGCAATAGTTTAGGATTTCTTTGGTAATTTCCCTCCGACAGTATTCTAACAAGATCATCAAACATAACAGTTAGAGGATATTTGCTGAACTCCCAAAGGTTGAGTTTGAATGCAAAAAAGCAAAGAATGAGGGTATTTGCGAGAAAAAACACAAGTTAATCGTGAGCATTTTGTCCCCCATTCTCTCGGTTTAGAGATCAAGTGGTGTTCGGTCCACCACCACAGGCGATCATAATGACGCCCAAAGTCCTTTTTCTTCTATAATCTCTGTATGACCTTTGCTTCAGTACTCAGCAAGTGGTACTATAGATGGACTAGCAAAAGACATCGTCAAGAGAAACACGAAGGAAAAGCTCAGTGAAGTGTCTCTGTCCTTTCAAGTGTATGCTTTGTTCATACGCACGACAAGAGGGGGCAGAACCCTTTCTGAAGGACACCAGACAGATAGCATGGAAAGCCAATTCAGGGCAATCAGTAATGTTGGCTCTTGGACAATTTACCTTCTTTGGATCTTTCCCCTCTTTGCTTCCTCCTCTTGTACCCTTTATTCACCCAACTTCAAAGCAAAAGAAAAAGAAGGAAATATATACAATGCCAAAAACATTATACTTCAGATTCGCAAGCACTCTTGAGATCATGTGCCATCGTGTGATCATTCGGCGTGAAATCAAGACACATTTCTTTCATAAAACCATCTCTCTGTGGTTATCGCTACGAACTCCACATTGACGTGAAGATAGAACTGTACTATCTGTAATACATGGGCCAAAACAAAATAAAAGCTCAAAACCCAGCCCATAAACAGATTACTCAGCCCCTCTTTAACTATTCTTGGCAGATTTTTAACGTAAGAAGAAGAAGAAAGAAAGAAAGGAAGAGAAGAGGGGGGAACTGAGAGAGAGAAAGGAAAGAAAGAGAAAGAGAGAAAGAGAAAAAGGCTTGGGGTTTTTCCTCACAATCAAGTCTCGTTGCTTCGCCAAGCTATCCCGACACCAAATAGCAACGTCCGGTAAGTTATTTATCTCTCTTTCCTCCGATTGAAGCAATTTTCGGATTTTAGGGTTCCAACTCAGATTTTGGGCAAAATTGGTTCGCTGTGTTTAATTTGTTGAGAGTTTGGCTGCATTTTTCCTTGAGAATGAAACTTTAGGATGTTATGAAGCCGTAAGATTTGACGGATCGCAATTTGGTGTTGTGGTTTGCCCGGAGTGAGCAATTCAATTTCAGTGCACAAATCTGCCCGCTTGAACAGTAAACTTCGAGGGCTAATTTCCTTAATTTTAAGTTGCTGGATGAGCTTGAACCTCTTATGACTTTTTTAGTACGTCGAATAAGCTTCGCGTGGATAGTAAGATGGCCTTAATCGGGGTTCGTATGAGAAAGTCAAGGAAGTTCTCGCAAACAAGGCTGGAAAATCCGAATTTTGGAGATTTTTGTGTCATGGGGCCTGATTTTGGTGTTGTTTAGAGGTGAACAAAGCAGGCAACAAACTTAAGGGTGTTATGGAGCTAATGGCTTCGACAGTTCGTAAATCGGGTTTACGATTTGCCCGAACGAAATTTCTGAAGTTCGGCGTGCGAGTTGTCCAATGCGCGACCAGCAGCTTTTTAGTCTTTAAGTGTCGTGTTATCGACGTTTATGCGTCGTTTAGTGCAATTGTTCGCTAGCATAGTAATTTTTCAGCTTTTGATATTGTTTTCCATTATTCTTTTTAGGATTTCAAGTCTTGTGACTCGAGTAACTACCATAGTTTGGTATTCGGATTTTAAGGTGAGTTGCACTTTCTCTTCTAAGAGTTTATAAAATTCAAGCCTTTAAAGATGAGTACGTGTTTTCTGATTAGTTTCTTGACAAGGTAAAAAAAGATATGTTTCGAGCATTATTTCTTGCATGAACAAGATCGAGCTATTACTGTCCTTTTGATTATTTGAGAAATATGTTTATGGAAGGCTGTGGATTCAGTTTGTAAAACTGAATGGATGTGGTTTTTCCTGGAGTTGATATTGTGGTGATTGCACATATCTCTATGTTTAGAACCCACTGAGGTGGGGGTAATATGCATACTGTCAGGACGTCATTAAGCCGAATCGCTGGCTGAAATAGGCGATAGACCTAGCCAAGAGGGGTAAACTTGGTCGCCTTGTCACGGCGTTAAAAGTGACCATAGTGGATGACGAGTACGAGATTATTCGGTGGATAGACCATCGAAGAGTATTTTGATGAGATTAATCAATGGATTAGACCATTGATAGTTTGTTATTACTATGAGTTGATATTTGATTTATTTGATGAATGCATGGTAATCTCTTGATCCTCTTAGAAGAGTTTGTACTTCTCACTGAGCTGTGGTTCGCTCACTCCTTTATCTTTTTTTGTTTTTCAGGTTCTACGGTGAGTCGCAAGTAGGATCGAGAGTACGTTAGCTACAGGACTTTTGGGGTTATATTTTTGGATAAGTTGTATATAGTTGGTGAGTACGAGCTAGATGTGAAAGATATATATGTATATCTTTTGTTAGTAGTTGAGCTCTCATAGTTTGTGGATATATGACCTTGTTATCAGATATATATGGAGGTATATATATTTGTTTATCAGGTTTGTTTGAGGCTGCGTCCTTTGATTAAAAAGGACGACCGTGTCATGCCCGTTTTCCTGGAGAATTCGGGATGTGACATTTGTTGGTATCAGAGCATAGGTTATGATTTTTGGGTATAGATATGGGTCGTTGCGAGATGTGTGATAGATTTTAACGCGTTATCTTTTTAGATGCTAAGGCTATGTTCTATTGGTGGTTCCAGGTTACTATGAGCGCCGATTCGGATCCACCACTTGTTGCTCTTGTCAGAGATAGGGGGAAGAGAGCTATTGACCTTGATCCTAGAGATGTGCCTCGAAGTTCTAGAGGTAGGCCTTCTACAAGACAACAAGATGATGCAAGAGCATATTCACAAGAAACAAGAGAACAAAGCCAACAGCTAAGGACTCAAAAACACCATATCTGGAGTTATCGAACCCGGCAATGATCGAAATTACACCTTTGCCCAATTCAGGAAGGCGAAACCACCAACTTATGATGGGAAAACCGACCCTCTTATGGCTGAACGTTGGATTAAGAAGATAGAGGGAATCTTTAGAGTTGAAGAAGTTCCCGAAGAGAAGAAAGTTAATTTCGCCACGCAGTATTTAGAAGGCGAGGTTGAATATTGGTGGGAAGGCACTAGACCAGCTCTTGGAGGCAGGGATGCGATCATTTCTTAGAAAGACTTTGCCGAGGCATTCGATGCTCAATTCTTCCCGAAGTCATTCCAGGCGAAGATGAGGAGCAACTTCGTACATGTGTCTCAAGGTGATTCTACTGTATTAGAGTATGCAGGCCGGTTCAACCAGTTGAGTAGATTTGCGGAGCAATTTGTAGCTAGTGACGAGGATAAGGCTGAGCATTTTCAAAGAGGGCTCCGACTCAAGATTCGCCTTAGACTTATCCTTACACTTATGCCTCTTGCACTCACAACCTACAGAGATGTGCTGGAACGAGCGATGAGGGTGGAACAAGGCACTTTAGAATGTAAGATACAAGGTGGCTCTCAACCTAAGAAGCCCAAATTCACTGATTCTCAAGAAAGTTATGCAAGTGGAAGCGTAAAGAGAAGAGGCATCTATCGAACTGGAAATGGTAAAAATCTCACTGAACAGGGTCCTTACACTACTTGTGGAAAATACCATGGTGGTCAATGTTATCGGAAGATTGGAGTTTGCTTTTTATGTGGAAAGGCAGGACATATACGACAAAATTGTCCTATGCAAAGGAATGCTTCAGCAGATAGCAGATCTTGTTTTGTATGTGGGCGACCTGGACACTTAGCACGCACTTGTCCTATGCGAAAGAATGCACCTCCAGTTGACAAGCCACATGAAAATCAACAAAGGCAAAGGACAGCTGGGAAGGTCTTTGCGATGACAGAGGAGGATGCGGCGGCGTCCAATGCAATTGTTGCAGGTGATGTTTTTATTGCCTCACGATATGCTTACGCCCTATTTGATCCTGGTGCAATGCATTCTTTTGTTTCCATGGAATTCGCTAAGAAACTTGATGTGCTGCCTAAGTCTCTTGATGGTGAATTGCGTGTGGATACTCCCACTGGTGATTTCTTGATTGCTGATCGTGTGTATGAGAGATGTATGCTTTGGATTGATGATGTCAAGATGCCTGTGGATCTTGTGGAATTAATATACAGGATTTTGATGTCATTCTAGGAATGGATTGGTTATCGACTTATCATGCTACAGTCGATTGTTATGTGAAAAGAGTGACTTTTCGACTTCCAAATCAAGTTGAATTCTCTTTCTTGGGAAGTTGTAAGATTATCTTTCCAAGGTTGATTTCGATTTTGCAAGAGAGAAAGCTTTTGAAGAAGGGTTGTCGTGGTTATTTGGCTTATGTGTAAGACGCGAACAATGAGGTGGTAAAGCTGGAAAGTATCTCCGTTGTTCGAGATTTTTAGATGTATTTCCTGAAGACTTACTCGGTTTGCCTCCTGATAGAGAGATCGAATTCTCCATCGACCTGATACCTGGCACAACACCCATTTCTAAAGCATCGTATCGAATGGCACCGGCTAAATTAAGGGAGTTGAAAACACAGCTGCAAGAACTCTTGGATAAGGGGTTTATCCGGCCTAGTGTTTCACCTTGGGGAGCTCCAGTATTGTTCGTAAAAAAGAAAGACGGTAGTATGAGGCTATGCATAGACTACCGGGAGCTTAATAAAGTGACGATAAAAAATAAATATCTGTTGCCTCAAATTGACGACTTATTTGATCAGCTTCAGGGAGCTCAAGTATTTTCTAAGATCGATCTTCGCTCTGGATATCATCAGCTGAAGATTAAAGCCGATGATGTGTCTAAAACCGCTTTTAGGACGAGGTATGGCTATTATGAATTTCTTGTCATGCCTTTTGGATTAACGAACGCACATGCGGCTTTCATGGACTTGATGAACAGGGTGTTCAGGAAATATCTTGACAAGTTTATTGTAGTATTCATTGATGATATTCTGGTGTATTCGAAAAGTCCAGGGGAACATGAGCAACATTTGAGGATTATTTTGCAGACATTGCGCGAAAAGAAGCTTTATGCGAAACTAAGTAAGTGTGAATTCTGGCTTGATCACATCGAATTTTAGGTCATTTTATCTTGAAAGATGGTATTTCAGTTGACCCGAAGAAAGTCGAAGCGGTTGTTCAATGGAGACGCCCCACCAATGTCACTGAAGTCAGAAGCTTGCTTGGCTTAGCAGGCTACTATAGGCGATTTGTGGAGGGATTTTCCAAGATTGCTAGTCCACTTACTCGTTTAACTCAGAAATGAGTTAAATTTGTTTGGTAGGATCAATGCGAGCGCAGTTTTCAAGAACTAAAGAGACGGTTGGTGTCGGCTCCAGTATTAACCTTGCCTTCAGGTACCGGTGGTTATATGATCTATTGTGATGCTTCTAAATAAGGTCTAGGTTGTGTTCTTATGCAGGACGGGAGAGTTATAGCCTATGCATCTAGACAGTTGAAGCCACATGAGAAGAATTATCCAACACATGACCTGGAGTTAGCAGCAGTTGTATTTGCCTTGAAAATATGGTGTCACTATTTGTATGGCGAGAGATGTGAAGTTTTTACTGATCATAGGAGTTTGAAGTATATATTTTCTCAGAAAAAACTCAATATGAGACAGCGGAGGTGGCTAGAATTCCTGAAAGATTATGACTTGTCCATTAATTATCACCCAGGTAAGGCGAATGTAGTAGCTGATGCTTTGAGTCGTAAATCTTCTAGAAATATGGCAGTGTTACTTACTTCTCAGAAGCCTATTCTCGAGGATATGCGAAAGCTGGACTTAGAGGTATTGATACATCATCTTGGTGCCCGGTTAACTAATTTGAGAGTATAGCCCATGTTGATAGATAGAATTAAAGCAAGACAGAATGATGATCCTCCATTGAGGAAGATTAGAGAAGGCGTCGAAGCTGGAAGGCAGGAGGACTTCAGTATTCATGCCGATGGGTCACTCAGATATCGTGGTCAACTTTGTGTCCCTGATGACCTAGAATTGAAAAAGGAAATAATGGAGGAAGCCCATAGCACCAGATTTTCTATCCATCCAGGAAGTATTAAGTTGTATAGAGACTTGAGAGAAAACTTCTGGTGGATCAATATGAAGAAAGATATCGTGAAATATGTCGACCAGTGTCTTGTTTGCCAGCAGGTAAAGATTGAATATCAAAAGCCAGGTGGACAGCTACACCCACTTGAGATACCTACATGGAAGTGGGAGCATATTACTATGGATTTCATCGTTGGATTACCGAGGACACCAAGCGGTAAGAATGCTATATGGGTGATTGTCGATCGGTTAACTAAGTCTGCTCACTTCTTATCATATAGATTCGGCCTCTCACTTAAAGACATGGAGAAACGGTATGTTAATGAGATAGTGAAGCTTCATGGGGTTCTAATGAGCATTGTTTCTGACAGGGATTCACGGTTCGTGGCCAACTTTTGGAAGAGTCTTCAAGGAGCATTGGGTACTAAACTCAATTCAGTACAGCTTTTCATCCACAGAAAGATGGCCAGTCAGAGAGAACCATTCAGACTTTAGAGGATATGTTAAGAGCATGTGCCATTGACTTTGGTGGATCTTGGGATGAGCACCTGTATTTGGCGGAATTCTCTTATAATAACAGTTATCATTCTAGCATTAAAATGGCTCCTTTCAAAGCTTTATATGGTCGAAAGTGTAGGACATTAGTTTGTTGGGATGATGTGGGCGAGAAAAGACTAACTGGTCCCGAGTTTATACAGCAATCAGAGGAGAAAGTCAGATTTGCCTGAGAGCGTTTGAGGATAGCACAAAGCCGCCAGAAAAGTTACGCCGATCTCAAACGACGTAAGTTAGAATTCGATGTGGGCGATCATGTTTTTCTGAAGGTCTCTCCGATGAAGGGCGTTATGAGATTTGGCACGCGTGGCAAACTGAGTCCTAGAATGTGGGACCGTTCTTGATATTAGAGAAGATTGGCAAGGTGGCTTATAGATTGGCATTGTCGCCAGCGTTAGCTGGAGTGCATGACGTGTTTCATGTATCTTTATTGCGAAAATATGTGCCGAGCCCTGAGCATGTATTGGATTACACTCCCTTGAGATTAAGGGAAGACTTAACATATGAAGAGCAACCTTTACGCATTGTGGACAGAAAAGATCAAGTGTTACGGCGTCGTACGATCCCTTATGTGAAGATTCAATGGCGAAACCACACGGAGAGGGAGGACACTTGGGAGCTCGAGGAGGAAGCGATACGCAAGTATTCTCACTTATTTAATGACTAAGGTACGTATAAATTTCGTTGACGAAATTTTTTTAAGGAGGGTAGATTGTAATACATGTGCCAAAATAAAATAAAAGCCCAAAACCCAGCCCATAAACAGACCACTCAGCCCCTCTTTAACTATTCTTGGCAGATTTTTAACGTAAGAAGAAGAAGAAGAAAGAAAGGAAGAGAAGAGGAGGAACCGAGAGAGAGAAAGGAAAGAAAGAGAAAGAGAGAAGGAGAAAAAGGCTTGGGGTTTTTCCTCACAATCAAGTCTCGTTGCTTCGCCAAGCTATCCTAACACCAAATAGCAACGTCCGATAAGTTATTTATCTCTCTTTCCTCCGATTGAAGCAATTTTCAGATTTTAGGGTTCCAACTCAGATTTTGGGAAAAATTGATTCGCTATGTTTAATTTGTTGGGAGTTTAGCTGCGTTTTTCCTTGAGAATGAAACTTTATGATGTTATGAAGCCGTAGGATTTGACGGATCGCAATTTGGTGTTGTGGTTTGCCCGGAGTGAACAATTCAATTTCAGTGCACAAATTTGCCCGCGTGAACAGTAAACTTCGAGGGCTGATTTCCTTAATTTTAAGTTGCTGGATGAGCTTGAATCTCGTATGACTTTTGTAGTACGTCGAATAAGCTTCGCGTGGATAGTAAGATGGCCTTAATCGGGGTTCGTATGAGAAAGTTAAGGAAGTTCTCGCAAACAAGGCTGGAAAATCTGAATTTTGGAGATTTTTGTGTCATGGGGCCTGATTTTGGTGTTGTTTAGCGGTGAACAAAGCAGCTAACAAACTTAAGGGTGTTATGGAGCTAATGGCTTCGACGGTTCGTAAATCGGGTTTACGATTTGCCCGAACGAAATTTCTGAAGTTCGGCGCACGAGTTGTCCAATGCGCGACCAGCAGCTTTTTAGTCTTTAAGTGTCGTGTTATCGACGTTTATGCGTCGTTTTGTGCAATTGCTCGCTAGCGTAGTAATTTTTCAGCTTTTGATATTGTTTTCCATTATTCTTTTTAGGATTTCAAGTCTTGCGACTCGAGTAACTACCATAGTTTGGTATTCGGATTTTAAAGTGAGTTGTACTTTCTCTTCTAAGAGTTTATAAAATTCATGCCTTTAAAGATGAGTACGTGCTTTCTGATTAGTTTCTTGACAAGGTAAAGAAAGAGATGTTTCGAGCATTATTTCTTGCATGAACAAGATCGAGCTATTACTGTCCTTTTGATTATTTGAGAAATATGTTTATGGAAGGCTGTGGATTCAGTTTGTGAAACTGAATGGATGTGGTTTTTCCTGGAGTTGATATTGTGGTTATTGCTCATATCTCTATGTTTAGAACCCACTGAGGTGGGGTAGTATACATACTGTCAGGACGTCATTCAGCCAAATCACAGGCTGAAATAGGCGGTAGACTTAGCCAAGAGGGGTAAACTTGGTCGCTTTGTCACGGCGTTAAAAGTGACCTAGTGGATGACGAGTACGAGATTATTCGATGGATAGACTATCGAAGAGTATTTTGATGAGATTAATCAATGGATTAGACCATTGATAGTTTGTTATTACTATGAGTTGATATTTGATTTATTTGATGAATGCATGGTAATCTCTCGATCCTCTTAGAAGAGTTTATTCTTCTCACTGAGCTGTGATTCACTCACTCCTTTATCTCTTTTATTTTTCAGGTTCTACGGTGAGTCGCAAGTAGGATCGAGAGTACGTTAGCTACAGGACTTTGGGGGTTATATTTTTGGATAAGTTGTATATAGTTGGTGAGTACGAGCTAGATGTGAAAGATATGTATGTATATCTTTTGTTAGTAGCTGAGCTCTGATAGTTTGTGGATATATGACCTTGTTATCAGATATATATGGAGGTATATATATTTATTTATCAGGTTTGTTTGAGGCTGCGTCCTTTGATTAAAAAGGACGGCCGTGTCATGCCCATTTTCTTGGAGAATTTGGGATGTGACACTATCTATAAAACGCAGTCGATTCGGTGAATCTATGTGAAAAATTAAGTATATAGGAATGAGAAAATTGGCCAGCCCAATTTGCCAGAAGCTACTGAAGGGGCCAAAAAGGTTTGCCATTAGTGCAGAAAACATGCAAAGCCCCACCAAAGAATACAATACAGCTCAGTTCCCAGTAGAATCTTGGCAGAGGAAAGAAAAAACAGTGACGGAACAAGCATGCATGGAAACTTGCATGTGACCACGTATTAGGATGGACCCCTACATGCCAACCGAGAAGAAACCCTATTATTTCAGGGATTAGAGAGAGAGAGAGAGAGAGAGAGAGCATAACATAAGAGGTGCGACAGAAGCACAGAGTAGAGAGAGTGAGCATAGCAAAAGAGGTGAGACAAAAGTACAGAGCTAGAGAGAGAGAGAGAGAGAGAGAGAGAGAGAGAGAGAGAGAGAGAGAGAGAGAATCAGGAATAGCTGAGAAACTGCCATATTTCAACTCCACCTGGAGTCTGAGAGGATACCATGATGAAGACGACATGTCGTGTGCCCTGCCCAGTTTTTTGCATGCACAATGTCTCATCTCATGCAGACTGTTGCTGTCTGTCACCCATCAATGGCCTCGTGCTGTGTTTCCCTACCACTCCACTTGTACATCACCATCAAACTTAACATAACCTCTATCAAGCACCTTTGTTCATTTCCAAAGGTCCAACGGAAAATCATAACCGAAAAAACCTCGAATTTGGATTTGATTGATCAAGCTTCGGTTCGATATGATTTATTCTCTCTCTCTTATAATCCAGGGGCGCAGACATGGAGACCCGACAATGTGGAGGCACATGAAATACCCTGAAAGCTCTCAAAGAACTGGTTGAGTCTAGATTTTTAACTTGAGCAAGTGGTCCTAATAATTTAGACACAGTTGGTGAGATTCGAACAATTTTTCTGAGCTGAAAATCCCTACACTCCTCCAATACCCCCACCCAACCGCGCCTTTGTCCTCGAACCGCGAGTCATATGTATCCCACTGGCTTTTATAAAGATTGCAATCAAGGCAAAATATTCTTTCCTTGATGCAGTGCTTAGCCAAAATGGGACAAAAGGGTTCAAAAACGAAAAAAAAAAAAAAGGAAAAGGAAGATATCAATGTTGGAATTCACTTTCACTAGTTAGATTAAAGGTCGTCATCTGCATATAGTAGGTCGTTTGAGTCTAATGAGAATAAGCTTGTGATATTCATCATCCAACCAAATAAATTAACCTTCGAGATTGATATAAATAAATAAAAAATTTCTAATGTGAATATTTTTAAATTGCTTAAGAATTCTATATTTCTTTTATAACCAAAAAAGAAGAAGAAGAAGAAAGCTTGGTCTATTTATACACTGACCTCATAAGGACGCAAAAGGTGTCTCCTCTTCTCTTTCTCCTCTCTTTCTCAGTTCTTCCTCTTCACTCGCTCTGCTTCACCATCTCTCACTCCCTTCTTCTTCTCCATCAATCTGATCTTTGCCTTTATCTTCTTTTTCCTGTTTTGTAGCTGGACATATAGCATTCATTGTATGCTTCCGCTCGGGAGCTACTCCCAACGGACTCGAGACCTCTCGCACCCGGTATCCCTCAGGACTGGAAGGATAGAGCCTCAGTCAACTCCGTCGACGGCGCAGACCCGTCGCTGAGTCGCAATATGAGAAGACCATCGACGGCGGCGAGCCGGAGCCACAAGGAGGCAGAGAGGAGGCGCAGGCAGCGAATCAACGCCCACCTCTCCACCCTTCGCTCTCTCATCCCCTCCGCCTCCAAAGTATGGCCATTGCACACCTCTCTCTTTCTCTCTCCCTCTCTCTAAATTCTCTCTATATGAAAAACACTTACGTTGATTATTTTCTAACAAACGACTTGTTGTAATGATCATATGATCACGTATTCTTATATGTTGTGCCCGTGACGAAATTGTGCAGATGGACAAGGCGTCCTTGCTTGCCCAAGTGGTCCACCGAGTGAAGAAGCTGAGGCGGCAGGTCGCTGACATGGCACTGCGAGACGGGCCCGGGTGCTCGGGCCTGGACCCTCCGTGGCCGCTTCCCGGCGAGTCAGACGAGGCGAGTCTGAGTCGTTGCAGCGGCGAGGAAGGCCTGGTGGATGCGGCGGTGTGCTGCGACGACAGGCCAAGCTTGAACCGGGACTTGGGCCGGGCCATTCGGGCATTCCGAGCCAGGGTGGTTCGCGCCGAGATGGCGACGTTGGCCGGGCGCACCCGGTGCGTTTTGCGGATCAAGTGGGCCGGGAGGGAACGTGAATTTGGTGGGTTGAAACGGGCTTTGAGGGAAGTTGTGGAGGATCGGGCTCCAAATTCTGGTTCGGACCGAGTGGCGATGGGAGATAAAAGCGGTGGACGACCGGGGGTTAATGACCGACTGTAGGATCATGAGTCTAGATTTTTATCGACTACACTTATCGCGTTGGTAATCTTATCGGGGAATCGTCTTACTATTAAAATAGCTCAAATTCTCAATTAGTATATGGCAGTGACTTCGCTTTCGACACAAGAAAACCAAAGTACTTCAAAATGCTGTCAAATTAGGGTTTCTCTTTCTATTATTCATTATATGTCGGACTTTGTTTATATGTAATATGGACATATAATTGATGATTTGATAGTTTAGTAGTTTCCATTTTCGGTGACAATTTTTGGCAAATTAATTAAGCGAAGAAACTTCGATAAAAAAAAAAAAGGATTAAGTGAAGAATGTATTTTTCCCTCATGGTTTAGATTAATCGCAGCGCCTACAACCCCATGAAAGATGCCAACGGAAAATACGACAAACACATCGTTAACGAAACAAAGTGAAAGTTCAAGAGTAATGTGTAGGAATTAAAAATGTAAAAACAAAACGCGTACTGCTACTCCAAAATTCAAGGCAGGTTTCAGCAGTTCCCCTCACGTTTATTTTTGGCAAAATGACACAAATGGTCCCTGAACTTTGGCAGAATGTGCAATTTGGTCCCTGAACTTTTAATTTGTTCAATTTAGTCCCTGAAGTTTGACAGAATGTGCAATTTGATCCCTAAACTTTTGATTTGTTCAATTCAGTCCCTAAACTTTTAGTAAATGTTCAATTTAGTCCTTGGATTATATGAAAATATTCAATATAGTCCTTTTGCTAATTTAAGATCAAGGATAATATTGAATATTTTCATATAGTATAGGGACTAAATTGAACATTTACTAAAAGTTCAGGGACTGAATTGAACAATCAAAAGTTTAGGGATCAAATTGAACATTCTGCCAAAGTTCAGGGACTAAATTGAACAAATTAAAAGTTTAGGGACCAGATTGCACATTCTGCCAAAGTTCAGGGACCATTTGTGTAATTATCCCTTTATTTTACTAAAGAAATCGTAGATCAACCATATTCATAACTCTTTCCTTCGAGAATTCAGTCCTAATTTTTTAAATTTTAATAAAAAAAATCCTAGACCTATTGTGCTTTCGCCAATTCAATCATAAACTTTTTAATTTTGACAATTCAGTCCTAAATCTTTGAGAAAAATTCAAAAAAGGGCCTGAAGTTCTCTTGCTTTTTCAAATAAAGGGCCCAAATGAATTCTGTTTCAAAAAAGGGCTCAAAGTGATGTAGTAGATTTCAATTAAGGACCTGAGGTGGCCATAGTGTTTCAAAAAAGGATATGGCTTGAAGGGCGTTTTCGTCATTTCACATTTAAAAATTTTTTTCCCATTTTTTCCCTTTGTTTCAACGAGTCGCTCGCATGTTTCCTCTAGCAGTATTCATCTTCAACCCAGGCCACTGATCATCTCTCTTGTTGTTCACGACTAGGGCTTCATTGAGCAGGCTCTAGATTTGAAGCGACAAGGACATCATCAACTTGGCGTCGGGGATCGAAGATGAGAAAGAGGCGGCAGCGTCGGGGATTGGAGATGAGCAAGGGATGAACAAAGGCCTGCAAATCTGTTCGTCGACAGAGGACTTGGGGACGAGGCGAAGGACGGCGAAGTGAAACCCACCGGCCTTCCGCCGCTCACCCCGTCCCGCCCGTCCCCCCACCAGTGGTGGGCCGACGGCAGCGTCTGAATCAGGGGAATACGAGCTTCGAATCTGTTCGTCGATGGAGGCTTGCAGATCTGTTCGTCGATGGAGGACTCGGGGACGAGGCGAAGGATGGCAAAGAGGAACACACCGGCCCTCGCCGCTCTCGCCCTCCCTACCAGCCCTTGCCGCTGCCGCCTCTTGCTCGTGGGTGGCCGTCAGGTCTCAACTGGGCTCTCGGCTCTGGGATGTCGCGAGTCAGATGGATCTCGGTTGCTCATAGATCTACAGTGGCAGACCTCGGAGCTTCGAAAACTAACGACCTCACGAGGAAACCCAGGTCTCCTTCCTTAGAGTCCTTTGACCTTGTCCTACGATGCGAGCACACAGATTCTGATCCCTTTGCTTGGCCTGATTCTTAATCATCTTCTTCCTCAGAGTCCTTTTCACCCTTTGGGTCCATCAATCCCACAATCGCAATAGCAAGAATCGCAATCTACAATTCGATGGCTTGGCGAGCTCGTGCGGCTGAGGGCTCTCGGGTGCAGAGGGAAAGAGGAGAGGGTCGCGGATCGGCGATCCTCGAGGTGATCTTGGACGGTCGGCGGCAGCTCGACGGGCTCGGTGGCGGCTGGACGACGGCAACGGAGGAGATGGTGGTGTGGGTGGCGGTGGTGGGATTGCTGCTCACAGAGACGATGAAGAGTCCCTGGATTGAAGATGATGAACAGTGGCCTGGGATACATGAACAGTGCTTTGGAGGGGTCTGGCTGTGGCGAAACAAAGAAAAAAATAAAAAGGAAATCAGAAAATGACAAATGACAAAAATAACCTTGGTCAGGCCCTCTTTTGAAATAAAAAGAGCATTTCGGGCCCTTATTTAAAACGTGATCCACTTCAAGTCCTTATTTGATAAAACAAGAGAACTTCAGGCTTTTTTTTTTTTTTGAAAATTTCCCTAAATCTTTTAATTTGCGCCAATTTAGTCTTAAATTTTTTGCATTTGTATCAATTCATTTCACTCGACAAACTTTGGCCGGCCGGCGTTAACGTTCGTTGACAGGGCGATTTTACAAATATTTTAATTTTTTTTCTCTTTTCTTTTTTGTTTTGGGTCTTCTCTTTCCTAGTCACTGACCTGGAGGACATAGCCGGCAGGCCATTAGCACCGGGGCAGCAACCACTAGGCGAGGCCGGTGCCGACGCTGCTAGATGAGGCTCGGCCTCACCAAATCTGGGCGAGACCGAGCTTGCCCAACCATGGCATCTCTGTTCCGATTCCTTTCTCCGACTTAACCCCCCTCCCCTCCCCCCTCGGGAAATCTCTCGTCTCGCTCCCAAGCCAGCCACCGAGCGCGCTTGCTCTCTGTAATTCCTCGGGTCACCATGGCTTATCAATGGCGTTGCTCAAATGAGCGCCACTCTTGACAAATTCGAGGTGGGGTATCTTTTGCATGGTCATGAAATCAACTATGTGAGGATGCACTGACCCAAAATTACAGATTGACTTAGGGGTCTGGTGTGTTGTGTTGGTGCCAGTATAGAAACTCAGCGTGTGTCGATTTTGTCTGCAAATATTTTGTGAACTATGGATTGGGGGAGATTCCATCTCATTGACAACAAGTCCTTTATTTGCAAGTTTGCCTCTGTGAAGTTCTTGATTAGATTTACGAAAGACTGCGCCAGAAGCCTCTCTAGAAGGCACAAACAAACTCTACAAGGCCTAGGAAAGAGCATATATCATTGGAGCGCATCGCAGCAACAACGATGCCATTGCTGCGCGAGCTCGGCCTCGCTCAGCGGCGCCAGCGCCAATGACCGGCCGGTTATGTCTTCCACTGGTCAACGACTCTATGGCTGGAGGAAGGAGAAGACCAAGAGAAAAAAATAAAAATATTAAAATATTGATAAAAGTTGTTGAATGGATTGAATTAGTACAAATGCAAATGGTTTAGGACTGAATTCACACAAAATTAAAAAATTTATGACTGAATTGACAAAAATAAAATGTTTAAGACTGAATTGATAAAAGTGCAATATGTTTAGGAATTTTTTTTTTTTAATTATCCCAAGATTCGCAAATCAACCATATCCATAACTCTTCTCCTTCGCGAATTTACATTTTGATTGATTGGAATGGCATAAAAAAAGAATACTAAGGAGGATTGTAACTGATCTAGGTGAGGTGCTGGAACTCTGGAAGTTAAGATTGAGACATAAGGACAGGTATTGTCACTAGCTGAGTTGGCTAGTACATATGGTAGGAGTACAAATATGAAAGATTACCTCATTTCTGCTATGCTGGCGGCAAATTGGGTCACTACATAACCTATTGCTCAGAAATTCCTGATGCTGAAAACATACTGGAGGAAGTTAGATAGGGCTGTTGGTTGATGTCAGAAGCAATAGAGTTTAGTCCCATTTGGAAGCAATTATATGAGAATAAGGTAAAGGAAGATGAAGATGAAGTAGATGAAATCATACCCGAAACACCAGAAATTTCGCACTAGATGGAATTTGTCCAACATGATTCTTCCAGCAACAACAGATTGGAAAAATAAAAACAAAAAGAGGAAGTCAATGGAAAGGTAGCAGCCTGATCTAGTGTAGGGCACCTCTAGCATGTGTCACGGGCTCACAGATTTGGTAGGGGAATTTAGCTCGTGTGATGCCTGGCAAGTCAAGGCAGGCCAGCCTTCCTTCTCTTGTTGTCCTATAGAACAGTTTTTGCGAATAATTTCCCCATGTCGAGATCATACCACGTCCAGCTTAGCTCATGCATCTGTATATCAAGCGAGACGAGCGGATTCCTTTAGGCACCACAATTGATTTCGGCCTGTCGTGATCTCATTAGGAGAATAACATTAGCTCTTGACCAGTTTGTTCATGAGAGACCAATCACGCCTTTAGAATTCCCTAAAGATATACTATTTCTATCCTAGAACTCCTAATACAAAACGTCCTGACACCACTCCCGCAGACCCAATTGCATCTTCCCCTCTGCATCACTTGCTCACATAACAACACCACAAGCTCCACTCCAATGTTATATGAGTGTGGGAGGACTTAGGGTTCGGGACTTTCGATCCGCCGCACTATACATTTGTATGGACAAGGATACGGAACAATCAGTCCCTGTCATTCTCCCCCACTCAACTCCGCAACGTCCCTATTGCAAGCTGTTCTATCACTTCCCTGTGCCATTTCCTACCGTCAATGCCGTTGTGGGTCTCACATAGATGGTTGTTGCGCTCTTGCCAAATAGAACAATTTCTCCTAATCGATAGCTTCTTTTTTATCAAACCACATTCGAGTTTCTTTAGTCACCTGCACTTTTCAGGTGTGACACTTTTGACTAATTGCGCTTTTGGCAGCTTCTTTTGTTGGTCACTTGCACTTTTCAAGTTTGGCACTTTTGGCCAACCGTGCTTATTGTTGTGATTATAGTAACGATAACGCGGAAACGTTCACGGATCTTGCAAATATGTCGAGATGAAATCATCAAAGAAATTATGAGGAACAATAAAGGACACCAGATATTTACGTGGTACGATCCGAGTATCGGTACCTACGTCCACGGGGAAAGCCATCAATATAATCCACTATAATCGGAGAGTCGGATTTACAATCGCTCATGCACTCGAGTGTTTCCCGCACCTAGATTAAGCCCAAAGCAAACCCACAAGTAGTTTCTCACAATCTCTCACAGAACTCTCACTCAGAAAGACTCACAGAGAGAAAAACTTGTCGTGTTTGCTCATGCACGGTTGAACCACGAGCGTCGCCCACGTTCTCGATTTCTTTCTCCGTGCGGCAACTTCCTGTTCGTGCGGCTTTAGTCCTTGTGTGGCTTCGGTGGTGCCCCCCGTCTAAACCCACTAGACGGCACGCCCTAAATAAAACATGATCACAAAATCCTCGTGTCTTCTTCTGCTGCTCGATAATCAGTCGTCTGTGTGTTGGGCAAGAAACATAAAGGCAAGAGATTTTTCTTTTTATTTCTTTCCTCCCTGAACCCTATCTAAACCCACACTTAGAATATAACATATATTCAATGTGGGCCCCTCTCTTTTATTGCTCCACGAAAGAAGCTCTGCAGGATTCAATTTCTTCCAATAAAAGTCAACTAATGCCTTTATCACTGGGAACCACCGAAGACTTATTTCTAGTTAGGACATTCTTCATTGCACGTAATTCCTGAACATGCTCAAATCTTCGCTAATCAAAACCGGTCAAATCTTGCATATATAGCAGATTGATTTTTATCTGAAATACTTCAAACTCGGAACATATTCAACAATCTTCATCTTGGCTCGATGTTTGAACCAAGTTATAGTGCTTATCATCCATGCTGCTCTCCCGACGCCCCCGTGGGCGCTTACTCTTAACAGACGTCTATCAAGCTCAAGCAGAGCTTGAACTTATTTAGAGAAATAAAGTCGATCCACATGTCCGCAGGATTCTCCACCGCAAGAAACTTTTTCTTGGTCACATCCTCTACTGACATGCTATATCTGACACAAAATTTCTGGTCACCAATGTACTCAATTCTCCAGTGATATCTCTGACTTTTACCGAACACCACATCAACTGAATGTCCCACGTCAATATCACTAACCAAGTCATTAGACCATACCGCCTCTTCAACTTTTTCTGTTGTTACTATGTCTCCAGTCTCAGTCGCCAATGAGACTATAGTGTCTCCCAATGACACTTTCCTATTCATAGTACAACTAACAAAGGTAAAGGCATAATTGCTCAGAAATCGACTACCTGTCAGGTTCCCTGCATGACCCAGGTTCACAAACCTAGTTACCGTCACACTACCTGAACTACATTCTCCAAAATATATCCCAACGCCTGTTTTCCCTAATAAAATCAAGAGGATCCACTTCACATCATCACAATGTATACCTGGATTAATCATATATACATTTTCCCGACTGCATGTTATAGATCAAGCCTAGTACTATCCATGGCATAATTCAGACAACCAACAGTACTAGCATGTAAAGCATGGGACAAATGCTCCACCTCCATCTAAGTACACCGTGACAGACTAGACAATTTATAATATGCAGCAAGTGAAGTACTTACAGAATTTCTTCCAGTAGTCTCTTTTTGTATCTCCATATCCGAAGCTGTCTCTGCTGCTCCCAAATTATCTATTTTAATATCTACATATAACAATCGCTCTATCTCATCCACCTCTGCTGACCACCTCGAAGTTTCATCATCTGTGACCTCGGAACAACTGTCAGCTGCTTTGGAATCTAGCGACTCTGCAGACTCTGTCACATCTGCTGCACTCTCAATATCTCTGGGCTCTACCTGAAGCTCCACCTGTTTCTGAACACCGGCCAGATCTTTCTTCCTAATTGACCCATCACTCCTTTTCTGAAACAGAGCAGACTCTTCAAAGGTAACATAACTGCTGAACATAAAACCGGGTGAATCATCCTCTGTGCACCACAGCCTATATCCCTTCACCCCATGTGCATAGCCTAGGAATATGCACTTCCTTGCCCTCGGCTCCAGCGCGCCATCACTCACACGAGCATAAGCAGGGCAACCAAACACTCTTAGTTCGGTGTAATCAGCAGACTTACCTAACCACGTTTCCTCAGGAGTTTTCCAGTCAATCTCTGGTGATGGTGATCTGTTCACTAACCAACAAGCTGTATTAACTGCTTCAGCCCAAAAATCTTCATCTAATCCAGCATTGGAGAGTGAAGAACGAGCTCTCTCCAATATAATTTTGTTCATCAGTTCTGCAACTCCGTTCAACTGTGGTGACTCGGCAACAGTGCGGTGTCTCACCATGCCTTCCTCTGCGTAAAACTGATCAATCTCATTCGAACAAAATTCTAACCCTTTATCAGTTCTCAAGCACATGATCTTTCTACTTATCTGCTTTTCGATCATCGCCTTCCATGACTTGAACCGACCAAGCACATCGCTCTTGTGCTTAAGAAGACAAATCCAGACTTTTCTTGAAATGTCATCAACAAAAGACAATACATACCTGGCACCTCCCTTGGACGGAACAGGAGAGGGTCCCCATAAGTCTGAGTGTACGCAGCCTACAATCTTTGAGGTCCGGTGAACTGCCGTACTGAACTTCACTCTCCGCTGACTACCCATGTCGCAGTGATCACAAAAGTCCAGCTTTTCAATTCGATGACCTCCCAGTAGACCCCTCTGACCCAGAACAATCATGTCCCTCTCACCCATGTGTCCAAGTCTTATATGCCATAACTGTGTTGTTTCCTCACTTGAAGTATCCGAGAATCTAGCAGACGAGCCGATCACTGTTTTTCCCTTGAGGAGATATAACACGCAGTCTATCTTCCCTCGCATCACGGTAAGCACGCCTTGAGAGACCTTTATAACTCCACCTACAGAGGAAATCCGATATCCGAACCTGTCAAGAGCACTCAACGAGATAAGGTTCTTTCTTAGTTCTGGTACATGCCTCACATCGGTCAATGTTCGCACCATTCCATTGTGCATCTTAATCTGAACTGTTCCGATCCCCGCTACCTCACAAGCAGCACCATTTCCCATAAACACCTTACTACCATCCATGCATTGATAAGTAGTAAACCAATGTCTATGAGAAGTCACATGATGAAAACATCCAGAATCAAGCACCCATTCATCACTTGATGAACTCGTGGCAACCGTTAACACTTCACCGGCATCACTAGAACTATTATATGCTGTAGTAACGATATTACTGTCACCTGCAGACTCCACCTTAACTCTTTTACCCTTATACTTCGGACAATCTCTCCTATAGTGCCCTACTAAATTACAGTGATAACATCGACGGTTCTGAACATTAGACGTCAATTTAGAACAACGCTTCCATCTGTTACCTCCAGATTCTCTCTGTTCATCTCTACCATGGACTAACAAACCTTGCGCACTACCTTGCACCAAGTTATCTTCTCCTAATTTCTTTTGCCACTCTTTAGATAATAAAGCAGACTTTACCTCTTCCAAGGTAATCGCAGTACGCCCCTGAAGTAATGAATTTATAAAGTGCTCAAAAGAATCCGGTAGAGATGCTAACAACAACATACCTTGTTTCTCATCAGGTAAGGCCTCGTTGACGTTCTTCAAGTCCATCATGAGTTTATCAAACTCATCTAAGTGAGCTCTGATAGATGTGCCTTCAACCATCTGCAATTGAAACATCCTCTTCAGTATATACAAGCGATTCTTCAAATCTTTCATACCATGGAGTGCCTGAAGTTTAGCCCACAACGCCGTGGCATCCTTTTCCTCGGCTATCTCTATCAACACCTCATCCGATAAGTGCAACCTGATTATACTTCTCGCCTTTCTGATTAACCTGTCCTTTTCAGCATCTTCCATTATTTCAGGCAATTTATCCTTGCCCTCCAATGCCTTTGCCAAACCTTGAGTCGTTAGTAACGCCTCCACCTTGAGACTCCATAACTCAAAGTTATTCCTCTCGTTAAATTTCTCAATCTCAAATTTTGCTCTAGACATAATTGCAGCAACAGAATTTCCAAACAATGATCAGACAAGCAAAAGCCCCAAATCGACTGCTGAAATTTTAACCGTAGCTTTGATACCAATTGTTGTGATTATAGTAACGATAACGCGGAAACGTTCACGGATCTTGCAAATATGTCGAGACGAAATCACCAGAGAAATTATGAGGAACAATAAGAATATCGGTACCTACGTCCACGGGGAGAGCCAGCAATATAATCCACTATAATCGAAGAGTCGGATTTACAATCGCTCATGCACTCAAGTGTTTCCCGCACCTAGATTAAGCCCAAAGCAAACCCACAAGTAGTATCTCACAATTTCTCACAGAACTCTCACTCAGAAAGACTCCCAAAGAGAAAAACTTGTCTTGTTTGCTCATGCACGGTTGAACCACGAGCGTCGCCCATGTTCTCGTTTTCTTTCTCCGTGCGGCAACTTCCTGTTCGTGCGGCTTTAGTCCTTGTGTGGCTTCGGTGGTGCCCCCCGTCTAAACCCACTAGACGGCACGCCCTAAATAAAACATGATCACAAAATCCTCGTGTCTTCTTCTGCTGCTCGATAATCAATCGTCTGTGTGTTGGTCAAGAAACATAAAGGCAAGAGATTTTTCTTTTTATTTCTTTCCTCCCTGAACTCTATCTAAACCCACACTTAGAATATAACATATATTCAATGTGGGCCCCTCTCTTTTATTGCTCCACGAAAGAAGCTGTGCAGGATTCAATTTCTTCCAATAAAAGTCAACTAATGCCTTTATCACTGGGAACCACCGAAGACTTATTTCTACTTAGGACATTCTTCATTGCACGTAATTCCTAAACATGCTCAAATCTTCGCTAATCAAAACCGGTCAAATCTTGCATATATAACATATTGATTTTTATCTGAAATACTTCAAACTCGGGACATATTCAACACTTTTTGTTAGCACCCACTTTCTCCTACTAAGCACTTTTTGGTTTTAGGCGACCGATGAAGGTTTTTCCTCATTGAAAACGTGGTAGTGGACCCATCTTGAGATTCATCGAATTGATCTAGGAATGTTATCCCATTTCAGTAAGGAATCAGTTTATTTGATTGTGCCCCCATCGGCATCCCAGAAGCATGTTGAGAGCCACACATTGTCCGAGCTACTTTTGCTCCGGCAATTCACTTTCCACATCGTAGGACTGAGACGACCACAAGTTTTCTTCGACTCACCCACTTATTGGAAGGATCTTGCTCTGATACTATATTGACAAGGGCTCACTGATTTGGCAACGAAATTTAGCCCGTGCGGCACCTAGCAAACCAAGCCATGGCAATTTTCCTTCTTTTGTTGTTATGTAGAACGGTTTGGTGAATAAATTTCCCGTTTTGGATCATACCATACCCAGCTTGGTTTGGGCATCTGTTCATCGAGTGAGACGAGCAGAATTTTTTAGGCATCACAACTGATTTCGGCTTGCCATGACCTCATAAAAAGAGCGGCATAAGCTCTCGACTAGTTTGCACATAAGAGGCCAACCTCGCCATCAGAGCTCCATAGAGATATACTATTTTTATCCTAGCACTCCTAGCACAAACTGCCCTGACACCACTGTCGCGACCCTCTCGAGGTTCGCCGTGGGCTCTCGAGGGCTAATGGGCCGTCCAGTCTGGTCGGACGCGGGCCTCTCCCAAGGTCCGTTACCCAAATCGCAACGGAGGTATACGTAGTCGACCTTCAGTGTGGTCTAATGACATATGTTAAGTGTGCATGCCAAGGAGTCGCCACAAATCATTTTTTGGAGGGTATGATTGGACCACCCTATTGAATAGTCGGGAGTTTCTATTCAATTCTACAATAACCAGAGAAATGGGTTCGGGGACTTAGTTACGTCAACTGTCAGAATTGACGCCCTTTCGGTACCTAAGTTGACTGAATTTTCTGACCTAAGATTTCATGCAGATGAGTGGAGTACGAATCCTAAATCTAGGAATTCATGCAAATAGGAATGACTATCCTGGCAATCACAATCAATAATAAAAGGCGCAAATCAATGAATCCAAATATGCAAAATAAACACATCAAATCAACATGACACTCATAAGAAGGCTCTATTAACCTAAATAAGTATCAATCAAGCTTAGGAATGATTTAGACATGATTTTACCCATAAGGGGTAAAGTCGTAATTTTGAGACAAAAGTGACGATTTGCCCAAAAAAGGAAAAATCATCATTTCAGAATGAATTCGGAGTAAAACAATGTTAAAAATAGGTTTGGTCACTCAATTGACCCATTTCCTATTTTTTTTGCAATTTTCATGATTTTCTGGAATTTTAGAAACCGATTTACCATTCGAAGGGTAAAATCGTCATTTTCTAAAAATGAGAATGAAATGTGGAAATCCTAGACATAAGGTTTAGCCACCTATCTGGCTCATCGCCAAATTCTAAGCAATTTCCACAATTCATCGGAATATCAAAGACAATTTACCCTTTGAGGGGTAAAATCGTCGTTTTGGATTAAACGGGAGAAAATCCTGAAAAACGACAACCAATCAATTTCTTTTGATCATTTTCAGCCTTGGGAATTTTCTAGAATTTTTTTTAGTAATTTTATGCAACTCTTCTCAATTTTTTTGTTTTTCTTTAATTTTTCCATTTTTTGGCATTTTCTGATTTATTAATATTTTTTTTATATTTTCAGAAAATATTTTAACAAAAAGCATATCATTGGCAATAGACAACACTCAACCAGATAAATAAGCTAACTACTGAACTGAGATAAATACATGCAAACCAAATCTATAATGGCGACATTTTAGAAAAATAACCCTGATATATGGATCGGGTACGTAAAACATAACGGATTGGACACCGGCCTTCAATCGCCCAGCCCCAGTCTGCGACCATCTCCATGCCCGTTACTGTTCAGACACTGTTCCGACACGGCTTCGACATGCTCCGACACGGCTCTGACAAGGCTCCGACACGGCTCGGAAACGGCTTCGACACGCTCCGACACGGCGACACGCTCCGACACGCCGACACGCTCCGACACTCCCGGACACGCTCCGACACGCCCGGACGACGGGACGGTGACCCGAGGCCGTTTCTGAGCTCCACCAGCGGCGCGTAGGCTCCACAAGCTCTGAGGGAGGAGGTAGGACTCCGGGGCGGTCGCCGGAGGCGATAGCGCGCTTTGGCGATGACGGATTTGGCCCGATCCGAAACAAACCCGACCAAACTCCGAAACGGGTGGAGGCCGCGGGTCTTGGGTTGTTCACGGCGGTTTTGAGGTACGACGGCTAGCGACGACGGCGGAAGGTGGGGATTCCATTTTTTGGCGTCCACCAAGAAGAAGAAAAGAAAGGAAGAAGAAGAAGCCGCGGGAGAGGACACCGAAGAAGAAGAGGAGGAAGAAGAATAAGAAGAAGAAGAAGAAAAGAAAAAGGAAGAAGAGGAGGCGACGGATGATGAGGGGGAGGGGGGAAGAGTAAAATAATAAAAAAAATAATAATATAATAATAATATAATAAAATACTAAAAAGTAAAAATAATAATAAAATAATCAAAAGCGAAGACAGAATGATTAGTCCCCTTTTCTTTTTAAATGATGATGTTTTCACTCCTTTTTCTTTTAATCATTATTAATATTTTTGCCAAATTCAATTTTATGGTGATCAGAGAACACCTAAAATCGAACCTGAATTTTACTATTTTATGAGGTCCTAAAGTAAAGAAAATTAAAAATTAAAAATAAAAATACCGACTATTTGTATATATTTTTGTGACCTCGAATACTACTTTTTTTATTTTCTTTTTCTTTTTATATTTTTCGAAAATAATAATAATAAAAAATATGAAAAATATGAAAAAATATTTTTTTATCCAAAATGGTCCCTTTAGCTTGGCCAAGGCTACCAAAGTTGATTTTGTAATTTTTCAGCTTTTTATGGATTTCCTATGAATTTTCGAAAAATAAAGGAAAAAAAAGTTGATCAAAAATTAGGTGTCAACAACCACTCCCACGAACCTAGTTGCAACTTCCCCTCTATGTAGCTGATAAAACCACAAGCTTCACTCCAAGGTTATACGAATGTGAGAGGACTTAGTGTGACGCCCCAAAATTTTGATGTTTGTAAGATAATTGGATTCAATTAAATTTTAAATCTTGAATTCCAGCACGTTATAATGATATTGATTTTGAGGATTTAAGAGACAATAATTGAATTTTTCCTGAGACGTCGGACAATTTAGGTTAAACTCTGGTAGTTTAGGCATCAAGTAGTAGTATCGAGATCCTTCGCGCCCAACCCTAGCCTTGACCGAACCTTAGTTGTGAAAGTATCGAAATACTCTCAGTCGTTAGTGCCAAATGACCAACCAGTCCTAACATATCAAATGATTAAATTTTCCTTGCCTTTATGCACTAGAAGACGAAGTTTTCGAATGGGATTTGACCTTGGTAGGCCCCCTAGTCAAATCTCACAAACCAAGTCACTTCAAGTCAACTCCCACCTTTTTTCGTTACCTCTCTCTTCTCTCTCTCCCTCACTCCCTCCATCTCACCCGACCTCCCCTCCCCCTTCGGCGACACCCTACCCTCGACGTCCTTGCTGTCGCTGCTCCCACCACTCGTCGTTGTCCGTCTGCTGCCGCCGTCGCTTCCTCTTCTATTGCGCTAGTCGCCTCAAGCCATCCTGCACCCCACCTCGTCGTGTTGTCGTCGTCCGTAGAACTGAGCACCCTCGAGACCTTGCGACCTCCATCTTCCTCCCGGCCCCTTCACCTCACGCCATCCTCCTCCATCGTCGTCGCTTCGTCGGTGGGCCACCAGCCACCCTCACCGTTATTGCTTCGACCCCAAGTCAGCTACTACCCCTCAAAACTTGAGAGCTAAGCCCCCAAACCCGCGACACCCCGTCCTCTCTCTATATTCCACCTCACACCACCATCCTCTAGCCTTCTTTGTGCCTTCGACCACCTCAGCTCGAACTCTGCCATTGGTTAATCGCATCCCGCCACCCTCAGCCGCTCGTCTACTATCCGCCACGAGCTGCTAAGCCCATCGTGCTCGTTGGACCCGTGACTTGCAACTGATGCGTCGTCGTGCTGCCCTTGACCCGTGTGGCCGAGAGTCCCCTTCGCCGTCACCGACCCGAGCCCGAGGATCCATGTGTTGGGATTCACGTAACACGTACGGGCAAATAAAAATTAGTAAACGCAGCGGAAATAAATAACAACCCATACATGTATCTCCAGAGGTGTACTTCGTGCATTTCAATCGAAAAATCACAAAGCACCAAAGGGAGTAAATAGACTACCTCTTGTAGCGTGCTTGAAACGGAGGTGTCGGTTCGATGTTCTTCGATCTCAGCCCCACAAGTGTCGGGCCTCTAGTTCAGACACACCACCAATTGACGAACGGGGAGACGACTAATAATTCCACAACAATTGTGCTAGCAATTTGCGGAATCAATATTCCAAACCAATTTACGGAATCAATATTCCGAACTTGGTATATTTTGGTCACTCAAAATTATGAGAATATAGAGAGTGTTTGTGTTCTTCTCTCAAAACTCTCAAAAATCTGCTCACTCTACAAATGTGCTAACCCCAACCTCAAAACTCTTGCCATCCTTTTATAGCCAAAAACACCTTCCAATAAATTGTATTATAAAATAGCACTAACATATAATAAATGCTTTCTAAAAATAGCACTCACAATTTATGATAAATAAATGCCATATAAAAATAGCACTAACAATAGCACTCACAATTTATAAATAGCACTCACATCTTATAATACAAAAATGCTATTTAAAAATAGCACTAATAATTATAAATGCTATCTAAAAATAGCACTCACAATTTATCATAAATAAATGCCATTTAAAATTAGCACTAACAAATATAAATGCTATCTAACAATAGCACTCACAATTTATAATTAGCACTCACATTTTACAATACAAAAATGCTATTTAAAAATAGCACTAACAAAGGTGTTAAAAATAATAATAACCATTATTATTATTACCGGAGTTAAATAGGTTACCAAACAGTAAAATATGTATAACGTACAAATACGTATAACGTACAAATACGTAGAGCATACGTGTACATCGTATATACACATGCAAGTGACCAAAAAGAGAAATAAAATTAAATCTCATTTAATTTAATTTCAACCCAACTAATTGGTATAATTGCAAACAAATTTGCAATGTCGTCTTTCCACAATGCGTTGTCATGTATTGGTTAAGGTGTGTGACATTCCTAGGTTCATCACCGAGCTGGCAGTAAGACATGCACTAACACATTAGTACTTCCAAGAGAATTGATTGTCCCGATCATCCTCTAGGTCCTACAAGCCATGAGTGACATCTAGCAATATGTCATGGCTACCCAGACAGTGTGAATTCTTTTTAAGAACATTATGAATCTGTCATCTTTGGCTACAGTGTAATTCAATCCTTCTGTCTAACTATGTCCCGATCGAACAAAGGCCATGGAATATTTGTCAATCCACCAATTCGATCATATGTACAAATCTAACTTGACATGCATTTATATGAGACATGAACATTTCATTCTCAATCATAACCCCGGCCGAGGATTTCAATGCATTGTTACAATTAGATCACATAGGACATCATACCTTTATTAATAAGGAGACAGATTCCATATTGCGTACACATGTGACTTCGTATGTGCCTGAACTACGACCATCAAGTACAGAGACGAATCAACGACCCGCCAATATGCGCACTTGTGAACCATAGCCATTTATCACACAAGTCAACACTGTACCTTAGGTCTAAGGATTATTTACACAAGACCAAAGCATGAACGATTAGACATTGACCACGCAAAAAGCTTCCATGTCGCTAATCATTCAATACGTGTCACGTTCAGTGAACTTGTCCGATACAAGCACCTATGTTCTAACTCGGATATCGCAATACCCAATGACTTGTGACTCGTCATTCCCTTAAGTATCTGATACTTAATTATGAAGTTAAGAACATACCGACCTCAACAGGATCATTGATATCCATTCAATAATCCATTGATCGGGAACTGTTTTAAAGATTCAGTCTAACCGTAAACCTGTCACACATATTCTCAACGTCTTAAGAATAGGTTCGGCTACAACTGATCTTATGGATTTTATTCATTTATATTTGGAAAAATGAATAAATATGTCTTTGCCACTGATAAGAAATCAGAAGTGCAACGGATATACCCAATATGTGACTATTACACAATTGCTTTAGGGAATATCTCTAACACCATGAGCCCTTCAAGCCGTCATGGACTGCCATCGTAGCCGCCGAGGACCGTGCCAAGCCCGTAGACCGTTAGGTCAAGAGTCGCCGCCTTCATTGCCTTGTCGTAGCTTCTCTTGTCGCCGCCGTCATCGTCAGTTGTGAACTAATCCCTAACCCTCGATTAGGTCGTTAATTACGTTTGGGGATGGATTAGTTAGTAACTGTGGTCGAATTAGATTAGTAATCCTAGTTAGGTTAAATGACTACAGTTAGTTTAAGTTAGCCCCGGTTAGCTAAATTAGACTGAGACTAAATGGTGGTAGATTGTATTTAATTGATTGCAATTCGGTTAATTACCTGGAGCCAAGTGGACAGTTGATTATCAGATTAATTAATTAAGGCAAGCTTAATTAATATTGATTGGATTAGTAAATTGACGATAGTCTAATTAGCTGAGATCTGAATAATTAATTATATATATATATTTTTATTATCGATTGCATGATTGGGTGAATATTGGTTGACTGTTGTATGCACTGGCTTGGTATATATGGTATATATACGAGAGTTAATCACCCGTTAATAGATGCAAAGGCTGGTTGATAATATGTGCATTCATGTTAACAAGTGAGGAGTCCAATTGCATATTTAAGCATGAAAATGGCCTTGGACCGAGTTTTCAAGCACGACCATGTGAGCATTTAACTAAATGCAATAGATAATAATTGACTGGTTGTCTGGCATGCTTGTGTGGTCATATGATGGTTTCCTGACAAGTTCATGCCGTGTCGATCGGCATCACATGACTTGTCGGATGCACGTTAATTCATAACACCGAGTTGGTCAGTTGTTGGTCGCAGCTTGTGATGGACCGAAGCTCCATACAGGAATGCTTGACAGTTCTGTGTCGTGTCGTTCGGAATCACATTGACTATCGGTCATCATCTCCGAAGGAATGGGATGATGCCTGGTCATGCCAATACAACACCAATTGCTAGTGTGCTAAGCACCAATTGTCTAGGCACCAACTATCTAGTCTGACAGGCCGAGTGGCCATTAATAACCGGAATACGTATGATATACTTTGTATGCAAGCTGTGATAGTATTCCGGTTGCCTTGGCTGATTGATATTGAGTCGTGTCGAGTATTGCATGACGATTATATTACAAGAAAAATGGAATGGCATAAAGAGAATGAAAGTTTTAGGAATAGCATGTGATTGTCTTCAAGAAAAAAGAATGGCAAGTGAGGACAAGGAAAGATTGATATGATAGCTTATGAAGATACCCTTGTAACCATCCCATGTTTCCCAAAAGGTATAGTAATAGGGAGAGGCCATCATTATTGAGGCAAACATGGCAAGAAGGGGGGTGGCCAAACCATCCACCCTTATCGGTGTCCAGCAAACTGCCCACCCCATCGGCATTTGGCGAACCGTCGTGCTCACCGTTTCCTCCATTCGAGGCATTGATTGTTCGGCCATAACCAATGATTTCGTCGTTCGTCCCGTGTCTCCATATAGCCAACAAGCTTAGTTATAAACTTTTAAGTATAGTGAAATAAAAGGACACTATACAAATGTACTAAGCTAACAATTAAGTTAATTAAAACTATATTACATCTAACTAAACTTAGAGAGAGTTCTCGAATAGTGAGATATGGCTCAATCTAAATCTAGCAAAATTGTGTGGCTAGCAATAAGTCTTGTACAAGAAGGAAATGACTAAAGTTAACATATTTAAGAGGCATAATAAATGAGAAATTGACCAAAAGGTATTGGGAACCTTCAAGAAGTGGGGATCCCCTCCTGAAACTCACATGAGGGAGGAAGAAAGAAAGGAGAAAGAAAAAGTCTAGAAAGAGTAAAAGTGAGATGCAAGTTTCTTTGACTAAGAAAGTCCAATATAAATAGAGGACCCTAGGGCACTTGAAACGCACGATCACTTCCAAAATAGCTCATTCTCTTTTCCAAATTCTCCTCCCATCTACATGCCCTCCATCCCATGTCGGCCCATACCATCGCCTCGTCCACCACCCAATACCACCACCCGCCGCCTCGCCGCTCCGCCAATCGCCATGCCTTTGCCACCTTTTCATTATTTTCGTTCGATTTAGTTTTATCTTATTTAAACAATAAAAAGAAAACATATAAGGTAAATGATATTTCCATATCTAACGTGGTAATATCTATATATTACTTAATTTGGTGTGCATTTCGTATGTTTCGTGTGTATTGCATATACACGCACACGACAATGACTTATTTTGGAGGAATTAGTCGAGAACGTCAAGTGAGGGTCAATCGATGGAAAAACAGAAGTCCGCGAGCCAAATGAATCTCGTATCACGCACAATTCGACATCGATCGGGTCTAGAACATACGGGTCCGACTCGACCAAAACTGGTTTAGCTCGCCCAAGCTTGAATCAGGCCGATCTGGGAATAGTTCCAGACCGGCCAATCACGGTTCAGCTCTGGCAGAGCATGAATCACAAGCCTGAGGTCCGGTTCGACCGGGCCGAATGGTCGGATCGACTTCGGATTTTCACGTTGACTTGCAGACTCAAACGAATCGATTTATTCCTCATTCAAGCTTGGTTTCATTAATTTACTTTTGCACAACAAGTAATATCACAGATCATAAACGGATCATGTGTATGCAAGTATGTGATTGCCATTAAAAGATATGAGTGCCACCGTTAGTGAGAAAAGCAACAGTGTATAGGGGTGAGCAAAAAAATCATGATCACCCAAACCAAATCGGACCATACCCAACCGGGCAATTTTGGATGGTAATCGACGGGCACGGTCTGGATTCCGATTCCAATTTTTTGAAACCGGCATGTACCGGTTCGGTTCCCGATTTCGAGTGAGAACCATCCAACCGACCCAATCTGACCGGTCCTTTTATATTATACAAATATATATTCTTTTGAAATAACTTTTGTAAATATTACAATGCTTATTATCTTGCATATTGAAATTTTTTCATGTGGCGATGATACTAAATCGTTGTCCTCATTGTTATCTTGCATTATTAAAAAAAAAAAATTCTCTTTCAACCACTAGAGATAGGTTTCTTTTTATTTTTTTAATTGATATTGGTGCTCGGTAGGATCATAACCGAGAACGGGACCGGACCAGTCGTTTGATTTTCAGGTGGATCCATGAAACGAGCGGATTGTTCACGGTTCACGTTTTGCAAAACAGGTCCCTAACGGGTAGTTCTCGGTTCTAGGTGAAATCCATCCATTCTGAAACCGATCACCCCTAACAATGTAGGGGCTCGGGGGGTAACATGTGATGTGGAAACTTCTAATGACCGTTGTTCGCGACAACAGAAGAGCAATAAAAGTTTTACCTGAGGCGATGGCATAGACGTTGCTACTAACGATGATATGAATTTGATGTGCCGTCGTTCACGTGTAGTAACGACGTTTTCCGGTACCGAAAGTTTCGATCAAAGGTTCGGGAGAAGATGCCCAAAATTGAAAAGAAAAGCTAATGCATCGTTTTTATATGATATTTTATGAAGAAGTTTTGCGATTGATGATGCATGGCATTTTATCACAAGATACTCATATCAAAATAAATTTTTCACCGCTAGGTTGAGAATCATTATGATATTCCTGCCTTAGGCCTAGACATTTCATTCATTTACTAGGTTGTTCGCTCATTCCATTCTATTTTTCAGGAGGAAGGGAAATGAGCCTACCGCGAGAGCCGATATTTGGATTTTCAACTCGCATGACCTACAGCTATCACAATGTCATTTGCGTCGACACTAAAGTTACCTTTGTTCGTACTAACTCAACCGTGTGGATCGATGTAGGGTTGTCTGAAAAAGATTCCTATTGTGTTCGTTTCTTGGCATGAGCGAACGGAGGATGGGATGACGAGGGGCCCTCTACGTGACTTCCACGGCCGGCCTGGATACCCAAGCAATGGCGTGACTGTGTCATAGGCCGAGCTGCCGGGAACTAGGTTGAATTCATCCCATACCAGCACATGATCTGACGAATTAGCAGCTAGGAAGGATGGTACACAGCCTTCAACAAGTTTTATTTGTAAGATAGGTTGGGAGATGGCAGTTTGTAAGTTTGGGACTTGGTGCGGCGTATAATGGCTTTCCTACATTTTGGGATATAAGATAGATTAAGAAAGCTCGGAGCATGTAATTAGGGCTTGGGGACGATCACCCATTTATGTAAAATTAAGTATTTTGTAATTGTCTTGAAAGCCGCGCTATATCTGCTAATTAAATAGAGTAGTAGTTACCTGCGAGTAATAGAAAAGGTTGGCAGAAAATAAGGAAGTAATTTAGGAGGCTAAACATGTCTTGAGGTATAGTAACTTTTAAGCTGGTCGATTAAAGATTTATATGGAAGTTTCTAGTAGCAAGAGGTCATAGGTAATATCTACTAATAGAACTCAATAGTAAAAACGTAGGACATGTAGACATAGTTTTATTTTTTATTTTTAATATATATAAAAAAAATAACGTTACCCATCCATGAGTAGCTCAGTTGGTTATGGCGCACTTGAGATTGTGTGGTTAGGCACACTGATCCTATGTTCGATTCCCCAGATGAGCACCTGTGATTTAAGTGGGGGGCCATGGCGGTAGGGTTCGACATTCCCTAGATATTCCGGGAGTTGAGAGTCTTAGAAGAAACATAGCTCAAGAGTTACGGGGCCCGGAATAGCAAAAAGGGAGAATTATTTGGGTATACCATCTATAAGAGCCTCGTGGCGCCCCAAGCGTGCCACCTTCTAAACTCATGCTTTCATTAGGTTACATTCAAATTAATTAGCGCAAGCGAAGAGCCACGTCATGTTGTTTTCATATCCGAAGGACGAACATAGAAATTCATTAAAACTTGACATCCGATTAATTATATGAAGACACGTTTTATTAATTTCTGGGAGGTCGGAGGTAATTACTACTGCCACTCGTTTAGGCGATTACACTCACTGTCACTGTCGACGCCTAAATTTTGATTCTCAGAGAATCATTCATTTAAGCAAAAAAAAAAAAAGAGTTTATCATAACTCTCACAAAAGTAATTCATCATGCCATAACTCTCACAAAAATAATTCATCATGCATTGGATATTTATTTCCTGCCAGTCATTTGCATTTAGGGTCAAAGGTGAGTCAATTGAGCTTTATTTTGATCGGCAATTGGGATCGAACTCAGCATGAAATTTTCGCTTATAGCTAGAGGGGATGCTGAATTTGCTTTGTTCTTGGGTTCAATTCAATTTATTTAAGTTTTAGGGCTTAAGTACATTACAAGTGCCAAAACTTGTGTACGACGCTCACTTTAGTGCCAAAACTTTCAAAACGACCACTTCAGTGTCAATTTTTTTGAAAAACACCCACTTCAGTGTCAACTCGGGCAAGCCACATCAACTCAAATATTAATAAAAAAAATATGCCATGTCGGATTTCGATGAGCCACGTCAGCTCAAATCGGAGTTGGCACTGAAGTGATCGTTTTAAAGAAAAAGTTGGTACTTAAGTGTTCGCTTTGAAATTTTTGGCACTAAAGTGAGTGCCGTACATAAGTTTTGACACTTGTAGTGTACTTTAGCCTAAGTTTTAGTAATTAAGGCTTTTGGTTAAATGTTCATTGTTTTAGAGCAAGCCTTCGTTGAGCCTGAAATTAAAGAACAAGCCGTGTTTTAATTTTAAAAAAAAATCATTGAAGGGATATTGCCGAACTTTACGAGGGGTCTAGGTCTTAATTTAAAATTCAAATCAGCCCATCTTAGCTAATTTAATTAATTAAAGACTAATCAAACTTAGAATGTCATCATAAGCCCACACAAGCTGGGAAATTCGCCCAATATCACTCTTTCTCACTTGGCCGAATATTGACACAAGAGGGCTGGGACTGTTGTTTTTTGAGGTTCAAGTTGTTCAAGAGATTTTAAAAATTCTGGAACTTTTGGTGGATGTGGGGACTTGTGATCCAAGGGCACACATTTAGTCTTATATAGGCTAGGAATGTTGTTAATCCTACGGTCGCAATTATTTCCTATCTCAAGATTTGTCGGCAAGAGTCTGAATAAAGTGCTCTTCCTTCACGAGTAGTGGGGGGATCATTATCAAATTTTCGGCATCTAGAGAGAGCTTTGAGAGCAGAAAATTCAGAGGTGTCTCGTGGGTTGCCGAAGACGTCTAAACAGAACGGTTCCTCCTTTTGTGTCCCCGATCGCCCTTCACTTCCGTCACGCACCATCGCCGGCATTCCTGCTCAGCCTTCCCCGGAGTCAGCTTGGTCTCACCGTGCACCCTAGCTTAGCTCCGAACACCCGCCACCTGCCTAGCTTCGCCGGTGTACCCGAGTAGTTGTTGATCCACCAAAACTGCCGATCGAACGAGCTGCTGTCCATCGCTGCTTCACTACTTTTCGGGCATGTAAGGAGGTCAATCAGCTCTGATTTTTACTTGATTTTAAATGTCTAATGCTCGTACTGCATTGTTAGATAGTTTGGCAGCGGATTGAGCTCAAAAGGGGAATGATTTTGGGCGAAAATATCAGATTAAGTGTGCTGGAAATTGTTCGGAAAAGGTACAAATTTCTTACCTTTTGATCGCAACCTATGCTTTGTTAACTTGGTAACATGCATATATGTTCATGCATGTGTTTTGATGAGTATATGTGGATTAGTGATCAAAGTCGAGAAACTGAGTCCTTTTCTATCAATAGTGCCATGAATCGAACATTAAGCTAATGGTGGGATTAAAATCTGATTTTTGTGAAAATAATTCATCCGTGGGATCGACTAGATTTTTGTGATGTACTAGAGAATTGATTGCTTTTTTGGAGTAAAAATTGTTCGTTGTCGTGATTTAAATTGGATTGGAATAAAAAAGAATCAGATTTTTGTTGAGGTAAGAAACCCATTTGTGGCACGCAAGATCCATCATGGCCTAATTATCACGAGTGCTTGATGGAAATCCTCGTGCTGGTTGGGTCAACGTGCTCTATCTCGTGTTATGGATAATGATCTATTTTATGGAGCTTTGCCAAATTGCTAAGGTTCTCTTAAAATTGGATAATGTTGGATTTGTTGCGAAGCTTTTAATCCCGAAAATTATCCATAGCAATAGAGTTGGTTGATTGCATATTTGATGTTAACCTTATCTTATCTCTTGCGATTTCTCTGAATATTGTTTGATTAAAGATAAGGTTTGAGTTTAGTTAGATATTATCCATGTTTATATTTTAGAATCATCTTAAACAATTTTTTCAATCATAAAGATAATTTCTCGAATTCAAATCAATTGACTCATTTTATTTTATTTTTGCCGTGCTTGATTGTTACAAAATTTGCACATTTTTAAACAAATGTGCCTATAACATATGCTTCCTTCGTGCCTAGACCCTTCGGAAAATTAAATTGCACGCCTTAGCCATGATCTCATGGAAATTTAGTATAAGGTTTCGTGTTCATTCTCTTTGGCAATTTGGCAAAAGGGACGTTGTCGTCTTATACCCCTATCCGCATATCGGCTCGACGTCTTATACCCCTATCCGCATATCGGCTCGAATGTTCGAGAATGTAGCGAATAAAAACTCTTCTCTGACCCAGATCTTTAGGGATAAGTGAATTTTTTCGAAAAATTCAGAATTTAAGGTATCTTATGGGCATGTTTATTTAATCTTGTTCAAATTTCTGTTTGCTTTTTGGATAGTTTCTTTTTTCTTGCGTTTAATCCAAAAATACAAAAAAAAAATCTAATCATTTTTCTTATCATATGGTCCTCATGTCGCATTTTTCTAAATCAACTGACATCAATCAATAAAAAATGATTTTTCATGAAATTGGTACCGAAAGGGCATTAATGTTTTGAATTTATGTAACCAAGTCTCCGAACGTATTTTTCTTTGGTTCACAAAAATAAGATATTGCTCCCGATATCTTATTAAGGTTTCTAATCAACCTTATGTAAATGATTAGTGGCGGCTACCAATTTAATATTTTTCATGAATTGAACCTAACTTGCGATTTGGTAGGGATTTGAGGGATCCGAATTAGGTTAGTTAGTTTAATTAATCTGATAATTCATTAGCCTCATTTTAGGTCGCGACAGTCACTATCATTAATTGTTATTGTTGTCGGCGTTCTGCGGGAAAGGGATCGGGCCAATCAAATGTCCGCCATACCAAGCATTCACCGACACGAAGTGGTACGAGATCCGTTCCATTCTTAGACCCACGACGATCCAAAGAGTAGACCTCATGAACTCTATACTAGAAAAAGCAGGGTCGGTAAAATTATACAAGATGCCTCAAAATCCACAATGGTGCTATATCGAGCTATCAGAGTAGTGGGGGTAGCGACCACAATGCTAAGGGTCTGAAAATATCAACAAGGGTGAGCAAAGCACAGCAAAATGTATTATCTAAATATTATCCCATTCGATACATAGCTTCCTCAATCAAATTATCATTCGTAAACTCAATATATAGCACCCAAGTACGTACACATAACCACCCATATCATGAGTCATGAAATTCATGTCATGTATGCTATCCAATAACAAATGTGCAATGAGTTTAGTTTGAATTCCATTTAGTATTTTTACAATTTTCTCTCACCCGCAAAGTCTCACGGATTTCTCACAAACTCGCGCATGGCACTCCCAAGAACACTCATTGAGCATCTCAATTCCTGAGGCTTCCTTGGTCACATAGCATCGGCTTTCCTTATATATGAAGGTGCTTCCCAAACAGCTAGGGTATCACTGGGTCGTAGACACCGTTGGACATATTCGTATCTCTTATTTTATGCACTCATACATGCCAATCTTTACATGATATGCCAATGCACATGACACATTACCATTCAACATCACACTGCTAGTCATTATGTACAAGAATCAATCTCACAAGTATAACTCGCACACTATTAAACCGAACACCACAAATCAGTGTAAAATCACTATTGAACAAATTCGAACGTATTCAATTTGCATTAATAATAATTATCAATTTAAATAATAAAATTATGCAAATTAATTGGATGTTTGTTCAATGTGTGCTGAGTAACTTCCGTTCATGACTTTTTCTCATTTCAACTATGAAAATATGATTTTTTCCTTAAAATATAAAAACTATTCATAAAAAGTCAGTTTTGTAAATTGATCGAAATTTTTCATCTTTCACCAAGTAAAATAGTCCCAAAAATCACGAAATTTTAACATGTTATAAATAAAATATAAATCTACAACTTTCATAATATGCACCAAGTCTAGATCAGTGCATATAAAATGCAGTAAATTATGAAATCGAGAGTAAAAACGGACCTCAAAAACAATATAGTACTGATCGGAATATTAGCTATTGACCTCGTTCAGCACAGGTAAAACTGTGAACTGCAAGGCTTTTTGGCCGACCAGATGCACTCCAGAAATTCTAAAATTAATTTATGTTGTATTCTAAAGTATCCTGAGTAACTTTAATGTCTTATGTTTGAGTCATATCTGTCCACAAAAGGCTACACAAAAATGATAAATTCAAAAGGTCATAAGAGAATCGAAACAGAAATAACATAAGATGAACATGCAAAACCAATTCCCATTTTCTCTTGCCAAAATCGACCATAACCAGAATATAGACTCCATTTACAACATATGGTTAGTATCATCTAGTCACAAATGATGCTTTAATCAAACTATGATATGATCAAAGCAATGCAACACCAAGATGAACACACTTGCCTCGCCTTTGATATTAAGCTTCTTCCTTTAACTTCTAGAGAATGGCTTTGAGAAAGAGAGAGAGAGAGAGGGGGGGGGGGGGGGGGGGGGGGAGGGGTCAAAAGATAAGGGAAAAATATTAAGTACAAGCTTAATTTGTCATGGAATCCTATTGCGCCTAATGTGAGGCATGGATAGTGTTCATGAATAGTATTATAAGGTGAATCATGATGGTGATTGAGTGAAAATTGGGCACAATTCCTACGAATTTTCAGCCATTCTAGGGTAGAAATGTCCATTTCACCCTTGGCTATCCAATTGTGCACATTAAGTTCCAAATCAAGCTATAAATTATACTGTGGTCTTGGTAAATATAGAGGTCAAATTAATACTATAGTCCCTTTATTGGCTTCCCGATAAATACAATTAGTGACAATCAATGCATAGCCTAATACTATGATCGTATCTAATCAGTAAAGAAGAATCCATGTTGTCACATTTGTCCTATGATCATTTGGTATTATTGGATCTAGCAATATCACCTAGAGGGGGGTGAATAGGTGAATTGAAATCTAAATCGAAATTTCTTGCGGAATTAAACACAATTTCAATATGCGATCTAGGAACAAGAACAACGTGCAATGGAAAACTAAACACAACGATAGAGTTTAGGGAAGAGAAATGTGCATGCTGAGTTTATGGTGGTTCGGCTTATCAAGCCTACGTCCACTCTCCCACGATGACAGCCGATCGGCTGGATTTCACTATGAAAAGTCAAAGAGAATTACAATCGATCAATCACTCAGTTTTTCTCTCTCACAGGTTCTCATAATGAATGAGATTTTTGAACACACAGTATGCTTTGGTGAAATTTGAATAACTCTTGCACTTTAGATTGTTGTTCGCAATATCTACATAGATCAACATGTTCTTCTTTTATACTCCATTGCCTCCAAACTAGACGTTGGATACACGATCAATGGATCGCTCTTCAATCCTTGATTGGACGTCAACAATCGTGATTGAACGAAACTGTATCTGAGAAGATATGATAACCGTTGAAGTAGAAATTGAACCCTTCTGATTCAGTTGCCCATACAACCGAATCTCCAGTTTTCATAAGTGGAGCAAATTCAAATTGGTCACCAAAAATACTCTTTGAGGTTAATATCCAATCGTAGAATTTCCCTTAATTGAATAGAAGAGATCAATTCAATCGAATATGACAAACTTCCATAAAGAAACTTGCCTTGATCGGAAACCTGCCATTTGTGGGTCTTCAGTTTTAGATAAGTAGAATCTGACCATTCAAACATCGTCTTCAAAGGAAAAATTTCACAAGTCTGATCAGATACAATGGAATGGTAATTCTGAGCTTTGAAAAGATCCATCTGACACTGCATATAGTTCTTTGCACGAAATGCCCAAATAAGAGAACATGTTGAATCTGACCCTTAGAAGCAACTCCATCTAAAGGTCTTCAGATGTACTCCATTTGACCATCATCAGAAGCACTTCCATCTGACCAACGCCAGAAGCACTTCCATTTGACCTCGCCAGAAGCACTTCCATCTAACCAACGCCAGAAGCACTTTCATCTGACCAACGCCAGAAGCAACTATATGACCACTTTCTCCTCGAGACTTAGTGACAGATTTAGATCCACGCAAGCTGCTGCTTACACATTCTTTCTGCAAATCAAAACACTACATATATCTTGATGACAGTTTTGTCATAATCAAAATACAAGGAGAATTTCTACAACAATCTCCCCCTTTTTGATGATGACAAAACTTTAGAAACAAAAACAGTTATAGATAAGGAAGTATACAGATTTGTGATTATTATCACACGATCGTCAGGAATTCGATATAGAGGAAACTCCTGCAAGCAAAAGAAATTCCTGCACAGTAATAGAATAGTAATAGAATAGACCTACTCTCCCCCTTTTTGTCAGCATAAAAAGAAATCATTCATAGAGATGAATCATTGTCAATAAAGAATTATAAAGTAAGATTGTGCCTTAAAAAATTCAAGAATTATTGGAAGGTGGGGGAATTTTGGAAGAGGAAGGTATATCTTCATGCTCTGCGTCAGCCTCCACATGAGAATCTTGGACAAAGTCAGCTCCTACAATAACTGCATGATCCCTGACCGCCTGAGATGTAGGAAGTCCTTGAGTTAGTTTGTCATCTCGAACGAGAGTATATGTTGGCATTTTAGCAACCTCAGCACAGAACATTCTTCCATATAGGTCAATGGAATTCTTTAGATTGTCCACCTTATGTCCAATGCCCTGCAGTTTTCCATCAATCTTCTTTTCAAAACTGGTCAGTTTCTGATCCATCAAGGTCTCCATACTTTGAATAAGGATCCGTTGAAGATTATCCAGCAGCTTCTGAGTGTCAACCTGAGGTGCAGTGGAGGGTTGTCCTTGACTCGCAGACCCAAGTATATCTCTTGGTAAATTCTCTCCTTTAGATTGAGTTCTGGGAAAAACTTGAGATGCTAGAACTTCTGTCAGAAAAACATCAGAGGTTGCAGGTAGAAGCTCCCCCTGAATTATAGCTCTTTTCCCTTTGAACTTGGTGCTGGGCGTAGGTGCCGTCTCCTCGTCAATATCCATTGGCACTGATTGTGCACTTGAAAGTTGGTCTTATTGAGCAATTACAGCTACTGATCCTAGAGCTGCATGTGTAATAGTTATTCTGGTAGAGGAAATTGAATATGCTTCATTTTCTGCAGTCTCTTCCAACTGCTTCCAACTGCTCAATTGAGACCATTGGTGGAGTCCAGTGCTCATATTAATCGAGTAGATTGTTCTCATACTCCTTCTCTAGCTTTTCTTGTTTGGACAATGCCTCAGTCCATACTTGAAGAAATTCTTCATAAGGTATTTCAACTTCATACACATCAGTATCTGGAGGTTGTGTTTCATGGGAATCTCCTCCTTATTCAGTACCTTCAGTTTCTTCAGTTTTGCTTACTCCATCTGATTCACCTTTAGAAAGAGGTGACTATGTAGCGTCAGAGTCAGATTTCTCAGTTGCTTCTTCACATTCTCTGGAATTCTCAGCATCTGAGGTGTCTTCTTGTTGTCCTTTGGTGGCCATAACATTTCTCCTCTTTGGAGACCTCTGTTTTGATTTGTCTTCAAACTCCATTAGAATTGGCTCAGAATTCTTGTTCCTCCAACCTCTATGAGTCCTTTTAAATCACATCTTTCCCATCATGTTCTCACCAGCAGTCATTAATGGAATTTCCTGAGAAATAAAAGCTTCAGGAATCTGGATATGTAGATGAGTCATTATTCTATAGATCAGACCAGCATAAGGTAGTTGTCCCTTGGGCTTTAGGACTGTCCTGTATATGTGAAGTAAAACAGTGTGGGCGAAAGAAATTTTCTTTCCTGCAATATTCCCCATAACAATTTTTCCTCATATTTTGATATGTCAGTTTTTGAAGCTACCTTTGGCCTGAGACACTCAATGATAATTTTATGCATCAAGGTATGCTTCAAAGGGAAGTCTGTGTAAGCAATGTGAGACTTTGACTCTCTGGAGAAGTTTGTTTTCCCAGTTAGAAAACAAAATGCTTCCTCAGCAGTGACATCCAGAGGTTGGAAATCTCTTTTATCAGTTCCCATCAGGAAAGCCAGTTCATGAACATGCAATTGATATTTTTTTCTTGCGAAAGTGAAGAACAGAGAATTGAAGTTGACAAAGTGAAGGTCGGAGTAAAAGTAAGCAACCAGATCAGGAAAGGTGTATCTCCTTTGGGTCACGAAATTCTCTATATTGACCTTTTTAAGATGCTTCCGAAGAGGGATGCCAACCCTATCAAAGTATTTCAGTTCAAACACCCTGTGAGGTATAATTTTCCTCTGTTTCAAGGACTCAAATCTGTCCTTGTGTGCTTGACTTTGGAATAGAGGATCAGAAAAGTTTACATCTTTGTAAAATCCAACGATTTTCTCAAAATCATTGAACAGCACATCATCATCATTTTCAACCTTTCCTTTAAAACTGCCAACCCCTTTCAGAGAGGATTTCCTTGGAGTTGACTTCGAACTTGATCCTGAAACCTTCTCTTTGCCCTTTCTAGAACTAGGCAATTCAATAGCAATAGGTTCAACAACCTTTCCAGGCAGATTAATGAACTCGAGCAATTCGCCCTCACTGGAGAAATTGTGAATGTCTAATAGCTTTCTCATATTTTCACCAAAGTCTCTCGCTTCCTTAATGCTATCAAACATGGGCTTAAGAGTATGTGCCATTGCCTCTTTCTCTTCAAAATCGGATAAAGACAAACCTTTTTGCTTGTCGAAATGTCTCACGTTGTTCGTTGATTTCGCTACCGCAGGCTCGGTGGTGCTTGCATCCGGAGAGGAAAGCTTTCTCTTCCTCTGAGTGGGCTTCCTTGAGGCGGAGGCTGATTTTGAAGCCATGGAGATGAAAAAGTTTGGAACTTCGAAGGAGAATGTGTTGTGTCGAGGAAAAAATTGAGAACGAGAGAGATTCTGAACAAGGTTAGGGTTTTGAGTGAAATCGGTGTGAAGCTAAAAGACAGGGGTGACGGTTCGTGATTTTATAAAAGTGGCGGTTATTTTTAGAAACAAAATTAATTTTTGAAAAATTAGGAAGGAACTCCTCTAATAAATAAATCAATCACCAGCAATCAAATATTCGTGGAGAAATATGAGGAACTTACCTTAAGAAGAATTTTAAATAAAAAAAAAATTGATCTTTGATTTGTGAACTTTCCTTTTAAGATTTTCTTCTGACGCTCCTTCTGAGTCTCCTTCTGACGCTCCTTCTGACGCTCCTTCTGATACTCTTCCTGACTCTCCTTCTAAGTCTCATGTTCTAAAATATACTTAAGACAAAGGGTTAATGATGGCTAATTCATTTCTAATAAAGTTAAAGGTTTCATTATCCAAGGGTTTAATAAAAATGTCTGCAAGCTGATTTTTTATATCAATATACTGAATGTTAACATCACCGTTCTGAATATAATCACGTATGAAATGATGTTTGATCTCAATGTGCTTTGCTCTTGAGTGAAGCATGAGATTCTTTGTAAGATTTATGGCGCTTGTGTTGTCACACTGGATTTCCACATTTGTATCTTCAACACCATAATCTCTGAGCTGTTGTTTTTGTTGGATCTAGCAGTATCACCTAGAGAGGGGTGAATAGGTGAATCGACAATTAAATTGAAATTTCTTGCGGAATTAATGAAAATTTCAATATGTGATTAGTAGGAGATAGTATAAAATTCTAACGCAGTAATAAAGTAGGGAAGAGAAGAGAGCACACTGAGTTTATAGTGGTTCGGCTTATCAAGCCTATGTCCACTCTCCCACGATGATAGCCGATTGGCTGGATTTCACTATGAAGAATCAAAAGAATTACAATCACTCAACAACTTGGTTTCTCTCTTACAGATTCTCACAATGAATGAGATTTTTAGCACTCAGAATGATTTTGGGTACAATTCGAATCACGCTTGCACTTTTGGATTGTTGTTCTTCTCCACTTCTCAGATTGCCATGGTTCTTCTTTTATACTCCCATGCCTCCAAACTAGCCGTTGGATACCTAGCCAAGATATCGCTCTTCAATCCTTGATTAGACGTCATCAATCGTGATTGAACGAGACTGTATCTAAGAAAATATGAGAACCATTGAAGAAGATATTGAACCATTCTGATTTAGTCGCTCATACAACTAAATCTCCAGTTTCCATAAGTATAGTAAATCCGTATTGGTCCCCGAAGAGATATTCTAGGAAAGTAATAATCAATTGTAGAAAATCCCTTGATTGTTTAGAAGGGACATCATGTCAATCAAATATCACAAATTTTCATAAGGAACCTTACCTTGGTCGGAAACCTGCCATACGTGGGTCTTCATGTTTTGGAGATGCAGAAACTGACTAGAATCAAGTTTCGTCTTCATAAAAATTTTCCTGAATTAGATCAATTATCATGGAATGGTAATTCGGAGATTTGATAAGGTCTATCTGTCACTGCATGAAGATCGTTGCACGAAATGAAGGATCATGTTGAACCTGACCCTCAGAAGCAATTCCATCTGACAGTCGTCAAAAGCACTCCATCTGACCTCGTCAGAAGCACTTCCATCTGACCTCGTCAAAAGTACTTCCATCTGACCCTTGGTCCAGAGACACTCCATCTGACCCTTGGTCCAGAGGCACTTCCTTCTGACCCTTCGTCCAGAGGCACTCCATCTGACCCTTCGTCCTCGTGACAGAATTAGATCCACACAACCTGCTGCTTACTCATTCTTTCTGCATCATAAAACATTATACAATTCTTTTGATAGTTTTGTCAGAATCAAATATAGGAGAATTTCCACAACAATCTCCCCATTTTTTATGATGACAAAACTACAAAATCTAATGAAACACCGTATGTCAAAAATTGTAAACAAATAATATAATCACTCAATTTTCTCCTCCTGCAGGTAAACATAATCAGAAATTGGAAATAATATATCCTGCACACATGATATCCTGTACTAAACTAAAAGTAAATAGATAGAGAAATCTCTCCCCCTTTTTGTCAACAGCAAAAAAAATGTATATAAGAAAGAATATGAGTGTAGAAGGAATTTTTTAGAAAATGAAACGGCATAACAAATGAAATCCTTGTGCCTTAAAAATTTAAGAAGGTAGGGGCATTTTGGAAGAAGATGGGGCATCTTGAGGCTCTGCATCAGTCTCTGCTGAATAGGGTCTGACATACTCTTCTCCCATTCTTTGAGCATGACTTCTGATAGCTTGAGATGTAGGTAATGCTGAAACTGCTCTGTCAGTCCTTACCAGTGTATACGAAGGAAAATTTGCAATCTCAGCACAGAACATTATGCCATACAAATCAATAGACTTCTCTAGATTGGTCACCTGATTTGCCATGCCGTGCAACTTTCCATCTACCTTCTATTCAAAGTTATGCAGTTTCTGATCTAGTCTAGTTTCCATAGCAGCCAGAGTCTGGATGAGGATTTGTTGAAGATTTTCCATTTGCTTCTGAACTTCAACCTGTGGTGCTGTAGGAGATGATTTTGGATTTGAAGTGTCAATCCTTTGTCTTTGCACATTCTCCTCCTCAGATTGAGCTTTAGGGAAGGCTTGAGAAGCAAACACTTCTGTCGGAAAGACGTCAGAGGTTGCAGGCACAAGCTCCCCCTGAGTTATAGCCTTTTCCCTTTAGCTTTTGTACTTGGCACAGAATCTATTTCTTCATCAATGTCCATTGGTATGGACTGAGCACTCGAGAATTGATCCTCTCGTGCAATTGCTGTTGCCAAGCTTGAGGCACCTTTATGAATAGTTAATCGGGTAGATGATATTGAGTAAGCCTCAATATCATCTGGCTCTTCCACCTATTCATCTAAGGCCATCTGTGCAAGTACCTATGCTGACCACTGCTCATAGTCGAAGGTGAAAAGAGTATCACCATACTCTGTTTCATTTTCTTTTCTCGCAGCATCATCATTAGACAACATAGTGAGGAATTCTTCCTTAGTTAAATCACAAATGTACACAACTTTTTCTTTTGGTTGTGTTTCATTTTCATCTCCTCCTTCTTCAGCACTTTGACTCTGACTTCCCGTTTGACTTTAAGCACCTTTGGATTAAGTAGCTTCAGAGTCAGATTCTGTCGTACTTCTTCTGTGAAGATCATCAGGTGAAGTGTCTTCTTGTTTACCCTTGATAGCCATAACCTTCCTCCTTTTTGGAGACTTCTGTTTTGACTCATCCTCAAACTCCACAAGAACTGGTTCATTGTTCTCGGTCCTCCATCCAGCAGGTGTCATTTTGAAACCCATTTTTCCCACCATAATTTCACCAGCAGTCATCAAATGTATCTCCCTTTTGATAAGTTCTCCAGAAGCCTTGATCTTAAAATAATCTATTATTTTATAGATCAAACCGGCATAAGGTAGATGTCCCTTTGGTTTGAGGACTGATCTGTACATGTGAAGTAGAACTGTGTGGGCAAAAGAAATTTTCTTTCCCCGCAGAATACCCCACAACAATTTGGCCCCATACTTAGAGATGTCTATCTTTGAGGCTGCTTTTGGTCTGAGGCATTCAATGACAACCTTATGCATCATGGTGTGCTTCAGAGGAAAATCACTGTAGGCTATGTGAGATTTGGACTCTCTGGAGAAACTTATTTTTCTAGTGAGAAAGCAGAAAGCTTCTTCAGCAGTTATATCCAGAGGTTGAAAAGTCCTTTTTCTGGTTCCCATAATGGATGTCAATTCATCAACATGCAACACATATTACTTTCTACGTACAGTGAAAAACATAGTGTTGAAGTTGGCAAAATGAAGATTGGAGTAGAAATAGGCTACCATGTCAGGAAAGGTGAAACTCCTTTGGGTTACAAAGTGCTATAGGTTAACCTTCTGAAGATGTTTCCTAAGAGGAATGTCATTCCTGTCGAAGTACTTCAAATCAAATACCATGTGTGGTATGATGCCTCTCTGTTTCAAGGACTCGAATTTGTCCTTATGTGCTTGACTTTAAAAGTCAGGATCAGGAAAGCTTTTATCTATAATAAACCCAATGTTTTTCACAAAGTCATTGAACAGGATATCATCATCATCTTCGACCTTTGCCTTAGTGCCGCCAGGCCTAATTGGAGAGGGTTTTCGTGTAGTTGCTTTCGAACTGGGCTCTGCTACTTTCTCATTTCCCTTTCTAGAGGCAGATTTAGGTTCTTTAACAGCAATTGGTTAACGACCTTTCCAGGTAAACTAAAGAACTCTAGCAATTCGCTCTCACTAGCGAATTTCTCAAGCAAAATCCCATGCTGCCTTAATGCTATCGTACATTGGCTTAAGAGTGTGTGCCATGGCTTCTTTCTCTTCGAAAACAAATAAAGACAAACCTTTTGCCAAACGGAATGCCTCACGCTGTTCGTTGATTTCAGTTTCCGTAGGCTCGGTGGTGCTTGCAGTTGAAGAAGAGAACTTTCTCTTCGTCTGAGGAGTTTTCTTCGAGTCAGAGACTGATTTATGAGCCATTTGGATGAGAAAGTTTGAAACTTTGGAAGAGAGTGTATTGATTTGAGAAAGAAATCGAGAGCGAGAGAGATTTTGAACACAGTTTAAGGTTGCGATTGAGAGTGGTTTGAAAGTGAGAGATCAGGAGTGACGGTTCGGCGTTTTATAAAAGTGGCGGTTACTTTTTGGAAACAAAAACAATTTTTTAAAAGAAATAAAAAGAATTCCTTTAATAAGACAACTGATCACCGTCAATCAGATATACGAAAAGATATGAAAGACTTACCTTAAAAACAATTTTAGGAGATAACTGACCTTCGATTTATTAACTTCCCTTAACACGAATGATGACTTCCTTCTTACGTTCCTTGTGACTTTCCTTTTGGGTCTCCTTCTGATGCTCCTTCTGACGTTTCTTCTGACGTTTCTTCTGACGCTCCTTCTGGCCTTCCTTCTGACGTTCCTTCTGATCTAAAATATGCTTAAGACAGAGGTTAATGATGGCTAATTTTTTTCTAATAAAATTAAAGGAATCCTTATCCAAGGATTTTGTGAAAATATCTGCTAACTGATTTTTTGTATCAATATATTGAATATTAACATCACCGTTCTGAACATAATCACGAATGAAATGATGTCTAATTTCAATGTGCTTTGCTCTTGAATGAAGTATTGGATTCTTTGTAAGATTTACGGCGCTTGTGTTGTCACACTGAATTTCCACATTTGTATCTTCGACACCATAATCTTTGAGTTGTTGTTTCAGCCAAAGAATCTGAGCGCAGCAGCTTCCAAGTGATACATATTCTGCTTCGGCTGTGTTGAGTGCCACTGTACTTTGCTTCTTGGAATATCATGATATAAGCATGTTTCCCATGAGTTGGCAAGTTCCAGATGTGCTTTTCCTATCAATTTTGCAACCTGCAAGATCTGCATTTGAGTAACCTCTTAGTGTAAAATCAGAAGTTTTAGAATACCACAACCCATAGTTGGGATAAGTCCCAATGTATTTGATTATTCTTTTGATGGCTGAAAGGTGCGATTCCTTTGGGCTTGACTGAAATCTTGCGCATAGGCAGACACTATATAAGATGTCTGGTCTTGAAGTTGTGAGATAGAGTAGTGATCCAATCATGCTTCGATATAGCTTGGGATCAACTTCCTTTCCATCTTCATATTTGTCCAGTTTGGAGGAGTGAGATATGGGAGTTTCTGTCTTCTTGCAGTTTTCCAAACCAAACTTTTTCACTATTTTCAGTGCATATTTTTCTTGAAATATGAATGTTCCTTTTTGAGATTGATGAATTTGAAGTCCAAGAAAGAAACGCAATTCTCCCATCACACTCATTTCAAATTCATCATGCATCACTTTAGAGAATTTCTTGCAAAGCAGCTCATTAGAAAAATTAAAAATTATATCATCAACATAAATTTGGATTAGAAGAATATCCTTACCTTGTCTTTGGATAAAAATGGTAGTATCTACATTACCTTTAGTGAAGTTGTGTTTGGATAGAAAGTTACTCAACCTTTCATACCAAGCACGAGGTGCCTGTTTCAATCCATATAGTGCCTTTTTTAACACATAAACCATATCCTTTTCTCTAGGTTCTTCAAAGCCATGGGGTTGCTCAACATAGACCTCTTCTTTGATGTAGCCGTTGAGAAATGCACTTTTCACATCCATCTGAAAGAGTTTGAAGTCATTGTAACAAGCATAAGCAAGTAACAGCCTGATAGCTTCTAACCTTGCAACAGGTGCGTAAGTCTCATCATAATCTATTCATTCTTCTTGAGAGTAGCCTTTTGCTACAAGTCTTGCTTTGTTTCTTACAACTTTTCCTTTGTCATCCAGTTTGTTTCTGAATACCCACTTTGTTCTAATTACTGGACGATTTTTGGGTCTGTTGATTAATTCCCAAACATTGTTGACCTTGAACTGATATAGCTCTGCCTGCATTGCATTTATCCAGTTCTCATCTGCTAGTGCATCTTCAATTCCCTTCGGTTCCAATTCAGATACTAATGCTATGTTACTCATTGATTGCTTAAACTTGGATCTTATCTTGATGCCATCACTTATGTTTCCCATGATGATTTCCTTTGGATGACTTGACTTATGCTTCAAGTTTTTGTCGAAGCAATCATTTGAAGAAGTTGTAGGTTCATTCTGTTCATCTACTGGCCTTTCTTCATTTGAGTGAGCTTCCTTCTGAACATTCTCCAAACCAGTATTCGCATCTGAGTCTTGCTTTTCTTCTGATTCTTCATGTAAATCTGAGACTTGAGGAAGTACATAACTAGATTCGGGTTCATCATTCTGACAATTCTCATCAAACTTGATGTTCATCGACTCTTCAACAACACGAGTATTTTTGTTGTATACTATGTAGGCTTTGCTCGTTGTTGAGTATCCCAGAAAAATTTCTTCATCTGATTTCTCATCAAACTTTCCAATTCCATCATTAGCATTCTTTAGAATAAAATATTTACAACCGAATACATGAAAGTATGCAACAACAGGCTTTCTTTCTTTGAAGATTTCATAGAGGATTTTCTTAGTGAGAGGTCTGAGAGAATTTCGGTTCAAAATATAACAAGCTGTGGAAACAGCTTCTGCCCAAAAATGAGATGCAATTTTACTCTCAATCAAAAGAGTTCTTGCCATTTCTTGCAAAGATCTGTTTTTCCTTTCTACTACCCCATTCTGTTGAGGAGTATACGGAGTAGAGAAATTATGCTGAATTCCAAATTCATTGCAAAAATCTAAAAAAACTTTGATTTGCGAACTCTCCCCCATGATCCGTTCTTAAAGAAGAAATGGTACAGCCTTTTTCATTTTGAATTCTTTTTGCCAATTTTGAAAAAGATGTAAAAGCCTCATTTTTGTGAGCAAGAAACAACACCCATGTAAATCTAGAGAAATCATCAACAATAACAAGACAATATTTCTTACCTCCAAGGCTTAAGGTCCTGTTTGGTCCAAAAATATCCATATGAAGCAACTGCAAGCATTGCTCAGAGGAAATTTGATTTACAGACTTAAAAGAACTTCTTACCTGCTTACCTAGTGTACAAGCATGACATAGTCCTCCTTTTTCAAACTTCGTTTGAGGTAACACTCGAACAAGTCCCTTTTTGGAAAGCTTTGACATATGCTTTACACTAATATGACCTAACTTTCTATGCCAAAGATCAGATTCATCCTTAACAGAAATAAGACATTTTGCATTTTTAGGATCAAAATCAATATCTAAGAGATAAATGTTTCCATGTCTTTGACCCATGAAGGATTGCTTCTTGTCATTGCTCGTACCTGTGCATTTTAGATCTTGAAAGCATATTTCATAACCAGAGTCACAGAGTTGACTTACAGATATCAAGTTGTAGTTCAGTCCTTTGACAAGAGATACATCTTTAATCGTCAGATTTCCAATCTTGACATTGCCTTTTCCAATGACTTTCCTTTTGTTCTTTCCTCCAAATGACACACTTCTACCATCACATTCTGAAAAAGATATAAACATATCTGGATTTCCAGTCATGTTACTCGAGCATCCACTATCCAGAAACCACTTGTTTTTCCTTCTCTTTGGTACCTGCAAGAAATGAGCAGCTCACTATTTCTTTGGTACCCATTCTTTCTTGGGTCCTTCTGTGTTAGTAAGATTTGACCTTTTAACAGGTCTCCATACTTTCTTGCAAGAGTCTTTAGAGCGGCTAGAATCACCGCAATTTATACAAGGCTGGTATATGTGAGATTTGGTAAACTGTTTGTAAAAATGCCTTCTATAAACAGTAATAGTAGGTTTGTAGAAATTCGTTTTAGAAAAACAGTTTTTGAGAACACTTCCCTGTTTAAAACCCAAACCAAATCTATCATTAAAAGGTATTTGTTTAGAGATAATATTGTCCAAAGTCTTTGAACTTTGTGAAAACCTTTTTGAAATCTCATCATTTTTCTCTTTAAGAGAATCATTTTCTTTTGTAATGAGATCATGACTTTCTTTCAACTGATGAAATTCGTGTTGTAAAAACTCAATTTTTTTCTTTTTGAGAAATATTTTGCAGTTTTAAAGAAGAGTTTTCCCTTTTCAAAACAGAAACTTTTTCAAGAGTTTCTTTGTAACTTTTGCAAAGCTCATCAATATACTCTGTAACTTCATCAGGAAGATTAGATGGACTTACCTCAGTTTCTGAATCTGAACTTGAATCTGATTCTGAGTCTGACTTTGCCATCAAACAAAGGTTTCTTTCCTTTGAATTTTCTTGCCTTTCTAGCCATTTTTTTAAATTTCTTCACCATGAGTGCAAGTTCTTCATCATCTTCATCTTCATCATCTGTGTTAGACAAACATTGAACAATTTCAGTTTTCAATGCAATTGATTTCTTACCTTTTTTATCTCCCTTTTTGCTTGCTCGTTCTGTTTCATAGGATTGTAATGTCCCAACTAGCTCATCCACCGAAAGCTGTCTGATTGTTTGACATTCTTGTATGGAAGGTTTGACATAGTTCCATTCATCTGTGAGTCCTCTTAGTATCTTTCTCACTTGCATCACCTCAGCAACTGGTGCACCTTGTCTTGCAAGTCCACTTGCTAGGCTTTGAAACCTGTCTATCATATCAGCAATAGATTCGTCAGATTTCATTTGAAATGCTTCATACTCACTCAGTAGAATGCTGGGTTTTGTTTCATTCACTCTATTTGTTCCTTGAAAGGTGATATGAAGCCTATCCCATATTGCTTTGGCAGATTCTTCCTCTGAAACACGGTTATAAAGAGGAGTTGATAAAGCGCAAAATAATGCATTGACAGCTTTGGAATCCAAGCTTCGTCTTTTGGCTTTTTCAGTCTCAGTCATGGTTGTGGTGAGATTTGCTTCATTTCGAGATGTTGTACTTGCAGCAGCATTTAGTACAATACCATTTGTTACAACATCCCACATCAACTCATCATACGCCTTAAAGAACCATTTCATTTTGTTGCTCCACATATTGTATTCCTTCTCATCAAAGTATGGTGGCTTATTGGCAAAGTGCGAATCGCCTGCTCCTGAAGAGTGATTGCTAGACATAGTAGATCGTTAGCTCTGAAGTTAATAAACACTTCGTAAATATGAGCAACCTGCTCTGATACCAATTGTTAGATCTAGCAATAACACCTAGAGGGGGTGAATAGGTGAATCGACAACTAAATTGAAATTTCTTGCGGAATTAATGAAAATTTCAATATGCGATTAGCAAGAGATAGTATAAAATTCTAACGCAGCAATAAAGTAGGGAATAGAAGAGAGCACACTGAGTTTATAGTGGTTCGGCTTATCAAGCCTATGTTCACTCTCCCACGATGACAGCCGATTGGCTAGATTTCACTATGAAGAATCAAGAGAATTACAAGCACTCAACCACTTGGTTTCTCTCTTACAGATTCTCACAATGAATGAGATTTTTAGCACTCAGAATGATTTTGGGTACAATTCGAATCACGCTTGCACTTTTGGATTGTTGTTCTTCTCCACTTCTCTAATTTCCATAGTTCTTCTTTTATACTCCACTGCCTCCAAACTAGCCGTTGGATACCTGGCCAAGAGATCGCTCATCAATCCTTGATTGGACGTCATCAATCGTAATTGAATGAGACTGTATCTTAGAAGATATGAGAACCGTTGAAGAAGATATTGAACCATTCTGATTTAGTCGTCCATACAACTAAATCTCCAGTTTCCATAAGTGTAGTAAATCCGTATTGGTCCCCGAAGAGATATTCTAGGAAAGTAATAATCAATTGTAGAAAATCCCTTGATTGTTTAGAATGGACATCATGTCAATCAAACATCACAAATTTTCATAAGGAACCTTGCCTTGGTCGAAAACCTGTCATACGTGGGTCTTCATGTTTTGGAGATGCAGAAACTGACTAGAATCAAGTTTCGTCTTCATAAAGATTTTCCTGAATTAGATCAGTTATCATGGAATGGTAATTCGGAGATTTGATAAGGTCTATCTGTCACTGCATGAAGATCGTTGCACGAAATGAAGGATCATGTTGAACCTGACCCTCCGAAGCAGTTACATCTGACGGTCGTCAGAAGCACTCCATCTGACCTCATCAGAAGCACTTCCATCTGACCCTTGGTCCAGAGACACTCCATCTGACCCTTGGTCTAGAGGCACTTCCATCTGACCCTTGGTCCAGAGACACTCCATCTGACCCTTCGTTCAGAGGCACTCCATCTGACCCTTCGTCCAGAAACACTCCATCTAACCCTTCGTCCTCGTGACAGAATTAGATCCACACAACTTGCTGCTTACTCATTCTTTCTGCATCATAAAATATTATACAATTCTTTTGATAGTTTTGTCAGAATCAAAATATAGGAGAATTTCCACAACAGTTTTAACCAAAGAATCTCAGCACAACTGTCGCGACCCGTCCGGAAGCGGACGCGGCTAATGGATTACCGATCGCGGGTCTTGGATCGGCGCGAGCCCTCCCAGGCCCATACCAAATCGCGGCGGGAGTATTTTTTAAAAGATTCGACGATAAGAGTCGATCGCTTTCGACCTTCAGTGTGGTCGTGGTGGCATGTGCAAATTGTGCATGCATTTGGAGTCGCTACCGGTCTTTCTTGGAGGGTAGACCGGAAACCTTACTGATCGATTGGGAGAGATCGATCAGTTCTGCAGAACCAGAGATTTTGGGTTCGGGGACTTGGTTACGTCGGTGTCATTACCAACGCCCTTTCGGTACCTAACGCGAGTGATTTTCCTGACTAAGAGTTCATGCAGGCGCAGTTTTGGATGGGGTAAGTTTTATTCAAGGTCTCATGCAGATTGGAAGACTATTCATATCAACCACAATCAATTTTAATGAGAGCGCAATCAAATGCATAAATAAACCTCATCGATGCACATCAATCCAAATCAATGGCTTCCTAATATAGCCATAAGGGCTTAGGGAAGGTGTGATTTCGGACCGGGGTAAGATGGCAGGATTTGGAGGCGATTTAGCCCGAAGGGCAAAATCGTCAATTTTCGGAAGATTTGGATACCGAATTACCCAAAATATTCCATGGCCAGTTGATTGTGGCCATTTCCCATTTTTTTGGGATTTTCCTGGATTGTTTAGAATTTTTTTTTAAGACGGTTTGCCGGAAGGGCAAAATCGTCATTTTTGGAAAGATCGGGGGTCAAAAGACCCGAAACAGGTCGTGGCCAGTTGAAAGTGGTCATTTCCTATTTTCTGGAATTTTTTAGAATTTTTCTGAATTTTCCGAATTGTTTTGGATTTTTTATGATTTTTCATTTTTTATTGAATTTTTGAGTTTTTTTATTATTTTTTTTATTTTATTATTCTCTGATTTTTTTATTTATTTGAAAATATTTTCCGGGCCGGGTCAGACCCGGTCCACGACCCGGACCCGCGACCCAGGCCCGGTCCGCCTCCCTCACGGTCAAAACGGCGTCGTTTCGCATATCGGGAGCGAACGCCTCAGATCGAGCCACGTGGCAACTCCTAGACCGTCGGATTATTATTAATATTATTTTCAAAAATCATTTATTAATTAAAAAAATCATTTTTAATTTCCAAAATTCCCAGATCGCGACACGTGGCGAAGCCACGGCCGTCCGATCTGGGCTTTGAATTATTCGGCCCGGACCCACGACGCTGACGTGGCTGCCACGTGGCACGCCACGTCAGCTTTGACCACTGACGTGGCCGTTGACCGCCGGCGACCTCGCCGGAGAAGACGATGAATAGTGCTTTTTCCGGTGAAGTCGCCGGAAAACTCGCCGGAGGACCCCAAAACGCCGTAAAAATAACCGTTTCAAGCCCCGATTTCGACACCGTTCAAACCCCCATGAAATTTACGTCAACATTGAACGAAAACATGTCCAAATCGACGTCGAAAACAAGTCGGAGAGGCATTCGCAGGTCCGGCGCCGATCACGATTTGCAGGCTTTCTATTTTTCATTCAAGCTCGATTTTAATCACTTAAAGGACTTCTAACAGATGCTAGGGAACTTACCTGAGGCCTCCTGGCGCTCGGCAACCGCCCAAAATCCCTCGCCGAAGTCCCGATCCGAGTCACGACCGGTGGGGCTCCGAGCACCATTTTCATTGCATTTTAATGCAAAACAAAGATCACAACATGCTTAGAGTCTGAATGGGAACAAATCCTAGACTATATTCGCGCGAAATGGGGGCCGAGGAGCTACTGCCAAGACTTGAATACATACGAAACCTATTCTGACATTTCATCGACCATGTGGCGTGCGGCGGTGAAATTGAAGTCTAGGAGGAATACAGACCTGTCTGGGGGTCACCGGCGGCCATGGTGGCTTCGATGATGCTCCGCGGGTGTAGCTGAAGGTCCCGGGTCGTCTCCTCTCTCTCGGCTTTGCTCTAAAAATCCTCTCTCTCCTCCTCGGCCGAGCCCCCTCCAAGAACCGAAAATCAACTCTTTTTCATGGTGGCCGACCGCCCTTTTCGCGGCCATCCCTTTTTCACTGGCGAGCACCAACTTCTGGACCTGTCCCCCACGTCCAACCCTCCTTTTGTTTAGAAAAATTTCTCCGGCTCCACCTCCCCTGCTCCCCTTTTGTTTTTGCGCCGGTGGGTCTGCAACTTAGTTGCAGACCCGGTCGGACCGGGTCGGGTCGGGTTTGACCCGACCGGCCCGATCCGGCCAATTTCGCTCAATTGGGTCCCAAATCGGCCCATTTTCATGAAATTGATGGCAAAATTGGACTCCTTGACATGTTTTCTATCAAATAGGGGTATTTTCGTGAATCAATTGGTTGAAATTTAACGAAAACCCTAAATTACCCTTAGGATCCGAAATTGATTTCTGCTTAATCGAGGGCCCAAACGACCGAATTAGCCAAAATTGAGGCCACCAATGGATTCACCACGATGAAACCCATAGGGTAGAGGTGTTTAATTTTAATGGGTATGCCCGTATGAAATTTAATTTCAAAAATTGTGAAACCGGGGACTAAATTGAAAGATTTTTATGCAATTAAGCCCTTTTGGCTAAAATTGGTCAAATTGGAGGTCAAATTAACCCAATTGCATTTCCATACTTTAGAGTCCAATGTCATAGCTTATAAAAACCAAGAATTGAAAATTAAAAGACTCGAAAAGGATTTTTTTGGCTCGGTTCGGGTTTATGTTTGTGAAGGAACATAGTGACCCGAGCCGAATTTTCAATATTCTAAGTGACACACTTGAAGAGGAAATTAAAACAAAATTATTTAATATTTTTGTGTATTTTTCTGACCACGAATGGTATTTTTCTGATTTTTTGGGTATTTTTATAATTAAATAAATTCGAAAAATATTATAAAATACCAAAAAATATTTTTTGTTCAAAATTGGTTCCTAAGGCCAGGCCAAGGCTTCCAAAGTTGATTTTGTGATTTTATGACCTTTTTTTGATATTTTTAATTAATTTTAAAGAATAAAAATCACGATAATATATGGTCAAAAATCAGGTGTCAACAACAACAACTTCCAAGCGATACATATTCTGCTTCAGCTGTGCGGAGAGCCACTCTATTTTGCTTCTTGAAGTACCATGAGATAAGCATGTTTCCCATGAGCTGACAAGTTCCAGATATACTCTTCCTATCAATTTTGCAACTTGCAAGATCTGCATCTGAATAACCTCTTAGAGTAAAATCAGAATTTTTAGAATACCATAAACCATAGCTGGGATAAGTCCCAATGTATTTGATTATCCTTTTGATGGCTGAAAGGTGTGATTCTTTTGGACTTGACTGAAATCTTGCACATAAGCAGACACTGTATAAGATGTCTGGCCTTGAAGTTGTGAGATAAATTAATGATCCAATCATGCTTCGATATAGCTTGGGATCCACTTCTTTTCTATCTTCATCTTTATCAAGTTTGGAGGAGTGAGACATAGGAGTTTCTGTCTTCTTACAATTCTCCAAACCAAATTTCTTCACTATTTCCAGTGCATACTTCTCCTGATATGTGAAAGTTCCTTTCTGAGATTGATGAATTTGAAGTCCAAGAAGGAATCATAATTCTCCCGTCATACTCATTTCGAATTCATCCTGCATCACTTTAGAGAAGTTCTTGCAAAATAGCTCATTAGAAGAGCCAAAGATTATATCATCAACATAAATTTGAACTAGAAGAATATCCTTACCTTGTTTTTGAATGAAAATGGTAGTATCCACATTACCTTTTATGAAGTTTTGTTTGGATAGAAAGTTTCTTAACCTTTCATACCAGGCACGAGGTGCTTGTTTCAGTCCATAAAGTGCTTTTCTTAAAGCATAGACCAAGTCATTTCCTCTAGATTCTTCGAAACTGGGGGGTTGCTCAACATAGACTTCTTCTTTGATATAGCCATTTAGGAATGCACTTTTCACATCCATTTGAAAAAGTTTAAAGTCATTGTAACAAGTATAAGCAAGTAGTAGCCTGATAGCTTCTAACCTGGCAATAGGTGCGTAGGTCTCATCATAGTCTATTCCTTCTTCTTGAAAATAGCCTTTTGCTACAAGTTTTGCTTTGTTTCTTACAACCTTTCCTTTGTCATCCAGTTTATTCCTGAATACCCACTTTGTTCCAATTACTGGACGATTTTTGGGTCTGTTAACTAATTCCCAGACATTATTGACTTTGAACTGATATAGCTCCTCCTGCATTTCATTTATCCAGTTCTCATCTGCTAGTGCTTCTTCAATTCCTTTTGGCTCCATTTTAGATACCAATGCTATGTTACTCATTGCTTGCTTGAACTTGGATCTTGTTTTGATGCCATCACCTATGTTACCCATGATGAGATCCTTTGGATGACTTGACTTGTGCTTCCAGTTTTTGTTGAAGTAGTCATCTGCAGATTCTTTAGGCTCATTTTGCACAGCTTCTGAACTTTCTTCATTTGAATGTATCTCAGTCTGAGTAGTTCCAGAATCATTATTAGCATCTAAGTCTTACTTCTCTTCAGGTTCTTTCTGTGAATCTGGGACTTGAGGAAGCATAGAAGCATGACTAGATTCAGATTCGTCATTCTGATAACGTTCATCAAACTTGATGTTCATTGACTCTTCAACAACACGAGTGTTCTTGTTGTAGACTCTATAGGCCTTGCTTGTTGTTGAATATCCTAGGAAAATTCCCTTATCTGATTTTTCATCAAACTTTCTAATGCGTTCATTAGCATTCTTCAAGATAAAACATTTACAACCAAATACACGAAAATATGCAACATCAGGCTTTCTTTCTTTAAAAAGTTCATAGGAAGTTTTCTCAAAAAGTGGCCTGAGAGAAATATGATTCAAAATGTAACAAGCTGTGGAAACAGCTTCAGCCCAAAAATGAGAAGCAATCTTACTATCAATCAAAAGAGTTCTAGCCATTTCTTGCAAAGAACGATTTTTCCTTTCAACTACCCCGTTCTGTTAAGAAGCATAAGGAGCAGAAAAGTTATGTTGAATTTCAAATTCATCACAAAAGTCAAAAAAAAACTTTGATTTTCAAATTCTCCCCCATGATCTGTTCTCAAGCAGGAAATGGTATAACCTTTTTCATTTTGAATTCTTTTTGCAAACCTTGAAAAAGATATAAAGGCATCACTTTTGTGAGCAAGAAATAATACCCATGTAAATCTAGAGAAATCATCAACTATAACAAGACAGTATTTCTTACCTTCCAGACTTAAGGTTCTGTTTGGACCAAAGATATCCATATGAAGCAGCTGCAAACTTTGCTTAGAATAAACTTGATTTAAAGACTTGAAAGTACTTCTTACCTGCTTGCCTAGTGTGCATGCATGATAGAGTCCTCCTTTTTCAAACTTTGTTTGAGGTAAACCTCGAACAAGTCCCTTTTTAGAGAGTTTTGAAATATGCTTTATGCTAATATGCCCTAATTTTTTGTGCCACAACTCAGATTCATTTTTAACAGAAATAAGATATTTTGCATATTCAGAGTCGGAATCAATGTCAAGAAGATAAATATTTCCATCCCTTCGTCAGTAAAGCTTTGCTTTTTGTCCTTGCTCATACCTGTACATTTTATATCTTGAAAGCAGATTTCATAACCAGAGTCACAGAGTTGACTTACAGAGATCAGATTGTAATTCAGTCCTTTGACTAGGGAGACATTGTCGCGACCCGTCCGGAAGCGGACGCGGCTAATGGATTACCGATCACGGGTCTTGGATCGGCGCGAGCCCTCCCAGGCCCATACCAAATCGCGGCGGGAGTATTCTTCGACGATAAGAGTCGATCGCTTTCGACCTTCAGTGTGGTCGTGGTGGCATGTGCAAATTGTGCATGCATTTGGAGTCGCCACCGGTCTTTCTTGGAGGGTAGACCGGAAACCTTACTGACCGATTGGGAGAGATCGATCAGTTCTGCAGAACCAGAGATTTTGGGTTCGGGGACTTGGTTACGCTGGTGTCATTACCAACGCCCTTTCGGTACCTAACGCGAGTGATTTTCCTGACTAAGAGTTCATGCAGGCGCAAGTTTGGGTGAGGTAAGTCTGACTTTGCACATTAACCAGTTTAACATGCTCACGTAATCATAATAAATAAATAGATGTCAATCACATAAACATCTATCCTACGTGGTGATCATGGAATTATGACTTAATGGGTCTCGAGCCAATGAGACCACATTTAATCATTTTAATATTTTAATAACGGAGAGCCGCTCTTCGCTTCTTCTTGGTTTCTTGAACTCTTCAAGAATTGGGCCCCAAAGAGCTCGCCGACTTAAAAGGCTCCTCCACGTAATCATCGTAGCATTTACATCAACAATTGACTATGCTAAAAATAAAGATTACATGAAAAATAAAAGGAGTACGCAGCCTCCATTTAATAATTACAACCCCAAATATATAAATAATCATCATACATTCATATATACATCAATCACATTGATTAGGGATTTTTCCATGATCACCACCCTTTCACGTAAGTAATAAATTCACAATTTAAAACTTAGGAAGGCACAATAAAAATTCTACGTTGAATCATATTCAGAATTTTTACGTAAAATAAGATAGCCATAAATTTTCGATTCAAAATTGATTTAGTCTCAATTTTTACTACGTTGATTAATTTATCATATAAAATAATCAATCTCCATTAGCCATGTAAGACGAACAATTCGTTAATACATATTGGCCATAGTATTGCAAAAATTGCAAAAAATCAATTAAATGCACGAAAACACCTAAGGATTGGCTCTGATACCACTGTTGGGATCCACGTAACACGTAGCGGAAATAAATAACAACCCATACATGTATCTCCATAGGCGTACTTCGTGCATTTCAATCGAAAAAAATCACAAAGTCTCAAAGGGAGTAAATAGATTACCTCTCGTAGCGTGCTTGAACGGAGGTGTCGGTTCGATGTTCTTCGATCTCAGCCTCCACAAGTGTTAGGCATCTAGTTCGGACGCACCACCAATTGACGAACGGGGAGACGACTAATAACTCCACAACAATTGTGCTAGCAATATGCGGAATCAATATTCCGAACTTAGTATATTTTGCTCACTCAAGATTATGAGAATATAGAGAGTGTTTGTGTTCTTCTCTCTAAGCTCTCAAAAATTTGCACACTCTACAAAATGTCTCTCCCCTCTCAACCTCAAAACTCTTGCCATCCTTTTATAGCCAAAAATACCTTCCAATAAATTGTATTTAAAAATAGCACTAACAATTATAAATTCTATCTAAAAATAGCACTCACAAATAAATGACATTTAAAAATAGCACTAACAATAGCACTCACAATTTATAATACAAAAATGCTATTTAAAAATAGCACTAACAATAGCACTCACAATTTATAATACAAAAATGCTATTTAAAAATAGCACTAACAATTATAAATTCTATCTAATAATAGCACTCACAATTTATGATAAATAAATGCCATTTAAAAATAGCACTAACAATAGCACTCACAATTTATGATAAATAAATGTCATTTAAAAATAGCACTAACAATAGCACTCACAATTTATAATACAAAAATTCTATTTAAAAATAGCACTAGCAATAGCACTCACAATACAAAAATGCTAAAAAAAAAAAGGCACTAACAAAGGTGTTAAAAATAATAACCATTATTATTATTACAAGAGTTAAAGAGGTTACCAAATAGTACAAATATGCATAACGTATAAATACGTAGAGCATACGTATACATCCGTGAAACCGGGGACTAATTGAAAGAAAAATGTGCAATTAAGCCCTTTTGGTAAAAATTGATTAAATTGGAGGGCAAATTGACCTAATTGCACTTTAAGACTTTAGAATCCAATGTCATAGCTTATAAAAAGTGAGAATTGAAAACTAAAAGACTCGAAAAGGAATTTTTTTTTTTTTTTAAGGCTCGGTTCGGGTTTATGTTTGTGAAGGAACATAGTGACCCGAGCCGAATTTTTGAGATTTAAAGTGACACACTTGAAGAGGAAATTAAAAAAAATTATCGAATATTTTTGGGTATTTTTCTGACCACGAATGGTATTTTTCTGATTTTTTGGGTATTTTATAATTAAATAAACTCGAAAAATATTAAAAATACCGAAAAATATTTTTTGTTCAAAATTGGTTCCTAAGGCTAAACCAAGGCTTCCAAAGTTGATTTTGTGATTTTATGACCTTTTTTGATATTTTTAATTAATTTTAAAAATCACAATAATAAATGGTAAAAAATCAGGTGTCAACAGACATCTTTAACAATCAGACTTCCAATCTTGACATCTCCTTTTTCAATAACTTTTCCTTTGTTTCTTCCTCCAAAAGACACACTTCTACCATTGCATTTTCTAAAGATACAAATACATTGGGATTACCAGTCATGTGACTTGAGCATCCACTATCCAGAAACCATTTGTTCTTCTTTCTCCTTGGTACCTGCAAGAAATGAATAACTCACTGTTTCTTTGGTACCCATGTCTTCTTGGGTCCTTCTTTGTTAGTAAAACTTGTTGACCTTTTGTCAACTCGTCTCCAGACTTTCTTGCAGTAGTCCTTAGTGTGGCTAGGATCACCATAATTTACACAAGGCTAGGGTATGTGAGACTTGGTAAACTGTTTGTAAAAATGCTTTCTATAAACAGTAATAGTAGGTTTGTGGAAATTTATTTTAGAAAAATAGTTTTTGAGAACACTTTCCTTTTTAAAACCCAAACTGATCTATCATTAAAAGGTATTTATTTAGAAATGATATTGTCCAAAGTTCTTGAACTTTGTTAAAACCTTTTTGAAGTGTCATTAATTTTCTCTTTTAGAGAACTATTCTCTTTTGAAATGAGATCATGACTTTCTTTCAACTGATGAAATTCGTGTTGTAGAAACTCAATTTTTTTCTTTTTGAGAAATATTTTGCTGTTTTAAAGAGTAGTTTTTCTTTTTCAAAATAGATACTTTTTCAAGAGTTTCTTTGTAACTTTTGCAAAGCTCGTCAATATACTCCGTAACTTCATCAAGGAGTTCAGATAGACATACCTCAGTTTCTGAATCTGAGCTTGAATTTGATTCTGAATCTGACTTAGGCATCAAACAAACGTTTGCATAGTCATTTTCACTGTCATCAGAGTCGCTCAACGTTTCTACTTTTAGAGCCTTCTTGTACTTCTCATACTTGAACTTATCTTTCTTCAACGTTGGACAATTTGGCTTGATATGTCCTGCTTTCTTGCAATGAAGGCATATTACGTCTTTGCTTTCTTGAAACTCTTTGTTAGAAAATTTCTGATCATTTTTCCTCAATGGTTTCTTTCCCTTGAAGTTTCTTTCCTTTCGAGCCATCCTTCTAAATTTCTTCACCATAAGTGCAAGTTCTTCATCATCCTCATCTTCATCATCTGTTTCAGACAAACATTGAACTATTTCAATTTTTAAAACAATTGATTTCTTACCTTTTTGTTCTCTCTTTTTGTTGGCTCGCTCTGTTTCATAGGATTGCAGTGTCCCAACTAGCTCATCCACTGAAAGTGGTCTGATCATTTGACATTCTTGTATAGAAGGTTTGATGTAGTTCCACTCGTCTGTGAGTTCTCTAAGTATTTTCCTTACTTGCATCGCCTCAGGAATGGGTGCACCTTGTCTTGCAAGTCCACTTGCTAGACTTTGAAACCTGTCTATCATATTAGCAATAGATTCATCAGATTTCATCTGAAATGCTTCATACTCACTCAGTAAAATACTGAGTTTTGTTTCTTTTACTCTGTTGGTTCCTTGAAAAGTGATATGAAGCCTATCACATATTGCTTTAGCAGATTCTTCCTCTGATACATGATTGTAAAGAGGAGTTGATAAAGCACAAAATAGAGCATTGACAGCTTTAGAATCTAAGCCTCGTCTTTTGACTTTTTCAGTCTTAGTCATGGTTATGGTAGGATTTGTTCCATTTCCAGAGGTTGCACTTGCAGCAGCATTAGGTACAACACCATTTGTGACAACATTCCACATCAAATCATCATAAGCCTTAAAAAATCATTTCATTTTGTTGCTCCACATATTGTAATCCTTCCCATCAAAGTAGGATGGCTTGTTGGCGAAGTGTGAGTCACTTGTTCCTGAAGAGTAGTTGCTAGACATAGTAGATCGTTAACTCAGAAGTTATAAACACTTCTCAAATATGAGTAACAAAGCTCTGATACCAATTATTGAATCTAGCAATATCACCTAGATGGGGGTGAATAGGTGAATCGAAATCTAAATCGAAATTTCTTGCGGAATTAAACACAATTTCAATATGCGATCTAGGAACAAGAACAACGTGCAATGGAAAACTAAACACAGCGATAGAGTTTAGGGAAGAGAAATGTGCACGCTGAGTTTATAGTGGTTCAGCTTATCAAGCCTACGTCTACTCTCCCACGATGACAGCCGATCGACTGAATTTCACTATGAAAAGTCAAAGAGAATTATAATCGATCAATCACTCAGTTTTTCTCTCTCACAGATTCTCATAATGAATGAGATTTTTGAGCACACAGTATGCTTTGGTGAAATTTGAATAACTCTTGCACTTTGGATTGTTGTTCGCAATATCTTCATAGATCACCATGGTTCTTCTTTTATACTCCCTTGCCTCCAAACTAGCCATTGGATACACGATCAAGGGATCGCTCTTCAATCCTTGATTGGACGTCAACAATCGTGATTGAACGGGACTGCATCTGAGAAGATATGATAACCGTTGAAGTAGAAATTGAACCATTCTGATTCAGTTGTCCATACAACCGAATCTCCAGTTTCCATAAGTGGAGCAAATTCAAATTGGTCACCAAAAATAATCTTGGAGGTTAATATCCAATCGTAGAATTTCCCTTAATTGAATAAACGAGATATCAATTCAATCGAATATTACAAACTTCCATAAAGAAACTTGCCTTGATCGGAAACCTGTCATTTGTGGGTCTTCAGTTTTAGATAAGTAGAATCTGACCGTTCAAACGTTGTCTTCAAAGGAAAAATTTCACGAGTCTGATTAGATACAATGGAATGGTAATTCTGAGCTTTGAAAAGATCGATCTGACACTGCATATAGTTCTTTGCACGAAATACCCAAATAAGAGAACATATTGAATCTGACCCTCAAAAGCAACTCCATCTAAAGGTCTTCAGATGCACTCCATCTGACCATCATCAGAAGCACTTCCATCTGACCCCGTCAGAAGCGCTTCCATCTGACCTCGTCAGAAGCACTACCATCTGACCAACGTCAAAAGCAACTATATGACCACTCTCTCCTCGAGACTTAGTGACAGATTTAGATCCACGCAAGCTGCTGCTTACACATTCTTTCTGCAAATCAAAACACTACATATATCTTGAAGACAGTTTTGTCAGAATCAAAATACAAGGAGAATTTCCACAATAGGTATTTCTCGCTCTATGGATTAAACTAGTACCATCGTTCCCCAATTAACTACTTGATGTGGTATCTAGCAATATCACTTAGAATGGGGTGAATAGATGATTCTGAAAAGTTTTGAAACTTAATGCGGAATTTAAACAAGTTCAAAACCCAAATTAAATAAATTCAGTGAAGAGACGTGCATAAACTTAAACACAGTATAAAGAGTCTAGAGTAAGAGAGAAATGCACACAAATTTTTAGTGGCTTGGCTTTAGTAAGCATACATCCATTCTCCAATACTGACAGTCGATTGCCTAGATTCCTCTAGAGGAATCAATGAAAAGTTACAAGAGATGTCACACTTTATCACTCTTACAAAACCTCTCAAAGATAAAATTTATAGCTCTCAAGAATAAGTATGTGAATTTGAACAACTCAGACACTTTGAAATTGTGTGTTCATAATCTCTCTCGGTTGGTTACCATGAATCTTTCTTTTATATTCCTCCATCCCCAAACTAGCCATTGGACAAGTCTTCAAATAATCACTCTTCAATCGCTGATTGGACACAATCAATCATGGCTAAACAAGACTATATTTGGAAAGATTTAGTGGCCATTAGAGTAGAATCTGAACAATTCAGATTCATTCATCCATACAACTAAATTCTTAGTCTCCATAAGTAGAGTTTATTCAAATCTTCAAGATATCTTGCTCCTGGAAGGTAATATCCAATTGAAGATATTTTCTGATCTGATTGGAAAATAATCCTGTCAATCAAATATTACATACTTCCATAAATAACTCAGCCAAATCAGAAACCTGTCAAATGTGGGCCCTCAGAATCTGGCTAAAAGATATTGCAGAATCTAAACATAATTCAGAAGCAGTCTTCAAAAGTAGAAGAATCTTTTTGAATCTGAACAGACTAGAAAAGTGAATTTGAGCTTTAGTAAATTCCTTGCCGACGTGTCATATAAGTCTTCTCAATTTGAGTCTTCAAAGGCAACATCATCCTCAATTGGAATAAAAGACTTAACTATCTCAAAAGTAAATGTGTGATGACTATACCTTGAGTCTGAATGCCATGTATGAAATAATACAAGCTTTTATTCATATATTCATTCCTACAATAAAGTCGTTATAGGTATTAACTAGATTCTTTTTAAAGAAAGATGATTTTGTCAGAATCAAAATATTAAGAGCAAAATTTTCTCGACACATGACACGGTCCAATTAATGTCAAATAGTTCGGTTCTAATGTCTTAATCACCTTAAATTAACTAGGCGAAATTCAACATGCCACATCATTGAAGTGGGAATTCTAAAAAAAAAAAAAAAAAGAGAGATGTTTGCATCGATATTGACCAGGGTAGAAACCTGAAATTAGGAGTTTGGAAGGAAAAACTGTTGTCAAAGGCAAGGAAGAAAATTATTTTGAAAGTGGTAGTTGACGCGTTACCACTATATGCAATGTCAATTTTAAAATAAATATTTTGAATTTATTTTTTTTTCTTTTTTTTCTTTTTTCCTTTTTTTCTAATCCTGGACCGGCAAAGTCACCACACGACCCTTCGCTGGATCTAGGTAAGGGTGTTGAGGCCTTGCCGGCCTTGGATTATGAAAAAAAATAAGAATAAATTCTTAAGATTTTAAAAGATTGTCCACTCAGCGCCAGCTGCACTATGTAGGACAGCCTACGTTGACTAATTGTCACGCCAGGAATTTCTAACAATTTTTTTGTCATAAATTTCTAACCAAAGTTGAAGGACTAAATTGGGGAAGTATTAAAAAGTTTTAGAACTAAATTGACACAATTGAAAGGGTTAAAACGGAATCGGCAAATTCTCAAAAGTTTTAATACTAAATTAGCCAAATTAAACGATTCATGACTGGATTTGGGTAAGTGCAATAAATTTATGACTTTTTTTTTTTTGTAATTTTCCTACCGATGAACACCAATTGTTTGGTTTTACTTCCAGTTTATCTTAACATTTCAATATCATTTTATATGGCTAGACAATAGACTCCAATCTCAGTACCTTTAATTTTCTCGGCAATTTTTTTGTTTCCTGTCCGAAAATTAACATCCCCCCACCCCCAACCAAAAAAAAAAAAAAAACCTTGACATCCTTTGTCGACCAGTTTATTGATCCATAATTCCAAAGGTATTTTTTTGGCGAAACAGTACTCCAAGAGATATTGCTAAAGTGCACACACCAAATTACAATTTGGTTAGTCCCATTAAAGTCCCACATACACTCACGTACAATACTCAAGTTGGGATGAAGAATGTGGATAAAAATTATCTATGCACGAGGACCCCACGACAAACATGCATGCATGCCCATTTTCTACACAAGATTATCAAACTGAACATTGCTTTGTGGGCCTCAAATCGAAATTCTGTCCGCTTAGAGAACTATTTGACAAGTTGCAAATCAAACTTTTTGACCTTCCCCTCCCCCCAAAATGCCGAAATTGTGCACGAATTTTCTTTTAAGTGTGAGCCAAGCAAACATCATTGCCATGTTTGAAACTTGGGGAAACGAGGGAAGAAAAAGGGACCAAACCGGTCGTATCAGCACTTGGGAGGCGAGCCTTCCCGTCAAAGCAAGTGAGCTCAGATTCTGGAAATTTTTTTGTCAAGGCAAAAAGAAGAAAAGAAAAGAAAGAAATCCAGGATTGACTCTCCAACGGAAGAGATGGAAGGGAAAGAGAGAATCGGTGTCGTGAGAAATCATCTTTTAGCGCACTCGACTCAGCATGTTCTTTTGACCCGCTAAAGTTCGGATTGGTATTAAAAAAAACAATTTGAATATCCCATCACATTATTTTAGAGTTTGTTCTTTTGTCGATAATGCCCTTAAATAAATAAAAAAAAATTACTCATCCTCTTTCTAAGGAGAGGTTGGATCTTTCTTTGATCTTCATTTTATTAATATATCCCCTTTTTCTGGATTAAAAATGAAACGGGACGTATATATTAAAAGAAAAGTTCAAAGTATTGGTAAGCGCTATATAAATATGCTTAACACATGCAAGTTAGACTATGTTTTCGATCGGCCCATGCAGGTAATCACCAATCCCATAAGCGATCGAAGCCTTTGCGACGGTAACATGAAAAATCATAGGATCGATTTAGAAATCCTAACTTTTTAGTTCGAGGGTCGTTCCTTTTAGTTCTCGGCACACTCCCATGTTCTTTTGAGGCGCAATTTGTCCGAACACAAAAGCACAAAGTATCGGCCATACTTGCATATTCGAGAGACGATCATGTTAGAGATATGCCCTAAAGCAATTATGTAATAGTTACATATTAAGGATTTCAGTTGTACTTCTGATTTCTTATTTAATCAATGGCAAAGACGTATTTATTCATTTGTCCAATTACATACTTATATGAATAAATTTCATAAGATCAGTTGTGACTGGACCTATTCTTAAGACGTTGAGGATATGTGTGACGGGTTCACAGTTAGACTGAATCTTTAAACTGTTCCCGATCAATGGATCATTGAATGGATATCAATAATCCTGTTGAGATCGGTGTGTTCTTAACTTCGCAATTAAGTATTGGATACTTAAAGGAATGACGAGTCACAAGTCATTGGGTATTGTGATACCCGAGTTAGAACACAGGTGCTTATATTAGACAAGTTCACTGAACGTGACACGCATTGAACGATTAGCAACATGGAAGCTTTTAGCGTGGTCAATGTCTAATTGTTCATGCTTTGGTCTTGTGTAAATAATCCTTAGACCAGAGGCACAATGTTGACTTGTGTGTTGGATGGCTATGGTTCACGAGAACACATATTGACGGTTCGTCGATCCGTCTCTGTACTTGATGGTCATAGTTCATGCACATACGAAGTCACATGTGTGCGCAAAATGGAATCTGTCTCATTGCCATATGCAATGTATGATATCCTATGCGATTTAATTATGACAATGCATTGAAATCCTCGGCCGGGGTTGTAATTGAGAATAAAATGTTTATGTCTCGTATAAATGCATGTCGATTGAATTTGTGTATATGATCGAATTGGTGACTTGACAAATATTCCATGGTCTTTGTTTGATCGGGATATAGTAAGACAGATGGATTAAATTACACTGTAGCCAAAGCTGACAGGTTCATTATGTTCTTGAAGAATTCACACTGTCTTGGTAGCCATGACATATTGCTAGATATCACTCGTGGCTTGTCGGACCTAGAGGTTAATCGAGACAACTAATTCTCTTGGAAGTACTAATGTGTTAGTGCATGTCTTACAGCCAGCTCAGTGATGAACCTAGGGATGTCACACACCTTAACCAATACAAGACGAGGTTGAACGGAAAGACGATATTGCAAATATGTTTGTAATTACGTTTACTGAATTAAGTCGGGCTGAAATTAAATTAAATATGATTTATTTTTATTTTTATTTTTGGTCATCGACGCATGTGCATGTGATGCACATGTATGCTCAACGTGGACATATATTATACGTCCAATATGCACATTGGCTGTTGGTATACCCTTTTTGTTTTTATTATAATAATAATGGTTATTATTATTTAATAAAAAAAATTATTATTGTGCACACATATGGTAAGCAAATGCTGACCATATGCGCGAAACAGGATGAGCAAATGTTGCTCATCGTGTTCCCATGCCCACGATCAGATCGCGGGTGCGCTTCTCACGATCCTGATCGTGTGGCGCAAATTATAATTTAAAAAAAAAAAAAAGAAACAAAAAGGGTTGCCCGAAAATTAATTGTTATGAATGTCAGGAAAGAGTTTCCTTTAGAAGAGTGTGTGCTATCTGAGAGCAAAAGAGACGAGAGATAATGAGCAGAAAAAACTCTCTCAATACTCGTGTTCTTACGGTGACCGAAAAAAAAAAAAAGGAGTGTGTGAAGAATTGTCATCACGAGATCGCTAGCACAATTAAGTGGCGATTCCCATGTGTTTGCTCTTCCGTTCGTCGTCGTGATTGGTGGTGTGTCTGAACTAGAGGCTCGACACTTGTGGGGCTCAGATCGAAGAACATCTGAATCAATTTGTTTTCAAGCACGCTACGAAAGGTAATCCATTAACTCTCTTCGTTATTATATATTTTTCGATTGAAACGCACGAACTACGCCTCTGGAGATACATGTACGGGCAATTTATTATTTCCGCTGCGTTTATTTATTTTATTTTTGCCCGTACGTGTTACGTGAATCCCAACAGATCAAAGCTAGTGTATTGTAACATCCGATGATGCCCAAACACTCGGCTTCCCAAGTCTTAGGAACTTATTGAATCATAAACTCATATAGGGGTTTACAAGTTACTTAGACTCAACTCATATATATGTGGTTTTCTCTTCATTCTCTCTCGTCCTCACTCAATCTTGCCATCACTCACTCTGCAGGCTAAATATGGAAGTGTTTTAGGAATACTAGTCGGATCGGGTATGAGTTGAGTTGAGTATGTCACTAGATTTGCATTGCATAAAAATATGTCTATTTGGGTCGGACCATTTTCGACCCGATCCATTCATTTGACAAGTCTTTCGAGTACGGCAGGGTTGCCCGCCTCATCGGTTTTGTTTCCCATTTTACATAAATAATTTTGATTGACGAAATATTTCAAGCCACCATTTTAAGAAAAAAGTGTTTTTTTTTTTCAACTGATTAATTTTCCGTGAAGGTAACGGAACCTCCTTCTAAGTCTTCTTCTTCTTCCTCCCGCCCTTCCGTGCTTGGGCACCCTAATGTCTTTGCTCAACATGGCCAAGCCACGTCCAGCAAAATTTTCCCCCAAATAGACGCGGTTTCCAATCTTGTCTTTCCTTTGACCAGGAAAAAAAAACCGGGAAATCTTGTCTTTCCTGGTGTCCTCGCGCATCCGACGAAGCATTACCGGACACGACGCCTACGGATTTCCGTATCTCATCCAGCCCCCCCCCCCCCCCCCCCCAATCACTTGGAAGAAGTAAAAAAAAAAAACAATTCATAAATAGTTTAGTACACATGGATTTTGCTGAGTATTGTACGAGGCAGTCCGTATGTTTCTACGAGGTGCGTTGGACAGGGTAAAAGGGTTGTTGCACGGTGGGTGGGTACAGGCCTCAAACCTTGGATCCTTCCATGCACTCGCCACTCGCCAGTTTCGATGTTTTGAAACTTAAAACACCCGTTCGGGAACCTACATGACCAATGGGCTGAAGCCTACTTGCTTGGATGCAGGAATTATGTGGATGATCATGATCCTTTTTCCTTGCTCGATTCTACCCTTAAGTTAATCACCTCTTCTTGTTAGTTTTTTTTTTTTTTTGTGGGTATTACCCGAACCGAACATTCCCCTTTGCCCAAAAAATGGGACAACCTCAATCAAAGTTTCTATTAGGTCGGCAATCTTTCTCTCAGCAAAAGGCGGTCTGAGGTTGAACCAAGGTTTTTTTTTTTTTCTTTTTTTTTGTAGCAAGGATTGCTTCGGAAGCATTTGATTTTAACAACCGACTAAGCAAAGATGAAGCCGAAGGTAAATGAATCTGCACCAAGGACGGTGGGCCCCGCTGTTTACCTCCAGCTCCAAGACCAGCGGCGCCATCAGAAAAAGGAGAGAGGTGTGTCTTTGTATTCTTGCTTTCAAAGCTCACCCACCCCTTCCCTCTTTCTCTCTCCCGCGTTGCTCTCCCTCGCCGCCGTGGAAGTCAGTCCGTCCGTCCACCATGAAGGGCGAGTACCTCGAATCTCCCTCCGACCACCCCGGAGCAGCCACCCCGCCGACCCTCTTCGCGAAGCTCCACCACCCCTTCTCTCTCCATCACTTCCGCCCCTCTCCTCCCTCCCCCGACAACCCCTGCCCCACTCCCAATGCCAAAACCCCTGCCGATCCTCCCTCCGGCGACGGCTCCACCATCGACGTCGTCCGTCGCCGTCGCGGCCGCCCCCCCGGGTCCAAGAACAAGCCGAAGCCCCCCCTCATCATCACCCGCGACCCCGAGCCCTCCCTCAGCCCCTACATCCTCGAGGTCCCCTGCGGCTCCGACGTCGTCGCCTCCCTCCACAGCTTCTGCCGCCGGCGCTCCCTCTCCCTCTCCGTCCTCTCCGCCTCCGGCTCCGTCTCTGACTTCACCCTCCGCCAGCCCCCCTCCTCCCCTGGCCCCGGCGCCACCCTCACCTTCCGCGGCCGCTTCGACATCCTCTCCATCTCCGCCACCCTCTTCCCCCGTTCCCCGCCCGCTTCGTCCGGTGCCGTCGCCACCGCCCCCAACGCCTTCTCCATCTCCCTCGCCGGCCCCCAGGGCCAGATCGTCGGTGGATCCATCGCGGGCCCGCTCGTCGCAGCCGGGCCCGTCTTCGTCGTCGCGGCGTCGTTCAACAGCCCGATGTTCCACAGGCTGACGGATGGCGAGGAGGAGGCCGAGAACGCGCGGAGGGCCGCGTCTGAAGCGGGGAGCGGAAGCGGGGAGGGGCAGTCTCCTCAGATGTCGAGCGGCGGAGATAGCGGGCCGGTGTATAATCGCCATATGTCATCGGATGTGATATGGGCTCCTGCTCCTAGGCAACCTCCACCGCCACCGCCACCATATAATTGAGTTCAGTTTCTTCATTTTTTTTTTTTGTCTTTTTGTGAAGTATCTGAGGCTGTGATCTCTTGTTGCTCGACGTGCTTTTGTTAGAGGGAATTCTTTCTTCTTCCTTAGTTTGAAACTGGGTTGGTTAGTTTTTGCTGTTTCCGGCAAGAGATTAGGCAAAATAGTTAGTGCAGTGCATACTGTTCTGGCATCCATATTAGGTAGAACAGGAAATTTTGAAGCTTTGCTCTTTCTTTCTCGTTCCTGCTAAGCGAAGTCTCCCAATGTTTTGGTTGGGGAAGAAGAATCATAAACGATCTCGAAGTCTCGCGATTCGGTGACTTTTGCGTTCCGGGTTTGAAGAAGCAAGCAAGCAAAGCCGAGCCGAACTCACTCGGGTTGGGGAAGTGGGTCGTGTCCTGTTGAGGTGGGGGGACGCGATAACTGCGATTCTCTCCGGACCTCCCCATTGATTCGTCTTTGCTTTTCTCGTCCAGCCGGGCGTGATGGCGATGGAAGGATGAGGCTGGGGGGGATAATGCGTGCAGCAGAGGAGAACGTGGCTAGGGTTTCGTCTCGTCTCATCTCATCTTTGGTTGGCCCCCCCCCCCCCCCAGCTGTGCTGTTGCTTGCTTTTTGCAGTCGCAGTTGCAGGAGAGAGAGAGAGAGAGAGAGTCTTTGAAGCTAGAGGTTCTTCTCTCTTCGCTTTGGGGGGGGGGGGGGGGGGGGGTGGGTTTGGACTTTTTTACTTTCATGCGATGTCTGATCAAAATCTGTACTTTAGGGTCGTCTCTTTCGCTCTTTCCCTGAAATTGCAGAAACTGTGATAAATATGCATTGAAAGCAAAACCCTGACTGACCTCCTCCTCCTCCTCCTTTTTCTTTGCCCAATGCTTATCCCTTTTGAACTTATGAAGGCTGTGCTTGGCTTGGGATGAAGTAGTGGCTGGGGGCTAAGACCAAGACTTTGTTTCTACTCTCTCTCCTCCTTTGGGGATTTTGATTTTTGACATGCCGTTTCGCATTTGATACAAATATTAACGAATGCGAAATGTGTAATTTCTCCTATGATAGTCTTCTGATATCCTAATGCATGAGAGGATCTTTGAAGATTCCAGGAGAAGTGGATCATAAAATGAGAAGATTGAGCACAGAGGAAAAGAAAGAAAGAAATCGTTTTCATGTGTAGAGAAATCTATATTTGTATTTGTGGGTGTGTGCGCTCGTGCGTGCGAGAGAGAGAATGTGTGAATGTCATCGGCCGGCAGATTTGGCCACGGAATTAGCCCTTGCGGCTCCTAGTGAGCCAAAAAGGCCAAACCAGCCTTCCTCAAATTTTTCCTTAGAACAATAAGGCGAGTAACTTTCTTGTATCCAATCGTACCACGCCCAACGAAACTTGGGCATCCAGTCCATCGAGCGAGACGAATAGAATACTTTAGTTATCACAATTGGTTTCGGCCTGCCATAATCTTATCAGGAGAGCAGCATCAACTCTCAACCAGCTTGTACAAGAGAGGCCAACCTCGCATTTAGAGCTCCTAAGAATATACATATTATAACCTAGAACTCATAGTACAAACCACCGTAACGTCATTCCCATGAACTAGTTGCATGTTTCCCTACTAAGCACTTCCGACACCTAGCTGACCAATGGAAGTTTCTCCCCTTGATGAAAAGTTGATAATAGACCCATCTTGAGATAAGCCGAACTGATCTAGGAACGTTATCCCTATTTAGTGATAAATCAATTTCTTGTCTATGCCCCCATTGGCATCCTAGAAGCATGTTGAGAGCCGCACTTTGTCTGAGCGCCATTTGCTCCGGCGACTCACTCTCCGCCCTCGTGGGATCAGGTAGACCACAGGTTTCCTCTAACTCGCCCGCCTACTGGAGGAGCCCTATTCTAACACACCATTGTCATGGGCCAGGAGATTTAGCCGCGAAATTAGCCCGTGTGACGCCTGGCGAGCTGAGAACGCCAGACTAGCCTTCCTTCTCATGTTGTCCCTTAGAATGGTAAGGCGAATAGCTTTCCCGTAACGGTTCGTACCACGCCAAGCGAAACTCAGGCATCCAGTCCATCGAGATACACGAACAGAACACTTAGGGCACTCCAATTAATGTCGGTCTTCCATGGTCTCATTAGGGGAACGACCTCGCCTTCAGAGCTTCTAAGGGTATGTTCGTTTGAACCTAGAACTCCTAGTACAAATCACCCTGACACCACTCCCACGAAACAGTTGTATCTTCTCCTCTGCATCGCTCACTCATTATGATGACACCATCAAACTTCACTCACATGGGTACGCGAGTATGATTGGAGGATGCAGAACTTCTGATCCATGACACGAGGGAGAACATTGTAGAGAGCGTGCGTGTGATGTCTTGTACAACCATTGTAACGGTGATTGCCATTCAATTGTGACGATGATTGTTGATTCTCTCTCCATCTGTTTCATGAAAAGAATGATTTGAATTTTTTTTTAAAATAATCACTTATATTGCTTACAAAATGAATGAATCGGACATATTTTTATTATCCAAGAAAATATCTAGATATAAATTGTTATCAGTTATTAATTATTTTAAGCAATACAAACAATCATTTTTAGGAAAATATTTATAAATTAATTCATTTTTCACGAATCAAAAGAAGCCTTATATTGTCTCTGCTAAAATGGGATTATTCTGAGCTCTTGGTCAGATAGTTTTGTTTGGATTATATATGCGATATTCAAATCTTTTCACATTCTAGGATTGCATCAAAAGTTGGATATACGAATACGTACATTCTCTCGGGACATAAGTTTCGCGCCCGTCAAATGTAGCCTAGTACCTACATCAATAAAAAGAAAGAAGAAGAAAAGCACAAGGCCATACAAGTTCGAAGCCCCTTAAGGGGTTGGCTAACCGATTAAACACTTAATTTAGATTCAATAGAATTTAGATTCAATAGTTTTTGAAAATTTGTCCAATCGATCTGATGTGGACATCGAACCATATCGAGGAGGAGGTGCTAGGGACTCGTTGTTCTATCCGCTTGGTCCAATTACTCGAGCGAGAGCGAGGGAATTCAAGCAAGCTATCGGCATCATGGTTCAAGATCTTTGGAGTGGAGGTGATCTTGATTTGAGAATTGAATATTCTGAAGCTCCTTGGCGCAACATGATTACATTTAGCCTTGCGAATTCTGAACGGATTTAGGGCTAACGAGCTCTGAATGAGCTCAAATTTGGTCAGTTGAAGAGAAATGGCGTCCTGATCAATACTCATGGCCTTTGGCCATGAACTGCGATGAATTTCAACCATTCTGCATCATTTAGATTGACTTTTAGGCCTTTTTCTATTTTTAGGCGAATTTTTATTAATTAAGGGTATTTTTGTAATTTTTGCCTTTTAGGGTTAGCACCATATATAAGGGTGCTTATGAGTTTCTAAGAATATCAATTCAGAATTTTATACATAGAGGTTTTCTCTTCTTCAAGTTCTCTTGAAGACTAGATCTTATCAAGGCTTCCTTGTGGCGATCGATCGACTTATCGAGAAAGATCGCGAATTTTCTTGTTCGTGGCGTCTATAGCGTGGATTGGTTGACACAGATTCGTCAACAGGTCACGCTCATACCGAGGTTACCAATCACAGGTTCGATTGGGGGTTAAGGTTAGCAATTCGCAACCCTTGGATCTTCGTAAAATGATTAGTTTTCGCAGCGATTCACATCATCTGGTATCAGAGCTGGTTCTACAAGTCTTACTTTTACTGATTTTAATTCAGCAATCTAGGGTTTATAAAATTAGGGTTTATAGAATTGAGGATCTGTTACTAATCGAATTAGGATTCTGAATTGGGGATCTAGGGTTTATAAAATTAAGGTTTTCGGTCCTAGTTGTTTTGATTGTATTGAGTTCGTCAAAAAAAAAATTCAACCAAAAAAAATCAGCAAAAAAAAAACAAAAAAAAAGAGTATCGGTGAAAAAAAATCGATAAGAAAAATCCAAAAAAAAAGGCTGAAAAAAAAATCAAGAGGACGACTCGTTTCTTTTTATTATTATTATTGTTAGTTGGACTGAATAGAAAAAAAATAGCAGCAAACATTAACCTGAATTCAAATCTAGCAAAAGTTGCTGAATTGCTGAATTGAGCAGTATATTGCTGAATTGATCTTGCTTAGTGGTTTAGTCGACTGTTATGAAGAGCTTGTGAGAATGGAATTCTAGTCTGATAAAGAGCTTGAAAGAAGAGAAACAAGAGGAAAAAAGCAAGAGTGTATACGTTTAATTGAGGGAAGAAAAAGCCTAGATTGAGTTAAACACGAGGGGAGTGACAAACATCTTGAGCGAAACACGTGAGGGAGTGTGGTGAGATTTCTTTTATTTCTAACATTTTCTTGCAGGTTAAAAAAAATCATGGCAGATGTTGACACCTGATTTTTGACCATCTATTATTGTGATTTTTATTCTTCAAAATTAATTAAAAATATAAAAAAAAAAGTCATAAAATTACAAAATCAACTTTGGAAGCCTTGGCCTAGCCTCGGGGACCAATTTTGAACAAAAAAATATTTTTTGGTATTTTATAATATTTTTCGAATTTATTTAATTATAAAAATACCCAAAAAAATCAGAAAAATACCATTCGTGGTCAGAAAATACACAAAAATATTCAATAATCTTGTTTTAATTTCCTACTCAAGTGTGTTACTTTAGATCTTGAAAATTCGGTTCGGGTCAATGTTCCTTCACGAACATAAACCCGAACCGAGCCAAAAATAAAAAAAAAATAAAAAATAAAAAATGCCAATCGAGTCTTTTAATTTGTAGATTCTATAATCTTGACGTCGACCACCGTATGCAATAAACGCCCATTTGTTTCTCTTCTTCGTGAGGGGACTAGAATGATTAAAAAAAATGAAAAGAGGAAGGAGTGGAAGACAGATTAATGGAGCAAAGGTAGGGGAACGGCGCCTCAACCAAAAACAAGAGTATAATAAAAAAAAGTAGAGGACAGCAGGAGCCTGTCCTCCACCATGCAATAGAAAAGAAGGATTAAACAAAAAAAAGGAAGAGGAGGACATAGCATATTCGGACATGCCAGAGTTAAAGGGAAAAAAAAAAAAGAAGCAGACACACAGACAGAGGGAGAGAGCAAAAAGAACGAAGGTAAGAGGGGAGCATCGCCACCCTCCTCCGATCAAGAAATGACAATCTCCCTCACCGCCTAGCCGCCACTCCACCGTGGACTGCCACCCCGGTCGTTGTCTAACTACTGCCGAGGACTCGCTATCTCCACCAACTCGATCTCGACCCCAAGGACACATGAGCTACCACCTCCTCATTCTCTCACCCAACGCCCTCAGTCATTTCGCCCCGGCCATTACCACCCCTCCTCGCGACCCAGATCCAGTGAAACCAGCCAGCAGCCGAGACCCAACTAGCTTCAACGCCAGCTTTTTCCTCTCTACTGCTCGAAGCCTGCGACTTTCCTCGAACAGCCGTTAATTCGTCATCTCAGATGCCAGCGCAAGACCTCTTATTCATGAATCTGGGAACCCGACAGCCGCAAGTTCGGTCTTGAACACAAGCTGTTCAACCATCGGCAGCCTCTCCGCCAGACCGCGACCTTCATCTGAACCTCGTCGAAGCCGTAATATGTGGGAGTGGTCCGAATCTGTGCAAGAGCGAATTTTCATCGGGTTGCCGTTCCAGACTACTGCGAAAGTTTTGACTCACCGCCGTCAAACTACCTTCGTAGCTGAATGTAGTCGGAACGCGAGCTCGCTCGAGCTTCTCCGAACTCAAACTTGTCCGCGGCTCGACGGCCGCCACAATGACAGCCCGTGGTTAGAGGCCATCTGAATACTCCGCCTACGCTCTGGCCATTATTCTCCTCTGTGTTAGCCTGCAGTCACCCCCCGGGGACTTCGGCGTTCATACGTTCGGCCGCGCGCTGAGGTGAATAGCTAGCTTCTGGCCGAGTGATTTGTCGGCCTGAGTCTAGTAGGAGATCCAGACGGCCCGATGCTCATGGGTGACGCGAGGGTCAGAACGCCTTGATCCAGCGGTCGATGAAACAGTCTCGTCTGTTCGATGCCCAGGATTGGTATCTCTCTCCCAGCTGCTTGAAGTTGTTCTCCTTCTTGATGATGCACTTCTCTCGCCTTCCAGATGCGAGCTGGTATGAACCTTTCTGCATGGCAGACAGGGTCGCCTCTTCATCCCTTTGCATGTGCATGAAACTACCAAAGTGATTGTTATGATGAGCAAACTTGAGAGCATTAACAGGGAGTTGAAGTTAGTTCGGTCCGAGACGATATCTTTGAGTATCGGAACGAAGATCCGAGCTCGGAGAAGCTTGTTATCAGAGAAATAGATACTAAGGACCATAAATGCAGGGTTGAATGCGAGCTGTTCATTCTCGTTAAAGAAGTTGTCGGCGTTCTTACTCAATGCCAGGCGGCCAACTGGTCGCAGAGGAAAGATGTCCTCAGTCGTCACGACGAGCAGACTTGGCGTCCAGAGGGTCCGCCGAGCGCGATCTGACGGAGCTGGTGAGCGGATCCCAGCGTCGTGGTTCGGCGGGAGGCGAGCCGACTTGGCGTTTGTAACGGGGACGTCCACGGGAGTGTGACCCGACGGTGGAGTGATCAGGTGACGGGATAGTCAGGAAGCCGATGACGATTGGGAGTGAAGGACGCAGGCGGCGCAAGCTGAAACAAGCTCAAGGTCGCCTATGTTTCCATGCAAGAAGGCGCGCGGGGAAGAAGATGGAACAGTGGCGAGTAGGCCTTCCCATTTCTGCTCCGTTGGGTTGATGCAAGTGGGCTAGAGTAAAAAAAAGATGGACTTGTGGGCTTGGTTTGTCTTCATTAAGAGAGCGTAGCTTCAGGTTTAGAATTGGCCCAAGAAAAATGAAAGGCAAAGGAAGTGGGCCTGGATGTCTCTTGCGTGGACCGGGCCTATTCGAGTCCTCCTATCCGAGCCCGATCAAGGATGCCCTTGGCAGTGGTAGCCCACTAAGGCTTGGCGATTGAAGGCCGGTGTCCAATCAGGTATGTTTTGCGTATTCAATTCGCATATCTGAGTTATTTTTTTTAAAATATTGTCATCATAGACTTGATTTGCATGTATTTATTTCAATCTAATAGTTAGCTTATTTATCTAGTTGAGTGTTGTCTATTGCCAAAGATATGCTTTTTATCAAAATATTTGTCAGTAATAATAATAAAAATTAAAAAAATCAATAAAAAATAGAAAATCATAAAAAATTCGTAAAATTCAGAAAAATTCTAAAAAATTCCAAAAAATAGGAAATGGCCACATTCAACTGGCCATGACCTGTTTCGGGTCTTTTGACCCCCGGTCTTTTCAAAATTGACGGTTTTGCCCTTCCGGCAAACCGTCTTCCAAAAAAATTCTAAAAATTCTAGAAAAATCCCAAAAAATAGGGAATGGCCACAATCAACTAGCCATGGAGTATTTTGGGTAATTCGGTATCCAAGTCTTCCAAAAATTGACGATTTTGCCCTTCGGGCTAATCGTCCCCAAATCTTCCCATTTTACCCCTGGTCTGAAATCACACATTCCCTAAGCCCTTATGGCTATACTGGGAAACCGTTGATTTGAATTGATGTGCATTAGTGTGATTTATTTATGTATTTTATTGTGCTTTCATTAAAAATTGATTGTGATTGATAGGAACAGTCTTCCAATCTGCGTGAAACCCTGAATTAAGCCCACCTCATCTAAAATTGCGCCTGTATGAACTCTTAGCTAGGAAAATCACTCACGTTAGGTACCGAAAGGGCGTCGGTAATGACACCGGCGTAATCAAGTCCCCGAGCCCAATATCTCTGGTTCTGCAGAACTGATCGATCTCTCCCAATCGATCAGTAAGGTTTCCGGTCTACCCTCCAAGAAAGACCGGTGGCGACTCCAAATGCATGCACAAGTTGCACATGCCACCACGACCACACTAAGGTCGAAAGCGATCGACTCTTATCGTCGAATCCTTCTGAAAAAATACTCCCGCCGCGATTTGGTATGGGCCTGGGAGGGCTTGCGCCGATCCAAAGCCCGCGATCGGTAATCCATTAGCCGCGTCCGCTTCCGGACGGGTCGCGACAGCTGGCGACTCCGCTGGGGACTTTGTTCTAGAACACTTGGTTCTGGACCTTAAGTGGACTTAGGCCGTAATTAAAACGCTGAGTGATTTTTCTAACCATGCAGGCGCTCTTTAAGGTGAGGTAAGTCCGCTTATGGTAGGTGTTATGTTTTTGCAGATTGGAGAAATAAGGGGTGTAGTCCGTGATTAACATTGTCTTATGCAGGTTGGGCGTAGGAATGTATGTTGTGTGGATGATTTGAAGTGCTGATTGATAAACTGTTGTGCATGAATTGCATTGTGATGATCACAACACATGGACACACACAACCGCGCCTAAAACCCCGGGCGCCGCCTTTAGGAACACAATAGAAGGAATTGAAAATGGAACCTCCGTGAGGAAAAACACAGGGTAATCCACTTTTCAATTCCGCTCGCTTCGAACTATGGATCGAGTCCCAATGCAACGATAGCTGTGCAATGGAATCGGCTCTTTCTAGAACTCGAGGTGAGAACCTTAACCTTAGGTGCCAAACCCTCTGATTTTTAGAAGTTTACCATCACTTGTCTCATGCGCATGTCTTTGGGCGGTTGGTACACCTAAAACCGCACATAAGTCGACGAGTTGGGTTGGTAAGACTCTCTATCCCCCCAAATCTATCACTGTTCATATAGGCATTTCATTCATTGCATTCTGGTGATTAGATTAAATGCCATTTCGAGGATGATATCTCATGACAAGCACCGAGTGAGCAACAAAGGAGCCTACTATGGACATTATTGAGATATCGTCCAATGAAGATGACGAGTTGGGGCAGGTGATCCTGAAGACACAGATCGAACTTGGGGCATCCTTAAAGGTTAGGATCACATTCCTTTGTTTCATTTTCCATTACTAGTCCTCTTGTATAGGGTTTATTTTTATCGAGGCTTTCTCTATCTCACCCGTTAGAGTGATTGTATTAGGTATCTATTGGTGTATACATTCAGATGGAACTTGGTTGTATTTCTTTTGACGGGTCATGGGAATGTGATAGTGGCATTTTCTCTAATCATCCGAATACTCCCAAGTCAAGTTTATAATTTCTTTAGAGGAAATCAAAATTGGAAATCTTGCATGACCTTTTTGGTCGTATAGGGTAATCCAACCCCAATTTCGCTAGAAGGAATTATACACTTGAATTGATTCATGCATGTCGTACGTCATTGGTAATCCACGATAATTGATCAAGAGTATCGGCATTGTTTCGAATTTAATGACGAGATAGATGTCCAAATTGCCCTCGTTCTTAACAAAACGGCCTTGATTTGGATGCCGTATCTTCAATTAAATTTAAAACACGTCGTTATGCTTTGTACTTTTGACTAGTTCGTTCTTCTCGAAATTGATCAAAAGCGATTATCGTGAATTACATTCTTTTCAATAATATGCTTTCCTTCGAAGAATACTGATAAAAAACTTTTTGCGCAAGATTAAAACCCTTGTAAAAGTTTTTGTCCTTATTAATCACGAGCAAGCATAAGATTGAAAGGGGTTTATGCTTTCTTTTTCAAATTATTTCTTCTGATTCAGTCGTTTCATTTGCAGGTGAAAAATAGGTAATAGAGAGAAATCTTCTCCTGGATGAATCTGAGGCTATTTTTTCATCTGATCATGAGCAAGTTAGAAAATCAGGACATATTTGCTCAACTTATTGATATTATGATCTTAGCTCACCCAAGTTGAAGATGTTCGGATGCTCGAAGAAATGGACCATATAAAAGCTAAAACACACACACAGGAGCTTTCATTCACTTTCGCTCAATCGAAAGACTTTCAAAGAAGATTAATACAGATTAGCGAGGCGGAAAAGTAAAGCCGAACTGAGCCCTAATCAGCAGCACGAAGGAGCTCAATTGGCCCTCCATATGGTTGATTCCCTGCCTACACTCACCGCTCCGTATATCATGATCCGCGAGCTGGAGAAGAAGGCGTTTGCACCCATTCTTAAGGTCAGCAACCTTGGCCCTGTGATCTTCAGCAGCAAGTTCCAAGTCCCGGACCAATTCCCTCCCACGGGATACATCCGCCGTAACAGTATCGAGTCGCTCTTCCAGCCAATCGCTCTGAAGTTTCAACATGATGTTACGACGATCGTGCTCATAGGTGATCAGGCACAAGGCCAAACGCTCCACCAAATTTCCACGTTCACGAAGCATCGTCGAGACCCGCTCGTTGGCAGTTTCCATAACCTTGTTGTGGCTGTCAGCCACGAAGTTAGTCAACGTCAGGCAGTCACAGCGGTCTTCGTAGCGGGCTCGCAAGACACGAGCCACGAGAACTTCCCGGTGAGCAACGCGGTAAGCCTCTAGAAAGTTTGCAAAGAGGGCTGGGAATGTTTTATACTCCTTCTCCAACTCAGTACCCTCGATGGAAGTAGTGTCTGTGGCCGCAAATAGAACGCGGATCTCAGCCTCGATCTCCGGATGATCAGCTATATAAGCATAGCCCCGACCCAAGAGATTATAGAGTTTTTCCCATCGGGCCGGGACTGCGATTGAAAAGACGCAAGCATGGGAAGAGTCAGAGGAAGAAGCAGAAGATGAAGCCATTTCTTGTTGGAAGGATGGAGAGGAAGACGAGTGCGATGGAATGAATGAAAGTGAAAGCTGGGCAAATGAGAGCACTAACCTTCTCCTCGTTTCATAGTAGCTCAAAAATGGAGAAAAGTTACAGCAATAATGCTTGTGGAGCCGGGGTAGTTAATGTAAAGCATGGGCTGCTCCTCCCGTGAATCATCAGACATGTCTCGATCCGCGATTTCCGGCCTGACGAGTTTGAAAAGTTGTAAAAGAGTTGTCTATTTCACCATTATTGGGATGGAGCGGGAGTCGAGCGCAAATATCGAAGGAGCCGCGATAGGGTTGATAGTTTTGTCATGATGAAAAGCTGAGCGGGTGGTGGACGTAATTTAGTCTTTTGAGAGATAGTGGGGGACAGGTTCGGCTATCGAGGAAAGAAAAGCGATCCGTGATCTCTCCACCATGAAAAGGAAGGAAGACGACAAGACGAGAAACTCAAAATCTCTAGAAGAGCGCTCGCCTGGTGATCGTCTTCCATGCTCGAAGAGCGACTCCTGAGTACGCAAAGTCACTCAAAAGAAAGTTTAGAGAGAGTAAACATAGGAAGAGGATTACAAGACCTTGAGTGAATAAAAAAGGACGAACAAACCTTTTCTTGATCCAGTATGTTTAACAGTCATAGTCATTTGTTGGAGATGACTGACCCAAATGTCCTAGGTAATGTGCAGTTGGGAGACCTCGAAGTCTTTGGGATCGAGCCAGATGTCGAAACCATACTACCCAACCCTGCTGGCAACGAGGTTCAGGATCAGGACAGCGACGATGACAGTGGTGGCGACGACGACAGTAGCAGCAACAACGACGGCAGCGGCGATGTCCCATCTCGTGGAAGAAGACGTCGCCGGCTCTATACTGAGAAGGAAATCCAGATACTCGAAGCCGCCTTCAATAAGTGCCGTTACCCGAATACGAGACGAAGAAGAAAATTAGCCCGGAAATTAGAGATGGAACCCTTAAGGGTCAAGCACTGGTTTCAAAACAGACGGGCCAGATCAGTGGTTCGGGGAAAGTGTCAAGAGCTCGAAACTCTAAAAGAAGAATACGCCAAGCTTCGAGCAGAAAACATGTGGTATAAGGAAGTCCTCATCAACGCCGCTTGCCTTAACTGCGGTGGTTCTATCGGCACTCGCGAAATGTTCCGTGATAAGTTTTCTATGAGAATCGCAGGTGGTCGTCCGCCGCCCCACTCCCTCAAACCATCTTTTGAAAGAGGGGAGGCGCGTTACTACAATTTCCCTGACAATGGGCTTACTATCACCACAGACCAGTTCGAAGTCAACCAGCTTCCCCTGCAACAACCTCTGGCACAACCAGACCCCGCCGAGAGTAAATCGAGGAATGATCGCCGAGTCACGGATGCTATCCTGAGTCGCCAAAAGAAGTTCATATGGTCTCCAGAGCTTCACAGAAAATTTCTTGATGCGGTTCACCAAATAGGGAATGACTCATTATGTCCAACACGCGTACATGAGGTCATGAATGAACCGGGGCTCGCTAGAAGGTTAGTCGCAAACCACCTTAATGGTTACCGCAGGAAGCTACGACGGTGTCATGCCGCACGGCGCCTAGAAGAGCCCGACTCGAACTTGAACATTAGGTACGGCTACGAACGCAACAGCCATGCCTCAAGAAGAGCCCTGCCGAGTCTCGATACCGACCAAGCCGGTAGCTCTACCACCAACTGTTGGAGAATTGGTCAATATAGCCCTATCAGTCATCTTAATGTTCCTCAAGAATACGTGCCACCGGTGCAACAAATATACACTTCTCCGCTCGAGCAGCAGCCGTCCACCGGCGCTCTTCCTGCTGCTGATCCACCCACGACGTCTAATGTTCAGGAGTTCGCCCAACTAGGGCATATGATCTCAGATGATCCAGTGGGGGAACACTTCGAACAATTTTGCTTCCTTGACCTCTGAGTGAGACACGCTTTTGATAGGAAAGAGGTCGACCCTCCTCTTTTCTTCTCAAACAAAGATGGTGGTCACAGTTCGAAGAATCCATCAGGAGGAGGCTAGCAAACCTTCACGGCCATGATCTGGAGTCGATGACCGCGCACCTGAACCCAGACATGATGGGGTGGTGATCGAACATACCCAGAGAAAGGGGGGGCTTGTACACAAGTAGAACTTATTTCTTATCTGCGCATTGTAAAGTTTCAATCGGAGCAGTTCCTTTCTTCTTTAAGGCCTAGGGTTGATTTCACACAATGATGCTTGCTAACATCATCATGTTTAGCTACAACAATCTTTTGTCACAATGGGTTCGAGGTAAATCGACCAAGCGCACGAAGGCAAACGTGACAGCATAGGTTACAAACATAACGTGAGCGGGCTCGAAAGCGGAAAGATCGTCAATTGCCTCAAACACTATGATTGCGAAACCAAGGGCAATATTGAATCTTGCGAAGGATAAGGGGAAATGTACATACACTCTCATTTATAGCACTTAACAGGAGACTTTACAAACAGACTACTGAGGAGGAACCGTAAATCCAAAGTGAGTTCTAATGAGCGTCACAAATGAGCTCAATTGATTCTCCATGCTATCCATGCCTTGCTTACAACCCACACTCTGGGAATCGAGGTCTACAAGCTTGAAGAAAAGGAGACGACATTTCTCCCTAAGTTCGTTCACCTTGGTCTCATAATACTCGAACTCAAGCTCTAAGTCCTGAGCCAGCACCCTCCCGCGAGCTATATCCATGCTTAGGTCTTCAAGCCTTTCCTCCAACCAGGCACACTGGAACCTCAGCACGAGGTTGTGCTGATCTTGCTCAAAGGCGGTGTCAAAAAGAGCCAGACGCTCCACCAAGTTGTCCCTCTCACGGACCAACATCGAAACCTGGGCGTGGGCGTATTCAACAGCCCTTTTATGGTTATCGGCCGTCAGCATGGCCAACATCAGGGACTCAGTTCGGTCCTGATAGCGGGCTCGCACGATACCAGCCAAAGTGACCTCCCGGCTAGCAACTTCGTAAGCCTGCAGGAAATTATTGAAGAGAGTTGGGAAGATCACAAACTCCCTTTGCAGTTTCGTACCTTCAATACACACAGTGTCCAGGGCCGGAATCAGAGTACGAACTTCAACCTCAGCTTCAGGATGACTGTTTATGTAGCCATAACCTCTACCCAAGAGGTGATAAAACCTCTCCCATTGGGTTGAAGCTTCGGTCGAGACAGCAGGAACAGGAGAGGAAGCCATCTGCGATTCAACAGCAGAGAGGAGAAGGAATGATGGAGGAGTGTTTGAGAGGTTAGATCGAAATGTAATCTTCTCGATGTCAATCTCTCGCCCTTTAGCGCTCGAACGAGAAAGGGAAAGCTGCAATAATTTTTCTATACGCAGCCGGGCTAATCAAGTCTCATTAATAAATCCCTGGTGAGTCACAGATCCACCTCTGTCCCGTGATTTCGGGCTTAGAAAAGGTAACAACACCTAAAGGCCGGCGGACCTATTACTTTGGAGACCGAGCTAGGGGGACAGGCGTAATGCTCGATAAAGCAAAAGTCGACACGGGAAATCTGCACGCTCCACTCAGGCAAGAGAGAGTAAGAACGGACGGGGGGAATCACGAAGTCTCGAAAGGAACGCCCGTCAGACACTCGTTACTCGATTTCAAAGGGACGCTTCTTGGAACACGCATAATCTCTGATAATTACAGAGAGGGCGAACATCTGAGAAAGGGTGGAGAAGATCAAGCGAACGAAGACCAGGAAAAGACATTTCGACCCAAAATGTTCAAGGGGTACCATCATTTGTTGGAAACGCCTGACCTAAATGTTTCCGAACTTGAACGGCTAGAGGAATTTGAAGACCTCGGAAATGAATTCGTCATGAAGGATATGGAAATCGACTCGACCATCCAGGAGACTCAAGCCCTCAGCGACCAAGACGCCAGCGACGATGATCCGCGCCAGAAAAGAAAGCGTCGCCAGCTCTACACTCCGGATGAGGTCCAGATACTTGAAGCTATCTTCAAGGGATGCCCTTTCCCGGACACAGAACAGAGGAAGAAGTTGGGTCAAAAACTAGGGACGAGCCCTTTGAGGATCTTGAATTGGTTTCAAAATAAACGAACCAAGCGAGTAATCAGTACAAACGACGGGAGACCGCGTTTCTAAAGGAACAGAACGAGAAGCTTCGAACAAAGAACATGAGGTATGAAGAAGTTCTTAGCACTATTGTCTGCCCTAACTGCGGTGGCCCTACCACTCTCAATAGATTGTTTCCCGTTAAACCTTCTGCTAGGATCGAAAATACTGGTGATGTACATGAACAAATCAATCCCACAAAGATAGTGCCAGTGCCTTCTGAAGGAGGGAATATATGCCACTATGATGAGAGTCACCACGTCAGAGCCCAAGAGTCTTCTCCACAACGACTTATGGCAGGATCAGATCCTGCTCGAGAAGGGTTAAAGATCAGCCGTCAAGCTGTCGACGCTATTCTGAACCAAGAGAAGAAGATTTTCGCGTGGCCCTTTGAGCTTCACCGCCGGTTCTTAGACGTGGTTCGGCGAATAGGGCTCGACTATGCACGCCCGAAGAAAGTAATGGAGGCCCTGAATGCACCAGAACTTACCAAGGCTATGGTCTCAAATCACCTCGGTTGTTACAGAAGAGCGCTAAGACAGCGTCATGCTAACCTCGGTTACAAATTCAACACTTATTGGGAAATTGATCAGAATATTCATCTGAGTCATCCCAATTTTCTTCAAGAGTGTGTGCCACAGATGCAGCAGGTGCAGCACCCATCCGTCGCTGTTTTTCCGCTTACTAATGAGCTTTCTGCGCTTAGTGCCCAAGGACTTGCCGAACTAGGGCATGTGGTTTCAAGGGATCTAACAAGGGAATGCGTTGAGCATTTTTGTTTCCCTAATTCCCAAGTAGGAGATGCTTATGGGGGTCAATCGATCAACTCCCCTCTCATGTTCTCGAGAAGAAATGGAGGTTCCAGCTCGAAGAACCAGTCGGGCGATACTACCCAACCCATACATCAATATTTCGAAGGATCGGATGACTTCTGCGATGATCAGTCAGTGATACTTCGATCCAAAATGTTCCAAGGATACCGTCATTTGTTGGAAACGCCCGACTTAGAAGTCTCCGAGCTTGAACTGCTGGAAGAATTTGAAGATCACGGGACCGAATCCGGCACGATGGTCATGGAGATTGACACTTCCAACGATGAAACTCAAGGTTGTGGTAATGAAAACAATGCCCATAGCAGTGATCAGCGTCAGAAAGGAAAACATCCCCATCACCGTACTTCAAGTCAAGACCGGGAGCTTGATTTTTTCTTCGAGGAATGCCCCCATCCAGATGAGAAGCAGAGGGCTGAGCTAGGTCGAGAGTTAGGGTGGGAGCCTGGGAAGGTCAATAATTGGTTTCGTAACAAACGAGCCCGGCTGAGGAATCTACATGAACAGCAAGAGCTAGCGATTCTGAAGGAAGAAAATGAAAAGCTTCGAACAGAAAGCGCTAGGTATGAGGAAGCGCTGAGCAGTGCCACTTGCCTTGATTGCAATAACCATATTCTCATCAGTGAAATATTCTCCGAAGAGCCACTTCTAGAGATTGGTAGTGCTCATATGTTACAATGCCTTTCGCAATGTCTTCCGGTGCAGTCAGATACCGTCGAAGGCTTACAAGAGCAGTTTCCAACACAATCAGATCTCATAGAGATTAGTCGGCAAGCTGTTCTTGTTGACAAGAAAGCGCGATTTTCTTGGACTGCTGAACTCCATCAGAAATTTGTTGATACAGTTCGACAGTTGGGGATCGACACGGCACGATCAACGCGCATACACGAAATCCTGAACGTGCCGGGACTCTCTAAAGTTAACGTCGCGAGCCACCTTGGATATTTCAAGAGGTTGCTAAAAGAGGGACGGGTGACACTAAGCTCGGATGGAGCTGGTTCGAACTTAAATGTTGGTCATAACTGCAACCACGATGATTGTAGAGCCGGGAACACCCAACCATGTTTCGGTGTTGACGAGACCAGCAACCATGTCACCGACTCCTCTAACCCAAATCAGAACGCTCCACCAAGCAGTCTCAATACCCCTCAAGTGTATATACCGCAGTTCCCGCAAATAGGAACTCCCCAATTTGAGTACCAACCTGTTGCTAGTGCTCTTCCCATGGCAAATCCAACATTTACATGGGACATGTCTACATATTTGCCGGTCAACAAGGGAGGTTCCAGCTCGAGGAATCAAATCATCCAAGGCGAGAGTGATCTATCGCCAGCGGTCGGTGATACTCGACTTGAGCATCAATGGCTCGGAGATTCGAGCGATTTTCTTGGGGAGGAACTCAATTTCTGGCTCGATCAGCCTGAGACTGATGGACTCTTGCAATGGTGATACAGAGTTGACGATTATGTGTTTAATTCAAGGCGCGATTGTTCAAAAAAAAAATGCTCAAGGGAGAGAGGTTGAATACCCTGAATGAATGTATTGGTAACCTCATCTGTAAGGTTCTCATGGGAGCATTTCTCCTTTACGCTTGGAACTAATTGCGCGTGAATGTCAATATTACCCTTTGAGCATCTTCAAGCCAAAGGCCGTGGACTAATCGCTTAATCCGTGGAGCAAGTTCCCCTAACAATGACTATCACCCGCGGAGCATAATGGGATCTACCCCTTCAATGCAAAATGCATCTGGCCACGAGGCCACCCATTTGGTAAAACGATGTATCGTTCCTAAACGGTCTTCAATCAAATACCGAAGTAATGTCTCCTTTCTTTCCCTTCTCAGATGATAAACATGGATAAAGCACTCAAAGAGTCAGGCGTTCAAATAACAGAACAGACGTTGCCTGACTGGGGGCAAAGGAACCATTGATGTTACAAACACTCCAAGCATGGATAGGCGGATTCGATAGATGTTATTCATATCAATACGCAACATCAGAGCATGATGAGAACCAAGAGTGAAGTTGTATCGTCCCAATTCATCTTGAATTTGGGAGCATGAATTGACACTTATTACTTATCCTTGACAGGAACTCGTCATCAAGGCGGGCAGATTTCCTACAAACCCGGTATACTCGTTGGAGTATATGACCAAGGGTAAGATGTATCGTTCTAATTTTTTGAAAAATTCGTGAACGTACAATAACATGTTTCTTCCACATTTTCAGGGATCTCCAGCCGCGGGGGACAGGTAAGTATCCCTTTCCCCAATCCATTGAAGATGTTAAATAAAAAAAAGCTTTCAGAATCTAATGTCTAGAAAAGACATAGAATTCAAACCTCATTGGCATTCATGTTTTAAGACAGGAGGTTGTCTGAACATGGATAAGAACATGCATGGTACATCGTAAAATCCCCTTGACGGGTAAAATTTTTGGAGAAAATGAAAGAGATTTTTTCCAATCAAAAGTTCAAAACTTTCAAAAGGACGTTTTCTCAAAAGACGAGAGGCAAAGCCTAATCCAAACACGTCCTATACACACTTGAGAGAGAAATGGAGCGGATCAGATAGTAAAATCTGGACCTACGGAAGTAGGGATTATTCGCAGCAATTACATAGATTGGGATGACGGAGGCATTCGTTTCATATCCCCAAACACTACAGGTGACCATTGCCAACCCATTCGAACGGCGGTTTTCATTCTCAACCCTGGCAAGAACCACCCCACGTCGGGGCAAAATGGAGGTGAGTCCAGCAGCATCAGGAGAAAATGGTTAGAAATTTTCTTGCTCGGACTAACATTAATCTTTGTGTGTTGTTTATATGGTAATCCAAGTGCCATAGGATGACGAGAAGCATTCATTTCTCTATCCCACACACCATATCCTTTGCACAGCCAAGTTGAGCCTGCAAATTCATTTCATAAACCTATGTTGGTGATCATGGCATGTTTCAAGATGGAAACTGCATCACTCCAAGAACGGAAGAATCCAAGAGATGGGATTTATAGAAAGATTTCATATCGGCGTTCAAGTGTGCTATGATTCAAGGTGTATATCTAGCACAATTTTCTGAACATCGTAGTTCCAAAGGAAAAGAAAATGCGGGATTTCAACAAAAGATAAAAATCCCCGGCATCAAGAAAAAGCAAAGTGCCTGGTAAAAGCAGGGCCGATGCTCGTGTAAGTTGTTTGATTGATCCACAATGAAGCCGGATGGGAAAAGAAGAAATCCCTGAAGGAGCCAAATCCAAAAGGGCTGCTCCCCAAATGGTGCCAAGCGCAGAACAAAGACATAGAGAGAGTCGCTCTCTGAACGCAACAAGAGACGCTCTCTAAAGAGTTTGTGCACACCTCAAAAGCGGTTGCACGCCTCAAAAATTGAAGATGAAGAATGGAAAAGACAGGTGACAAGTTTGCATTGATCACCAATGTCAATCCCCTCATAAATTCTGGGCCAAAAACAAGCCTTTTTCGGTCCCTAATCCTACCAGCATCATAACCCCGAAACAGTCTTCTCCGACTAAGACACTTGGGTTAGCATATAGCTTAGCTCGAAGAAGTACGAGCAAGACTATTTCTTTCTCATTTTGCAGGGTTCTTGACTTGTAAACCCGAAGCAGATGATGAAAATTTTTATTCAATGGCCTCGACTCCAAGGCGGGTCCCCCTTGAAGATCAATAACCAAGCCCAACATTACGGTCCCGTGGAAGGCCTCCCGATCGATCAAAATGTGTGCGCTGCGAATGAGCCTAAAACCTAGGCACAGGTTAGTAGGGAATTGAGTGCATCCCCTATAAAGACCACTATCTCAAAACAGGTGAAAAGACCTCCTCGTCGAGAAATATTCCAATAGATGTTTTGAACAAACTCTTTTTGGAAATTTCAAATTGTTTGATCCAGATTTTCCGCACAAGGAATTTGTGATCACATCTGTGTGTTACAAGAATGCTTTGGATAACCTCCAGCATCAAAATGCACATTTCACAATTAAAACTTAAGTCATACGGTTTTTGTCAAATGGACAACCGTGGTCTTCCCAAAGATTACTAACGTTTTCTTGGTGAAGAAAAATCTTTCAAGCTCAAACTTCTGCAGGATTCTTGGAAACCCCGAATCCCAGAAAAGTATTTGCTCCATGGAGTGGAGCACACAGGTTTGAATTTTCTGCAGGATACCTGGAGAACCCAGCTCCCAGAATGTCGCCTCAACAGACTAAAGCGAGGCTTTGTCAAAATAAAGTCTTTCACTCCTTCAAAAAACTGAATTCCCGACAAACTTCGGGATCTTTCAAAAGAAGGGGTGAGGATGTGACCCCTTTTCAAAAATTTAGGCAGTCTCGTCGGACGTGGAGAACCCTCGTCATGAGACCCCTTTTCAAAATTTAGGCAGTCTCATCGGACGTGGAGAACCCTCGTCATGAGACCCCTTTTCAAAAATATCAAACAGGTCCCATCGGACGTGGAGAACCCTCGTCTCGGGACCCCTTTTAAACAAAATCAAGCAGTCTCATCGGACGTGGAGAACCCTCGTCATGAGACCCCTTTTCAAAACAAACAAAGGTAGAAACCGCCTGAAGGGTCGAAACAAAGGTAGAAACCGCCTGAAGGGTCGAAACAAAGGTAGAAACCGCCTAAAGGGTCGAAACAAAGGTAGAAACCGCCTGAAGGGTCAAAACAAAGGTAGAAACCGCCTAAAGGGTCAAACAAAAGTAGAAACCGCCTAAAGGGTCAAACTTGAAGGTAGAAACCGCCTAAAGGGTCAAAACAAAGGTAGAAACCGCCTAAAGGGTCAAACAAAGGTAGAAACCGCCTAAAGGGTCAAAACAAAGGTAGAAACCGCCTAAAGGGTCAAACAAAGGTAGATACCGCCTAAAGGGTCAAAAATATGGTAGAAACCGCCATAAGGGTCAACTCATTGATAAATACCGCCATAAGCATCGACACAAAGGTCCGATCCACCATACGGATCAAAATCCTTGGCAAATCCCAGGGCGTGAGATGCGCCCTCCTCAGGTTCCTACAGTTAGGAATCCCATGATGGTATGACCTACCATACAGGTCAGAGCTTAATCTCCCTAGGATATCCTAAATGATGAGTCCTAGGTATCTTCTTGAGAGTCGTCGCAACCGGCAGCATCTGACAGTTGAGCTTCAGGTAAGCCTCTTTCATTCCGGCCCATGTTCGAATTGCAAGAATAAACCGGTGATTAATTTGAGCATTCATCAAAAGACTTAAGGGTCGGATGTCATAGCATTTCTTTTCCCCAGTCGATTCGGTTAAGATTCAGGTGCCACCTTGTCTTTGAGAGAAACCTCTAACGAGATTCCTCTCAAAGAGGGGCAGCTGTTGACACCTGATTTTTGACCATCTATTATTGTGATTTTTATTCTTCAAAATTAATTAAAAATATAAAAAAAAAAGTCATAAAATTACAAAATCAACTTTGGAAGCCTTGGCCTAGCCTCGGGGACCAATTTTGAACAAAAAAATATTTTTTGGTATTTTATAATATTTTTCGAATTTATTTAATTATAAAAATACCCAAAAAAATCAGAAAAATACCATTCGTGGTCAGAAAAATACACAAAAATATTCAATAATCTTGTTTTAATTTCCTACTCAAGTGTGTTACTTTAGATCTTGAAAATTCGGTTCGGGTCAATGTTCCTTCACGAACATAAACCCGAACCGAGCCAAAAATAAAAAAAAATAAAAAATAAAAAATGCCAATCGAGTCTTTTAATTTGTAGATTCTATAATCTTGACGTCGACCACCGTATGCAATAAACGCCCATTTGTTTCTCTTCTTCGTGAGGGGACTAGAATGATTAAAAAAAATGAAAAGAGGAAGGAGTGGAAGACAGATTAATGGAGCAAAGGTAGGGGAGCGGCGCCTCAACCAAAAACAAGAGTATAATAAAAAAAAAAAAGTAGAGGACAGCAGGAGCCTGTCCTCCACCATGCAATAGAAAAGAAGGATTAAACAAAAAAAAGGAAGAGGAGGACATAGCATATTCGGACGTGCCAGAGTTAAAGGGGAAAAAAAAAAAACAGACACACAGACAGAGGGAGAGAGCAAAATGAACGAAGGTAAGAGGGGAGCATCGCCACCCTCCTCCGATCAAGAAATGACAATCTCCCTCACCGCCTAGCCGCCACTCCACCGTGGACTGCCACCCCGGTCGTTGTCTAACTACTGCCGAGGACTCGCTATCTCCACCAACTCGATCTCGACCCCAAGGACACATGAGCTACCACCTCCTCATTCTCTCACCCAACGCCCTCAGTCATTTCGCCCCGGCCATTACCACCCCTCCTCGCGACCCAGATCCAGTGAAACCAGCCAGCAGCCGAGACCCAACTAGCTTCAACGCCAGCTTTTTCCTCTCTACTGCTCGAAGCCTGCGACTTTCCTCGAACAGCCGTTAATTCGTCATCTCAGATGCCAGCGCAAGACCTCTTATTCATGAATCTGGGAACCCGACAGCCGCAAGTTCGGTCTTGAACACAAGCTGTTCAACCATCGGCAGCCTCTCCGCCAGACCGCGACCTTCATCTGAACATCGTCGAAGCCGTAATATGTGGGAGTGGTCCGAATCTGTGCAAGAGCGAATTTTCATCGGGTTGCCGTTCCAGACTACTGCGAAAGTTTTGACTCACCGCCGTCAAACTACCTTCGTAGCTGAATGTAGTCGGAACGCGAGCTCGCTCGAGCTTCTCCGAACTCGAACTTGTCCGCGGCTCGACGGCCGCCACAATGACAGCCCGTGGTTAGAGGCCATCTGAATACTCCGCCTATGCTCTGGCCATTATTCTCCTCTGTGTTAGCCTGCAGTCACCCCCCGGGGACTTCGGCGTTCATACGTTCGGCCGCGCGCTGAGGTGAATAGCTAGCTTCTGGCCGAGTGATTTGTCGGCCTGAGTCTAGTAGGAGATCCAGACGGCCCGATGCTCATGGGTGACGCGGGGGTCAGAACGCCTTGATCCAGCGGTCGATGAAACAGTCTCGTCTGTTCGATGCCCAGGATTGGTATCTCTCTCCCAGCTGCTTGAAGTTGTTCTCCTTCTTGATGATGCACTTCTCTCGCCTTCCAGATGCGAGCTGGTATGAACCTTTCTGCATGGCAGACAGGGTCGCCTCTTCATCCCTTTGCATGTGCATGAAACTACCAAAGTGATTGTTATGATGAGCAAACTTGAGAGCATTAACAGGGAGTTGAAGTTAGTTCGGTCCGAGACGATATCTTTGAGTATCGGAACGAAGATCCGAGCTCGGAGAAGCTTGTTATCAGAGAAATAGATACTAAGGACCATAAATGCAGGGTTGAATGCGAGCTGTTCATTCTCGTTAAAGAAGTTGTCGGCGTTCTTACTCAATGCCAGGCGGCCAACTGGTCGCAGAGGAAAGATGTCCTCAGTCGTCACGACGAGCAGACTTGGCGTCCAGAGGGTCCGCCGAGCGCGATCTGACGGAGCTGGTGAGCGGATCCCAGCGTCGTGGTTCGGCGGGAGGCGAGCCGACTTGGCGTTTGTAACGGGGACGTCCACGGGAGTGTGACCCGACGGTGGAGTGATCAGGTGACGGGATAGTCAGGAAGCCGATGACGATTGGGAGTGAAGGACGCAGGCGGCGCAAGCTGAAACAAGCTCGAGGTCGCCTCTGTTTCCATGCAAGAAGGCGCGCGGGGAAGAAGATGGAACAGTGGCGAGTAGGCCTTCCCATTTCTGCTCCGTTGGGTTGATGCAAGTGGGCTAGAGTAAAAAAAGATGGACTTGTGGGCTTGGTTTGTCTTCATTAAGAGAGCGTAGCTTCAGGTTTAGAATTGGCCCAAGAAAAATGAAAGGCAAAGGAAGTGGGCCTGGATGTCTCTTGCGTGGACCGGGCCTATTCGAGTCCTCCTATCCGAGCCCGATCAAGGATGCCCTTGGCAGTGGTAGCCCACTAAGGCTTGGCGATTGAAGGCCGGTGTCCAATCAGGTATGTTTTGCGTATTCAATTCGCATATCTGAGTTATTTTTTTTAAAATATTGTCATCATAGACTTGATTTGCATGTATTTATTTCAATCTAATAGTTAGCTTATTTATCTAGTTGAGTGTTGTCTATTGCCAAAGATATGCTTTTTATCAAAATATTTGTCAGTAATAATAATAAAAATTAAAAAAAATCAATAAAAAATAGAAAATCATAAAAAATTCGTAAAATTCAGAAAAATTCTAAAAATTCCAAAAAATAGGAAATGGCCACATTCAACTGGCCATGACTTGTTTCGGGTCTTTTGACCCCCGGTCTTTTCAAAAATGACGGTTTTGCCCTTCCGGCAAACCGTCTTCCAAAAAAATTCTAAAAATTCTAGAAAAATCCCAAAAAAATAGGGAATGGCCACAATCAACTAGCCATGGAGTATTTTGGGTAATTCGGTATCCAAGTCTTCCAAAAATTGACGATTTTGCCCTTCGGGCTAATCGTCCCCAAATCTTCCCATTTTACCCCTGGTCTGAAATCACACATTCCCTAAGCCCTTATGGCTATACTGGGAAACCGTTGATTTGAATTGATGTGCATTAGTGTGATTTATTTATGTATTTTATTGTGCTTTCATTAAAAATTGATTGTGATTGATAGGAACAGTCTTCCAATCTGCGTGAAACCCTGAATTAAGCCCACCTCATCTAAAATTGCGCCTGTATGAACTCTTAGCTAGGAAAATCACTCACGTTAGGTACCGAAAGGGCGTCGGTAATGACACCGGCGTAATCAAGTCCCCGAGCCCAATATCTCTGGTTCTGCAGAACTGGTCGATCTCTCCCAATCGATCAGTAAGGTTTCCGGTCTACCCTCCAAGAAAGACCGGTGGCGACTCCAAATGCATGCACAAGTTGCACATGCCACCACGACCACACTAAGGTCGAAAGCGATCGACTCTTATCGTCGAATCCTTCTGAAAAAATACTCCCGCCGCGATTTGGTATGGGCCTGGGAGGGCTCGCGCCGATCCAAAGCCCGCGATCGGTAATCCATTAGCCGCGTCCGCTTCCGGACGGGTCGCGACAGCAGACCAAGAAAGCGTAAATCAAAGGGAGGATGGCACCAATCCAAGGGATAATGCGATTTTAGCAGGCATTCAGCAGTTGAGCTTATAACTTGAAGCTCTTAGCAACAGAGTTGTGAGGTGTGAGACGAGACTTGATGGTGAACAAGAGCGACCACGAGGGAGGCCACAAAATCAGCGAGATGAGCCTAGGGTGCAACCCAGATGGCAGCGACAATTTGACGATGAATATGTGTCTGATACAGAAGATGACCGAGATGGCAGATTTGGGAGGAGAAACAGACGCCGAGAGTTCATACATCGAGAAGATGATGAGCTTAGCAATATCAAGATGAAGATTCCATCTTTCCAAGGAAAGAATGATCCTGATGCATACCTAGAATGGGAGAAACGAATGGAGATGGTATTTGACTGCCAGCGATATTCGGAGCTCAAGAAGGTAAAAATTGCAGCTGTTGAATTCACTGATTATGCTATAATTTGGTGGGATCAACTTGTGAATAGTAGGAGACGCAATGGTGAGAGATCGGTAGAAACGTGGGATGAGATGAAAGCGGTGATGAGGAAGCGCTTCATACCAAGTCATTACCACAGAGACTTGTTTCATAAACTGTAAAATCTCACACAAGGTAACAAGAGCGTGGAAGAGTACCATAAAGAGATGGAGATTTCCATGATCCGTGCTAATGTGGTAGAGGACCGCGAAGCTACTATGTCACGATTCTTATGTGGTTTGAGCCGAGATATAGCAAGAGTGGTAGAGCAGCAACATTATGTCGAGTTGGAAGAATTGATGGACAAAGCTATCAAAGTAGAGAGGCAGTTGAAGTTGGACCGAAATTACAAGAGTGATGGAGGTTCAAGCTCGAATTGGAAACCCAATTGGAAGAGAGACGAGAAGCCGAACTGGAAGGGAAACAACACCAAGGTTGAAACTTCAAGGGAGAAGGAGAAAGATGGCAGAGTTGGTTCGAATCCGGCTTCAGGTAAAACTGAAAATCCTAACACTAGAACTCGTGAAATTAAATGTTTCAAGTGTTTAGGCAGGGGTCATATGGCAAATCAATGCCCTAATAGGAGGGTGATGATAATGACTGGGCCTGGAGATGTTCAATCTGAAAGTGACAGGGAGAAAGATGATGATGTCATGCCGCCATTGGAGGACTGTAGTGATGTCGAGATGCCAGTCAATGGTGAATTGATGGTGGTTAGACGTTTTCTTAGTGTGCAAGTCAAGGAGGAGGAGCATCACGAGCAACGTGATAACTTGTTCCATACAAGATGCTTGGTGAATGGTAAGATTTGTAGTTTAATTGTTGATGGAGGTAGTTGTACAAATGTGGCAAGTTGCACTATGATGGAGAAACTAGGATTGAAAACTACAAAGCACCCTAGACCATATAGACTTCAGTGGTTGAATGATAGTGGTGAAGTGAAAGTTTCGAAGCAAGTCCTAGTTCCATTTGAGATAGGGCGATATAAAGATGGGGTGGTGTGTGATGTTGTACTTATGCAAGCGGGATATCTTTTACTTGGTAGATCATGGCAGTATGATCGGAGGGTACATCATGATGGATACACTAACCGATATTCATTGGTGATGAATCAGAAGACTTACACTTTGGTACCAATGACACCTACTGAGGTGTATGAAGATCAATTGAAACTACAACGTGAGCCTGAGAAAGAGAGAAAAAGTGAGAAAACTGAAAGCTTGCGTAGAGAGTCTGAGACGCAAGGAAAAGGAGAGACAGAGAAAAACAGAGTGGTAAAAGCCGAGAGAAAAGCAGAGAGAAAAGAAAAGAGAGAAGAATTTCTATGCAAGATCGAGCGAAGTGATGAGAGCTTTGGTTCTGGACCGACCGATGCTTGTACTTTTGTACAAGGAGGCATTGTTTACTACTAACGATCTTGACCCGAGTTTGCCTAGTTCTGTCGTGTCTTTATTGCAGGAATTTGATGATGTCTTTCCTGATGAGGTTCCTGGAGGTCTACCACCAATTCGAGGCATAGAGCATCAAATCGACTTGATATCTGGTGCGCCATTACCTAATCGACCCGTATATCGAAGTAATCCCGAGGAGACAAAGGAATTTCAGCGGCAAGTTAGTGACTTACTGGAACGAGGATATGTGCGAGAAAGTTTAGCCCGTGTGCTGTTCCTGTTTTGTTAGTGCCAAAAAAGGATGAGACTTGGCGAATGTGTGTCGATTGTTGAGCAATCAATAATATTACGGTAAAGTATCAACATCATATTCCTAGATTAGATGACATGTTAGATGAGTTACATGGAGCTTGCATATTTACTAAAATTGATCTGAAAAGTGGTTATCATCATATTAGAATGAAAGAATGGGATGAATGGAAAACTGTATTTAAGACCAAATATGGGTTGTATGAGTGGTTAGTTATGCCATTTGGTTTAACTAATGCACCTAGTACTTTCATGCGACTTATGAATCATGTTCTGCGTGCTTTTATTGGTCGATTTGTGGTTGTCTATTTTGATGATATTTTGATATATAGTCGAAGCCTTAATGACCATATTGAACATGTGCGAGCTGTTTTACAGGTTTTAAGGGCCGAGCAACTATATGCTAATCTGAAGAAATGCTCTTTTGTGACTAACAAATTAGTATTTCTAGGGTTTGTTGTTGATGCTGATGGAATACAGGTTGATGAAGAAAAGGTGAAAGCGATCCAAGAATGGCCGACACCTAAGACTGTAGGAGAGGTGCGCAGCTTTCATGGTTTAGCCAGTTTCTATCGCAGATTTGTAAAGGATTTCAGCACTATCGCCGCACCTTTAACCGAGGTCATCAAGAAGCACGTGGGTTTCACATGGGGAGAAGAGCAAGAGAAAGCATTCAATCTATTGAAGGATAAGTTAACTAATGCTCCTTTGTTATCTTTACCAAATTTTGGTGCTACTTTTAAAATAGAATGCGATGCTTCTGGTACAGGAATTGGAGCTGTGTTGATGCAAGGAGGACATCCCATAGCTTATTTCAGCGAGAAGTTAAGCGGAGCAACATTGAATTATCCAACTTACGATAAGGAGATGTACGCTTTGGTGCGAGCTTTGGAGACTTGGCAACATTACTTGTGGCCAAAGGAATTTGTGATCCACATCGACCACGAGACATTAAAGTACTTGAAGGGACAGCAAAAGTTGAACAAAAGACATGCTAAATGATGGAGTTCATCGAGACTTTTCCATATGTAATCAAGTACAAGAAAGGTAAGGAAAATATGGTAGCCGATGCACTTTCTCGAAGGTACGCAATTCTAACTACTTTATGAGCAAAATGCCTAGGTTTTGAGCATATCAAAGAGATATATACTGATGATGATGACTTTGGAAGAGTGTTTGAAGCTTGTGAGCATGCTGCATTTAAAAAATTCTATAGGCATGATGGCTATCTCTTTCGTGAAAATAAGTTATGTTTGCCTAGATGCTCTTTGCGAGAGTTGTTGATGCGAGAGGCGCATAGTGGTGGTTTAATGGGGCATTTTGGAATCAATAAAACTTATGAAGTGCTGCATGAACATTTTTATTGGCCACATATGAAACGAGATGTCACACGTGTTTGTGAAAGGTGCATTGCATGTAAACAGGCTAAGTCTACAACTAAACCGCATGGCTTGTATACGCCTTTGCCTATCCCGACGCATCCTTGGGTTGATATTTCTATGGATTTTGTGTTAGGATTGCCTAGGTCTAAGCATGGTAAGGATTCTATTTATGTGGTTGTAGATCGGTTTTCAAAAATGGCTCATTTTATACCATGTCATAAATCCGATGATGCATCACATGTTGCTGACTTGTTCTTTTGTGAGGTTGTGCGTTTGCATGGCATGCCTAGGTCCATTGTTTCTGATCGAGATACTAAATTTCTTAGCTACTTTTGGAAGACATTGTGGAAGAAATTAGGTACACAACTTTTATTCTCTACAACTTGTTATCCACAAACTGATGGTCAAACTGAAGTAGTTAATAGGACTTTAGGGACATTGTTGCGTGCTATCATTAAGAAGAACATTAAGTCTTGGGAAGATTGTTTACCGCATGTTGAGTTTGCATATAATCGGAGCGTGCATTCTGCTACTAAATTAACACCGTTTGAGGTTGTCTATGGTTTTAATCCATTAACTCCGTTAGATTTAACTCCTTTGCCTGTTGAAGAGCGTGTGGATTTAGATGGTGCTAAGAAGGCCGAGTTTGTGAAGACATTGCATGAAAAGACACGGCTGAATATTGAACACAAGACAGAACAATATGCAAAGCAAGCCAACAAAGGGCGTAAGAAAGTAGTGTTTGAACCTGGCGATTAGGTTTGGGTTCATATGCGCACGAAACGTTTTCCCGAGCAACGACGTTCTAAGTTATTACCGCGCGGGGATGGACCATTCATGGTGTTGGAGAGGGTCAATGACAATGCCTACAAGCTTGATCTTCCAGGTGAGTATGGCATTAGTGCTACTTTTAATGTTACTGACTTGACTCTTTTTTATGCAGGTGATGATTTGAGGGCAAATCCTTTGCACGGCGGAGGGAATGATGTGGACATCGAACCATATCGAGAAGGAGGTGCTAAGGACTCGTTGTTCTATCCGATTGGTCCAATTACTCGAGCGAGAGCGAGGGAATTCAAGCAAGTTATCGGCATCATGGTTCAAGATCTTTGGAGTGGAGGTGATCTTGATTCGAAAATTGAAGATTCTGAAGCTCCTTGGCGCAACATGATTACATTTAGCCTCGCGAATTCTGAACGGATTTAGGGCTAACGAGCTCCGAATGAGCTCAAATTTGGTCAGCTGAAGAGAAACGGCATCCTGATCAATACTCATGGCCAAAGTTTCAACCATTCGGCATCATTTAGATGGACTTTTAGGCATTTTTTCTATTTTTAGGCTAATTTTTATTAATTAAGGGTATTTTTGTAATTTTTGTCTTTTAGGGTTAGCACCATATATAAGGGTGCTTATGAGTTTCTGAGAACATCAATTCAGAATTTTATACAGAGAGGTTTTCTCTTCTTCAAGTTCTCTTGAAGACTAGATCTTATCAAGGCTTCCTTGTGGCGATCGATCGACTTATCGAGCAAGATCGCGAATTTTCTTGTTCGTGGCGTCTATAGCGTGGATTGGTTGACACGGGTTCGTCAACAGGTCACGCTCATACCGAGGTTACCAATCACAGGTTCGATTGGGGGTTAAGGTTAGCAATTTGCAACCCTTGGATTTTCGTAGAACGATCAGTTTCCGCAGCGATTCACATCACGATCCTATATTTGTTGTAGAGATCTTAATTCCATCCTAAATTTTCTAATTTTGCCAACGTAATTCTAAACCTTTGAGCGAAATCTCAATGTAGCCCTTTCAATCAATTATTGACAAAAATCACTAACATGTCGGATTATCACTCAGGACGGCCGATGGCCGGCGATGACTGAGCTGTAGCATCGGCAGTTTTTGATGAAAATTAGCGAGAATGACTAATTAGGGATTGTTGAACATTCCGTGCAACAAATTTAAGACTGATTGGATAATTGTTTGCTAACATATTTTATGATAAATTACGTCACCCATATATATCAAACCATGAAAATAGTTATCGAAAGTTGTCTGAATATTGAAAAAGCCTCATGAAGATGGATCCGGATCGCCTAACCTTTCCCATAAGGATGCAGTTTCAGAGTCCATAAAAGAGTGGAAGACGTTAGTACATCTCATATGAACAAAAGGAAAAGGGAGCCGAACCGGTATAAGCAATCCTGGAGCCATCGACAGTTACTTGAGCATCAAAATGGCTTATTGAAGATCTGGCTCGAAAGGTCTAAAATGGGGAAAAGAGTGGGCATGATTCATCCGAGCAATAAGAGAAGAAGATCGAACCGATATAAAGGTTTGAAGGTAGTCGGCAGTTATATAGGGTTTTATGCGAGATCAAGCAGCCACCTAAAGACTTGGTCAAATGAGTTCGTTGGAAATCGTGAACGGGGCAGCTATCGACGCGCCAAAAGCTAGAACCGTCAAGGGCAGTTACCTGCTCAACCATTATGAATACCACCAAGCACTCGCAGAAGAAGCCACCCCGAACAAATAAACAAATTTACCTCATCTTTACTTCTTGTACTGTACTTTACTTTTTTTTAACTGTGACTTTCAGATTCTCGCCATCGAGTCAAACTCCTGCGTTTATCTTCATCTTAGATTATGCGTCGTTGGGTAAAACTCCGGTGTAGTATCAAAGCATATTCAGACTTTGTCATCGAGTCAAAACTCCGGCATAGTTTTAAGTGCGTTAGTTCATTATTTTGGTAGGAATTGTACCCTCAAAGTCATTTCGTTGAGTCATACTCTGACTTTCTACATTTGTGTAATTTCTTCCAAACTCATGTGTGTCGATTTCCCTTGAATTGTACCTATGGAACCCTTTCGTTGAGTCAAACTTCAGTTGGGATCATGTTTGTGTGATTATATTGGAAAATTTATACAATTCTTGTGTTGATTATCTGACTATCTGGATCTCTCATATTTGGAATCACCACATGACACTTTATCACGTTTAAAAGTCTAAGAACGATATTTTCTCATGGAAAAATTCCGGCAAAACAGTATTCCAAGTTTTCTTTGACATTCGATCATGTCACTCCGATGATTGATGAGTCACGTTCGATCACCACATGTTCAATTGAATTTTAAATCAACTTTCCCCAAATGTCAACGACAGTTCATGGACAAAGTGACCTAATTAGAAGTGAAATCAAAAGGTGGCGTCCTTGTTAGAGAATTGAAAATGAAGTGATCCAAATTCGAAAGCAAGGGTAAAGTTGAGTTTCTACCACGATAATCTACTATGCAATCTGTTGGATTTTTCAGACAAAATTTAATGCACAAGTTCGAATGGTGTTGAAAATATGGTTTTTTTTTTATACATTGATTTGATAAACATTTTCGCTAAAAACGATCACTCGTAGAAAATATTTTCATATGAGGTATTGTCAGTTTCAGTTGACTAATTTTTTTTAAAAATGATAGTATCGATTATTTTCAGGAATGCGCTTTTTAAAATTATTTTTTTTTTCGGGAAATAAACAGATCTTGAGGTGAATGCTTAAGTAATAGCAGTTAATTACTAGTGCAACATGATTTATTTCTTTTCAGCTTTTTTATGTACGAGTTATGGAATTTGACATTCTTAATTATTATAATTTTTTCGACACTAATAATTTTTATTTTTTTGGGGTTAAATTCGGCTGGAAGCCACAATAAGCAATTTTTATTTGTTAAAAATTAGGGCATGAATGCAGTAAAGTCAAACGAGTAGAGAAACGGAAGGGGAAAAAAACAAGTAAAGAAATGAAAACTTCAGCCGAGTTGGATGGGGGTTTGGTGCATTCAAATTTCCCAATTTAATGATGATGCCACGTCATCGCACTCCTGTTGTGGGCCCCGTGCCAGCTTGGATGCCTCATTCGTCAACGACCGCCGCCTTTGTTGACTGCCTTTTGGCCACGCTTTCATCCCAAGTTGCTTCTTTTTTTTTCCTTTCTTTTTTTGCGGCCGTAATCAATCATATAGGTTAACGATATCTAGTATATAGTTCAGGGGCAAATAATTGATACATTATTTATAATTCTTAATTTTGTCTCTTCAATGCCAAGAAGCATAAAGAAATATTATATAGCCAATTTTTTTATCTAAGTAAGTTTTAAACTTTTTAATTGTATAAATTAAGTGCAAGCTATTCTACCAAAAAAAAAAAGTGCAAGCTATTTCATACGGAATTCTAATGTAGTTATTCGGAGATGACTGGACAGCTATGTCAACGGTTTTTGGTGAAGATTGATTCGAAAGGCTATAAGTCCGAGACTTAATTAGCAAAATTAAAAAAAATAATAAAATTTAATTCATATTCCTTCCGTACATTAAGTTCAGCACTAGATGAGTAATTTTTTTTCATGTTATATGTATTATAATATTCTCCGCTTTACGTATTATTTTAAATTAAGCTTGGAAGGGAGAGATTAAGATATGGAGAAGACAAAAGATGCGCAATCATGCGAAGGAGAGAAAGAAGAGTATTTTAAAGGAAAATTTGACTCTGACGGCAGAATGTTGTGTTAAATTATATTTTTTCATTTGCTCAAGCATATAAATTATTATTATTATTATTATCTCTTAAATAACTCATTATTATTTTGTCATACTAACTCACTCATTGACGTGTGCCGCCTTTTGTCGTGTAAAAGTATATGTACTAATTAATAGACACAACTATTATTGAATTTAGAAATTTTATGCATACATTCTGAAGGTAAAATATTCTTTGTTGTTATGTTTTTTTTTTTTGGGTCGAATTTGTTGTGTTCTTTTCTTTTTCTTTTTTTTCTTTTTGGCATTGGAGATGTCCGGCATTAATTATAATGAATAACCGACCGAATTCCACGCGCGTTTATTATCATCTTCTCGTCCAACACAAGTCGGGAGGGAATAAGAGCACGTGTTCATGATTCCAAGGATGTGATCTTGAAACAACATGTAAACAGAGGATGATGATTTGGACCCAAATTTTAAGTCAAAAAAGCCAGAGGGAGGATGCATTGCTCATCACTCGATAAATTCAAAAGACTCGGACTTTTCCGACAGTATGAATACGATCTTTAACAGAGTAGCCATGAGGAGACAGAAAATCTTGAAAAGGGCACAAAAAAAGGGGGAAAAAAAAAGGGAGATGCCAATCAGATCGGGTGGATGCTGTACTTCAAATATCCTCAACAATCACAACTGTCTCTCTCTCTCTCTCTCTCTCTAATTGGAAATACCGACAACGTAAGTTTTAGTTGTCGCGGTTGTTTCTCCGCAGCCGCAAAGTGGAAGTAACTTGTCCTTTTTTTTTATTATTGGAACTAGTCAAATTGAGGAAGATGAATTCGACCAAACATAAAATAATATTAAGGAACATGAAGATTTTAATGGGCACCTACATGTCGGCTACAATGTTTTTTTTTTTTTTTTTTTGGGGGGGGGGGGGGGGCTCGTGCTTTGAAATTGATTGTTGGGGGGGACTAGGCGTCTCGCATAAGGGTTCCTTTCGAGATGATAAAAGGCCGCTTTGACATGAACCGACGATTCGAAACGGAGCAATTGGAAGGGGAGAGAGAAAGGATTCGGATAATTACGAGAGAGAAGAAATTCAGAGATCGAGTTAAAATATCGTCCGGTTGGAAATGGAAATCGTATGGACAAAAAGACCTGAATATATTTGTGGTTTTAGAAAAGTTCAAAAAAAAAAAGGGAATTTTTGCGGAAAAAGAAGAACAGCTTTTCTTCATAAGATTTATGAATGCCTCCCATCTTTGGATCGATGAGGAGGGATTTAAAAAGCTACATAACACTGGCCGCAGTAATCACACTCCTATTACTTGACCTTTCTTTTCCCTCCATCTTCATCCTTTAAAATCAAGTCGCAACGTGAACATAAACACTTATTCATGGCGAGTCTAATAGTCTATGTCTCAGAGAGTTTACACTTTTGAGTCGATCAACCGATGATGAACCACCCCACGGTCCGTTTTTCCTCCTCCATGGTTTGGGGGTTCATATCGCATCCGGTTTCTACATAACACGACTTCGCAGCATGATAGTTCCCCATGCCCCCTTAAATTCCAGAAATTCCTCGCTTCAACGATCTTCGATGGTTACACGAAAATACAAACGAGATGGACGTTTATTTATGAAACGGGCTAACCCTTAACTTACATCTCGCATTAGCTTTTTCATTACTTTCAAAACATCGATTGCTAAATCACTTCCATTTCAATAAAGGGAAAAAGGGAATACTGTGCCAGTAGACTTGAGTTTCCTACAAATTCAGCAGTACTCTGATCCCATTTTTTGGATCAGGAAGACCCAATTTCTCTCTTTTAAAAAAGGTCCCGAGACATTGCCGACGGGGAATAAAACTTGACAGACGGAATTGCTACATTGAACATTACATGACACATCCTACTACCATCAGCAACTTCAAATAAGAAGCGCATCGACACTTGATGGAACTGTAATGGCCTCTTTTTTCCAGCAAAAAGTGAACTTAAATACAAGCTTCTCATGGATCTCTTATCTACATCTCAATATGCTATGATCAAGGTGATTGATCTGTCCAATTTCCTCCGCTACTTGCTTGGCAGATAAAATCTACATTTTACATCTGCGAAACAGTTAGCCCCTCCAATGATATCCTCAGGTTAGTCTGCCTACAGAAACTACTACAGCTACTTACGAATTCTCTAAACTATAAAGAGATATCGGAATGCGAAAAACCAAAAGCAAAATCCTTCACCTCCCGGATTCAGAGGGATTGCTCCAAGGACTACTGCTCCAACTACTACCAGAGTCGCCAAATATATAGTCAGAAATGTCATCATAGCTGGGAGAATCTTGGGTGCTGATCGTACTACAAGAACCCTCGTCAGAATTACTGCTAAACAGGGAAGAAACATCGCTCGAAGAATCCTCTCGGTGATATCTGTGCAGCGGGTTGAAGTCCGAATCAAACGAATGGGCACTGGCCGAATCATTTGTACATGCGGAAGAATGGTGGTTGTTCCTCAAGTTTGCGAGCCCCGAATTAGGTGTGGCAATTTTTCCGCTGCTCTTGACATTCATTGGTTTGTTTCTTGGATCCGCAGATGTTGCGCTGTGTTTCAATGATCTAGGGGCGCGTGGCAAGCACCTGCATAGCAATTACTCGCTCAATACCAGACAGCCACATTCACACTTAGCAAAAGCTTTTAAAACCTTTTTACCTGGCATAGAGAAGCATATAGGCTCCCTTTGTCAACACCCTTTCGAGTTCAACTGGCTTCACCTATCATAAAGCAGGATGATGATTAGTGAATATGCGTTCACATTATTGATGCGGAGTTCCAATACTAAAAGGCACAAAAAAAAAATGAAAAACACAACCATAGCATTGTGAAATCTGAGACCAAGTAAAGAATGAAACCCTCAAAATCAAAGGCATCAAATGAACATAACAACTAACAAGCAAAGGCCTTATAAACATGCAGGTGTGCACGCACAAACTCATCTATGTGTCACTATGAATGAAGTATCAAGCCAAGCGAGAGTATCACGCATACAGCACAAATGAAAACTGCAGGAATCTTAATTGCTCAACCTTAGGGAGCTAAGTACACGAATATCACCCAGCAATACGGCTTGAAATATGCATAAGTAGAATATTCATAATGTCTGCAAGCAGATGACTCGAGAGCCGGGTTCTATTATGACCAGTCCCAGCATCAAGTGAATAAATTTTTGGTGAAATATCTTGTTGCATGAACAGTAGGAAACTTGTAGTTCTTGTGAAGGTATCCAAGGAAGCAAGAAAATGCACTTGCATCAACTTTATTGACCAGTAAATGGAATTTTCAACTTATAACAGAAAGGATAGCCTAAGAAGCAATTAGCATAAAATCTAATCAAAATGTTGCATCCATATTCTTGAAAATTTAGACTAAGGAATGAAAATTACCGTGCTGTCGTCGATCTTGAACCACTTATTGTGCATATTCTTAACATAGCAGACGTAATGACCAGAAAATGCAGCATTCATGATATCCAAATGAACAATTACTCCATAAAGACTATATACAGCCGATCTGTCACTTGTCCCCTTCATAAATGGGGACAAGTCAAGGATCTCTGAAAACCGAATGGACTTGTTAAGCTTTCCAAATTTACCTGACTGCATGTCCAAAAAAAGTGCAAATGAGAGTTTTTCTTCCATAAAAGTACACACCGTCTGATTTAAAATAAATATGCAACATGAAATTATTCTCCGCAATCACTATACCTGAAATCGCTTCAATGCAATTGTAAGGATATTAGGAGCCTCAAGTACTGACAGCTTCTTCCTAGCTTTCTCATACGAATTACACCTGATAAAAATCATGTGTGAGAGAGAGTACACCATAAGTCCAGAAAAATCAGCATAAATTGGTTCAGGCAACTGAAAAGTATCGTTTCGTAATCTATGTCAGTAAAGGGAAAATATGTCATAGTACCTTAAAACACCAAATGAAACTGGGAGTCATGGTGCAACATGAATAAATATCCCTAGTAAGATTGCTCCGTAAATTCTTTTGATTCATAAAATTGCCATAGAAAATGGCAGTTTCGAGGAGGGGCCCAAGATGAAATCAGATGATTCTCAATATTTTACTGCCGCAAGGATGATCTTCATTCTCAAAGAATTTTTTTCAGGGTGAAAAATCTAGTAGCGTCTGCTTTTAAACCACCAAATACCCCGAAAAATTGTAAGGAAAATGCTTCAAATGAAATAACAAGTTGATTAGGCATGCCAACCTGGTACATTGATACTTGTTCTCTCCATCCAGGGTTTCAGTACTAGTAAACTGTCGAAGAGCCTCCTCCAGCGTTCTAATATCTCCTCCAATCTCAACAGTCAGATCCATCATCCTTTCATGTCGCTCTGACTTTCCATTACACCTCGTGCACTGAATCTGCAAATAGAGAAGGGAACTCCATGCATATTAATTATAAACTCTCACCATTACACCTTGTGCACTGTATCTGCACATTAAAGAAGGGAATTTCATGCATTGGTAAAAATTCCCAAAATTACACATTGTGCACCTTATCTGCAGATTTGAGAACGGATTTCATGCATATCAATAATAACCTTTCAAGTTAGCAAAAAAGCCCTTCCCAGTTGCATGCAAGAGTTCAATAGAATAGTGGGCATATGATAGAAGAAGATGGAAGAGCTTCATCAAGATTACTACCTTTGAACGAAGATAGCCTCCAAATGTGAGGCCAATGAGAGTGGCTTCTTCCTTTGACCTAGATACCTTCTTGCCAGAGTCCACAAGACAATCAGATTGCATCTTATCAATAGCACACCTGCCAGATTTAACTCATCAGGAGTTGCACTATCCAAAATGGAGAGAAACTGACAAAAGAATTCATGCGAAAATAATTGTCGCAGTCTACAGAAAAGCGAAACACACTCTCACCTTAAAAATTCATGGGCGTCCTCTTCTTTCCCATTTCCAAGCTGCCTTCCAATGTTTCTTAGCTGGGATACAATTCCAATGGGTGAAATAGGAGACTTCCCTTCATTCATCCTTAAAATTAGACTCTCGAATTCACAGGTGAAACACCAATCTTTTCTAACACCTGACACAACCGAGATGAATAATACAAGCAACACATGAGGTGTATTAGAATGTGGCTGGAAATCATCTAAAGTCACTCACTGAGCAAATAAAAGTAAACTGGCAACTCACATGCTTTAGAGTGGAGTCCTTGAAGGAAATATGCGGTAAGAGGAGGAGTAAATGCCAAGCACTGCAACACAGCATTCGCATAACAACTGCGAGGAAAAGAGGGCTTGTGTCATAGAAAACCATAAAAAAGGAAATAATAATTACTGAAGAGACAACTTTCAGCAATGAGATAAACGTTATTTCATATTTGAAAGAGAATCTTTCATCAATCCTCCACAAATTTCTTGAAAGAGATGCACTTACAGATCAAACAAATTCAAAACCTTCAGCTAAATGGACGAAATCAATAATTGCAGACATGATTTTGTAGATTGAGCTTCACTGGAAGCTAATCACATACAATCAAGTCTAAGAAGCGAATTCATTTGTTCAAGCAGAATGTTGTCCACTCTTATCCTGAATTCTAGGGTTGCCCAGAACAATCTACTTTGCCTACTTGGTGTTTACAAAATGCAACAATATATCGTATAGTTACTTGATATGAAAGAATTAGGAGTCATCATCAGTAAAGACATAACATTGATGTAAATCCCTAAGCTGTGTTTGGTTGCCAAAACAAGGATTATTATAGGATAAGAAGTCCAGAGGTATTTGTTCTATCCTATTTTTTGTTTGGTGAACCATCGGATCTGGTGGCAGATATAATTGTCAAATTGACAATTCAGATAATGTACTTTAATAAGTAAAAATCCTGAAAAATAAAAATAAGTCGGGGAATGTGGTTGCTGGACTACCGTTGCCGGACCATTATTAGTGCGGAGGTCCAGCCCACACGTCAGGGACCACCACCGTGGTCATCTGTCTGCGGTGACCACTGCGGTGGTGGTCACATCTATTGCAGTGGTTGCAAGTGACCACCATGACGCAGAGAAAAAGTGAGATCCAGACCTCAATCTGGATCTTGCTGCACAAGGCAGCCACTGTTATGGTGGTCTCTCATCTGTCTGCGGTGACCACTGCGGTGGTGGTTGCATCTATTGCAGTGGTTGCAAGTGACCACCATGACGCAAAGAAAAAGTACAGAGCGAGATCCAGACCTCAATCTGGATCTTGCTGCACAAGGCAGCCACTGTTACGGTGATCTCCTACCAATTGCGACCACCGTGATAGTGGTCTCAAGGAGCTGACAGAAAAAGGACGAAGGGAGGGAAGATAGGGACGGTTAGAGTCAATCGTGGAACTAAGATCTTAGGTAGCCACTGCGACGGTGCTCGTCTGATGGTCCAACAAGGACAAGAAATCAATGCAAAAATCTAGATAGCAACCAAGATCATCAGAACCAAGCATCATCGATCATCAAATCTCTTGGCTGTCTTCAAAGAACTGGAGAGATACCATTACCTATTCCCACAGTTTATTAGGCCACGGGGATGAAACTCCACACCTTTCCATGTATAGAGTGTGACAAATAACTCATATGGAAAAATACCCTGCAAAAGGAACAAATAAATGCACAGTCAACAAAAAACACTTTGGCATGAAAAAGGACAATATTTGGCCCACAAAGAAGCAACAAGAAAAAGCTTGCAATATGATGAAAAACCTTGTCATTGCATCTTCCAGGTATATCGCTCCCAGCTCCTAATCGGTGGTGCTTTGACATCACTGATCCTTTAAATTGATCTAGGACTCTCCAGACTGAAGTTTTCAGGCCATTTTTAGTGGTTGGAAGATGAGCGGCAACGTGAGAGGACATAGGAGCATGTGTTTGACCTTCACAATCTTTGTCTAATTTGGCACGTGAAGTTGAATGCAAATCAGAGCCGGAAAGTCTATGAACATCAAGATCAGAAGGCGATATGCTCCCGGCATGACTGCACTTTGATTTATGAGCATCCACTCTTGAAGAAGGCACTGTCTTGCTAGGAGGTACGTTGGCCTTCACAGAGCTTAAAGACTCACCGGCACTAAATTTCAACACATGTGAATCACTGCAACCTTCATCAGCAACACGACTGTAGCATTCACTTTTTGTGGACGATTTAGGGGCACTTAAACCATCTGCATTTGGCCTTTCAGATAAAGCAGATCTACTCTCAGGTTTCTTAGCTGACATCTCAAAATCTTGCCGATCGACGGGACGAAGAGTATCGTTGGACAAGTTGAAAGAAAATCTAAGAGTAGATCCAGAATCAGGTTTCCCACAAGCACTAATTTTGCTGATACCGGAATGAGAAGAATCATCACGAACAACATTTCTTGGATGGTTCAGAGTATTCCAGAAGCCAGAAGGGTGTCTAGATGGCTCAGCCATTGAATCTTTGTGCAAGCCACTACAGCCCGAATTTAAATGACTGCTTGACGTGCACAGGCCTTGTTCATCAAAACAACCACTCTTGCTTTTGCACAATTTACTTGAACTTCTGAAACTCCCAAGAGAATCGACCAAACTAGCAAATTTAGGAGAAAGTGGCTCAGCTTGTCCCTTGATCTCGATACTACCAGTGCTAGATATCTTATGCGCAATATCAGATGATAAAGTTTCCTCTAACCTCCCAGAACCATCTAAATTAATGCTTTCACAGCCAGAAATATCATCCGAGGAATCGCTATTTGTAGCGGAGGAAAATCCAGTGGATGCATCAGAAGATTCAGAAGAATAATTTACATCATGAAGCTCAATTGAGATCTTATCATCCTTACCACGTAATAACTCAGAGCAGCTGGATTGAGCACTTACACATTCATCACTGAATGATACATTTGGCTTAGCACATTGCTTTGCCTTGCTCTCAAATGTTTCTCCATAATATGTATCCTGTCCTGACCTATTATCCTTCCCATCAAAATGGCTCCCTGCCTCCACAGGACGACATTCTTCCTTATGTCCTTGTCGCCAGTGTATAATTTGGCACTTGCCAGAACTAAGTCATGGAGATGCTGAAATTAGTATTTGGAGAAGAGCCAGATAACTTATACAAAATAAGTATGAGAATTTAGACCCAAGCAACGTATGAGAATTTAGACACTAGCAAAGAGATAGAAGGAAATAATCTATATTTGCAAACTTATCATCGCTGCTCAAAAATCAGGAAGATGAAATAAAGACCACGAGACATCAGTCTCTAGCACATGAGTTGTTTCCTTGTGATACTGGTATTAAACTTCACATAGTTATTAATACTTCTCTCTGTGACTTTGCCTCAAACAAATTGTCGACTAAGGACTAACTTCAAGTTTGATCAAATACAACAAGTTCATATTACTTCAGCTGATGAACCACCTCTTCAGCTCTAGCAACAGATTATATGTATGTCAAGGCAAAATATCATTCGACTTGTGATGGCATATCAATCCTCATGCCACCAGTATAACATATCCCAAAAGTTCGTATTTTGCAACATTTCAACACAATGACAACCTTAATCATGATGACAATACGTGCATAGAATTCATAAATGCAAAATTGCACATCAGTCAAGCGTCCAACTCAAGAATGTTACACTTCTGGCACAGGATTAAACAACAAAACAAAATGGTATTTTGAGTGTTTGAATGCCACAATGTTCCTCAGGTTATTACCACTGCGGTAAAGAAGAAGTCTTAAAGTAACTCCGACCTTTCTTCAGATCCGAAAGAATAGCTAATGCTTATCTTTTCGAAGCTGCTATTTATAAAGTTTCTTTCAGTCAACAAGGCAAACAAAGAAGGTCTTCAGGATAAACGCTTCAAGCGCGAAATGGCTTTAAAGATTGCATTCTGCGGCAAACTAAACAATTCTTAATGTGATTAAGCCCTTAGTTTCCAATCAATTCCTGCAATGCCAAGGGAGCCCAATAGCAACGGTGAAGCAGGTTGCTTTTATCCCTTTGTTGATCATTCATACACTTGATAGCTCGCAACGACAAACTTGCCACACCCTATGTGAACGCTCATGACATACAATAAAGTGATATCCTAAGCAAATTCGTACCAGTATCTCACAGCTTTGCACCGAGCACAGCGGGTCGTGGTGGGGCAATAGCAAACAGCGCAGTAGTAACCATGCGAAGCAGGAGGCGACGGGTTGCTGCAAATGGCGGAGGCTTCAATCTCGGCTCTCGCGGCTTCCTCGGAAGCCAAAACGAGAAGTCGCTTGATCTCCTCGCTCTTGGCCGCCGCGAGGCTCCATTTTCGCCGGACGAAGAACCCGAGCACCGGGAACGCGAAGCAGACCACCAGGACCAGGCTCGAAAACCCTAGATCCCCAGCTACAAGCATCTATCCAGCCCCAAAAAGCATCTAGCGAAGTCCACAGGCCGTAATCTACTGATCCGATCACCATACATAGATTCTCCGACCTGCGTGGACTACGAAAGACGAGCGAGATCGGTCGATTTCAGCTCGAATGGCGCAGCAGGAAGAACTTACAGCTCCGGCGAATCGAAGATGTCGGGAATTGCGAATCCGTGCAAGCAAAGAATGCGGATTCTCCCCGGTGGATTGAGGAGGAAGTTGAAGGTAGCCAAGAAACTGGAAAAGCTCGCGAAATCGCACGATGGACGCGAGTCTTGCTGCAGAGACGGAGAATTTTGGAATTCTACGAGCGACAGACAAAGGTAGAGAGAGAGAGAGAGAGAGAGAGAAGAAGCGGAAATTAGATTCGAGTTAGATAATGTTTTTTCCTTTTTTTTATTAGTTTTTTATTCCTTTTTGTACGTTAGGACAAAGGGAATTTGAGAAAAAAAAAGAGCTTTTTAATGTAACGGATGGATTATGCAATAATGATGATAAAGTCGTCCAAATGACTAATCATTTCTACCCTCTGTATGAATTATTCGAATTATAATGTTTAAGAAAGAAAATACATTGTATTTTTTTTTATTGATTATCCTGTAAAGAATACGCAAATTCAGTTTTTTTTATTAGATTAAAAATGCGACCAACCACTCTATTAACATAATCTTTTCAATGTAATAACAACAGCGAAAGAAATTTTTTGTCCTTGTAGATACTCGGAAGTACGAGAAATTTACGGAATTGGCTCACAGGCAGACAGGAAAAAGTACAAAGAGATCGAAACTCCAATTCGATAAAACGAATGACTTTTTGCACGTGATAGAAGTTATAAATAACATGATTCAAAGATTCTATAAAGTTTTAAATTCGAAATCTAAATACGTGTGATCGTAATCGAAATTGTTTGTTGCCATTCAAAATTTCGATGGCATGGGCATGTACACACTAAGTGAGATGAACCACGGGCGCCCAACGGAGGACGAGACAATATTTGGACATAACAATATGTTGCATTGTGCATTTATAAGATGTTTTATCTTAATAAAGTGCGAAAATTCCGTACAAAATGAACAGAGTTGGTAAAAGTTTTTTTTTTTGGGATATATTTGATATTTGTGGTTGAGATCGAGTTGATATATATATATATATTGGGTCGAAAGATCGAGTTTTTTTTAAACCGGAATCTGACCGGTTCGGTTCGGTTTAATGCATGTGGGTTGGAATCGGATGCAAAGTCACGGACGGTTAAGATTGGATCTGGAGATTTGGTCGGGGACCGAGATTGGACGGAGGAGATGGATGGGCTGGGATTCCAAGTTGACAGTAGGGTAGGCAAGATGGGAGGAGATGATGGCTCACCTAACTTTTGAGTATGCTTTCCTCATTTTAATCACGAGAACTTCAGTCTTGGGAAAAGGTTTCTGGCCTGGCATAGCAAGTTAATTCTCCCCCCCCCCCCCCCCCCCCCCCCCCCATAAATCAATAAATCAAAAGAGAATTTTATGGACAAATATTTGGATTTATATTACGTGAATACGCATATGTAATGTATCTTTGCAAGAACCATAGAGAACAAAAATCAAGGATGGATGAGGGAATGTATAACTATAATCAAAACGTGATTATCTTCGGTCTACTAAAATATGTTTAACTTTTACCGTCAAGCAATCGTAATTTTGCTGGAAAAACAATGATTGAGAGCTTGTTTGTTTATGATTAAGTAAAAGAAACTTTCGTGCCAGAATTTAAAGTATCATTTAAGTTTCAAATTTTGAGGTTTATCAAGTAAAGTAACTTTCGACATTTCTACCTTGTGAAAGTATCACATGGTTTTGTTTTTTTTTTTAAGCGGAAGAGAAAATCACAATGAGTCAGTCACGAGATTTTATATTAATTCGGAAATAAAAAAAAAATGTCAATTCAGACAGATCCCGAGTTTAAAAAAAAAATAAAATCCAAAGACGTCCATCAAACTAAACAGATAAAGAGGGGAAAAAAACCAATAAATACCACTTGGAAGACACAATCACACAATGTTGCGCATGTGTAATACTTAATGAACAGAGATTTGTCGATGGTAGAAAAGGTAAAGGGAATTGGATCGATATATTACTTCTCAAGCAAGTTTAGAGAGAGTTTGCAACCATTTGCTTGAACACATGAACTATGACATAATCGAGGGAGGACATCTTAATCCTCTGTTGATAGCCCGGACTATATGACGAATAACTTGGGTAAGCTGAAGGATCTCGTGGTCTCTAAGCAACGGTTAATCTAAACTAACATCATCTTGTCCATTTTAATAAACGTAGTGATAGCTCACACGTAGGGGGGTTACGTACGATCGAATGCACGCGTAAGATTTTATAGCTTTAGGCGACGTTGAGGAAACCACGAAAAGGTTGAAAAGCATCATATTCTATGACGAGTATAATAATATTCATGCTGAAAACACATAAAATTAGATCTAGGCCAGGTGAAAACTTGTGAATTTGGTGAACTCTTTGTCCAGAAGGAAAGCAGGAAGACGACCAAAGGCAGGCCAAGTTGAAATAAAGTTCGATGTTGGCGTGCAGAGATTACGTCAAGGGGAGGACCCATGTCCTTTTGTGTATTAAAAAGCAATTTCACCTCGAGACGGACGAAAAAATTATGTATAATATCGAGCTTTGACTACGATGTATGGAATCTTTCCTGGGCAGACTCTATATGATGCATGAATCAGGGAGAAGACATATAACACAGAGCACTGCTCAAAGATGGAAAAAACATGTCAACAGTTTCCAAGGCCAGAATAGGAAAAAATGGAATACATTAAGTTGATTCAAGGAGTGTGTACTTAGACAGATTCTACATCAAAAGATAGCAAAACCAAGCGAGATTTCTCTGGAGTTAAATGATGGTACCTTTAATACTTGAATTCGGCCTGCAGTTTCCCAAAGGGGCCGGCCTAAGACTTTCATATCGCCTTCAGCCTTTGGGATATAACATTCCTGGTCTTCACCTTCTCCTAAAACGTTGGCAGGGATCCTAACCTCGTGGTGTAGGCGTCCTACTTCCTCGTGTCAGTGCCCACAAACTAATGCCCAGTTAAGCTTGGATGTTAATGAAAGCAGTGAGTTTGGCACCATGTTATCAGACAATAACACTCCATCATCTGGGACCTGTCCTCGAAGCGACATCTGATTCCGAATTTCTGCTTGTGTCTTGTGATGGCTGGCCTTCTAATCTTGTTCCCCTGTCGGCATCCTGACTAGTTATATTCTTGTATTTCTCATGATTCAGCGAATTATTTTCTCTTCCCAACCCGTCTCTTGGGTCCTGGGTTGGTCTAAAAGAACCATCTGATTCTATCCCAGTCATCTCTGCAGATTGAGATTCCGATGCTCTACCTTTTTCTAGAACCTCAAAGGCTGGAGAGGAACCTCGACCTTTGTCCATGTTCTGGAGCTCATTGGCAATCTGAGTACGCCGCTCTTTTAAGAAGTTAAGTCGAGTAGTCAACTTTGACAATGCGGAAGTTGTCGAATTAGGTCCCTGCTCATTCATAGAGAAAATACGAAAGCAGCAAGATTGGAAAGAATTGGAGGAATGCTGGCTAATTACTCTATCTAGTTTCACATTCCAGACTAAATATACGTCCTATTCTATTTCTGCCATTAAACAGACAAAAAGGCACGAACAGAGTGGCAACAGCACAACTATCAACAAAGAAGAAGCACAACTGGAATGCTTTCAAAAGCCAAATTTTGACAATGTTTGATTTCTGCCTAGCTCATTTTGCAAGCATACAATCCAAGTTAAACTGCTTAACATCTCTTTTGTTACGAGAGAAGTGCACTTTGGCTCTTGTCAAAGGCGTTAATTGCACCTTCGTTATGCCTTTTAATTGCTTTGATTTAATCCCTTCTTAAGCAAATGATTTGTGATGTATATAATCAGCTAAACAGACAGAATCTAGCGATACGAAAATTTGACACGACAGGTATTTTTGAAGAAAAAAGGGCTTTTCCGATAGTTGGCATAACGCTAGGCATGCACTGTGATTTATCTTGATCTTTTTCCTACGAGAAGCTTGGCACCAAAAGTAAACTCGCCATCTAAGTTGTTCAGATCTACCTCGTTCCTTGTACCAGACCTCTTTGATGACACTGGAGCAAGAGACCTTCCTGCTGCTGAATCTGCAGCTTGAGAATTGGCTGGCTGATCCAAGGACCTGGATCGACTGTTATATGCTGAATCTGGCTGCTGACCTAAAGGTTGATGTATATTTGATGAAGATGTCGACTCTTCCTTACTCTCATTCTCAGTATGGATGCCATCCAAACTCGTGTCCTTTTATGGATAACATCCAAAAGGTAAGGGGTCATGTTGTGTTGGTCCACCCGAGAAAATAACAAAACAAAATGAGAATCATTCTAAAGAAGTGGGAGAATTCCACGAGCGTTTGGAGATTTAAAACTTATAGGTAGATTGTCATCGACCCCAAGATTGTATAGTGAGGAAATTTTCGTCATAATTATCCATCCCTTGCACAACTTACGAAGCTAATTGTTCTTTATATGTAATCTAGGTCGAGATCTTTGAAGAGAAATACACACGAGTACAGAGACAGAGACAAAGAGGTGTACATACCTTTGTGGATGTTAACCTTCCAGCAAGATATGAACTCTCTGGATTCTTAATGTCGCCCTGTGTATTCCTCCTGTTCCATAAGGAATGAAAGTAAGCAAAAGTCAAAGAAAAGAAGAGACAAGTACGTTTTTAAGTGTGCATGTAGTCTAAAACGACGGTCCTATATAATTCATGTCTTGTTAGTCAGACTTCTTTGAGGTGAACTGAAAAAACAAAAACAATATCCAAGCATCAAATTTTTCTAGAAACTGGCAAAAATGACAGAAGGTCATTCATGTAGACACTTCTATTTCAAAGTTTAACACTACTAGCACTTCTGGTTCTAGATGCTAATGCAATAGCAGAGCAATTAAAGAATTGGCAATCATACACTTTCACGCCGTCATCTCCACTTTTACATTGTCGATCGCCTAAATCTCGCTTGGAATGATAGTTCTTTTCGCGTTCATTGTTAAGCTCTACTCCAAGATCATCAGCCTTTTGCTTCAAATGGGTGATGTCTGCCTCCATCCGAGCTAAATCTTCAAGATCTGCCTTTGTCTACAAGATTCGAAGTTAAATGACTTTTCCTTTTATTAAAGCCACTTAGACTTCCCGTCAGCCACAAAAAGGGAACTTAGACCAGTTAAGTGAGAAATTCACCAACCTTTTCATTGATATTCGTTCCAACAGGAAGGGGCAACCTAGTTACTTTAAGCCCTGCTTCCAAGGCTTTTCTCAGATCTCTTTCCTTCTGTAACTGTTCCTGCAGTCTTGCCACCTATCCCAAGAATTCACGTCACATTATAATGATGAAATGGCCAACAAAATCAGTTTCGCAACAACAAAATGCAATCAGATTAGTTTTGTGCAAAAGTAGGAACATCATTTGACAGAAATGCAATAGGCAAAAACTAATCAAGAGGTAATGGAAAAATGCTCTGAATCCATAGAAAGGACACAAAGGTAAAACCCAAATTAATCAGAAAATATAAAACGATAGTATTGCCATTAGCCACTAATTTCGAAATATAGGTTAAATGAGTGAAATTGTTAATTGGAACGGCATAGTGCTGTCTCCAAGAGACAGCTCTGGCAGTTGCATTTATGATCTTAAACTCAAAGCAGCTACTCAATTGAGGACTTAGGTTCCTCGTGTTCGCTTTGTGCTTCTAAAAGATTGTTATGTGACCCTAATCGAAACCAGAGATACAAAAGTCATTTTCATATAAGACAATATGTAAAGCCACCCAGTAGAATTGCATAGAACATACATCTTGCTCAAGAGCCTGACGACGCTTGTGCAATGCATTCTTCTGTTTTTCTAACTCAGCCTGAAGAACTGCATTCTCCTTGGCCTACAGCAGAAAATGAAAATTCCAACATAAAAGTTAAACTACTTCATGCAAAAAAATTGTTAGAAAGTCCAACCCAAAAGCTTAAGCTAATAGGTGGAGAGAAACCACATGAGTATAAAGAGTATTTAGAACCCGTTGTCAAGCAATGTGGGACATACTTGAATGCCTCCACTCACGCGCTAGCCGGATTACGAGCGGCATGTGAAATTTTGACTATGCACATTCACGTGGAGTTTCTGAGGAATTTTTTACCACGCACATTCGCGAAAGGGATAAAACTGGCTCTGATACCATGTTGAGAGAAAAAACTGAACTGAATGCTTGGTTAGGTCAATGTGACCCCAAGCTATCTATTTATAATAAAGCCAAAAGGCCAAAAATTACAATATTGCCCTTATTGCAGCTATTCATAAAATAATAAAGAAAATAGACAAATAAGCCCTCATCGGCTAAATACTCTCAACAAAAATCTACATGAAGAGTAAGCACATACCTCTTCTGCAATTCTGTCTTGCAAGTCCAGCTTTGTAACCTCAAGCTTCTGGATTTCAACCCTACAAAGGTAAATTTGTCATCAGTGGAAAAATTAGTGGAAGATACAAAGCAAAATAAAAGGGTACACCTCCTTACCAAAAAATAAAAAATAAAAGGGTACATAAGAACTTCTATTACATTTTAGGAGACTGAATATGATCATACTTGTTGAGATTATAGCCTCCTATTTTTATAAGGTCTAAATGCACCAATAGAATATCAACTTTCGATAGGAAAAGAAAGATAAGCTCAAATTTGTCAATCTGCAAAAATTTACAAACCTAATGTTTTATGCAATATTATAGAACCATGCCTTGATTAATTTTCCAAGAATCCAAAAGTGAAGCACAAGAGAAGAATCAAATAAGCTTGAATGCAACTAAGTAGCGTACAATCTCCCCGAAGAGCCTACATACACTAAAGGGATAGAAAAAGAAAAAGAAGGGACTCCAACATCAAGAAAAATGCTCAATATTATCCCCACAAATTTTAAATGCTCAAATTAGGAACAAATGATCAAATGAGAGGTAACAGTGCAGACCCAGATATATAAGGTGTTTGCCAAATTCACTGTAATAAACAAACAAATGCTAATCCCCTACAAAGGTTATACTCCAGAAGGAACAAACAAGATGTAGCTTCAGTCAAAGATGAATTGCAGCAGGATACGAATATATCATTGGCATCAAACTTTCTCAATTAAAAACACCAACTACAATGTCTTAACAAATAATTTACGACAAACAGCAGCTGCATCACTTACTCATCAATAATGTCACAGTCGATGGATTCCATGGATAGGTTCTTTTTGCCCTGCATGCATGACAAAAGAGGAGATGCAACAGTAAACAACACTATCATAACACAACTTGCAATGAATAAAGGTTTGGCTTTTCATGGACCATCCCAGCAGTGCAGGCATAAAACTGATGTTGTATTTTGGAGTGAGAGATGTGGGATATAGTTTTCTAAAGCGAGAGACTAATTCTCATTTTAAAAGAATACTCACAGGAGTACGTCCCCAAACAGCGGGACGCCTAACGCTACGGACAGTCCCACCAGCTATAGTTGTTGATTTCTTCATATTGGACAATGGACCATGATCAGCCGACTTTCCAGAAAAATGTATTTCTGCAAAATCATCCACTGGTGCTTGAGAAAATTCATCATCCTTCCATGACAAGCCATGGTTATCTAGCTGGTTATCAGTGTGCTCACTCCCCAGTGGTTCCTCATTTTGGGATGGTAAGGTCTTAGGTGAATTTTGTGATAGCTTCTCTTTTTCGTTAAAATCAGCAACGGCTTCTGGGGAATCAGAATGTGGACTACAATTTTCAGACACCTACATAGACAAGTACAAATTCGGAAATTAATCTATTTCAAAAAACAAAACCTGATCAATCACAATGAAGTATCCGACATAGTTTTAGAAACAAATCTTAGTCCCCTTCGGAAAAGGAAAAAGAGAAGAAACTAGTACAGATACAAAACCAGTTATAGTGAGAACATTGCGTTGTAAACCTTCAAATGAGGCATTTTTAAGCTTAACACACTTATTGGCATCAGTGCGACACTTCTAACTGGTCAACGATAATAACCATATACTATAAACAACGCTATTATTTGATATCGCCACAGCTCCACCACATTGGAAGTTTAACTTCTCCATGCTACTGCTTCACAGAAAGGAGAGGGAACGATGCTTGTGCATTGCCACAAGAAAGAAGAGGGAACGATGTCAAAGTTGATGGAGAAACCAAGGGTCCAAACACAGTTAATGTCATTAGTCCTATATTCTCTATCTACTTCTAAAGTGATCCCATTTTCCTATGTTTTAACTAAGTATTCTTTTAAGGAGAGAATTATTGTTTGATAGCATCTTTCACAAACATTGCAATGAGCATTGGCATGTCCAGGCACATGGAGTACGAGAAATTGCCAAGAAAATATGCTCATATTGTAGTAAAAGGCTTCGTCATAAAATCTAATTGACACAAGTGGATAACGACTTACCTTTCGGCATAAATCGCTCGTGCCTTTTTACTTAATATGGTATCTATGCCAGGGTTTCTAGTTCAATTATTTTGCATTTCCCTTTCACCCCTTTATGGCATCAATGTCTTATGGTCTTTAATCATTCTTTCACCTCCACATCTCTTTCGCACAGTTCGGGCTTTTGCCATTCCAGATTGCATTCGCATGAGAAAATAGTGTCTCTAATACCATAAAGTTTTAAAACAAATGATGGCGCACTTAACTGAATAATATGCACCAACTTTTTGTCCAATAACAGCATAAATGTCAGCTATGCTGGCATGCTTTTCTGGAGCCGAGAGACTCAGGATAATGGATTGTTCTATTCCATAAAGTAACTTACCTTATTGTTTACTTGTAGTAAAAAGAGAACTTGGACAGCAGACAACACCACCATATTATGGTTACTGGTGATACCAAAAAATGTAAGGTTTTTCGAGTCATAATTAAGCATTGTGCTGATTGTTTTAGTGTACGGAATTACCTTGTCATGTTGAGCACTATCTCCATCAGTTTTGTTACTGGAAGCATATTCCCCATCCTCGTCACTGCTGCTGCGGCTTCGGCTTTCACTAGATGTATGTCCCCGATCATCTTCGGATTCCAATTCAGAATCTTGGGTTAAATCATCATGTTCATCATCCTCATAGGATCCATCATCATCGGTTTCCTCCTCACTCTCACTTCCGCTCTCTTCTGAGTCAGAGTATATATCAGGAGATAGAGCATGTTCCTGCAGCAAAGTTAATGGTGAAGCTCTAACAGCACGTGCGAGAGGCCTTAACAATTCTGAACAAAGCAATCTGAACCAGATATATAGAGGATGGATAATAGAAGACCATATCTAATCTATATGCACCAGTTACTCAGAGCACGTGGAGCAAATATGAAAAGTCTGAATCTTCAAAATGGCAAGAAAACTCTGAACTTTAAGAGTATAATAATGAAATCAAAGCATTGCGAGAAGACAGTTTACTCAAAAATATGCGGTTACTGAATGAGTGCAAAGGTTTGGATCCTGGATGAGCAATCCCATCTGTAAGGTTGTCTAAATCCGAATTAAGGATGCATGCTAACATGAAGATGTTTAAACAGCCAATACATATCGGAAGCATATTCTCTAAGTGGCCTTAACCTTGACAGGGCGAAGCCCTTCATTGTCCAACTAACAAGAAATTTTGAAACGTAACCAACAAAAATCAGGAATGGAGCCATCCATTCGCACAAAACTTGAGGAAAAGGCTAGGATGAGATGGTTCAGATGGGAGCCAAAGCTAAAACATTGTTTCATTTAAGAGAAGAGAACTATGTATTGTATAAGTAGGAAAGAGATATCCATCTTGATTCTGTGGAAGAAGAGTATAAGAAGATTGTGGTGGAGAATTGCCATTTGTTTCAGGAGAAGCAGGGTTTGTAGGAACAATGACCAGAAACCATGCATATTAGGTCCCCCAAGATAAGGTATCCAGACTTGATCTCGTATCCTTGTGCAACTAAAACGTCTGAAGAAAAAAAAATCTTTGGAGCTATTCGACTCTAATCAGATGTGCCTGGCAAAAACAGATAATTGCCTTGTCATTGACCAAAACTCTTGAAGTTACTGATCGCTGTTGTTCTTGGCAGTTTCCATCAGAGCTCAGAGATGAAGTAGCTTATTTTTCAGGGGTTTGATTTCTGCATTTTAATATCTTTGAGTAAAAGTCTTTAAGGTACTTGTGTGACATCGCTTCATTGTAGCTGCTTCTGCTTTCAAGACACTGCCACAGCTTTAACAGAAGCAAATATAAATATTTAAGTGGAAACATGTGAAAGCTGAAGCCCTAAGAAGCTTCTTTGTGATGGTAATTTGTTGTGGTACATGATAATTTGAAAGTTAACTAACGTTGGGTTGCTATCAAAAGTGCAATGAAGATCATTATTGACAGCAAAGATACTGTGCATATTTGTAGCCATTCTAACTTGGAGAGATAATTCCAACCCCCCAAAAAAAAACTTGGAGAGATAAGCATATTGAAAGGGCTGATGTGCAAAGATTAACATACGTGGAGTTAGAACTTACCCCAAATATCTTGCCATACTCCTCTAGAAGAGTTATAACAATTGCCTGAGCATGGTTTGCTGCAGCAGCTGCTTGGAGAAGTTGAGCAGAGCCATCACCACCGACATCAAAATCATGTTCAAGCTCACAGTCGCCAGCTAGAAGAGGACGCAGAAGCAAAGGAGCCATACAAGCTGCCACGGCTGAAGAACTCATTCTGTTCACGGCCTTATGAGAAGCTACAGTTTGCATCATCATAAGTATTCTGAAAAATGAGTCAAGAGAAAGGCAAATTCAGACGGGAAAGATGCATCAGTAAACCAGCTGAAATAAGACATGGGAAGAGAGATTATCAAATACTGAACAAAACTAGTAAAAAATAAAAGGACCTGATCTTAAATTTATCCTGCCATAAGAGAGCTAAAAATAGAGTAGTTGTGAAAGATTCAATGGGACCACAACCAACTACTCTAAAAGCTTAAACTTTTGGAAGAAGGCTAAACCGGTTTAATATTTATATATTCCAACACTCCCCCTCACGCTTCATCTGGTCTTTTGCCTAGTACTAAGCGTGGACATATTTATTGGGGAGGCAAATAGAGGCCCAGAAAGATTTGAACTCAGGACCTCTTGCTCTGATACCATGAAAGATTTGATGGGACCACAGCCAACTGCTCTAAAAGCTTAAAGCTTTTAGAAGAAGGATAAAATGGTTTAATATTTATATATTCCAACAAGTTGTATGAAAACTGTATGTATTTGTAATTCCTGAGAAGTTACTCATTAAGTGCAAACTTGTGATCAGGCTCTCTGAGAACGAAATTAATCAGACTTCTTCAGCCAATCCAGCTATGTAAATGGATCAGCAGCTTTCATAATGTACTATGGCAGGATTAACGGAAAGATACTTCATCAACTACCTCTGCAATAGGCGCCGATTTGGTTCTGGGAATGTTTCACAAATTGCTGTGCGCATTGCATTGACTCGTACATCACGATCAGTGCCTATAATTGTAAGATTATCTGATACTGAATAGCTTTATAAGATAAAAGACAACGCAGCAAAAAGTTAATACAGATGATTGTGATATTGTGATACTATCTGTTTTTCTCTCTTTCTGAATGTCTAAAACAGAGAATATGAATTTTTCAATCACCAGCTAAATAAGAAACTTACGGCAGGCTTCCAGCAATGCATTACAGCAGGATGCAGGAACTGGCGATGATGGCAACTCGCGGAGAACATACTGTTTCAATGTAAATAGAAATGTGGAAGCATCAATTCCACGATTTAATTTGATATGGATGCTGTACAGATGCACACCAGCACTTCGCTTGCAAAAGTGCATGTCATTGGCCACAACAAGGGCTTTTAAGACACTCAAGAAAAAATAATTCTGTAGGTATCTCAGTAAACACAGTACCTTGATGCAATCAGCAATAACATGTGCATCCTCCTCTGCGGAAAACTCAGTACTTCCTAATCATAAAGTAAAAATGCTTTGAGGCAACCATGATCATTGAACAGAATGCACGGATCCATCCTAGCATTCATTTTTGTACTGCCCACTCAGGATATCACATATGTATACGACATGATTAATTATGTGATAATGTACATAAAGTAGGAGACAACATTTTCACTGAACTTAGTAATACTGTCAAGGCCAGTTATCAAATGAAACCCATAATAATATAAATCTTCAGCATCATGATTGAGACGTACAGAGATTGATCAATAAATAACAAAGCAACATGTAAACAAACAAACCCTGCTCATATTCTCGAATTCGGTGCTCAACATCATCAACATCTGCAGCCTGTCGCAAGATTCCTTCTATTTTAATCCCTGTTCAGTACCTTCGAATAATCAGATATAAGTACATGTATTGATCTAAGAAAAAGAACTCTAGCATAACATGGAAGATATAAAACAAATATCTTCCACAATCTACCAAACTAAAAAGTAGCAGCATGAAAATGTCAACTTAACAAATTAAATAGTTGGAAGGTGTAAAAGCACAAAGGAATATATAAGCCTATGATAGCTCTCCATGCCCAAGTTTGATATTGCAGTGACAAGAGGGCTTTTTGTGCTTATTGTTAAGAGGACACTATTTAAAGAAATTGTTCTTCCCTTTCAAGGTATATGCTCAAACTAACGTCTATGAGTGCAGTAATTGAAGATTAAACATCACTTCAAGAGAGAAGAAACAATCTGATGGAAGTGAACCACATCCTTGTCCTAGAATACAGTGTTCCATGAAAGCACTAATGCTCCATTCAGTTATCTTATATCACCAAAGTTTGTGTTGAAATGCGACATTTTGCTCACCAGATAAACTGGAGATACCTTCAACATTAGTTAAGAATATCAAAGCTCATCAGGACACAAGCACAGATTTCATCAAATAGATATAAGGAATAATAATTTCAGAATGATTTGTCTCAAGAAGCAAAGACAGTATTAATAGAGCTCACCATGCTCTTCTATGAATCTAAGAGCTTTTTCCAAGAATGATGGAGTCCCATCAACTTCTTCCAAAGCAAGTAAAACCGGCCGACCGACAACCATTGATTTGATGTTCTGTCTGTCCTTTACTGACAATATAGCACCAGATAATGACAATTTATCATGATGATGGCAACAAGAGCAATATAATTCAAGGGCATTGACAAAGAAAAGATTCACGAGCTTTGAGCAATTTTATTGGTTAATGAAGCATCTACCCAATAAAATTTGTGATGGCTGAAAGCATATATTGGCAATGTGTAGAGAAGGAATCAGACAGAATCAAGAGGCTAATACCAGATATCAACCAACAAATTCCTAGGTTCAGTACAGTTTACAAAATTCTCATATGAACTGCAGAGAAGTCAGAAATCTGTGCTGTTCTATCTAGACTTTTTTTTTGGGTGTAAAGTATTCTATCTTGACTTTTATTCCTAATAGGCTCTAGAAAAGTAATGAACAGCACTGAATGAGACAGTTCGTGCAACCAGCACATAAACTAGAGCATTCTAGTTGTAGAATTCTCGGGAAATCATTCTCCACAACTTATTTTAAAACTGAAAAAAGTTCCCTAGTTTGGTTCATAATTGTTGAAAAGCAGGCTTATCTTCAAATCAAGGTTCAAAGATTAGAGTCCTGAGGAAGCTCGCTGAAAGAGCTATCGTTGTCTCATTTTTTCGGAAACCTGCAATCACTGCATTATCCGATAACTAACCCTCTGACATAAAGACACCTTCTCATTACTGAAACACTCAGATGCTCAATAATGACTACATGCCACACGAGTTATATAAAGCTGTGAGAGAAAATCAGCATTTGAGATTGATTTTTGTCAAGTGGAGCATACATTGTTCTAGAGAGCCATCAGGTGCACCAGCCTGATCACTTCGAAAGATTCCATTCTGTCCCATTACAAGAGCCGCACTTGGTGCTTCAGCCAATGCATTCTCAAGGGCAGTCTTCCACTCATATAAATCCTCCGAAGTTTCAGCCTGCAACATCAGAGAAAGCATGATATTATAGAAGATAACTTTAAAGGGGAAATGACAAGATACATAATATAAAATGCGCATTTAATTTCCTGTCCTAATTATTTCCAAGTTCACATTATTAATGTTTCGGATTCTAAAATAAATTAAACAAAACTGGCCCGAACTTTGGGATAGTGCACGTTGCGCGCCTATAATTTCAATTGCGCATTATCCTCTTGAACTAGTTAACCCTCTTCTTATATTTTCCATTAGAATGAACAATGCACAATACTTTTAAGGGATAAATGTGTACTTTCATCTCATTTTATTTTTGTTGAAATCTCTCCCTTAATCTTTATTTTTGTATGAAGATTAAACTATAAAGAAAAGAGAGAAATATAAATTAAATAACATATTATTCTCAGAAGTAATAAATACAGATATATATATTTTAAGAAGATGATTGATAACAAAACAATGTTACAAGTGTCACCATAGATATCATTCTGATTTTTTTTTAATCAATCACTATTTAAATTAATCAACCCTTTAAATATAAATAAAAAAGAACAATTTTTTGTATTTTACCTTTTCGTTATTGAGGCATTTTCCCTTTAATTTAATTTGTGCTCATTCTTTTTCTTGAAACAACTCGTTTGGTTTTATTAAAGTGGCAATATTTACCAAATCCTAACAATTCTCTATTTTTTTAAAGTACTAATGACATTTGTGTTTTCTATTATCACTACTTTTAGTTAATTTAGGTTTCTCCCGTCCTCTATATTTTTCATTTTTTTTACAGCAATTTATAGTAAAAGAGAGATTTCCTTCAAAATAATGAGATGAAAATATACTTTTACTACCTTTACCAAAAAACTATATATGTATATTGTGTGATTTTGTGGGACCACTGCCATATTTATATATTTCAACACTCCTCTTCACGCTTAGTCTGGTCTTTTGCCTAGTACTAAGCATGGACTTATTCACTGGGGAGGTAAATAGGGACCTGGAAAGATTTGAACTCAAGACCTCCAGCTCTGATACCATGTCAGATTTTGTGCGACAACTGCCAACTGCTCTAAAAGCTTAAGTTATTAGAAGAATGCGTGGTTTAGTATTTATATATTTCAACATAAATATATATACAGACTTTCACCCCTTAAAGGTCATGTGCATTCACATGCTAACGGATAAAATAACAGAGCGTTAAGTTCTGCAACAAAAAGAAAGTCTTAACACTTGAAAGTTCGGGTCAAACATGCATTGCCCCCAAAAGTTCGGGGAGTTTTGCATAGTTTACCTAAACTTTAAACACACTCCCTCATTCTTTCATCATTTTTGGTCTAATCAAGCACCACAACGTTAAAGGTCACTAAGTAGCAGATCAATTCTTACAAGAATTGCATTTTAGTTGCCAGAAAAACTTGCAAAATGAGATGCCATCAACAGATCTATAGGTTCTATAAAGACTTCCATATCATCCACAACCATGAATTATTGCGTGGTAGAACTTTATGCAATTTCACTTCTATCATTTCCTTCCATCCCTCTACAAGAGTAAATACTTGTATATCATCTAAGCCCAACATCATGTCCAGTTTGAGAATCTTTACAACTTACGTTTCTTGTTTAAAAATTAAGTGCTTAAGTTTGAGGCATTAAATATTTAAGGATGGACTAATTTATCATGTACATGCGGTTACAAGATAATCCTATGCTGCATTTGCAATTGACAAGGACACTACTTGAAGTATCTATTCACAAGTGGATGTTGGCAATGACACCATTTGAAAACCTCTATGCACTCTGACCCAAAAAAATAATAATAATAAAAAAGCTCTATTCACAAATGCATTTGCAAAATAACCCTATGTGGCATTTGCACTTGATAAAGACGCCACTTGAAAATTTTATTGGCAAACAGATATTTGATAATGACCAAGCCTTCGTTCTTTCCTTCTCAAAATGGAATTTTAATCTCCAATGAAATGAAGCACTTTTCACAATTTAGTAGGGTAGAATAGTATGCCCTCTTCTATTTCTTCAAGATGTTCCAATACATGTTGTACCTGCCTTCAGATCATTAGGAAGGACAGCAAGGGAAGCCATTAACTTAGTAAAGGACTAACGGATGTCCAGTCTCTTAGATGGTCTTTGCAGTGGTAGCTCAGAGGATTGATCTTTCATGAAGTTCATGGGTCTTCTGTCTTGTAACTACTGTAGGATACAGGTTGCATACCCTTAATGTTTATAAGGAAAAGATCTCCATTTACAAGAGATGGAAGAACTCATTCTGAAAAGTTAGCTTTCCAGGAGAGGGAACCCAACCCATTATAAGTCTCTCCTTTGCCTGCAGCATCCTCCCCCTCTTCAAGATTATGTGACTCGCAGAACGGCCCCAAAGACAGCCTTGGGCCACCGCCAAGGGATCACAGTCCCAATTATAAAGTGCTAGAAGGCGGGCATCCTAGGAGCGGCTCTGATACCATATTGATGCTTTACAAGGGGTGGAAGAACTCATCCCGAAAAGCTATATTGTCAGGAGAGGGAACCCAACCCATTATAAGCCCCAGAATATATCCTTAGTTGCCCAATGTGGGACTTAGCTCGCATCAAATTACCATAAGAGGCATTCTGCTTACCATTATTTGTATCCTGTTTTCTCAGATACAAAACTACAAAAATGACCATGAGTTTCCAAAGAGTCGCATGAACTTACTTGCAAATGTGGTCTAAACAGTCTCTACTGACATGATGGAAGGACTAAGCACTTGAACAATACTTCAGTCTACCACAGAGTTCTGAATAGACTAGCCTAGAAGATTTTCATAAAAGAAGAAAAAGAAACAAATATGCTGACAATGTTTTATAAAACTCTTGGACGCCTCAATTTGGAGGATCCTACTTTTGGTAGTCATATTTCATTTCAGTTCAAAAATTCAGTCAAATGTCAAAGGTAATATAAGTGATCAACAAGTAGTAACTCATATCCCAGGAGGAAAATTTGCGGGTTTATTAAAGAAAGTATTTCTTCTTCATTCAAATATTATAAAGCCTCCCATCGTTGAACCTCAGAATTTGTGCTGCTTTAAAGTACATATAATGTGTAACACTTTGACTCATTTTCATAGTTCACACACTTCTGTATTACCTTTTGTGTTCCAGTATGTCTGAGATATTAAAGTTGAAAAACATTACTCTGCCAATGTCTAAGGAGAAACCATCTCATGAATTCATCACTGTTAAGGTCTTGGTGTTCTGTTCTCAAACAGGGAAAGTTATCAAACAAACCATGCAATGTCGCTGAACACAATTACCACCCTAAATTTGCAAGCAATTCTCGATGTAAAATGGCGTATTGCACACCATTACTCTTGAAGGGAAAAGCTCTTTGAAAGCAATCCCGAGAATAAGATTCTGGAAACTAGTCACAGGCTGAAAGAAAACGTGTGCATTCAAAATCAATCTATTGCATAAAAATGAAAAGACGCACCTTAAGTGTGAAGGCCCGTCCATCTCGACCATCAGGAAAAAGCACTGTTAATAGCTTTTTATCTGCTTTGACAACCACACTAGAGATTGAAACGATTTTAGGCAATGGTATATTCAGATTATAGTCATGAGGATGAGGATGAGAAGAAATTGGGTAGTCAGAACACTGATAATAGGAACAAGCAAGCCAACCTGCCTGAATTGTTGAGGTCAATACCACCAAGGGTCAGATTCACTTCACTTCCTTTCTGAGGTATGGCACTCTGGAGAATTTAAACAACCATATGAATCCTCCCATGCCTCGAGATAAAACAAGAGGAAGGGGACGAGAAATGAATCTTAAGGAGGGAAGATTTCTGACAGATAAAAGCAAACAATTTGGAAAAGCAAAACTCACATGCCACCTTATCAACATACATAGTTTTCCATCAGGTGATGAAGACGAACCACTCTAAACCCCACATTCTTTTAAAATGATGAACACCTCAAGTACACAAAGCAAGTAGGTCTGGCATTTTGATATAACAAAATGCATCAAGATTTCATCTACACCATAATCAACAATTTTGGACTCTACTACCGACAGTCTTCATCAACTGAATTTTCCTACAAAGGTTCCTTGCCCAAATTGTTGAGATATAATGCATACAAGAGAATCTAGCAATTGATTCAAGCCACAACCATCTTATGAAATATTCAAATTTTTAATTCTTGTAGTTAACTGACTCTAAACATATAATTATAGAACCATCTCGCCATGAGCAACACTTCGAACTCTCGAATCCTACCTATTGTTCTTTTAGACTGTACCGTGCCATCGATTGTTGTATGAGCATTAGACGATAGTTATTCCCAAAAGCATAAAAAAAAATGTTAGTTGAAGGTGTAATTTTGTATTGAAATGTCCATGAACTCCCCCAAATCCAGAGGGTGGGCTTTCTCATCAAATTACAGAATGGAAATCGCCATAATCGAGGAAGCGAATCGAGAAACTGTGACCACCGGCACTTTAGTTCATATAGAATAAATAGAATATTGCTTGCCAATAATTCATATCAAACACAAATGCTAACTCCACCCCAATCGTGAAAACCACGTGCACACGACCATAACCGGTGGCAAGAATACATTAATAGAACGATAGACATGAACTATACAAGATAATACCAAGAGGATATTTGAGCTTAGAACTGTGATCCATACCATGCTATATAATTTTTTTCCCACAAGCTCAAAATATCAGGTGAAGGCATCATTAAATATTGAATGCTCTAACAAGCAATTTGACTTGCACCAAAATTGCACAAGGACAAAAGTTGTACTTTGCTAGCCTTTGTTATTTGCAATACTTCGAAGAATTTAGGGTTTCTCTTTATTCCTACAGAAGGAAAGTCTTTTGTCCATCTGAACACATCAACAGTGCAAAACCCACAGAGCACTCCAAAGGGTCCAAAGAAGTATAACTGTAGCTTCTATCACCTTTCTTTTCAGCTTCTATCGTAAGATAATCACAACGGGAGTGGAAATTGTTAAGGTGATCACGACATATGGCTGGAAGATCCATGCAGGGTCAAAAATGGCAGACGCCAAGTCAAGTGACATGTTTTACTAACCTTCACTAACTTGTTCCTCAATGATCGTGTTGTTGTTAAGCTAGTATGAGGGAAGGCATAACATGAATTCAAAGCTGTTTGTCAAGGGAATAACTTGTAAAACAAGACTTCTTGACAATAATGTGAACTGGTCTCAAACCTCCCTGAGTTCAATCCCTGGATGTTGTTGAACAATCGTATAAGGTTGGACATTAGGGGACCTAAGATATGGAATTACTACAGAGCCCACAAAGAACGTTCATTGACTGTTCCTCTCCATGAGTTGGAGTAGGTGCATTGTGCCTAAGCAACATAAAAAATAAAGACCTCATTCTGTATAACTAGTCAACATGGACATCTCTTACCTGAAGTAATTGGCATTGACACTTCGAGATTATTTGTCAAATTAAAGTGCTAATTAATTGAGTTAATTTCATTGGCATAGCCTACCAATATATGACACGGGTTATACTGAAACTTAAATGCAGCATTTCTTCGCAACAAGCCAGAATCAAGCAAAAAGTGTCGAAAATCAAAAAAATCAAGATCAGCAGCGGCAAGGACATATGTCTTGCCTTCAAGGACAATTGGGTGCAAATAACATGCCCCATTCCATGAAGGGACATAAGACAACTTTAAACAGATGAAGGAAGATCGATGAGACGATTGTATCCTTGGATAGCCAGGTAAGAGGGGAAGGAATGAGAATAGAGATTCCTATTCTGCATTAACGTTAGATCTCTTTATAATTAGGACATTGCACGCGAACACATATGGCTTGCCTTTCAAAACAATATTGAACTGGCTATTGGAAACTTAAATGTCCCATAGGAAACTTACGTTGGACCCAGTCCAAGAGGGAAACGCAAGGTAACTCTAAACTTGTTATATTAGATGTATTGGATACATTGCCTTGTAAACGTTGTTTTTACTGATAAAAAGAGGCAAATTATGTCATGAAAAAAGCTGACGCAAGGGGGAAGGAACTAAGCTTCAGATTTACGTTCTGATTAGATAAGTTTACCAACGCTGTAATTAGGATACTGCAAATATACCGGTTGTTTGATTTGGTCAAAATCAACAGTAAGTTACTCCTTTTAGTCGCATACTAGGGAAATGAGAAACCAACTGAAATTCATGGTAGCATAGAGGATGGAGTCAGGCAGGATAGGATTTACAAAGAATGTATGTGACATTTGGTGTAGGGATGAAGTTGCTGTCGTGTGCATACTGGATGATACAGAGTAAGCGTAAGATAGGAAGAGCTACCTCAGTTGCAGGGAGAAGTGGAGTTAAAGTGGGATTTAGGAGGTGATGAACCAGATCAAGCCACATGTTGTCACGCCTATCTTCACCAGAACGAGAACTCTAATTTTACCTTTCTAGTTGTTAGAATCTCCGAGCGAAAAAGCCATGAGGTAGAGAGAAGATTACATGAATATATGGCCATGTAAATCCCATAGACATGTTATACTTCCAAAATATCCCAAATGGTAAAATGAGAGCGCATAAAACCTCAGTGTAGTTAAATGCCCATATTAGAACACAGAATTGTGTCATGATTGAGATCAACATTTAGTATGCAACCCAAGCACAAATAGTTACCAAAGCACGTCATACACAACATCTCTATCGCCCCAAATTTGTATTTTCTAATAGATCTTCAATTCTTCGAAATCTCTGTAAAGGCCAACAACGTGGAATTAGCTTGACCATAGTGGGAATAAGAGAATCTCAAGCTTAGGAAAATGCTCATAGGCATGATCTGGGCTAACTTTTCCTAAACATTTCAGCTAGTATCCTCCATCGCTTGTCTGTTGGGTTTTGTTGGGTCTTATATATATGTAGTCTCCCTCTACTTTTAGCTTAAACATTTAGCTCTGAACTTCTGACATTGTCTCAAAGCCAAGTCTTAATTCTTCATGCCCCATATAATATATCAATGTGCGTGTTCTTGCACCTTGTTCGTCAATTCCACATAATTATAACAATTTCTTCAGTAGAAACACAAGTAACATTCTCTTTATCTGACGATAATCTATGCATGAGCTGGAAAAGAGTATATTTCAAGGAGACTTAAAAGCATAAGTATACTCTATCATTGGAATAGCACTGCTTACTGGATCACTTCGAAAGAAGACCAGGGATGTACGTGTTAGTATAAACCACCTCTTTTTCCACGATGTCCATCCAATACCTGCATCAAAGTTCAGTACCATCTATCATGTTAGGAGAAGGAATAATAATAGCAGCTTAGACCATCAAAGTGCAACGTATACCTCGTAGCAAACAATTGGACAATACAACATTGAAAATTCTGCTCTTGCATTTCAAACAATGACTTCATATCCAGTAACTGAGTGGTGCAACTAACGAGAATGGTGAGTTAACTTGCCCTTATATCTCAAAAGAATATACGAATAACCTCCAAAGTACATTTCGAAGCCACATGATAGAAAGAAGCATGACACCCAACATTATTGCAAATCCCCAAGCATATCAGCAAAACGAGATGAGATTTTCTCGCTTGGATCTGTCCTCTTGAATTCTGCTTGTTATCCTTTAGTGGAACCATATGTGTGAACTTCGTATAAACATACCTTTGGATGACAAAAATAGTGGCCCGCTCTTGAAAACCTGCAAAGAATTGACAATTTGACCAGGGAATAAGTACTTGCTTTTATAGTAAGAAAGCAGGAGTGGTGATAGGACCTCAGTAGGTCATAGTAGAATTACCAAAACAAAGACATATGTAAAGTGCATTATGAACTGCCTAAAGCTTGATATGGTTAAGTTATGTTTGGGATAGGAATGCCATTTCCCCGTTCTCACAGTGCAGCATTGCTTCTGCATAGCTAACTCCTATTTTACTAAGGAATGGGATGTCTAAGCTCTAAGCATACACAGTTTTTCATCAGTAACAGAGCTGTAATTAAAGGAATACGGGCCTAGCAAATTAAGACAAAAAAATTAACAAAGAAAGAAGTTGCTATAAATAATAAATTGTGAAGAGATATCACATAAGAAATAACAGCCCAATTGCTGACAGCAGAAACTAGATGAATCAAATCTCCTCTTCCCAGTGGAAGGACACCAAAATGTAAAACAGACAATGAAGTAACTAATACAGTATCGTGATCCGGAATAAGCCAATCACCTTATTGCCTGTGCGAGAAGTCGATTGATTCAGCGGCGGTCCAGGCGCAGGCGCAGAAACAGACGCAGGCGTAGGCGCAGAAACAGACGCAGCAGCAGTAGCAGGAGCAGGCGGAGGAACACCGCTCTCTCCCTGAAAGCCACGCGAGAAACCAAAGAGAAAACAAAAATTCAAAACTTCACCCCGCTTCACCAACAACCTCGACCACACGAAACTCCACGACATCCGCTCAAACAGGAAAAACAAAAACGAGGCACCAAATTAAGCTCAGCTTATCATCCCACACCCGGAGAAGCAGATCGGTCGGACGCCCGACGTACCTGAGAAGGTTCGCTGTTCCGAGTAGTCATGACATCGAAGGTGAGAGAGTCCGGGGGACGCGGCACGATCCTCACCGACGAACGCCGCTCACCAGGCGAGCCCTTCCTGCAACCAGCATTCCGCGTCAGAGCTCAACAATGCAGCCCCCCCCCCCCCCCCTCTTCCCCCGCCCGCCGGAGCGCTAAACACCGGGACGTCGACGGCGATCAGAAGAAGCTAGAGGGAAATGTCGACGGAATTCATCGGCGTACCTTACCAGATGGCGATGATCGTCTTCGAAAGCAACGAGATTCGGGTGCTGCAACGGAGGGGGAGAGAGAGAAAGTGAAACGGAACAGAGAGAGAAACTCGCCACCCTTTCTCTCTCTTGATCGACCGGGGAATGTCTGGAGGAAGGGAACGTTTGGTCAAGGACCCCAATGAGTGCGGGGCCTACTAATGTGCGGACAGTTGTACACGTCAGCTTCGTTCTTGGTTCTCCGCGAAACCAAAGAGGGGCCCGGAGACTGGAGAGAGGGGCACTCTTGGCATTTCATCCTCATTACACTCCTCCCACATTCTTCCTCTTTTTCACGATTTCATTTTTTTTTTTTGTTGGTCCAACTTCATCTTCTCAACTCTCAATTAATTAAAGTGTTCGTGACATTCTTCAACGTCTTATTTCGAGACAAATTTACTCAAGCCAATTTTTTTACTATCAATAAATTTAAATTAGTACAGTTATGAATAAATTTACCCTTCATTGACTTTCTTTAAATTTTACCATTAAGTTGTTAAGTTTGATTACGCGAGACAATTGACGAGTGTAAGATTTTAGGTTTTTATCCTCGGTTTGTCACAGGTGTCCAATTTGATATTTTTTGTGATATTAATTCAATTTAACAAAAATTAACGGTAGGTAAATATTGTCACACGTGTATTAATTTGAGAATTTTAACAGTCAAATTATCATAAATATACTAGTTTTGAGTTTTTCGTAATATTAATTCCGTAAACTTAGCACGTGCGTTATTATGGTCTTTGAAAAAAGTGACAAAAATTTGTTGGTGAGCAGGAGTCAAATAAAACAATATAAATTGATATCCAGGAACTTTATAAAGTTAAATAAAATCCACTTGAGTCATTATAAAAAAAAAAAAAAATCCACTCGACTGATAATTCAATCTCTGATTGAAGTTTGCGAAGTCAAAATATCATTAGAGAAATCGATAAAGCATGAGTCGAATTTGGGAGTCATTTGATCCGCCATAGTACTCACATATTCTCGTTGATTCGAAAGGTACGATGCATGTCGAACATCGTATCAGGGCTAGTATTATTTTGCAATTGCTCTGCGAAGTCCCCTACCATATGACTTTGTTTAGCGGTAAACCTAAGATTATTAAATTGTTAAATAAATGATTTTGAAATGTCCTCGCCGGATTTTTTAATACGTTGGTCGTGATCCTTGAACCACTCTCGAAAGCTCGATGCACTCCCTAAAAACTTTCAATTCGCTCAATCTTAGCGCCTCAACTTTTCATGACAAAGTCAAATCAGTCCTTCGGTATTACTCGCGTGTTTCCGCCAATAATACACCAACACGGCACTTTGAAATTTTTTGCCGTGTCCGACACGGCTAGATACCTCTTCTTTTTTTTTTTTACAGCCATACATTTAAAATAGTCAAAAAAATGCCCAATTTTTTTTTATCTAATTTCTAACTCCTTCCTCTTGACACCTGTCGTTGATCACACAAGAATTTGTGGAGCTCATTTTGTATTTGCTGATTGATAGAAAACTGCCTGTGAGGTCTTTGTCTTCTATTCATATATAAAAATATACATAAAAATATTTGCTAAAAGCCTGAAACAGGACTCTATCGTGTATACATAAAAATATATATAAAATATACAACGTATCTCAACGTGTCGAATCGCGTCGCGTCGCATATCGTGTCCCGTGTCCGTATAACATAGATTTTCACAGTTACACTCTTGTTCCAACCCAGTCCTCTCCATTTACTTCCTTTTTCTTTATATATAATTGTTCTTTTTTTTTTTAGCAAATTAAAGCCCCAAGGGCCCGTGATTGAGGCTACGAATCAGCATAATTTGCGTGCCGAGTCCGACGTCGGTCTTTGCTTTACGGGGAGAGCACGTTACGCTCTTCGCTGCACAGTGCAGGTTGGGCTGGGAATGTCGACAACGTGAAGGAAAGGTTGATTATAGTCTGTAGACCCCGACCCGCACGGATAAGTAGGCCCCACATCATTTCCTAGAACCTACGGGGAACCGAATAAGACGGGAGCTGTTATTTGCTCGACAGATCCATCAAATGAGTGGGCCGGATTATGATCTAAATAGATTCATTTAATCCGGTTCGACCCGACCCATACTCGACTCTCGTATCCGACCACACTCATATTTTTAGAGCAATTTCATATGAGTCCATACACAAGCTGAGGCGGAAATTCAGAGTGAGTGAACGCGAAATCGATTGAGGGCGAGAAAGAATCATAGAGGTGGATAGGGTCTAAGTAAGTTATAAACTCATTAATGACGTATTCATAGTCCATTCGACACCCCCATGTTATGCTTAAACCCATTTATAGTATATTTTTTCAACATAACTCATTGATGTAATGATTCATCCTATCAAATGTGGGTTAAGAAATGAGTTTATGATCCATTTTGACAGGTCTAGTGCTCGATATCGCGCGAGAGTCACTGCGTAGATCTCGACCGATTCATTGGCTTCGCCTAAACCGAAGATCGTAGCTATAGATAGCCACCTTTTCATTTTGCAGAAAAAAGACATGCAATGTAGAGTGATGTTGCTGAACATGAAGGTCCAACACGCGGGTCAATTTGCTTATGGGCCGGGCCTTCTCTGCTCCGGCCCAGCTTTCACATTTGGTTTTTTATTTTTTTTCCGGACGTCAACACGTGATTATTACCCAACAAAAATAAAATATTCTCCATAAATACGAAGATAATTATTAACTATCAGGTTGACCCTTCCCTTTGCTTTTTCTTTTCGTTTTCTTGCGGGTCGCAAACTTTTCCCGTTTTTTCTCGGGAAAACCGAAGCGAAAAGGAAAGTCCATACGCGCTCGAGAGGGGAAGAGAGAGCCCCCCCCCCCCCCCCCCCCCCCCCCCCCCCCCCATGGAAATCGCGAAAGCTGATAGCGGCGGCGGCTAAAAGAAGCACCAATTCGCTCGAGCTTCCCACTTTAAACCAATACGGCAACCAGGGAACAAGCAAACGCCAAAACTCACATGTCGAACACCGACAAGAAACTGCCCTCGGACCTCGGCGAAGGAGAAGAAGAAGAAGACAGATCTCTCTCTGCGTTCTCGGAATCCGCGGGCGTGGATCGGTGAGATTTCGGTTTCTGGCGTGACTCGAGCTGCTTTACTCGACTCGCGGAGAGAGAGAGAGAGAGCGAGAGCGAGGGGGAGGGGTTGCTTTCGGCTGTGGAACTGATGGAGGAGGTGGAGAGCTCGGGTTCGAGTCCCCTGTCGGTCGGTGATCGGAAGGCGAAGAAGGAATCGGTTCGAGTGAAGAGAGAGACGTTGCAGGCCGTGCTCGAGCAGTGCCAGCGAGCTCTCGAGTTGCTCAGCAACGGCGAGGTCGAGGAGTACGGTGATGAGGGTGTCGGTGTCGGCGATGGCGATGTCCCTGAAGTTGAGCCGGGTGGCGATGACTTGGCGACTCCGCGCAGTGATTGTGAAGCCGATGAGGTAGTTGTGCCTATGTTTGTTGCTGGTTAATCGTCCTGAATTTGGGTAGATTTTTTTGATGGAATGTTTGATTCTGGCTTTGGTCTTGCTCGGTCGATACATATGGTCAGGAAAAGGGATTGAAGTTCCCAGCTTTAGGAGTTAAGGGATTTGTCATTTTTGGTTTTTTGCGTTCATTCCTTTTTTAGGTTGGTCTAATTGGGAAATTGTCCACTTCTGTTGTTACCTCGAAGAATTTGTTCCAGTTAAGGATGAGATTTGTGAGGTTGGTGGGGAAACCTGGCAATGACAGCTCGATCCTTTATAAGTGTGTTTAACTTTACAGTTGACATGCTTATAAAAGTATGTTTTCGGGAATTGTAATTTTAATTGTAATTTTTGAGACTTTTTGGGTAATTGTCTTTTTTCTAGGCATAAAAACCTGGAAAGCTGCACTTGTAAAGTTTTATCTCTTTTCATTGAAAGGGAATTATGTAGGATCCCAGCGATTTGTGTGCAAGTGTTTTGAGTTTTTGGTCAGAACACTCTAGGATAATGAACTTGCATCTTAGATGCTGACTCTAAATTTGGTGGATGTTTGTCTTGCATTTCCAAGTGTTACCTTTTTGTGGTTTCTCAAATGCCTGTTGTACGTATGAGATACTTTCTAAGAATTTGTTAGGGATGCGTCATTGGTTGGGTATCTCGGTATTAGTGTTAGCCCCAGGTTTGTTTTTGTCACACGCTTCATATTAAATTTAGGTCAAGTTGGAGATAATCTCTTTTAAAGGTCAATGGAGATTAGCTGTTTCTTTTGGGCAGTTGATTCATTCTGAGTACAAACGTTATGATCATCATCAGAGAGCCTTCACATATATTTCGAATGAAGTGATTTTGCTTGGAGAGTAGTCCTTTTGGAATTTGGATTTGATGATATCCAATGTAAATAGATCTTGGACTATTTCACCATAAATCTCACCAGAGTACTGCTACATGCTTCTTCGAGTAAGCGGTCATGTCATGGATCCTCACATTTCTCTACTCTCGGGATTCGATGGTCACTGTACAAGTGTATGTTTCAATTTTCATCTTAGGAGACCGATCTTGAAGGTTTTGGATGCATTTTCTGGTGTCTAAGTTAACACGACTTGCATTTAATATAACTAGAGGGCTGTAGTACATGTAGACTTGGGCATAGATTACTTCATTTTGGTCCTTTTTCTGTGTTTTTCTTCTGTTTAGGCAAGGCAGACATTGCTCTCAGGTCCCTTCTGGTCGGTCCAAGTTCTGTTACTTATTTACATCTTTGTCCCACAAGTTGAAATTTTGGCTAGTAGTTCCGCTGTTGTTTGGTCGATCTTACTTCCTGATTATTCATTATCTTGCAAGATGATAGTCAAGGTGAAGGATGTTAAACAATAAGGATGTTCTTGCAGTTATCGACTTTCTTGCACAGAAGCATATTGTTGTGTACAGAAATGTGTGCGCACGTATGATTTTAAATGTCTTCTGGTTCTGAACTTAGCTAACGTGTCTTTTTGTGACTTTTCCTGATTCAGCTGTGTGATCTTCTCAAATCTAGTGTTGAATCCCCGGACTTCCTCGAAAAGCTAGAGTGCGCTCAAGTGTTAATTCCTCGTAATGCTGCCGGTATACAAGGCCAACGACTTTTATGCTCTTTAGATTGCAATGATCTTTTACTTTGCATTTTTTCTCTTGTTGCCTGACTACCTCTATTTCACTCAATATGAAAACTAGTATGTTAGACAACCTTTTTTCTTTCACCAAAGAAAATCATACATGCAGATTGATAGCATATTTCCCGTGCAAACAGATGAAGGTGGCGCCTGGGATATCGTCAGTAAAGATGATCTATGGGAAGGTGAAAACATGGATCCTTGCGAACAGGATTATGTCGTTGTGAGACAAGAAGATATCGTAGACGGTATAGCATGCTTTATGGCTGCCTACCTCCTGTCCCTTAAACAGACAAAGGTATGCTATACTTCTTGCAAATGCTTAAGACCAAAAGTACTCAGGTCACCTGGTCATTGGTGCGGAACATATAGAGTGATCTATTTTTTTGTGACCCATCAGCACCATGTTTTTCTTTCAAGTTATTGCCTTTTGCCTTCGATTGCTGTCTCAGACGAAAGAGGACGAAGGGCTTTTTCCAGTGATTTAGTTTAGCTGATTGATGTCTTCTTCAGTTGTATTGAGTATATAAGTGGTAGAATAGCACGTAATGTAATTCTCTGTGATGAAAACGACTCTATCTTTGGTCCACATCCATTTCGTTTTGGTTTTGTTGCTTCTTCTACAATGCCTCTATTAACGGATAAATATCATGCTAAAGAATAAGCATGAATGGTGGATTTATTCTTTTCGTGCTTTTTTCCTACCATGAGTTTCACTGCATGGTGTTTATGTCTCTCTTGCAAATATTGATGATGAACCCATGATTATGGTGTATTATAAGTTCAGTCAGTCCCTGCAGCCTTTGTGTATTATCTACACGAACGAAAGCGATTTGGGATGTTTAAAAAGAAAAAAAAATAGCATTTTTAATTGAGTGACATGAGAGCATGCATCTAAAAAGGTTTAACTCCTGAGAACCACTTCAGTTTCGAGGCTGGTAGGGAAAACATTTTGGCTGGATCTCACTCTGTTCATAGATTTTGCATTCTTTGCTTGGGGATCAAATTCTTGGTCTTTTATTCAATAGACTTGCTTAGATCATAATATTATTCCCGTGAAGATTCAGTATTACTTTTTCCTTCAAGATCTGGTAATGTTTTTTACACCATCTACTGGATGATGCTTTTTTCATCCAGTTGTGGCGAGTTACATTACCAGATTTTGAAGGAACAAATAATAATGGGTCCAGTGTCATCTGTTGTGCATGGGCAATGACAGTTATTGCCATTATTTTCATTGGATGCTTGTCTTGTAGCGTGAGATGCATTTGTTTGCCTCTTCTTCCTCTTGCATGTTTTTATCCTTTTGGGCTTAGCAGTTGGTGCTTTTCTATTTGCAGGAGTTGACTCCTAACAAACTCCAGGAAGGTCAGCTTGATTTTCATGCCTCCTCTTTCATTAATATAATTTGAACTCACTTTCAAAAAAGCTTCCTGACTGCTGCTAACATAATATAAGATATCTTCGTCAAGTTTGTTGAGGATGTAACTTCTACATTCAGGTCAAGTTTTTGCTAGATTCTGCGGTCATTAACTTTTGGAGTCCTGTAACCTTTGAATTTTCTTTCAGCTCTTTGCAAGACATTCTCGGTAAAACAGAAAAAAGGAAAGCTTCGGAAGGCATGGGATGGGGGCAGAGTTATTTATAATGTAGCATCGTGGGGAGCAACTGCGATTGGGTAGGTTCTCTAAGCTTAAGGTTTTCACCAGCTTGCATTCCTTATTCCATGTCTTGAGTTAAAGATCGTGTTCTTCATTACTAATCACTATGTGATGCATGCTGTCACTTGTCTAAATACACGCTCCGAACAGCTGCATCCTCTTCGTTACCGATGGCAATAACCACCGTTCCTTTAATGATATCCTCCACTTCTTGTTCTCTGCAGAATATATCAGAATCCTGTTATTCTTCAGGCTGCCTCGAAAGCTTTCTGCGCATCCTGTCAGGCTATCTCGAAGCTTCTCTGATGTGGATGCTCCTTCAGGTGGGGAGTTAAGGCGTTAGGGATGTCGGTGCTTGTTGCTGCCAAGGCAACTTGGTGTTCCGAATGTTTGTGCCATGGTGATTTCATTCTTTATTGCGTGCAGATCAGATCAATTGCGTAACCTGATCTACCCTTTGTAAATATGGACTTTCTTATTGGAATTCCTGTTGATTAGTGGGATTATGTTGGTTTGTTGTGCTTGCATCTAGAATGCGTCTCCGGCCCAACCATTCCAAGCAGGTTGCAGTTGGACGCATGAATGCCAAAACCGTGATCTGTTCATGTTGTTTCTACTTGAAAATGAAAGCAAAGAAAGAGATGAAGAATGAAGAATGGCAGACGTTTCCTTCTCCTGATACTGCTGTTTTAACTTGGGGGTTAAGTTTTTCTGCACCAGCGAATCATAGATGTCTGCATCCATATTTCGTTCTGGTTTCTGTCATGGTAGTTGAGACTTCGCACTCGGAATCTAGGGGAACAATGGAGGTGAACTTTAGCAGGAGCCTTGTAATCGAATGGGATTGGCAAAGTGGGAAATTTTTCCATTAATGTAGAAATAGAAGCATCGCAGCTTAAGTTCACCCAAAAAAGGAACCAGTGAAACCGAAGAGCCTTGTGATGGTGTTAGGCCTGAAGATGGATGCTACGGCATTTGATCAAACATGCGAGCAATCGGCCGTGAGGCATATACACGGATGAACCGATAAGGAGAGAAGAAAGAAAATCCTCGGGTCGGAATGCCTTCATTGTCCGAGACTTGCTGTGAGCGGGCGCAACTTATATTGCTACCCCTTTCTTTCCACTGAACAAGGAACTCATGGGTGTTTTGACGGCCGCTTTGTTTTCCGAGCTCAAGCAAAGTACAAATGCATTATGTAATGTTGAGGCATCATTTAACAGTGTCCCGAAGAAAACAAGACAAATGACTCCTCAAAGTAACCAAAGCTGCGATGGGAAGGACTAATGGCAATGAAAATCGAGCAACAGAGAATAGGACAGCCGCTTACTCTCATTCCTCAAAGTATCAAGCATTTCTACAAGAGAACCAACTCATCAGTCTTTTTTTTTTCCTTTTCTTTTTGACCGATTAAAAGCTCCACAATGTCGCTTTTATGTGTCGAACAAAGGCAAAGATCTTCCAACAAAAAAATTCCAATTTGCTTCCCACATTATCCCACATTCTGACGAAGATTCAGTACCACAATCAAAATCGGCTTATTGAAGATTTACCATGAGGTGCGCGGCAAGGCATCTGACTTCTGCGAAAATCAAGCATATAACGCATCAACATTACACTCCCCAAGGAAAACTTTGATGCTTCTTGGTGATCCACAACTGCCCTCAGCAATAAGTGCTCTGTCGTTGGCAGCCATGTGAGCGATGATTTTGTAGATCATTTCAATCTGCAAGGCCGGAAAAAGCATTAGTCAAAAGTCAATGGATGTAGATAACTAATTTGTGCCTAGATCAGGCAGATTACATCTTCAGAAGCATGGCAACGTTCAGCTACTTCTTCAAGAGTCAACGGCTCAACAGGCTCCTTACAGCTGAAAAATGCAATGCCCAGGCAAAATTAACAAACCTATCCAAATTTTGAAAAAAAAAAAGGGGGGGGGAACCAGAACCCATTTCAGAAGAGCCGATATTTTCCATCTTAGACAAGATTGTTCTAGTAAGATACCTGGCCTCATTCAGTACAGACAGAACCCGTTTCTGAAGAGCTAATACTTCTGCTGCTGCCTTTTTCCCAGCTTCGACACCTAAGAATTTCAGTCGCACATAGGGGCAAAGAAAGGAGACACCCAGTTAGATGTGTTGACATGATTTCTTGACTCAAAGAGAGGCCAGACATATTCTCAACAGCAATAAGCACTAAAAATATAGCAATCATCAAATTTAAATAAGAATTATAAGGTACACTATTTACCAGGTTGATGATAGGCATTAATATTAACTAGTGAGGCGTATATCCCAACTGCTCGCTCATACAATGCTATAAGAGCCCCCACTGATCTAGGGGTCACTTCTTGAACAGTGACTGTTACAGACTCGCGATCATTGGCATACAGAGCAGACCTTGTTCCCTACAGAAGTTCATTACATCTAAAAGAGATCAATTGCAGAAAACAACCGAGTGAATAGAAGCAAATCACCCACTGAACTCATGTCTCCTTTCCAAGAGAAGCGTGAGATCTTAAACTTCAGAAACAATATACATAGGACCTCCGACTATCGCTAGAATCTACTTAAAGGTAAATGTTAGTAGCTCTTGTTGTAACTTAACCTGAAGCATTCCGAACAGATAATCACCACAGGTAACACCTGGTTCAAGCTCCCAATCATGACCAGGTGGTCTATCACGAAGCACTTCAATGAATGTCGCGAAGAAGTTGTGCACACCCTCTCTCAGCTGTTGTATGTAGCTATATGGAAATTAAACAATAACATGCATCAGGAATAATCACGTCACTGGCATGTAAAAGTAACAGCTCCATTACTTCATCAAAAATTAACTTACGCATGCTGATCAGTGCTCCCTTTATTCCCATAGACAGTAAGCCCTTGATTGACCTGTGAAATGAACAATTCGAGATTTAACATTTTGGAAACAAGAGATGCAGACAGAACTCCCTATTTTCACCAAAAAAATACACAGGTACCCGATTGCCATCCAGGTCAAACTCTTTTCCAAGTGATTCCATCACTAGTTGCTGCAGATACCGACTGAATAACAGAAGGCTGTCTTTGTAAGGAAGAATGACCATGTCCTGACAGCAGCAATTTGAAAAGTGAAATACTTGTCAATGACCGCAAACTGAAAGGAGAAAAACACCAATTCAGAAGACACTTAACAAAATAGTACCTTAGATCCTATACCATCAGAAGCCCAATACCAACATAAAGCAAGCAATGCGGCTGGGTTGTTCTTGACCTGGAAAAGAAACGAGTTATTTTCACTGACACAGGACTACAGAAGGCAAGAAGAACCATCCTTGATCAGCCTTTGATCAGTACCAGTAGAGAAGCCAATCAGACACTACGGAAAACTACCAATATTTCTTATGTCCCAACTTCTTTTTTCTCTTTTTTGGATGATAGGGACTCCACTTTAGGTATATGGCTTTTGGTCACTAAAAGTAATTATAAGTTTCATCTTAGAAGTAAAATTATCAACGAATCCAATCATCTGTTATTTAAGGCTCAGTGTTCAGTACTATTAAATTCTCAAAATGAGCCATAGTCACTTTCAAGCTAGAAGTTATGCCTTCCACCGACTTCATTTTTGCAAAGCCAAAGCTAATGCCAAAAAATCAAACCCCACAGATAAAACAGGAAAGGCAAGCTGAAACCCACAGCCACCCCAAACAGGACTTGAGAGTTATGTTTACGATTATTTGACAAAAGTAGTACAACAAGAGGTTAGTCACCAAAGGATTTACATTCCAGGAAGCACAAACGGTGTGGATATGCTAAGTTAATCTACAGTCCTTACATGAACATTTCTGTGGATCTTCTTCTGACACAACATAAAAGTTAGCAATGTCTTGGATGAGGAAACAGAATTAACTCGCAGACATACATTTGATTGTATCCTTAAAGATGATTTCATGTGCTGGCGGATTTAATACTGCAAGCAGGCAAAGGAATTACAATCTAGGAAATGCAAACAGTGTGGATATGCTATTAGTCCCCAAATGAACATATCTATGGTTCTTCAGATACAACCTACAACAAATGGATATCCTGGACAAGGAAATAAAATTATCTCCCAGATTTGCATTGCATATTTGCTGGCGAATTTAAATACTACAAGCAGGCAACAAGAGAAGGCACATATCAAAGTGCATGAAGCCAAAAGGCTGTACTTTGATTCACTGTAGTGTTCATCGGCAACTAGAGATGAACATGCCTTGAGGTTGATATTACAAAGCAACTAAGCAACAACAATTGCAATTGCCAGTTGTGAGCTTAGATGGACCCTATGGATTTTATTTTACATTGAATTATACTGTATGACATCCTCTAGCACATATACTACAAAATCATTTTCACAGTGCATAATGACAGGATACAAGTGGCCATTCTGCTGCATAGAAGTTCACAAGTTACTCTTGCATACATCGCAATGCATACTGTCAGAGACTCCCATTCAAGTTGTTAGCTGACATCCTTAAATTCGTGAATATCTATCTAACATTTGGTTTGATACTCAAGATCAATATTTCAACTATACTAAGTTTATTCTGGTGTCCCAGCTTCATATATCACAAAATGCGCACATGCAGAAGCCTGAGCACCACACACTGAGCAGGATTTTATACCATAAGTTGCCCCAATGATACTGAAACTAATTCCTCACTTGGACTTGGATAACAACAGAACGTCCCAAAGAAACACCAGATAACATTAACTGACAGCAATCTTACCACTTTCGTCCTATTCGCCTCATCCATCAAAGATGCACCAGCAAGCATTTCTCTGATATCGATCCCCTGAAGTTTTGTAGTCGCTAATGAATACGCTCTTCAAGTCAAATCAGAAAATGTAACCACAATGAGCTTAGAAGTTAGGCTTACGAACTTGAAGGGCTGCTGGAAGTAGACCAACAGCAGACATTTCAGATGTTCTGCCACCCACCCAGTCAAACATTGGAAATCTGGCCAACCAGCCCTCAATCCGCGCGGTATTGTCCAACAATGAGTTCTCTTGGGTTATGGCAACACCCTGCATTCATGATGGGGAAAAAACTGATCAATGCAATATCTGCAAAATTGAAGGCGCCAAAATTTCACTAAAGCAAACAAACGAAAAGATTAATTTTGACATAACTTCATGCAAGCGCACCATCAGTCACATATAAATGAAGACATGCAGTAATCTAAGATTATGTTATATACATCACAAGCAATAACTTTTCCATGCAAGACTAACAAACTGACTAAGCCTCATTAGCAATAATAACTAAAAAAGCCACTAAACTGAATACTCCAAGTTGCAAAATAAATGCACCAAAATAGAGCTCAACCCGAGACATCTGGAAGCTTGTCCTCAAGAAAATGCTCAACCAGAAAATAAGTCAAGAAGGTGTTGGATTTAGTGACGTGCAACAACAATAGAAAGTTAGAAAGTCCAACCCAAAAGCTTAAGCTATTAGGAGGAGGGAGACCAAATGGATATAAAAAGCATACAAGATCCATTCACAAGCGATGTGGGACAACAACACAATTTCAACACCCCCTCTCACGTGCAAACAATCTGTACGTGGAAATTAACTAATGGTGGGTGGGCCCACATACGCGGAAGGAAATAACACTGGCTCTGATACCATGTTAGAAAGTCAAACTTAAAAGCTTAAGCTATTAGGAGGAGGGAGACCATATGGATATAAAGAGCATACAAGACCCATTCACAAGTAATGTGGGACAACAACACAACTTCAACAGCCATTACTCTGAAATCCACATGAGCACATCACCGAAATCCAACTATTTTGTTCGCAATAAAAAGGATAAGTCTAACATTCAATATTTTTTATCCCTTGAGCATCATGAGAAGCTAATATTAGTTGGCAACTCTGCTCTAGTTTGTATCTTTAAAGAGCAGAGAACTCAATGAATTGTCAATGAAACTTCTATAAGCAGGGGAAAAAAAACGAAAATTAAACTAAACTGGGACCAAAACCTGTTTTGCAAACTCCAATCCCGCTTCACGAAAGGCCTTCTGTACTTCCAATAAGCCATTTCTCGTTTCAGGAGTACCACCACTCTGTAGGACAGGCAATGACAATGAATTACCATAAATTCTTCTAATCTGCAAAAAGGAGGGATCACAAATCGAAATATCATGCAGGCACCTTTGATATCACAATTACAAGGGTAGAAGCCAGCTCAGGACCAAGCTGCGCAATTTGATGGTCAATTCCAGCTGGATCCGTGTTGTCAATGAATCTAATCTGCCAAAAGTAAAATTGAGATATCATTCAGACTGTCAAAACTCAAAAAACTCGCTAACACAGGGTGTACCCAATGTGCCGAGACTTATAACTGCACATTCCTCCATAGCTTGTGACTTTACTTAAATCTGATGGGCAAAAATTCAAAATCCACCAACACTTTCAAGCACCTCACACAGAATCAAAAGACGAGGAAAAGAAACCTAAGTACAGGATCATCAACAAAAGTAGATCCTTTTTCATTGTGCATAAGTGAATCAAGCAGCATCTACACTTGCTCCAGATAATAGAGGAGAAATGCGAGCAGGAAGAACACGTAGTAGGATCATTCTCATATCTATAGTGATAAACTTACAACAAAAGGCAAGAAATGGAATGACATCGTGACTTATCCAAGTGGGAAGAATAACATTAAGAGAACTGCTCAGCTCTTCTCAAGACTCGAGAAATATTTTTAACTAATTGAAAAAGCAAGAAAGGACAAATACAAACAAGTGACTAACGACTTATCTACAACGCCTGAAGATACCTTTAATGGAGGATTATCGGGAGCCAATGCCTCTGCAACGAACTGTGGCCCAAGAGCTGAACCTCCAATTCCAACTGAAAGAATTTGCGTAAAGCGACCCACAGGAGAAGTAGGAGGGGGCTTAATCTGAATAATAAGCGTAAAAAATAATCAAGTCAAGCAATCCGTCCGTGTCCGATGCAATCAGCTAAGCATACAATTAGAAAATCAACGCTCAAAAAACTGAATTTCATGCTGACATTTATTGGAAAACCGGAAGAAAATAATAAAACTACCGCATCTCAGAGGAGAAACTTTCCATACACAGTCATTTCAAGTGACTAATTCGTAAATGAACTCTCCATCTCTTTGACCAAAACCAACTTCAATTTATCCTTGGCCCGCACTTTCTTGAGCCACTAAGACAATGCTGACATTTACCGGAAAACTGACACGGCAACTATGGCAAGCAAACCAATGGAAATGCAGGAACTACAATCTGTCTTACAACACGGAGAGCAACAAAAGATGGAATTCCAAAACTGACCTTACCGCTGACCACGTCGGCTGCGAAATTGCAAACAGCGTCGAGCGTGTTCTCAACCTGGGCCTTCAGGAAGCGGGTCGGCGCGAGCTCCGACTTCCTCAACCAGTAGTGCCCAACCATGCGACCTTCGTCCGGATTCGCGATCGCGCCCTTCTCCAGCTCCTCCATCGCCTTAAACGTGGCCTGGAACCGGGGCTCCATCTCCTCCACGAACTCGTCCGTGAACCCTATCCTGCTCACGTCCAGAAAAAGCCCTAGATCCTTGTGCTGATACAGCCAGTCCACGTACCTCCCCCACAGCGAGCGGGAATCCTTCTCCAACCCCGGCTTCTTCTTCGCCGCAGCGCCGTCGGCCTTGGCCAAGTCCGACGAGATCTCCCGCGCGACCGAGCGAGCCAGCGACAGGGACTGCGCTCGATCGACGAGCTTGGAGCTGCTCGGGAAGGAGACCGCCTCCCTCCTGCCGGAGACCGACGGCTTCGCCGCCGGCGTCTTCGGCTTGAGAGACGGGGAAGACGAGCAGATGCCCGAGACGGAAGACGCCATTGGAGGCCCGAAGGTTCGAAGCTGATGAGAGTCAAATGAGGAAGCGAGCGACGAAACCGAGAGAGACGAAGACAGTTTTGGGTTCAGTCCATGACTCCATGCGCTCTCTCTCTCTCTACACCCTGCTGAAAAACAAACAAATTTCCTTTTTGTTGTTGTTGCAATTTTTGTGTTATTTTGTCCGATCTGAGGGACCGGCGGGCGGAGTGTTGTGAATCACACACGTTGATTGGTTGATAGTTTATGCGGTTGAATACGTCTGTTGACCGATTTACCCCTGGGGGATGGGGTTAATTACGGATATACCCCGGATACGCTCCCTGAGTCCCTGGTCAAAATGGGCCGAAGGGGTGAGACGTCCGCCTCGCGGAGATGACATCATCAATCAAAAACAGTGCAAGCCTAGCTGTACTGATTTTCGCACGCTTTACGTTCTCGCTTTCGGACCGTAGTAAACAGAGGAACTGGACAACGGAAAATCAAAATTGGTACAACTTCAAACAATGCTCCGACCACATGTATGTATGTATGTATGTATGTCTTCAAACAACTGAAAACAAAAAAAATTATTTCGGATGATTAGACGACGAAACACTAATCAATCTACGAAAAATATTTTTCGTGAACTGAAAACAACAAGTTTGGATCGGGAAAAAAAAAACGATTTCTCTTGCTTCGAAGCGAGAAATCGTTTTCCCTAAGCTACAAAACATATCAAAACTAACAACTTTTTTTTTTCACTTATTGTGAATTTTCAGTGAAAATTTTCAACAGATATTTTCAACCGTGTTGATTTATTTTCCATTATTATTGTCACATTTCCTAACGGTTGATTCATCCGAAGCCGAATCAAGCCGGCCAATAGTTCCTAATCGACCTTTGAATAAATATTAAATCTATATATCCATACCAAGTGTTGAATTCCATCATATATAGAAATTAGTAGATCCACGGGGGGGGCAAGCCTCCATGGTTTCATGCGCATGAACGAAATCGTCGTAAGTTGACCTTTAGAGCCAATAAATGACAGATGACGAATGGTTTGAAGATTAGATGGCAGAAGAGCTTCCGATGGATTTCAAGAGGCAACCTAACTTCCTATCCCGAAGGTCATTCTTTTGAAATGGCATTGCATTTCACTTATGATTTGAGGGACCCAGATCCCCTACCTTAATTTTTTTAAGGTGGGTGATCCCCACCCTTAATATAGGGGCCCACCCCATATCAAGAGTGGGATCCGGATCCCCTGCCAAGCTGCAATCTTAGCAGGGGGTACCCAGGTGAATCTGGGCCGTCCGATCAACAACGGACGGCTCAGATCTTTCAAAATTGAGGCTGAGTATTTTCTTTTTTCTTTTTGCTTTCTTTTCCCCATCAAATCGGGACCGTCCATGATTGAATGGATGGCACCAATTGACAGGGGATCCGTTCACTCAAGGATGGGGAGGTGGGTAGGTCACCTACCTTTTGAGGCAGGTGATCCCCACCCTGATTTGATGGCCCAACATCAATCTCCCCGGAGCCATTTCATTCGCGGTGCGTCGATTTGACGGGGATGTGCACGAGAAACCCGTGGAACTCACGAGATCTTGCCGGACGGGCGTAGCTGGGTAGGTTGTGCTGTGTGAGTATCAGAGCAGGCAAAATAGGTTGCCCGATTCTAAGTTTTTCGTAATTGAGGTATACTGTGGTAGATTAGATTCTAAGGTTTTTGAGGTCATACCATCCTTTACTCACTTTATATCTTGCACTTTGAACACTGTACAAATGCCTACAAGATGATACTGGTTATGTGGTTTAATATTTCTTCATCGAATACATGTATGCGTAATTATTTAGGGTATGACAAGCTCGGCTGGGTCAATGATGAAACATTTTTAGTTCCTGCACTCAGTAGAATAGGACAGATATTTTTGTGAACAATATGTTTAAAGACTAGCAGAAGAAGATAAGCAAGGATAATGATACTACAAGTGTCATAACCTTTTTTCGATCACCAAAGTGCTATGATTTCTAAAAAACGATTACTCGAGTGAGATAATTTTTTTTTTCAAACATTAACCCAAGTGCAGAAATCAGACATGGTATAACACTTGTGCTAAACGTTTTTTTTTTTTAAAGTATGGTACTCAAGTGATTGATTGAAAAGTTATATGACACTCAAGTAATTGGAAAAAAAGTCATAACACTTAAATGTGGGGAAAATTACCAAAAAGTCCTAAACCTATTGCAATTGTGCCGATTCAGTCCTGAACTTTTTTTTTTGCCGATTTAGTCCTAAACCATTTACAATTGTGTCATTTTAGTCCATCCGGTGAATTTTGGCCAGCCGGCGCTGACGTGGACGCTGGCCGACCGACGACCGAATATTTTTATTTTTTGAATTTTTTTTGAATTTATAAATAATTTTTATGTTTTTTTATTTTTTTTTCCTTTTACTTTTTTTTTCTGGTCCTCCCTCCCCCTCAGCCCTTCCCCCGACCCCTCACCAGACCACCTCTGGCCGTTCGCCATGGTCCGGCGACCGGCCAGAGGCGCAGCCGACTTGGTCTTGCCTGGCCGTGGCAAGGGCCGACCTCATCGACCCAGATCTGGGCGGCGAGGTCAAGCCTCGTCCGGCCATGGCGGGTTTCGACCTCGCCGTCGGTGCCTCGCCCGACAACGGCGAGGTCGACCCTCGCCATGGCCGGGCGAGGTCGAGTCCTTAGAAAGATTGCGGAAGTCACCAAACGCTCATGCCTTGCACTTGTCGCGGATCTAAGCAGGGCATCCATGGCATCGCGGTCCCGATTCGAGTGACAGACTCGAAACCTAGAGAGAGAGAGAGAGAGAGAGAGAGAGAGAGAGAGAAGAGGCAGAGAGCGCAAGCACAGAGGAAGAGGAAGATCCACGCCAACGAAACGACTTTTTAGAGAGAGAGAGATGATGATGAAATGAATGTGAGTTGCCTCGCCCGGCGACGGCGAGGTCGACCCTCTCCACGGTCGGGCGCGGCCTCTCTAGCTGGTCGCCGGACTGTGGCGACCTGCCAGAAGTGGTCTGGTGGGGGGTTTTGGGGGGAGGGGGAGGGGGAGGGAGGGCCAAAAAAAAGAAGAAAAAAGAACATAAAATTTTTAAAAAATAATAAAATATTCAGTCGCCGGCCGGCCGGCGTCCACGTTAGCACCGGCCGGCCAAAATTTACAGGATGGACTGACATGACACAATTGTAAAAGGTTTAGGATTAAATCGGTAAAAAAAAAGTTCAGGACTGAATCGGCACAATCGTAATAAGTTTAGGATTTTTTTGATAATTTTTCCCTTAAATGTGTATTAACTACTCAAGTGATCAAAGAAAAATTGAGCAAGTGTCATAACTAACCCAAAAAAAAGCGACTGTTACAAGAAAGTTATGACACTTATTGTGTCTTTTTTTCTTAAATAGAAGCTAATTCATTTATTTGTTTTTTTTTGTCTAACATTTATTTACTTCATCGCTTTCAAATGTTGTATGGTTTTAGAATTATGTTACTATTAGACATCGACACGTATTTTATTGTGTGGAATGTTCAATATGTTAGTAATTAAGAATTAACGATGTTATCTACTTAATGATTTTATTCAAAGTACATGGCCTCTTAAACTCGTGAAATTACTTACGGATTTTAGGGCGATTCCAAGAGCCTATGGGAAATATCTCCAGTTTTAATAGACGGGTTGCCTATATCGGAGGTTTCAATACAGGGTCAATTCACTATCCACCCTAAAAGCCGCGTAATCAAGATTTTACTTACCATATCAAATTAATAAATATGGTTAATACCATCAAAAACCCCAAACTGATACACATGTGATAATTTTACTTCAAATTATTTTTTTGACCATGAAAAACCTCAAACTGGTACATCCGTGACAAATTTATCCCAAACTGGTGCAGTCGTGACAAATTTACCCTCCGTTAGTTTTCGTAAATTTTACCGTCAAATTGCCTAGTTGGATAACACATGACTGTTACCGGGTGTACACGTTATCCTATGTTTGTTACAAGCGTATCAATTTGAAATTTTTCGTGGTATTAACTCAATTTAACGGAAATTAATAAATGGTAAATTTGTCATATGTGTACGAGTTTGAGATTTTTTATGGTAAAAAAAAGTAGTTTGGAGTAAAATTGTCACTGTTATACCGGTTTAGGGTTTTTGGTAGTTAAAAAAATAGTTAGGGGTAAATTTATCACAAGTGTACCGATTTAGGATTTTTGGTGGTCAAAAAAATAATTTATGGTAAATTTGTCACATGTGTACCAATTTGAAATTTTTAGTGGTATTAACTCAATTTAACGGAAATTAATAAATGGTAAATTGTCATATGTGTACGAGTTTGGGATTTTTTATGGTAAAAAAAAGTAGTTTGGGGTAAATTTATCACAGTTATACCAGTTTAAGGTTTTTGGTGGTTAAAAAAATTAGTTTGGGGTAAATTTGTCACAAGTGTACCAATTTAGGATTTTTGGTGGTCAAAAAAATAATTTGGGGTAAATTTATCATATGTGTACCAATTTGGGGTTTTTCGCGGTATTAACCCAATTAAATATATCCTCTTTTATCACGATCCATTATAAATTTACGTAATCAAAGCATACGTTGTTACGTCAGCACATCAAATATGATATATATGCGGAAATCATTAACGAGTTTCTGATGGTTCACATTTCTAACGGGTCATACCATATTTGCTTGTAGATTCGCTGGTCATATTGCACGTAACCCATATTAATTTTTCTTAATTTTTTTATCTTGAAAAGAAAGGTTCTTAAATTTTCCATCTAATATCCCGGCAATGTGTTCTCTTATAACGATTTTGGCAGTAAAAAATGCGAATTACAGGGTAAAACTAAGTTGACGTTACATCGACCATGGAGCCATTTAAGATGTTCAAAAATGTAAAGTGAAAATCTTTATCCTCACTAAGATAAATTGACATTTACGTCTCTCTATCATTTGGCAGCATAACAAAATGCATCCTTATATTTGTCTTTGTAAATCTTGTGAATGAACATTGCCATACTTGAAAGGGAAAATGACAGAAATGATTTTTGAATTTTGGTCAATCTGCAATGTCACTCTTGAACTTTTAATTTATTCAATGTGATCTCCGAACTTTGATTCAATGTTCAACGTGGTCCTCGAATTCTCAAACAATTTCATATATCTTCAGGACTAAATTGAATATTTATTAATAGTTCAGGGATCATATCGAGCAAATTAAAAATCTAGAGGCGACATTACACATTAGGCCTAAGTTCAAGAATTACATTGCACAAATTAAAAGTTTAGGGACGACATTATACACGGAGTCAATTTCGGGACTATTTGTGATATTGTCCCTATTTAAAAGGATAGCTATGGTGCACTTTTATCCCAGCATTAGCTCCATATACCCATTTGAGAGTTAAAATCACAAAACAACCCAAGTCGTGCTTACGATTGCAGCTCCTTCTCTCTCTTCATTGTTCTCCATTCACAGCCGGCGAGCTCTACGATCAAGCACCGGCATCAAACCTAATGAAACTCACGAGCATCGAATCGTACAAATTGCTAGTAAGATCCTAGCGAAGAAGGAAGTCGAAACTGAGCGAAAATCGAGCAAAATCCTTGTCAAACAACAAATCGAAGAGCGAAATAAACCTCCGTGCTTCTCCAAACTATAGCGTACGCATTTATGCCATCCCTATGTGGAGACCTAAGAAGGTGATTGCCATGGTTTTTGTTGGGAGCGTGCAGTGAAAGTTCGATACTTTCACCTAGGGAGTGATGGGAGTGCGCAGCAGAAGTCTGATACATTCTTTCGGGGAGATATCCAAGAGGGAGCCCATGTCCGAGCCCGTTAACATATCCAGTCAAACTCACCTTAACTCAAAAGCTTAAACTAATGAGTTATGGGCCAACTTGGATATATTAAGTGCTCAACACTACATTAATTCTCCAATGTGGGACTCTTCTAACACTACTCACACGTGCACATCCTAACAGGGAGATCGCCAAGAGGAAGCCCAAGTCCATGCCCGTCAATATATCCAGTTGAACTCACATTCACTCAAAAGCTTAAGCCAATAAGTTATGGGCCAACTTAGATATATTAACTGCTCAGTACCACATCAATTCTCATATGTGGGACTTCTCTAACACAACTCACATATGCATCCTAACAATCTCCCCCTCATGTGTGAGTTACCCCTTATGTGTGAGTTCCAGTGTTAGGTTTGCTCTATCTTAATCTAAGTATCATTCCGCACCAACATATCTCAACTTGAATCTCCATCAACGTCCATCGGGCCCGTTGTTGCACCACAACGTCAATCTCCATCAATGCCCATTGGGCCCGTTGTTGCACTACAACGTCCACCGGCCCGAAAATCGCGTTGCCTTCATCTCAACCTGAATCTCCATCAACATTCATCGGGCCCGCGCTACTACACCACAACGCCCATAGGCCCGGAAATCGCGTTGGCACCAGATTCCTCCTTGAGATGTGGTCACCAGATTCTTTCCTGAGATATTCACCGGAATATATTGGAGGCCTACTAATCAACCATCGGCTCTGATACCATTTGTTGGGTGCTGTTGACACCTAATTTTTGACCATATGTTATTGTGATTTTTATTCTTTAAAATTAATTAAAAATATCAAACAAAGGTCATAAAATCACAAAATCAACTTTGGAAGCCTTGGCCTAGCCTCGGGAACCAATTTTGAACAAAAAATATTTTTTGGTATTTTATAATATTTTTTTCGAATTTATTTAATTATAAAAATACCCAAAAAATCAGAAAAATACCATTCGTGGTCAGAAAAATACACAAAAATATTCAATAATTTTGTTTTAATTTCCTCTTCAAGTGTGTCACTTTAAATCTCAAAAATTCGGCTCGGGTCACTATGTTCATTAACAAACATAAACCCGAACCGAGCCCAAAAATTCATTTTCGAGTATTTTAATTTTCAATTTCCACTTTTATAAGCTATGACATTGGATTCTAAAGTCTCGAAGTGCAATTGGGTCAATTAGCCTTCCAATTTGACCAATTTTAACCAAAAGGGCTTAATTGCATAAAAATCTTTCAATTTAGTCCCCGGTTTCTCAATTTTCGAAATTAAATCTCACTCAGGCATACCCATTGAAATCAAACACCTCTACCCTATAGTTTTCATCATGCTGAATGCATTGGTGGCCTCAATGTTGACCAATTCAGTCGTTTGGGCCCTCAATTAAGCGAAAATCATTTTCGGATCCTAGGGACAATTTGGGGTTTTCACTAAATTTCAACCAATTGATTCATGAAAATACCCATATTAGATAGAAAACATGTCAAGGAGTTCGATTTTTCCATCAATTTTGTGAAAATGGGTCGAATTAGGGACCAATTTGGGCGATTTGGGTCGAACCGGGCCGGTCGGGTCCGGTCCGACCCGACCCGGTCCGACCGGGTCTGCAACTGAGAGTTGCAGACCCATGCGCAGGACAGCATACAAATGAAAGAAAACGCAGGGGGTGGGGGCGCGGTTTTGTTTTTTTTTAAAGAGGGACTCTCTTTTGGCGAGTGGGCGGCTAAAAAAAGAGGGTGGTCGGCCAACGAAAAAAGAGGACAGGGAGGGAGACGGGCGACATTCTATTTTTTTTTTCTTCTCAGAGGACCGAAGAGGGGAGGAGGAGAATTTTTTTTTGAAGCCCGCGTGACCCTCGGCCAAGCAAAAATAGGGCCGGTAAACCATCCCCCGAGTTCGACAGCGCCACGAGGAAGCCCTCCACGCCCATCAGGCTCGCCGGAGACCGCCGAAAGGGTGAGATACAAGTTCGACTTCTCCCCGGCCTTTAATGGCAACTCGAATCTCACTGATTGGTTTTGCGATTTATTGATCTAGAGTTGATCCTTATACCTCACTGACCATTTTCGCTTTTGGCTGTATGCCATTTCATGGCCAAAAACGACGAGTCGGCCCCCAACTCCTTCCGTTCGGTCATGAGCACGGGAGCTCGTTTCGGCCCAAACCGAACCTCGCCGGCGATCAGGTAGGTATTCTAAACCCCCTAGTATGCTTCCCGATAGCTCAGATCAGCCATGTTACGTGTAAAACGGCTATGGCGATCTCGCGCCGGAGAATAGGTTCGGCCGGAGTCACAGGTGGGTCAAACGAAATTCTGCTATGTCGAGCTTCGGGTATGTTGTAGAGGAGATCCATACGAGTCTAATGCCGTTGGTTTCATGTAATTTGGAGTTTTGTGGGCCACGTTATGGCGTTCCGACGAGGCGCCGGCGAAGGGTCGCCGGCGCCGATCGTCTTCTCCGGCAGGCCTGGTCGTCCGTTGACCGGTCAACGCTGACGTGGCATGCCACGTCAGCGGCCACGTCAGCGTTGGTGGGTCCGGGACGGTTTAATCAAAGCCCAGATCGGACGGCCGTGGCTTTGCCACGTGTCGCCATCTGGGACGTTCGTTTCCTTTGAACGAAAAGACGCCGTTTTGTCATGGATGGGGGCGGGCCGGTTCGTGGGTCGCGGGCCTGGGCGTGGGCCTGGTCATCCGACCCGGTCCGGATAATTTATATATATATATATATTATTATTATTTTTAATAATAAAAAAAATAAATAATCAAAAAATCAAAAAATCAATAAAAAAATAATAAAAAATTCATAAAAAATTTCAAAAAAATTCAGAAAAATTCTAAAAAATTCCAAAAAATAGGAAATGGCCACATTCAACTGGCCACGACCTGTTTCGGGTCATTTGACCCCCGATCTTTCCAGAAATGACGGTTTTGCCCTTCCGGCAAACCGTCTTCCAAAAAAAATTCTAAAAAAATCCAGGAAAATCCCAAAAAATAGGAAATGGCCACAAACAACTGGTCAAGACTCATTCCGGGTGTTTGAACCCCGACCCTTCTTAAAATGACGATTTCGCCCTTTGGGCGAATTGTCTTCCAAAAATTGAAGAAAAATCAAGAAATTCCAAAAAATTCTCAAAAATGGGAAATGGCCACCATCAACTGGCCATGGAATATTTTGGGTAATTCGGTATCCAAACCTTCCAAAAATTGACGATTTTACCCTTTGGGCTAATCGCCTCCAAATCTTCCCATTTTACCCCTGGTCCGAAGTCACACATTCCCTAAGCCTTTATGGCTATACTAGGAGGCCTTTGACTTGAATTGATGTGCATTGATGTGATTTATTTATGCACTTGACCGCGCTCCCATTAAAATTGATTGTGATTGATAGGAATAGTCTTCCAATCTGCATGAAACCCTGAATCAAGCCTACTTCACCCAAAATTGCGCCTGTATGAACTCTTAGCTAGGAGAATTACTCGCGTTAGGTACCGAAAGGGCGTTGGTAATGACACCAGCGTAACCAAGTCCCCGAACTCAAAATCTCTGGTTCCGCAGAACTGATCGATCTCTCCCAACCGGTCAGTAAGGTTTCCGGTCTACCCTCCAAAAAAGACCGGTGGCGACTCCAAATGCATGCACAAGTTGCACATGCCACCATGACCACACTAAGGTCGAAAGCGATCGACTCTTATCGTCGAATCCTTCTGAAAAATACTCCCGCCGCGATTTGGTATGGGCCTGGGAGGGCCCGCGCCGATCAAAGGGTCCGCGATCGGTAATCCATTAGCCGCGTCCGCCTTCGGACGGGTCGCGACAGCTGGCGACTCCACTGGGGACCTTGCTCTAGAACATATGATTCTAGACCTTAAGTGGACTTAGGCCGTAATTAAAACGCTGAGTGATTTTTCTAACCCTGCAGGCGCTCTTGAAGGTGAGGTAAGTCCGCTCATGGTAGGTGTTATATGTTTTTGCAGTTTGGAGAGATAAGGGGTGTAGTCCGTGATTAACATTGTCTTATGCAGGTTGGCGTTGGGATGTATGTTGTACGGATGATTTGAAGCGCCGATTGATAAACTGTTGTGCATGACTCGCATTGTGGTGATCACGACACATGGACACACACAACCGCGCCTAAAACCCCGGGTGCCGTCTATAGGAAAACAATAGAAGGGATTGAAAATGGAATCTCCGTGAGGAAAGACACGGGGTAATCCACTTTTCAATTCCGCTCATTTCGAACTATGGATCGAGCCCCAATGCAACGATAGTTGTGCAATGGAATCTGCTCTTTTTAGAACTCGAGGTGGGAACCTTGACCTTAGGTGCCAAATCCTTTGATTTTTAGAAGTTTTATCCTCACTTGTCTCATGTGCATGTCTTTAGATGGTGGGTATATCTAAAACCACCTAAAAAAAAAAATTGGTGATCCTGAAGTCACATCTCGAAGACTGGAACTGGGGCATCTCCAAGTGTTCAGACCACATTCCTTTGATTGATTTGACATTCTTAGTCCTCTTGTATAAACTTAATTTTGTTGAGATCCTCTATATCTCGTCCCGTAGATTGATTGTATTAGGGATCTATTTATATTGTATACATCTTGATAAGGCTCATTTCTATCGAAAATGGGGGCAAATTCCCCAAACCCGTGGAGCATAGTGGAATTCGTCCCTTCAGTGCAAAATACATTTGGCCGCAGAGCCACTCGTTTGGTGAAAGGACGTATCGTTCCTAATTGATTTTTAATCAGATCTGGGGATAAGTTTTTCTCCATTTTTCTTTATCTCAGATGATAAAAGAGACAATGCACCCAAAAGCTCATGCATTCAAATGACAAAACAGACGTCGCCTAGCTGGGGCAAATGAACCGTAGGCGTTGCAAATACCTTCAAGCACGGATGGAGGAATTTGATAGATGTTGTACATATCAATATGCAACATCAAAACGGAATGCAAATCAAGTGTAAAAGGACGTATCGTTTCAAAATGATTATTTTCTTGATATGGGAATAATGCTTCCTTTCTTTTTCCTCTCAGGTGATAATCAAGAGCAGAGGACGCAGGATGTAATGCTTTCAAATAACAAACATGGAACATCAAATACCTCAAATGGCGACTGTGATCGAGAGAATCACCAAACCGCCACATGACGAATCCCAAGAATATCAAGCTGTCTTGAGACAGATAAAATTGATCAAGGACTCTGACAACCGAGATGGATGATCAGAATCTGCAAAAATCAATGGGAGAAGGTTCCCCCCATTTGCTTTGAAGAGCCAAACCGGGGGCAAACTCTCATGATCCCCCATGAAAGCGCATCAGACCAGGGTCATCGAATCCAGAGATGACAAATAGCAAAACCATGCCTAACTGGGGCAAGTGAATGATTTGTACGCATGACGTTTCTCCTCTGACAAAGTCAATGGACGCAATAACAGAGTCGTCCGCATCAGAATCAAACCCCAAGATACGAATTTGGGTGAACGGTAACCTTGTACCGTTCCAATTTGGTCTTCCAAGACCACATGCCTAACATGAGTTTTTACTCATTTTACAGGAAGTCATTGGCGCTGAAAGCCTCAAATGAAAAGAGCTCGCCAACGAGGAGGCGAATAAAGCTATTGGCCTTGGAAGTCATGCACTCCAAGAAATGGTCTTTGATTATAAGATCGAGTGGAGGGAACTTTGTAGAATGGCGCTGGAATGCGCCCAAAAACACAAATGGATCTCCTCTGGGGCAAATCCTCGAGAATGATTCATCGCCAACCAAACGGAGGGATCATGGCCACAATATAGATGGCCAATTTCTGCAAGCTGCGCGTTTGTGTTCAAATGAAAACGCCAAGCAAGAACAAGGCGGTATCGTCCCAATTTGTCTTGAATTTTGGAACGCAAACTGACACTTAATGTTTGTTTTTTACAGGGGCTCGCCATCAAGGCAAAACGGGTTTTCACATCCCATGTATTACCCGTTGGAATACATGACCAAGGGTAAATTGTATCGTTCTAATTTTTTGAAAAATTCGTGAACGTACAATAACATGTTTCTTCCGCATTTTCAGGGATCTCCAGCCGCGGGGGACAGGTAAGTATCCCTTTCCCCAATCCATTGAAAATGTTAAATAAAAAACAGAGAAAAAAAGAAAAGCTTTCAGAATCTAATGTCTAGAAAAGACATAGAATTCAAACTTCATTGGCATTCATGTTTTAAAACAGGAGGTTGTCTGAACATGAATAAGAACATGCATGGTGCATCATAAAATCCCCTTGACGGGTAAAATTTTTGGAGAAAATGAAAGAGATTTTTTCCAATCAAAAGTTCAAAACTTTCAAAAGGACGTTTTCTCAAAAGACGAAAGGCAAAGCCTAATCCAAACACGTCCTATACACACTTGAGAGAGAAGTGGAGCGGATCAGATAACAAAATCTGGACCTACGGAAGTAGGGACCATCCGCAGCGATTACATGGATTGGGACGACGGAGGCATTCGTTTCTTATCCCCAAACACTACAGGTGACCATTGACAACCCCTTCGAACGGCGGTTTTCATTCCCAACCCTGTCAAGAACCACCCCACATTGGGGCAAAATGGAGGTGAGTCCAGCAACATCAGGAGAAAATGGTTAGAAATTTTCTTGCTCGGACTAACATCAATCTTTGTGTGTTGTTTATATGGTAATCCAAATGCCATAGGATGATGAGAAGCATTCATTTCTCTATCCCACACACCATATCCTTTGCATAGCCAAGTTGAGCCTGCAAATTCATTTCATAAACCCATTGGTGATCATTGCAAGTTCCAAAACAAAGGCAAATCACTTCAGGAACGGAGAAGTTCAAGACTTAGGGTTTACGAAGAAACTACTAAGTTGATACTCAAGCCTCCTAAGAGCCAAGTCATATATCTAGCACAATTGCCAAGCATCCCACTTGCGACAAGGGATTAAAGAAATCCCCAGCATCCCCAGCATCAAGAAAAAGCAAAGTGCCTGGTAAAAGCGAGGCCGATGCTCGGGTGAACAATTTGATCGATCCCTAAAGAAACCTGGTAGGAAAAAAAAAAGAGGAAATTTCTGAAGGAGCCAAATCCAAAAGGGCTGCTCCCCAAATGGTGCCAAGCACAGAACAAAGACATAGAGAGAGTCGCTCTATGAACGCAACAAGAGACACCCGCTAAAGAATTTGTGCACACCTCAAGAGCGGTTGCACACCTCAAAAACTGAAGGTGCAGAGAGGAAATGGCAGGTGGTAAATTTGCAATGATCACCAATGTCAAACCCCTCATGAATTCTAGGCCAAAAACAAGCCTGTTTCGGTCCCCAATCGTACCAACATCATAACCCTGAAACAGTCTTCTCTGAATAAGACACTTGGGTTAACATATAGCTTAGCTCGAAGAAGTACGAGCAAGACTATTTCTTTCTCATTTTGCAGGATTCTTGACTTGTAAACCCGAAGCAGATGGTGAAAATTTTCATTCAATGACCTTGACTCAAAAGTGAGTCCCCCTTGAAGATCAATAACCAAGCCCAACATTACGGTCCCGTGGAAGACCTCCCGACCGATCAAAATGTATGCGCTGCGAATGAGCCTAAAACTTAGGCACAGGTTAGTAGGGAATTGAGCGCATCCCCTATAAAAACCATTATCTCAAAACAGGTGAGAAGACCTCATTGTCGAGAAATATTCCGATGGATGTTTTGAACAGACTCGTTTTGGAATTTTCAAACTATTGATCCAGATTTTCCATGCAAGGAATTTGTGAATCACATTTGCATGTTGCAAGAATGCTTTGGATAACCTCCAGCATCAAAATGCACATTTCATGATTAAAATTTAAATCATACGGTTTTGTCAAATGGACAGCCGTGGTCTTCCCAAAGATTACTAACGTTTTCTTGGTGAAGAAAAATCTTTTAGGCTCAAAATTGCTGCAGGATACCTGGAGAACCCAGCTCCCAGAATGTCGCCTCAGCAGAATCAAATGAAGCGTTGTCAAAATAAAATCTTTCTCTGCTTCAAAACTGAATTCCCGACAAATTTCGGGATCTTTCAAAAGAAGGAGTGAGGATAGAACCTCTTTCAAAAATCAAGCGGTCCTCGCATGATGTGGAAAACCCTCGTCCCAGGATCCCTTTTCAA